>OX465584.1:45525490-46802073 GCA_950022655.1 Alentia gelatinosa
CCTCCAACTTTAAAGGATAATCTATCAACATCTCTTTCGTTCTTTGATATTCTCTCACTAACATCTTGTTCCTGTTCTATCAATGCCTCTGCACCTTCTTGTAAATAGATATCACTGTCAGTCTGTATGGCTGACAAGTCTAGGAATTTTTCAAAGTCTTTTTCTCCTAACCCTGCCAGTTTGCATTTCTCTCTAGCTGACTCTGCAAATTTACACGGTGAAGGACCTCGCGGCCTATGTGAATGTCCACAGTCGGAACACTTGACCAACCTTTTCCCCATGTGTAGTGTGCTTAGCCTCAGTTATAGGCTCTCAAGCTATTCTCTCTCTCTCAGGCGCGCGGTGCGTTCGGTGCAGTGGATCGATGTTGAGTGAGGTCGAGCTTGGTTCCTCAGCTCCGCTCGTCAGGTGTCACTGCAGACTCGCGCTCCCTCTAGTATCCGTTGCGCCTATATACGATTACCCCCTCTGGCGTATTCTTCACATATATATATATATATATATATATATATATATATATATATATATATATTGCATACAAAAAGTAAATTAAGTACTGATGATCATGCTAGAGTAGAAACGTTAGTAGAGTTGGTCGGTCCGAATGTAAGTCGAATCCAGCTAAGTGGCCAGTGCGCATATCACCTCCAGCGGCCCTCTGCCTTCCGGAATGACCAATAAATATGGCCTTGGGGGAGGCTGCTCGTGGTAGAAGGCAGGACGAATCCTGTCTCTTGGGTCCCCATACAGTGACAGTAACGTGATATGGTGATAGGCTGTCCTTAGTACGTAGCATGATTAACGGCGATAAGGCGACAAACGTCAGAATGACGACACTCTCCAGCTACACTAATGACGTCAGTCGCCTGCCAGGTATGGTTACTGACATATGGATGCTGACAGAAATATATCTTTAACTTGGAAGGTGGCAGCAGAACCTTTGAGCAAGTCCCTTTAGAAAGTTGTAGCTACATATGACAGCTGTAGAGTATCATGAGTCATGTGGTTTTATGTGTTACTACAATAAATCCCTACAATCATCAAAATTGCATTGCTTTTTCTGAAATTAAAAAATCCTCAACACTTCACGGATTAATGGCTTTAAGTTTATTCCTCGAACAGTTTATTCCTCGAGCACCACAGAAGTAGATTCTTTGAGAGTAGTGTTGCTATACTGTATCCTGCAGTCCTATTTCTTACCTTTTATGTCATGTGCATTGGCCTAATATATCTAAACAGTTTATATACCATGTGTATACATCTAAACAATTGATATACCCTGTATTCTATAATAGAATTGATGATTGATATCATTTTATGATAGTCCTTTACTTGTATTTGGTGATGTAATTAGTGTAGGAGTACCGCGCTCTTCCATTTTAAATGGAAATAACCTTCGTTCCTAGTTATTAACGAGACTTCTGAGATACAGACTTATTTATTTTTAACCTCCTAAGGCGCTTGACTTCCACGCAAAATAAAACCGCGGCAAATCCATATCGTGAATAATCAATGGAATTAATTCACAGTCTGTGGTGCAATACGGTAGTTAGTACAGTGAGACTAACCCTGTGTCTAGCCTGTATGTATAAAAAGCCGGAGAGTCTGGATGAACGACCCTAGCCCCCCTACCCATCCACCTCCTGCACTTATACCCCACCTAGACCCAGCCAACCACCCCATCCTTTCATTACCCAAGGCTACGTATTGATGCCTCTGGGAGAGTCATACAACGTTTATGGTCTCCAAACATGTCGTGCTGCAGACACTAAGTCTCTTGAAGGAGGCCTTGGAGTCAGTCATAACTCTTCTCCTATATATAACGTCCGCGGGAACTCCGCTAGATGGGGATACGGGCGGGGGGGGGGGCATAGCAGGAAAAACTGATTGCACACACAAAGTCAACGGCGACCAACGTTTAACATATCACGTGGATGGGATCTAGAAGGAAGCTTAGTGGTGAAGCCGTGGAATATGACTGATGGGACTACTTTTTGTGATGTGATGTCAATGTATCCTATGTCCATCCTATACTGTTCTCCAACTACATCATGACCACTTGTCTATCAGAAAAAGACTGGAGTATGCTTGAAGGGTAATATTGGTATTTCGTAGTTGACTAGGGACAAATTATCCTCATATTTATCAAGATTCATTTATCAGCCATCCAATGGATTTACTATTGCAATGTGATTGAAATGCTATTTAGACAAATAGAAGATTTAATGTATTGTCTGAAACAGAACAACGTTGTAGGTTGTTCATGCTCTAATTAGGAAGCAGTTCCTTTGAAGGAAAGTGACTTAAATGCTTCTATAGCATGCTTTAACTATTATGATTTAGATCATGCAACACGCACATTTATAAATCTGAACATAGAGAGTATTGTCTAACTACTCATTGTAAGCAATTGATAATGTCAGATCAGACTGTATTGACGGATTCATTTCTCTTTTACCTTATAATGACTCCTTTTACGATTGTTATAGTGCTCAATTGAGATCAAACGGATTGGTTAGTATTAGTGTTAAGATCATTGAGTAGAATTAGGGTTTATTGTAAGGATATCATTTGTGGTTTTGGCAGAGTAAGGGGTACAGAAATAACTTATCACAGTTAGTGTTTACATTGATGTCCTACTAGACTGCAATGATAGACAGCCACATAGGTTTTGTTGCGGTGTATGCTTAAAAGCGGGATTCTAGGTACTAATCTACCGAAGATGTGTGTACTTTAAACCTTTCCCTAGTCTAAGACAATTATCCTATTCATGTACTTGTCTCAGAGAAACACCCTCTTAGGGACATGAATCCTGCCGTGCGAATTCCACTTAAAGTGATAGAGTTCTAGTTGAGGCCATAAGTGATCTAATTGTATATGCTAGGAGTGGTTAGGGAAATATGATTTGGCAGAATATTTGGGTCGGGGGAGAGATATCAACGGACAAATATCCTTGAAGAAGGGAATCCGATAGAGCTGCCAGAGGGAGATTTTCACAAGTAGACATCCTGCATAAGTACTTGAGTCACACCAATCTTCTGCGTGATTCAAATTTTTCTTTTGTTGGTGAGTCAATTTTCTTATTGACATTGTGTTATCCCGTTGTCTTGGCCGTACCCTCGCCGTACCGTCTCCTTATGTCCATATTAACTAGACTTAAGTCGACGAGATGTAGGGGGCAGAGCGGGCAAAAACCATAAAAATACCATAAAAACACCAAGTCCAGTTAAGATTCTGCCAAAATCCATTACCAGGACTGGCGGGGTGAAGGTGTAAACCTAGCATTAGGCTATATAGAGGAAACCTATGAAAGTTTAGGACCAGAGCTTGTATCCCATCAAGTTTGAATCGTGTAGTAATTCACAAGGCAAAGCCATGTGGATTGTATAGCGATTCAAACGAGATGGGATCAAGCTCTGACCCTAGAATTGAATAGGCTTATACAGGGTTATAATAAACATCTAATACAGAGACAATTACACACAGTAAAATGAGTGAGATATTAGGAGCTTAGAGTGAGAGTGCAAGATATGACCTAAATAAGTTTGTCTGAAGTCGATTTTATGACACTTCAAAAGCCATCTTTGATCCAGCAAAAAAAACCCAAAAAACCGCCCTGGTCATATTTATCATGGCTTGGTGATGAGAAACAAGTTGTATTTTTTTAGTAGCCTTATAGTTGAATCACAACACTGCTCAAATCGTAACGCCACCAGCATGGCGTAGAGACTTGGTCATCTTCACGGATTAACGGATGTGTAAGCACTTGATAATGAAATCTACGTTCATCAAAGGATCAGATGCCAGAAAATTTTGCTTACGATTAATGCACGCTGCACGACCATGAACTTTCCTTGCCCCGCCCATACCCTGACATGCCTGGCAGCCGGCAGGGGCTCAACACATCTCAGGTACACTGCCATTAGCTGCCTTTGATTATGTATCGCCTTTCCTGTGTCACTAGATACAGTTTTACACCACAATTACTCACGGTACAGATGCTATCCGATGGCCCACTTACGGCAGGCAACTGAGTTCAAGTACATTTCTTTATCTTGAGAAATATATTGACTTTTCTCTTTCCTTTATTCTATGTTCATCCCTTGAGTCGCCAGTACATGTATAGATCCTAATGGTCGTAACATATTTGATAATCCATTTCAGATTATGGAGTCATATTGTCATAAATCAAGATTTATTTTAATGGGCAATATGAACGATTCTCCGCGGAATATACATTATCAGAAGCACCATTACGTTTCTTCCCAAGCTGAGTATCATTACCAAGACAAGCATGCTGATGATGATCGAGTTATTTTTAAGGTGGGATAGATAAAATCACCATAGCCTTCTTAAAAATACCTGCATCGGTCGGGTAGCATTTAGATGTACCTCCACCCCTGGCCCACCTTATGAAGAGGAAACAGGTGAAAATGATAAATAACTGAAAACGCTTTACCAGCGTAGTGCAGGGGTCAAGTACGCATGCGCTCGACAATAATGAAACCACCAATTGAAGGCGGAAATGGACGCAGGCAATGGCTACTGGTCACGTGATGAGCCGATTGCTTACGTCATTTATTTAAAACATGGATTCTCGCGGCTGATCCCTCCCGTAAACAAGGCTTCATTTCTGCTCTGGTATTGATTGGTATGTCTGTGAAATAGCAGTGATTTATTTCATTGTGTTAATTACCTCCAATGAGAGAAATGTTCAGTAAATTATTGATAGTTTTTGTACTCTGCGTTCACTTAGGATTTAAAGGGCAACTCTTCGAATATTCAATTTATTGTAGGGAGACATTTATATATTTCGTCCAATAACACTATAACCATCAATGATTGTTGACTTGTCAAGGTCCATCATGATCGGTAATCCTACTAAAAAGTTAACATTTTCCTTTTGGGATTATCAAAATGATGTCTCAGTTAATTCTAAGACCCTAGATACGTAGAAGACAAGACACTACTGCATTGTACCCAACAAAAGCGAGGGAATCTGTGGTTAACCTTGATACCTGATCGACACTAATGAGCACAGTCAGGAGCAACTCGTGGAAGCACGTCAGCAAGGTCAACAGGTGTGAGGTGAAGGATGGCGGGGGTCACACCTCCACCCCTCACACCCGGCTACCTGTGGGGATCTGATGCATCGTACAAGGACACACGTAGCCACAGACAGTCGGTGTCCGTGCCAGATAGCAGTAATCCTCGTGAATGTATGTAGCTGTAGTGGTATGATCGTGTAGGATGGTGGGAGCGTTACTGCTGATGTTGTTCAGCTGGGCACCCCATTGCAAGCGACATGGCTCCGACAAGGCCATGTATAAAAATTCCCGCATCAAAGCCTTGTCATAGAATGTCCGAGTAAATAATAAAATTATCGCATCCTCGCTATGTCGGAATCTTAAATCCTCTATGTCGTAGTATGTCGGATTGCTTGTAATTGTGTGTCGGAAACCCAGTGGGTTTAGTAGTGAGATTGGCGTTGATAGAAGTGTTGTTGAGGGGTGGTATATAGTGATGGCGCAAGTGATATAGTGGTGCTTGGGGTGATCATGAGAGAGAGAGAGAGAGAGAAAAATAGACACAGACACAGAGAGACAGAGAGACAGACAGAGACAGCTACGTAATAATCCGAGCTTTTTTTATTTTAAGAAAACGATAAAAGAACTCGCAATCATGAGAAATAGATTACAAGTATTACGATTACGAATCCGGTTCTTGATCCCTTCGATCTACATCAGTGATTTGAGCTTTGGTCTTCTGTTGAGTCTGAAGGTCACCTCGTAGCTTAGCAGAGACATTTATTGAGAGTGAAATCAAAACGGCTCCGATGAAACAACTTGATAAGCCAGAAATGGGTAATAAATGTTGTATTTTCTTCATCTTTCATACTAATAAGGATGTTAAATCATTCCCTCATCTGCCGATTCAAAAACAGGTGCTTCAGGTAAAACATACATCGTATGTCAGATATATCTCCGCTAATTAGCCAGCCCATAAAAACAGATAGAATTACGAAAGGAACGCATTTATGACCAATTAAATGTGTTGGAGAGAGGGAAGGGTTATTGCCTCCAGGAAAAATCAACTCTTTACAACCTATGACTCATGAGTATTAAAAAATACCGTTGTGCTCGCCTGATGTACCTTAGAATGACAATAGGACGCCTACATGCCACAGCAGTATGTCTCCTGACTTCCCACGCCATGAGTCACACGCCCCTTACCTTCGCAACCCCGCACACCACCTCCCAGCCTTATCGTGGGGGGGGGGAGGGGGCATTGTCCTCGGCCCTCTCAGTGGGGTGAGCACCCTGCCCTCGATGGCGTCACCCCCACCTGCTACCTGCACGATGAATGGGGTCGGAGGACGTGACTGATGAACCCGGGGCCGCTGTAGTATGCGGTATGAGCAGCTCAGGGGACTTTGTTGGGAGTTGCTCAGGCGCTTTATCATAGTGAGGAGGGTAGTGTAGACTGTGGTGTGGTGCGTTGAGGCGGATCAGTGTGAAGGCGAGGTACACCTGGGTGTCAGTTATTAGTGGTGCTGTGTGGGGGTAGAGTCCTACCAGGTATTCGGTAACACTTACCTTGCAGCGGCTTTCACTACCCAATGATTCTACTTGTTTAGGGAACTGCACCCAGTTAACCTGGTCATTATAGGTTCCAAATATTGATGGGAGACTCAAAAGCTGCATTTAAATTTACGTACCATAGTTTAAAATATGGTATGTAAAGTTGAAATTATGAGGGAAAAACGTAAATTTACGCTTCAGGTTCTAAATATTAAATGCAATAAGACTGATACTATTGCTCATATATATTTTTTTGTATGAGGTACAAAGTATGAATATGATATATGGTCAAATGCTTTTAATAATTCTAGGAATTGCATACAATTCTGTCCCGTTTATATTGTACTCAATTGAGAATAGATTTAATTAAATGACTATAATTCTAAAAGTAAACAAGACCTTCAAATTGTTATCTGGATGATATTCAGGGCTAATGAAAAGTATTCATGCTACTGGTAGATGGTCTTATCTTAATCATCTGCAAATAATACATCGAACACCAGGAAAGAGTTAAGTTTTCTTTGAGATATGTATGACTTTTGAGGAGTACTAAGAAATATATGAATATTTCTCACGCTGATTCTCATACCTGCTCAAAGCTGCTCAGACATGCTCGTAACCTCACGGAGATGCTCCGGATAACTCCGTGGCGTCACGTGGGGTATATTCTCTGGTTACATGGGACTCTGTATGAGTATGATATGTGGATGAGTCATTAGCCGAAGTACCTCAGGCGAATAGTCAGAGGGCGGGTACTCAAGTGACGTTTGCACCGGTAGACCGCCTCATCACCTCTCGTATGCATAGCTGTACATGACTTTGTACAGTAATATAGCCAAAAGGGCAAAATGGGATTAACAACTATCATTCTAATTGCAATAACTGACATTGTTCCTCATCTTAACTATTTCATTACCACTTCAGTCTACATCATATATCATATCCATCACGTAATGTATATGCTGTCATTGACTTGAATCGTTAAATACACATGGCTTCCTGCAAGTGGTTATCTGATTATCATATCTAGCATCCTGAATTACTGTTAAAGAACAGAGACCATTGTCATTTCCGGCATTGTTACAGTATAAAGTGTAAGCTAAAATTGCTGATCAATTCGAATGAAAAATGGTTGTGTAATTCATTGCTGAAAGAACTTGCTTCTCCTTCAATGTGTAGAGCCAACCAATAGTGGATG
This sequence comes from Alentia gelatinosa, assembly GCA_950022655.1. Lineage (NCBI taxonomy): Eukaryota > Metazoa > Annelida > Polychaeta > Phyllodocida > Polynoidae > Alentia > Alentia gelatinosa. The sequence goes on from OX465584.1 coordinate 45,533,270, forward strand.
AAGTGTAGAAGGAGCAGTTCTACCAATGCATAATTTATCACAGACCAGGACCACACAAGCTTAACAACCGCCTATCCTACATAAACCACCACATTGTTGGAGAGTAAACCCACATAGCAGAATAGTGATAGTGCAGGACTTTAAAAGAAATAGACTCCTAAAAGGAAGGTTAAAGACCAGTAGGACACAACAGAACTAAGCAGGAGGTTAGGTTTCAGCCAATGCAAATCCACAGATGTTAAGTTATGGCCGAAAAATTCCGGGAAATAAGACCACAGAGCAAAGGTAAACGGCCGCCATTCTCAAATATAATCCGTACTTTAATGTGAAAAGACGGGGCATAGCTTGATCACCCCCGTGACCACCGCGTTGCTAATGTGAAAAGACGGGGCATAATCTTTACTTAAAATTCAATAAACTTGCCCGGGAATTATATGTCACTTCTACCACTTTATACACGTACGTGACCGGTATATGAGTTGAGAGTAGGAGATTTTCCAGTAGGGTCCAGGTGAAGTGAGGGAGGGGGGGATTGGGTTAGTGCAGAGCGAGGTTAAATTTTCAACGTAGAGATGAGGAAACGATACAGGCTGTATCGCTGGCTGTATTACTTGTTGTATCGCTGCCTGCATCGTTATCTGTATCGTTCGATCCCCTAGTGTGGCCAAAGCATCATGAGCCCCTCCTTCCTGTAGGTCACAGGTCACGTGACCTTCACCTGAGCCGGGTAATCACGTGGTGTACATTCCTCCAGGGCTTCACAGACGTTGTAGACGTGCCAACTGTACCATTCCCCTCATCTCACTACCGCCTCTGCACGTACACGCCGCCGACCTTATGACCATTACAGAGTGGGTTTAACACATGCATTTCCCTCCTCGGATCTTCTTCTTGTTTATACTCAATTTGTGTGTACTTCAGGTAGGCAGCAGCAGTTCATATATATGATAATACAGATAGGCTTTAATCTGTGGCTATTGGTACCAAACACCCTTAACAGCAGAAAGAACCAACACCAAAGACCGTTACACCATCTGATCATATTAGCAGTCAAATGATGCATAATGGTGACAACAGCATCAACAGGAGACTGGGAACCGCGTGTGGAGTAGATTCGAGGACGATACAAAGTGCGGCTGTTCTGAATGCATGACCATCACCAGACCATGTCTACAGCGATTCCCGCATGTGAGTATGACCCCGGGAGGCGCGTGTGGATGGGGCACACGACGACCCCTAAATGGTATTTTGCATGTGGCAGACAGCAGTGAGCTACTCACCCTCCGTCTCCTCCAGCCCCCTACAAGCCGTCTACTAGTACACACAGAGGACACTGATCCTCCAGCTCCTGTGACTCCCCTACACACAGGAGGTGACCTTGTGACCCGTGACCACAATGAGCTTCCTCCAGCGTCTGGTCAGATCCATGTAGGAGATGATAGGTAAATGTTACCTGTGCCTCCTCCTGTGAGGTCGGGGAATTACTGCTGTGTGTGCAGCGAGTAGGGGATCTTATTTTTAATTCAAGAAAGGAATTTACAGTCGCATTCTGCAATGCAGGTTTTCATCAGGCTTTGACAATACATGTACCTATGTAACTCTCTTCTCGAATGAAATAAAGTCCGTCATATAACCATTCATATACAAGATAAGTGTGAATGATGGAAACCAGATGGAATATTTCATTAACTTACACTATTCAACTTGACTTTACATACGGCGAGCAATTTATTTCTTCACACTTTTCTTATATGATCCAATCTGAATTATCTTGCACATTTGGATCTTGCTTATTGCACTGTTGTATTCCCCTATGGATCGGGCTGTGTTAAGAGAACCTTCTTTAGGTCGCTTCAATTTTATCAGCCTTTTTCCTTACTGGGATCACGATCTCTCATATATCTTTGCCGTCATCGTTGCCAAAATACGTGTGTCTGAAATAACGTCCACAAAGATTATGTGATTTGGATGAGAGCTGAATGGAAGTTGGGTAGCGAAGGACCAATTCGTTGGCCTAGAGCTCTTATTACATGATTAAATTCTATTCCCATCCCTGAGTACTGGATTGTATGACGCAGAAAAAAAGCACGTCATCCGATCCCATCACGGTTCCATCTCATAGATACATACGTAAATGCCCATTACGATTGTTATTAGAGGAGAGTCATATATGAGCATGGATATCATTGCTGGAATGAGGCCATCGCATGCATGTAACTTGTATATATCTATGGGTGAGGGTTGGGGACGGAGGTTCAGCAAATCGCCATTATCTGGGACTTTTTGTCCCCGGATTGATGGCGGGGGTCGTGATTGCGGATTATTACTAAATTCCGTTGCTGGATGATCTATATAAAATGAGCATCACGAGGCCTACATTGTGTATCAATTATTAGGGATCTAGGTCCACGATGAGGTTGCTGCATGTCTTGTGACTTACTACACTTGGAGTTCGGTGTACTTTGCACTAAACGGTCATACATGCTGACAATCTGAAAGATCAGGATTGTGCGCATAATCAGCGTTCAGGTTATAAAGAAATTTTGGGCTGAATTTTTTATCTGATACTATTTCCAATGGATTATTTCATAAAAACTTAAGTACAGCAATAGTATCGTTGATATGGGTAAGTATTTAGGATGTATTATGTTTTAGTCCCAGTGCATCAAACAGCTGCAACCATTTTATATTTTCCCCTAACTGTTTACACATTTAGTTTCAAATAAGTTCCCTGTGCTTTCAGGTATATCCAAATTCATACAAAGGGCTTTTTTTAAGTCAGGTGTGCTTTTTTGCGCTTTCAGCCTGTAGTCTTCCCCGGACTGTTCTTTCACAACTCCCTCCAATTCACATTCTTGCCACCAGGGGGCACACCTGTAAGCATGGAGCTGATCACGTGATCTCTTTGATGTATATGGCTACCTTAAGAATGTCTCCCCAACATTCACTCAGCCGCCTTCCTTGCGCACCCCTTCCTAGAGTCCCTCCACCCCCACAACCACACCCTCTTCCACCCAGGCCAACCCCACCATACCATGGCAGATTACCTGGCTCCAAACCCCAAGGATCAATACCAATCCTGCCCCTCTCTCACCTACCCTAGCCCTCTCCTTTCTTTGTGGCCTACCTTAATGCGCCTGCCATGTTGTCATCATCCCTTCATCACCTTAACCCATTCCTCGTCCATTTACCATGCTATTACCTATACCAGCAGCATGAGCAGCATGACGATGGGAGCCATGAATCGTTACAAAATTATCAGTGCAATAAGATGATAGTTTCCTTGTGTGGTTTATTGAGTGGCTCACCGCGTGACTTACAGAGCAGCTCGCAGCGTGACCAAGGCGTATCTCGGTATCTCATTTAGCATTGATCGCTGGTGGTAGAGAGGTGGGGGTGAGATGGTGGCTGGGGTGCCCGATCATCCTCCTCCCACATCAATATGGTTAGCCAAGTGTTTCCTTCCCGTAATGAGGCGGTAATCAATCGTCATCCTGGTCATGGCACCGCGTACCGGGCCGGGCCTTAACAATGACGGGTAGACATGAAAGACGCCAAGGAGTGGTGCCTGGAGTGCTGGAGGATGGGCCTGTGAAAACATGTAGAAGGCTGCCAGCTTCAACCAGGAACTCCACCACAGATGGGGGCCTGCCTTTCTAGATCGATCAAAGGACTATCGACTAAGTGGAATGTGCAACATGTATATATATAGATCTTATAGGTTTATGAAGGATGCTGTTTTCAGAAATTCAAGGAAATCCATAGCATCTTTGTTTCGCTGCTTTAAGCTGTACCTTATCGTATGTTTTCTATAAAGGGGAATATATATTTAGTGTGAAACACGATTGTTGTTTAACCTGTTGCCAAGATAGACTCATGGAATGTAGTAGTATTGAATGTTAGGGTTTATCAAATAGTTCACTGAATCTCATCATCTAAATATCAGATGAAAAACATTTTTTTCCGACCGAAAGCGTTCACAGATCCAACCAGATCAAGTAACGCACACGAGACAGAATTCTTTTTACCTAATCTGATGAAAACACACTTTTGCTCCCCTTTCCGTTTGAATGATTAGATATTTGCGCTTTCATTCAGTCTTCTATTAATCATACTGTGTCTAAATAGGGATAAAAAAAAGACGACTATATTAATCTGCAAACGCGCAATGGTATATCTCACTTATGGCCAATCATGTACTATGATATGAATAGTTAGTGTTCCTAATAGCAGAAAAACTGCATACTGGTAACATGAAGCATATTCAAAATCAATATTCGAAGTCATGGCACTAAGAAAACGAGGATTTAATCACAGTTTGATTACTTACTATTCACAATAAAATCGATATATCCCAGACATCCTACTGAGAAAGAATTATCCTAAAAAGAAACAATACATGACATAAAACGGAAAAGGTCGACTATATTCCTACCAAGCCATGGTTTACATATCAGATCATCGATTTGAACCATCTTGGGGGCGGGTGCATTGAGTTCCCTGTGGACACATTTCTAGCTTGCAGTGTACTCTTAAATCCATACCTGATGATGCCTCATCGACGCCAGTGCCCCAGGCTGGGGCAGGATGGGCGGGCGCGCCGCTAGTCCGGCCTTGTTATACCACAACTCAAGTGCCCCATAAAGCGGCGCCATAGATATAAGATCACGTGAAATATCGCCGGCATATCGATCTATGCTGCTACCTTCTGTCGCATTGATCCTGTTCACTTATGAATCAACAGACAAAAGAACTCTGGCCTTATTTTGCCTCAGTTCCCCTTTCATTCTACATTCCCTCTCCCTTCCCAGTACTGTTGCAACGTTGGCTTACATCTGGGAGCTGTTTCAAAACCATAGACTTAACCCACGTTTTGAAAAGCTCCCAGATCTCCTCAATATGCCTTTTCACAGTCTCCCTCTGTACCACCCATTTCTCTCCTCTTTTTGTAAAGCTCCTCCTCCTTCTACCCACGTCCTCGTTGTTCTGTCTCTGTTCTCTACATTTTATTGCTTTTCCATCTTGTTCACTCGCGTTTTCTGATGACTCCCCACTTACTTTCTGTCGCCATCCTCTCCCAAATTACTTCATGTTCCCTTCGTTGCTGCTTACCTTCCTTCCTCATTACTTCTTCCTCCTCTATTACTCTATATTGCATTTATCATCCCCCTTTTCCTGACAAGTGGCGTACCGATATTAGTTCATTTAGGTACGCACTATTTTGTCACACGCACTATTTTTTCCGTATCCGCCGGCTTCTATACAGGCCAGAGCATACAACATATCCGTATGCTCCGGGTATGGTGATACAGACTCCCTATGTGTTTTCAATGGACACTTTGTATTAGGTGGATAATAACCATCAATACGCTGTTTGTTAGCTATGTCGAGACATATGATTAATCACTTCATATTGAGCATGGCTTGTTTTTGTTTATTGACAGGGATTCACTTCTTATTACTCATAAATACGTTGTATGAAAAGAATTACTTCACTTCGTATATGATCAAAGCGGCGACTGTAGTCTTCGTTGACGTGGTAGACGTCTCTGTGTATAAACGAGACGGCAATCAAGGACACCCCTCCCAGCTTTGAAAAGAAGACTGAGACGATCACCAAGATGATACTCTCTTTCCTTTGGATGAAGAATGTTTTGTGAAGGCATACCTTGGTGTTTTATTCTCATCACAGCCCTGGTTTTCTGTATGTAGCTGTTACCTGTTATGGGAATATGACTGATTCATCGTGAAACAAGTATGTTATCTGAAGGATAGTGTTCGGGGCATGAGAAAATTAAGGGATATCAGAATGGCATTTAGAATATCTAATTGGGTAACTTCTATACACCGGAACATATTATATCATTAGGAATAAAAGGCACGACAAAAAGGACTAACCGTCGGATGATAAATCTTTTAGTATTATGCAATCAGAGCATTGGCTATTTGGGTATTTGAATACTTGATTTTAATGTGAAATATGTAAACCCCGCGAGATTAGAAACGTAGAAAAGACATCGTGAACAAATGGACAGTGTTCAGGAGGTAAAATAGGTGGCACCATGGATTCCAAATAACTATATTTCAAATCAGTACTGAATGGCACGAAAATCAAATATGCCCTGTGGAAACAGAGAGTCACCATAAGTAATTGTATCTCACACAATATGTATATCTTTATTACCCTCTAGTGGCTGGTTCCAGCTCTGAGAATTTCCACCGTTCATACAAGAATGAGACGATCCTACATGTTTGCAGAGATTCGTGTTCTTTGAACTATATTTGACAAACGCTTAGGAGTTTTTGGCCCAGATTCCTGTACTACCAACTTGCCCCGTGGCCCTACCCTCAGAACGATGGGACAAGCATGGAGTTAGAATAGGGTGAAGGAGTATGACATGCAGGGTGTGTGATAGGGGCGCTTTGAAGCTGATCTCTGGCACATGATGAATTTTTATGTCTACTTCCCTTGATCACGGAGTTGGCAACATGCAGAACATGTTCCCAACCAGAATCACGTCAATTACAAAGAGTCAGCAGTCAGGTTCACCTCAATTTATGGATGTAATGCTTCTGAAAGTTAAACCCTCTATGGTAGGCTCCTTTGCCATACGGAAGTTGGTCATGTGGGAGGGAATTAATAAGTTATGATATCCCTTCTGGTTCTTTCGGTTATTTAGATAGCAGTATAAGTATAGGAAGTCGCTGTCCTATCTGTATTCTTTACTGGTTCCTCAAGTCAAGAAGATTGGCGAAAGTTGGAAAAACGTAGGATACATACATACTGCAATATTTGTATAAGTCAAATATCCCTTTCATAGATGTTGTTCATGGTAAAACACTGGTATTATCATTTTGTGATGATCATTCTTTACACCTTCTGAAAAAAATGCCTTCTCAGCACAAATTGGTCTTCATTTAGCTATGAGATAAAACCTGTTGATTTTCGTATCTAATCTGGAATCATTCAATAAGTGTTATAGCTAGGCTAGGTGCGGCTTAGGATGAGCAGCTCGCAAGTAATAGGGATCTGCTCAGACCTGTGGGCATCCACAGGAGTACAGTCAATCAACGTGCCCGGAGGACCCCCTGTAAAACCACTCAGACACCCAATGCCACTCACCCCTCCTACCCACACCCCGCCCACACCCTTCCCAACACACCTCGGGGCAACACGTGATCAAAGATGGCGGATGAGCCCGGGATCACGTGACCTCCCCTGCCGTCTGCACGGCGAGGGATTAAGTGAAGTGCCCGGATTAAGATGCCCTTAATCCAGCGTGGATCCAGGGCGGATCCAGGCGTGCGCCCGCCGGCCAGGAGATTTCCGATCCATGTTCCTGACCATTGACCCAACAGCATACACACTAATGAGATTATATGAAGCAATGTGACCATGGATAATGAATCACGATAAATTTCATACGTGCAACTTTACAGCATATAATTTTGTGGAAACTCGTAACACAGTGGTAGATATACACGTATGATACAGAATGCTTATCATTGGTATCTATTCCTGTTAATCATATCATATAATGAGAGAAGGTGAGCAGAAATGTTGTATTTGCATATTCCTATGTGCTAAAGGATGGTCCTATGTGTCACTTTTACTGACAGGCAGTACAGACAGTGACGAAAGAATACTCATACGTCCCCCTGTACCACGGGATCCATTCTGTATGATTTATCTTGTGATCTAGTTACTTAAGGGTTAACTCCCATTTCAAAATCGTCTCCTCTGGGTAGGAGTTCTTTTTCCGTTGGTAAACATCCCCAGTTTATTTTGCCCTGGCTTAGTGGTGACGGTCGGCACTTTTCTATTCTTTTCTATAGACCACCACCCCAACATGGTTATTAAGTGTGTTGCTCTTCTAATATTTAGAGGACGCATGGCGATTTTGATTATTTCCAGGTATATGTTGATAAGGAGACATAGTGAATGTGTCTAAATTACATCTATTCCTTGTTGTTTTGAGTCGGAAATATTCACCTCGTTCTTCGAGCTCGGTGAATATTTCTGGCAAAGACAACGTGGAACAGATTCCATTCAGTCAAATTAACCATGTCTCCATACAATATTCTGTACGTCAGATTCTCAACATCTCATGTTAATCCACCTGTTCTTATATAATTAATTAACTATTTCTAAATATATCATTTCAGGTGGGACTACCACATCTTCGAATGTGTGCTTTGGTAAGTGATATATCTCCGTTTTACTCGGTATCGCTTTTAGTCTAGTCAATTTAGGGTTTGACCCACCACAAATTGCAATACAATTTTTTTTCTTCACAATGCATTTCAGACAGGTCCCCAATCAACATACTAAAAATCCGCCAAATCCCCCTAGGGGAAATATGCTTAATTTGCAAAAATCAAATTTGGCCTTCAAAACACCTACAGCTGTGGACAAATAGACATAACACAACTTCTAGATGGTATTTTCAAGTAATTTAAAGAAATAAACTGTTTATTTTCAGGTGCACAATCTCATAGAATAAGTATTTACATGATTCAACTGCTCATCAATTTATGAAAATTACATTAACTATTTTCTAATAATTTTCAATCAATATTCAAAAATTGGCATTAGATATAACCAGTATGTGTAGTCCTCTACACTTCTATAAATCCCTTTTCAATGAGGTGCAGTCATAATTAACATAGTCATATTAAACCTTAAAGGGGGAATGATACCTTGAGGCATCAACCAGCCCAGAGCAAATTATGCCTTGAGGCATCAACCAGCCCACGGCAAATGGGCACATAGTTGTCTGAACTTATAATTCAAAGCTTTATGACATGATACATTTTCCCTAACACATTCCATCGGGTGATGCCTTTAGGGGTCAAGAGTGCCACCATTGGAATGCCTGAAATGTTGTCTTTAGACATCATCTGTTATAGTTTGGTTGTTGTCTAAGGGCATCATTTCCTAGATTAAAATATTTTTTTAATAATATAAGACATATGATTGACCAAATACCTCTTGAGAAATGAAAAAATGTCTCAGTTTCAGTGGCCTATGTTGGTCTTTTATATGAACATATATGTTAACCTTTGACCTCGCTGTGGCTTAATGGTGCATAATGGGAATTCTATCTTTAGATCTTTACTAGGGTATGGTGTCTAAATATATCATTCAAGTTGAAATACAGGCATATTAGAACAAGTTATAGAAACTATTGTAAGTCCTTATAGGATGTCATTATATTACACCTCCATATCAATGAAAAATAATTAGGATGTTATATAATAGTAATGATGTCAACTATGATATCGTTTTACACAGGTTGGAAAAATATTATCAAAATATTTGCATTATTTCATTAAAAAATGGCAATTACTTGAATTTCTGAAATGATGCCTCAAGGCATCATAACGTACTACACCTGGAAATGCCTTCAGGCATCACAGCGTAGAATGCCAGAGATTGCCTCTGGGCATCATAGCGTAGCTAAAGGGTTAAATAATCAGCTTAATACTCTTAGAGAAATGACAAAATATGTCTCAATTTCAAAACCCTCTGACCAGACACTTTTGTAATAAAAGGTCAAATGGACACATTTATAGAAAAATGCCTACCATATCTGGAATGGCCAAAGTCTTGCCTTTCATTTGATCCAATAAGATTGCTGCTATACTTTTATGGAACGAAAAGCCACTTTTTCAGGGGCTGGCCCCCTGACTAGTGCATGTTAAAACCTAAAATAACCATTTTGAGTGATTCTAATGAGAGTGTTGGATTTATGCAGATTAGATATATTTCCTCAAGGTGGATTTTGGCGGATTTTTAATATGGTGTGCTGGGGACCTTCCTGAGATGTATTGTGAAGAAAAAAATTGTGTTGCATTTTGTGGTGGGTTAGGCCCAAAAATGTCATAGAATGACTAGACTATATGGGTTTTGATGAATATGTGCCCATCCCCTAGCGGTGTAATGTGCCACCAGCACCCTTTCATAAGGGGGTAGCTAGGCCACAGACACCCATCCTTAAATATGACACTGGGGATTTTTCAAAACTAGTACTTAGAATGATGGTAGTGCCTTGTAGAACAAATTATACAGGATGATCTCATACGCGATTCTCGTGTATCTAGCAGGTCAGGATTTTTTGACAGCTTGAACATGAGTTTAAATGTTTGTCTCTTCTATCCTCTAATGATGCATGATGGGAAAACAATTTCACATCATTGTGAGATCCTAATATCATTTTTAGAAATATGTTAAATTACAGGTATTTTGAGTCAATTTATAAAACTACTACAATTTGTAATTGGATATTTGGTCAAATTTTGAGAAAAACATTCCTTTTAGTGACCTTGACATTGGAAAAATGTTTGATCGTTGTAGAATATTAGAGTATCATGGATTATTAATCTTTGTCTCCAATATCTAAAAGATCAGTGAAATATCCTTAAAGATATGACAAAATATGTTTGTCAATATCATATGTATGAAGAGATACCGTGACATTTGCCCTCACTGTGGCTTATTGGTGCATAATGGGAAGACTTGCTTTAGGACATTGCTAGGGTATGATGCTGGGTACCAAATGTATTATTCAAGTTGAAATACATCTATATTAGAACGAGTTATAGAAACTATTGTAAATCCTCATAGAAAATTGTGAAATTTTGGAAGGAAACCTTCCATTTGGTGACCTTGACCTTGGAAAAAATCAAGATGGTGACACAGGCTGATAGGTCCATCGCATCCCAATAGTTTTGCCAAATATCTAAGGAATCCACCAAATACCTTTTGAGAAATGAAAAAATGTCTTAATTTCAGTGGCCGCTGTTGGTCTTTTGTATGAACATATATATTGACCTTTATCCTTGCTGTAGCTTAATGGTGCATGATGGGAATTCTATCTTTTGGGCTCTACTAGGGTATGGTGTCAGGCATCTAAATATATCATTTAAGTTGAAATACAGACATATTAGAACAAGTTATAGAAACTATTGTAAGTCCTTATAGGAAATTGGGTAAAATTCCATTTGGTGACCTTGACCTTGACTAATATCAAAATGAAGACAAAAGCTGATGACTCTATGGTATCTCAATATATTTTCCAAATATCTAAGAAATCAACTTAATACTCTTTGAGAAATGACAAAATATGTCTCAATTTCCAAACACTCTGAAATTGATGACCTTCTAATGGGCATGTTGGATTTAGACATATTTCCCCAAGGGGGATTTTGGCGGATTTTTGATATGGTGTTCTAGGGACCTTCCTGAGATGTATTGTGAAGAAAAAAACTGTATTGCAATTTGTGGTGGGTTAGGCTCAAAAATGTCATGGATTGACTAGACTATTTGACGACTTGAGAGTTTGGCCTGTGATCGAAGCTCCACCTAACGCGCGGGCAGGTTTTATCTATGGTGGAGGAGGTGGCGACACCAGCCGGCGCCACAGTCGCGTGCGCTGCTGTCTTAAAACAAAACCCTTGGTTGTAACGGTATGTTAATGTCAGGGACCATCTATATCTCAGACAACATTATGTTTTTAACTGAACCTCCAAGGCCTCTGTTTATATTTGATCCATGGCCTTTGTTAAACGATGTATTGATTGCATACCAGGCGCCCATCGAGACAGTTTCCATCACTTTCAACTACATGTACTTCCAAATCCTTTAGTAACTGATGATTACTCCATCATTCTGCACTCGTTTCCATGTTGTCTTTCTTTCTTAATTTCTTTTTTGTTTTTTTTCTATTTTTTTCTCCTGTTTCGTTTTTGTTATTCGTCCTTTTATGATCCGTTTATGTGCACGTGTGGTTCACGCGACTTCACAACCTGGTACATTTATTTCATTTTTATTCACCTGTAGTATGACTTCTTTAATGACGATTTAATCTGCATAGATCACTGTGTTCACCATCAAGCGCATAGTCGCTTTATGGTGGCTCATTTTCTCACCCCAGTGGTTCATCTCATCACCTACTCCACCTGCCAGTAATCACTCACACCACTCTCAACCCACACCTCACCTGACTTCCGCCTTCACCTCTCACCACCATCCAAATCAATTCCACAAAAGTTTTTCATAGTTCTCATAGTCTAGTCCCTACTGCTCTTTATCATCAATCCTGATCACTGCTTGTCTTATTCTGACCTATCCTTATATATTAGCCATCGTGTCATTATACTGCTACTTATTCCCCACGGTTATCCCTCACACCCTGCACCTTTACTCTCTGGTTACCCATCCCCCATTACCCTTTGTTCTAGCAATTCTATTGGTCTACGAATTGTGTTGCTCCCTTCCTACTCTACCAACTGTATTGCTCTGTGCCTATTGTATTTCTCTTTTCAGTTTTTCTGTCCACTCTGCCCATTATCTCGCGACTCTGTGGGTCAACCAATGCTATTTCCCTCCCACCTCCTGCCTACTCTATGACTCTCTACCCACTCTATTTTTTCTTTCTTCCCATACTATTTTCCTCTGCCCATTATGTTGTTCTCTAGCTACTGTCTGCCTATTCTATCATTATCAGTACACGGTCTGCCCGCTCTCCGTCCCCTTCCCGTCCCCCAGCTTACATCAGTCGTCACTACTGCGATCACCCACCGTCGTTAAGCAGCCAATCTCCTTCTCCCCGTGCATGATTTGTGGTTTAGTTATCGATCACCAGGCGTCGTGTCCCCCTCAGGGAGACCCGCGCCAACACCAGTTGATCCTGCAGCCAACCCCCCAACCCCCACCTCCTCATCCACACAATCACCCCACCCTCACAGGCACACTTACACAAAAAGTCCTCGTGCACGCCCGACCGAGCCTCCAATAGACCGGAAATGGTGGCTACTACCCAGCGTTCCCGGCTCTGTGATGACGACACCCAGACTGTGTTGGGAGAGTGTCGCACGGAGAGTGGAAGGGCCACTTTTCTGGTCCTAGTGGGGCAGAATGCCAAGTCATACAGTGTGTACCACCATTGGTGTTTGCGAGGGGTGTGGCTTCAAAGCTTGAGGCCGTTACATTGAAGGGTGTATGCGAGAGGGGAAGGAGTGGGGGTTTAAAGCACACGGTTGTGTCTCTCTATAGAGTCTATTGAGACCCTCAAGGGACCCCAGAAAGAGGTGTGTGACTTCTAAGAAAACCAATCCGATGATTAAGGAGTCCTTGTAGTGCCTGGGAGAATGGGGTGTGGCTACGACACTAACAATACCAACATGCCAATACTCGTGTGTCTAGTCTAGTCTACCCTTTCATAAATAAACCGGGGCCTCAATATCAGAGTAGAACTCTACAAGTGAAATACTAAACCAAAGAATAAACAATATAACTGACGTCTCATGTTTGCCAGAACTTTCATCTGTAAGCTAATATTAAGCGTTGATAAGTCTTCATGATCTTTCCATAACTACCCATAAACGTAAATATATGTAATTGTACCATAGATGATTTAAAGAAAAAATGAATCCAATCCTCTCTTCGTATGCCTCGATATTTTGTTATCACACCCTCATATGCCCGACATTCTATCTCATAGACAAAATGGGGAAAATGATATTGAAGTTTCCAAGTAATAAGATTTGATGAAGTAACTGAATTGACAGAAAAAGATGATTGATTTAAATTTGGTGTATTTTGTCTCTTCAGACCATCTTTGCACGACATTCATGAGATAATGAAAGTCAGACATTTAGTTATCCTTATCAGATTTGTGTTATCATGGATAAATATGACAGAATTCTGATGGACAAACAAGTAAAGCGTAGAGCTACCATCACCCTACCCGAGTCGTGAAAATAGCTCATTATCAGCACACATGCAGAGTCAACATTCATTCCACCCTCTCATCTCTGCGCGTGCGCGTCTGGCAATGGCTTCCGGGTCAGATTTCAAACGTAGCAGACGACATTTCCGTGGCGGTTGCTCTGCATCTTCATCCACTCCGCGCGTGCATCGGCATGAACGTCGAACACCTGACCCCTCCGACCCTCCCTCCCTCCTCTGTCCTTGCCGCCCGGGTCAAGGTCACTCCAAGGTCGTCGGGACGCAGGAGGCACGACCTTTTGCGTTGCTGATGGTTTGAGTTTGGAAGAGGGACTGATCGATCAGAGGGGGCGCTGACGGTTGTTGTAATTGCCCGCCATTAGGACTAAGGACGTTGACAGAATGCAGGGTGGTTGCTGGACGTAGTATGACGTACTGTTTCCTCGTCTAATGATCATACGGGTAATTATGCGGGGTAGCTACGTCACCTGACCCAGTGCGCCTCCTAAATAATCCATCTGCTGAAAAACTCAATTAAAAAAATAAATGCCCAATTAAGAAGGGAATGACAGCCATGTTGTTAACTCACAATATAGTATGTCTCGTCTTATTTTCAAGTTTCTTTTTATCATAGTTTCTTTATTGGTCAATTGGAAGTAGTAATCCACATGGTTGCATAATTATAAGCTATAGAAGCCAATAAAGTGGCATATACCTCACTTGCTAAGCAATTAGCTTTCATGGTATCGCACCACAGATAATGTTATTTTCCAATTTCCCTTAGCGTAGAGCTAACATCGCCCTTCCCGTGTCGATGATTTTAAAAAAATTACCCTCAGTTATCAATGTCCTGAACTCTCTATACTACTACTGACTACACTGTCTATAGGTTTCTGTCGATTCTCTACGGTGCATAACATAACATTTCTTTTTCTTTTTTAAGCATCGCCTCGAACACTCGCTGTCTTTCCCACTGAGAGTAGAACCTTCCTAGAACTCAATATAACTGGTTTACTTCTAAGACTAAGGACATATTCTCCATGTCGTTAGTTTGTTTCTCTTGTACTCTTTATTCGACTATTTAATTTGTGCAAGACACCAGATGTGTAATAGCTAGGGGCTTAATGTTCTGATTATGCCCATGCTCCAACATACTGTTCCTGCAGATTTTGCGATCTGTTGTTACGTTTGTTATAAGAGGTGAGAGTCCCATTATAACGTATGTTATGAGGACGGAATCACATTACTCTGAATAGTTAACAAGACTGTACACAGAGTATGAGTTGGTTCCTAAAAGTACCCTGGAGATCCTTCTCTAATAGTAAGAACCATAAATGAGATGAATAGCAATATGCGTTACAGATTATTGATTGACTAGAATAATTAGGTTTACGACTAAAGAATTAGAAGGAAACCCATGAGATGAGAATAACTTGTTCCCTACTCCACCGAGTTTGACTGCGGAGTAATCCGCAAGCGAAGCTGAGTGAATTACGTAGTGGTCAAACGAGGTGGAGTGCAGGCCAAGTTATTCTCATCGAGTGGATTTCTGATTTTATCTCACCCTGTATAACATCATTCATTGATGAAATGACTATCTAAATTAGCCATTTAGTATTGGGTACAATACTTTCACGGCCGTGGAGTACGAGATCCTAACGTTTAGCCTATGGAGAAAAATAGCGGGGTGAGATAACATGTCATACTCAACGGCTATCTGATTTAGAGTCAAATAAATGGCATCCCATTTGTCACGAATGATCGACACACAATTGCTCAGAAACTGCTCAGGCCTGCCTTCGTGCATGTTATCTGCCATGTATCAGCTATTTGTGAGGTGATTCCCTTTAAGAGCAGTCCAGAGACTTTATCCATAAAACATCGCACACCACGGATTGATTGTATCATTTATGTAGTACTGGAGGAGTATATTTCACTTTCGTTGTGAATTGCTCGGAACTGCTCAGGCCACTGCCGGTTGGGGCCACTCACCTAGACGTTGTATTAGTGAGCAGGTAGGACTGACTCATCGCACAATGACTCGGGCGTGGAGAGCAGAGGCAGGCAGACAAATGGTGGGACAAGGAATAATGATTGCTGTGATCTGTCAACCGCGACACGCTGGTGGGGGTGAGCGGTTGGGGAGGCTGACCACAGGTTGCCTGCCTGGTCCCTCTATCACACACCAAGCCTATACATCACCTTCACTATGGGAATGTTGCATCCTTGCCTACCACCCACCCAACATACCACGCCCAGCCATAGATGCTAACTGTGTGTGGCCTTAACAGTGTAGAAAGGCGCCTCACCCGGCGTTTACACTAGACGACTAAAAACGTGACGACTGTAGATCGTCTAGCCAATAGTCATCAGGTGGTGCTTGATTATGTATGGTCGGCTATAATAGTCGTCGACCAAAGAGTTTCCTTGAGCGTTAACACTAGACGACTTATTTTTAAAATGTACCTCGGCATTAATCGCCACCTGTCTAGACGAATTTTAGAAGTCTTTTGGACTCTTTGTCATTTATTATATTGCCCCATTACCTAAGGAATTATCTATCACATCCGGGGAATATAAGTATCATTTAACTCATCTTGAAACATTTCAGATGATTGGATGTTAATTCTTGTAAGTCATCGACATAGATTTAGTTTTATCAAATCACTGTAGAGACAGGAAGGTAACATGTTATAGTTTTTTTTCACGTAACAGATTTTGATATTCATTCTATGACGAGAAACCTTAGCCATGACATAGGTATATGATATATAACAGTAACCGATAGGCCTATGTCTTACCTTTCTAACAATATTTTGTTTATAAAGATCGGACTATTATTAACGATGCAAGCGCGTTTTGTATTTATGATGGCAGAAAAAACTAGTTTTTGTCCCATAATAAACGCTCTGGGCTATAGTGTGAAGTGGTCTGTTATAAGGCCCTTTTCCATTGCCCGACAGAAACAGTTTAGATCACCTGTATTCTCCTAATAGCCTATACACATTTTGCGTCAGGAGTGATAAAGGTCCGTCGGTGGTTTCTGACTGTATATTGGTGATGGCCAATGGAAATAGGCTATCAGGAGAACACAAAAAATCTACACAGTTTTCGATGGCCAATGGAAAAGGGCCTTTTTGGAGCGTGGAGATTACTTGAACCCTGTAGTGTATGAGCCTGTAAGTGAAGTGAGGGCACTTTCTCGGTTTTCAGCCACCTTGATTGCACACTATTTATCAGAAAATAAATGTCTGAAGCCTTTATTGCATCACTCTTGTAGGGCACAACCTCCTACACCAATACGCCACCAGGTATTTTGAATTTTCACACAGAATGCCCTTTATCCTACCCCTAATATAAAATCCCATAGGCTTAACATTGACTTTCTGTATGCACCCGTATGTCGCATACGGATGAAAAATCGCTCCTAGGAGCGTACAGAAAGTGGACCAATCAGAGATCAGCAGCTGAAAGTAGTTACAAGCGCCTTCAGAGCAGCAAGGAGAGCTATATGGAGGACTTCAGAAAGTTTTTATTATGTTTTTTGTTATTATCCTCACATAAAAATATCGTTCACAGGTGGGTAGGATAATATCGTAAAACTGGATGAGTTTTGATCTTGGCCACCGTATGCCACGACTGGAGTTTGGCATAGTGACTTCATGAGGTGAAGCCGAGTGAAGTCCGGAGCCAAAACTCCAGGAGTGGAATGCGGTGGCCAAGATTAAAACGAATCAGGTTTTGATTTTATCCTACCCTGTCTCCTCGATTTTGGAATATTACGTGATAACAATTCTGTATGCCACTATAAAACTCCGTATGTCAGTCAGCGTGGCATACAGAAACCCAATGTTAAGCCTATGGGATTTTATATTAGGGGTAGGATAAAATCAAAACCTTATTCGTTTTACGATAATACCCCTCACATGCCCCCGCACACCTCTCACTCCCACACCACATATTCCGTCACACACATGCCTCATCCCTACACGTTCACACTCATACACGTGCATGCACATCCCCAGACGCGCTGGGCAGCACGCAGTCGCAATGACGGATGAAATGACAAAGCATGATCCATCTCGGCTCGACCCTTGACCTCTGACCCTTGACCTCCGCCTTTTAGGTGGGGATTTGAGGTAAATCTTCTGGCTGAGTAGACAAGGGGGTTGACAGGCCGGTGTCAGACGCACTCATTACAAAATATTTCTTTTGTCTACTTTCTGACTTAATTACCTTAATTAAGATGCTTAAACATTATTTTATTTTTATTTTTGAAATTTAAGGGTTGCCAGTGTTCCACCCACCTCGGTATGGAAATTATTGTAGATACGTTTGGAAGAGTATACACGTACAATAATTCTATAATTTTATCACTGACAGCAAAATATGAAATGTTCTTTTCCTCAGGAAGGCCCCGTGGCCTTAATGGTAAAAAGATATTCAGGGTATCTCTTACTGGTATCGTGAAACCGTTGTGGGACTCAAACTTTTTCATCGTCCCGAATCAGAACTAAAAAGTATTGTCATCAGAATCCGAGTAGTTACTTTTTAACTGATTCAAAAGTCAAACACTAAGATTATGTATCCTGAGATTTCACTGGGAGATGGTCATCGGTCCTTTTTCCAATTTAATTTGAGGCTATAAAAAGAGCAATTAGCCAATTCACCTTGATGAGGCAACTCGTATTCTCCTAAAAATAAATTTTAATCTTCATGAATACCAAAAAAATCATTTTCTTTATTCATACCATTACAGATTAGGATTATTTAAGTGTAGGCAAATGGTAATCAACTGCATGATGAACCTTCTCGTTGATTAAGGTCCGTGAATATATCATTATTCTTAATGAAATTATGGCACTGTCGTGGTGAAAAAGATTCTCTCAGACATTGGGTTAGCGAAGATAACTGTGACTACTGACAATCAATTATAAGCGTTAACTATAACTGTTTGCGCATGATAGAAGATGTTTCCTGCCAGTTGTAATCTTTACAAAGCAATTTCACACTTGGCGACTCACAAATCAAGTTTAGGTATATGTATTTGTGTACATTGATAGCAAAGGCATATGTCATAAACATTTCGTCACATTTGAATTTATGATATTGTCTTTATAGCGGTTTTACATTCTGCACTAGATACCCTTTGAATATATCCTATGAATCATCATATAATTCCAATTACTTTCTAGCTTCACTTTTCATTCACAGAGCTTATGTACCTCTTATGTACATACCAATCACCCGATACATGATCCTCAACTATCAACTATGAAACAAGAAAAAGATATCTAGTGTTGTAGGAGACTTTTGAAATATTCAGCAATGATTTAAGTACCTGTGATTTGCATATTACTCAGAGACTTTAACATATAACCTAGAAGTCAGATATATATACAAATGAATCTCCCTCTGTGATTTACACCTGTTTGGATCGAATCTATCAAATATAACAACAAACGAGTTTGCATATGTGTTCTTAATTGTTTCTTGTTAAATTTATGTACAGCAGGCCTCAGTTAGTATCTAAGATAAAAAAAAATCAAAAAAATCCATGTAGTTGCCATTCCGCGTCTGTTCCGTGTGTGATTCATACATTTCTAATGTCCTTTAGTTGATAATTGACCTTCGACATTCGACCTTCACCCTCAGCCTGAAGGTCGTGGAGTATTGTGATTTAGTTGACCTTTAAGGCATGGCCTTGACCTGGGCCGGTGTGTGGGTTGGACGGAGCCATCCACCACCACTCTCGCCGCTGGTAACCACGCTGTATCGAGTTTGTTAGTTTGTAGATGCCGAGGACCGGCAGTTATTCGCAACACACAGATTACCTACAGACCCATTTCCACTTGCCGACAAAATGATCGGCTATTTCTGTGAAGCACATGTTCTATGATGCAACTTATAGAACCGGCGAACCTGTCAATCGCTGGTCTGTTTCCATCTACCAACTGACCTTTGATCCCTCTTGTTAAACTCACCATTCCCGACAAAACCAAACACTGTTGAATTGATTGGAGATGACTTTGTCAGTAAGTGGTGCTGTTTTCTGTTTCCACTTGCCGATCTCTGACAAAAATAGCAGCCACACAACCTGATGTGAGAATTTGGGGATTGTGCTGCAAGCACCAATATTTAAGGCCAAAAGTCGGCAGGTGGAAATCGGGCTTTAAGCATACACAGTGTTAAGCTGTTTCTAAATTCGAACGTTTGAATAACATATATGCATACATGTTACAAAATACAATATTTCTAACATGAACATAGGACGATGGTCATCAGAGAGTTGTCGATTAAGTTTATATAGTGATGAAATATACAGGAGTTCAACAGTGGGAAAATATTGTGGTTGCTCATTGGTATGGGATACTTGTTACCACTTAGTTTCAAAGTTGAAAATGTCACATGAATTATATCGTCAGAAAATGTTGACGTTTGTAGAACGTGTTTCGCTTGAGTAACAAGTAGCCGATAAGCTAACCACCCTGGACACCTGCGACGCCTGAAACCAACACCATCCCTTCTGAGGTATGTGAACACAGACAGAATACCAACCGGCAAGCTAAAAGGTATGAACACCAGCACCAGGGGCGAGTGGACGGGCGGGGGGAGTAAGGGGTAGGTGGGTGGGGGAGGCATTATGGAGACCCCTACGGGCCACTGCATCGCAGTCTATGGGTCCCTGGTGGGCACGGTCATTAGGCCCTATTGGCGTCGGTGTGTGAATGCTGAGGGCATCTGCTTCCTCCAGGGTGGGAGC
Organism: Alentia gelatinosa; assembly: GCA_950022655.1. Lineage (NCBI taxonomy): Eukaryota > Metazoa > Annelida > Polychaeta > Phyllodocida > Polynoidae > Alentia > Alentia gelatinosa. The sequence goes on from OX465584.1 coordinate 45,553,765, forward strand.
CGTAACTGTCTCCAGGTGAAGGTGTATGGGGGCGCGGCGGGCGGCGCCGCTGGCAGCTTTATGAGCGTGGGAATGGGTGGTAGACTACCAGAGGTCCATTGTGGGTCCAGGGGTGAGCCCGGTCAGCCCCTGCCTACCGTACATACATCTTGACTTGTGGTGTGTGCTCTCTCCCGCCCGCTCCTCCGGGTGTTGCCCTTCCCATGGCTTCTGATGCTGCTTTTTCCCCCACTGATGGGCCGTGCGTCATTCTGGACTCCCATTTGAAGCCACCGAATCATCCTGGGTTCACTGGACTCGTGTGATCTCCACCTGTGGCTTTCCCAACGTGCAAATAAAACGTAACCTTCTAAAAGGGTGTGTAACAAATGGAGTGGAACCAAGGACGGATGAGACGTGGACGCTGATTGGTGTTTTGAGAGGGCAGGAATGGCAGTTTTCCTCTTTTCCAAGAAAATCCTTGTTTTTATTTTTATTTTATAAATTTATTTCTCTTCTATAAATCAAAGAGAGAATAAATTGGGCCTCATTCACATTAATAAACAATGGTTCAAACCTCCCCACACACCGCAGTGCTGTTTTAGGGACAATAACGATGTATTTTCCATGTTTTCTCAGTGTTTCGGAGGCAGTAGCTATAGATTCCAAATGAAAAATATTTCCTCTTTTTTTCATTAACCCCGACTGACATCCCTGAATAGGGAGTTGTAATTGGTCAGCTGTAAGTCCAAGGTTTGAATCGAGATACTGATTGTGTTGTTTCCAGGGATAGACAGACATTCTGGTGCCAAGAGTTAAACTTTATAATTGTATCTTTGACACCACTGTAGTTCTAGACGAATGATAAGTAGCGACTGTGGTGCCTATCCCAAAAGGGGGCGATTCTTATCAGACTAATTTAAGTCCAATCTCTCTACTACCGATAACCCATAAGTTAATGGAAAGAATCTGGCATTGCTGGTTTAAAAAAAGATATTTTACAGAGAATACTGATGGACATTTTTATGATGACTAAGCTAATTGTGACATTCCACTATTAATCACATTATTTTCTTTCTTTCTTGTTTTTTATCATCTATTTGTATTTCCATATTCTTTCTGAATGGTTGATTGTATGTAGCAATTGTTTGTATTGTTTGATCTGACGTGCAGGAAAAACTTGATTTACATTGAAAGGCAGTGACAATAAGAAAAGGATTTATCCCCAAAAGAAAATCACGTAGCTATACCTTTGACCCTATCACGCCAGGCCCCTGTGACGGAGTCAGAAGGTTGAGACCTAGTCCTCACGTCAGTCTATACCTCTTGGGGACGAGTCTTCATAGGTCGATTGTAATTATTTTATTCCTTCATCACGCGATCCTTGATATCATTTTTGTTTTGCTTAAAATTTAAGTATCAGACAAGAATCTACCAGATCAGTGAAAGTAGATTGTGCAATGCCTTCCTTGCTCCATAAACCTTTATAGATAGATAGATCAGGACTACTCTTGACTTCATGCTTAAAAAGTTAATTGATTGGTAAAGAAATAAAACGATGTTCCTGTACACGTACAAATTTCGATCCGAACTTACAACGAGGTGTTTACACCGAGTTGTAAACGTCTTCGTATTTATCCTACCTCTATGCTTTTGTATTACTAAAAGATAAATATTGAGTCAATGACCAACAGAACTATTTTTCATAGTAGCTGACATCCTGCTCTCTGATTGGTCAATATTGTTATTACTCTAGTGGCATAAAAAACACTTTATGTCACGGCCTGCCAAATAAAAGTACCCTATGTTAAGTCTATGGCGGTTTTTTATTAGGGGTAGAGTGAGGATCGAAATTTGTACGTGGACAGGTACAACGTTTTATCTTTACTATATGCCTCCAAAACTTACCTTATCTAATTTGTCATTTTCGGTCTGATTTGGGCACAGAAAGGTCAACATGAACCCCAGCTTTCGCTTCGTCCATGGAATGCGGCTGTGGCGTTATCGCATAGCAACCAGCATAAAAACATTTTGTTGTCGCTTGGAAACTGGCCGGAAACCAGCCGGAAACCAGCGGGAAGAAAACATAGCTTACAAGCAAAGCACCCACGCCTTTAATTTCGTACACTTTGCATCTAAGTTTGGATTTGTAATTCATATGAGAGTTAGATAAGGGTGTGAACTACCTCACATCCAAATATCAGAAGGATTGGCTTATCCATTCCGCTAATATCAGACCCGTTTTGCGAACGTAGTTCCGCTAGTTCACCATTGAATCTCCCGTGAGCGGGTGCACTCTCCTAGCAGATCTTTCGCGGCGCTAGCGCTTACTTAGCAGCCGCAGGAAGTAGAGCACTGGATTTCTGCTTGGAGAGTGGAGCGGGTGTTTGTATACGCAGGCGCCTAATTTATTCAAAATATTGCATCCCGTTTTTAAGGTAAATGCCATGTTTATTCATGTTTTTATTACTGTACTTCGAAGTTTTTCTGTAATTCATTCATGTATTTTTGATTTCATGGTATTTCAGTAGGTCTTCTTTATGTACTCTAACGTTAACGTTACTGATGTCGAAGCGGAGACCACGTCGGCCATTTTTAAATATCGACGTCGTAATCATGTCCGTTGCGACCGTGCAATGAACCCTAACTTACTGCACAGATGTGCAGAACGTTGTGGGGAGCAACGTGTAGTAATCACGTCACTTACGGCAGTAGGTATATAGTAAATATAACGTCATATTCGTTGTTCATTGGAAATTCGATCCAAGATGTTGCACAAGTAACAGAGTATGTTGTTCTTATTCGAATTGCCAATAATAGTGATTCATAACTGTCACGCGAATATAGTTATCAATCTAGGAGTCAGGACTGATTTGCTGTATAAAACTACATAAATTTCTAGAATTCCGGTGTGAATCATTGGCTCAATTTCCCTCTTCAAATTATCTAAGTATAGTCAATTTAGAAAATGCCACACCAAGAGAGTATTGCGGTGACAAAATGTCTGGAAGATTTCCAACACAAATACAGGCAAAATGTATGAGTTCATGTTGCAATGGTTCCATAAACTAAGCGATGTCAGGCATAACTCAAAGCTTCTTTGACTACATGATATGTATGCCCCACAAATATAGAACCAGTGAAATAGGAAAACCACAAAGGGTCTGCCCGGAAAGAGAACCATCCATTGAAAGGTCAGAGCCAGAATCTAAAAAGGTCTCATCAAAGGGTTAAGCCATCAATACCCTCTCAGTACTAACATTTTAAACAAATCAGGCTGGTTTGCATCTACAAAGGGGATGGCTAGTCACCTGACCTCTGACCTCATTGATCTGCGCCGTTTGAAGTCTTAGAACGCCGATACATAGTCCCCGCGGAGCAATATCACAGAAATGCAGGCGTGCTGTGGCTGCTGGTTGGAAAGTCAAAACGCAACCGAGAAATCCCTTGTGACTCTATCCAACCTCCCTTCCTCTCTGTATGCCTTACTGCAACTATCTCTACCACCGCCAGAACATCTCTACCACGGTATACTGTCTAGCAGAGCTCTCTCTATCGGAATCCGCCACAGAAACAAAGTTTTTATTACTACAAATTTGGGACCTAGCGGTGAAAGCTTGCCATGGTATCATGCGTGGAATTAAGAAGAGGATGGTATCTCACAGGAGGTATTCCCAGTGCCCAGGAGTAGGAACTTGTTGGTTTAGGTGCGGGGTGTTTTATCGGACATATTTTCAGATTTATCAGATGTATTAAGTCCATTCAGATTATATATACAACCCTGGTTTGTATCACGTAAATGCAGTAGTTTCGTCAGACAATGCCGTGAGTGCCAAGAGTAACTTTTAATTGGGTTTAGCCTCAGAAAATCCATAGGTAGACCACTGAGAAAGCATGGATCGTGTTAGCCTGGTAGTCTATATGATTTCTACAAAACGTTTAATCATCGATGTTTTATAGTTGTGCCCTGGCCGTATGTGCCCTGCATGTACGGCCAGGGAAATATCTCTGCCATATCGAGGTGGCAAAAGGGTACTGGATTTGGGGAGAGTAGTTCTGCAGGAGCAAACATTGTTGCAATCATCGAGGTTTCCTCCCTTTCCAGCTCACTTTGATCATGAGTGTATACATTGTATGTGATTGTTTATGGTAGTTTTAATTTCGTTTTGATATGTGAACCTAATGATTGTGCAGAGGATGACAAAGAATGAGAAATGAAGACGTTATGTTTAATCCGTCAATATCAACTACTTTAGTTAAGACGCATATAATGAGCACCTGTTAATCAGCTTTGGGTAATCGGGGCTTCAGTCACCCAGACCCTTCTTGATTCCCCCCCCCCCCCCCCCCCACACACACACACACCTTCATGTAGCCTGTTGGTTCTCCCAACCCTCCACCAACCCTCCTCCCCCAACCTAAATGATGGATCACGATCACGTGACTTATCCCAGAGATCTTCGTAGCAAGATGCTCCTTTGTCTTTCACCGCTAGGAGTCGTCCGTAGTCTTGTGTGAGGTGAGGGTGGGTGGGATGTGGTGCTGGCTGAGTGTAGGAGGGGTGTGAGGAGAGGTGGGACGGGGGCCTGCAGGGGGAAGATGCCCCGGGAAGGAGATCACTCACCCCCGGGGATCAGGCCGAGATCATTACTTTACATTTAGCGAATCTTGAAGTCAGCAACTTTTCGGCCATGAAATTTAATTCATTACTTTGAGACAATTTGCCGAGAGCTTCCCTCTTTTCATTGGAAGCAAATTTCAAGAACCTAAAAACCAAACGTCAACATTTCCTGACATGATATAATTCATTTGACATTTTCAACTTTGAAACTAAAGTAATAAAAAGTGTCCCATACCAATGGACAATAACTCTTTTTTCTATTGTTGAATTTCTTCCTCGATGATGTGTAAAAGTTCTATTTGTGAGACATTCATAGGGCACTAATGATAAATCAGAATACGGTCCAGCAGGGACGTCGTTATTTGTATTGTGGCATTACATTATAATGTCACACCACCGGAAAGATAAGTTTAAGTTTCGCGGACCAATTCCACTTATCTTCCTTCATAATTCTTCACTCCCCTAGATTTCTTTTCAGCTCTTCCACAACCTTCACTGAATTTCCTCTTCATTTATGTAACTTCTGTCTGCCAACAACATCTACATTCCCAGTTTGGTCATTGTTTACGCTTTTCTCGCTCCCCAAATGCCGTTACCACGGCCACACAATTGAGGCACACTGTAGTTTAGTTAGGATCTCTAGAACTAACTAAATCCCTAACGGTTACAGCGAATCTATGTTTCATATATTGAACAGCAGTGGATGAGCAATGACCATTAAACTACTGTAATCTTGTAATAGGATATCCAATATAAGATCATCTTACAATGTATTATGAACTTTTTTACCAAATGCAACACCTTATTAGATAAATCTGACATATTGGGACCACAGACACACATCCCTCTACTATTCCTATGCTCCATAGGGCTATATCCCAATGCCTGGCGTGGTCTTGTGCATAAAGCCTTGATGCGGGACTTTCACATGGAGTTTGATAGCAAGTATGATATTAATATCTCATATTCAATAAATGTGTTATAGAAGGCACCCTGTTTCGTAACCAGAAATATGCCTCAAATCGATGCATTATATTCTGCATAGTAATACTTTGTAGAAAATGAACGGGAGTTCAGAGTAGTTTATTGTTTATCGCACGACGGGTAGTCGTGTATTACTGCGCAAAACGTTAGCAGAGAGCAGTGAGTAGACGACTTGACCAGAGTGCATTAAACAACACTTTACTGCACGCTATCCTGAAGACAGTGACCCAATGTTAACTCTATGGCCCTTTTCACTACAGGTAGGATGAATAACACTATCATTTCATCTTTTTGCTCAGGGGCCCCAAGAACCATTACGTCGACTCGGAAAAGTAGAATTTTCCTTTGGCTTCACTTCTCTCTTCCTTGCTCGTCCCTGTTCCTCGCACCCCTCCCCCCCTCCCCCCTCCCCGCCCCGTGCCCCGGGGTGCACGCGGAAGGATCCATCTTCGATCCCCGCTGACGGGCGGTGATTAGGCGTCGGTTGACGACCCGAGGTGTTGTTTTTGGCAGGCAACCTGTAAAGTTTTAATTGTAGCCCGAGAACCCATAGATCATGCGCCGGAGTGTGCGACGCCACATTAGTGCGGGCGCGAGGTGTGGGTTTGACGAGCGAACAACCCGACCTGCCAGAAGCTCATTGAGCAGCTCAAAGAGCAGCTCAACACCCTTTGTCTTTATGCCCAGCTGGCAAGAACAAAGGGATGGGTGGAGGATGGGTGACAGGCAAATTGTCAGTATGTGATCATTAAAAGGAATCAACCTAAAAAAAGTGAAATTTGTATCCAATACTTCCTTGATTAGTTTACTACTAGTCCTACTACTATGGGGACTATACATTGAACAATAACGTTCTCGATTTGATAGAGCTGTCTTAGTTAACTACATTGTAGTGTTCTGTAATAAGGTCGGGCAATTGCACTACAGAGTATATATGATTGTGTATTAATAGATTATGGATCACAGGAAATGCACATGGTGGTAGTCATTATCACAGACATGCGTTTCATCTAACTGAAAAGAAATGCCCAATAAATGAACGAAAATCCATATGTTCTAATATAACACATTTAAACTGTTTTCCACTGAGCAACCAAATAGTCAAAAGAAGAACATTCAAACAAGAAGTTTGAAAGACATAAACAGTGCAAAAGTACAAAAAGTATATCTTTTCCATGCACCATGCAGTGCCTGAATCTGAATCTGTGTGTATGTCTCTGTCACTTTACCTTCTCTTAGTGCCCAACAGAATGATTAATTTCCAACAAATTCTACACAATTTCTATAATCCCTTTCCCCTTGACAATGTTAGAACTAAGCCGTGGTTGTTTGATGGAAAAGCCCCCACATATGGCCTTGTCCATTGTGGAGGATCGCCTCCAAGTCCCTTTAGCTGGCGGAGATTTTCATCTACACAGGACGGATTCAGCACCACACAAAGCTGAGAGACTGAAAGCTGGTGATGGCTGTTTTAATAGTAGCAAACATTAAGAGCAATTATTCTACTTTCCGTAGCCTTTCCACGTGATCAACACGCACTAGCGTGGGCCATTAGGACGTTCGGAGTGAGGGCTTCTGGGAGGGCGTCCACACTGCCCTCTGGTGGCCGGCGTTTTAGAGGCACTGACAGGGGACCGGAAGTTACCGGTAAAAACGCCGCCGCGCGCACGCAATCGCTAAGTTCCGGTGAGTGGAATGAGGATGCAATTTGATGCCAGAGGGGAAAGGTTCATATATTTAAAGCAATTTGTTTTATTTGGTTGAAATCCGCCTGGTTTCTCAACTCACAACATATTCATGGTTTCTCTGTATCTCCCTCCATTTGCATGTGTGAAATTCTTATCGATGATGTTTGTGGCTGAGATAGTTGCTCACAGGTTTTGCTGAATCGGTCGGGTGCCATTTGCATATGATTCGGTCCTCAGAAAGGCTGCTTTGGAAGTATCGTATCGGATATAAAGGGTGAAGGATCAACGCAGGCATGTCAAGTGATAGATGACACGCTCGTGCCTTGACGGACACAAGAACTCACAGGCATCAGAGGGATCCGCTTCCTACCATAAAACAGAAAAATGCTAAAAGCCCTGATTCTACCCCTACTGGCCATGAAAATGAACTTTGGTTGAAGCCAGATACTTTTTCATGAGGGTTCTCGTGATCTAAACCCCATCACACACTTTGATGGAATGCGGGGTTAAACTATTTTCACCCTGTGGCCGTTTTTGCGGAATGCAACATTTTGAATCCCTCTCTGGCCCAGGTCCTTGGTGGTGAAGGGGAAGCGTTTTTACGTAAATGTTTTATTGTAGTCAACATGCAACTGGCGTGCGCCTGTCCTTACCATCTATTTCTATGCTAAACGCGTAGGAATATATTCACAATGTGAGTATTCCCTTCATTGATTACCTCAGAATACTAAAAGCTCACCCTTAATACAGCTGGTGACTCAAAGAGAACAGGATTAAATATTCGTTAAGTAAAAGCAGACGACAGTAATACAAGATGGTTGGTACGTCATACGTTTCTAGTACAATATTGTTCCCTTGCAACGCAAATTGTTTAATCGGTTCGCCTTTTGCAATTGTTCTCCTTGCTTCAACATTTCGATTTGTTTATTGTCATAAGGGTCCACTTGAAACCTAGACGTAATTCTAATTTTCATCAGATACATGCACAATATTGGATAATATTTGAGTATTTTTACAAGACTCCATGGGCACTGGGTACTAGTGGCCAATGTTATGTCTTAGGGCAAAATATACCAGGGGTGATAAAACACATGTGTGCTCACTGCCACTTTTGAAATAGGCCGGGATACTTCTTGGGTAACCTTCAAAGTACGATCCATTATAGCCCTCCAATGTTAAAAAGAGCGAAGCTGAACATAAAATATTGCTAAATTACTTTGCACTAGACTGAGCTGCCATGGTCTGGGCGATTTCGCACCTGCAACACGCCTTATTCGTGTAAAGTACGAATTGTCGTCTGCAGTGGATGTTTTCCCGCCACTTTTCCCGACGCCATCCATCAAATTACCAACACCCATAAATCAACGTCATGGCAGCCATGACAGTACACCAATCACGTGACGTCCCCACCCAGCGTGATTGCGTAAGTTGGGAGTCACTGAAGCATGACTGTAATACGAGCGATAATACAAGAAGATTAGGCATCTCCTAGCCGACTGAGTGACAGCTGTGCTCAGGGGAGGGTTCTTTGTCCCATGTCACACAGATCAGGTGGCCCCGACGCAGGTGACCAAGGTACCTCCTTTACAATTCTAATTCCTGGACTTGTAGCAGCCATTGAAACCTCCGATGTCAATAGATCTGCGCGTTTGTTGAAGTGTTAGGTTCCCTTTTGTCCCACTATTAAGAGCTTTAGGACTGGGAGAGGCTGGTATATTTCTAACTTAAGGAAGTCATTTCCCGTTACTCAATCTACGGATAATACTTGTATTTTTCTGATAAACAAGACTTAGGTTGAAAAATGGCAATTTCGGTATACAACATACACTAAACAAAAACAAGTTCAACTAGGTTGATATTCAATCATGTGTTTGCAGTTCAAAACTAAAAATTATGTTGAATCAAAGGAACAGGGTTAATGAATAATCCGTGTAATTAGAAGGCTATGTTGTTAGAGGTTCATTATAATATCATAGATGTGCCATTATAATATCATATCAACATTTTTTTTTCAAACCGATCAATTCATTTACAGATTCCTATATAATTACACCACATCCAACTATTTCTTGGATTCGCTATTCTGAAGAATATCAATGCAGTTATCATAAACTGATATTCAAGTCATATTTTTCCCTCACAATTCAAACATCCTTTTTTGTCTTCCTTACACTCCGACTATGCAGACGACAATTAGACAACCAAAATATGGGAGTCTTCCTGTTGTCATGGAAACGGTATTGCCTGATGGCTAAGAGTGAGTGAGTACCACCCTTAGTCACGTGATCCCATTGGTCATGTGACGTGTGATTATGGGGTGGGTCTGACGCCGTCAACATGTAAATAAATCATGTCACCTACCTGATAACCATGAATTAAGCATGACGCTCAATGCTCACTTGGGTGCAGTGCAAATGGTGGTAAACAAAAGGTCGAGGGAAGTTCATAAATGTCCCTGGCAAGATCGTGTTGGATATTCATATACATCTCATATATTCAGAGAAATGTCTACTTGGCAATTAGTCGTTTAGTTTTTCATAGCAGAAATAAGTATGATTAAAAAATGAACTATTCTGTTCCAAAAGTAATGTGTCTGTGGTAGAGCCGTAAGGTTTATCTGTTTAAAAAAACATCAAATTTCAAGAATCTCACCGGTAATACTTGTTTGGATTTGGATTTGTACCACTCAAATGGTTAGATTGACAACAGAAGTTACATGATTGACTTCCTAAGGACAACCTGTTTCGACGATGACCTAAACAAAGACAAGGTATATCTACCAGCTCCTGCGTTAAACTCACCCAAAGGAATTATGGAGAAATCTAAAACTATGTCATATGTCATGCTAACTCCAGGATTATAAAATTAACTTTTGCATAAAAACGCCTTTTATATGGATGAAACAGTGAAACCCCATCATCACAATCAATTTACATTTTTCGAATTAAGCAATTTTCTTTCGATTTTTGCTTCGTACGTCAGCACCCTGCCGTCAGCGGTTATTTCCTCTATTATACATAGCTTCCTGTTGCCTGTATAGCTGAGAATGTCGACTTACGCCATAACCACCTGACCCGCTCTTTTCTCGTTACTTCCTCAGGTCAAAGGCCAGTCTCCGGCACCTGCGTGATCGGGAAATTTGATTGGTCGAGCCGAGGTGAGCAGTGGCGCCCTCTTTGGGGTGCCGGCCTCAGGCATAACAATAAAAGACAATCGGTGGGGGCCAGCTGCCCCCGGGTTAGTAGGGGGAGCTTAATTATTCTAACAGAGAAGGTGTGGCTGTGGTTGGGGCTTAGCCGTAGGGCGCCCGGAGAACAAAGCTAAATCCAATTTTCATGAGCTTTCAGTACTTGTTCTCTTTTTGTGTGATTTGTGTCAACGTTATGAACATTGCTCTTGCTGGCGGTTAGAACCAAAGGTGAATAAATCACTGTCAGTCCATAACGTGTTGATTTCTACAACTTCAGGGTTGAAATATTACAGCAAACCATTAGGCCGTCATTGTATTTTAATGTCATCCTGACTAAATTCATGGAGAAATTAATCACTCAAACAATAGGAAATGAATTCTAGTTACAGAGAATGGCGATTGTTGTAGTCATTTCAACATTTTAAAAAATTGTATAAAGAGACTCATTGAGGTGACCATACATTGTACATATGAACCACGAAAAGGGGGTTCTGAAAACATTACACTTAATGTATTCATTCAAAAATATTTACAATGTGTGAAATAGAATAGTAAATGCACCAGTTTTAAAACGACAGTTAAAACCCGTAAGACTTAGTGCCTATGGGTACAGTAGTTAAGTCCGGATGAAGGACAGTCGTTTGCTTAAGTCTATATAAACACAGGACTACATGTACATGTATACACTCATAGAATTGGAACGAAGTCTGCTATATACCATCTGATCCGATCCATAGCATTCTCTCCCCCACTGCTCAGGGTAACGCTGTGGTATTAAGAAAGAAACTGATGACGGTTTTGGTTCACCATTAAGTTTGGAGTGCTCAGGGATATGAATGAGATAATAGCCAAGTGGATATTCTGAGGTACCCCAAAAGAGATTGCAAACAGGAATTTGTTTCTAATTTTATCTTATTCTGGACAGGTTTATCTGCTTATAGCCTATTTCTTCATTATGAATTGTAAGATATCATTTCTAAATAATATAAAGTCTGATGTCTGACATTTGTACCCTGTTTTCGGGAGTTGCTATGAAGCCAGTAGTATGGGTAAGTTAGCTTTGGTACAGGCTGTTACGTCCAGACCATGGTAAAGCCGGGGACACACCAATCGAGTCAAGGCATATCTCCAGAATCGCCTACAAAGATTTGCGTGTATGTGCGATATTATTTCATAGTAATATCTCCCACTAATAATTTAGCATCTCTGACGCAATAATCAGGTGAAATATGAAATAATAGCTCACATATACGCCACTTTGTGTTGGCGATTCCGGAAATCGGCGCGTCACTCGCTTGGTGTGTCTCCAGCATTAGGCAACTCCGGCTTTATTACTGTTCTTTGAAAATCAATATTACCATGACCAGTTCAAATATTTGTCATATCTAATATCATTATATTTTTCTGATGATAAAGTGTGTGTGTGCACCCTATACTGTACCTAGTACGTACATTACCTGATGACGTATGTAAGTACCAGAACATGTCAATTTATGCGGACTCTCCATCGTATACTCTGTTTCAGTAGCAGACCGCTTGTGAATTTCATCATTATCACATCTTAGACGTTGGATAGATCATCATAAACCTATACGTAACATTGACAAAACATAGAAGATGTATTCTGAAATCAGAGACGTAACAGAAATAGCAGGTTCGACTATGGTGAGAATGAAGGTCCAACGATGATCTTTGTATGTAGCAAAAGTGGTAAATAATTTAAATTTCTTTTGATAGTTTTAAATTCAATCTTATAAAGTGACAACTGGTGTGAAAAAAACATTACTTACTCATCTACGACGCAATTCTTATTCTAACGTACAGCATGTGAATACATATATCACCACCCAACAATACAGTTAATACACTACCACTCTACATGTACATGTACCTACATACTGTAATTACTGCGATAAACTCAGGCCCGATACGCTGCATTATGCTATATACCTAAAGGCCTCTGACATCCCTCCCGAATGTATAGACGTATTACACCTTTATCCCCCGTGAGACCCCGTCAAATAATACACACAAAGCATCCGTCCATTAACATCTCCTACATTCAAAGTCCGGTGACATGATGCTCGCCTCCCAGAGGGGAAATGACTGCATGTGGACATGGTGAAGGTGATCCGTTATTCATTAGCTTTCTCTTTGGATCTATGTGTGCGTTTGGGCGGGTGTGCGGGGTGGGTGTGGGTGGGGGTGTGGTATAGAGGCAGGTGATTAGCCAACACTTCACCTGCTCACGTTGTACAGGTGAGCGACTCCCAACTGCTCACCTGTGGAGTGTTATTTATGGATCGGTGTGGAGTGAATTTGGGTTGGCGTGGGTTTGGCCTGGAGTAGTGCAGGGAGAGTTGGGAATCTCATCCTCCTGCACCTAGTGAGCAGCTCCTGATGTATAGAACCGAGCAGCTCCTCCATTGACCTGAGCATCAATTATAAACTATGTGATTCGATTCCCTGACACTAAACATCCGCCCTGCCCCTGGGGTGAGGGGACATCACAGGGAAATGTCCATCGTATGACTCTTCAGGATTCGTTTATCCCTTAATCTGACAATGACTACCCTCAATGCTTTATTAACGTAAATGTTACTCACCGCATGTGGTTAGGTTCTATATCCGGCTCGCCCCTCGCAAATCAGTTTTATCAGGTCCTTCTTGGTCCCCAACTCTACTGTTCTAAATGACCCTCATCGATAGTAATTCCCACCTACGGTTATATGAAGTCATGGGACTGGTATCAGTTTAATTTCTTTGTTTAAAGACAAAAGGTGTCATTGGAAGGAGGAATGATCTTTCTATTCCTCGGTTTAATTCACTACAATGAATGTTATTGTTATGTACCTTTGACCATAGTATATTATAGTAGTTTTTTACTACACCTTGACTGAAGTTCAACGGAGATCTAAAATTTTACAGTCTTTGTCAAATTCTTTTTTTAAGTAGCGCCTCAGGGAGTTAGGTCCTTTTCAACCACGTCAGACTTCAAATCCTTCGTTAATTTAAAGCAATGCTTTATAGTAAATATGGGTACGCATTTCACTGAAGAGTCAGGACCTGCAGAAAGTACATTTCGTCCATCCACCTAGCATGAAATACTCAGAGGGACACAGATGATTCGGGTTTTCTTTCCCAAGATCACTTTAAATCACTCTGATAATAAAAGGTTCCATAAATGATATACACACAAGCGGCAGGCAAAGTTGTGCGAATTCGAGTATTGAATGACTTGGCTGCTTCAGTCCGTGCGTATCCAGGCAGTGTAAACAAGCTGAGTGTATTCTGCAGGTGTGGCCAGCGAGAATCAGGTGGGATTCAGAAAAAGTCTAAATAATTTATAACATGCCATGATCATGGCCTTATCGGTGCACCGGTCCATTACAGCGCAACCTCTTGAAACCGCCGCCGCATTTTGACTCCAATATTCATTTTAATTGTCCCTAAGTGACAGAGACAAGGTTTGCATTACATCTTCCTCATTGATATATAACAATGTTGAGAAGTTTCTGTAAAACATATCTTAAGACGATGAGGTCGCCTTTAATGATAACTGTTTGCGCAGATCCCTGTTGATGTGAATTAGTTTTAGGACAATACTTGGATGATCAAAGCGAATCTCAAAGTACCACTGGGATCGTGCCATCGACGTTCCACATTCTCCCCGAGTTTGTAACAAATTGCGACTTACCCCATGTTGTCAGGTGGAATAATGTCAATGATTTTGAACAATACAGGACCTAGAGGTAATCCCTAAAGATACGGTCTCATTTTCTCACAGTGGATCAGAGGTTTTTTCTCATTGCTAAATTGACTAGAGATGGGGCTCGTTTTGAAATCAAATGCATGCCGATCGTTATCTACGATTATGTCAAATGTATATCACTAGCAGTGTTGTGTTATGACCATAACAGGCAATAGGTCATATTCATATCTCTCCTTATAACGAATACAATCAGCAACACAATTGAAATAATTTACCCGCACCACTGACACAGCTACCGCGATCATCAACAACATTCCGTTACACAACAACAATTACTACTTTTTATTATGTACCTAATATAAGGTATAAACGTATAGAGTCTAGAGACCGTTATCGAGGAGATCAAAGAGAGTGGTATTCTCTTAGGAGATTACGGGAAAATAGTCCTCAGCATGGTCAGTGGAACGTGAGAAGATCGGCGGTCATTTTCTTTTTTCTTTAATAACGTAAATTGTATGCGCGTCAACTACGAGGAAAATACGACCAGATAGATCAAAATCATCGTAATATTCTGTATGTACTATCAAAAGCAATACCGAGCAATTCCCCTGGCTACGGCAGCATGATGCCTTCGGGTATCTTAGAGGCATCATTGACACTTATATACCAATTCAATTAATAGACAAATAATTGTTTGAATTAGAAGAAATTTTGACAAAGTATAAGGGGCATACTGGACTTAGATTTGACCTATAAACAAAATATCATCAGTTACCTTGGTAAATTACACAAATTGCGTGATACATGACGTGACATTGCTATTTCCCAAAGAAGGTGCCTGCTGTAGGAGGGCTGTTTCTGCAGGCAATAATTGCAGTGTAATGCTGTGCAGGGGAACTGGGTGCTGCAGGGAATAATATCCCCACCACTACCACTTCTATGCATCACCTCTCCTCATTACCACAAGGGAATCCCTACTAGCAAAAGACAGGGTATGTTGCGATAATCACTACATATCCTCGCTACAAATAACAACCATCACTACCACCAGCACTAACACCAACACCACAGATAACCGCCATCGGCTGGTCTTTACCATCGGCTCATTTGTCTCTGGTCGCTAACTCGCCGACATAAAACATAATCACCGCGTCATAAACCAGCTTTAGTCGTCAGGTCATGCCCCATTCGCCGCCCGTGGCCCCTTCCCCTGTCATCCAGCCTCCAACATTAATGACCTTTACCTCCAACCCTCCACCCTCGACCCCATCATGGCTACCCTAACCCTACCCTCCCTGCCATCCCATAAGAGTCCTCATACTGCACTCTCCGGGCACATTTCTGCTCTGTGACGCACTCATAGCACTAACCGAGACTGTCCTTGGAGACTGCTCATTAGGTGGTCCTTTCCCTCCTGCCGGCACCGGAATGCATTAATATTTCTCTTTCAGACTGGCCGCTAGATGTCAGCCATGCTTCCTGTGCATATTTCCTAGGGATTATTTGAGGCAGTTAGAGTGTGGTGCAGGTCATATCATGCATACATGTGTGGGTTCAATACATCTTAAAGAAAGGTACTTGGGCCTCCAAAAGAGATATGGAAGGGAATACTGTACACTTTGTTGTAATTCTAAGGAAGTGCATCAGTTACAATAATGTCTACAGACCGAATACAGATTACTGTATTACTATGACATAGATAGAGAATAATGACCTACTTACCGGTATTGCTCATGTGACTTGCTCAGAGCTTAGCTAAGTTATAACAGTTTTGTGTTCTCCAGTTCACTTACCTCGCAGGTTAATGGGTGTGGTGTGTGATAAGAGCCTCTTGATTCATACGTGTAAGCTTATAGTTTCTATAGTTCGAGCCAGGTTCATATCTCGGTTAAATCGCATTTGTAAAATAAAGGTGTGACAGAAACAAGGTCGGATATGGAATCTATGATTTGAAGGTGAGTAACTACGGATAGGGGATACCGGCAATAATTGGAAACGAAACCTCTAGACCCGTATCCATTGGTCGACGAAAACGGTGTAGACTTTCTGAGTTCTTATAGCCTGTTTCCATTGGCAAACACCGATAAACAGTCAGGAATCAACGACGGGATTTAGCACTGCCGGCAAAAAATGTAGATTGTCTATCAGGAGAATTAAAAAAAAATCTACACCGTTTTCGTCCTCAAATGGAAACGAGCCTTATTGGAGCTTCCAACAGTAGTATATGGAAAAGAGCGCTATGTCAAGGCGATGCCCATCTCAGCCACCTTGACACTTAAAAGGCCAGAAGTAATAAAGAGTGGACGGAGAGAGGGGGTATAACCATTTCGATATGCTGGTATGGTACTTATAAAGGGTACGGTGTATGAGGAGAGGTGGTACATACAGAAGGTCGTGTAACGTTAGAGGTAATTATATATCATACAACAGAGACATTTTTAAAGCGGAAAGGTAAACATTTGTTTAAGCAACCCCGAGTACAGCCATTAGTCTAGAGCTCTGTGTGATACTCCACCGAGAGCGACATACATTTTGTAACCAGCCTACAGCCTTCCGCGGAAAAGAGCAGCTCCATAAAGTCTCCAAAGTGAGCAGGTCTCGCCACAAAAGCCACTGTGGTCCCAAAGAGTCCGACACTCCATACAACTGGGTGAGCAGCTCACATAATGTCTGTATGACTTTCCTCACAGCTCTCAAGCCACACATTCACGTGTCCGGGGGTCATCTACGGCCTCCAGGGCCGACTCGGGAGGAGGCGGCCAAACAATGGGTGCCGCGTAACGGGCGGGCAGGGCGGCAGTTTGTTTGACCATATGAAGACAGGATGTCATGTAAAAAGGCCATCTTTACCCGCCCCACCTTTATCTGCAGCGACAATGGAGGGGCCGGGTGGGCAAAGGCAGGCAGTCATAAAGCGCTCACCTATGATGTGTATGGTACGCTAGGGGGTTGGAGGTTGGCATGGCAAAAGGCTATTTTCCTGAGGAATTATTTGATATCCTTACTCTCTCTCGTATATTACAGGCATCGAGTGCGGCTCAGACAGTGGGGGATGTTTCGATGTCGTCGGTGAAGCGTAAATGGCTTTGTTTTTAACACCGCTGTTGTGAGGAAGATAGTAATCTTTGCAATGTGCGACCAAATAAAAGCTACTAATGATATTAATCATAACAATAACGATAAAAATAACTATATTACATGTATATGTTAAGTAGGTAAGGGCCATTCATTAAGTAGCTATGCAAATTTTTGAAAATTTAACCTCCTCCCCAACTCCGACTCTAAATCTTGTTTGCAAAAGAACAAAGAAGAAGCATATGCAGAATTTCACAAAATCTTCACCCCCCCCCCCCCCCCCCCGTCTTTGCATGTATACGTCTTTTATGGACGGATGGTCTCTAGTCGCTGCTGGCTCTTGAGAATTATTGTCTGTTGCCTAGAGATATTCTAGTTGCAGTGCAGCATCACAATTGTTGTTCCACTATAGGAACACCCCAAGGTTATTTTGCAAGAAAGGTGCAACACATTAGGGAAAGGTGACATATTCGAAATCTTCTTTGGGAACTAACATTGTACGTGTACTATTCATCTTAAAATTAGGCATACAATGTTCAGTTGGCCATTGAGGTTTGGATTATCCTCCTGGCAACCTGGCTGCCATGGAAACATTAACACAGTAGAATTCACCGGAGATCATTTGAGCACTATGGGAAATAAACCGGTCACGTGACAGCCATGGCGACAGCCCTACACCTGAGGCATGGCGGGGTGTGCCGGAACGACAGGGCACTAAGAGGCAGGACAGGGGGAAATAATAAAAAGCAGAGCAATAAAACATGTTTGTATTTGTAATCCGAGATGGGCCTTTCCCCAGCAAATAGGCTTTTATTGTAATAGGTCACGTGACGACAACACTGCACGCTTATTGGCTGCGGGTTATTATCTATATTCAACACGCTGTGGGTTTACACTGGCCTTTTTATACCGTGTGTATATGCGCATAGTAGGGTGCATCTATTAGCCTTTAGAATGCAGGTATTTACCTTCTCTCCGCTCTTCTCAACATTTAAGACTATTATGCGTGTCATAGAGATATTACAACCGCGGAAGGACGTATCTGATACAACCCAAAGGTAAAGGGCAAGTTAGTTATTTCACGAAATAGAATATCATGTTAAGGGAACATTATGACCTTTCCAGTCTTTCCATTGCCCTTTTTTGAAAGAAAATCAGCTACATAGACGTTGAACATCTTTCAACACTTAAATTACATGTATGAATCGTATCAATCTATTGAATAAAACTGAACTTACAGGAACACCAAATTAAAAACCGTATCATAATTGAGGTATATTGCTTCTCAGATCAGCTCATAAAATAAATATACAATAATCGATGGTTTTGTGGACAGGCGGCTGTAAACCACGAGAGGATGACGCGTAGTAATTCACGAGCGCTAGCGAGTGGATTACGATACAGCAATAGGGACAGATTAAGGTACAGCAATAGGGACTATTTCTTTGCCCTATAGCACAAAGGAACTATTTCTCCCGTATACCATGGTTTTGAGGCCGTATATATCACAGGTTTGAATCCGTATACCACAGTTATGGTATCTGACAGGTTTTATGCAATGGGTCGTGGTTTACTGAGTCCCCATACATTTTCAATGGGGGCTTTATATACGATGGATAATAAAGTTGGTGAAATGCACTTGACGTACAGGGTGAGATTGCCATGTTAGGGAGTATGATTAACCATTATGGTAGTGTTATGTGAGGTAGTGATCAGGAGGATATAACCCAGTGATATTATGTACAGCTTCATCAATCTATGAATAATTCATTTAACATTTAGAGAGTGTCAGTCATACAGAACTTGATTATAACACTCGAGTTCATCATGAAATTATCCATTAGAAATGACTCAGTTCAAATGGCATAGCGACCTAGATGGTGACCTTTTTGAACTGAAATTTCAGAGATATGGTTTTGGAGCGTTCGCCCTCAGGCTGCTTCAATAATGCATATCAAAGACGACACCCCTGGGAGGCGGGAGTGAAATATTAACGTGTACCTGAGAGAACGTCTCAATTCGTCCCTGAGGCTCAGGGCAATGTGAAATCACTCAAACTAACTCAGAGTAACTCAGTGCTGTGAACTTTCAGAAGCTAAAGCTAGGGCAACTGAAGGTTTCCCAGTCCTGGTATTGTTTTAGGCACACAATGTGATGTGGGGAGTCATATGATCACTACCCCACCTTACCGGGTCATGTGATCAGCCCTGGAGCGTGACCAGAAACAAGGTCAAGGTGAAGGATAGGCGTGCCAACCATGATCTGGTATCTGTATTTTCTCCGCAAAGCCTATGTAAAAAAGGGAAGTTAAATATATATTAAATAGAATTAATTTCTTGATGCTTTACACACTGCATGGTGCCATCTTGTAATGGCGGATAGATGAGAGCGAGGCATGTCCTGACGCTTATTAACTATGACACACCTGTTTTATGGGCCCGACACAGCTTATTACAAAGGCTAAACCACGAAGTGATCGAAATTGTGGATTAAGTTTTATTTGTTTAAGGACGACCCCGCAAAAAGGGTTGTATATAGAGGATGGATAAAGACTTTGTCATACAGCGCCAGAAATCCAACACCATTTCCGATTGTACCAGTCCATGTATCCCAGCGAGGAGAGGAGGGTAGCCATAGTATGCAGGGACTGGAGCCAGTCTACTGGCCTCCCTGCCCCCACCTTTCTTTATAATTAGTTTAATATTCTTAACTGGATGTCACTGGGGCTGTTTAGATGATCGAATTCAACAAGTTAGACGTTAAAAGTGTAAACCGGAAAACAATATTATTCTTCAATGCTACATACTCTAATCACTTAGTAGAAGATAAAGATGGTAATTCTATCATAGCTGAAAGCGACGTGTATCGCAGCTTTTATACCATACTGGTTTTGTCTCCCACATCAGTGTATGTTTAAACAAGTTATAGATGCTAATATCTAGCACAGCAGTTGGAGTTAAAACAAGGTTATATAATGCCTATACTTATACTCTACATGGGTGATCATTGTATATGATTTTTTAACGTTTTCCCTATGGTTAAACTTGTGCCAGGGGTGAGATAGATAACTGTCGCGGCATGTGTGTAAAAACCATGATGAAATATGCTGATCCGTAAATATTGAAGGTACAACCTGTACGCTGCATTTGCTGTAATACAATTTAGTGTTCGTATTACTCGTTATTGGACTCCCCGAAACGACGGATAGGGAATGGAATGTAAACTGTGGACTCTGTGTCTGCAAAGAATGTAAAGCATTTGATTGATCAACAGGTGTTGTGTGTGGGTCTGTGGGGGTGCGTGTGTGCGCTATGTGTGGAGCACGCGGGTGCATGGCCGAGTCAATATTATTGTTTGAGGTCGGCTGAGGATAACGTGAGGCTGATCCACCGTGTATATATCAAATAGTATAAATATGAGTGGGTCTGATAGAGGATATGGAAATAGGTAGCCATATGGGTTTCTGGATAACTCTGATGTATAAGGTAACAGAATGGGCTAGTTTGTTATGATATCGTTGGCAATTTTCAGCATGAGATGTCCAAAAACAAATACCAAATTTAACAAGAAGATAGCGCTTTAGATATGGCATGCTAACGTCCATTCTCAGTGCTGGAGGAATGTATAAAAGAATGTAGTTTTTTCTGAATATCATCCTTTCTGGTTTGAAAGGTGTGACGTTGTTTCATCTGGTGGGAGAGCTGCACTCATGAACTGATAGTTTCAGCCCCGAGAACCACACTGAATAATTAAACACCGCGCGAGCGGTACACCAAGCGATAAAAGGGGAATGAGCGGATGTCGTTGTTAAGCCGTATATATACGACATGCGCATGCCCATCACGGACTTTATGAGCCCGTCACACCCTTAGTCAGTATGAAATCTCTACACTCTCCAAGCTGAACTGTCCTACCTCTCTCTGACAGGTAGGCTACCATTATTGGCAGGGTTATAATGGGATCTAACATACTTGGATCCCCACAGATTCACCTGAATGTCAGGTGCCAACTGTACAGGGGGCGGGTATTGAATAGTAATGTATAGATATCAAAGGCCGACTCTACGCAAATAGATATTTAATACGGAGGCATCTATTCATACCGAGATTTGGCAATCGATATATAGGTGCCATTAATGTCACCTACCTGGCTCAGAATTGACAGCGTTATTCTTCTACCTATATCAATGACAACTGTGTAATAGAGAGCTGAAAGTATAGAGCAAGGATTACAAATAATGCATGATAACCACTATGTGGTTTCTGCCATTTTGACATTTCCATGAATAATTAAGTTCTCTAAAATCACCTCTGTCAGACACTAAGCACTTTTGTTGTGTCGGGGACGACCACACTGTCGAAGTGGACCTTTTCCCCATTTATCGCTCAATTTGAATGGCATTTGCCAATGATTCAAAAATTAATGGGACATGTCAAATATGAGAAAGGAAGCACATTGCTCAATGACCTATTCAAATTGGGTATTTTGATGCTGAAAACTCTATGCACAAGGGTTCAGATCAGTAGATTCACATCCTATCCACTCATTAATACGCTTAGATTGGTTGGAGTGTTTTTGTCTTGATAGAAATACCTTTAAAAAAATTATTATTGATATCTAAGTCGAAACTCTAGTTTCAGCAGACGTTATCACTCATTGAATCGATGCAAAACATATTCCCATATACCTATAGATAAACACTATAAGGTTACATACCGCGCGGCTGGGAGTGTATTAACTACAATTTCCATACCAAGGCTGACTTTTCATTGGACCAAATCGCGTCATAAATAGACCACATGGCGTCATATATAGACCTTTTTTTATTAAGCCATATATTAGCGTTTTTCCGGATCGAAGCTTAGATATGAGTGAACATAGCTATCCAACTGTTCGGAGGTCAACAAACTTCCATCGTTATCAACATTTCGAACTCTGCAGGAAGAGATAACTAAATTACGGATGCAAGAATCTCGAAGTTACTCAGTGAGAGTGATCAAAATTATTTACCGAGGCTTTACAGTGATTTTTTCATGGTTTGATGGTGGGATCTTTCTTCGCATCATTTTAAAGACGCATGTACAATATATATTCAGTTAATCAGGATGCTGTGTTGTGGGTGCACCCCTCTCATAAGATCTCTAAGTCGTATTCTGTATTCTCACTACGCTATATGGACTATGCTCTTAATGAACTAGGCTCAGAGCCTTGAGAATCCACTTCCCTGCCTCCCGTGCTTGAGAAGTACTTTTTTTGATAAAGTAGTGTTTATTGACAATATAGCATTCATCAAGTATAATGACGATCTTCCAACTATACGTCCTAAGACTAATACAAGAAAAATAAGGTTCCTATAATCTCAATGATGCCACCTAGTGGGAATACAGTGTTCCAGTGGATACTCTAGGCTCTAAGCCCAGTTCGTTAAGAATTCTTCTCCCATAGAGTGCAGTGAGAAACTTGTACAGAATACGACTTGGAGAGTAAGAGGGGTGCACGTGAAGTCACGAATTTTGCTGATTTATCTTAGAGGCTACAAGACTAACCCCCTTGAGGCTTACCTAATTGGTCGGGGATTGAATCCCGTGTTACCCCGACTGTATGGTTTTTAACAATTCCTGTAAGGTAACCATGACAGCCATTTTGTCACGAGTAGTGTTAATTTGAGAATATATTAATTTACTGTGCTGACGCCTTTGGTGAAATGCAACTCCTCTTTTCTGTCTCATACGTCCCCTTCCACTAACCACAATATTTCAGTCCTTGGCGTCACTTCTCCTGTTGCCCGTGCTCAATTAAAACTCGACCCTGAGTCGATCCCCCTAGCGTTCCTCTCAATCTGAAAATACTCATTATGAGTACTCATTATTACCATTGTCGTCTGCTCAGTCGTCATGGCAACGTTCAACTATGGTCGTCCAATCTCCGTCCCGCTGATGTCCGGCAGGTTGGCCTAGGGGGAATCATTAGGCAAATTAACACGGCACCAACATGCGGGGTACCAGCGAATGAACCCAGGTCAGCAGAAAATGTCGTCTGCGGGGGCCCGCCCGGCGCGCACGCGTCGTTCACAGCTTCCTCTTCCGGTTCAACTTGACAGGAGACATGTTTCGTCAGTACCGGGTCTTTCGTCACGTGCATTGCTTTTTGACCGCTTGTCGTATCGTTCAATATTCGTTATTTTTTGCAGAAAGAAGGCAATGTAGGTCAAACTGCTGCGAAGAGATGATTGATGGTTGAAATCCGCCCTCAGTGTCATATGTGAGAGGCTGCACAACTTACCTGCTCTGATACATTTGAACTTTGCATATTTAGATAACTTCGATGTGTATCCTTTAATTATCTTTTCAATTGCAAAGAAAATTAAAGGTCATCAAGGGTGCATTCATGTTTACGCATATCTGAATTTGATGTACAATGATTTCTATCATTTTACTCTCTATAGAAAAAGATTGCCTGGGGTGTATGAAAATGAAAAATTAGGTCAAGTAAATGAAGCCATCAGTGCAGCTTTTATCTATGGGAGCCACTCAACCTGTATTTAGATGTTATTTCAAGATCATCAATAATGTGAAGTAAGGATTTAGCATTTGCTAGGAAATAATAAGCATGGATAGAGGATTGTATTCGTATTTCTCCGGGGTATATTGTGCCACTGATTCACTGGGCAATATTGCTGATCTTTCAAAATAAGAGACAGTACGTTCTCTTCCAAACGCAATTTCGATGGACATCAGCATTTCCAGGTATTGAATTACACTCGAGGTCAGTCTCATAATAAAAAGCTGACAGCTCTGTCCAGGCCTCCCAATTGCCATTGTCTAGCGCCTGTTATTTTCTTGACCAGTGCCACTGCGTAGATAATTGAAGTAATTAAACCAAGGATCCATTAAGTAAAAATCACATCACGCTGTTAAACAATAACTTTTTATGTTATCCTTCTTTGTTTACTCTCATTTGCGAAGGTGATATCGTACTGTGGCCCAGTATTTTGCGAATATCACGAGTGGTGTGTACACACTGTTTGTAGAATAAAAGTATTCTAAATTGGGTTCCTTTGTCTTTCGTGACCGAGCTTTGTTCAGAGAATGAAACAGGTCTATTTCATATCAAACGCATTACAAAAAATACACCATAAAAAATACCCTGTTGGTGAAAGACCTAACAGTGGTTTGTCCTGATGTAGGATACAAACTATGCATCAAAGTAGATAGGACATGTGGAATACAAAATTACCTGAGAAAGGTTTGAGTAATGAACTGCATATTCGTGGTGACTTGGTCTTGACTCGATATAAAAAACATGGAGATGTTAATGGTTGTCTTAGAGGCAGTCACGGCGTTATAAACATTACAGCGACGACGGTTTTAATGACCGCTCGATCACCATCAGGCGGGCTGATTGGTTATTGATCTGTGTTATCATATATTATTGATCCTAATGGTCAGCGTACCTTGGCTAAGATGGAGATGTTTGTTCTAGTGTCGTACATGGAAGAGTGTCTAGTTTGTGGTTGGTCTCTGTGAAGACACTGTAGAAGTAACTCCTTAATTGAAATATTCCTTAGGAGCATGTTAACTGAAAGTGGAGACGGTCTGAGAGAGGTATTATTGATAATGCATTTTATCAGTGGTTTATTCCTAAAATGTCTTTGTGTATGTAGGCAACCAGTGCCATGTTCCCTAGCCATATTTGATTAGATTCCTCTGTTGGCCAGATAAGCATTCTGGAAGAATTCAATTGAGGTAGGAGTTTATAGTACATCACAACAATTGCCAATATGGCAGAAGAAAGCCAAGTCTGTAACGCTAATGATACTACATATATCGTTATAATGCCCCCAGTTCTTAGGGACCAATGTTAGGAAATGGTGCTTAACCTTCTTGTCCAATCATCTGGGACTTGATTTAGTTTGCGTCTTAGATATACTGTTAATTCCACTCTACATGAAAACCTCGTATATCAGAAACAGCCATTTCGTGACTACCAAGGATCCAATCCCCTGGCTGCCTCTAAATTGGATGATTAAACTGTAAATGACAGAATGAAGCAATGGTCGGTGAGACGAGAAGTCACTTTACGACGGTGGTGAAGCAGTGCCCTACTCCTGATCTGGCTCTGGTAGCAGCTTAATTGATTTGAATTGCGATCCTACGCACTGTCTCTGTGATTGGGCTACTATTGGACTTTGATGCCTCTCTTATCTGTGTTTGTCCATTGTTTCTGAATCTGCCGCCAATTACTTGTCATTACAAGCCATGGACACTCAGGATCCAGCATGGCGACAAGCGAGAGGATGCCTGTTTCTAGGTGGTAGCCGTGTGAAGGTTTTTTCGGTCATATTTCCTTACACATTTTTTTGCAATACGTACTCAAAAGAACGTCGGTGCAGATCACAACGCCAAAGTAGCCACACACGCAACGTTCCGTCGATGTTCCTCGAGCGATTCCGGCTAAATTCCGCAACCGATATTTTGTTTGGATGAGTCATTATGTTTTAATTGTAGAGGAAGGGGTCTTTGATGGAGAATTTGTGTTTATTTAGCCTTCAATCACATTTGCTTCTGCCAGAACTTGCCCAGTGATTTCTGATTACCGGAACAGCATGCATTAGGACCTGGCCTCTCACAGATTATAGTCTGGCACGCAAGAACGAACTGACTGCCTGCAAAAAAAGACCTGGACCAGTGATGGTAAATGAGGGCGCGTTGGTGGGAGGGTGGGAGAGAGAGTGGATGGGAGTGGGAAATAAATTCAGATGGAGGGTTTTGTCATTAATGCTCGGTGTTTTTTTTAGTGCGGACTGTGTCGCCTGTGAGCTGGCTATGTTGTATTGACTTGCGCTGACTGGTGCGGAAGTTAACCAAACCATGGGTATGAGCTGCTCAGGGTAGATTAGGAATTGCTCGGTTTGATTTTGATAAGGTCACTTCAAGTTGCCGTAAAATAACACTATCGGGCTAATATTCCTCAAGGAGAGGCTTCTTATATTGAATAGGTCGTATTGCAAAAGGTGATTGAAAAAACAATCACCAGCACGGATATATTTAAAGCTGATCTTAGTTATTACAATATGAGACACATTTATATGTTTGGCAATAATAACTTGCTGGAAAATTATATCATGGTCATAAGAGATATAGAAAGAAATTTGAAATTTGAATCTCCTTTAGACTAATGGAGGGATCTGGCAGGAACATCGTCCATGGGTTATATCTGGGTTATAGTTTAACTTGTAAGAATAGCTTAAGACTGTTATATTGACAGTTATTCCATTGAAAGAAAGATGTTGAGATCGTTAGGAGAATTACAAAGAGAATTATTCTGTCATGAGTCTTGCTTTGATGCCATACTATGAGTCTACTGCATAATAATCAAACAGGCAAGGTGATTCAGTCCAATTTGAAATTTGATTATCTCTTGATACTAACATTTCTTTATAATGCTTTAAGTACTATGTTAAATATAACACATGTCACTTGTTGAAATGATGTGCCTTGACATTTTACATTTTAAAGTTCACACAGAACATGGTGAATTATACATACTCCAAACAGGGAATCTTAATCCGCGACTTTCTTATCAAAAGGTGCCTGGATGCCGGTTACATGCGAGCACATGGCCAATATTCTTACCTTGCCTTTCCATAAAGATCTTTTCCCTGGAAACAACTCCCCAAAGACAATCCCTGCATTCACCTCCTCCACCCTTCTCCCTTTTAGCCCACCCACCCAACCCAATCTCTGGTAACCTGAACTGGCCTCCCCTTCCCTCCCACAATCCCTCACCTGGTAATTTCCGGCGGAGACCACGTGATCGTCTGCCAGTAACCGATCGGAGCAGACGACATTTTGCTAACCTCTCGGTGACCCCTAATATCGCCCAGGTTGTGCGCGCGCGTCCGCTTACAAAATGAAAGACGAAAAGCCGAGCGCTCACACAGCGTCCAAAGTGCTGCTGCCAGCTCCCTAGGTGGACCTGTTATTGTTTCCGTTCTCCCCGAGCGCGGGAATATAATGGGATTTATCTAACGTGGTGATGGTCTTCCGCCAGTCTTTTTTTCTCTCTCCCTTCCGGACAAATACCCTTTGGCGCGCCGCGGCAGGGAGTCGGTTGGGGTTGGAGTCGGATGGCAGCCCTCAGCGGTGATCCTGTTAGGGTGAAGGGCTTTGTGAACGCGCGGATATTATGAGCGCTGTAAATGTGAATTAATGCGTTTATTTCTGTTCTATAGATAGCTCCTAGATTCAAACTGCCACAGGAACGCTTTCCGGATACGACTGGTAGGGGATATTCGTTTAGAAGTGCTCAATGACATAGAATCAGGGATATTCATACTGGAAAATCGTATATCCTAAGGAGGATATCCAATCATATTTACGTACAATGTCGGGCCGAATTCTACCCACATCATTCTAATATTCTCTGTTAGTTGACTATTTCGCCAGTGAACTATACCTTTAAGAAGAAAGTTCTATCCAACTGATTTATCTTTTCCCATAGCAAAAAGGAAATAGACCGATTTCAAAGGTTATTCTTGTGATAGCCTGCGCGGGGAGACACAAAACCAGGATGTGTATGTGCTGTATTATATTGCAAAACCATCGGTCAAGATGACAAGGGCTATTTAACTGTAACCCAACGCGATCACATTTATCTTTCGAAAATATGATGTGGAGGCCAATGTGTATACAATGAAGGTTAATAATGGTGGCTGATGGATATCATAGATGTGGAGGGAAGGGCTGGGCGTGGGGATTAGTGCTGGGCGGAGGAGGCAGTGTCGCCGGGCGAGGGCTGTCGTGGCTGGGCGTGGGAATGGTCGTGTGGGGCGTGGGGCTGGGGACTGTTGTAACGCAATACCGCCAAGCCATTAATCAGAAACCGTAGTAACTCCTACTTTGCAGAAATCTGTCACGATTTCTTAAATCTAATGAAAACAAATGAGGTTGGCGTGGGGAGGAAAAGGGAAAGAATACGTCATTTGGCCGCGCAATTTGTCAGAAAGAAATCATGATTAAAAATAATCCGTGGGAAACCTGTTTGGTCATAACGTAAAGAGGTTATAGAGTCATGGTCAGCTGCATAGTTTACGAACTTTCAAGAGGCTCCAATACAAATAAGGCCACCTACAGACAGGCCTAATACTCTATTGTGAGAACTGTCTAAAATTTGTCATTTCTAATAACCTAGATATTGAGCCTGGTAGTTATGTGCATACATGAGACCTTTTGCATGAATTTATAAACATCGGTCATTTATACGATTTAATGACAATGTATTCTTCCTCTAACATTCCCCATGTTGGTTGCTGCAATATATGTGTTGATATGAAATACTTAAGTATGCTACCATAGGCATTGCTTCCCATAGTTAAGATGATGATACTGCCTTTGATGTGATGTTCAACAGCTTGTTCTCAGATGTACACAATATATTCACAACTGGAAATTATAGCTGCAAACTTTGACAAAAAGAACGGAAAGAATAAAACATCTTAATGGGCCGCGTATGTCATGAAAGAAAGTCGTGAATAAAGACTCCATAGCTCGTAGCCTGGTTTTTACCACAAGCTAGAAAAAGAAATGCATGTAATACCTTTGCCCAATTTCTCACCAAACACAAAAGTATGGTACTATGCTTTGAAGTTTTCTTGAATATTTTTCAAGTTCTTCAATGCTTGCCCAACTCATTTATATACTTTCGTTAATGAGAATTTTTTTAGATATTCTGGTTATCCTAACTACTGTAAAGCTATAGTTTAAATACGGTGTAATGATGTCATCCGATTCTTTAGTGTCGGGTGTAAAATGGAAAGCTGCAACACTCATTATTTATCCTGGTTCATGGAGGTCTTACAAGAAAACAAGTATTTCCATAAGTTGTTCGAAATGGAGTGGGGAGGGGGGGAATCTTTCCATTTGTGACAGCGTGTAATTTTTATTGAAAAATTGAAGAAATAAGGCGGCCCGCAAACAAGAAAGAGCGCAGTATTTCGGTTTTTAAACACAGAAGCTGCACAAATCACCGTAATCTGATAATGTGCCGTTGGACTATCCAGCCTTGTCACCGTTTGATTAACTCAGCCAATGAATTCCTCCTCCAACTGACAACAAGAATCCCTAAAAAGTAAACGCCAAAACAGTCCCAGGTAAGAAAAAGATGAACAGAAAGAAAGCACTTCCTATTGGCGACCACAAGTCTGCCTGTTTCCGATTCTCCAAGTTGATTAACGTGTTTCCGTAATTACACATTTTAGCTCGTTTGCTGGGGAAACGCTGTTGTGAGAATCAAAATGGCGGCTAATTTTCAACAGATTCAGATGGATGAGCCGGGCGTGGCACCCAGTGTGCGAACGCCGCCACAGTGCCAATCAAGACGAGAGCGCGCGAAATCAGGAAACATTTCAAAATGTCTTAAAAGCTGATTGAAAATGATGACCCTTTTGCTTCAGGTTAGCCGAAAGCTGCGTCTTAATGTGGAATTTGTCGATCGGAGGGCCCTGGATTTGGGGTTGCGGCGCTGAAAATAGCGCGAGTCTTCTATAGTGGAAGCAGACGACATTTTTCTAAGACTTCTACAATTTCCAAACAGATTAGAAGCCATACAGTTCGCCCTGATCATGCTTTCTCAGCCGTCATATGATACTCATATCAAAACAGAATAAAGGTAAACACATTATATAGTTGAACCTTCATAAAGGGCAACTGAAACATCGGTTCAATAAAATATAGCCAACTTGACTGCCTGTTGGGTGTACTGTCCACCAACAATTAATTACATTATATAGTTTATTTAGGTTTACAATATTCTCGTTATTAAAGGAAAAACTTATATTCTACCTTCATTCTTTCAGGTTTTATGGTGGCGATCACTTTGTACTTGATAATCCAAGTCCTGTCGATCAATCCTTATTTCAGATAAGTGCTGTAATATGCGCCACCCAAACCCTCATCCTCTAAAGGTCAGGTGATTTATGTTTAAACACACAGGAATATAAGCACTTATATGAGGATAGCAATATATATGCACAAATCGTAGTTGTACAAATGGCAACTTAAGCAAATGACCGAACTCCCGCATTTCAAATATGACGTTCTAGAAGGTGACATATACTTAATGGTCTTGCTTTATCCATATGTAAAATATTCTACAAGGATTTCGTTTCGTTTTTGGCCAGAGCTCAGGGACTAAGAATGAATGCAAGGAATGTGGACAAAATGTAAATGTGTGATTTCTAAGCATCTCGATGTATTTGTGAGTCATCAAAGAGGATGTGTAGTTCATCATAACTTAAAGGCATATCGGACAATTTGGCTTGAAAATTAAAACCAATGTCAATTTTCTGAAAATTTAATATGATGATCTCTCAGTGTTGTAGAACACATATCTAACTTTAAAATCGGGGGTCACGGTGCTAGTTTTTGATTTAAAGGTCAATATTATGATAATTTCATATTAGAATATATAGAAATTCTAAAAAAAAAAGGAAAAATGGTAAAACCCATGTCATTTTCCTCAAACCTTCACAGAATATATTACATATATTGTACTACTTGTTTAGGTTTTAAAACCATAGGTCACCGTTCTTGTTTTTGAAAGAATTGAAGAAATCCATATTTCTCAGGACATTTCCTATGTAAATCAAGCAAATGTGAATTGGCCTATTTTACCTATTAAGATTGGATAAACTGGACAAAATGTTAAATTTACTCCTGGAGAATTAGAGTGAAACCCAAGAAACCAGTTTTGACTAATAATTGACATTATTTAAATATCACCAGGTCGCACCACTGTGAATTGTAGGATATGCCTTTAAAGGATATGTACGCTATTATAACAATCACAGGATAGGTAACAATTGCCAGTTATGCACAGCTACTGGATAATGGATAGGTCAGCAGGGTGGAAGTGCTTCGTTCGGACAATCCTGTGACTGTAGCGGTGGTGACCAGATGCGGCGCGCATGGAGCCAGCCAATACGGCTTTGACACGACCCCTGGTCTGAGAGAGCCCTCTGACATGGTGTAGGGCAATTGGACAATGGTAAGAAACAAAGAAGGGTTGAATGGAATAAAAAGGGGAGTTAAGTAAACTGGGGAGCGAGATCATCGAGGAGGGAGGAACTGCCAACAAGAGACTGTGAAGAGATGCTAGAAAAGAGAGCGCAGCCGAATTCCTGTAGCAACATATTGGCAGGGGAGAGACTTCCTTGAACTATGCTGCCTGTGCAGCATGATAGTAGTCACTGCAATTGGTTCTCTGGTCTCACTCCTCATTGACTCCTACAGTCCTGTACGCACTGACCTCATTTCAACCTTAGTACACCATGTGCACACCAAGCTACTGTTTGTGCTTTAGTGCATCGTGCAATGGCTTCATCAGTTGAATGTTTTATCGACTGTTGGCTGATCATTTAATCTTGTTTCGGTTGTATTTGTTTCTATGTTTGTATCGCATATAGTGCTCAGTCTGGTTTACATCACTTAAATCCTAGGGGATATGGCCATGTCAGAATCCCATAATAAATCTTACATGGATCATTGCTTCCAAACTTTGTAAAAAGTCGTGTTATTTCAGTGTTATTTTATTTGGATTATTCACGGATAAGAGTAACATCGGAAAGGCTCCTGTACTTTTTTAACACATGGTAAA
Source organism: Alentia gelatinosa (assembly GCA_950022655.1). Lineage (NCBI taxonomy): Eukaryota > Metazoa > Annelida > Polychaeta > Phyllodocida > Polynoidae > Alentia > Alentia gelatinosa. The sequence goes on from OX465584.1 coordinate 45,585,669, forward strand.
TGTGATTATTCCGAATAATTAGTGTTACACAAAATGTAAGGCAGCATTCATGTAACAACAGTGATAGTGACTATGAAAATCCTACAGCTGGAAGACACAGCTAGATATATTCACGTGTATAATATTTAACGACATCACACTCTGGTCTGATACCGGCCTGGGTTCTTTGACACGTGTTATCCATGTGGAGGAGCAACAGCAAAGTCATCAAGTCCCTGAAATAGAAAAATAGCCTTGTCTGCCAATAAGGAAACACGATGAAGCAGTATAAAACAGGCAACGCAATCAAGCCCTGATAAATTATGGATGTAATTATGACAGTAATTGGGGGAAACCGGTCTCAACTACGACAAGAAGACTCGTTCTCACAGGAAAAACAACTGTCTAGTAATCACACACTCTGGGGTTTATGTCTTGCGAGTTGCAAAAATTGGAGAGAGAAAAAAATAAATTGCCGGGAAGTCTAAAAGTACACCATTTAACACATGTATGCGTCCACACTCACCTTGGGCAGATGATGTTATATACAATGTACGAGTACTAGACAGTGCGGTAGCCTACGTTTGAAAACATTGTCATAAACGGACGTATATGCAAGAAAGCAGAGAATGCAGAAATAAATGACTTCCATATGTCAATATGTTCTCACTCACTGAATCGCAGGGATATTGCAACAGTACTGCCTTTTTCAAGTAGAGTTGATCATATGTCTAATGCCTTTACATGTAGACTACACCACAGCCCATACCAATGTGTGTGTGGTATGAACTTTTATCCTACCCCTGATATAAAATCCCATAGGCTTAACATTGAGTTTCCGTATGCCACGCTGACTGGCATACGGAGTTTTATATGCCACTAGTGGCATACAGAATTATTATCATGTAATATTACTAAATCGAGGAGACAGGGTAGGATAAAATCAAAACCTGATTCGTTTTAATCTTGGCTACCGCATTCCACTCCTGAAGTTTTGGCTCCGGACTTCACTCGGCTTCGCCTCATGAAGTCACTTTGCTAAACCCCAGTCATGGCATACGGTGGCCAAAATTAAAACTCATCCAGTTTTACGATAGTACCAGAACCTCTCAGAAATTAGAAAGAGCAAAGGTAGAGAATGGAAAAAACATACACAGGTGTCATTAGACACGTCCCCTTTGATGCTGAGATAATATGACTAATACCACATTACCTATTTTCTGCCTGTATATTGTGGTTTTAGATGATATATTGTTGCCATACTTTTACTGCCTGGTATAAACATAGTTAGTTTCATGGCTCCTCCATATCAACAAGTCTATAACTCCACCCTATATACCATGAAAAACCCTTACTCAACGCGACGGTAAAAATATATACCCGTTGAATCTTTCGGGAAAGCGGAAATCTGGATTTTATAGAATGTCGTTTTGCCAGAATCTATCTTGTGGGGTTACACATATAGTGTAATTATTAGGTAGAAAATAGCCAGGGTTGTAGAGTCATTTCGCAAAAATGCCCCCCTCCTCTTCACTTACCTTCGCCTACCCCCTCCATCTCTCCACTAAATGCCCCCGGTAACTACCACAGAGGGTGGTACTGATGGCTGGGGTAGTGGCGGTCACTGGATATTGAGTTATCCGTGGGACACTCGCCACATCCATCTTACCACGAGACAGGTGGGCCAGGTAAATCACTTCACACCTGAGTGTGGACCACCCCGCACCCCCTTACACACCTGGGATTCTCATCTCTGCCGCCAGGGGCCTCCCATAAGACGCGGGTCACGTGGTTCGTGTGGTCACGTGATGTGTATACCACTACCCGTCACTACCAGAGCGTAACACCAAGTGCCCGGTATAGACCCCCATCACATTTCTAGTATGTTGAGTTATCTTTGTTTTATCTTACATCATTGGTTTGTCTTCAGGTATGAAATACATCAGCACCACAACATATACACGCATCCCAACATGTATATTCAAAATCCTTTAATCCAGACCTTTTATGAGTTGAATGCATGCACGTAAATTTTATGATAATGATCTTGCGATAACTGATATTCCTGATAGGAATAGATGGCATTATTTATTGATATCAGTTATATATCTTGGATGACAGTATAGGAAAAAGTTCTTAATACTGATGACTACTAATAGTAAGCTTTCCTGAAAATCGTATGAAATTTTAACTGTGGAAGATGCAAAACAACTCCCCTTTTTTACCATGAATTTTCTAATTTCTGCTAAACGTGTTGAGTGTTCGGATACACAGCATTAAGAAGCACAATGTTGAATAATACATAATTTACCTACTTCTAAGATTCACCATTAAATACATTCACTTTCATTTTATTGTACCTGAGGTTATTGATTGAACTTTCCCTGTTCATAAATCAATTTGCTGGCTTAATAAGATTGCCACTGCCATCAGGATTAAATCAAAATGTGGAAGCGCTCTGCAATGGACTGGGATCAGAACGGACACTAAAGAAGAAAATAAACTGAGATTGATGTCCTGAATGGCACCTTTAGTGTGAGACATTTTTTTCATGGCCCCGAGTTTCCAACCCTGGAAGCTCCCCTGAAGACCCAAACATTACTTTTATTGGCCTAATGACTTTTCAATATCTTCCCCACCAGGTGTCCCCACCCTCACTGATCCACGGATCACGTGATCACGCCGCCAGGACGCCCCCTGGGGGAGGCATTGCTTCAGGTTCCGGGGGCTGGTAAAACCACTTGGACCATGATATCCGGGAGTATTCATGCCCAGCTTTAAAATCGTGTCACTTAACTGTTGCTAACAGACTTAAACCCTTCCTTACCTTTCAAACATTTCATTAAAGATCACAGATCGTAATTGGTATTTTTATTACCCACCTAATACGAAGTATCTATGACGAACTATATAACCTGAAGATCAATACTAAGTAGGATACAGAAGGCCGAATCCCACTCAGTCGGATACGGCTTTTTCTGCCATCTAAAAGGGCACTTTACCAACTTTTTTATACAAAAAATATACGGTACTCACGCCAGGTTTCTAATAATCTAAATGATTTTTTCCTAATACTTAGACGAAAGGTGAATAATGAATGCAACATTACCATGATTTTAATCTGTGTGGTTGTACTCTCCTTGTAGTCCGCATCAACTACGCGGAGAATACAACCACGCAGATCACAATCATGGTAATAGGATGTACATCTGCTTCACAACTTAATGTAAAATACCTATCCTTCTTGCCTTCTTTTGGTCGTCATGTGTTGTTAATCTTTCCCTCATCACCTTATTTTCATATCACTTTCCTTAATATTATATATACCTATAGCAATTGCCTACACTTTGGGCAGACATTGCCCTGTATGAAATACTATTGCATTTATAATGAGGTATTCTTCGTAATTAGTTTTATGTTTATTATATTGCCTTCTTTTTTGTTAATGGCTGCTAGTATATCTTCTAAACCTACCAGTTTATCTGCATCAATTACCGATCTGTACTTTACAACGTTTTGATAGGTGGTAATGAAGACAAACAATTTCGTTTATTTCTTCTCTTTACATGACAAAAAGAAAAACTAAACCTAGATACAAAGACACAGATCCTAAATTAGTTTTAGAAATTTCCATTTAAGAATAGAATAATCAAAGCCATCTTGCACGAGGTGTTATGTTTGTCATCAAAAACCACTCGCAATAATGGCAGTGTAACCCAATGTTTACACCAGACGATTCTGAGCGACTATTCTTGAATTAAAGTGGGATTCACACGATGGGACAAATGGACGTGAGACTAGTGTACTTCACACCTTTGCACCAGTCGGCTACTATTTCTAGCTGGGTACAAAGTTTCACTGATTGGGGTGTTCTACAGTCTCAAGGTAAAATGGCGGATTCAATTCACATGGGAAGACTTACCAGGCACCCCTACACTTTGACACAGGGTACACAGGGTACACAGGGTACACAGGATACACAGTCGCCAACTCAGCGTACTTCCCCTGTGAAAAGGTGTTACTTGGGACTCCGGAGACTCACAAGGGAAAAAAGTTGTCTCAGCAAAATGGAACCCTGTCACTTACACGATGAGATTGTATTGCAGTACCGAATCTCAACAGGATTTGTCTCAGACAAACGGCCTGTGAGGTACGTGAATCCCACAGTTGTCACGTTTTCGTCGTCGAATGTAAACGCCAGGAAAGATAGTACATGTAGTTTCAAAGATCTGTTATTCTTTTGTAGTCTTCTGTTTTGTATTCCCATTAGTATATCTCTCTTCGATTATAGTTCTGTGTTTATAATCAATCAGACAGAAAAAGCTGCATATATATCTTTTTTTATTCATTCACATAAATAATGACATATTACATTCGCCATTTGATAAATTCGCTATCTGATATACATCAAAATTGTAGAATACATTCTGCTAAAGTTATGCCTCGAGGATTAAGATTTACCGTTGTAACACGTTTCTCACGACACACCGCTCACCATACGATAACAGGCATGTTTTGTACAGCATGACAGCTAATAGACGACGGCCGACTGGGTGTTGATGCTTTGCGTCAGGTCCGGCTCTGGCTTAGATTACGCTGACATGTGTTGTATGTAATTACAGATCTCGTTAGTCCCTCTCAGGGGCATTTGTAACTCGTCTATCACTGTCTGTATTATTTCACCCAGCTTGTTTTATTCACCCTGCTTCCTTTTTCATCATCCACTTGTTGTGTTCCAGATGCGCCTCACACACAACGTTGTATTACCCTATCTTATATGCATTCCCTATATTTTACTGTCGTTATATGGTTTCGCAAATGATATCCAAATAGTGTGTGGAAATTATTAAATGATATATATTCTTTTAATACGGGATTGGCTCCCTTTTTATTGATTAGTTTTTCGGAGAACATGCGGTCATCCTTATATGTGTTTAATCCATTGCTGAAAAATTCCCTTTAGCCTAAAAGACATGTCCCTGCCTACCATCAATCGATGAACAATGTACCACTTTGACCATTAAAATCTTTGTTTCTCTATGAGTTAACGATAGTGTTTATCTTCTGCCAATTCCCAATTAAACAAAGCGGTCTGTGATTATCATTATCAGAGGTACTTATTAGATTTGCAGTTTTTTGTTATCTAGGGAGAAGGTTTGGTATGCCACTGCAAAAGGTAGGGTGCTATCACGGTGAAGTATAGGTTCCATGAAGTGAGGTCACTGTAAAACAGCGTGAGATTTTAATACAGTTCCAGAGAATCAGGCTTACATCTTCTCACTGTGGAACTTCCTTCCTACACCTTCATATTCAGCGGGATCCCGTTAAATTTCCAGTCGAAATCTGGTGAATTCGAATTTCTCAACCTCACTGGGATCCCATTCTGCTTTCCGGCTTTACAAAATGATTCAACGGTCTTTATTGTTCGCCTCCAACCCTGGCATAAAATTGGATCATTCCGATGCGTTTGCCCTCTCTGTTTTTCTCCAACTGATCTGGAAACTACCCGGGAAGGTGATTGAGATTCAATTCTGATTTATTTCCCGACCAAAAGAAACCTAATGAAGTCGTGAGTGAAGAATAAGCGTACGCGTGCATCTCTTAAGTGTTAACAGATAAAGCCGGTATTATCGCGTATTAATAGGCTATTTCACGAACCACCGTCTTCTCATTTCCCATTTTTATCTTCTTTTATTTCCTTGATTTCACGGGTGTGCGTCAAAGGAGGGGAAGCAATACAGCATCGTTTTATCCGTGTGGTCCAAAGCAGCATATTTGATATAAGAATTTCAGGTATAATGGTAGTCGCAACCATTTGCTATATAGAACAACCTTATCTTGGTCGTACATCATACAAAGCGAGATGAGGCTTGATATTATTTAAGAACTCGGCCTCACAACCCCGTTCCATTAATAACCTCATTCTCACTGAGTCTTGTAGGATGTATAACCATGGTATGTTGATATATTTCTATATCTCACCCCTGGTGCGAATTTAGCCATAGGAAGAACATGATAAAATTATACGCAATGATCACCCGCATAAAGTGCAAATACTATGCCATGGCCGTAGCAGAGCGATGCCCGATGACGTCACAATCGGCTGGCCAATCAACGGACAAGATTTGAGAAAGTAGGCAAGACATCAACTGTCAATTTAATGTCATTGAAAGAGGTTAGATAAATCCAGAACCACGCTCGAATCTTAGAATAAACAGTACTCCTCTCGTTTGGACGTGCTGTAATTATCACTCAACTTTCCCTCGATGACGATGACCGCGCATCCAAACAAGTTGAGAATTGCCTATTTATACGATTCTCGATCAAGTTCTATATAAGTCATATACATCTAAATATCTATATGTATCTCAAGTTCATTATGTCCTGCCGTAAAGAGGCAGAGAAACAATGTCAAAGAGAATGCCCCCACTCTGGGAATGTCTCAAAATGGATAAAGCATTTAGAGGCATCCGAATTTAATTCTAAATTCTATGTAAATGGACTGCATACAGATACATATAACATATTTAAACCTTATTTTAGATATATATCCAGATATCTAAGATGACTTTATGTTTTGACAATCTGATTACCAATATTTGAAAAAGCAGTCATGAAGAGCATAAGTTCATTACCCCAGGTGTTCTTTAAGTATATAAGAATTTAAAGTTGGATTGGTGGTATTAGAGTAGGTGCAGTTTTGGTTTTGTGCATCGGAAGAGTCCTACACTGGTCACTATATACTGGTCAACGGATGGTATGCGTCCATTGTCACCTGACACCTTCACTACCTGACACACCTGTAGCCTGGGGATGGGGTTGGGTTTGTCTGGACGCTCCAGGGGGCTGCGATGTGGTGGTATTGAATGTCTCAGCCGTAGAGGTAGCTCTCTCTCTGGGTCTAAACCCCTTATGGCATGTTACCATTTTCTAGAGCACACCATCTGTCTCAATAAAGACTAAATCATTTTGGACCTGTTCATGGCCTAAAATAAGCTTTGTTGTCATGCAACAGGTGCAGGTGCTGGCACTGCTAGCAGGAATACTGTTCGGTTTCATGTACAACTTTTCTGTCATCAAATGTCCCTCAGGAAAAGCACTGTTTAGAATCAACAGATTTTTACGTTCCAAATTTTCCCAAGGAAATCTCCTTTACATAGGGCCAGCATATCCGCAGCACGAACTGAATATATCCATTGGAATATATATCCACAAGTTTTAACATGAAGATGGTAATTTTGCTGAGATTAGTTTAGACATTGACAAAATTTCAATCCTTTCGCTTGTTGTACCTGAGCGCCTGATTTGACAGCATTTCGTTTTACTACATTTGATAGGACAAACATTAACCCCAGTTTTTCCTCGCCTTCTCCCACCCTTACTCAACTTGCCGTAGACAGAAGCCCTGACAATCCTCTGTTAGCGGCCCTGCGTGTGACTGACGGCTTCCCGGTATAAATACACCTGTGGCCGCCAGGTACACCACCTCTTTGTGTCGTCATGACAACCAGGATGCTACTTGCCCCCGTTCTGTGACGTTCATCAGTCACCTAGCGAATATCAGTCTCAACTCGCTGTTAGGATTATCTGTAAATACAAGCCAGTTTCCCCGTTCATGCTACAGTCAGATGGGTATGAAATCTTAGCGGTTTTTTCTACGTATATGAAAAAGGTGGGCGCCACCTAAAACTAGACACATCTAGCGCTTTATCCAGTCCAGTGGCATTAAATTTTGATGTATTATCTACGTATTTGAAAAGGGTGGGCACTTCGTACAAGACATGTATTGTCGACGTTTCTGTTCACCTAGCTTTACGGTATTTTATGTCATTAACGTTTATTAACGTGGCTTTAAGCTTCATAACTAATTGACACTTCCATTTACGTACAAAATCAATGCCAAGATCAGATTCTTTTTCCATTTTATGCTGGCATTTTGCCACCATGATATTGTCAAAGAATAATGTTGTCAAAGCACATTCCAGTATTAGACTGGAATCATATTGCCAAAAAAGTGCTTCAAAAACTTTCTAGAGGCATTTTTGAGTAAAATTTGGTAAGAAACATTTTAAGGTCAATTTTTGTGTATAGATTTCGAAAAATAATTTTACCAAGCTGAAAAATCTATTTTTAGCCTTCTAACTGACAAAAAACCAAATGGCTGCCAATATCTATTAGAAGATCAAAGAATCTGTTCTAAAATCCTCATTATTTCATTTATATGGTCATGTAGTAGCTCAAATTAAAGGTCTCACTGAGATACATTAACTTACACTAGTTTTGTGGTTGTCATAACACTTTGGTTACCATGGCAACTAAAAATCTACGAAAAGTAAATTATTTTACCATTAAATTACTACATTTCATAGCTGAACAGGCACAGAAAACATAGTTATCATGCATTTATAGAGATTTACATTTATTCATAAGATAAAGTACACATTTATGCCTTTTTCTATGATAATTTGATGGTAACCATGGACACATTACATTGTATTTCAAACAAATTTGTAATCTCTAGCTTGTCCCTTTCAATCCCAGCCTACTAAGAGTCATCTTAAACCCCAAGAATAGGCTTCATACATGTTATGATAGTTTTAGGAGTTATTAGTTGATTGAAATTATCTTTCACATACACATAACCTTTTCTATTAGGAACTTGTTCGTGTCGGTCGTGGTGTAGGGATACAAACGGGCTGCGGTCAGCGAGTCGGCTACGCTGACTCTCTGACCTTAGCCCGTTTGTATCCCTACACCACTCCCGCCACGAACTCGTCCCATACCATATCAAAATCGGTATCGGCCCTTCGGGCCATAACTGCTAAGTAGTGTACTCCTATTTTAAATCTCAAGAAAGGATTAGGGATTTAGTAAATCCAGACATGATATGATAAGATAAGTATTTGCATATTTCCGCAAGGAGAAGAGTTGTCCAGGAAACTTTGATATCAAAGTATATTATACCATATGTTCTGTAAACATTCTTTTCGGAAACTGATGTGCATACAAAAGGAAGGTTTGTGATATGTGAAACCATAGTTATGGTGACAATACGGGGTAGATTTATGAGTTGTTTCGGAGAAATTCGTTCTGAATGAGCCGGCACCGCTTTACATATGTATCATGTACCGCTTTACATATGTATCAGAACAAATTTCTCCGAAACAACAAGTAAATCTACCCCGTATTGGCACCATCACTATGGTTTCATATTATTATATACCTTAATTCGGTCTTAATTCGCTAAAACTGACCGTAATTTGACGTTGAAGTCACTTTTTGCAACTCGCAAAGACGATGTGTACACTAGCAGACATGCCGGAAGTGGTGATTGCGTTGTTCCGGGCTTTAGAATTTAATGCATTCTGATTGGCCGAGAGGAATGGATTCCCCATAGCGTAGAATATTCCCGATAATGACGTCTCACCATTTGTTGACATTGATGAGTGGCCCGCTCGGCCCATGAACGTATCAAAATCGATATTTCTCGCATATCTAAGCTATCTAAAGTGTATCACGTGGTTCGTTATCGTATTCCACATCGATGTTTGATGTATTTTCACACTAACTCGCTCCGTGGTTACTGTACGATGCCATGGAACTCGCGAAGTGAAGCGTTCAGCCATTTTTGAATCTTGCACCTAGAATTCTGTTGTCAGCCTGTCGACCAATCAAAATGCTTTATTTCCTCAAAGCGTGCAATCTGTAGCTCAAAGAGTGCAGGTAAGGTTCAAAGGGTGCATTTTGTCACTCAAAGAGTGCAATCCAAAGGCACCAGTACAACATTTCACAGTGTACAGTGCAATCTGTGTATAGTTACTATACCCATAGGAGCAGTATGTATTTAATCTGACTTTGTGCATAGGTATATAATGATATGCATGATATTTGATTTATTGATATATTTATATGGATCCTCTTCCCGCGTTACTTCGCAGTTTTAGTGAAAGTAACAAGGGATGAGGATCCGCACCAATTATGTTAATTAGTTTCACTTGTACTATACAACTCTGAATATTTGTAAATATTCAATAACTTACCAAAATAAGTTGCCATCGAAGCGAAAATCAAACTAGAGTGGTAGTGTAGAAATCACTTCCTGCTATGAACTTATGCTGGTTCCCTGGTCATTCGCTAGTGGGCTTTATATATTCATAGCCACATTTTCGTAAATAGAATTCAAACTCATAGAAAATTATTTTCTTTGCAAATATTAGTCTCATGATATTATCTATTAATTTCCTGTCTGTTTTTTTTGTCCGGATCTTCTTAATTTATAATTTAGTTTGGTATAATTTCCGCTAATACACATTGGTGTTGCTACGTATCTTCATATGAAGAAATGTTTCATATGCAAGTTGTTAGATGGCTGTAAATCACTATTTCAGTCATAGATATAAATATCATATGTTTCTAGAAATCTTTGCATACAATCGACTATGTTTACATTGTGCACAAAGCATCGCGACATCCATGGCATCACTTCATAAATAAGTCAGTTTAAACCAATCAGATTGAGTCTTCAAAGTATGGTGGTATGGCCCCATACCGGCACAGTATGCTGGTACGGCTCAACTACCAAATGCACAGCAGAGATTGGTATTTGAAGTATATTGGAGCATAGGTGTATAGTACTATTATCGAAACACTAATATGAGTGCTGAATATTAAGAGCAATTGTGCAGATGATAAGTTTGTCATAACTTTATTTTACATGAATGCCCTTTTTCAAAGTATGCTGTGCATTATGTATAATATAGTTGCAGAATATTCATCATCTTTGCTGATTTCAGTCAAACATTTCCATTGTTACCATTGAACCATATTGAAACCAGACTAGATCTGTACTCATTTGTACTCATACAATAAGAGTTGATTTTATAGTAAAATAGCCCTTTTTGTTGATTGTTCTGGTAACTAAATTGCCATGGAACTAGTGTAAGATGATATATCCCAACGAAACCATTGATTTGAGCTATAACATGGGTGTATATTCAAGAAATGTGGATTTTAGACAATATTAGGTGGTAGAATTGTTAAATCCTTTGTTGCCATGGTAACCAAACTGCTATGACAACCATGGCACTAGTGTAAGATGATGTATCACAGTGAGACCTTTAATTTGAGCTATTGCATGACCATGTAGGTAGAAGAATGAGGATTCTAGACAGTATTTGGTGGTGAAATAGTCAATTTTAGTTGAATTTGGGTTGCCATAGTAACCACATTGTCATGACAACCATGATATCAGTCTCAGGTGATATATCTTGATCAGATCTTTGATATAAGCTACTACATCAGCAAGTATATGAAGAAATGAGGATATTAAGGAAGATTTGATAGTAAAATAGCCCTTTTTTAATTTTTGGTTGCCATGGTGACCAAATTGTCATGACGACCACTAAAGAAGACGATCCTGATGTTCCTAATAGAAAATTGTATGTGTATGTGAAAGATAATTTCAATCAACTAAAAACTCCCAAAACTATCATAACATGTATGAAGTCTATTCTTGGGGTTTAAGATGCCTCTTAGTAGGCTGGGATTGAAAGGGACAAGCTAGAGATTACAAATTTGTTTGAAATACAATGTAATGTGTCCATGGTTACCATCAAATTATCATAGAAAAAGGCATGAATGTGTACTTTATCTTATGAATAAATGTATATCTCTATAAATGCATGATAACTATGTTTTCTGTGCCTGTTCAGCTATGAAATGTGGTAATTTAATGGTAAAATAATTTACTTTTTATAGATCTTTGGTTGCCATGGTAACCAATGTGCCATGACAACCACAAAACTAGTGTAAGTTAATGTATCTCAGTGAGACCTTTAATTTGAGCTACTACATGACCATATAAATGAAATAATGAGGATTTTAGAACAGATTCTTTGATCTTCTAATAGATATTGGTGGCCATTTTGTTTTTTGTCAGTTAGAAGGCTAAAAATAGATTTTTCAGCTTGGTAAAATTATTTTTCGAAATCTACACCCAAAAATTGCCCCAAAAAAGTTTCTTACCAAATTTTACTCAAAAATGCCCCTAGATCCCAAAATAGCTGGTTTTGATTCTAGTCTATATATTGAATCATGCCAGGGGACACACTGAGGTTACATAGTATCTGATGTGACTTATAAAGATAAACAGAAGCATCAACTGATAATAAATACTATTATAAAGAAAATGAACGACAAAAGAGAATGAATATTACGTGTCTCCTACTTTCCTTCAACAAGAAGCTACTCAAACAGTACTGGTTTATGCTGCAACTTTAGCATTAGTATAATAAACAATTGAGCCTGCCTTATAGTCATATGTATAAACTCCAGTATGCGATATCTTTATTTCATATTTCCCTTTTACATATATTGGAAAGGTTTGAATCACTCACTGTTCACTTCCATGGGGGGTGGGTGAGGGAGGGGGTCTGATTCAGAGCAATGACCACACAGAAACAGGTTTTTTTTGTGGGTTTCTTTATTTGCACAAAAGTACATTAACGGCCTCTGCCGAGGCAGGTATTCTGGCCATTCTGATAACATCAACTAGTATATCTTATAACAACGCTCGCCTGATTACAATGTACATTATATATACAAGTGGATGAAAATGATGGGATGAAAGTGAAAGGGAGGAAATTCTACCAATTTAGAGAACCAGCTAACAATACCAAGAGGCATTCTGTCCAGAGAGAACATGATGGTACTAACTATAACATTTAGACCTAATACATTTTTTGAAGCTATACAGCGAACCATCCTGTACCTCTTTCGGAAGATTGTTCCAGTTGTCCTTACTCCTATATATAGGACTTCGTTTAAGTTGATGGTCAAATGTGGCACTTCTTGATGACTTTCCATATGTATTTGTGTTCCTCGTCTGCACCAGTGTTTGTCCCGGTCGCGACCAGTTCTTGACATGTGCTAACTGGCCCTTCAAAACCCGCATACCTGGACCATGTTACCTAGGCGGCAAATGACCAAGGTGGGGTGTGTCAGGTAAGGTATGCACCCTTTACCTGTTCACCCTTCCTTCCTCCAACACCTTTCACCTTCTCCTAGACCTCCTGCCCGGGCTTAACTTGCTGACCTCTGGGGTTACGCCCTTGAGAAGCAGCCCCTCTTTGTGTGGTAGAGATTGGCTTTCGGGAATCGGGTAGAGATTGACAGCCCACCTGAGAAACATCCGTTTAGAAGTCACTTAATATCCCACGAACCTTTCGTCTGGTAATTGAAAAGCGCAGATATAGTCTGGCCAAGCATGCATCTGTATTACACTGGAGGAGGGTGATTAAAGGCACGTCTATGCTCAGTGTTGGTGGTGCATGAAAGGGATTTAGTAGCTAGCTAATGTATCTTATTATAGTCATTGTGCTAATATAAGGATGTAAAGTGATATCAATACATTCCCAGGTCATTGCTATCATATATCTCTTGTAGGTGAATAGCCCATGCATCCTCTTAATAAGAACTGCATTTCCATTGTATGAATGTGTACGCTGAACTTTCTCATTGCAAATGCTGCAGGATTGAAATGAGGAAATTATATGAAGCATTATTTCTGGTGTTGGACTACACGGTTGATGCTGATAATTCCAGGTCCCAATGGTAAACATTGTTCGGAAATTGGCTTCGTAAAAGGAGTTTCATTTCACCGACTCTGTTGTCCATAATAGACAGATGGGCCATTTTGGGGGTTTAGTTTTGTAGCCCAACCACCCGAAATACCATACATGAAGGACAGCTTTAGATCTCTTTACAGTGTAGACAACAATTCAATTGTTCATTGACCTATTACTGCAATACTCGACTTTATTTAAATCAAATACACTGATGATTTGGCCATGAACATATAAGTAATTTCATGGACGATGTCAATGCTATATTGATAAGAACAATCTCTTAAAATATATACTTACAGTCGGCAAATAAGATACTTGTCCTGATGGATCCAAATAATTTCTATGAATTAACCTAGGTATAGAGCAGATCTGTCTCATGATGTTTTGCTGAGATCGAGCACTAAAATATACATTTCTAATAATGAAAACTACAATGATTAAATGTGAGCATTCTTTGTCAGTTCTACATGGTTAATGACATTAAATGAAGTAGACACCTGATGATTAGAAATTTTCACGCTTCTCCTTCGTAACCGTTAGATTCTCACGTGTACGACGCCTTATCTTTTAGTCAGGTGTTAGCGGTCACGGCGGGATGAAGCCACTAATCCATCCTTTATCCTTTAATCCACTGACATGGGTCTAATACATAAAGCTGCTCAGAAGGTATTAGCTTAAGTAGGTAACATATAGAAACATTAATAGTATATTCACGAATTTTGATGTGAGTATATTCCTTGTAAGGTTTTCTGTTTGCCATGGTATTTGCTCTACATGAACTGTAGGAGATGGCAGTGTTTTGATGAAAGGTTAAGTGGTGACAGTCGTAGTAGTCGTGGAAGTCAAGAGATGGGCAAATAGACGCACGTGACGGATGTGTCAAGTGATTCATCATAAAAACCAGTGGCTGCTCCATGAAATAAGAAACGAAAATGTTTTCCGTACAGGCCCAGACTAGACCCTCCTCTGATGAAAGAAGGCTGCTAAAAAGCAGTTATATGTGTACAGGATTATATCAGTCTTGCACCTGATGATATGATTGGTTACCGATTTGCTTTGTAGATGTATAAGAAAATGACAACATTTGTGTTAAAAAAGATATGACCAATTCCTACCTCAAGAATCTCTCGAGGAACTGGCTCCAGCACCGATATTTTGTTTTGTGTTTTGAACGTGTTGAGGTGTTATGGCAGGTCTCTACTGAATCTTCATATTAAGATTTGCCTGCATGTGAATAATTTCGCTTCCTCTGGTCAGAAGTGAATGGTTTTGTGTATTGTAAATAAACACCAAGTTTGTAGGATAAACAGCACTGACATGGCTTCGCTCGACTCAAGAGTAGATATCTATTTGCAAGTTAATGACAACACTTTGCAAATGTCTGCTGGCGAAATGAGACTACATATTGTACTTTTTCACTTCAAATGTCGCCTCGTATGCTCATGACTCATGTATTTTCTGAGAAAAGCAAATTATTGTCGCTGTAAATAAGACTATTACCATCATTGTAATGATCATTATTATCTTCTTTTCTATATCCTTCTCGTTTTTCATTTGCATTTTCACATACAAACACAGTTTCTGCTCTTTTCCTTTATTTAATAGAACTGGCAGCCTATACATCTCTCTCTCTCTCTCTTTCTCTCTCTATCTTTTTATCTCTTTCTTACTCTCAAAGCATCTAAACACAATGTTAGCTGTTGAGTTTTTTTTTAAATACACCTTCGGAAAACGAAAAGTAATTTTCTTTGTGCGTACACCTTTGTCCAGTACTGGAGGAGGGTTCGCGGGGCCACTTACCGACTCTCTCCTGGGGGAAATAGTCAGGTGTGACGAGTGTGTGACACTCCTGCTGTGGTATTTTCGCCACACACAGTAGCCCCCGGACCATCCCCTGACAAACACGGGGGCGCGGGCCGTCACCCCGCCGAGTGCATCGGACCCGGGGCTGGGCGAGGTGCGCGCCGCTGACTGCGGCGTGACACCGGGGAATTGTAAATTACATGCGACTGTCAGCATAAATATAGGCTGTCAGTGGGATTTTTTTTAAACGTAGGACAGTTGAGAGCAATGCAAATAGCATGTGTATAACGCCTGGTGTTATAGTGACGGCCAATGCTGACTACCATTCTCAAGCGGACTCGTGTATATGGCGTTTGTGGAGATGACACATAATGCTATGTTTATATACTATTTGCATTGTGTATGCATAAACACAATTTACATAATATCTGCGACAGGGAATGATAAGCACAACAATTCTATTCAGGAGTGTAGCATTATTCAATTCTGACTTTCACATATATATATATATATATATATATATATATATATATATATATATATATATATATATATATATATATTACATATCTTGTCCATGGTTTCACTTTCGTTGTAAATTCAGTAAACTCCCTTCAGCTTCAAAATAGGTATACATACTTTAATTTTTTTTTCATACATAGGACATCTAAATCTACTTCACGTAGAATTGTTCCATTTAAAATGTATGTATTATGCTTATCATATCAGTCCTATGCTCACGACCTATGCTCAGAATATAGTAAACAATCCATATTTCACAGTGGTAAAAAGGATATGATGTACAGCCTAGTGTGACATGCACGGCCAGCTTTGCAACTGTGTATCTGCACCAAAGAAGCATAAAGGTAGAGAAGTCGAATAAATATGCATGAAACAACTATACAGGTAATGACGCAATATATTTATGAATATATTCAAAGCATCAAAATTGTAAAAATCGGGGAGAAAAATATGAAACTAAAGGAAGGACTACTTGTCTGCATGGACATATAGCAGGACCATATAAGTATGAATGTACCAGCACTGCCTGCCCAAATTCTGTCTTTGAATGGCGATAAAAGGCAAATCATTATGAACTTGAAATGTTTCAAGGTATATGATGAAGGGAAAATCTAATTTAATCTGTGAAAGAATACTGACTCATAGACTTAAGTTTACTTCCCTCCACCTATCGGCATCTGGGCAAGTATTTGCCAAGTTCATGTACAGATTAAATGCCAGGGCAAATTTCCCACTTTTCAAGATATTGGGATCTCCCAACTTGCTTCTTATACTCAAGTATAAGGAACCTTTCTCCCTCTTTCGCAATGAGATGGATACTTCAATTTGCTGAACCGCCTGCGGTATGTACTCAAAACAGATGAATTAATCTTGACTTACTCTACACGTATCACCATCACCTGTGATATCATACAGTCTTGTCAGTACTGAACACTCCAGTCTAACTGAATATCAGATATCAGCTATCACAGTGCCACCATACAATTACCCAGATGTCATGTTACTGGTTTATGTGTGGTTTCCATCTTAAAGAGGCTGGAGACTCATGGAGAAATTGCCCCAGTGTCTGTGGCTACCACCTTTTATCTTGTATGTAGACTTGCTAAGTCTTTCGATTATGGGCATAACTAAGAAATTAAGTGAGGAGGGGTAGGATAGGTGGTGGGGTAGGCGCAGAGGACGCGGACTGAAGCCAGTCTAGTTTGTATGGTAAGTATGTGAAACATTACTTGAGATATATTTGATGTGTTCTAATTCCAATAGACTGGGAATCTGAAAGTACATACAGCTGGCACACTTCACTACAGGAGACAATTTTCAGTCCAAGCGATGCCCACTTTTCAGATTGGCGCCGTATATGGAGCGGTGTATGTAATAACTCATGCCGTCAGGGCATATCCTTTTGCTGGTCTATTGATAGACGGGCACGCCGTCGGCGTCATTTATAGAAACAACGAGTACAGACTATACTCGTTGGTAGCAACTAGGAACAAATGGTATCCTCATCACTGATAAATGAGCGTCACGCGTAGAATCGTTAGGGGAAAACGCACTTGAATCCAGTCAATGTTCTATGTCAACAACTGCCTTTCTGTCAGTGACTGTTCTCTGTGTACCCTATATACCCTGTGTAGGGGTGCAGGGGTAAGAATATGTACCAGTTAAGTCTTCCCATGTGAATTGAATCCGCCATGTTACCCTGAGACAGTAGAAAACCCCAATCTGTGAAACTTTGTACCCAGCTGGAAATAGTAGCCGACTGGTGCAAAGGTGTTAAGTACACCACGCTCATGTCCATTTGTCCCACCGTGTAAATCCCACTTAAGACACTGGACACTCTGCACCTTTTTCTAACATCACAGAGCTGGCATGCAGATAGTAAAGTGACAGTTTTTGCAGCACGCTGAAAGTCGATATAACCTCTCCATAACCTAGGCAGTGTATGATTGTGTGACTGACGCTCAATGATGACCAGGTTATAGGCAATATATAAGGTTACCCATACATGTATGTATGTTGTTCAAATCCTTGTCTTTATTCCTGCATGGCCCTGCTTTACTAAAAGGACTATGGAGAATAATGTTTCTCTTCCATTTTCAGGAGTTATACATCAGGGTTGGATCCTAGGAGATTATAAACCAAAATGAGCGCAATTGAACAATGTATTCAAGTCATTACCGTCCGGAAACATTTAAGTCTATGCTATTAGCTCATCTTAGTAGTGCGTATTTACAGTTGGGAGCACAGAATGAAGCAGAGGTTTTGTAAGGAAGGCGGGTAGGGGTAGCTGCGGGGGCGTAGAGGTGGTCAGAAGAATTTGTAATACACTGCGAACAACAGACACAAACAGGTAGATGCAATCTCCAGGCAATTACCGGCCTTTACACCAATTTGGACGACAGTTTCCATCGTGATGTACAGAGGGTAGCAAAGAGCTGTGGTGCAGATTTTTTGTCTTATTTTATTTTTTCCCTGTTGACAGGTCTACAACTTACACAAGGGGGTCATGGAGGCCGCTCCACCTGGCTGGTGGTGAACAGAAGGTATACAGCTACACACCTGACCTCCCCTTCAACCGCGGCCCCCACCACCTTCCCACCCCACGTCCTCCCCCTTTTTATCATTTTGTCGCTTTATCCATCAATGGTGATAACATCAGATTACAGCCTTGCTTCACACCTCTGTCTACGCCCTGGGTCTGAGTCTATTATCTGCCCCATACTTCAATACCAGAGCTCTGTGTATGCTGGGGTGGGTGCCTTTCACCCTGGTCCCTATGTACGTGTGTGTGTCTGTGGCCCTGTCTCTGTCGGTAGTCTCTTCCTTTGACCCCGGTCGGTAATTTGGTCCGATCTTTTCTGGAACAGAGCCCCTTCTGTCTGACACCCAGTCTCCTCCCATCTACATCTGTCTGCCGAGTTTCTGTCCCAGCCCACAGGGGGGCACCAGGCACAGATGAATGGCATTCTTCAGTTACAATTGATATGATTGGTTTATTGCAGCCAATCAGGCGACGTCTTGCTGGGCTGTTTTGGCGGAGAGGGTCCTTGACGCCATTGAACTCCTCTTGTCGTATGAACTTCTCATGCCCGCTTTTAGGCCGGAAACTGAGCTTGTGAGAAGACTTCACGGTTTGATCATGTGTCCCATGGTGAGCTTTGTACATGGATGAATGTATGGCTGTGGCCAACATCAAAAGTGGGCAGATTTGGTCCTATCTGTGGTGTGTACAGGTGGATGGATGGTACAATTAAGTGATATATTAAAGAGGAAACCAACAAGTTTTGGTCAAAGATGTCGTTCTCCGTGAGTTTGATCTGGAGTGATATGAATGAGGCAACGCCGAGTGAATATCATGTAGCATTCACATGAGTTGGAGAACAACAACTTTGACCAAAACGAGTTGCTTTTTGTATTTGTCTCACCCCCCTACACTATAGGACTTAAAAATGCACAGGATATAGACCATGCAGGACAGACTGCAATACTCTGAGGGGCATGGAGAACGAGTTCCAAATTTGCAATGTCAAGCCTATGGGACAAAAACACCAGGGGTAGGATAAACATATATACGTGACATATACATGCATATATATATATATATATAAATGTATATGCAAAGTAGGGACCTGAATTCAGAACCAGGATTGAGACCGTGGTATGGGCATGTTGGGAAGGGGAAGGTTTTCGTATTTGAGTACAATCCATATCCCTGTTATCGCTCAGTTTTGAAAGTTGTAAAAAAATATCCCCTTTAACGTAACACTGTAAAAAACAAACGAGTTTGGTATCATGCGACTGTACGCAATGGTACTTCTTTTAGGGAGTCAATTGCTAACGAAAGGGTTTCTTGTCCAATATTGTGACGCCCTTTCCCTGACATTTGAGCGGTTATAAGAGCGAGTGTGGCCTTTATTTCGTGTCACACTCACCTGACAACCCAAGTGTTAACACCCCTCGGAGAGCAATTTAGTTTTTCACGGGCGTGTTCAGGATCCTTTGAGGTCATCCCTGGGAAGTTCTCATCTGTATCCATAGCGAACCGTGGGAACAGTTCACAAACCGGTGGGCCGGTAGGCTAGGGCCATACAAGGCAGGGGTTTGATGGTTAGTTGCGTATAGAATAAGGATATTAGCCAATTCCAGAAATAAGTCACCAGAGACCCATAAAATATACATTGTTCAACGACCAGCTATGCTCTAGACTTGTGAAATATATAGTTCCAACCTGATGTCAGGATCAACACTTGATGTTTTGATATCACGGAAACTGATAATTACGACATGTATTAAATGTTAATACTTGAAACGTTAATTGTCTGCAAGAGGCAACTTGCATACTCGAAGGTCTTAGTTTGAGAAAAGAAGCCCAAACTACATGAAAGTAAAGCCTTTACACGGTCCCAGTTAACGCCTACGCTCGTGGTCCCACAGCGCCGCCAATTTGTCTCTCACATCCAATGATCAGAGGGGAACTCTCCTTGAGAAGAGGCGCAGAAAGAACACGTCCCTGATTCTCAAACAGGATCCGCCGGTCCGCGGGGACTTCCGGACGTCTTAATTTGCGCCTGCGCACCGACAGCCTCAGCGAGAGCTTGTTTCCGGCGGGGAAGTAAATGCGCACGCAGTAACACAAACGCCCGGGTCGTGAAGAGGGGAAGAGATCGGGGCCTCCAAGGAGTTGGTTCCATCAGCAGTTGTGCAGATAAGATGTGGAGATTGTAGGGCCGGCGTGCAGTGTACACTGACTTACAACCAGCAAGACGCGCCAAAATCGATGCCAAAGTCGTCTGCTTGCTGATGACGTCGCCGCCGCGTCGCCTTGGTTACAGCCCTCGGGTGAAGGTCGTCGCAGGGTGTCAAAACGAGGCTCATTTCTCGTTGACCTCCCGTGCAGACGACATCTCGCGGGTCAGTGATCACGCGAGACTTCATGAATGGACAATGGCCGCCGGGGCTTCGCGTGTGGTGTCGAGCTCGCCAGCCGACAGTATTTGTCATTCTCTTTTTTGACTCTTTTCTTTGTTTCCCTTGTGCCCTACGCTCTATTACGGCCGTATTTCTTGGTGATGAAAAGACACTTTTAAACCCGTACACAACATCTCAGACAGGATGGTGTATAACCTTTCAGCAGCTACGTGATATTACATTTCTTAGACATTTTCTCAACATTCATACATAGATCATTATGTGCTTTTTTCAAAACTGTCTACCTGCGAAGAGAGAAAATGAGAAATGAAGATGTCGATTGAACGTCAAAAGTTACAACATATATATACACTTATCTACATCCAATCTTCATATTCTATAATTGATAAACAATCATATTAGGATCATTTCAAAAAAGCAAAAAGGAACTTTAGACCACAATCAAAATCCAAAATGATGATTGCCGATGGGTTCGAAAATGGAACGATTCACTATCTCCCTAATGTCGTTGGATATTTTCAAATGCATTAGACTGGTCGCCATTGCTTGGATCAATCTACCAATATGAAAGCGGCAGGACTTTTAATTTGCAGTGGGCGGGAAAGAAGTGAAAAAGACCAGCCACCTAATGCTGTTCCTCTCAGGCGTGAGTTAGTCCTATTTAATCTATTATGAATGTGCGCCAACTAAGTGGATTCCAAGTGTCTGGCTCCAAAAATAAAAGCCATGAGTAAGCAGCGAGCGAGCACCTCATGCAGACGCACTCCAGCCTCAGATACCGGAATTTCCACCACTTTTCCATTCGCCACCCTCTCAGAAACTCCGATGCTTTTCTCCCAACCACACAGAATGCTTAGGACAGGGTTTGTCTTCCTCCGTTGGGGCGTGAGTGATTTCTAATTATAACACTGACTAATATAATTATAGATTTATAAAACATGCTCCAATTAGCGGGCTGTGGCTTTGATCTCGGTGGTCTCTGTGATCTGGGTAGCATGCATGATTCTACAGGGCAATTATTAATGTAACCCGCCCGCCGCAAATATCTCCGGTTTGGCGGTAGCAGGCGATGACTGGAGGAATCCCTCGGGGATTGGTGGGAGATGAAGCATATTAGCAAACATTGTGTGCATTTAAAATTTAGTCTTTAGACTTTCATATCACTGCTCGTTTTTTCTATTGCGTTTTCAAGAGCACATTTAAAAAGCAGTATATTGAATAAACCTATTACCTATTACCTTTACTTATTCATTGTTACTAACAAAAATCATCCATTTTTGGAAATTTCCATAATACCATCTAAAAGAAAGTCTGACATCATTCACATTTTCTTATTCATTCTGAATAGAGGATACAAGGATCTAGCCATCAAATGTAAATACCAGGCGTTGCTCTCCATTGACTGAGACGTTGAACCAACGAGTATTTATAAAGAACCGAACCCTAGCATTGACGCTCAAACTCACGTATATAGGGGAATCCTGACAGCATATTTCCTACGTATCTGTGAGATTTCCGCTTCTGACAAACTCTGGCCGGGTCCTGTTGTGTCCAGCTATGACATATCCAAAGGTGCCATCACGAGAGCACTGGGTTCGAAGACTTCGGGATCCCCAAATTTAAATATTCCATAAAATTTTCACTCGATGACGATCTTTAACTGTCGTTCAAGTTGTCAGTGTAAAAGGAATTTCGATGCTTATAATTTCGATAAAGTTGTCATCTATACCAATCTCTAGTTTAAGGACTCATTGGAAGAGGTGATTTTTTTGCTCGAGGCTTCATCCAAAATGGCCACTTGATTACGTCAGGCTAGACTTGACGTAATCTTGGCGCATAGGCTATAGTCTGCACCCCGTATTTTTCCTTATCTGTTTCTAAATGTTACACAGGGTGGTCTTTACATTAGACTTAAACCAGCCTTAATCTCTGTGCCCCCCCCCCCCCCCGCCCCCCATCCACTTACGCACACAAATACCCTACCCTAGACTTTTTGCTCAAGTCTTCGATTATGTACATTCATATATGATCTAACAACGTAGGATTAACCTTCTCCTGACTGGCCCAGGAATCGTGACGAGGAGCGGCAGGGGAGGTGAAGCCAGTCTCACCGCACCCTCCTCGCGAATATTATTTAGTCTAGTCTAAGTCCTTTCATTATAAAGTACTTTCAAAGTTAAAATTTTCAAAGTTGTTCATGAACAAAGAATAGAACAAGTTAACATCAGTCTCAGTCTGTCAGAGTTGCGAAAATGTCAGAATCTGTGCTATAGCCACGCAATATCTAATTCAGATTGCAAGGCAACCTTGTACATAAATTCGACATAGGCATCTTTATAGACTGTAGTAAGTCCCGTTGTCGCCAGGGCCAGGGAGCTGAAAACGGTTCTGGACGGTCTAGCATCTCGTTGTAAAGGTGCTGTTCTCATTTCAGCTTGCCACATAAATTAACTCCAATTAGTGGTAAACGCGCACAGGACCTGTCTATTATAGAAAACCTTGGTCCCGAAGTGTCATTCTACCTTAACCCGCCTTGTCTCCCTCCAGGGGGCAGGTCAACTCTGCCCAAGGTGCGAACCAGACCGGAAGTGAGGGTGAGAGAGAGGCGGAGGTGTGACGGGAGAGACCGGGTCAGTGGCGGGGAGGAGGACGTGGGGCTGGAGTCTCAGCAACCCAACACCCAGCCCGGTACCCCGACCCACACCCCGGATAGAGTGACCCGTAACCCGACCGCCTCCCCCGGGCACCGCCGGGAGGGACTCGGGTCGCGCTCCTCCGCACCGCAAGGCCGAGACCAAGGCCCAGACTGAGGTATGTGTAGCCATTCTCCAAGCAGATACTCAGTGGACTACCTGAATGATACCATCTGCAGACGAATGAACAAAAACTCAATGAAAATAGCCTGGGGGTGTCATCGCCATCTTGGACATTCAAACAGTGTTTATTCTTAATGGTTCCTGTTGCTGGAGCTCAATAAACCAAGTGACCCAGAGTACTTCAAAATGGAGTGATTAAGATTAGGCTATATTTTGATATTTAAACTTAAATGATATGAAGCACCGGGATACTTTTTTCTTATATCGATTAGTATATTGAAGCAGATGGGTAGACAGGTATTGATAAATCATTTATAAATGAATTTCAGTAAAGCTCACTGTTAGTCTGAAAGGCGCACTCATTTACATTTTTTCTAAAACCTGTTGCAGACATCTAGTGTGTGTTCTCCGAAATACTTATTCCCAGAGGAACCATATTTCACAAAAAACAATAGATGATCAAAGAAATTAGGGGGAACATATCATAGCTAATCTTCAAAGCATCACTGGTGTGTATTTCGGAAGTGACTGTAAATGGAATCTGCTGGTATATCAAAGTGGGGCTAATAGAGGTAATGCTACGGTAATACCCCATTTTCCCCCCTACCTTGTCACCACTGATCATCACATCATGCGACTCCCGCATCAAGTGGTAGTTAGAAGGGGGAGGGTTACCGGCCACCCCTACCCACACCTCCAGGGTGGTTCTGCCCGTGCTGAGTGAAAGTTGCGAGCGCATGTCAACCTAGCGGCCACCCCTGTTTGAGTGAATGGTACGGTCGGCGGCCGTGATAACTGGGACCCAGACGACCATGTGGGGCCAGTCGTACGCCGCTGCTTGGAGAGCGAGGCGGCGCCTGGAGAGACACGGTGGTGGATTATCGAGCTGCGGCTCCTGGTAGGCACTAACACCTCCACCAGGTCAATTCAGTTCACTGAGGATTATCCCAAATAGAGGCAGGCTCCAGCTGATGAAAAAACAGTGGATTATTCTAGCTCCTTCAGGCTGGCTTCCCAGTACCAGCTTGGTGATGGCGGGTGTAGCCGGGAGGTGACTCGCTGTAGATGCAACTGGTAAGTACGGTACATGTGTGCTGACTGTTGGCCGTCTGTACAGCGACGGCGGCGGCAGGAGCCGGCATGCTGGTGGCGGTGTCGGGTCGTCGTCATGATGACAGTGATGATGGTGGCGGTGGCGGTGGTGGTAGGGTGACTGGGTGGTTACCATGGTACCGCATTATCACCCGAGGTTGTAAACGATTGATAGCGTTGGAGGAATTCTGGTATAGAAATAGGGTTTTATCATTATGGACAATACAGGGTAGGCTAGAAGGAACAGGGCTGAGTTTGAAATTAGACTTTCATGCAGCCTCTGGAGGGGAGGGGATGTTAGAGGAAGAGGAGATGAAAAAGTCAGTATATTCTACCAAATTTGTAAGGGATGAAGTGGCCCGACCGACTGCACATTTAGCCAGCATTCCCTCTGAGTGTCCCCTACTTAATCCGCGCGGTGACCAGGGACCCTGGAGAAGGTGGAGCTAGGAGCAAATACAAGGGCTCACTGATGGGGGTGGGGATGGGACAATGACCGGGTTGAATACCCGCTCTCCCGGGCTGCATGCGCCTCTTACCGGGGCCCTCCTGGGGTCCGCGGCCGGGGTTGATGGACTGGCGGTAGGGGAGGCGAGGCCCCTTTAAGAACCGTTACTCCCGGGTGTGGGGAGCCCAACGGCTCGGGGTGGCGTGAGGCTGATGAGGCCTGGCAGGCCCGGCAGAGCAGGCAACAGGCCCAGCACGCGCTGGCCACCAGGAACAAATGGCTACAACTTGCAAGTTTCGCTTCAAGTTGCAGCCCGGGCTTCCTTTTAGTGCCTGCTATCTAACAACCTCTGTTCTCTAACAGTATGTGATTGGGGAAGTACTCTTCATCAGTTCACCCCGCTTTGATTCACTCCTCCCCCTTCTACAATGTTCACCCCCACCTCTGATGTTGTGTATATGGTGGGGAGTGCGGGGGAAACACAAGTAAACATTGATCATGGCGGTGGTTTCTGATGCTGTAATACGACTTAGTACTAATACGCCAATGCATTAACTATTTGCAAACATTCAACAGGCTACATACTGGAGATGGCCCCATGGGTATTGGTCTCTTGGTGGCCGTAAATCATAATCAACCCAGAAACCAGAAGTTGATGTTCATAAATATCGTAACTAACATGCATTGGGGTGAATTTAATCCCAACCACTTAACTCATGTATCACCTGAGTTTTTAGGATATTTTTATTTCTAGTTTCGGCGTGCGTTCGTGCGCGTGTAAATTGGCAGCTAGCATAAGCCTAAGGGTAAATAGAAACACAGCTTTACTGTAATCGTATAAGGTATGTGGAGTGGCAACTACGGTATCCTGGAGTACTATTAGGGTGACGTTTTAATATGTAGGAGATTTAAGAAGTTAATCCGCCGCTTTGTATTTGGAGGAAATCTGTTTACACGTTTTATTAAAAGACCATAATCTCTCTTTACGAGCGATGTCAGCTGCAATTCCCCGCAACATGAAATGCTTTACTGGCCTCTGTCTATGAAGATGGAGGCAGAATACTTATAGTCGTACATGGGCGTCGAAAATGTTCATAAACCCCACCGGATGAAAGTCTAATTTTATTGCCATCTGGTGTAGATAAACGTATTTGCGGTTGGGTGGGATTATCTCGAAGATAAACACGCGTTAAACGTGAATGAATGCACCGGGGTGGTCTTATTCCGGATCCTGGCTGAGGCTCCCTGACACTCCTGGCCTCCAGTCAGAAGTAATTCCAAATTGAATAATGGAGCAACAGATCCCACAGGGGAGGATACTCAGTGTAAGGCTTTAATTCAATATGTCAACGTGTGGTGAGGCCCAGAGCAGGCAGTGTGGATATAAACAGAGGGCTTTTTAACACGATGCACGAGCGAAGTGGCTTCCGACGCCAGCTGGGTACGTATATACTGATAGCGGTAATAGCCATGTTTACCTGGACTACCAAACCAACAGCACCACAGTTTCCCACACAGGGAGTGTGTCACTCCTCGCGCCCCTTAATCCCCATAGCTGTGAAAATCCCTGCTAATCCCCGATATCTGTGTGTCGGGGGTAACCATGACAACAGAACGCACCGCTCTTATCTCCCGCTGCTCCTTTATCTCGGTCTCTCCCCCCTGTCTCTCCTCCAGGCTCTGACAGCGGCCCCCTTCGCCGTCCCCCTCCCCTCATTCACGGCCGGCGCTATCGCCGCGCCTGGAGGAGCCTCCAGACGGCAGGCGTCCCTCCACGGTGTTGTAAAGCCATCAGGTGCCAGATCCCCATCCCGCCGACTCCTCCAGTAGGTTACACCCCCGTGCCCCACACCCCTCCCTCAGCCCTGCCACAGACACATGAATCTATGCACCACATACACCCTGCCTCTCCTCTTACCTCCCCTGTCACACACTCATCACTCCGCTAGTATCTATTACTACTCCCTACAACAATTTACACCGTTGGCTTCTTTCCTCTACCAGAGACTGGAGTTCCTACACCCCTTCACCGCATCGGAAATGTACCTTCACAGCCACCCTGCAATGCCAGAGACCTTACATTCATTCACCAGTGTCATATATATTTTCCCAGAAAATCAATTACCTCTCCATTCCACAGCCACTATATGTGTACCTCATAAACATCTCTGTTCGTATCCGTCTATATAAAGCAAAACACATCTTAATTATACAGTCTACATCAAAGAGTGAAGACAATTCTACGCTTTGACCTCACATACGACATGCATTCGTCAGCTGTAACTTGTCCCTATTGGAGTTGCCCATTTCCCCCATACCACATATCCACGTATATTCTATGTGAATGCCACCGGCCGATACCTATACTTCTGCACTCACACCACCCCCAACCCTCCCATACCATGCTGACCTAAAACCTGCAGCTACCACAGCCCACAACCCCTCCACCCGACAAACCCTACCACCAATTCCCACTGCAACCCTACACGGTACACCTCTACACCCCGTCTCGCGCGTCTGTCTCAGATTATCGGGGTGGTTGGTTTGGGCTGATCGGTCCCGGCGGAATTTGGATCCTTGATTTGGATCTTTGGCTCGGCCCTCGCGTCCCGACCACCCCCACCTCTTACACATCCCTTTGTCAGTCCCCGGCCCGCGCCTTGGAGGCGCCAGATCTAACACCGCGGTGCCAGGGGAGAAGGTGGCCCCGGCGCATCCACGGGGTCCTAATTTAATTGTAAATCGCCCAAATGGTGATCAATAGATACAGCATTGATCAGTCCTGACTGGCTTCTATGTGGCTCAAGATAGCTGGGAAAGCAAGGAACTGTTGCAGGGCTGTGCAGGCGTATGGTCGCCAGATGCGTCTGTATACATGAGGCTACTTACATGTATGTATAGGTAACCCCAAACCTAATCAATAAATGGCCTTCTCCATGCCCTATACTGTATAGTCGCAATCAATATGTGAGTAACAAGTATCTTCAATATCTTTACTGAGGGAATAATTCTGATGACATTTTAAGCACCAGTATTAACAGTAGGTCGTCACTTCTTTTACAGTGATGATAAGTCAATAATCAATATCTGAAAAACTCAGCTTTGATTTAGAGATGCTTTATACCTAAATGAAAAAAATATATATGGAGTGTACTGAGATATCTACTCCTATCGACTCTTGCTCAGGAATCACAGGAAAATCGCCAGTTACACAAATACATTCAGGAACAAATTATCATTCTACCCGTGCTAACATGGACATATGTATATAGAAGGAGAGGCATAGCTATAATTGTTTTAAGCTCTGAAGCAACGAGGATCTAAGTCGAGCTATTCATAAACGTTCATTTTACCCTTCAGTGTTATGACCCAACACTACCCTCTTGTATTATACCTCAATATCGACAGAGTGACCACTAAACATCCCCAATAGTGACCAGGACCCTGCTGACCTCAATTAAGCCGCGAGGCAAATGTTCAGCACAGATAACCCCCTCTGCTTGGATCCCAGGTCGATCAGCACTGATTGATTCCTCGTCCTTACCGCCCTAAGTGCCCTCGTCCGTAACATCAACACAGTGTGAGCCTTATCTTATCTGCGAACAACTCGAGATCTGCTCCCCAGGGCCATCACCGACATGCTCAGCGATTTCCGGCCCAAGTCCTTGAAATATTCATGTTTCTACTCTGGTTTTGATACAAGTTCCCCGCGGAATCGTCCAGTGAAGTTCCATTTCATTTAGTATGGTGTTGAGAAGATGCCGCGTGTATTTCAGAGTGATTTAACAACGTAAAAGCTACATGTTGTTGTAGAAAGACAATCAACAAATCATATTTCACAATGACAGTTCCTTGTACAATATGTACTTGGCATGCTAGTGTGTTTAGAACATGGCTTCTCACTATGACCCCCATACAGCTTCCCTTTATTGGAAGGTTAGCAAATGGCCTCCTACCATACTGGGCCACAGACCTCCTACTCAGACCAGACCCAGTAGATCATCATGTGGCTTCCCACCAGGGCCAGAAAATGGCTTCCCATCATACTAAGCACAGGGTTTATCACCAGTGACTTGATATGGCTTCCTATTATTGTCAAGACATAGCTAAATCCACTATGGCCTACATGTGGCTTCCCTTTATGGCCAGGCTGACATATGGCTTCCTACCATCCCCAGCTCTTGGCCTCCTACTACTTAAACAAACTCATTGCCCAACGCAGCTTCCTACCAGGGTCAGGAACGGAGCTATAAATTGACCAATGCTCTGGCCATCAATGGCCGACCCTATGCTTTTCGATATAGCCAACAGATAAATGTTGGTTTTATAAATCACACAAGATTCGGTAAATTGGAGAGGGGCAATTGTCGGCGATGGTTGCTCCTCTCGACAGGGGGTGGAATATAAGCGCAGTAGCCCAGGAATTTAAGGTGTCATACTGAGCGATTATGTACTGCTATAGAATCGCAGGGAACATGAAATCTCCACAAATGAATTAGAATCGCTCAGTGTGAACCCTGCTCTAGGATGTCGCACTGAGCGATTCTGTACCGGTACAGAATCGTTGGGAACATTGTTGTCAATAAAGGCAATACGAAGATCAGTGAGAACCCCGCTTTACAAGGGCCTTACCATAGGTCCCTCGACCCCACCGTTTCCTTCTCTCAGTCTCTCACCTCTCTCTCCCCGGTGTTGGCTCCTATTGGAGGTCTGGCTCGCCGGTCTTGTCCCGTGTCTCCACCGTCTGGCCTCCCGACCTTTGTTTGTTTTGTTTTCTTGGGAGTGACTTGACTTCCCGACTTACTCGGATTTCAGTTTGTCCCGCATTTGGTGGTGCTCAGAATGCCGATGTTATCGCCGCGCGGAGATTAAGAGGGCCACTCGGTTAAAAGCTCACTTTTCCTGCCTGGTTGGCATCAAGAAGTGAAGCGTGTGAGTCGTATTACTTCTGAATATTCTCCTGTTGGCACGATAAGAAATAAGCTGGGGCTGCTCCATAAAATCACTCTCAGATATTTATGAATTCGTGAAGAAAGCAGTCATTCAACCCTTCTAATGCTCAACTCTATCACCGGTTTAATCCATTAGTCTTCAGTGTTTACCATGACAGCAGGTCTTCAACTTAAAGCTATAATATTACTACTAGTCACGACGCGGAACTGGGTCTACTGCATTGCAGGAGGTATGTTCTGAGTCTGGTCTAACATCCTGAGCCCTTCAGATGCTAAGAGACTTCCGTAAAAAGCTAACGGCATCGAAAGAGTATATGTAAAGGTATATTCAATTTGTAACACTCTTGGAGAAAAAAGCTCATATTTATCATTCATAAATGCGATTGGTCTTTAGGTAGGCAACTCCCGCAAATACAGAAAAAAATCTTTTGTTTAGATTTACACAGTTTAGTCTGCATGTATAACATTTATAAAGCGCCCTGCCACAGGCCACATTCATGCAAATCTCGCGCAGGTGAACTGACTTCTCGCGAGACGAGACGCTCTCACGTTGACGCCTGTGTCGCCCCCTCTCGGCGTGGGTGCTCATTAATCTGGGCGCGCTTGGTGTGGGCCCACCGGGCGGGAAAACAGGATTTGGGCCTCCTTAATTCAGCCAGTTAGACGCAGGGCAGTGGATTCCGTCCACCTCAGTGCCCGCTTCACGCCACGATGAGTGTGTACAGAGACCTGCGCCCGCCTTACTGGACTGCTGGGCCTGCAGACAGTTTAATTTGCCATCTCGCAGCCTCCAGCGTTTGATACGTTATACTCACAGTGAGAGATTGCACACAACCGGCCTTTTGAAAGGGCTTAATGCGCAAAAATGTCGGCTGCTTCGATGTTTTACACTGTGGGTTGTGAAAGGGGAAGAAGGATCAAGTTCTGTTTGAAGTAATTTTAATGGGTGTTTTGAATCTTTAAATGTAAATAGCCTGGATATCTGCAAATGCCACTAGTTATAGAGTCTCCCTTCGCGGGATTGGATCTCATCTGGAAAGGTTCAATGTAGAAGGACCTATCAACCTAACTAATCATTGAAAAAACATCATAGTTGTTAAGATTTCGTCATAAGTTTTCCAGTTATTGAAACGCCCGAAAGAACTGCATTTGTCATATCATATATTTCTTATGTTGCGTGTGAGACGACTTGTTTTCATATTGCTGTATCCCATTTGTTCGGAGTGCACATGACGCGACGTTATGAGCAAATACGTTGCATTGAAAAGATTGGTTCTATGTATACAGTATAACCTATTAATGAGACTATGATAAGAAAACGTCATATCATACATTCCCCATTACTTGATTATTACTTTACAAATTGAAACAATCTGATGCAAGAAGCAGCATACTGAGGCTCATTTACTATTGAGTATTTGTGAGGATGAGGTATACGAGGTGGGCCATGTCTACATTATCTGAACAAATGGAGAGAGGTTGTGTTTTAGTTCGGCGATATCCCCCGACTCGACAGCGGACAATCCGGGCTGCCTTTGGTCATTGTCGGCAGGAAGCGATACGGAAGACATTTTGATTTAAACGGGCGTTTGTCTGCTTCAGCGGGGTTGTATTGTGGCGCACATCGCATGACTGGCAGTTTTATATTCTCTCACAGCAGGTGGCGCCACCGCATCTGCCCCCAGACTCCGGAGGATCATGCGCAGTGGAAACACCTGCTTTCTCTGATAGAAAAAGACATGCAAACATTATTCTATCTTTTAAAAAGTGGATACGCTTAAGGATAACGTTTGGATATTGTGTGCATGTATATCCGGAATTCCGGTGGTGGGTTTTCTGTCTATTTCTCATCTATTTCTCATGGTTTTATGAGAAAAAAAACATGATGTGGGGAGAGGACTTTAACTTCTACATATCTGTGAGAGGCAATTTATCCAACTCCTCATCTGAGATGGAATTACACAGTAGAAATCTAGAAGATGAGCTTGGACGGCTCTAGTTTTGCATTTAGAAATGGAATGTTCTGGAGAAGGATGTTTAAAGTGTGCTGTTCCGTTTACTGGTTTTCCCCCACTTTGTATAGTGAAGGTGTCGCTTTCAAAAGCCTGGTATAGACTGGTTTTTACTCCATATACCCAACATTCAAACACGCTGCTAACTGGAACATCGATTTCAAAGGTTTGTCGTCCTGCCAGTATGCCCGATGATTCTCCCCCGGGCGCTTTTGGCCGAGGTACTCCCACTTCAATTCCCAAAATGAACTCATCAAGATCATTTGTTATAAGATAAGATCATTGGTTATAAGACAAAGTCTTCTGCATATATATTCTGTCTGAGGCATATCTATACGCAGATTTAGGCAATTACAGTAGAAGTTTTATTATTAAGCACACAATTAATTTACCCAATGTCTTTATTCGGGTATGTTGTTTTATGATATAGGAAAATATACGAGTTATTGGTTTGTGCTTTGATATAGTAAAGTTGCTCATATACTTGTTGCGCAAAGCTAAGGATTTTAGAACAACTGTCGAACTGCTGGGAAGCAGAATTAATCTAGCCCAGCAGAATTAATCTAGGCAGTGGGAGAGGGTGATTTTATGAACATTAGAATAGAGCGAAAGGCGTTGTAGCCCCTTTAAATGCACTCAATATATACACGATGATAAAGAATCTAGGCTTAGTTCAGAATGTGTGAATATATTTTTGCCACTCTATAATATTCATTCATTAGTGATTTCTTTGTTATCTAGAACAGATTCTTGTAATAATACATGTGTGTCTTTACGCACACAAAATCCCAATGATATAAATATTTCATAACTTTATCTATGGTCGTGTTTCAATTCGTGCCTTCTGCTATAATGAACAATCTGTCATTCTGGGTTCAACATTGTTCAGCTTTGGGTATCTGTTTCTATTCATCAGTCGAGAAATCCCATCTATCATAGCATCTTTTAAAACTTCAATGGTACATCTACATATGTAGGACCCGATGAAGTATTGCGACGATGAACTGAAACGTCACCGGTTGACCGAGCACAATTGATCAGCCAATGAAACCACCTCATCTTTAGTATATCGATCACCATATGCTCGACGCTCGCCTGACATGCACAAATGATATATCGATAAGTGTTGAGCCTGATCGTTCAGAAAGAGCGGTCCACCGTGACAGTTCGCGCTTAAAAGCATTGAACAATTTATCGTGCCAAGAAGTGAACATCTATAAAAAGAAAACAAAAAGGGAAATTCAATTTGAAAAGAAATATGAAAAAAAAACCCAGGAAAACTCGTATGTCTTCCATTGTTGAATAGCTTGCTAGCATTCAGACATACAGGGAAACAAGCACGGGTGACTGGGTCTGAGTGTGAAGTGGGGAATTTCTAATAAATTCAGAAGGGCGCACGTTGGTAGGTGTTAGAGGCCACTATTGCATATCCATGAGGTTCATAGATGAGCATAAAACGCCTGCTGTTAGGTATTCATCAACCAATGGTCGTAGGTCAGAGTGCGGCTGTTCAGATAATGACGACAGATGCCTCTCACAATAATTGCCGACAAGAAGATTTACTGGGACATGGTGGAGGTGGGAGGTTGGCGATCTTTTTTCCTTGACGATAGATAATATAGGGAGACATCGATTGAGGGGGATATGATTGTAGTAGCAATAAAAAGAATCTAAAGTGCTCTTATCGCATCAAGACTTTTGACTAAATGAAATACACAAATGATTGATCATTTATATAAAACTACAGGTTA
This sequence comes from Alentia gelatinosa, assembly GCA_950022655.1. Taxonomy (NCBI): domain Eukaryota; kingdom Metazoa; phylum Annelida; class Polychaeta; order Phyllodocida; family Polynoidae; genus Alentia; species Alentia gelatinosa. Next base: position 45,619,598 of record OX465584.1, read on the forward strand.
TGAACTTATATCGTGCTTGCCCTGATAGATCCTTAATACATTTACCTAAAATCTGAAGCAATGTCTCATACACATCATGTTTTGTAATGTCTTATATCACTTGTCTAGTCACTATAACACTATACCATTATGGGTTTTAAAATATGTTTATTTTAAAAAGACTGATAGTTTGAACAAGTACAACTCAACCGCTGTTCAATTCGGTTTAGATGATGGCTTTTTATTAGAACAAATATACAACGTTTCGGCTGCTTTAGTGGCCTTTATCAAGTCATCAATTTATTTTTAAATGTTTGTTATTTTCTACATACTCAAAAGATTCACCCCCCTGAAACATCTACCGTAATGAGTGCTCCTCACTCGGTCTCAGAGCCCACGTTCTACCCTGGCCTCCTACCGGGCCCGCTCAACCAATCAACAGGCTTGGTGAAGCCCACGTGACCCCCTACAATGATCACGTGACCTCTGACATACGGGACATCTGTCCGCGCGATCCTCGCCATTGTCTTTTCACTGGTCCCCTGGCGTCCACCTGGCTCCTAGGGTTACCAGCGTCACTATGACGACGACCGGTCACGTGGGACCGTCGCGCGGGGCACCCTTGGAAACGTCATTATGGGATACATTGGGGATTAGTCAGCAAAAAGCGTTGGCTTCTAAATGAGGTTGGGGAATGGCGCCTATGCTTGATTGGCGGTTCGTGTCGTTGCGTAATTATTTGGTCATCTGACTAGTATAGGCCAATTAAGTAGGGGCGCCTTCATTGGTGGGATTTGTATTACTTGATTTTCCAACGTTATTGTCGTCAATAATGATTACCTCAATGTTTATGTCGGACAAATAGTATTCACATCGCTGGAGAATTAGCAAGAGTTCCTAACGAGTAGAGGACAGGGCCCTTAGGGAATATCATAATCGCCTGTAGAATAGCATTAACCCAATGAATGCCAATGGCGTACCCTTGTGTGTATTAGACTATTGTCAAGCCCGATATGTTTTTTATAAGTCCAAGTCTCCATTATACCACCATACTGTGATGAAACCCAGCCTACATATCACACGATAGACATAATAGAAACTCAGCATTATTCATTCTCGCTGAAAGATGTTGAATTCATTTATTTCTATCGTCTTCTCTTGTAGGAGGATACATTTATTAGCCTAACATTATCTTTTTTTATGTTACAGGTGTGCATTGTGAATCATCCTCACTGTTGTCGGTAAGTGAACATTTCCCTGTTTTCTTTCACTAATATCGCGCTCCGGTGCTTCCTCTATGAATAGGATTGGTCTATTATCGGTGTCAAACACAGGTCAAACGCCAGAAATAAAGACCCAGACAAATTGAAAAACTAAGATCCCCTTGTCTGATAAGAGCGGGCCTCCCGCTTCGCGCCGGTCGTAAACACACCAATCAGAGACAGCGACATACCTCCTCATCCAATCAAAACCATCGACACAGGCGTCACTTTTTGTTCCATCTTGGCGGCCATTTGCAATTAGCAGAGACGCCAGCAATGGGGTGGCTGATGGCGCCTGAAGTGAGGCTGATTATGATTAGTAGAGACAGGTGGCTTTAGTAGATAACAGAAGGGGGCATGGGCGATAATACAAGAGGTGATGATACCGGTACAAATGGCAGCAGTGATAGGTGGCGCTTCGGTCGTCTAGTTGTCGTCTGTCCCCCCTCCCCCAATTAGTATGCGCTATTAATGAAATGTCGGCTGCTTTTAAGATTATCCCAAATCGTTTGAAGGTGTTAAATCAAAATTATAATTTGTGATTCAAATGGGAGGGCTCATATTCATTGCATCCTATCAGGGATTATAGTGAATAGATATCGGATTACTAATATTAGTGTGATAATTGCTAGCATTCAGGTTGTTTCATAGAAAATAAATTGGTTTCGCCTCAGATATCTGCAAAGTTCACTGGCAGCTCTATAATTAATCTATACTCTTCTGGGTTTTCAATGAAAACAAAAGAAACGTTCCCATTGTTTACCCATACCACCTTTTTGACAAAGAATGAATTACAATGACCGGGTCCCTTGGGGGATCATCATTGACGTCGTCCACATGAGTGAAGGGTTTCCGATTCCGTCGATCATCAATTTGAAATTCAATATTCCTTGCCACAAAGCGATTCTCTGACCCAAGGATGTGGGATGACATTCAGTCAAAACAAAGGATATGATGACTCGAATAGAGTCTGTGATTGTATAGACCACCGCCAAGTAACTAAAGTAAAAACGATTGTTTTGTAACATTCAGTCTTACTGAACGTGTCTTTATTTTGTAAACTGGAATATGCTCTGACTTGAAGTTTCCTCTATTTTTGAACATCATGAACAGGAAGCCACAGCACACGCCTGTGGCTTTAGTATAGAAGTTAGACCCTGAAGTTAGGCCGGAGACTATATACGTTGTGCACGTATTTGCACGCTGCCTGTAGGTATACATATGGTGTGCAGCTGGATCTTATTGCATGCTCCTGATAGTGCTGTCAGCCCCTCACATCACCCTCTCCACATCTGCACAGACGCAGTTCCCCGCCTTGCTGGTAAAACGTTACAACCGGCAACCCACTGCCCATCAAATTCCACCTACGTGCCATGGTATAGAGGCAGGTTTAACGTCGTAATCGTGTTTACGTGCCTATTTCAAGAATATAATCCCAGTTTACCATATCAAACTCCTACCTGGCAGACTACTTCATTCCATCTTTGTTGAAAACTAGGTCCAAACCGCTATCCGTTGAAACTTCCTTCGGGAATCAATAAACTGGTCACGCCATTCGGCTGAGGCCCCAGTCCACCGCCAGGCCTCGCTGCCTGCTTCCCGTCCGGGAGCCCTTACCCGTCGGTGTTCACCCTTGATGTATCTATCCCCTTGGCGCCTTGTATCTCCCTAATCTCCCTATTATCGCCTGATGGGATTGGTGGCGCCCCCTGGGGCGGCGTCCTGGAACCGCCAAAGAAAGGCGCTGGTGCCCGGCCGCCGTCTGATCTTGGCGTGTCGTGATCCGCTCTGGGTACCAGCCGCTCTCCAGGTGGGAAACGTGGAAAACAGGGAACGTGTGAGCATAAAGTAGTTGTGTTCGCCGCCGCTAGGCTAGCTTCCCATCACGTGACCGACTGGGGACGCTACCTCAAAAATTGTGCGTTTCGGCTTTGTTGTCAATTATATATATCACACTTTTAGCATTCTCTATATACATGTAATATGAACTGTTGCAAAACATCTAATTATGATTATCTGAGAAAGAACAACAGCAAAATTTGAGTTTTCTGTAACGTTTTACTCTTCATTTAGCTATTTGTACTATCCTACCTAGAGAGTATGCCAGTCCAACATGTCACCAGTATAAAGTGGGCGATGATAAGGGTTGGGAACCAGGGTCGCTTGTAACATGTATAAAGAAGTTGATACCCTGCGTCTGCGCCGTGTCGCCACCAGCCTCTCCGGCAGCATGTCACTGCGTCCCTGGCGGTGGGTCAGGGTATGAGGGATTGGGGCTCAGGTCGGCAAACATGTCACCCATTCGCTGGAGGATCGCTGGAGGAAAGCAGGGTCAAGGTCGCCGCTAACGGATGAGCACAACAGCGCCACCCGCGTCAATCGGCGGCGTGAGGAATGGCACGAACCGCTCACACAAATCTGTCTTCATTAGCAAATTGTCGTCTGCCAACGATCCATTGTGATGTCTATGATCAATGAGGAATCCAAGTTGTAGTCTCAGTCCCATATGATTTGATCACATCGAGGCTACCAGTAAATCTGAGACTTATAAAACTACAATCATATGAGACCGCTATTCCCAAACGATATATCATTATAGGAGAAGGATGAGAGTGTTCATGGTTTAGCTACCTGATATGGCAGGGAACATGAAGAAGAACATGTGTGTATGATCTGGCATTGCCGTCGCTGGCATGAGAACCAGGAGTTTTTCAAAATGTAATATAGGATATATTACCTCTGATAAAAACGGAAATCAAAATATGATGTACATTAGAGCTCCCCTCATCTCGGCGGTAGTGGGGTTTTAACAGGCCACACGTGATCTGCACGTATTTTCCTTGGGAAAACATCAAAGGTAGCTGATATTATCGTTATAGAATATGACGTACTTAGAACTGGTGCGATAGCTGGTCGCAGACTAACATTTGCCGACCACATCTGCGGCAAGTGTTTCTGTGTAGGTTAGACGGATAGGAGAAAGTTCTTGAACTCTCTGACGTTAAACGTACTCGAAGATATCAATCATCTTCCTGCTGCTTCTATTAAACCAAGCACTTGAATTAATGTTTATATCATATTTATTATCTGCTTCTTGTGGTCATGTCACTTCAAGTCATACACTGCTCCCACTGGACCGTAATAATGATCTAAAACCATCAACTTTCAATGTCAGGTATATGGAAACTTTCCAAATAGCCCTCGAATACCTCAAGGCTTTGTGGTCAACACGTTTCTGTGACGTCATTGAAAATGTGTAACCGACCTGCGAGAGATACTGTGCAGTGACCTTTTGACGTTGGCGGTCCGTGTACCTGTCCGGGAGATAACACCAGGCGAAACCCCAGGGTGAAGGCGTCACCTTTCAGGGAGTCTCACCTGTCCTCGCTGGGTCAATGCCCACCTGTAAGACCTTTACAAGGCCCTCACTGCCGCCTGCCCTCAAGCCCGATCGTAATGGGTCCAGAGGTGTATGACCTTTCAGCTGGTGAAGGGCGGCAACATGTACCAAACCCCATCGGGCATACTACTTGGTGGGGGTGAAAAGATGGGAAAGTGGGCTGGGGTGGGTTCCCTCAGGACGCATTGCCTTTCCTTTTGAGTTTCTTCTTATTTTTCGCTAATGACCAATTTCCGAGCCCCTTTGAGGGCTGAGAGCCAACGACCAAGGTTATATGATAGCCTTGAAGGCTGTCTTCGATAACCCAAGGTCAGGTCAGTGAAGCAACTTAAATCTAGATCGAAGTGTGTGTGTTGCACACAAGGACTAAGGTTCACGTCTTGCGCAATATGTGAAATATTCTAGTACAAATTCTTATGTAAATTCTGAGACACTGTCTTTGTAGGACCACGCCTTAGAGACCAATTTGTCGTCTCTATTTGAAAAATGTCTCTCCGATTATCTTCAAAGCAATGGTACTCTGTTTTACATACATGTACGCGATACACTTCAAAGGTATATACCACTTGTTCTAGCATTATGTATGGGAATATCATGGTTGTTTTTAACAAGCATGCTTCGACACGGAAACTGCATTGTCACGCAGGTTTTCTCTTCCCATGACGTCACATGTGCGTCTTCCTGTCGCCATGACGGACGCGTGGTGTCGCTACTGTCGCCCGTGTGGTTGTAAATGTCAGTCTGCAAGCGTGCAATGCTCAATCACCAGCCTGCCACCTGAAATCTGAATTCAATGTAAGGAAGTTTACTATAGGTACGTCACATTTAAATTGTGTGTGGGTACATCGAACCTTTAAACGATCACTGGATTTGGGCCAAAGTAATATTTAGTGTAGAGATAGATGTACATGTGTATTATTAATGTGTCCTTAAGCTTATACCGACGTGACATATGGCAGTATTACATTCTAGAAGCGCAGTAGTGTCTTAGGAATAATTATCAACAGAAATCTCATTCAGCCAGGTACATATAACCACACCTGTGTCTATTTAAAGGTCAAGCATCCTTTCTGCATTCAGGCTTCACACTCGATACTAGTGCTGTTGAGATTGAGTACTAAAGAACAAAAGAGTCCCGTTAATACTAAGAACTTCACTTCAAATACAAGCCATATATCATTTATAACTCCATGAGCTTAAGCCTTATGGCTCCATAAACTCATCCCTACCGTTAAGCTTACACAAGGCTCATTCCGAAACATGCCCCTCACACATACATATTATAGTGGCCCACCATATTGCAGCCAGTTAAGCATTAATTCTCCTCGATGTAAATGTGGTTTCAGGCTCACCTTCCCCGATACAGAGTCACCGGTTGGTAAACATGACCTCAGCATTGTGTCGATAATGTACAATCTACATGGGTGTGCTATATTGATTCCTAGTCTAGGTTGAGCAGCTATTGAGTGACTCAGCATGACCTAGTATCGATATCCCCACAGAGACATTGCCTCATTACTAACACGATGCTGACGAGTTCAACCATTTACAATGTTTGAACATAACGTCAATATAAAGGGGAGCACATCATTTGTAGTCTCAGACAAAATTGAACTTGGTAGTTCATGTATGATATTCGCATGACATAATTATGTATGGAGACTGGGCGATTCTAGACTCATTAGATGAAGGTATGTAAATTAAGCTGCTCATGAGTTTCTCCCAACTGTGTCAGTGCCTGGTCTGTGTGTGATAGGCTCCTAATGGTGGCAGTGCAGAATGATGAGACATGAATGGTCTTGTCTAGAATGGTACTTCTAGGGTGGCTCCGCAGTTGGGTACGCACGCAGAGTATTGTTAATATGTCTCCAGTCCTATAGTTAAGTTGCTTAATTGTTTCATGGAGCTACGGTTTGGTGGATGAAGGTATGGATTATTAGCCATTAGAACGGAGAGTCATTGCTGGCCTTATATTTGAAAGGGTTCTGTTGTAAGGTGTTAGTGAGATATTAGACGAGGAATTTCATTATTATATCAATATATTGCTAGGGTTGTAGCGTACTTCCAATTATTTGATTTGTACAGTTAACCTTGAAACCTTATTTGATGGCAATTTATTTGTATCAGTATCTACAAGCGATACATGAACTACATGTGTATAACAGTATGGAGTGTCAGACTACATTATAAACTCTCCCTCCAGCATTAAACCACCACTCACCCCTTTTCCTCCTGCTGGCAGTCACTGTCCTCCACCCTGCCTCCCCTTGGGACTCCAGGCACAGGCAGACGACAAACTCCACCTTGAGGAGTATTTGGTCTGGAAGTCCTGGAGTGAAATGGGAGTTCCCACGGTGAGCAAACTAGACAGAGTCGTGTGGCTAGACTCCCCCTGTGTCCCTCGACAGGCTGCTGTATGTTTGGCCCCGTTCTGGACCGGTGTTGACCTTGTGGCTGAGCTGCTCACGTTATATCCACAGGCAGTGAGGCTTGAGTCGCAGCTAAAGCTGATCAATGATATACATGTCAGTTTTGTATGCGGCAAGTGTAAAGGTGATGATACTGACAACCTCTAGTGTGTTGTAGTTATTCTATTACCATCGATGTTGAATTAACACACTCATTCTGCAGAGGTGTGATTACAGTCTACCATTACTAAAACTCTACTTGCAGAGTAGACCTGTAGTTCGATGAAGAGGTAATATAACATTTAACAGCAACATGGGGGTCATTTGCAAAACAGAAAATTCCTGCAGATTGGTAACATTTAAGCACGTGAAACACATTTCAGAGCAATCAGAGCAATTATGTGCGTCCGCTGACGCCCCAAAAACATTTTGTCCAAAGCAAATTTCATACAGTTTGTCATTCAGGCTTGCATGTTGACATGTATATAACAGTATAACAATGCCTCGGGCTATGTAGTCAACGGAAGCTAAAAATGTCTCTACTTTAACTTTGCTCGCCACAGAACTTGATTTACATATGCATACATGATATGCTGGTAGTTGGCCCACTACTATTATACTAAGGTTAATCATTTGGATCCCTAGCCAAATTAACCGGGAGTAGGGAAGTATACTAGATTTGGAATACCTACGTTCTCCCTAGGGAACTGCGAATAATGAATATAATTACAATCCATACTCATGGTGAAACACGAAAAACATGAGTCAACCTGTCGAGGTTGGTTGGTCCCTTGTGCCTGGGCTGCTATGACACGGGATCAATGATTGACGAAGCTTGGTGACCATAAATCGACAGAGTGGTTGTTAAAAGAATACTATGTTATAGACTGATGCTGACAACAACATTGGTCTCTCATAAATTAGAAGGAATACTCTGACTGTGAACATTAAAATTAAACTTTATCTTGAATTGTCTGTCGAGAAAGAGCAGATCAATAATTGTGAGCTGCATGTAGCAAATCCACATAATTACTGCCTGTGGGCAACGGAATTATACGGTAATTTACACCCAATTCAAACAGTGTATTGAATCATCAAAAGAAAGCTACAATTATTGTTTGCAACTCATGTATCAAGCAATATTGTAGAACAATAATGAGGTGTCTATTTACGTTATTAGCCATCTTTCATGCAGAATGATGGTCCATCATGTGGTGTTGCTCCAGAAAGACTTACTCTCAGTGTGACCTTTTTGACGATGGAAACATGGTAATCTGAGAGGAATGACTGGGAGCAATGAGAAAGCATTAGTCTGCCGTGCTGGGTAAATAAGGTCGGTAACAAATCATGTTACTGTATGCTGCGTCCGCACGGCTACGGCGGTCGAGCTGCACAGTGTGCTCTGTCTATCCCCAAGTCAAAGCCCAGTGCTGCTACACCCCATCCTTCAGAATCCACCATTGGTAGCAGCAAGCACCGTCACTGAGAGTCATCATGGGGTGTTTGCACAAAGCCGGACCTGTGCCTAATCTACTCCAGTGCCAGATATAATCCTGGCTGAGACCCTTGTGGTGCCAGCCAGCTGTGAAATCACCATCACCGGGTCCCTGTCTATAGTCTCACGCCAGCAGCACTGCAGTGCTCGATGGTATTTTTTGTTGGTGACGTCAGGAAAAATAAGTCCCGGTTTCACCTATGGTGGATCATAAAGATCACCCTAGGGAAATACAGCTCAGTCGTGAGATTTACCACATGTCTCCCGACCATGCAATAATCCGCTATATATATCCCAAAAATATCACTTACATCTGGACCAGGGTGGGAATGAACAAAAAAGAACACTGAGGGTGGTCGGTAATCTACTTTAGCCTAGGCCTGCTTCACAGTGGAGGGAAGTGTGAGTATATTGGCAATGGGCTGCAGTTAGACGGTTTTTTTAATTCAAGCTAGAGAGAGAGTTTTGGCTGTGGGTATGTAATGAAACGAAGTTTCTTGCCTGGAGAGGGAATTTGGGTTATATTGACTTGAACTGCTCTGAGGTAATGTAACCCCCTACAAATTTCTCTTGAAGCAGAAACGTTCAGGTGGAGTTTCTTTAGGACGCTTGTGCTGGGTCACCAAAAGTGGTGACTGAGATACAATATGGATGTATTCCCCCATACCTATATGTCAGCGGTTAAAGGCCCAGCGTCCACCTACTACGATAAAAATTTAGACCTACCGATATGGCACCGACACAAAAAGTTAATATCGGAGGCATATCGGGAAGGTAGAAAATCGTAGACATATGTCTAGACATGCCAATCCACCACGCATTGTATGGTTTTTTTTATCGGTGTCTAATCGCAGAAATGTGGTCAACTTCCCCGATATTAGGTGACCTCCCGACGCGATTTTGATTTTACATCGGGAGGTGCATCGTAGAGCATATCGGTGCCATATCGTAGTAGGTGGACGCCGGGCCTTATAATTACTAAATAAAGTGATATCAAGGCCTTCGTATACCTATACTTGCTTAGGTCTTTGATTAATCAAGATAACATACTGAGGCCTTCCTCTGATGGGTCCAGGGATCTTCAGTCCCGGCGAGAAAGGAGTGGTGGAGAGGAAGAGGTCAGATTCAGAGGTCAAACTGCCGCCTAAGCCCATAATAGAATGACGATAGGCTTTAGCGTATGTAGCAGCGTATCTATATCACTGTTGGTGGCTACCAAAGTTAGATTGAAGTCACGAAAGGGAAGACTTGAGTAAAACAACAGAATGCATAACAAATACAGTTCTAAATGAAATTGCTATATATAGATATATGAACTAAACAATCGCAGAATGAGATAGATATAGATAAGATAGGTGGATCGCCCAGTTATGTAGAAGAGAAATCAAAGGGATGAATGATAAAAGGAAACAGTTCAAAGAAGAGCGTGTCGAACTGTGAAACATGACACGCGTTTATACAGTTTTGTGGCCTTGCCGACAATGGGCTTTGATGCCTCTGGCTATCTCTATTTGGCATGCTCTATTGGTGATCTCCATACAAGGGTTCTATGTGATAATCCATATAAGAATACGTTATCTAAGATCATGGTGGTGTATACATATGTGTAGGCTATACATACAGGTGCACTGTGTCTGTGGTCTTTGGCTTGCTAGAGTGTATTGTCCCTGTCCTTACACCTGTCTCACTATCAGGTATCTCTCGTCGTTAGTGTCAACTGTATCCTACTACAGGAACCACCTGTGGAATAGATATGGCCATGCATTACCACCAGGTGCCAATTAGTGCTGGTTATCTAAGACCTTGTAACCGTCACCTGGTGTTGCTCACACTCCAGAACTTCCCAAACTAAGTGTAACATTAACATAAAATCGGTTTTTCTCTATTTCTTGTAGCAATGCTCAGGTCTTTGTTCCAGTCTTGACATTATCAGGACCAATTTTTCCTGATTGAAGAAACTATTGAATTAATACTTGTAGTGCCAAAGATCATGATACGATACATGGATGAGGCACCACCATATTCTAGTCAGGAAATGTTTGGCATAATAAATTTATGTATAGCACACAGTATTATTAGATCCATTATGAAATTATCTTGATGAAACAGATGACACAAACTCATTCATGAACAATGACGCTATATTTACACACATATAACTTCTATATAAACCATCCTTTAAACCATTAAGCCATATGAAGTAACTGTTGGTGATATATTTAGTGTACATGCTAGCAAATGACTCCATGACCCAGTTTAAGGAAATATTGAACGGATGATATGCCTTTTATATATATATATATATATATATATATATATATATATATATATATATATATATATATATATATATATATATGTATATTAGTTGGCACTCCGTTGAACACGTCATAGATGGATATATGTGCACACAGAGTAACTTTTTAGAGCTAAGTCCGTCTACATCCGTAAGTACTGTTCCAATTGTCGTCTGCCTAACATTGTTTACTCGGCTCCCGCACATGCGCACAGCCGATCTAATGATCAGTGTCGTCTGCTTTGGTAGCTCGACGAGATACACAGTAAATTACTACGTGTTTTTTCGGTCACGGCATTATATGGGATTCGCTAGTAAATTGCTGGAGAATGTAAATATCCTTGTTAATGTCTCTTGTGCCTGCAATGTGGGGCAACCAGGTGACATCGGTTTCATGTCTGTCCCTGGTGAAGCTAGTAATTTGCCTCATGCAAGCCTCACTCGTAGAGACACAGGCGGCGCTCGCATGTAGTAAGTCAATCCTACAAGGCTGTAATCATTCTTACTAATTGTTTAATTTGATCGTGATCCACTTGCCCCCCTCACTAGAGGCCGTATAACAATCTCAATCTTGTCATTCATCTGACAAATTGTCCACAGTTTCTCTTCCATAACCTAGACACAAACACTATCATCAGTCCAATGTTCCTCTACAAAGGTTCCCTACCACTGTCTATATATACATATCTGTGGCCTAACATCCTGTAATGAAGATGACTACATGGCATACTCACTTCACACAGAATTTGGAGGTAAAAAATAAATTAGGGCCGATAGAGAGCTAATTTATAGAAGTAGCTGTCTCCAAAGACCCAGTGGTGTGCACCACCCTTACCCTCCCCCTCTCCAAAGTACCGCTCCCCAAGCCCCGTACTCTATAATGAACCCACCCAGCCATCTCAACCACTAGAGATGCGATCTCACTCTGCCAGTTAGGGCCCTAATTGAAGTACGCGATAATAAGCGAGGTGTCTGGCCATTTTTCAATCTGCCAGCCAGCCACCCAGTCACCTGGCCCTGTACCTGATAGCAGACAGAGCTGTAGGCTCCTCCTGTCATTCTTCACCTGCAGTATACTTCCCGCCGGGCCTTGCGGCAGCTAGGGGCTCCGTTTATTATACATATTGTATGAAGGCGGTCTGGTACCAGTTTATAGGTGCCTGACAGAACGCTCAGTGACTCGGTGGCGGCGGTTGGCTCTCTCTCTCTGCTGGATTGTTGTGTCCAGGGCTTGCTGGTGTACGTAGAGTAGGACCCCTACCCGAACCACAGCGGGCTTTTCTGTCCTCTACCTATTTGTGTGAAGCAAACAGCTGTTTTATGGTCCGCCCTGGCCTCTTTATTTATGATGCTGAGATGTAACCACAGTCATATCACGTGAGGCTTATGGGTTTATTTATCATAGCCTACCGGTTTAATAGTCAAGAGTGAGTATGTGTCAGCTCAACACGCAAGAACGCTGATGTACGATATACAAATGTACATATAAACTGGGACGTGAGTATAAATGAATCCCAAGATCATGATTTATGCAGTTAACACCAGGAAGCCCTCACGTGTAGATATTATATTGCACGATGCCCCACTTCTGATTACAGCTAGAGTATATACAACTAGAGAATTTATTTTGGCTAATCAATTAACCTGCAATTGAAATGCGTTCAAGCAGGTCAATTGTTAAATTTATATTGACTTATGTAATCGATGATAATATGACACTTGAGGTAACAGAATATTAGTGTGAGGAAAAAGAATAACTGGGCTATTTTGTGAGTGTCGTGGTCAAAGGAACAGACATATGATATATTTCTTGGTTATACCATGCAGGGTAATATTCACCACCACTACATGAGAATCCGTGACAACCCAGTGTCATATATTATCAAACGCTCACAGTATATCCTCATATATCACAGGTCCGCGGTATGTTTTCTGCAAGCTCCAGTGTTTTATTCCATTGATAAGCTACCCATGTGGTACAGGAGAGACATTTCAGATATATAGCAGATAGTGGTTGTAATTGAATTGTCACAGAGGATTACTTTTTACTATATTATACATAACATGAATAATGCGATTGGCTCAGTTATAGCGCACACATATATAGAGAAAGAAGGGGATCTGAGATCTGTGCCAGTGAGTGGTGGGATCAGGGCTTATCTCTAGGTAACCCAGCGCAGTGCAGGCTTCCTGGTGTCTGTATATTTAGCTTTATCTAGTCGCTCCTTCCCCTACAGTAACTCAGCTCTCTGGCATTTAGCCTCTGCCCCACACGCCGGGGCGGAAGGAGTGTCTGGACATTGATAAATGATACTTGCATTAACTAGTTCTCAAGGGTATTAACCTGCGGCGTCTACGCCATATCCAATAGCCTATGAAGCCACAGGAGCCAGAAGAAATCGACTCTAGTCCATTGCAACAGCCTGGTGAGTTCTAATGGGGGGATTAACACTTCAAAGTCACCTTAGCACGTTAGGTATTGCACATGGCTCTGTGTGCAGTAAAAACTACCTCTGTTGAGGTGGAAGGTCTCAGCGGCAAACATCCACGTTCACAATGGTTCTGACCTCCTGGGAGTTGCCGCCCTCCCATTTGTTACCGCGGGTGGCCGACGCTTAGTCTTGTAGCGCTGCAGTCGTGCCAATCGTCAGCGACACGGTTGACCGAATCCCGGAAGGATGAGTAACGCGTTTGTGCTGTACAACATCCGCTGTGCACGAGCTCATCCGTGACGCGGCGTTCTTGAGACTGTGAGTTTTTATTTCATTTTCTGTTTCCCAAAGCATCTCTCACAAATCTTCACGCTCCGAGCATACCAGCCAACTTGGCTTTAGGGGTGTGACTACTGGTGTGGTCGCCCAGTAATTCAATAACTCTCCAAGCATTATTTGATGTCAAGCCACAAGTATTTGTTGTAAAAAGATGACAATTTAGCTAATTGAAACCATATGCGTTCCGAATATACAGATTCATCTTGGGCCACTCTCTTTGGGATAGTTCTGCAACATAGAACAGTGTACATACGAAATGTATTTTTCAATTGGTAAACATTTCAATGTAAGCAATGAGAAATGTCTTTTGTTTCCTGATAACCTCACGACTAATTGGTTCCCCAGATGCTAACAGGAGCGTCGTTGACTTTGACGCGGAGGGTTACAACTTGTAGTGTTCTAGGGTAAGGTAAAATTGAAATCAAACACAATGCTTGACATACACACGGGGTAAGTGTGAAGTACAGAAAGATACTGCAGTGGGTTGCTCCATAGAATAGGATAAGCTTTCCTTTAAAGTTAAATCTGTCGCTAAGAAATATCCCTTGGAACTGCGTTACTACATTTTTATTCACCAGGCGGCTGCACGGGTGACTGGCGGTGGGTTGTAGGATTGTCTACTAGATATTTTACGGGTGGGTTCTGGTGGTGAGATTGAGAACATGGTCCATCTGTGGACAGCACAAATGATACAATGGTAACACACTCGGTTACGTAGTTTTACTATCATTTCATACAACTTCTTGTCTATATTACTCTAGTACAGTAGTCCCTCGCTCATGCAGATGATAGACGAAGAGACGAAGAAATATGTCTCTAAATATCTTGAGAAAGATACATGCATTGAATTCTAGACAAGTCCTTCAAACATTGTATGTAATAGATCGTAAAATAAGACAATAACAGAGGGAATAGATAGTCTGTCGACTCCTATATTACAAACGTGTCTCACCGAAATATGTCATCCTTCCATCGTTCCCCAAAATCGGAAATATCATTTGTAAAGCGACCCCCTGGGGAGAACTCATTGCTTTCCTGCCCGGGGGCAAATTGTCATCTGCTGCTGTCCTGGCCTTACAGATAACATGTTATAAAGTTTCACAATAGGCGCGGAGATTGTCTGTCTTTGTTTTGGTCCCACCCAGCCCGCAGTTTGCGATGCACGGGGGCCATATGGCCGGGAGCTGGTTGGTGCATACGGTGGGCTCACGGCCCCGGTCCCCACGGCCGCCTCCCCGCCGTGAAGGGGCCGACTGCCGGCCGTGACGGGATATGACGGCCCGGTATACCGTCCTAAAGGGAGCCCGAGCTTGACAGCAACGGATCCATATCTTTTAGACTGGGTCCCGTTGAATAACCTAGGGTCCTACACGAAGACCCTTTTCTGTACGCCCAGGAGACCCTGGGACGATGTTGGTCAACTTAATATAACACTTATGGACGGCCACGACTGTCTTAGCGAACCACAACTTAAATATCATTGAACGATATCCCTTATACGAGGTACAAATACGTGTCTTCATGTACGACCCTAGATTATTCTCCGGGCCCCTGCTTCCTAACCACAACGGTTGACAATTCCGAAGGCCAGACTGATATTCACGGACGGTATCCTAGGAACCAGGGAGCTGTTTCAAAACGTGGGTTAAGTCTATGGTTTTGAAACAGCTCCCTGTCGGCAACTCCATTACCTTTCTCAAGGATTATGTTGACAGTTGTATGATATGGTAAATACGGGACATGTCCATTAATTTGCTTCTAATTGAGAGGTGGTGAAAGTGATTGTCCTACTTGTGAGATACTGAAGTACACACGGTGACATAATGACATAATATGTGACATCTATAATGAATCACATGAGGGCAAACAAACTCTTTGCTCTGTAATCATACTTGTCTAGGACTTTATGTTCGAAGGCCCAATAATCTTTCGAATATATAAGTCCCATAACAAATCTAGATTAGTAGTAATTATGTCATGAGGTATATTTTTGTATTGATTTAATGTAGGGCCTGCCAAGTAGGACCAAACGTGTTGCAGGGTGCCTCACTTTAGATATGGGGGTAGCAAGTGTTGTAGCAAATATGTAATATGTTTTCACTATACATCAAGTAAAAGCATATTTACATGGTACAGAACAAGGGCAATTCACTGTGGTAAATAAATTTGTTTGACAATTCGGCAGACGATATTTTAGAGGAACTTGGTGTGTGGATTCTGCCTCCCCAGGCGACTCTGTCAGCCGGGCCTCTTTACACCCTGTGCCTGAAGTGTGGCGATGATGTGATGGTAATATCACGCTGTCGACAGGTCTATCCCAACCCCAGGGGTTTGTGATGGCTCAGTCTATGATGTAGTACATAGTGTCTGGCCGATACCCGCTTACTTTTTCAATGGAGCAATTCAGAGATAGTCAAGTGATGAAAAGATGAATGTGCACGAGGTTCCACGTCGGTGTTCCTGTGCATCCACCAGCAGATAGGTTTAATCCATGTGTCCACGTGGTTTATTATATACCTGTGCCAGTATGTTACACAAATACCAACCTCTGCTAGGGTATTGGTATTAAATATATACTGGCACAGTATGTGGTATAAAATGACGTACCACCCTACTTTGAATACAAATTCTGATTGGCTGAAAAAAATTGCATTGACCTACTTATGAAATGCTGGCAGTGACTTGCAGCACTCCGCTAATTTATGTGTGCAAAGGATCACAGGAGTTGAAGGGAAAAAAATGTGCTTAGAGCATAGTCTGTGCTTGACTTTCACTAAGATGTCAACAGATATACCATCACACTTTGAATCCAGCTTGGACAGCAGATTTCCTTCTGTAATTCATCAAATACTTATACTTGAAGGTATATAATAAAATAAAAATGTATTACCTTACTGGTACATACTCACATACCTTGTTTCTTTTGATAAAAATATTCCACTCGCTCTGCGAGCTCGTGGAATATTTTTATCAAAAGAAACGCGGTATGTGAGTATGTACCAGTAAGGTATATACATTTTATCTTAGTACCTACAGCCATAGGTGTATACCTTCCTATGACTGCTGTATTATCAGTTGACCTGACTCTACAGCGCCTGCCTGCATCCAGGAGGGGTAGTTTTACGTACTCCATGGGCAAACTTAAAGGAAACCCTTGGAAGTTTACCGTCAGAGCTCGTATCCCATTGAATAGCGTAGTAATTCACAAGGCAAAGCCACATGGATTACGTAGCGGTTCAAATGAGATGGGATTGAGCTCTGACCGTAAGCTTGAATAGGTTTCTGAATTTATCAAGTAACATTTGTGACATAATCCCTCATTGAGTATTTTTTCTAAATACTCAACAGGCGTTGAGTACGAGTCCCCAACCTTCAGTCTATGGGGAAGAATACCAGGGGTGAGATAAAGCTAGATATGTCTCACCTTGTTTTGTTTTTAATGTCTATTGGTATACATATTCACATATTGCAATCAACAATAACTTTTGTCCATACATCCTCAATAAAGCCTGCATCCTGTCAGCAATGCATGAGCAGGTGCCTCGTTATTGTTCAGGTGCCTCAACAATGATGTATTATGTTTTCGTCAGGTACCATGAATAATAATATAAACTTCAATACCACAATATTCATTTTACCGGACGACCATTGTATGTGGATGCAGGTGTTGGTCGTAGATCTATGTTCCCGTATAGGGAGGGAGGAGGGGGTAGAACAGTAACAGGATGAACAGACTGAGTGTAAAACCCGGTCACCCACACCTGTCAGCATACACAGATGTCAAACATTCATCAATGCCGTCAAACGCTTTGGACATGTCTTGGACAAAGGGAATCGTCAAACACGTTATAGCCCGCGTCATACGCCCCGCCATGTTACAATGTATTGATCTTTACAATCGGTGTAGAGCCCGTGTTTGTCTGTTGGTAGAATACGGTGTCAGTATCCGCAATTATAGAACTGACTTTATGAGACATTGGACACAAGGAGGTGTGATGGCTGAGGTTTGGATTACTTAGATCGTTCACCAGAGATTGCCAAGTGGTAATTTTCTCTTGGCATATACACTGGCCTTCAAACACATTATCTACTGCATATATTCTTGGTAGAACAAGTTTTATCATATCTATAGGTCACATGGCGATAAGGGCTTGTGTACCGCCATCTTGGCCCCAACATCAAACAAAACATCAGGGAAAGGATGCTGTCATCTCCATACATCTTCACCTGTCGTATCCTACAACTTTTTTGCAGAACGAAGAAAGAATTGTCACGCTATGGTCATCCTATTACTCCATGTTGTATTTGTGTTCATCTTAGAAGATATTTTTTATATCAATCCCTACCATTCCTTTTTTTCTCATCCGTCTCTGAACAGCATGAGAGGTTATTCCATGGGAGTCCTTAGCAGTTGTACCCCTTTCTTATTGCTCCACCGACCTTCTCCCACTGCCTGCTGTTACCCTAACACCCTGAGACCAATCACTCCTCACAAATGAGGCCCTTCACTAGGTGGCGCCAGGGTCGCTACTGAGCTGCTCTCAGGAAGGACCCCTGAGCAGCTCAGACCACGTGACCTAGACACGTGACCCCTGCCTGGTCCTATTTGTCCCGCCTTCCAGTGACACGTGTAAACAAACATCCCCTGTCTCAGACACCAAACTTTAATGGCGTGTCAGCAACTCTGAAACTACAGAACGTTGATAAACCCAACGAGTATAGAGAAATCGTTCTCTATTAACGTTGATAAACCCAATGAGTATCGAAAAAAACCTCCTCTATACTCGTTGATAAACCCAATCTCCAAAATAATGTTAACTTATCAAGTGAATAATTGGTATTATTTTATTGTGCTATACGTGTTTGATATGCATGCATATTAACCATTATCCACAGAAATAAATGACAGGGTCTAAGTGCAGTACGGTCACGGTTTAAATGGTTTTGCCTTCTGGTGCAAAGAGAGTCCAACCTCACATGACCAATGTTATATAATCAAGCATTCCCCGATGAGAAACCTCATCAAAGGAGAGGCTTGTTAGGTAAACCTCCAGTAAGTAAGATAAACTGAGGTATATAATTAAAGGCACCAGAGACTCAGCAACCTTCAGTAGCAGCATTCAGCGGTTGTTAAAAGAAGCTGAAAAATAACACAGGACAAAGGCCACAGTCTGTTCTGCATTCCCGCTCACGGGTTTCACCTCCATGAAAAATCGCCAAAATAATGATATGCGTCGCTGGTTTGATAAAAAGTGGCGTCCTTTGTCAGCCTCAGGTCGCCTTTTATACTTAATAACTGCAATTATCTGCGAACACTGTACTTTACTGTAGAAAGGTCTGGCCTTCACAAGACGTTTTTTCCCCAATTCCAACTCTAAATACTCTTCACTTTGCTCAGATTATTATCCCACTCTTCAGACAAAAGACTGACATTGATTGCCAGTTGCACATTTAGATTTTTTTTAAACTGACACCGACAGAAACCGTCTGTTTTCGGCTAGCCTTTCTGTTTATTTTTTTTTCTTTCTGCTGTTCCTGTCTGTGGTATGCGATGATAATAAACCGCGACAAATGGGTTGAGGAAATGCCAGCAGCGGGGTCCAGATAAGGGCGATGGTGGAGATTGTGTCCCACTGACGGGAGGGAGATTGTATCGGCAGTGAAGAGGGGGTCACTTAGGTGCAGGTGAAAGGTGTGAAAGTTCAGGTGGGGATTGTGCGGAGGTGTGAAGGGTGGTCTATATATTATCCTCCAAGCGTCAAAAGGCAGACTCTATCAGATACATACATGGACTTCCGCACAATGTCACACACATGCGATTCAGATGGATTTTCAACAATTTATTTGTGATCATCCAACATATTGACGTTCTTCCCTGTTTATACGCTTGAAACCTACTCGATATTGATTATAACTTCATTTGATCTACTGAAATCATTATTATGATTTTGATCGTGACAAACAAAGCACAACTCATGAAACACTTAACCTGCACGCAACTAACGCCATTATCGGAAATCATTAGACTGAGCATTAAGGTTCAGAGAGAGAGAGAGAGAGAGAGAGAGAGAGAGAGAGAGAGAGAGAGAGAGAGAGAGTTGATGGCGGAGTGAGTTTGTGATTAGAATACACGATATGAACTGTGAGCTAGGTCTGGTTTGACAACAGGTGAGATGTTGAGTGGTGATATAAATGTTGTACCGTGTACATAACGAGACTGTTTCTAGTCGAGGCGCAGACTACTTATATCGCCGTGGTCTTGACGGCACAACAGAAAGGAGCGTTGGGGTGTTGCTGTGGCCAACACAAAGTGTCACTGACTAATTCGTCTCATTTGGGAATGTGGTGTGGCTGTCACGAAACCCCGCAGGGCATCTTCTGAGTTATGAGTCGAGTGTCCGACCGAGACTTAGCCCCGCTCCTGAATCTAACACTTAGACGAGGGACACATACCGAAGAAAGATCTTTAGGTTGTGACATATCGCCGCCAATACCAGCATTTTACTCTCAGCTTCAAGCAGGGTGCGTTTGAGCAACCTGCAGACGGACGAGCAATCGGAAAATGCTCACAGAGGAGTTAAGAGTTGCTCACTGCTTGACCTTGAAAAGTAGATATCAACAGTAGCGTAAAGCAGGGTCAAGTCTTGTGAATGGTGCCTGCGTTAGAATTAGAGGTTTTCATGTCACTGAACGGATGACAGTTTTCCTCTTTTCTAAGGAAATCCTTGTTTTCATTTTCAGTTTGTAAAATTCCTTTTGGTGTATAAAACAAAGAAGGAATAAACTGGGCCTCATTCACACCAATAAACAGTGGTTCTCACTTCCCCACACACCCCAGCCCCATTGCATGGCTATTGACGGTGTGTTCCCCATGTTCTCACATTCTCTCCGAGGGCGTAGTTTACGTAGGAGAAATATTTCCTTTTTTTATGACCCCCAACTGACATCCCTGCAGAATGATACTTGAAACCAAATTTAGTACCTCCGTCAGCATACAGCGTCTCAGAAGCATAAACCAACCTCGTGTAAGCAAAGAAAACGATTCATCTTGATGCATATGTAACGAACATAAAGTAATGTGGACCCAGTGTACACTGAACCTCCAGGTATAATCTGGTCAGGAGGTGGGGTATAGTTGACCATGACCGATGTTGGAAGCACGGTTGGATTTTTTTAAATACACGTATCAGTCTCTGCTATAAATCGATAGGCATAGCCAGGGATTGAACTAGGAAACCCTTTTTTTGGTATTGCTTAGTATCAACTTATATTCCAGTAAGATATTCCACAGATTTCAAGTGTCGCATATTAGCGACTAATTGTATTCCTTTTGCTAGCGTTAAAAGTGATGATGGTACAATTGAAAAGCTTTCCTCCGTCGCCGCTGTTGACCCGGTTGTACAGGTGCAACCTATTTCTGGGTTTTATTCCACAGAGTGTGTTCCGCTGAGTGATGCTAATCTACGGTTTCACCGCAAGGCAGAGTATAAAAAAGGATAAAGTAGAAAAGAATTTGTATTTCACACTAACACAAAAGACAAACACTGTTGTGGCTTGGGGCCATGTCATTATATCACACCTTCCCCACTCAAAACAAGCCATGGCTGCCTCAGCGAAGGTGATTTCTAATTCCCGAGCAGACACGTTGGACAAAGTAGGGGAGACAGTCTGCCATGAAACTTCATCACAGAAGAATGCTCATCTAACCACCGTCACCTCAAACGGCCGCGAACAATGATAGAAACCACAACCAGTTTTTAGATAGAGTAAAAAAAAATAGCAAAAACTTTTTAGACATTTGTAAAGGAAATTTTTGAAAAATCTTGGGGGGGGGGTGAAAAAAGTTCTGTGAGAGATCCCTGTTCGGGCAGGTTGGGTTAGGGGAACATGACCTAAGACTGAAACAAAGGGGTACAATTAAAACGTGTCACTGTGAGAATTAGCGAACAATGAGAACAGCTCACGTATGCCTGGAGGCCATACGGGGGTCTCAAGGGGTAGAATAAAAACACTCAGGAGGGTTTAGAAAGCGTGTGGTTAGGGGGTGTCGGGCGCACAAGCTATCCTGACTGGCAGCTGTTGCCTCCTGTGGAAACTTCAGCCACCCTGCTGGGGTACTTCAATGGTTGGCCTACCCCACTCTGCCCCCTCTCTCTCCTTCCACCCTCACCCTTACCCTCCTACCCCTCCCGAACCCACACTTACGGGAAAAAATCTCCCTCGCCTACCCCCTACCTCCCCGTGCCGATGTTGAAAAAAGGTTGTTTTTCGTTGGGCCAGGTACCGGGAGTTGGGGGTGGGGGAGGACGGGGTGGTAGGGGATGGGGTGGGGTGGGGGTGACCTTTGAGCCATGCTCAGAGGTGACACCTCACGCCCGACTCGCGTCCGTTCACATCTGCCGTGCGAACCAGCGCCAACGAGTCCGAGCTGCTAAACCTCATGGAGTCACTCAAGCAGAACGGAGCGCCTCACAGCCCCCAGCGAACCAACGGAGAAAATAATATGTAGACAATTGTAAAATCTTATGTGGTTTTAAGTCTGCAATGTTTGGCTGCCTGAAGAATACAAGGCGTATTTCTCTATGCAAACTGTTTTAGATGTGTGTTATTTCAAAGGTCCCTTGCCAAATACAATGTGGTCAAACATGAGCAACATATTCTGGGTGCATAATTCATTGTAATTTGAATGGACTAGCCTTTTATTGTATATTCTCATTTTCGTCATTCTTTCCCCACACTTTTTACAGAATACCTCGATGTTTTTCATCAGAGATAACTTTCTTTCTTCGGTATTATGTCATTTCAATTATAAAACAAGATAGTGGCAAAACTGTCAGGTTGAAGCAATAGAAGAGAAAATATCACATTCTAATTACTTCTGGATGTCTCTGAAAACCCTTGTTCATCCAACCTCTTTTTCCCCTTTATTGCCCCGGCAGCCCTACATCTCGCTCCACTTGTTATGATTAAGTTCCCAGTCCACTGCGCAGCCTATACAAAAATTAGGTCTAATTCACCTGGACAGACGGAACAATTATTGCCCGAGCGGGGTCCGCCTCTGACTAATTCTAATGGACACTTGGTTGCCTTCGCTGATCACATTTGGGCTTTAGTTCACAGGGGTTTTATCGCCAACTTTCCAGTCTAATTAGCCCCCGTTCCGTTCCAGGCCCGTGCCAGGGTCTTTTTTCTCCTTGACACGAAGAAAGCCTTTGCAGAGCTGGGGTCACGGAGCTGCGCGACCTCGGGAACTGCTCAGATTAGCTCATATTACACAGAGCTAATCAAGCAATCACTATAATTGATTATGGAACGGTTCGCTTTGTGTGGGAGTGAGGTCAGAGGAATACGGGTGCGGGCATAAGGGGTAAAGGGAAGTGAGCGGGTTGAGAAACAGACCAAAACATCTGGCTTCAACTAGGATGTTATCAATGTGGGAGATGGCTGACTCAGAATTCTTTATATCGAAAAGATAATTCACCCATATGCTTCATGGAAAATACTCATATATCTACCCTGCCAGATGTCAAGTAAATTGTGTAGTGATATAAAATGATATTACAGATGAACAAAGAGCCCCTAGACCCTAGCTCTCAATTTAGAATAAAAAACCAACAAGGGCCATGTATGTCAATCACCATAAGAACTTACTGTAATGCGTTTGAGTAAGGGCTGGAATACAAAGAGGTAGAGCTATTGATAAATAGGGTACTATATTTTTAGATTTGTGGTATACCAAATACTAAACAAGAGGATATACAAGAATACTGCTTATGGCAGACGAGGTTAATTTTACCTCGCTGTTACAACTAATTCTGTAGATACCCATGCAATTGGAATAGTTATGCAATAGGGACGGACCTTTGAGTTTATTGCATTATGCGGGTGACAGCTGCTTCAATCAATCTAATGGTACTGAATTAAAACCGGATGTTCATGATGCGCTTTATTAAACATTACTTTCCCACATCTAAGAAAATGAACACTTTACCAAACTTTACACTTTACGAAATCGTGTGTACGTTGAGAAAATGGAGAATGCCATTACTGTGGGCTTCAAATTGCTGTCTGTGTTTTGTAATACAGTCTGGCATTCGAGACAGGCCTCACCGTGTTTTGATGAGCAGTGAGTCGGTGTTATAGCTTACCCGCTGCAGGTAACCAGTAAGGACAACTCATTCAAATCCACAGTGTATAAAACCCCTGCAGGTACAAGACAGGTATACAGATTGTGTCAAAGCAATCTAGTACAATCTCCGTCTTAAGAAGGGAAACGGGTGAAAAAGAACGGGCCATAACTCAAGCCTGGCTCCCCGACCGGCTCCAACCATTATACGGCGCACGGTTACGGCCGGCTGCTGGGTTTATAGTGTAGTTCCCCAGCAAGACACAACAGGGGCTCCTTCCCAAAAACTAATCTCCAGATTTACCGAAGACACAGAAAAAACTAAGTTTTCGATTGGTAAGTGAAGATCGTGAAGATATTCTAGTTTTAGATGAATCTATTGTAAAATATAAGGAACTCACTTTAATCCATTGGCTTCGATTTATGACTTTTGGGTATAGTTAATATCTCCAATGTGCTCAAGGATTTCTTGAATCTGATTTTAGGGACAGAACCCATGCCTTTTATATGGGGGCTCCACGGCCCTATATGCCTGTGAATGAGTAGCTAGTTTTATAATTTGTTCCCCAGCAGTGGCCCCCTACCCCTACGCAGGGACCTAACATGTAATTACTGACTACATGGGGTTAGGAACAGATCAGTCTTGAGGAAGGTTGGGAGAAGAAGGGCAGGAGAGAGGTCACCTTCCACCTGCGCCCTCACATGCCCACCTGAACTTACAACCACCCTCCTACCCCGACCTCACCAGAACACACCCCTTGCACACTCACCGGGCCACCTCCCATAGCCCCGGGGGTCTCAGTGAAGGGGAGTAGGGATTATTTCCTGGCTATGTAGGGAGAGTTTAAGCACCATTGATTCACTCCCCATTGAAAACAATCAAATATTGTGACGGTAAACGTGTGTTATACGTCCCCATTGGTCCCTGTTTCGTGTCGAGCGCAGCTGTGTAACCAAATGTGCACCCCAAACCCCTTAGCACGACTCCGTAATACCGAAGTAAAAATTCTAAATGCCACTCAACTTGTGTTTTCAGAAATAAATAACTTTTTAAGAAGGGACACTATATCATACGTATTAATGAACCTACACAGATTTTATCTCCCCAAACACCAGGGCAACTTATCAACTCAAGATAACTTGATGCTTACATTTTTCAAAACTGATTTGACATCGCATTTCACACCCCAGATCCCCCTACCCTTACAGCTCTGTAGCCCCCAGCCATAACCCCCTGTCATCCAGCCAGCCACTGACACACCCCACCGCCGCTTAACAGTCGGTCACACACAAACCACTTCCAAGATCTATTATGTCAGGGTTTTTTTCAGAAAGCAGATTTGCACTTGGCTGGACCGCCTTTATAGGTGGTAATAGTAGGAGTTGCTGATGAATAGTGGCAGATTTTGTTGGTCGTCTTCGTGACTAGAGGATAGGGGAAGTTTGGTGAAGGTATATAGACCGGTTGTAGGGCATTAATGACAGAGGCCACGCTTAGTGTGTGGCATGGGAATATTGTTTCTAGATTTGCATGTTTAGTTAGTGTTTGGGTGTAATTTGTCACTGTAATCATATATAGGATATGTAATTATCCGTATAAAAGTTGGGGGGCCTATATCGCAGAGTAATCATAATGTATACTACATCAGATGTATATATATTCCTTTGCACCCGCACCTGTCTATATATATATATACACCTGTCTCCCTGGCATTCCCCACCAGCATTTATATGTACTTACCTGAGACTAGATTTCAATTTACCTGTCTGTGTAGAACAAAGGGCGTTCTGTGTTAGGATGGGGGAGGGGGTATTTAGGTGACGGGTGACGTGCATGTTTGGCCTAGATTTAGGCCCGCCCTGGCCTTTATTTGGATCATTAATCATTATTTCCCGAGGAGTCGCCTAGGGCAAGACGAAGAAATCCAACGAATTACAGGTCAATGTAGGCGTTTACAAGGGTAGGGATTGGAGCTGGGTTCGGTAGGGGGAGGGGGTCCTTGAGGGGATTTTGGAAAGAAGAGTAGTTGAACCAAACGCTTAAGGATTACAATTTCTGGAGAGAAAAAAATAAATTGAATTGCTGCTCTTTGATATCGGGTATTTTCTGCGTGTGTCGTAATCTGAACTGGTCACGATGCTGTGAAGCCGACACCTCACGCGATCTACCGCGAGAAGAGAATTTATGCACCCCGTTTTAGAGAGATTATTATTTGGATTTCAGCTCTGTCCTTTCTTCCTACAGGCAGTTGAGATAAGATGACCCTGGGGTTATTCACCATTAAGATTATAGGCTGGGGATGGGGTTATGCAAACGGATGTTACGCGGGGAATTGTAAAATATTGCACAATAAGCAAGTACTTAGCTCACTCCATTTGCGTCCAAACTATGCTAAGTGCCCTTATCGAAGGCCCTTACACACAGTAAGCTAATTCAAACTACTTCCCAATGGGAGAATAAATCCCCTTTTGTAATCCATACGCGAATGCACGCCCACAAGAGAGGCTTGCAATGAACGACGGAACAGATGCCGACCTGGCCCAAATACCAGGTGGAAAATAGAGGGAACAGAAACCCTAAAGTCGACCCCCAGCTGAGACGGAAGTTTCTCTGCACGACCATTTGATCCTCACTCTGCTTGTTGCTAGAAAGGCCACCCTTTACAGGCTTATACGAGAGAATGCCCATTGACGTGATTAAGGGTGTATTAAGTGAGTGAAACACAATGGAGATTACCAGGCCTGGAGGGGAGGTCCCCGCGGGGGGTTGGGGTTGGGTAGGGGGATGGAGGAGGTGTCACGAAGGCAGGGTGCCCGTTTACCCCGAGCCCCGTTGTGAGGGCTGCGTTGTAGCCCTCATTGTCACCCTCAGTGGTTCCTGTGTTTAAGACCTTTAAGTGGGGGTTGTCCACGAGGCTGGATGGGGCTTGGTGGAGCTGAATGGGGATCCGGGGGAGGTTGGGGTGAACTAGGGGGCTGGTGTGGGGGTTGGTCACACTAACCTTCAGTTTTAATCACTGTAATTTGCACGGCCGGCCTGCACGCCCCTTGCACACTCGGCCGATCCACCAGGGCGCGCTGCTTTTAAACCAACTACCCGACCCACAATGCCCTGCGCCCCTGGGTATCCGGACGTCACAACCTCCCTCCCCAAGACACATTATACACAGACACCCACTCTGCTTCTCAGTTGCTTCTTCCTCCAACCAACCTTCCACCAGCCGACCGGGTGTCGCCATTCATTCGGTCATTAATAAGTCCACCGCGTCGGAATCTATTCAGCGGCCGAACGGAGGACTTTACAAAGACGAACCAAGCTGTCAGTCTCTGATTGGCTGGCGTCCGCTGTACGGGTTACTCTTTGGATGAGGTAGTTTAAGCATTGCCTCATACCCCCGACCCCTTCTCTATTGATGTGCTCCTCTAGTTTATACCGGACCCTTCACAAGAGGGGCGGCTTTTCAGTGTGTGGCGATCATTGCAATCTGATTACCAGTCCTTGACTGGACTAGTGTCGCTGTCACTCGCGACGCGCGATACGCATCAAGGTGGGCGATAAAAAGATTGTAATCGTATTCCTGTTCCCCTTCCTATTTGCCTGCCTTGCCTTTTAAATGCATAGCCCAGGGACAGTGTCTGTGCTTCAATGTCTTTTCGCCTTCAGGGGTACGCGCCCCATAGAAGGTGGTCCGAATTTGGCGGTTGTTTCTCAACCTGATCTGAGCAGACGATATTTTGGGTGGTTGTTGTGGTCGGGACGATGGATCTTTGCATCCACAAGTGAGACTTATCGTTGATCTTTGCTAGAACACCGTGTACATATAGACTTACTCCTGTCATGTTACTGACTGTTTACTTTATCTGTTTCAGGTGAATCGAGACAACGTGATTGACATCCCACCCAGCCTCGCAGGACAGACCTCGGTGGTGCGTACGGAAGGCCTCTTCCCTCATACCAACACAGAAACAGCTCGCTTGGGGAAACATCGATGCCCGACTGTGCACGGTGTAGGTGAGACAGGTAGGCTGAGTGGTGATGAAGGAGGACCAGGTCAGGGGAGCCGCACGCGGTACGCGACTTCCCTGACACCTTAGGCGACAGACGCTACCGGAAGTAGGAGGATGCCGTAAACTAACCATAGTCTAAAGCAGACGACATTTACCCTGGATGTCAACCATTCAGAGGCGGGGAAGCTGATTCGCTGTGCACGCACGTATCTGTTAAACATGGCTTCGGCAGTGGACACCAGCTGCA
Source organism: Alentia gelatinosa (assembly GCA_950022655.1). NCBI lineage: Eukaryota > Metazoa > Annelida > Polychaeta > Phyllodocida > Polynoidae > Alentia > Alentia gelatinosa. The sequence goes on from OX465584.1 coordinate 45,647,590, forward strand.
GAGACAGCTTAACCTTGTTGGTGTTGCTGACAAAATACATCGGCTAAATGGAGCTAGCGAAATGGTATGACTTTCATGGCTCTGAAGTTTGGGAAGCTGGAAGGAGCGAGGTCATGTTTTCATGATCGTCTGGACGGGGCACCATCTTGAGGAGCCATCCACGGACGCCGCCGCCATGTTGCGGCTCTGGCTGCGTCGCCGCCGCTTGTTACTGGCGTCGGTGGCGCTGACCGTGGTCCTGGTGCCGTCCTTGCTCGTCATGGTGAACATCAACGGACCGTATGTCATTGGCGCCGCCGACTACGACGCCTACGACTATGACGCCGTCGACGGTATGCGCGCCCTCGTCCACCAGATGTCGCCCAACAAGGGAAAACGTGACATCATCGGCATTCGCTTCCTGCGCAGTCCGGAGCATATCCGGACGCAGGGGGCGCGTCACAGGTACGATGAGGGCGACAGGGACGCTGAGGAGGCGTTCCCCCACACCGGAAGTATCAAAGGCCGACGCGGGGGGTCCCGTAAGGGCATCTTCCGCCGGAAGATCCAGGACAGCGAGGATGTGCCCCCGGAGGAGGTCAAAGGTTACGCCTTCCTCCATCAGAGGTCACCGGTGACGGCTAAATCCCAGGATGTGAGCGATAATGGGGGTAAACTGAAGGAGGCCGTGGCGGACGATGAGATGTACCACGCGAGTGAGGACGAGGACGATTACGGGGTCGGGGACGCGGAGGAGGACCCCAAGGACGCCATGTTTGAACCCCAGCAGGACGATGAGAAAGACCAGGATTATCTTGAGGAGGACGAGGACGCTTATGACTACTGGTCGAGGAACCCAGAGTTCAAAACGGGCGACTTCGACGCTATGCCGAATAAGAGTAAACACGAGTCTGTGGTTCTCAAGTACGAGGAACTTTCCACTAGTGACAAACAACCACAGAGACTTCGCGCCGCCAAAGGCAGGTTGTCACGGGGAGGCTCAGAAGGGTCGCGGGCTGGATTACCAGCTAACGTACACAAGAAAGAGTCGAACTTAGAAAGTAGTGTAAATTTTAATAGCAAACTACGCTTTGCTCCCAACTGTGATCCACGGTTAGGTTGTAAACCTGCGTCAATCAACCGTGACCGGACTAGAAACATGAAGCCACTGAGGCGGGCCCAAAGTGGTGTCTTCTCACAACAACAACAACAACAGAGACAGCCCTTACCTCCCCGGAGACTGCAACACGCGGCTAGTCGCTCAGGACGTTCGCGGGAGGCAGCAGTGATTAATTCAAAACGCCGATCCTCGGCTAACAGCTCATTAGATGTGGGCTTAATGAGTTCATTAGATGATAAGACAAAGGTGGAGTACGCCCATCACTTGCCCCTGCACGAACAGCCGGCGACCCAGCTGCAGGTACCCGAACTGCCGCCACAACAGGGCGAGGTGGCCAGCAGGGCAGGCTTCATGGTGGTCCGAAATAAAATTCACTGGTCCGAGGCCGTGGAGAGGTTCGTCTCACCTGGTGAGTAAATACGGCATGTTTTATTTCACCTTTTTGTATAAAGTGAAATTCACGCGGTGGGATTCGTGTACCTCACAGGGTTCAAATCACGCGAGATTCTGTTTCTTCTTAGGGGTAAATGTTGCCAACGATTTCAGGGGGAAAAGCATGTCTGAGGGAAATGGAACTCTAAAATTTAGACGAAGAAATTGTGTTAGAGTACAGAATCTCAGCAGGATTTGTGTCAGACAAACACCCTACGAGGTACATCAATCCCATCGTATGAATCCCACTCTACAACAGACACTTGCGACTTGCTGTTGGGAAATGTTTGAGCTAGGGTAAAGAACCGTCTAGTTGGAATATTCAGGAAGTCATGGAGATGACCACAGAGGCTATCCACAAGTTTGATAGTATCGATTTATATCATAGACAAATTATAAAGTGATATTCAGCATCTCAAATAATGATTGTATTTCTATCTAGGTTGTCACAAGATGGTTTACGTCAGAGATACATGTACCCTTTTACAAACACTGGTTATCTATAATTCAACCAAAAAGTCAATGGCAACGCGAAAGGGACAGTTTATTTTTCTAGGAATTGTAACATGATTATGCTATTACCTGATAAGATGTAGTCCTCCTCATGCAAATTCCAAACTGCCTTCAATGTTGCGGATTCAATGCAATATACACAATATTTTTCCTCTCCCACATAAGAGTTATTATCAATCTACACCCCACAAGGTGATAGGTAAAAACGTTTTGCGCAAAAGGGAAAAAGAGAAAAATTTACAAAACAATATACACAATATACTGAACATATTCCATGAAAATATCACACGGGTTTGACTAAAATGATAAGTAATAGAGATAACGAACGTCAGGAGATGTGTTTATAACTGATGAATGGGTCTCCTAAACATGGTACCTATCTAATATTGCGTGTTGTATCTCTTCACTGTTCTCTAGTTAGACGTGGCTAGACTATTCATTTATAGGCCCGTTTCGATTGGCCGACGAAAAGTGCAGACGAAACAGCCATTTTCATTGGCGATCACCGATATACAATCAGGGACCACAGATGGACCTTCAGCACTGCTGACGCAAAATGGAAATGGGCCCATGGACAACCAAAACGGAGCCCCCCCCCCCCCCCCCCCCCGCCCCGCAGAAGCCCGCACTGCATGTGACGTATACGTTCCGTGTACCTTCAGTCGTGCGTGTGCACATGGCGGTAAAAACCTGTTATTTCTTGGGATTTATTCCAAGTGACAGTTTGGCTCACTCGAGGTGGCGACGACAAACGTGCCATAGAGATGGCAGCCACCAAGGGGACTGGACCGTGCCGGGGGCAGTGTGCACTTCACACCTCCATCCTTTGAGGGCCACCCCTCCACCCCTCACACCTCCCCGTTCTCATACCCACCTCCTCCCTTCTTAGAAGCCATCTTCTTTTGGGGTGCAGGATCCTCATTCCTGAGTAGGCTTGGGGCCTGAGGAAAAAGCCTGTGAACCTAATAGGATTTATTTGCACCAATTCACGGTGATGTGAATGATGTGGTGACTGCCTTATATATGCCTGGTATTCAGCTGTTAATAAAGTAGGCTATACATGTATACAGGTGTTGCTAGATGCTCTTTAGTTATTTCAGCTGTGATAGTCCAAGTTGATATATTGATGTCAAATAGTCCTCGTGATTCGACCGGCCTTTACTGGTATGACTGCGAGGTCAAGAAAGGAGGATACACATTTTACTCCATTCTGAGAAAATCTCAATTAATCTGCCTCTCAGTAATAAATATTACTTTGTTTTGCATGAAAATAAATTGCTTTAACATATATAATAAAACCCTCTCGGTTTAAATGGCTTCCCATAGAGTAACGTTTCACATCCCTGCTTGTTAGTGTGTGATCCTGAAGTTGAAACCTAACCCGCAAGGTGAAGGGAACACCGACACATTGTGGCCATTATCGTTTAGAATATCCTCCGACTTTGAGCAGTTCCCAGAGAACCCGAGAGAGGCAAACGTGCCAAAGTTAGTAATTAATGGTGTACTGTTACACCAGACTGCTTCCATATATACTTCATCTCATTACTAACAATATCCGGATACTGCTTCGGAATTCGCTGATTCAGTACCTGACTAGTTCCTGTTTTATCCTCTGGAAGCTTCATTTGTCTGTACCTCATCGGGTTAAATAAGCATATTAAGGCAGTATTGTTTGGTTGGCGGTGGGATTCTATCCTAGAAACAGTAACTTTCTGGCTATCAATAGCCATGTGTATCGGTCTGGAGCTGCCCCTACTCCTACCTACCGACCACTACCGCCACCACCACTACTCCTCAGGTGTGAAGTGGACCCATGAGGCCCTTCAGCGCCTGGAGTACCACCCCTCCAGGTGGGACAAGTGGCCATCTCTATGCAGCACACGAGCGGGCAGTGGGGCCCTCTTCCTAAATCAGCTTTAAGCATTGACCTCCCGGACCAAAGGCACCATTCAGGTAACCGGCCCCATCCGTCTATTGTAGTGCACCATTGTGTGGGGCCTACTCAGTGAGGCGACCTTTTAAAGTCACACACAGCCCGGACAAAGGTCAAGAAGACTTCTCCCCGCTCTCCAGGACGAGGAGACACCACTGTCTGTTCTCCTGAAGGGCTTTCCGCCGTAGCCCCCGAGGCTTCCAAGTGCCCAAGTGGCCCGAGGAGGGAATTCTCTTTGGAGTATCATTGTATATGGGCACTTTATATCATGTGGTGATAGAAGCAGGATGGAACGTATCGGACATGTGGTTCACATAGGGCTTTCGATGTGCTATTGTCATCTATTTGTCAACATTATCTGAGTAATTCAAAAATAGCAGAAACATTGGAATAAATGTGATGATTCCGCAGTGAATGAATAGACAATTATCGATGGTTTTGTATACGAGATATAATAAAGTGCCAGACAGGACATAAATGATACAGTGTCTTTAAACTCTGAGTATGCTAGTCGAAACAAGATTTGTTAGTTACATTGTATTTGTTAGTGCCCTTTTAGGAGGGGGAAATACTCCATATTTACCATAAAAATTAACATTGATTATCCAAACTATACCATATGACATATAACCACATCATGACATATTAGATACGATATGCACTTGAGTATTTTCTGGGAAAAGCACACCCTGATATTGCAATGAGCAGTTGTGGTCATGACATTATCGAAATGAATCAATTTCCTTATGTGTTTATTATTCAAGGTAAGAGTGTCACCAAGCTATTACCGGCGTCACGAGTAGCTACTTTTACATTATGATTAACACAGAAACAAGGTTACGATAGGCATAAGTTGGAGGCGCTTCGTGGAAAAGTGGAAAATGAGCAAACAGAAAACCTACAGGAGCTATGTGTACAAGAAGAGACAGGGAACAATGATCCACCTAATGGTGCCTGTACCCAAATGTCCTATCTCTGTTGTGTCAAATATAAAGGGTTAGTGATTTGGGGGCTCCGGATGAGATAAGGGTGTGCACCTGCAGACCACATGCAAAGTGACAGAGTAATTATCCCTCTGCCACATCACGTTTTAATTGACACACCTGCCCGAGTATGGACCGCCCACCTGTTTGCATGTGAGACGTTTTAGTACCTCAGACAGGTGCGACAGGTAGCACCTGTAGACCCTATGCACGGCGTTCTCTTGTATCAATGCTCCTATCGATGCCAGATATTCATGCAGTCCAAGGGTTACTTGAATAATGAAAATTTTCAAAGAAATGTGTGGCGCTTGTCCCATTACCTGTTTGATTCCCACATGAGAACAAGCTAAATTTAGGTATTTCTCCACAAAGTTCACCTAAATAATTGACAAACCCCTCCTTCCCACACCTGTAGCCATGGCGCATTAACAATTGTGTCATTTGATGCCTCAGGCTCTTAGAAGGCAATGAGTGTGTCTTCTCACCCATATACATGTACTGAAGATCAAATGACTATACATTATAATTCTAGTTTAAATTCTTCAAAATGATAAATGTCTTGTTGTTATTTTGTGGGCAAATAATGTATGGCCTATAAATATGCAACAGCTCTTCCTCCACCTAGTTTAAAATGCCTCGAATTTACCAGATACATTTCGAGTGTACCTGTAGCTTTATGCATTCACATATAGGGTCCTGGGCATTTAACTGCTTTCAGGGCCTCATCGGGACCTCTTGTTTAGTTTGATGCATAGCTGTCACATTGGTGACACGGCTGACAGTGTCACTGTCACCTCTGGTTGACTCACGGTGAGTGAGCGGCCAGCGGGTGGGCCAGCAATGTCCTGCCGTACAGGAGGGCGTGTTGTATGACCAGTTCATGTCCCCAGCGGTGTATGCTGTCCATGTGTCACATCCCATCTATGCCCGGTTCCGCCCCCGTTTATTGGGTGGTGCTGAGGCTCCTTGTTACTCTGTAGGCGTTAGATTAGACTTGCATAAGTTTTTGATTCTGAGCATTCAATAAATGATGCAACAAAATTTGGATGAAGTACAGTACAGTATCAAACGCTCTCCTGACCAACAAGTACATGTATAGAGAAATACTCTTCTCTATACTCATTGCCCTGACTGGTCCAGGAATGGCCAAGAGGGGGATAGGGGGAGTGGTAAAGTAGGCAGTGGTGGCATATAGGGAGGCAAAAATTGTTGGGTAGGACGCAGGGACTGAGACCAGTCTAGCATAGGCTGTGAAGTCCAACTTTATCTGTACCACGTGCATAGATTAGGTATACCAATGTAACATAGATGAGTTCTATTTATATAGATTGCTTAGCCTCTGAAATTAGGTTTACACCAGACTTTTCACTTGTTTACAATGGTTTGGGCAATGCCTAGAAGAGGTGCAGGGTTATCTTGTGTTTAACATCGGAAGAGCGTGTTGGGGAATATATGATTCTATGTCACATTACATTTATAGTCATGGAAGCGGCATTTGGTGCATAATGACCGGAAGATCAGTAATTGAGAGGGATGAGAATGTAAACGTAAATTACAGTGACCTCATCATAAGCTTCTTGAACAAGCGGGACCTAACTAAATTACTGGTTTCCAGGTCTGGTCATTACTGGCTACGCTTTTTATGCTTCACTACCAGGCCACTGACCTCTGGCTGGCTGCATCTGTCCCCAATCATCTGTAGAGTGCCCTGGAGGTTTTGGGTAAACGCTGTTAAAGGTTCATCCAGGAGTCAGTAGTATTTCTGAAAAATGTCAAGAGCCGCTTCTTGAAATCCGCTTGGGGAAATTTTTAAAGAAAAGAGCGATATTGATTGCTCCTTAATGTCACATTTTCACTTCTTAGAATGCCAGGAATGGCATGCAATCAAGCTATCATCAATCAGAATTGATCCATGCATATTGTCGCCAGTGCAGGCTTTTAGTTCGAGTCCAGAGTTAGGACAGCCTGAGTAGCTAACAATTTCAAGTGTTAGAAACAGGAGATTCTATCCGCGAATAAACATTGGGCATCTATGGGCAGCCTGGAGAAGTTCACCAAACCTACAAAAGCATTGGACATTCTCTAAAGTCAGTAAACAATTTTTACTGCGAAGCAAAGTCTGGTTCCCTCTTCAGGAGATTCTTACAACAACGGTTGAAGTCATAGTTCCAGACCGGAGAAAGCCGAGTAAGCTGCCGTCTGCCAGGAGCCCCTGACGGGAATGAGCAACCCAGACGCTCTAGAGTATCATTTGGGGGTCAGTAAGAAGAATGAACCTTGAAACATGTAGTGACACAAACGAATCACTGTTCTCGCCCTCACTCAACACTCCTCACCAAATATAATGCTGAGCGAGACCTCCACACCGCCCCCATGATGGCAGCCTGGGGAACCTGTTTACCCACTTGGATCAAAGTTGATCACTCAGTGGGTGTCGCGCCAATATGATTTTCATTTTTATATTTCCCTGTCTGGATTGTGTTTTCACACTCTTCCCACATGAGAACAATTTTCTTGTGTTTTTAAGGTGACTTGGGAAGGTATGGTCGTCATATATATTGCTGTAGGCTAGGCCTCTGGGTATGGAGGTGCCTTGCCTCGCACCTATAGGCATCCTATAGTGCCTACGCCACCCATGACCTGCCAACCCCTATACACATCCCCTACCTCTACCCCCTGCCCAATACCCTTTTCCCCTAGCCTTGCCTCCATTTCACAGGGAGCCGATCAAAGCGCCACCTACCCGACAGACGTTAGTTTCACGCCCTCCGCCAGGGGGCGCGATTGGTACCAGCGGTGAACACCAGAGGGCGTCCCAGCCCCCTAGTTCACTCCCCGGCCGCCAGGGGCATAGAGGAGGACGCCAGTGCGCAGGCGCAAAGGCTCATCACTCACGTCGTGGTGGTGCAACGAGAAACACGTGGGTTTGGAGGAAGGTTTGGGCTGGTGGGGAAATTGGGATTGAGAGAATATAAACGGATGCTGGGGAGATGGGTGAGAGCGACAGCGTGATCCCATCAGGTCCTTAGCTCCCAAGTGCACTGAAAATAAACCTCCGCGCTAAACCGCTGGCGGTATTTGACGGCAGGAAACGCTTATAGAGGAATACGACAGGCACATCGAGCAAGACCAAACCAACTTTTGTCTTTGTCTCATTTTTGTGGAGAGGTAACGGATAGAAATGTTAACATGACTTAATTGGCTTTTCAAAAACCAACATAAACTCATAATGATATTCTTTCAAATTATGGAATGGAAATGAGAGTAGACGTGGAGTTGAACTACTCACTAATAGAATTAGAAGAGATCGTACATATGATGGATGGTTAATCCTACTGGCTGTAGACCTAGAGGTACCACCATAATTTATCGCATGGCTGTCAATTCAATAAGATAGCCGCTCGGCGCTATTCGACAGGAAAAAAGAGTATCTAAAGACTGCAGCAACAAAAATGTAATATTTGCTGCGTGGTGTGCTCTATGTACCTAGTATGCTAGTCGGATACCACCCGTCCAGTCAGGGTCATAACACTGGCTACCACTGCCATTAAATGACCGCCCACTCGACGCCATGGACTTGTTGAATTAGATAGGTCCGCCGAGCCAGCCGGAATTGGCCTTCATTCCGGTCTGCATCGTGAAATGGGGAGTTTTTCTGTCGGTCTCGGGCGGTAGGATGACTGATGTGCGTAGCCGGGCCGTGCTCTCGGCTCGTGTTCCTGACACGTGTTAAGCTTTTTCACACGTAACCAACGCCAGATGCGCGTTCCTGACGTTATACGCCTCCCAGTCTGAAGCCTTCTGCAAATTCACAGAAATGTCGTCTGCTTGTTGTGTTTTTCTCCCGCTCATTTTTTCCTCTGACGTCCGCCGCGTGCATTGCGCATGTCCCGGCGTGAAACGCTCCGCTGGTGCCCAGCAGGAGGTATTGTTTATGTAAATTAGATTCTGCTGGTACTGTGCGGGTGCCCAATAGAATAATGTTATTATCATATACCTTCTTCACATGGTACCTTAACCATGTCCGACATTTCAATATTCAGCCTCGCAGAATTTTATCAAGTTTGGGTCTGAATATCTTCCAGTGATCCATATTCATTGTGCCCATGACGGTGTTTCAATTACCAGATTAACTATGCTTGAACTTGGAAGTGAACATAAATGATGTACTTCCTTTCCGACGCGTACATATGGCCTAAAAGGCTAGTAGAAACCTAACCCAGCTAACAATTGTTGCCAGTGGTAAAACCTATTTATCAACAGCTTTTCCTCATCACACCCTCCACGGCTGTTCTTTCACCTTACCCCGAGTAAAGGGCGCGACACACGCCTAGCGGTCATTCGGCGTACTAAACAACATGGCCGCCGACCTGACCCTTTCCTTGACCTTTGGTGTCAATGTCGGCGTCTGCGGCAAGAAAAAGGCGACAAAGTGTAATTGGCAAAATCAGATGTCCGTTTATCACGTGTGTGAACGTGGGCCTGTGTTCAGTCGGCCCCGCATCCTCCTATGATGAAAAAAAAATTACTGTCTCCAACAAAAATCCGCCGACTACTTCTTTGAAGTGGAGTTTTCTTGCGCTGCACATGTTCCGAGCGAGGCAAGTGGTTTGGTGGAGTTTTACCAGGGATCGTAGACTATCAGTGAAACTGATTGTTAAAGTTCGCCTCAGAGATCCATTTTCATCGAGTCTTTAGATCGGAGTCCTCAAAACAAGTGTTTACAAAGTGTTAGAGTCTGAAGCTGTTACAATAAAAACCTCCAGGTCCTGCTTTAAAACTAGTGTGTATTTTATGATGGACGTCGGGTAATCCTTGGAAGACTTGAACACGGCATATTCTTTATATTTTGGAAAATATCTATGGGCCCTTACCATCATCTTGTGTGACAATATATTTATAGTTTAATATATAGAAGTACAAAATACGCTAGCAAGGTATGATTTATCAAACATTTTAGATACAAGTTACTGCATTCATCTCAATTCAAGGATTTCATGAGTCGTATTTGCTACCTTTTTGTGTAAATACTGACTCCAACTTCCTCATAGCTGGACTTCACCCAAAATAATACCCTATCAAATATAAAAGAGGAATATTAATGTATTGAAACCGTGATATGAAAATAAACAATGGGCAGTATTTCTTATACGGTTCATACGATACAACTGATGTCGACCCTTATTTCTGCGAATGTGATGCGACACCCGGAGTCTGACTCTGCACTCGATACGGTGCTGTATATTTTCAGTTGCCCGGGGACCCCTGTCCCCGCCGGGTGCCTCCAGCAGATAACCCTGGAGTAGAAGGTGCGGACAAAGTGAGAAATCTTAACTCCTATTCATCTGTGTAGTGATATCTGAAGTGAAAGAAGTGTGATACGGCGGCTGGAAGGAAACAACAAGCAGAGTAGGGGTTTGTTTGCCCGCGGGGGGAGAGTGTAGAAATAAACATGGCGGCACGAGCAGATGCGCCGGTGTAACACGACATATGACGACCTCAAATGTTTGTTTGGTTTGATAACCCCCGCTAGTTCCCCGGCGGCCGACTGGTACTTTGTCCAGCTTGCCAGCCACCAGCGCACGTTTAATGCCGCGTTTATGGACGCCTCTGAATTAGTTCTCATATCTGCTTCATTCTGGAACTCCCCAGAAGATGAAAATCTTTATGGCTATGCTGGCCATTTCTCTATCTGTGAGAAAGGTGCTCATAGAAGTACATGTAATAAGATATATTTTCTTTCCCCTTATATGGAAAGTTTCTCAAGGTGTTTATTCCTATTTATCTATTTTATGTCCAAGCCAATTTGATAAAAACAGTCTCAATATCTCCAGGTTTCACCTATCATCATTCCAGAGGTACTTGAGATTGACCATCAATCCTATATCTTAATAACAAACTGTCACTATTACTTTCTCACATGAGTGTACATAAATTATGTCAGTTTCCCACGACTCGAAGCTCTGCCTCAAGCCTGTACTGAGCAACCCCACCACCCCTCCACCCAACATTAAGTGATGATCACTTTATCTCCACCCTGGAGGCACACAGCGCTGAGAGGATCCTCCGCCAGGGGGACTCTACCTGTCTGATCACGTGGTGAGGTCACGTTGGGTGTAGGGGCGTCCCTAATAGGCCCCGACGTGGTTCCTGGGTCTCCAGCGGTTTACCTGGTGATAACACGATCCAGTGATCTGCCCTGGACCTAAGACGTAAATGTGATATGCTCCATTAGATGTGTTAATGTTGTATGAATTAGGAGGTTGCCCCTTGAAGTGCATTTCTCGATATTGGTGCAGCATGGAAATGGAGCCTTATGAGATTTATGTTAGATATGACACTGCACGAGATTCTCACTCTCGTTGCTCCTCAGTCTCCAGCCCTAGGTCTGGTTCACTATGTCTCTATGTGCGGGAGCAACTTCAAGCGGATTCGACGAAATTCTACCGTTTTAGATATAGTAGGTAATCACTGCATGGTGCAAAACAGAGAATACTTTACAAGTATCTAGCATGATTCTGGCGTTTCTTTCTATTTCTCTATATCTCACAAGTTGAACATGATGTGAGTGCATCTTAAGCAACCGTTCTAAGTTGCAATATAGGTTCAAATAAGTTATTGTTTATTTTACGAAATGAATTATTCTATAAAGAGTGGTTTCATATTTTGTAATTCTATGAAATTTTCCGTTTATAAAAGAAAATATGGGGTTACACATGAACCTAAAGTTTGAATACCATTCTAACTATAGATATTGGATTGATTGTTTAGGGGACATTTTTAAGCGCCCGTTACATTGCGCACTCCCCTCCCTCTTCTCCACTACTATCCTTAGTGCCTGGGACATGTTGGGTGAGGGGGAGGAGGCGGTCGGACAAGCTGAACGTGATCTCACACTTGTCGCACTCCGTGTGGTCTGTGTGGTACCGGGGTAGGGTGGCTGCCTCTATTTACGACAACACACCCCCGCTCTGACTGACGACCGACAAGAATCCACCCCTTAATAAATATTCTAGTCCAATCCATGTCATCCTAACCAAATAACATACCGGCCTTTCTTAAGTGTCACTGAAGGTTGTGAAATTGAGCTTTGATATGGTTCTGAAGTTTACTGATGTATATTTTCCCTCCGCTGTATAACGGCCTCAGCATTTCTCTCCTGGGGATAAATCTACATACGTGGACCGAAGTCTGGCATCCCTGCTGTGGTTCATTAGATTTTAATGATCAGGAAATGAAGCAATCTGGCGTCATCTCTGCCCACGTGTGTCTGATAAGACATCACGTTGTGCTGTATATGTCATGTGGAATGACAAAGACTGGTGTTTTAGTCCGTTCTAATTTGATTATGACAGATATAATGCATATGAATTGTACCCGCTGACTATATGGCCTTAAAGCAGTTTATTCCAGATTCGCAGACAGTGAATAACAAGCACGAGAGTACAGTGGATCTCTATTATTCCAACAAACAATAACATCTTCGGTATGGTCTCATTTGGTACCTTTCTTCAGTGGAAATAGGCCTTGAAATCCAATATTAAAGCTCTATATAATCAGATATTAAATTCCTTACCGAATAAAGCCACAACTACCCAATTCCTGGCTACCCCAATACATGCAATGCAATCAGAGAATATAGGACTTAAGATGCAGAGTGCTGAGAATAATGATATCTTGGGGCAACTGTAGAGCTCTAGGAACTGCCAAACAACACTTCTCATAAGAGAAGAACTTTCAAGGTGGAGCGTTGGATAATGACTCCAAAGTGAGAAATGAGACCAGCAAATGCTTTAAATCCCTGAGATTCCCAGAGGGTATCAGCTAGCTTTTGCTGGGGAAGATTCAGTTTATATCACAGACGATATTATCGCGTGAATGGCCTGAACGGGATAAAACACAGCTCGGCTCCTAAGAACACTGAAAATTATAGCCTCCATCAGAGGCCGCCACTGATTTATAAAGGCACAGAGACATTGCTAGTTCTTCCATCATCTGCCAGAAAATTGTAATAAGTTGCCTCTGTCGTCGGGGGCACAACTGCTGCTATCAGTTATTATAATCCATTGATAATCATGACACTCGGCTAAAATCTCGCTATCTCAATCCGTGAAAAAACATTCAAAGATCCATTGATAACTGCCCCTGCCACTTGGGTGTTTTGTTTGGTGTCGGGGGCAAGATGGCTGATTCAATACTACAATAGCTACCTGTTCTTCTCAGTGCTGTTACTGATAGCGGACTGGTTTCCCTGGTTTGGTGAGATTCTGGTTCCGGTAGTATAGCAGCCCACCTTTCAAGATGTTTACAAATGAACCCTTTCGTAATGATGAGTGTCTATCGTGAGCAACAACGAATGTGCTGTATCAACGCCTGGCACTGTTTGTGTATGGAAATCTGTATTTGGCTCAAAGAGTTGTCGACATCAAACAAATACAGGTCAGCGTATGACCTTGAGCGTTTCAATTCGCGATGTCTAGCAGGGTAGCCTACGTGCTGTTATTTATGACACAAGTGGCCCTACGAAACTCCACCGCGCCCCCTGGCGTCTGTAACGTGACATACGTCACGTGCATTATACTGGTTCCGGGGCCGGCGACGTACATCACATACAAATAATATACAGGTCGCCGGGCCCCACGCTCACTAATTTCGGACGGTGTGAAATAACCATCGACATAACTCACAACACACCAGAGAACACACGTGACCCCTGGCGTCTCCCGCACATGCGTGGTCACGAATATCAAATAGGTTGGACCATTAAGTCATTTCCCCTCATCTCCACACAACGGCCGGGCTGGCGGGCCGGACCTTCGCAAATGGCTGCTGGTTATGTTTTACGCACTGTTTTAGATGGGGAGGAAAGTAGGGGGCGCCACCGTGTGGTACGCGTTACCCAGAAGTCCGTGTTAACGATGCCCACTTCCGGGGGACACTTTGAGGCCGGCCAACGTAAACCCATGTTAATGAGGACATGAAACATTAATGAAGAGTGTACGAGCGTGAGTGTGTTTAGGGGGTGGGAGGGGGGTGGTGGTGTAACCAGAGATCTGTGGACTACACTGACCTTTGCAAGGTACTCAGGGGCACCACACATCCGTCCGTGTGGTCCCTGGTGTGATGTGTTCCTCTGTCTCTTGTTTTGTGTTCTATGGATGCTCACCATCAGTCGTCCGTTCAGCGTTGGCTCTGTCTGTAGTCTCTCGACCTCAGTGTTTTATTAACCAACAGGTATACCGTACACGTCTTCCCTATTCTCAGTCCAGATTGTGTCATGATGCGATTGGTTTCATGTGATTTAATGTTGGGAACAAAATCGTGGTAGCCAGAGAAGTGAACGCCTCGTAATATACATGATGTGGTATGACCTTGGTTTATCTCTCAGCCCAGAAGTAAATAAGTATATTTAGGTTCAGCCAAATTTGCATATCATTATCACTGTCTATTGCAGTGTATTTCCGAATCAGTTGCACCAACTGGGAAAGGCAAAACAGTTACCGCTCATTAAATGGCTTTACTTCTACTAACTGTTAGATGGCTTCTGTTGCATCACCTCTTGCATGACTTGACCTGTACCACTTACTACATTACTTCACTTTAACCATGTTAAATATGTGTCATCATGTGGCTTCACTCTACACCGTTCGGTACTTTCTAGGTGGCTTCACTTTTCCTATCTTCTATATGACTTCAATTCTTCCCACAACTATATAGCTTGAATTGGTCCAGCTATATACTTATTTTGCACCATGCATACCACTTGGTATACCTTATTTCGAATGGAATATTTAAAATGGCTTCCCCATATTCATTGCATCATATCTACCATTTGGCTTGTTTCGTGACACCAGGTATATTACATATTGGCATCCACAAGGCTTCTTTTGTATAACTCTATTCCCTCGGCTTTACTTGGGCAGGAAACCCCTTTAGATTACTTCGATTACACAACTTATTACATAGCTATCTCTATTGTATGAGGTAATTCGACAGCTAGCTTTATTCCCCTCGCCACCGATGAGGATGTGATATTGTGGATATAAACTGTGCTAACTGGGAATCCATGATGGACGTCCACAGTTGGGCTTTGTGCAGGGATGTGGATGTAGTTGATCTGTGTAGGCAGGCTAACACCGCCAGACCCATCCCGCGGCACTCAGTCCACAGATCTGTTGTCTATTATTTACACCTTGTGTGCCAGCGGTTTTCGCGCCAAAAGTCAGCAGCCAAAAGCTGTCTGCTCCCCAAGTAAACTGAAGCTCTCCAACCATATTCGTGCTCTTTTACCACCCACGGCCATTCCACATCGTATATGTGTTTGGAGAGCGCACAACCGCCGGCGGGCGATGCTGCTGCCCCCTACCAGGCGTCTCTCACTTGAGGTGTTCCTCCCATTACGTCATCAAAGGTCAAAGGTCAGGGGCCAGGGGTCGTTTCGATCGCTCGTCGGTTGGCGATCATAGCTGAGGGCATATTGATGTTGGAAGGGGTCCAATAATCACAGAAGCGTGCTTTAAGAGTGGGCGAGATGGCGAGTTGCTCCATCATAAGCTCGTTTTTTGTCGCTCTGTCACGTAAAGCTCTGCCAAGTAAGTGAGTATTAACATTTCAGATGAGCGATATATTGTTATGGATCGGGGTATTGTATTCGCACAGCGGATATTGATGACAGTTGCTCAAGGGTGTATGTATTGTTTATTGCCAGCATAAGCATAAAGCCGACATACCACGGACCCACTATGTCGATGGCATTGTTTTGCATATTTGACAGAAATCCATTACGTTTTTCCTATAGGAGATCGCCATGATTCAAAGAATAATGCTCAAGCTGTTATCGTCTTAATAGCATGAAGATCTCACTTCAATCAGAGATGACATATTTCAACTTTTCCAAGGAAATCCACTTTTTCAGTTTCAGTATATAAAATTCTTATTCTTTGTGTGAAACAAGGACACTATTAATTGAGCCCTATTTACAGCAATATACTTGTGGTTTGATCCTATTAGGTCAAACGGAATCTACAGCGGTATTGTACATAGTCACAGTTTAAGCCTACAATTGTAAAGAACGTACCCACTGCACTAACATACATATCATAAGCATATGCTATCAAGTATCATACTACTACATGTACTAAAATAAGCCACACACATCGTGTATTCAACTCGCCTTTCAGTACGATGGCAGTGCCGTGTATATGTTAACAGACACTTCTCCTGATCTGTTACAATGATAACTTCTGTAGGTGACAAGATAGATGAGACACACCTTGGCTGATGAAAGATGACAATCCTCAGTCTTCAACCTAAATCTAATAGTTCGGTGCACACAAGCCTCTATGTTATTGATTTAGGAGTAGACAGCTGGTCTTCGGCGGGCTTCGCTGGTGTCTCTGAGTTATGGTCGTACTTGCCTCACGCCGACTGGCCACAAGCAGGATAAAAGACGACAAATGACGAGGTTAGCAGACAGACGACTTTTCGCTTCGTCGCATTGTAATGCTGTACGATGCTACATCATGTCGAATGACGGCATTCAAATGTGTGGTCATGGCGTCTTTTTCTGTTACTCGTTATTCAAAACTAATATAGCTTATTTTTAGTGGAGCCGCGATAGTGTACCCGGCAGTTAGGTGTAATAGAATCCTGATAGATAGAGTTTAAGCGGAGGTTCGCCAACAATAGTTTAGCATACGTCCGTGTTCCCAGGTTAAGCTGTTCTAACACTACCATACATGTCCGCAACATATACAGTGATTGTGACTTCAGAGAATAAGGAGTTCGCAGGGATGGTCGGAACCAGCGTGGAATAATATGCTTTGCTCCTTACCGCATTCGGTGCCTACCCGAGTATAGCATATAAATATATCATGTGTAATAATGATATAGGTTCAAGGTGTGCTGTATGGGATGCTCTAGCAGTCTCTGAGGGGTCGGTAGTGTTTGACTAGGGAGGCAGACAAAGCAATCTGACCCTCCCACGTCAGACATGATTGCACCGTAGGCAGCCTGAGACGCTACCCAGGGGGCCTTGCGCAAATGACAGTCACCCCGCACCAAACGTTATCTCGCACAGTCATTGCTTGGGCAGGAAAGCGCAAGTTTTCCCTGGAGGCTCGCTCCTATCGCCCACCAGCCCGCTATAGGTCTTTATTACGAGAATAAAACGGTATGTTTGGCAGTGTTTTTTCTTTTCGTTTTTATTAAGGGCCACTGAGGGAGAGGAGGATAGGGGGATGCTGGGAGATTATCAGTAACTATGGCTCTCTATTGGAGTTTTTGGATACAGGATCAGGGGGTGAAATGGCTCAATTTCAGGTCCTTTGTTGAGGTTTCTATGAGCGCTGCGGCAGGCCCCAGTTAATCCATTAGGCTCGGATCTCGCCTGGTGAAAAGACCACCATGGACTGGACCTCTCCCTTTCTCTCCCATCCAAACCATTCCCTTCACTGCCAGCAAAAATAAATACCCTCCAAAGACTTTATAAGATTGGAACGAGGGTTTAAATGCTATCATTTCATGCCTCTTTGAATATCTTTTTGATGTTTTTTCTCATCCTATTTATCTATTTATCTAACTTTAATCCCACGCTCGCCAGCCCCAATGCATCAACAAATAATGGGGTAATTGCGCGTCCTTATTCGCCCCATAATTTCTAGTTTTATTGGCATTTTCTAAAACAGTGGGATTAATTGAAGGGTGTGTTCCCATATTTTTACAGGGGCAATTTGTAAACAGAGAAAAGCTTTTAAACTCCCAAGCAGCTGTCAGTTGAATGGAAGGTCTGCTTGCACAGAGTGTACGTTTAATTTCGTTTCTCTGTCTAATGATTCTCTACATCTGCCCTCAAATCTCGCCTTCATTGATAGCTTTAATCACAGCCTGCAGTTCGACAATGAAGTAACCCAATACCCCATCTTCGGCAGGACAAAGGGGGAAGAGACAACATTGTACTCGACTTAGCAGTTCATTACCGTCCCATGCAGTCGTATTCACGCCACATTCTTGGTGTAAATCCAAAAGGTCCACATACGTAACTATTTACGTGTAAAGAAAGACGAAAGGTTTATCAAGATCTTTACTTCTCTCTGTAAGCAAAGTCCAATTCCCAACATTCCCTCACCCTTCACTCATAGCTATAGTTTATGAGGTCTTTAAAATGCTTTCGAGTAGGTCAGTGATGAGTCATATTTCAAATATGAATGTGTACATGGAGTGCACCTTCCATGTATCTATGAATAAAAACGAAGTGTACATGGCATATTGCTGGTTATTGATACCTAAATAATCCTGGTGGAAGGCCAACATCATGAGAATAAATCCAATGAAGATATCAAAAATATCGAAACGTGTTATATTCATTTCTTGACATTACTCAGTATTGTTATATTTTTGCATTAATGGATTAGTGAAACAGAATAGTACCCGTCTTATTATTGAGGCCCATTAATCCGGCAAAGTACACGCGATCAAATGGCACAGATATACAAGGAACCTGTGCAGGTCTAGGTTTTATCCTACCCCTAATAAAAAATGTCATAGGCTTAACATTGGCTGACTGTATTCGGGCGAGCGTGCAGTAAAGTGTTATTTATTGCGTGAAGGTAACAACTGAATTATTGGAGACGGGGTAGGATAAATACTAAACTGAACTCGAGTTAGTAGTGTTAATGTTTATTGCACTCTGGTCAGGTCTGCTTCTCACTACGCGGCCTACCCATCGTATCATAAACACTAATACCACTAACTCTTGTTTCTTACTGCTGTTACCCTAGGGCTCTCGAAAGAATCCCTAGGCTTCGCAAGAACCTTAATTCTTCTTCATACTTCTACCAAGGTAAGTAATCGAATAGTTCCCTATCAGTTTCTACTAACAACAGCAATATTTGAGGGTATAATAAAGGAGTGCGCCTTTCCAGTACAACAGTAAATGCATGTACTCCCTCCCAGTGTTTGGGGTCACTAGAAGCCAACGTACGCGGAGGTTACAGGGGGCGGAAGCTGATTGGCAGGCCAGGTGAACTACATCCGCCATGATGTCTGCGGAACGCCAAATGTTCGCCCTCACGAACGTTCTCTAATTGGCGACTAATTCCCCAAACACCTTTGGCTGTGTCTGACTAATTTATATCTCTTCTCGGCGTTTTAGAAGTCGGGTTTGAAACTGGCGGGAAAATGCGTCTTCCATGCGGCCGGTTACAGAGATCGTCTGCTGCTCCGAGATGTTCCCAAACAAAAGGTCATGGGGAAATCTTCCAAAGGTCAAATTAAGGGCGTCTCAGAAGGTCAAGGGGGAGTCTCATTATACGGGGTCGTGAGAATCGCCCAATGTTTCCCCACCTAAAGACATGTTGAAAGTATTTTAATTTCCTCACAGAGTTCCCTTCCGCGCCCTAGGCGAATTTTAGGCTGGTGGAGGAATTAATACTCCGAATACATTAGGATTATTAGAAATGGGACGGTTGTAGGTAATTACTCTAAAGTCTTTTTTTACAATACGCCTGCAAGAGAAACCTGCTCTTTTGGGTGTGATTAATAATTACTTAAAGAGTTGGCTTACAAGAAGTGTCGCCCTGAAAAGAAAGCAATTGGAGGACAAAAGTGAGAGTCGGTGTGTTTTGTGTTCCTCGTGGCAAAACCAGGGTTATTCATTACTCTCCGAGTGCAATAGGGCATACAATTAGACCTAAGGGTGCACATACCTATTACACTGGAGTGGGTTTTTTTTAAAGTCCAGTCATGAAGACAGTTAGGGTAAGACTCGAGGTTTTCTTTCTGGAATATGTACAATAATTCATAACAGGGAGGAATGTGGCCAATCTGCAGTGTGAGTATACAGGGTGAGCTGTGGTCTCACGACGAGTACATGTATTCTCATACTATTTACTCAAGGATGTTTATGAATTATCGAGCGATAATAGAAATATTCAGAGATGTGTTTTCCATGTTTTCTCAGTCTCTCTAAGGCAGTGAATTCCATATGACTAATATTTCCTACTATACCCTATTTCATAACCTCCGGCTGACATCCCTGATAACAGAATGCCTAAGACACACATATATGGACTTCCACTCGCACTCTTAATTCTAAAGTCTTATCGTGCCTCATTCTGATGGACTAAAAGGTGACCATCAATGATCAAGGTCTATCCTCAGAAGGATTTATACCAAACCCCCTAAATTCTAGCCTCGATCCTATAACTTGATTCGTCATCTCTATAAAAGGTGAACACACAGACAGAGATATAATACCAATACAAAATAGTTTCGTATCGGTTCCACATACTTTTATATTAGCACAAGTATAAGTTTAATAAGCGCCAACCCTGAAGGCCTAATCTAGACCTGTCTAGAACCAAGATGAATTAGGACCAGAATGGCTTGCGTACATATATCCATCAGTTAGACTCATTCACATTACCTGCAATTTATTTCTCTTGGTAGAAGATTCCACAGAAAACCAGACAAGTTGATTTTATTTTAACGGTTTTATTGGGGGGTAATTATACATCGAGATAGGGGTGGTTGAGTTGGGAATGTTGCGACGTTTCGTCTGATTTATCAGACTTCTTCAGGCAATTTATTTCTCTAAATGTAAAGTCTCTTTAGTATCATAAGAGACTATCGATCATGTTTTATACGCACTGGAGACTACTACATCAAATCCTCAGTGGATTACCCTACCCTACCTGAATTACGATGGAGGCGCATGTATAATGAGAACGAGGCAGAGCAAGGCTATTTAAGAAAACATCACATGCGCTTTACAATTTCTAAAAAAACAAGTATGAATATACAATGGTAATTTGAGACAAAGAGGCAGATGTGGTTGGACTGCGGCATATGTGTCTAGACAGTCACAGCGCGGACAAAGGTACGTCTGGGGAAATCAGGTCGATGAAGCCAATACGGATGTTTACGACGGGCACCCCGCCACTAACTGACCACTAGATAGGTACAGGCAGGGCACACCTTCCTCAGAAGTTCGCTTATAATTCTGGATTTCGAAGGTTTCGAGGACAAAGTTGAATTTGAAATTTTGCATGCTCGGTTATTCATCACAAAAACTAGTTGTTTATCATAAACACTAATAGTAATCATTACCGGTGATGGGAACCGGTGATGGAAGACGTAGAGGGATGAATGCTGTTTAAAGGTAGTATTTTTTATCAATAAATGTACATCAAAACATATACTTTAGGACAGTTTGTTGGTGTCATTTTAATATCAAACTGACGAGTTGTGTATATGTAGTAAAATATCCAGTACAGGTATACTCTGCCTTTTGTATAATCTTTTTTTTCTGTTTGTGATTAGTGAGAGGGATTGTTAAATGTCAAGGAAAGATAAATTGTTAACACGTCAACAAATATTTCAAAGGCGACCACTCTTTCTGGGTGACAGGTGACAAAGGTATAAGACCTAGCCTTATCGCAACAGACCACTCAGGTAGATAGTATCAGATCGCATTCACCTTGACAAGGTAAATGCCACCCTGGGTCTGTCACTATTACCCCTACCCTCCTACCAACACCAACCACCTACACCGCCACCCCTTATCCTGGCCCTGTCCTACCCTTCAGTCCTACATGGGCAACCGAGGCACGCTTCAGTGACGATATTACCGGGCTTACCCCCATTTATCGCCCAACGAGCTAATGAAAATAAATAGCTCGCTGGTAGCGCGGAGGTTATCACGGCTCACCTATGTAAATCTCCGCTGGTTCCGTCATCGCCCGTCTGGTGTCGCGACGTGAAAATACGTCAGGGCGCGAGTAACACACGAGAAAAAAACGTGAACCAGCGCTCGTAAAACGAGTAACCGGTGACTGGGCTTGAGAATTATTTGGACAGAAATGTATAACTTGCGCAAACGCAGGACCTAATTGGATAACAAGCTGTTATTAACAGCAATAAATTCGGTAAATTTCCACTAGTTTTGCAGCGTTGAACTTTGTTCATTTAACTATGACGAGGCAGGATGATTCAGAGTAGGGGGCAGATGGAGCATAAGATTACTATGAATAGCCATGTTTATTTCCCCAATCTATGTTTCAGATAGTTATCTGGGGTGTTTACAATTTGTTTGCTATTGGCTGAACTTCATATCGCACACATTTACACAGATTTTATCAACTTTGTGCAATGTTCAAATGTTACACTGCTGAGCCATCATGAGTTAAGACTGATGGTTTAAGGAGACATGGTTGGGAGAGAGGTGGCATGCTCGGGTGGCAGACCCGGATAATCCGAAGTCCCCTCCGGGGCGGATTTGGGTCAGGTGTCTGGGGATTATCTCGGGGGATTTGTCAGGTTCGCTGGGGCCGGAGTCTGCCCGTCGGAGTCCCCACCGACTCCGGCGCCGGAACACGAACCATCTGGCCGGAGAGCAGCATTCCCGCAATTACCCGCCGGCCCCACACTCATTGGTCGCCACTCGACGAGCGTCACAGCCAATCACCATCATGCCCCGCCGTCAGTGCGGAGCTGTTGCGGCTGCGGGACCGCCTCACGCACTCTCCAAGCACATCTTCGCACCGCTCGATGCCTGTGTTCACTCGGGTGGAGGGGCAAATTCTAGACCTGCCGCCGTCTACGGAGAGTGGAATGTTGCACCAACATATGTTTTCTACATAGACGGGAGGAGAAAGCAGCACATTGAGTACGAGGATTCGAGCAGGCATGAAGAGGATGGTGTTGGGGGAGAGATGCTCCAATAGTCTAACGGAGAGTTCACCACTTGACATTTTCGTCGCTAGCAGCGCCGAGCCGACCCACTGAGAGTGATGGGGAGAAATGCACATGACAGGGGTCCTACCTCGGGCTTTAAAAAAGTGTCTGTAAAAGTCAGCTTCGGGAACTGAGCTAGAGTTAACTAGAGCGGAAGTGGGGAGGCAGAAAGCTTGGCAGAGGCGAAAGCAGACTTTGGTATCCTCCCAACAACTATACCAACCCTTTGAAATTAAGATTTTGTTCTCAAATCTACTTTTAATAAGTTTTGAATACACTCAAAATCATGGTTTGAGTTATGTTATACATATTTCGTGAATGCCTTCCTGGTTCCTTTATATTCCCATTGAATCTCGTTCTACAGATTTGAACTGACTTTACCAGGCAGTCTAGTAGTACTTAAATATCTGATGACATTGTTTAAACAGACATAATTGATTGCGTTTAACGCTAAAACTTTACGACGCTAACACGTGCCTGGTTACGGCCTCCAGGTCCCTGAAGCCATTGTATATCCTGCCCTCTAAACTGAAGAGTTCCACTTGACCCTTTGAGCCTGGGGGTCAAGAATGACACGGCCAGGATAGCTTTGTGGTAGTCCACACACCCACTAATACACCCCACCCTTTTTCCTACTTTGACTGCCATCCGCTCTGAAGCCTATAACAGATTATCTATATGATATTTATCGATAAACAGTGGGGTGTGGAACGATGGGTCCACTTCCTTTTGTTTTCTCTGTCAGGATATCTGATATGTGACGCTTTCGAGCTACTGAGACTATCATTTATTTAGCATTCGTACTCCTGGATTGAACGATAGAAATTGACGCTTCTATATCATATATGATAAATCTATATTTAAATCTTCGATTTTCTGATAAATAGACACAATTATTGAAATGCCATGGAAATGCGGGTGCCAGGTTATGTGGGAACTATTTACCTACTGCTAAACAAGTAGCTAATACTTTAGAATCCAGTAATAACACCTGTTTCGTGTTTTGTCGTCTCAGTAGTTATACCTGTGCTGACAGAGTAGTATGATAGCATGGCAACAGGTGCAGCATGTAACCAACATCGATAAAAGTTTCTGGCGTTCTGATGAGAACTGCATATACTGCTCCAAGGCCGATCATTGAAAAATCCGGATGTATTGTGAGAGTCTAAACCCTATTGAAATTATTAAACAAAATAACCATAAAATATCTTCTTATAAAGAAACAACAGAATGGCTTCAAAATATCTTAAGGCGAGGTTTTTTTAAGTTGTTTATTGCATCTCTTGTAGTACAAGTTTTTCAGATACAATTCAAGCATCGTTTATTTGTGGATGCACCGAATTAACAAGACATAGATTTAAATAAACGCTAAGAGTACATGTGTATGTATAATAATAATGATAACGTTTCTACTCCCTTGCTGGGGTAGTCTTCAGGAGACAATTGTACCACATTTTTTTGAATTTACTTATGTGGTTCAAATAATTGGGTTTTTTAAATTCTGTTATGACTAAATATGCATTATACAGCTGTTGAGCCTTAGCCCTGTTATCTAGTATTCGTTGGGTGTTGCAAAGCTATCAAATATGACGCCAAACCATATCAGTCTGTTGCAAGATCATGTTTTTGGAAAATTGTTTCTTCAGAATTGGCTGTATATGTATTCATACCAAGTGATGGGCTAGTGCCACAAAGAATCCTCCACATATCTGCAAAATGATGAACTGGTATTCAATATTTGGATACTATTTTCCCATTCATTACCCAATGATATTTCGTTGACAGCCATCCCCACCTCAATGCTTTTCTGCTGTTATCCAAAGCCCCCAAAGCCATTCTCCTGGAAAGAGGGGTTGATATTTTGACAAGATAATATCAAGTGGAACTCTGTAATCTCAAGCCTGCAGTGTTGGCCTATCAGAAGCCACCACACAGTAAACCAAGTACACCAGAGTACAGTGCCCGGCGGGGGTCCCTTTTGTCCTCCATCCCCTGGAGGTGTGACCCCCTGACACAGACCCCCCCTACCGGCCCCTGACCCCGCCAGGGGGCGTGGCGTGACCCCGAGCTCGGGACACAGCTCAGACCGGCGTGTGTTGATGTGTGGCCGGCGGTCTGGCGGTCTCCATGCTAAGTGCTGGTGGAGAACCCAGCCACACGCATAGCAAGCCGCACACATGTATACAATGGTAATCACGTGGTGTTGCCATCTCGGACAACTCGCCAGCATCCCTCTACGACTTCTGGTCTGGGGGTTCTGGATATCGTCATGCGTATGCAGATGATGGTGTTAACACCTAGACACTGAGGTTACATTAAATAAAGAACTTCTGCATAGGCAATCCATGAACGTGGTGACATATTATGTAAAAACATTGAGACCAATCGCTGCTTGGACGGTATGGCGTTTTCTGCATAGGCAATACATGAACGTGGTGACTTATTACATGTATGTACACACATTGAGACCAATCGCTGCTTGGACGGTATGGCGTTTTCTGCATAGGCAATACATGAACGTGGTGACTTATTATGCTCACACATTGAGGCCAATCGCTGCTGGGACGGTATGGCGTTTTCTGCATAGGCAATACATGAACGTGGGACGGCATGGCGTATGGGTGATCACTTTAGCTGCAGAGCGAAGAATATACATATATTATACACATGCAAATTGTATAGATATTTTGCCAGTGTAAAAGTACACATGTCTGCTATGGTGTGTCTATGGTTTAGTAAGTAACCTCATATCTATATCAGTCGAAAGCCAGTCAATTACCATACAAACTATGTCAAATATGGGGGGTTTATCAGGTATAATTCACATGCTCACACCAAGAGGGCTCTAAGAGATGGTGAAGGGATTATCTGTACAGATACAGTACGTGTAGTGTTGATGTTCGTGCTCCTGCTGCTGGGCCTGGTGCCGATAATCCGTTCCGGAGATGCTTGGAATGACCCTAAATCACCCCCGATCACCTCAGATCACCCCGGATTAACACAAATCTCAGGTGTGAACCCATGTCACTCTAGCCTCGAGACCACCTGGGAAGGGGTGCCTCCTGAACGTGAGGGGATGGAGAGGGAGAAGAGGGTGAAAGGTGGCAGACTAACACCTGTCCATGTCAGTTCAAAATACGAACCCCAGCCTCCTGTTAGTAGTATGTCAAACTCAGAACCTATTTGACTCTCAGGGCAGTACTATGTATTTCTAGACTGGAAATGGTCACGGGGAGTCCATAATAAGTATAGTGGTGGGGAGTTAGCTTAGTGTTTAAGGCAATAGATATGTAAGCCCAAGGTTACAGGACTTTGTGGGTTCAAGTCCAGCTACAGCCACTTTTCCCCTTCACCCCAGCACTGATAGACATATATCAAAGGCCAATCGTTCTCATACCATGTTTATGTGGTGTGAGGAATAAAAGAACTCTCATGTCGGTAAATGTGTCGGGCTGAGATTTATACCTAAATTAATCTCATTGATTAATCACCACCATTTTTGTGTAAAAGAACATTGAGAAAGTCTGGTAGGACCTATAATGGTTGAGTAGACGTTAAATCAAACCCAACAAACTATTGGATGGTTCTCCGATATGTACGCGTGTATAATCTATATACTGCATTCCTCCATGTCTAATGATAAAAACAAATTATTCGGTGGATAACACTAATTCATTGTACAATCCCTCGGGACTTACTTCTAAGAAATCGCCGCCTTATTTGGTTCATATGTCATTGAAATAAAATTGATTTCGAAAACAGCAGCTAAAACACGAGGTTCTGAAATCCAGGCACAAAACCTATACACTAGTGCTGCCACCTGGAGGAACACCTGTTAAAGTCCTCTATAGGGGAACCCGTGGCGCCCTCCGGCGGTGACCTCATTGCGAGCCTCAGGGCGGTGCGAGCTGCTCTGAGCAACCCGTCAGTCGATACGGCTGAGGATTCGCAGGCATTTGATGAGCTGCTCATGGCTGGGTCTCTGGACAGTGGGAAGTCAAGTATTGACAAACGTGAGTCACTGTGTGGCGGGCACTGAGTGAGTCCTGCTTATCTGGTGCTGGACACGGGCCTTATTCAGTGCCCAGATGCCGGGGACCTGTTCAGCAGACAGACACACAGTGTTATCTCAATACGGATCGGACTTAGAGAGAGCTGCTCTGTTTGAACTGCCAGCAACTCTATCAGGATGCACTCTGAGGCCAGGCCCCAACAGCTCAGTGCTCGCTACGAGGAGTGCGAACGACTCAGTGACCAACTCAGCCGTATTTAAAGACACGCCATGTGTAAAGATTAAATTTACGCCTCTATAATGAGCCTGATCGAGAGCTTTTTGCGATGCTAGAGTCAGAAATTGTTTTAGAAATCAGCCATTAATTCATGAAGTAATTCCTGTTATGATCCGAAAAAGATATTTTTGATTTCCCCTCACCTGACAGTACTTTATTTTGCCGTTGAACAGGGAAGTTTAGCCATGCAAATTATATTTTGTTACAGAAAATTGAGGGGGAGGCAATAACCAAAGATATAACATTTACAAACTGCATTATCATGTATGATACCAACGAGTATAGATGGTTTACACTTCTTCATGATACGAACTTGAGATTATAGCGTAAGGACTGTGAGGCTGCGTGTGTGTGTTGGGGGGGGGGGGGGGGTACAGCAAGGGAGAATTGATATAGCTGAAAGAGAAATGTAGCTGAAAGTAAGTCCTCAAAATGAAATATATGAGCGATATTAGCTGAACTATTTTCAAAATGATACTCCATAAGCCATACATAGTGGAAGGGAAAAAATTCAACTTGCATTTGCAGGGGGTCACAGTTTGATCAATTTGATTTTTTTGTTTTTTTTTTTGTTTGTTTTTTTGTCTTTTTGTGGGTTTCTTTGGGGAGTTGTTTTTTTTTTTCCCAGATAAATCACCTTGGTGCATGTGGTCTTCCATTACAGCAATCATGGTCGCATTGTTCTCTGAATCTTGTACGTTTACGTGTTCATGTATAAACTAGTTCACTATAGCAAATTGGTCGCACGTCAACTTACCCACCCTTCTCCCTTTGTCTGGCAGGCATCACATCGGATGACGTGGAGGCGTTCCGGCAGAAGGTGGCGCGTTTACAGGTGGCTGAGATGAGGGAGCCGCAGTGGAACCGGTGTGGACGACCCAAGAACCAGTACGTGGTGCTGGAGGACGGGTCAGCGCTGTGTGCCCGCTACCGAGCGCCGCACACCAAGATGATTCAGGGTGAGTCCAGGATCAAACACAGTCATTGGTGCGAGTCATTAGAAGAAACTCATGAGAGGAAAATAACTAAGTCCCTACTCCACCGATTTAGACCCCGGAGTTATTCACGACGCAAAGCTAAGGGGATTACGTAGCAGTCAAATGAGCTCGAGTGGGTTTCTGATTTCATCTCACCATGTAAAACATGATTAACTGGTATTATAAATTACCCAAATAGCCATTGGGTATTGGGTACACTACCTCCACAGCCGTGGAGTATGAGTTCCTAACGTTAAACCTATGGTGAAAAATACCAGGGTGAGATAATGGTTGACTTTGCCCTCGAAGCAGCTTTATTGTGCAATAAACAAGAAACGTGAATAACTTTTCGGAAAGGGTATTTTTGGATGTTTGAAATAACAATATTCATAGCAAGAATACCAAGAAGAGCTGAGACAATATGGTAAACTGTGTATGATATGCTGCTCGTGTATGAATTGTCAAAGTTATGAAATCAAATAACTCATATATTATGTTTTTTGAAATATGGGAATTGTTAAATGAGCTTTATAGACAATCTAGCTGTTTCCTTTTCAGCTCTTATTTACTTTATTATGTGAATCCACATTTGAGTAGGCTGCCCCTTCAAGTGAGCACATGTGTCATGTTGACAAACAAAACCCTGGAACACATGAGGTGCTTCCCACTGAAGAAAGTAATCTCAGAGATTGTGTCTGGTTTGAATTAACAAATATCAGAAATGAGTGTATATTATTCACCATACAAATACCTCAATTGACAAGTAGAACACTTGTATAGGTACTCCCCAAAGCACTAAGAATTTAGGATATTTGAAAAACTGGCGGATGGGACAGATTCTGTCCCAAACAGGCAGGTCGGTGCAGAGATACAAAATATGTAGAGCGCCGAATTTCTGCTTGGAGAGCGCAGCAAATCGGAACTACAAACCGGAAGGGTCAACGACTGGATATTGTAAGGACCGGAAGTAAAGGATGTTCAGAGCCGTCATGTGATGTGCATGCATGTATAGATTAGTTAAGCATATAAATGGTCCTATATAACACAAATAAGAAAAATTGTCAGAAAACATGATTACCTCAGAGAGAATTATGTTGTAGAGTATATCCAGTCGAGGCTCCCTCCCGATCAGTGTCGCCTCCTGTCGCCTGCCACAGGAAATACAAATGTCAACGGGCGTTCCACCTAGCGGACAGATATTGTGCTAGACGTAAATGCTACCGTTTATTTCTCATTATTCAATCAAGGAACGAACCATTTCTACTTCCTCTCTTCCACAGTCGAAGTTAAAGATTGAGATTTAACATTAATTAACCCATGCCAAAAACTTGTGTTCACCTTTAACTGTCCGTGTTCCAGGCGAGATCCTGTCCTTCTACCTGGCGCGGCTTCTCGGCCTCGACAGCGTCCCCGTGTCGGTGCTGGCGCAGGTGAACAGCAGCGCCCCGCAGTGGCGTAAGGTGGAACCTGCGCGTGCTGGCTGGGAGGATGGTCAGCTGGTCGTCTTCATTCAGTGGATAGAGGGCCTCGACCAAGTCTGGTGAGTAGCTCACGAACGGGAGCACACAAAAGGAGCCGTTTCCAAAATATGCTGATTTATTGTTTTTCCACCAATGCAATGAGGTTAATCCATGAAGGAACTCAATAAAATGTAGGCATCCATGGTATTTCTAATTAAGCAGCCTCACACTTAGAATACATGATCTGCATTGTACCCAGCACAATTAATTTAGACGTATGATAACAATTATGTTAATTTATATAAATAAATCAGCTTTATTTCTTTTGTATTGATACAATGCATATGTTATCCGGATATGGTGACGCATACATCAAGAAAGTTGTACATACGACAAAGTAAAGCTTAACAACCTTGTATATCTTGCATAGTATATTGGACAACATATAGTATATTGGACAAACAGTCTGATAAAAACAACAAACCCTAATTACCAGCATATTTTTCTTCCGCAAAACTGACTGAACAATGTACATCCGAGGGACCGGGTGGTAGATCGGCCATTGCCGAACCCGGCAGATCTTGTAATGAGTGATCCTAATAAAAATCATTAAAAAAAACCAACAAAAAAAACAAGTCGTTCTTCTTACA
The DNA here is from genome assembly GCA_950022655.1 of Alentia gelatinosa. Taxonomy (NCBI): domain Eukaryota; kingdom Metazoa; phylum Annelida; class Polychaeta; order Phyllodocida; family Polynoidae; genus Alentia; species Alentia gelatinosa. Next base: position 45,677,659 of record OX465584.1, read on the forward strand.
GTGAGTAACCCATGGTATTGCTGCAATTTTTTGTTTATTTCTTTTTCTTCCCCTTTTATATAATTGGTATACTTGTGATCACGCAGGTCTCAGGTGAAGATGCCCACCCTGATCCTCTCGGCCTACCAGAAGGGTGTGGCGGTGGACCGGAACCACCCCGCCCTGCCCACCATGTCGGGGTCGGAGCTCAGCGAGCTGCTTCAGTGGTCTGACATGATTCTCTTTGACTACATCATTGGTCATTACGATAGGTGAGTGTTGAGATTTTTTACCCACCTAACACGGAGTCACCATACTAAACCTATGGAGTCTACAGATCGCTACTGAGTAGATTCCGGAAGGTCGGAATCTACTCAGCAGAATTCGGATTTCTGACTTTAAGTATAAGATCTAGTATATAAGCCTGGCGGAAACCCTTAAAAACACCTCCCACTACATGACATTAACAATCACTGAGGGATCACCAATTTACACCATATTTATATTACATGATTTCGCAAGTTAATTCTGAGAAAGAATTGAATTGAATTGAACAATTAATTTTTATTTTTCTCTCTCGAATTTGAAGATCTATTTAGGCATGGATGGGCAGAATCTAAATCATGATATATGAAGAGATACACGTTGATTGTAGTCTCATTTTAAAGATAATTATTTCTCGGTGTGGGTGGGTGGGGAACTCGAGTATTGGCATCAGCGAGCTGGTTGCTGGTTATCAATGGTGACATCACGAGTTGGATCTAGTCCTCAGATTCTCCGGGAGGTGGGTGTTTGATCATCGTCCGAATTACCAGATAATTCAAATTGTGCATTTATAGTTCGCAAATGCCTCGTCCCATACGCAACTAAATTGCCATCTCGTTTTATAGCTTGCACAGCATGGTCAGGTTGATCTATATGATTATTTTTCACCTATAGCCGAACTTCTATAAAATACTACCCTCTGCTAGGGGTGCAGTATAAATAATGTTCAGGCTGAGTGAAAATGTCGTGAGTGAACCGATAGTGATTCCGTTCTCGGCCTTTTCCCCCCATAAACTACGACCCTCCCCTCCATCTTTGGTGTCGGGACGTATTTCATGGGATGAAAGACCTCGAACGGCAATTGCTATAGGCTCACTAACAACGGTTTTCCTTAATACTAACAAATAGGTCAATAAATAAAATGCATGAATAAATAAATAGAGATTTTAGTATTAACTGTCAGTCTCCTGTCACTCCACAGGGTGGCGAGCATGCAGGACGGCGCTGAACGCGAGCAGAAGGCGAGCATCATGTCAGAGAGCATCCGCAACCTGCGCAAAGTGCCGACCACCAACAAACTGTGGTTCGTGGACAATGAGAGCGGGCTGTTTGACGGCTATGAGCTGATGAAGTACGGCCGCAAGAACGGGCCGCGCTTCGTGCACTTCCACGAGCAGATGCTGCGCACTGTGTGCGTCTTCCGCCGCTCGCTGGTGGAGAACATCGAGCAGCTCGCCCGCAGCGCAGACCCGCAGGAGGTGCTCACCCGCTTCACGGCCACGCAGGACCCGCTCTACCAGAAACTGCCCAGCGTCAGCAAAATCAAGTACTTCAAACAGTTCTTCCACACCAGGTTAAAAGAGGTGGTGGCCTGGGTGGAGAAATGCCGGGCCAGCTGATGAGACAGAGGACAGAGGAGGAGGAGAGAGGTAGTTGCTCGTAGCTGCTCAGTGGACTTGGAGAGCTGAGAGTGTGGCCAAGTCTAGGAAAATCAACACGGATGATTATGCTATATTGCTGAAATTAATAGATTCAAGGAAAGCTATCCTACATGTAAAAGTCTCAGAATCGTAATGTATGATGACCGCAGTACAGATACATCAGGCTCTTAGGTATAATAACATTATGTTTGTTACTCAGAATGCAGTATATGTAGACGTGAATCAGTGTAGCGTGTTGGAATCGAAAAAAACAACAGATTATATCTTTATTTGAAATAAACTTTCTTTATCGTTTCTACCCACCATTGATTTTATCCAATTGAAAGAAAAATCATAATGGCCAATGATTCCTCTAGACTAGGTCATAGCCTTTCTCCTGAGCTGGGATTACATTTGTAATTAATTACAGAAGATATGTAAATCTGTGTACAATTTATTTATGAAAAAAATGTATTATATTGAAGCATGTAGCGTTGTATGTACATATTGGTCACTAGAAGACTGTGCTCTTTGAGTATGGATGAGAAAGGTGGCACTAAAGAAAAAGAAGCGAGTGTACAAAATGATATTAAGGAAGATGAGATTATTGTTTATTTATAAAGATTATATGTATGCATAAAATGCAGATTTAGAGAGGAAAATTGTGTTGTTCAGGATACCAAGAATCTTGCTTCAACTGTTGAAGTCGCCGTTTTACGACTTTCCTCCTAAACATAATTAAATTGAATAGACATTGAATATATGTCATGCCTTCGTGAATATGTTTCGTCAATTATATTAATGCGTTTCAAGGATATCAAAGTGGATGTAATGCATTCATGTATGAACTAAAGAAATAACTAAAATCAGTGTACAAATAAGGTATTGAGAACTATGTGAAATTTGTCCCTGTGTATTGTGACATGCCGAACATGCTACTGAACATATATATTTATATGTTTACAAAGTCAATGAAAGAAATATACTGTTGTGAGCCAATTTATTCAAAGACATAACTCCTTTTCAACTCTTGGGAGAGAGCATCTATACGTTGCCTTATCTCTTGTTGATACGTCTAATCTGGTGTACGTATGCTCATAGTGTTTAAACGAGTATTCTGTTATCCATTGTCGCAGTATAGAACCTCGAACGGACTGGCCTCCCGATGTACACCGATGCGCCATACGACGCGCTCTACGACGCACAAGTACATTGAATTGAATGGGCATCGAAATGCATCGGGAGGTCTGAATTTCTGGTCGGCGTTGGTTAGTTCCAGGGCCGGTTGAATAATCTATGCTCGTGCAAGAAGACCATTTTTTCTGTACGCCAAAAAGACCCAGGTATCAAACGGGTAAACATTTTTCAACACTTATTGGTCACGCAGAACAGTCTTAGCTAAACGAACGTGCATGGTTTTAAACAATAACCCTCGCACGAGGTTTCCTTATACACTGTCCTTTTGCTGGCAAAAGTTATTCAACAGACCCCAGTAAAATATTATAGGATTTCATATCGGAAATCAATATATCTTGCAGTCTAAAAGAAATTTAAGTATTTGATCAAGAAACGTTGTTTTCTGGTTGAAACGGATTGCATTTTACATTGTAACGCTTACAGCAAGCATATTGCATTATAGTAAATAGAAAAAAGACAGTCTCCCTTCCAACTCGAAGTTAATTTACAAAATTTGACTGATGATTGCGTTTTACTCTACCGGGATCCTAATTGATCGGAGTCTAAATAAACAAAAATTCAATCACCATCACCAATATATTGAGAGGATAGAGAGCATTTATTTGATCGTGGATACTACCCTGGTACATATAGAGGGATATGTCTGTACCTGTATCAGTTCATGGCTGGGGGAGGATCCGCTTCTCACTGTAGACCTATGTTCATCGGTTGTTTATGGATTGGTTGAAGATGGTTAAGCATGCAAGAGGAATGAGGGGTATCCCTCCATTATTTCAACTGATAAAGTGTTGTCCGCCGTTTCTAATCATGTCCGTGGAAGAATTCTTATGGCATGTAAAATGATGTCTTCTTAAAATGAAAACCTGAATAAAAAAACATGAATATACAATATAAAAGGTGTCAGTCTTAATATGAAATGATGAATTGCAAATGGTTGTTCTATACCCATTCCTTACCTGCCCACTGAAAACTGTCCTGCTAGTGAACAATCAATATACTCGGTAATATCCTAGCAATGGCACTTTAATAGAGAATAAAGCAAATATCAAAACACAATATATTATTTGGTTCAGGTATTTTTAGAATTAAACTACAATATGTATTATATCTATTTATTGCCTGTACATTATGTTTTCACTTTTCAATCAAATTATCCCAAAGATTAGTTCTTTTAGATTTGAAATTAGGAGGTTGATTCTGGAAATAAAGAATCAGCGAAAAACCGTGTATGAACGCCAAAGGGAGGTATACCTCTCTGGCTACACCGACTGAGTAAGTTCTTAGACGTAACAAATTTCTTAACACCCACACAATACGGCTTCAGACAAGGTTTAGGCACGGAGGTAGCAATATATAAATTTGTTAATAGCTTATATCAATCCCGAGATAAGTCAGAGGCCATTGGGGTGATATTTATCAATATCTGTAAGGCCTTCGATACAGTGCCACACGAGTTACTATCAAGCAAAATACGAGACCAAGCACGAGCCCCAAGCAACCTTGCGATCTGGTTGGATAACTATAAGGCAGATAGAATACAGGCGGTTAGCGTAAATAATAGTACCTCTCAGGAGAAAAAGGTAACATTCGGAGTTCCACAGGGATCAGTTCTTGGTCCGCTGATTTTTAAAATTTTTGTAAATGATATGTGCGACCAAGTAACTGACTGTAATAAGTTACAGTTTGCGGACGACCTCGTACTTTACTGCAGCGACCTAAATCCTAGAGTCCTGAGGGAGTAAGCTAGAATTAGCCTTGAATAGTGTGGAAACTTGGTGTAATGCAAATGGGTTAGCAATCAATGGGGACAAAACAAAAGGCTGCTCTTTTGCAGCACTAAGTAGACAAAAACACCTCCCCCCCCCCCCCCCTAGATGTAGAATGTAATATTTAATGTGAAATTAGCCAAAAAAGAGTCATATTATTATCTAGGCATTGAGCTTGATAGTGCGCTTGATTTCAGGAACCACATAGAAAAAATATCGAAAACGTATAGTCATCGAATATTTAAGCTATCAAAAATTAGGAGGGCCATGACAAAAGAGACTGCAAAAACCATCTATCTAACCTGTATAAGACCCATTGTTGAGTACTGTGACTATCTGCGTGATGGTGCGCCTAAGAAGTATGTACATAAAACCTTGAAAGATTACAGAATCGGGCTATGTGAGTAATACAGGGTTATCAGAATCAAAACAAATATCAACGTATTACTGATCTGAGAAGAAACTGTGATGGGCTGGAAAGCCTCGAAATGAGGGAACTAGCCAAGGTGATGTACAAAACATTAAAAAAATCAAGTGAGAAAAGGGAACTACCGCGGGACACTGGAAAGAGTCAAAAGATCAATTTTAAGGCTCATAAACATCGCCACCTGAATATAGAGGAAGAATACTATGGGATAGTTTACCCTGTGACATCCAGAAAAGAGATAGTGGAGCCATTTAAACGTGCAATGAAAACATTGTGGCCGAGAGTAGTTAATTAAATCCCATACCATCTCTCAATTTTACACATCGTCTTGCACATTGATTATGATCAGCATTATTGCTTATCTGTTTATTGCTATTAATACTTAATATTTTACATATTTGCTATCTCGGATGGCACTATACACTGTACTACCATTGGAAGTTCTGGCTCACAGGCCAGAAATGGAATGTTCTCTAAATTAAAATTTTTAAAAATACAGAGCTATTTTAGCATTTTTCGAAAACATTCTATATGTTCCGCTCAGCTTGGTCCTCCAACAATTGTTGGTTCCTCTGTCATCCGCTAGGGAACACCAGACTGGTGCCAGGCCACTGGCGCATGGAAGGAATATTGATATTTGACTTCCGTCGGGCCCCCTAGCGTATAACTGGGGAACAAGTGTAGTGACAGAGGCATTCAGCACCGCCAAACGGTGATGTGACACGTTTGGTGAGATGATCATCAATTTTTGTCTCCAACATTACATAATATCGCACCACCGACCGACGTTTTGTTCCACCTGTCTTTGTGTTGAATTTACCAGACCAAAAAATGGTCGTTGACTACCTCAGTTTTCATCAGATAGAAGTATTTTTGCTGACCGTCACCGATTTTACGCATCGATAATTTTTCAAATAGAACCACTGAATGACTTTTGTACAGGTTGCTTATTATCAGTGGGGTTTTCGTCGGCAGGTGAAAATGCCACATAAGGCCGAACTTATACCTGCCGACGGAAAATGCACCGTTCACATTTGGGGAAAATAAAAGGCGGGTTAATGGTGCTTCCAGATGAAATATTGGTATCGATAATCGGTAACACTCTTAGAGACGTTTCGCCTGAGGACAGATTACATAATATGTGCGCACTGACCATCCAAATTGTATAAATGACCTTGCAAACGTGTCAGTCCCCCCCCCCCCCATTCTCTGCCAACGATTCCAAAACGCTTTCTAATCGTCGGAGGCCTCTAAAGTCATCTGTTTACATTTACCAATATTTAACGGAAATGCATAATCGGTCAGCGGTGTCCGGTTTTTTAATCTCTAGTCAAAATCGGTAGGTGTAAATGTGGCTTAAGGGAAACTCAAATAATCGGGGTCGTTTTCATCACTCAATGGAAAATGGCTGAAATAGCGAAGTTAACGGGTTTCTGTTGTTTTATCGTCCACCTATGACAGAGTGGCTATAGAAAACATCAGGGTCCCGTTTAATAATCTAAGATCGTACATGTAGAACCTTTTCAGTATGCCATTGGGACCTAGGGACGATATGGGTCTACTTCATTCAACACTTAGGAAAGACCTCATGGACGGCTAATATTGTCTTAGCAAACAGACTTAAATAATATTAAATGATAGCCCCTGTACGAGTTACAGCAAAGGGTCTTCATGTATGATCCTAGATTATTAAACGGTCCCCAGAAATCATAGTTATGAAACTTGTTGAAAAAATAGTGAACTATATAAGAGCTATGGGTAGTGCATCGTTTTCTTATATCGGCTGTGAGAAATATGTGCAGTATCACCGTACATTTAATACGAATGTGAGCAATGCAAGTCAATACTGGTATTGATCACTACAACAATGTGTTCAACTAAATGCGCACATTAAGGCTGCAGTAGGCTTTGAAATATTTTTATTGTACGAGGATAGTTTTTTTTTAATATTATTTGGGAGGGATACCCCTAATCGTATACATTTACATATATGGTGTCCCCAAACCACTGTATTTTCCATCTCCGCTTTAAATGCCCATTGTGGGTCTTTAAATAGTCTTTGGATGAACGAATCAGCTGTTCAGAGTGTTTCTATTTGAACAAATATTTGGGCAAATATTGTCAGCCGCCCCCCCCCCCCCCCCCCAAAAAAAAAAGGGGGGGGGTGAAGGGTAATGACTCAGTTCCACGCCCTCCCACCTTCTGACGCTCCTGTATGTGTTCAGGTGACTTGGTTCACACCTGTGACTTGTGACCTGTGTTTTGTTTTGATAGTATTTTTGAAGATAGGTATTTATCTCGTTCTGAGCTCTGCTATTAACATGCTGAGTGAGATGTTGCCAGATCATGGTGGCTGTACACTGATGTCTGAGGGAAATCTATGTGGTGGTCATAGATACCCAGCATGTATTGGCCAATTTGTATTAAGAAAAGTCTTGAGAATGTTATATTTGTCACACAACATTCCAAATATAAGTTATCAAAGGAAAGAAAAAAAGATATTCCAAATATTCTCACGGACTACTTTGAATCCTTTATCCTTCTCAGGTGTAATCCCTAGGCTCTAGACGATTAGTATAAAGACTCCATATTAGGTGGATTATAAAATCACCTCATATATACATACATGGATATATGTATCTGATCAATAATTTCTCCACATATTTTTGACGTACGAAGAGAATGAGCCAGTTTCCGTATTACTTTCCGCTATTAAAACGCGCCGTCTCTAATGGTACCGATATAGTCGTATCAAAAATAAATGAATGTATTTGGAAAGACTATGTGTGTGACTCAAATCAATGCTACCCAACTAAAGACTGGCGGGAGGAGTAAAACGGCAGGTTTACGTCAGCCTTAAATCTGTAAACAAAATGAAGTTGCTGCCATTTCAGATCGACTCGGCGCACTCCTACTACCGAGAACAAGGAACTAATAAAGGTCAGATTTATGACCTCGATTAAAGTTACTCAGCGTCTACAAGAGTGGGAGTCTTCCTTTGGGTTTGGAAATTCCGTTCCAAATGTAAAACTATTAATATTGTTTTGAGGCTGGTCGGGGGAAGAGCTCAAGGAAAACCTTTGCTTTTACCAAGGGAGGGAGTGAGGGTCGCTTTCCCATTGGAGACTAATTGATAGCGATATTTCAGGAAATGCTGTGTTCATGAATCACTAAATGTTTTCCAAAATGCAGTATGAAGCCCCATGTCGGTGCTGGCTGCAAAAAGCTGGGAGCGTAGTCTATTATGTTATACATACACAATAATGACTAGTTTTGTGTACGAGTGGCCGTAATCTCCGAGTAGTTGACGCGTAGTAATATCCGAGCGATTAGCGAGGATATTACGTCATCAACTACGAGGAGATTACGGTCACTCGTATACAAAACCAGTCGTTATTGTATTTATTACCCACCTACAAGATTAAAATGAAATCTATTGCAATAAAAATGTTTCTGTAATACATTTAGTTCCAGACACCACAGCACTGTTAGGCGTGGCAGTAATTCGGTGTATACTTTCACCAAAAATATAGTTCGCCATTAACCTGTACTTTTAGCATGCAAAGTGTATTATTACAATGACTTCTGATGGTAAATGAGATTATTATGATTGATTCTAAATAACTAACATTGAATGAACATTCAAAAAACCTATTTCGAAGTACATGATGATTTGACCTCATTATGGACAGGACTATTTTTCCGGAATCTCCGGGTAGCCGATTCCAGGTGCCCTATACATTTCCTATGGAGACTCCGTAATCGGTGGGTAATAAATACACAGTACTAACTGGTTTCAGATACGAGCGGCCTTTTCCGAAGGTTTTGATGCGAGTCTATATTGTATTTATTATCTACCTTATTCAGACTGGTAGTGTTCCGATATTAGTTCCCTTTAACTGTTTTTTTAATTTTTTTTTTATTTCATTATTTATACTGCCTCCAAACAGCTTGTGAGGCTGGTCTGAGGTCGGAGACAGTCCAACATTTGAGGTAAAACAACATTTGTATCACCAATACATAAGTTATTGATAATTATATATCCAAGAGAATATATGTCGCCAGACCATATCTGGCATATTACATAAGAATATATAATATTTAGGAATGTAAAACATGACAAAGAGCGATAATACCTGAATAAACACAATCTGAATTTCAACGAAGTGTTTTAAAAATAAATAATAACCTGCATTGTACAAACTCAGGGTATTGATATAATACAACCATTTTTGGAAAACACAATTTGTACAAATGGCATTTACAAATACATCTTGGTTTAGCAAATGTCTTGCATATTATGATATAGGATCAATACTAAGACAATATAGTTCGTCTACAACGCTAACCGCCGGAGAGGGGGCCGACCACGGGCATGAACCATTCAAACATACGCAAGAAGCAATAAAGTTTTGAGTAGGGCCGAAAGATTTGAGTAGTTTCCGCGACAGTATTTAGACAGAAACTCAGCTTCAAGCCAGGAATTACAATATAGTTGGGGAGGTCAATAATTATACAGTGATTGCAAGTGGATCTTCTTCATCCTATATTTAAATGTATCATAACAATCAATCTTTCTGAGTTCAGGGTCTAACCCATTCCAACCTAGTGCACCTCTGTACATAACACTCGTTTTATATCTCTGTGTCTTGGGTCTCGTAACCTTAAAAATCGTGGCATCATTTTGTCTAGTGGGTCTATAATTCTTTTCCAACAACGATATACAAGACTGTTTCTTAAACATAAAATTCATTAGATGCATAGATTCTCTGTTTTTAAAAAAAGGGGTTTTTGCTTCGCGATGTAATTCAAGTACATTGTAACGTTGATCTTTTTTTAAACACATTCTTAAACCAATATTCTGCTTTATTTGTAATTTATCTTGATAATTTTGGTTACTTCCAAATCTAAAAATATCCCCATAGTCCAAATATGGAAGAATCATGGTTTTTTAAAGCAACAAAGCAGTCTTAGTATCTAAATATTTTCTGACTTTACTTGTATATATAATTTATTTGAGACCTGTTCAGTATACTCTTTCCTTTTTTCCGTATGCACGCTTTATCGCAACTTGATGCATAGAACATAATCATATGCGTCAGTTATTCATTTTATTATTATTATTTCAGGTCGGTTCGCCGTCCACCACCTTCCCAATAACAATGATATTGGGACCATTGTGATCGGTAACCATGCTACAGAGTTCATATAGTTTCTCGTATTAGGTGGATGATAAAACAAGGGGAAATCTACCTATCGTTCTGGCTAATAGAAACAACCGTAAACCCCGCTTATAAGCCCATAATTTTAGGGATTTTTGAAAAGATCGGCTTATAAATATATATAGTTGCCAAAGTCTGAGGACCGGCTTATAACCAGGGGTTTCCAAAAATTGACTTTTGAAACCGAATCAGTGCAAATCTATGCTAAAGTAAAAAAAAACAGGGATATACAACTGTTAATCGTTTAATGTGGTAATTTGTCAGAAAGCATGTGATATCTTATAATCGTACAAAAGTTTATTGAAACGTTCATATTATATACCAAAAATTCTACAAAACGTTGTACGTGGGGAGGGGGGATGGGGAGGATGGGGGGGGGGGGGGCATGAACCCAAAGTAGGGGGTCGGATTATAACCGGAGTTTTCCTAAAGTTCAAATGCTCCCAATATCGGTTTATAGCATTTGCCGAAATGGTGGGTCGGCTTGATTATAACTGGGGTCGGCTTATAACCGGGGGTTTACGGTAGATTTGTATCCCAAGCGGTGGTATTCAGGAACTCTTGAAAGAGAATACCTATGTGCGTCACAATCATATTGTCGTGTAAAGGGTGGCGTCCACCAACCACGACAAGGCTACGACAATGGCTTTCCAACAAGGTCCACGAGAGGCCTATGACTGGAAAGCGTGTCGTAGCCTTGTCGTGGTTGGTGAACCCTAGTTCCCGACAAGAGTCTACGACAAGGCCATGACAGGCTGCAACATGAAGCTTGTTGGGGGCCTGTCAGGGGGTTTCCGACAAGGCTACGACAATATCGAACGTGTTCGATTTTTGCTACGACTGGACCTTTATTGTGGAGTGTTGTGGTTTCCTCGATATCACTGTCGTAGTGTGTCGGAACCATGGACGCTTTTTTACGGCAACCAGCAACGTCTATGACACGCCCCGACACCGTTGTACCAACACTGCTCTTCTCACGACAAGGCTGCGACAAGGCGCCGATAGGAACTTTCTTGTCTGCTCTTGTCGTAGCCTTGTCGTGGTTGGTGGACGCCCCCCTTTACAACCACATTTGGTTCCATGAGAGGACAATAGTTTGTTTTAAATGATTTTTGGAATCTTTTTAGACCAATTCCCTACAAAATTGTCGCTGATCAATTCCACAGGATTTTATTTTGTTGGGAATTTGGAATTGTGCAAGGGAATCAATAGTTGTTTGGAAGGTGGAAATGGACCATATGTATAACAAATGTTGTTGCTTAAGCTGCTCATAAACGTGATCTGCCAAAATAGTCTGTTTTCTAACAAATTAGGGCTTACATTTCCAATTTGACGGATCACAGAAAGACAGGTGCTGTAATTGGTCACTGCGTATTATTAACTATGTTTTAGACGGTGTTCCGTTTCACAATGAGGTAAGCTCGTGTTCTGTTTATGCTAAGAAAAGTGAATTAAGCAGCCAGTTACCATCTGTATTTAGGAACATTCAGAATATAGTTCGCATGCTTGGGCAATACATCCCAGGGGCCTTCTGATGTGATTGATTATTCTACGCAGGTGCTAAATGGAGATGAAGGTGAGACATATGACTTTGTCACTCCATACCAGCTGACAGATATATAAGCGTCCATTAGAAAATAGATTACAGCACAGAGGAAGTTGCACTTAAAATCTAAATATACGGCCCGATCATGATATGCAATCACGGGAAATACAAATGTTGTTTACAGCAAGAGCATATTGTAGCATTTCATGTGTTTCTGACAGTTCTCTACAGGTATGATAAATACATAACATTCCAGGGGCCCGGTTTATTTTTAACTCTCGTCAGGGAGGACGTTCCAGACAAAGGCGCTGTCCATGGACGCCGCATTCGGCAAGGGCTTGTCAATCGCGTTTTATTACGTCTATCATCTTTATAGAGCCATGCAAGAGAACACTCGGTGAAAATAGGTATGGAAGGCACTTTGAATGAGGATTCATAAAGGCTGAAGGTGGCGACCTATACTGATAGTTTTGATAGCTTAGTTCAACAATTGTAATTACATGTATATATGAATCTAACTGAATTTCTCACCCATGAAAACCCCATACAATGTGTGGTAGATCGGCATGTCTAGACATATGTCTACGATTTTGCACCTTCCCGATATGTCTCTGATATTTGCTTTTTGTATCGGTGCCATATCAGTAGGTCTAAATTTCTATCGTAGTAGGTGGATGCCAGGCCGTATACTCTAGTTGGCCATTGAAAATAAAACGACCCCCAAGTCGGACAACTGCCCCGAAAAAGGAGACCTCCAGCGATGACGCATTCGACGAGATCTCGTCATTCGCGATCGATTACGTGTGTTGTCCATAGGGGATGACATCCTTGTTCGTAGTGTCGTTTGAGAGAACCCGAAGACAAAACCAGCTCAAAAGACACTTTGGAGGAGACTAGGACAAGGGTTTGTAATGGTTGCAAGTGGTGCCGCATAGAGGTATTTTCATTATTTGGAATTATAAATGAATATAACTAAATATCTCACTATTTCTCCATCCAACACCTCCAGTTTGTATTTGAGTCACAATAAATATATTTCTACTGGTTCAAAATGATGAATAGGCTTTTATTTGTTATTACAAAATCACCCACGAGAGCCCAGGGGTGTCGCCCGCCAGTAGAGGTGAAGGAGACTCTGGACGAGGTGTCGCGGCGAGACGATACATGATAAAACGTGAATCTGCTAGAGCTTGGTTATCGTCAGCTACAACTGTCCTTCCACAAGATATTTTGAATAATCAAATCCAAACCTTCGGACGACCTCTCCTCGGACCTTATACTCTCGTTAGTAAAGAAAATAAAACGGGCCCAGGTGTGTCTCCCTCTGAAAGGGAGGTCAAAGGGTCCACCCGCCGTGTAGAATTGCATTTTCAGTTGTTTGTGACCTAGGTCAATGAAGCAATATCTAATTCAATGCAGCTAATTGCTTGTAGATATGTGAGTGCACTGCGAAATCGATTTATAATAGAGTTCAGCAGTCTTTGTAATGTTCAATGAATTATGAAAGTCAAACCAGCCAGTGTATGTATGTATGTAAAACGCGATTACATATTGCCCTGCTTGGTTGAATATACATGTCGATATTTATGATATATTTATTGAGAAATATCAGCTGTTTCGTCTTCATTTCCTACATTTGATGAGTGATAAATGTGCATTGTACAAAGCTTGTTTGTTGCTAGTTATGGATCTAATTTCTGCGAGTGAAGGCTGAACTAAGCCATTTTCCATTTACCGACGAAAATGGCATGTAGGTATCAATTAGTCGGTGAGGGCGAGTTCATGCCTTGTTGTCAGGTGGGAACACAGAGAGTCAACGATTTTTTTCTCCAACATTAAGCCCTATGGCACCGCCTACTGACTTTTGAGGTCACCGACGATATCAAAACAGGTTGAATTAATCGGTGATCATGGCCAAAAATCATAGACTAACTCCATATTCGTCTAAAAACAGCGTTTTTCTCACCGCAACCGATTTCTATGTTAACCCTACTGTACATAAAGAAACTTCGATATTTTGTTTATGGAAAAGGTATACATTCGGGTCTAGTTCAGGAAGGGTTAATTAATACGAACATGTGAAGTCTAATGGCTTGAGGCAGCTGTCATATTAAGCGCGGCAACGCAGCAAGAGCCATCTAACAGACGTTTTAAGAACTCATACTGTCGTGACGTGTAACATCACGTGTCAGTCTCTTCAATACGCTCAAAGACTCACCACGTTTTCTTTACCTCCCACCCACCCCACAATTTGGGTGTTTTTCCATTTATGAACTTTTACTGTTGACAAATATCGTATACCTTTGTGTACTGTATACCTTGTATGTATACTCTCTATTTGTCTTTTTCACGTGAAAAATTAAACATTTTTCGTCCACAGCTTGGCCTCGTATTAGTCATTATCGTGCTTGTCAAGGCCTATGCATACTGAATAATCGTTGAGCATGCAACACATAATTGACCGACAGGTGGAAACTGAGGTTGTAATTTGGGGTCAATGATGACACACAATGAGGACACCAAGCGATTCTACAGGATGCACATAGTCGGCGGGGTTTTCGTCAGGAGGTGGAAATGCCACATTATTGCGTAATTTTAATCAAATCAATCGGTGAGCATTTCAAATACCAGGCTGTTTTCATTCACCGATCTGGTGTCGGCATAACTAAAAGAGTCGATCGGTAGTTCACGACTGTAGATCGGTTCCGGATAATCGGCCAATGAAAAATGGCTCTAATTAGAGGCAATGCGTGGATCCAAACGACCGACTCCCGCAATAAGCAATGCACAGAGTCAGTCCGCTGCTCTGTGAGTATACTGAGAACCTATACCCCAACAGGGCTGTTTATGTATATATATTCATAGAAATCCTGCTAACGTCATAATAATCTCTGCTAGCCGTCAGTTGGCGAATTGCCTGCACATAAGCGTGATTCAGAAGTGTCTATTTGTGACGAAAGCTCTCTGGCTCTTATGGCATGATATAACCTGGGATCAATTATGTATGGAGTGGTCGATACCATGTCTGATGCTGGGCTCAGGTGATTGTTGGCTCACCTAACATTGGTAGGAGGGATTATCGTAACTCTTCCATCACTCCCCATCCCTGTTGTAGCTCGCCGGAGTCTTAGCTTACATTGTGCAAACCATGAGCATACGGCCATGCACTAATATGAATTCCATGGATGTGCAAATGTACATATAGGAAGAGTATACTTAGTTGTTTAAGAACACACATGTGTACCTATCAATTGTGTTTTTGTGTATCGGAGAAATCATTGACAACGTAATCGCCTGTAATTTGTGGGCTCATCGGTGAATGTTTCTAATAAGGACACTATCAGGCTGTATGAATGAACGTACAGTAATCGCCTAATAATACGACATTGATGATAGCCAATGATAGAGTAAGCCGATTGTTAAGGGGAAATTTACTGTTACTTCAACTGACTGTGTAGGAACATACCATTCCCTCAATCACCATTTCCAATTTTACGGTTTACTTTACCTGTTTGACTGTAAAATGTTTCGTTTAACAACCTCGATATTATTTAAACATGGTAAAGTTATATAGACATGGACGTGCGGATCAGCGGTGCGGCCGACTCAACAAACAAACACAGGAATATCATCATGGAAACCAAGATGGGAATTATAAATTTTGGTTTATTTTTATCAGTCTTCTTCTTTCATGATACAACGAGCAGTTAAAACTTCTACTCGTTGGTCGTGGTAAAAAAAGACCCAGTTTCATTACATGGTGCGTATCGTGGCTAATTCAATTAATAACACTTGACCAACCCTATTGCAACAAAATAGACGGAACTAGACAGCGATAATAAGAGTAGCTCACATCACCGGGTCTTGAATATTATCTAGAGAGACAAGTATTTGTACATTATGTAAATAAATAATACAAGTATTGAACAGCAAATTGAAATTCATCTGTGCACGGGCCAATTACATGAAATGGTATGCGGTGACAAAGACAAGTACCCATTACTATAGGTACTGGTTAAATATATCAACATCCCTAGAGCAAGACTTGGATTGACATCCGTGTTCTTATGTTTTGGCTCACCACATCTGCTACGCAATATGCACTTTCTTTTCAGAAAAGCAGTGAGCAATATTTGTACCCTTCGATACTCTATATAATAAGTCATTATGGGTTCTTTCTTATATTTTTTTAACAATTCAGGATTCAATGATTAAGATATGTGTTGTTTGTTTTTGAGTTTCGTTATTATTGAAGTGTAGGATTGCCTTTTAATAATGAAGAAAACCTTTACGACATGATTGATTGAGAGTATTAACACAATGTACATTTCAAAGATTTGTGAATGAAACGACACATAATCATAAACCTCAGCACCGGTTTCCAGAAATGCTGTTTTGTGAGCAGGTACCTGTTTTTTCAGTAGATTAACCTTGGCTATTTAAAGATAATATATCAAATGGTATATAAAGTAAGGTTCAGTGCCTGACTTAAGTAAGTCATGGGGTGATACCAATCTTTGAAAGGGAGACTGCTACAGTTCTGGGGTGCGTCTCTGCAACTCATCGGAATTCCCCCGAAAAAGTCTGTAATTAGATTCTCCGCTGACAGAAAAAAATCTCTTAAGTAATTAGCATGAGCTACAAGGTTATGTTGTATTTATACCATGAGAATGCTTGCATTGTGGATAACTGAAATCACTTCCTGTTTCCTCTCCATTGTAATTACTCCTCCATGAGGAAATACATTAATGGGGTACATATTGAACGCATTCCCAATTCGTATGATACCGACGATATAGCTATCACCATAATGCTGTAATATATGGATTGTATACGTGAATGTCCCCTTAATACCTACAAAAACAGTCCATTAGTTAACAGGAAACTGGAAAATATGCAGTTTGGAGGGGAGGGAGAGCGTTAGGTAATGTGTATGCTTACATGTCTGTGTTAATGTGATTCTCGATTGTGGCTGTTCCTTTGACTTTATCCTCAAATCACCCCTGGTTACTAAAAAAGATACCGATATTATACCCACATTTTTATACATGTATGTAGATATATATGTGTGTGTTTATGCATACATACACATCCACACACGCTTATCAGATAATGTAGTTTAATGAGGTGCTGCAACATTGGGGCAAATGTACTGAAATTTGCAGATTGTAGAATAGTGACCCAAGGATGGAATTGTTGCGCCAGATTCTTTACGGGTCGTGTCATAACTTTGCCGCCATCTATATTCAATTCAAAATCTAACGAATCTCTCACCTATGCGTCACCGAAAATGTGGTATTATAAAAATTGTAGCGATACAACGTGAAACTGGTGACCCCACAAGACTCGATTCGTTTTTACTGGAGCAGTGCTTTTCCCACATTTCTAGGACAATGACCCCTTCAGGAAATGCCATAGAGCATTTGCAAACATTTGATAGGTCTATTATCTCATCTCAACAAGGGAACCGGGGACTTTGGACACGATTGAGTGGACAAGGACATAGCCAATCAATACTAATTAACCAGCATTTCCTATGGGAATAAAGGTTACTCGTGCAGCACATATTTGGTGCAGATGAAATACATAATCATCCCTCAATTGACAGTATAATTTCATAGTACTTATTTCTATTTCAATATGTCAGTATACTGAGAGTACAGACGTACAATAATGAAAATAACAATAATCACGATTATGTTATATCCAGTACACAATGCTTTGGGTCATGATGAATCAGTACTGGGGAGTACCATATGGAATAGATCACGGACATAAACTGATAATGTAAAATAAAATACTAATTACGTAACATGAAATAGATTATATGAGTACCCGCTTTTCAGTCTGCCAGACATATCTGAATCCATCTCATGAGTACAGTTAATCCATCAAGTCAGCATCAAAACGAGGTAAATGATTAAGAGAGCCATTCCGACGTTTCATACAGGCGTGTCGTACACTCGATGTCCATTGAATAGATTTCGTTTGAAGGATCTGATATGGTCTTACATACGATTCACCTGTCCATCGGGTTAATTTGCAATAACTAGCTGTAGTTTTGTCTCCAACATCAAGGTTGGTTTCCAGTGTGGGATTATTAGGAAACGTCCTTACTGTGGACGAAACGGTTCCTGTTCGAGGTCAGTTGTCGATTTCATACTGCCTGACGCCAAAGGCGGAAGGCAGTATGAAATCGACGACTGACCGAGAACGAGAACCATTTCGTCTACAGTAAGGATGTTTGCTTATTATTATATACCTCTGATTGGTGAAAAAACACCATTTTTATGACATACAAAGTCGCAGTCACAGTGGGCACGAACATTATTATTACCGCACCCCTAGCAGCGGGCAGTATTTAATAGACATTCGGACATAGGTATATAATAATAGGAGAAAACGAACTTCTCGCTAGAAGTTTATTTAGTTTCGTTATGCTGCATTGAGAAAATATATCTAGTCAGTGGCTGCATTATGATAGGAGTTACCTATTCCTGCCACGGTGTGCCCCCAGCGTTGTGCCTTGCTTTATTACCCGTCGTATGCAAAGTGCTCCTTGAGAATATATGGGAACTCAGTAAATCACCACCCATTACTGAAAAACTGTCAGATTCCATAACCATGGTGGTTACACGGCCTCACAGCCATTACATACGAGAAAATAGTCCCTTTGTGCTATATAGGAAAAAATATTCCCCATTGATATTATACCTTTTAATATTGCAATACCTGGATTAAATTTATTGAAGAAGATGGATAATAAATGCAACAGACAATTGTTTTGTAGACAGGTGGCTCTGTAAACCATGAGTATTTGACACATAGTAAAACACGAGCATTAGTCAAAGTCACGTGTCAAAGACTCGTGGTTTACAACCGCCTGTCTACATAACCATCGATCATTGTCTATTGTCTATGTATGTCATTGTCTATGTCATTGTCTATGTGTTCCTACACTTTCGTAGACATAAAATGGCTGGCTACGCGCGAGGCCATGACTGCCTGCTGTCAGGTCGCCCCTCCCTCTGGTATCATCCTGTGGATGGTCACGCGGTTGATAAAGATCCTCTCCTCTTCCCGGCTAAAATAGTACCTGGTGGCGATCGTCTTTAATCGAGGACACAAGCGGATGAGGAAATCCTCAAGCATGAAGGTGACAGAGAGACGTTGAACAGTCTCAATCACCCTCCTGTTGTTGTAGACGTAGGACACGGAGTTGGAGAACAAGGCGATTAGGAAGTTCAACAACATGATCGCGACCATGAAGGTGTACACTACATGCAAAGTACGTTTGCTGAGATCATCGTGAGCGGAAAACTTACGATAATCCACCATGTTCAACATGGTGATGATGGTGGTGTAGATGGCCGCGTCATACGTCTTATACTCCTCCGGGCAATTCCCATCAGCATCAGGAGTGATCATACGGGCAAAGGCAATGGAAAAGGCCGCCATGAAGACTGTGTACACGAGGGTGAACTTGAGTAGGTCTGTCACCATTCTTTGTACGGCTATCACAAAATGACCAATCCAAGGCAGCATCTGGGCGAAGAACATTATTGACCAAACAAGGCCAACCCAGGTCTCGATGTATATGAACAATACCAAAGTCTGTGGAAATTGAAAGGTGGTTAATTTACGGATCTGGATGACAGTCATGCTAAATAGGATGCCAGTGTAGAGTAGAAACTGGCAAAAGATGTAAAAATCACGTGAAATCAGCAGTCTTTTGTAACCAGTCGGAGTGATATACATGTTGGCCCGAAGTCTTTGGTATATGTACACGCAGATCCATATGGTGTAGAATATCACAGACACAAACGATTGAATGAGGAGGTAGGCCCCTATAACATCCACTGACCAGGAGGGCATCTGGATGAAGAGGTCTGCTGAAGGGCAACTGACAGGTCTGGTGAAGTTTTGGGACATTCCAGAAATAGAGCCGCTGACTAGAAGGGATCCTGCCAAGTCAAACACTATGAATATCATGAGAAAAAACATGCGCATCATGAACCATACCACAAGGAATATCTGGTTCGAGCGTATCTTTGTTGACACCCAAGCCTGGATGATGCTTGACCGGAATAGTTTATCGGTTGTTGGGTTGGTCAGTTTGTTCCTGCTGAGCAGCATGAGAGAAAGCAACGGAGATCTGTCCCTGCGTGAATTGGCTCCAGCTGACTCGTAATCGGTGATGTCAAACCACTCGATTGTATACACACCATGTGATTCCTTTCTTGTCAAATATACGCCTTCAGTTTCGAAAATCGCCGTGAATAAGGAAAACGTGCCCAGTTGCGCAGCGAGCTCCAACGGTCGGAAGCTGAAGGAGTTCTCAAAGAGGAGCATGTCATTCATTTTCTCGGCGGGGATCCCTCGCAGTATGTATCGGTAGGTGTTGGTGAGCTGTGCTTCCAGTTCTGGGTTCAGGAAAGCGATGTAAATGAGGGAATGAATCACGTTGTTTCTGTTTTCATCATACTGTTTCACGTCCACGCCGTTCCGCAACAGAAGGTCCATCACCTTATGTGCACCGGCCACCCCAGCTATACACCATGGTCTGGTGAGAGGGCACACCCCATAGGGCTTCAAATCAATGCCCTGCACCAGATAACTCTGGATGTCCTCTTGGAAGCGGAACATGCCATTGATAAGCCTGTTCTTGTCGCCCTCATTACTGTTATTAATTATGTTCTCCACTGTTTCGCTGTCATTGTTCATCACAGCCCTCAACCACTTCTGGGAGGTGGCCAGAAAGGATGAGCTCCCACCGACACCATTTTCTGTGATGTTGTAATTCTCGTACGTCTGTCTCCTGTGGAGGTTTTCTATAGGTATCACGGCAGGCATGACTGCAGAGTGAATACTATCATGGAGTATTTTCTTTGGAGAGATTTCGTCAGTTTGACTTTATCTAATCCTTATCTAAGCACACACACACAAATCCGTCGCCTTCGTGAGCAGCACAGACGGTAGACGTGGCCCTGTGAGAAAAACTAGACACTGAATAATGGATTTTCTCCCGTGTAAATATGAGAAGTTTACCTTGTGGTTTGTCTTACTCGGCGGCGGGCGTGTCAACCAACATCGTGCCAGGCTTTGTGCTTAAGAGTAACTCTAGAGATGCTCGCCTACGTAAGTATGTGGAGATATACCATGGAATCCAACACTGCAGGAACTGGTGCTACACGATACCGACTCAGGGTTGCGTGGGTTATCCATTTCCACTGGTCCGTGTACCATTAAGAGGAGGAGAAAATCCAGATGAACGTCCCACTGTTGATAATCCATCTGGTGATTCATGGCTCTCGCGTACTGTGATCTATAAAACCACCATACGACACAACATGAGACACACAGCAGACGATATACACAGGTATAAACAAAACTTATCTGATTCAGCGACTGAGTAAATGATAGGGGTTCAAATTCCCCATTGTCAATAATCCACCCGTTGACTGACATTCACTAGGCTTTCACGGAGCATTATGCATCAAAGTGCATCATATCAATGCATGCACGAAGTACAAGCTGGCTGCTGGAATGACATAGTGAATTATGCATGTTTAACGCCAGATCAGCAATAAAAGGTAGCTGATGCGTACACTACAGGAGTCCCGCAGTAAAGAAGACTCCATGAGACGCTGCAGACTGAGCGTTCTAGCGTTCCTATCGGGGATTACTCGGCGTCTGTGGCTGTCTATAGCAGGTGAGTGGTTGAGTGGTTATCAGTGGAGCATTTCAGGAACCACGCTGCACCTGAGAGCCTGCAATTGTGTACTACGAGAGTCCGCGAGATTTGTCCCGTCTCCACTTTCCGCGTCCAGCTGCCAGCGTCTGCGTGCGCAGCTGAAAGGTGCGTGCGGCGTCTGTGTATATGTACGTCCGGCGGTCCGTCCACCCGTTCCCGGCGCGCGCTTACTGTGCTCCTTTCCACACAGCGCGTTTGTTATAGACGCGTCCAGCTCACCGATAACCAGCGAGCCCGCTGCGCACACACCCTGCGCAGACGCGCATGCGTCCTTGACTGCGCACAGGTGTGGCGCACATTTCCTCCTGCTCGCTAGCTTATCACGACAGTGCCCCCTCCCAACTCCCAGTCTCCACTTCAGTCTTTCATAATACCACCAAAGCAACAAGGCGTTGGCCACACCCATGCACCATACCCTCTTCCAACATCCACAAGGCCAATTGGTACTGCGTTGGGTTTTTTTTATGATAGGCAATTTGGCAGCTGCCGGGGATGAGGGAGAGGGTCCTAGCTTTAGTTGCTGTTTGCCATGCTCGATGCTAATGTGTCGCCGATGCTAATGCAGCCAGTCATAAAAGGTGGTTTTAGCCAGGCGAACTAATATTGGGTGAGGGTAAGGTTGGCCTGTCACTCACAGGGAATGATATGGAGGCTTACACTAAGATCACTACTGTCACTAATACTAGTTTCATTTAAACAGAAAAAAAATCAATCGGGTGATGGAATTAAATGGAACTGCAAACACACATCTGAAAGCATATGAAATCCTGAAAAGGGTATTAGATATGATAATCAGTATCACACCAGGAAGTCGGTCTAATCTCCTCACGTTCCCTGTTGGGCATCGATGAGAGAAATATTGTTAATCACACAGTTTTATCGCGACCACCTTTCTCTCTTCGCGTATCACCGCCTACTAATGGGAAACGTATAATGTTAGCTGTTAGTCTGCAGTACAAAGGATCTTTTTTAAGAGATTCCTAGTCATCAACACACGGGGTTTTCAATTTATTAGATGATCTCAGTTACAAAGAGCTCTTTGTGAACATTATATCATCCATTGTATGTAAAGCATTTATCTTGAGATAGACTTAGACTGAGGATCTTCATCACAAGGGAATATCAATACACGCTGCTACACTCTAGGTGGGTATAAAGGGCACAATCCACCAGGCCGATTTCTCAGCCAGTGGAACACCCCCTTAACATTTAGTTGCCATTATAAGTGTTTTATTATCCATCGTATACAAAGCCCCCATTGAAAATGTACGGGGTCTCAGTAAACCACTACCCATTGTATAAAACCTGTCAGATACCACGACTGTGGTATACGGATTCCAACCTGTGGTATACGGCCTCAAAACCATGGTATACGGGAAAAATAGTCCCTTTTGCTATGGAGCAAAGAAATAGTTCCTATTGTTATACCCGTTTATATGGCAATTACTGGGATTAATTTATTCAAAAAGATGGATGGTAAATGCAACAAACGATGATTTTCTGGACAGGCAGCTTTGTAAACCACTCGCGGTTGACCTCGTAATTCATTACTACGCGTCAACCTCTCGTGGTTTACGGCCGCCTGTCCACAAAACCATCGATTATTGTCTATATATAGTAGGCAGTGCTGTGACTTTTAAATTATATTGTTACTGATACATTATTTTCATTGATGGTATTTTAATTATAACTCAGTGATAATTATCAAATCCCAATATAATTTTGTTTTGTTTATAAATATAGGGCAATACTGTATCGACCGACCTTCCTCAGAGTGAACACAAAAATAGTAGCGTTGACAATAAAAAAGGGTGCCGCCGTCGATTGGAAACTCAGGGGATTGGGTGGATGCGCACACATTCAAGTCACTATACAGGACAATTGATCAGCAACCCTCCCTCCCCACTCCCAGTTGACAACCTCGGACTCCATCCCAACCTCCTCCCACCTCCACACCCCCTCTGCAGTCCACCTGAGGCGAATGGGGAGAACACAAGCTGTATTTCGCAATTCCGCGCTTAATCTAAGCCAGTAAGGCAACCCAGTAAGGTTATACAAGGATATCACCATTGAAAATCTAAATGTGCCTTTTAAGCATTGCCCGATAATTCTTAACTGGATAATGAAATTTAAAACAGGTAGAGTCACGAAAAAAGGTATTGCCCCCTTCTGGTTTCCATGTATACAACGCACTAGGCATCTTAACATATATATAGATGTATATATGTGCATATATATAGCAAGTATGTATACCGCATCTGCAGTGCTATAAAAGGCTCCTGTGCCCACCCGCCAGACAGAATTGGTGTTGAGCATATTAGCGTCTAGTTGCCATTGTGGTCGGCGCATTTGGGACTCTCTAATGTGCAAATCAAATCATTACCACGATCTACCTGATAACTTGTCTTCCAACCCACCTTTCATGTATATTGTTATTCGACTGATCAGAGATTGAAAGGGCCAACAAAAGCAAATGAATGTACCCTTATTTGCAGGTAAATTTAGAAACGTATCGCCTATGTGAGAAAAGCGCCGGATTGTAGTGGGTTGACATCATGCTCTTGCACCTGTCACACATGTGACATATATTCTCCAATATCCAAAGTCATTATGATAATTGAATGTCATTTATTGAGAAAATTCTGTATGAAGATCTCATTTTCCTGGTTTCACAATGTCGCTTCAATTGGATATTGCTATATCAGGTACAAAAGGCACGACGCATGCAGGTACAATAATTGGCCACAATTATCCTGGAGAGAATTCAATACCCTATGCGCTATGTGATAATATGCATTTATTGCTCTGCAATGCGTCATCTATTTTTAGATGTACAGTGCTCAAATCAGGGTAAAGAGTAAAGGCGGGCGTCCACCAACCACGACAAGGTTACGACAAACCCCGACAAGAAAGTCCCAATCGGGGCCTTGTCGTAGCCTTGTCGTGAGAAGGGGAGCTCTGGACAGCGTTGTCGGGACGTGTCGTAGGTTGCACGCTCCACCTAAATATTCTATCCTAGACCTCTGCGACAACCTCCCGACATGCCACAACACCCCACGACAAGGTTCCAAAATTGAACATGTTCGATTTTGTCGTAACCTTGTCGGTAGGCCCCCGACAGGCCCCCAACAACCTTCATGTCGCAGCCTATCGTGGCCTTGTCGTAGCTTCTTGTCGGGAACTAGGGTCCACCAACCATAACAAGGCTACGACAACCCTTCCAATCGTGGGCCTGTCGTGGACCTTGTCGGAAAGCCATTGTCGTAGCCTTGTCGTGGTTGGTGGACGCCCCCCTTTAGGCCGGGAACTCACTGAGCTCCCGACATACTACAACAAGTGTTCCGATACACCACAACACAGAGTCTTTCAAGCTTCATAAAAAGCTACGATACGGTAATTTAATTTCATATTCTGACATTCTCGAAACTGATTTTTCAACATTCTGATGAGGCTATGATGCAAGAATTTTGATTTATAGACATGTCGTAGCCATGTCAGAGCACTCTGGCAATCAGTTGGTGCCCGGTTTAAACGAGTTGCTCAGGTCCTCATGGTGTGGCGAGTAGATGGACTCCTATCACATGTTTATGTCTCTCCCGGTGGATTTCTGTACAACTCGCCATTTAAAGGTCATGGAAAATGTCATATTCGTTTGCTCTAATAAAATATTATCTTGAAATCCCGCGTTCTGTTAGTGGATTTCTCTTAAAAGTATAGTGTTTATTTAAAGTGGTTCCAATGTACGTATCCCCGATACATTTTCAATTCTGGGGACCTCGATCAACTCAAAGCCATGTAAACTAGATTTATCTAAAATTAACGATTGTTTAACGCGTTTATTTTTACTGGACATGGGTTTGCTGCTTCCTCATTAAAGTGGGGTGACAGGGTAGCACAGTGGGTTTCCCTTATTGATCGGAAACGTCCATAAGCTGACCGTGGTTTTATCATAATATATATACCGTTAACAAAAGGCAAACTCAGGAGATAATGGTCAAGGAACCTGTAGTTATAGAAGGTTGCTTCGCGATCTTAAATATAAAGAAAATGATGTATGTAGACGTTCAGTTTTACTAAGTTTTAATTCGCTAAGTGAGAAATTTGTATGTTTCCCATTATAAGTCATATTTTAGTTTTACAACTATTCATGGTGCAGAGAAGAATAAAAACAATTGGCAGGGCTCTATAATTCAGCTGACCCCATCTCCTGTATAACCTATTGTTGCCTATCGTACCATGTGAATTCATAGTTATATGAACTTTGACTGCCAATGTGTGCTTCAGGCTGGAACTAGGTTTGAATGTTCGATCCTCTTGAGCAGCCCAGCAAGTCAAATCCTGCGTCATCGCTAATAATAGTGAGAACTGCAAAGCGAATCACAGCACATCGACTATCTAGATCGCTCGTCTTGACCTTATACTTGATTGTGCTAGCCAAAACAAGATAGCAGTTGCTGCTGTTAATACAGGTTTGACTTCTTAGCAGCTTTTTGAAAGAGCTTGAGCAAGAAGAACGGGTGGGTATTTCTTCTTTTGCTCACACCATTTTATTTGGTGCACTTCTTCACGTCTCGTAAGATGGAGCTGTTTGCTCAACCTACTTTGACATCAGCAGCCAAGTGCTACTTCTCAGTAATAGCACATTGTAAATCATTTCAACACATTTATGTTCATGTTGGCAGAAAGCTCAGTAAACCATGTAAGTACCATTTATACACAAACCCAATAACTCTGTTTCTGTGGCCGTGTGGTGAGTATGATACTATAGAGGAAACCTATGAAAGTTGACGGTCAAAGCTCGTATCCAATTGAGTTTTAATAGCGTAGTAATTCACAAGGCGAAGCCATGTTAATTACGTAGCTATTTAGGTTTATGAATTTATCTCACCCCTCACTTTGAATAATTGGCTAACATTGGGACATAATCTTCCATTGGGGCATATTTCTTAAATACTCTTTGGGCGTTGAGTACGAGTACAATATTAAGTGTATGGGGAAAAATACCAGGGGGGAAAATGCCATATAAAATGGTTTAGTTAACCAACTTTATCTTCCAAATAGCATCCCCGTGTATTGGAATAATATCCGATTCATGACTGTTAATCTACAGCATATATTTGTAAAAGAAAACTATAGATAAATCCCTGAAAAAAACAGGTTACTTTTTTTTAATTCCATAAGTTTATATTCATTTTGTGACGTAAGAGGAATATGGAGAACCATTCCATGTGTAGTGGATGCTTCAGCAACAAAGAAACACTTCTGGCATCCTTCCCCCTGTTTGACATAGACGTATTTCCGAAAGAAGAATCAATTTAAATCTTTATCCCAATAGCCCAGATTAAAAAGGAATAAGAAGATAACAAGGGGAATACCAGTACTGCTAACCAAATGTGGAGCAATATTCCACAGGAGGGAAATTAATAGAACAGGTGCAAACAAAATGTAGAACAAGTGCAATATTGATAGATATGTAGAACAAGTGCAATATTGATAAATAGATTGTATTATCAATATGGAGCAGTATCAAATTCCAGACATAGGGACCACACCAATGAGATTATTCAACGGCACTTTGAATCGCTTTGAACTCCCCGTAATGCCATTGCATTGTCCTATTTCATTTACGCTGCATTGACTCACTTAAGTTACATCCTATGGCGATCCTTTGGCGTTCCGCTAAATTACCTGTCACCTTCCTGGATCACTCTGCACCATGTTGGTGTGTCTGAGCAGGTTCCAGTGCTCGGCCAGGTAACGTCCGGGTTGATGTGGTTACATCAGTCTCCTGTTCTGTACACATCCTGTCTGTGCGGGCATGGTGGGCATGGGATGGGTCTAACAGGGTCAATCACCTTTCGCTCCGTGTACAGGACAAACATCATCCTGGCTATATTTAGGCGATGTAGACTGTTGCCGCTGCCTTTTTTCTTTTATAAAAGTATAGTTATAGTATTGAGTTATTAGGGATTGCGACACCTGATAACAATAGGGCAACATTTTTTTAACCTTACACTGTGTATTTGGCTTATTCTGCAACTTATCCTTATATACCCCCTGGGGGAACGTCTATGAAATACTACCCGCTGCTAGGGGTGCAGTATAGATTATGTTTGGGCTCACTGTGAAGCAGTGAATGGAATATGAAGCGATGAATTTGTAAGTGAATAGATTGGCTTTTTTCATCAATCATAGATATATAATAAGAAGAAACCGTAATGACTGAGTTCGTAGGAATGCCACTCTTGGCTTTTGTACCATAAATGCGTTCCTCCACCTCTGGCGTCGGGACGTATTCAATATGGTATAAAAGACCTCAAATGGCCATTCGTTTTCTCGTTTGCTCATATTGCATCTACATATATGACTGCATTTTCTAACATCCGAATTTAATATATTGTGTGATTGCACCCGCTATGTAAAATGCATATTACGATACGATATTAAGTAATTTAGAATATGTTTCCCTCATCACAACGTAATGGAGTATATTGAATTGGTTCTCAGGGACCCTGACCGCGTCGTTCACCAGGTAAAGGGGTTACACTATGCAACACAACAATAGACACCTGAGATTGTATAGAGCATGTTACGCCATTGGTCACTTGGGTATGTCATTCAATAAGGTGGGCATGCATATATATGAGGCTCTCTCTGAATTGTATACCATAACATTAGATAAGAGGCAATACATAGTTAACATGATTTTATTCTAATTTGGGATAGTAGGGAAAGTCTTCGGGAAAGTCTTTATGGCCGTTGTAATTCATATAGTTCAAATTATATGAATTATAGCCTAATTCTTTGCTCATTCATATATCACCAGAAATTTCTATTCAGGAAACAATTTTCTTGTTTGAATTCTACACATAACCGACAAGTTCAAATAAATACACTTAGACAGGTTGGGGCTCCTCATTAATTAGCCGAAACCTTAATAATTTTAATGCTTTGCGGTCAAACCCAAGACCTGTCTTATTCTATACACCACAATGTGGTAGTGCAACACAGTTAACTGGGTGACGGCTGAGTAAAGTGTGCTTGGCTTACGTCAGTCGGGTATCAGTAGGCTCAAGTACGCTGATAGAGTCAGGAACAGGTGGAACCACAGATGGTGATAGCGTTGGATAATTTATACATCAATTGCCAAACACTTCTCTTATAGAATGGCAAGTTATGTAACGGAAGAATATTTTATTCCTTTTTCAAACTTATGTTGCATTTCCACCTGCCGACGAAAGCTCCAGAGATTATGTGCAGTCTGTCGGTCAGTGGTCCTCCTTGAGAATATGACCGTGCTAACAATCGTTAACTCCAAAGCATACCCTTATTTCCACCTTACGACTGATTATGTGTTCCATGTGCACTGATTGGTCAATATGTATAGAACCTGACAAGCCTGAAGGTTATGCTTATGCGCTGTATTTTGATGGAAATGGAGATGGTCGCCAACCGACTCGCAGCCACCTATTAATTCAAATTGGTTTGATTTCCTCGCTGGCCTCAAAAGTCGGTCGGTGGTGCCACGTTACGTAATGTTGGAGAGAAAAATCGTGAATTTGTTTCCACCTGACGATCGTTTTACCCAAAGCGTCACATAATCGGTCGGCGGTGCCAAATGCCATATCGGTGGTCATGATCGGTAGGTGGTAATGACACATTAGACCCTGAAACACTGGCCTACTGCACCTTTCCAAAAGACGTAGTGTTTTGCAGCGTTTCCACCTGCGGACTAAAAACCTTCCGATAATTTTCTCGAGTCAGAAAAAAAGTCAGTGGTTCTTCTTGTGAACGGTCGTCGTACATAATCGGCGACCTACATTTCAAAAATGCGGTAGACGCTCACCGATTTTTTTGTAGTAAAATGTAGAGCATCACGGATTAATTCAATGAGCATTGATTTCGTTGGTGGGTGCAGAAGATGGTCGGCGTTGACACATTGCACAAGGCAGGGGAGAAAAATCGTTGACCATTTCTGTTTCCACCTGACGATTATTGCACTAATTTTGTCAGATAATCGGTCGGCAGTACCAAATGCCATAATCGGTGGCCATTTTCGGCAGGTGGAAACGCCACACGAGAGCCTAAGACACTGGCCTATCGCTACTTTCCAAAGGTCACAGTGCATGCAGCAAAGGGATAGTTTTTGCCCCAAAGTCTATATGAATCTACTCTAACCTCTAGGTAGAGTATATGAGCGTGTGGCCCATGCTCAAAAAGTTCGGTCATCAGTTGAAAACACAGTGCGTGCTTTGGGTTCAACGATTATGGGCACGGATAGATTTTCAATATCCACCGACAGACTTGTGTGCAGGGTATTTATAATCGGTGCCCTTTTCGTCGGCAGGTGGAAGCGCTGACATCAGGCCTTGATCATAGATTGATAGGCGTGCCTAAACTAGGATAGACTAAGTGGATGAAATATTGAAAATACCATTGCAACGATAAAGGAATTCCGCTCATAAATTTCTCCTCAAAATGATTGCCTGACACATACCTTTACCGAGACTTCACGTATTAATCTAACCTCGTGACGAATGCAGGTTATGATAGATGACGTTTTATAGCATTCATTTCTGATAAGAAATGCACGTTTTGAGATAAAGAACGTATACTATAGAATGATGTATGCCTTTTATTTCCGCATTCTTCATATGGACGTCTGAACACTTGCATATTACTTTCATGATTAGTTTCCTCCATTTTTTCACAATAAAAAGATGCACTGAATAGTAAAACAACTGTTATTCATCCGATAGAGTCATATTTACGTTCAAAATGAAGCCCTCCATTACCTTATAGGTAGCATCATTAAGCAATCCTGATTCTTATACATGTGTTTTAATGGTATTATTTTGTATAACAACTAATGCCATATCAATGAAGTCTGTAAACCAAGAGGCAAATGAAACCATTCAAGATAAGAGGTATTCTCTAGTTCTTCTTTTCTTTTTTTTTCTTTTTTTGCAATTGCAATTTAATTCAGCAATAAAAAACTAAATAGCACATATCATCTAAATTGGTATGTGCGTGCTTGTGAAATAACAGTGCACACAGTGATAGTATAGAGGTGTTGTATCTGAGCTATACGTGTGCACAGGTATGTTCGGCATCTTCATACCCAAGCCAGTGTCCCTGTACGTGTATGTGTCTCAGTGTTTTTATGTAGCGCGGGGCTTGTTTGTTTATGCGGAGCGGCTCTAGGTAAAGTTGTTTGGTGGAAATCACAGGGCACGGTAAATACCTGCGACGACTCACTATCCTCACCTTGTATTGATCTAAAAAACACAACCTGCGAGACCCTGTCCTCATTACCATCACCCACCATCCAGCCCAGGCATCAGGCCCTGCCATCCTGCAGCCTCATCGTTCTGTATTATTCCTCCATACCAGGCAGCCTTAAGCTAGAAAGGATCAAATAAAACGTGTAATCTGTTGAATTTTTTTAATTATCATCTAAGATTTCATTAATTGACTTTCTTTTACATCGTTATCCTTTTTATGATAGCTACATTAATTTTTTTCTTTTATATATTTTCCCTATGATATAATGCAGTACAATTAATGTGGTGTTTGGTATGAAGTCTTTCAGGATTGGTATTTTTGCCAAAACCTTACAATCATCCCAATTTACAATCTTTTCATACGTGATTTAACAGCAGCATCCTACCATATAACAGAGGCTTCTCGGTTCAATTACTATCTAGTTATCTTGTAGTTCCTTTTGAATAACCCCCCCCCCCCCCCCACCCACCCACCCACACACACACACACACACTCACACACCTACACACACACACACACACACACACACACACACACACACACACACACCTCGTTAAGCTATCAGGAGGTCTAAATGACAAGGCACACATGTGGAAATGGATTGAGTGCGAATATCGTCCAGGTTGGTAACAGTACCCCCCACTCGGACGGGTTTCAGGAAACAACT
This sequence comes from Alentia gelatinosa, assembly GCA_950022655.1. Taxonomy (NCBI): domain Eukaryota; kingdom Metazoa; phylum Annelida; class Polychaeta; order Phyllodocida; family Polynoidae; genus Alentia; species Alentia gelatinosa. The sequence continues at coordinate 45,709,187 of OX465584.1, forward strand.
TGCATTTATGATCCTCTGCAGAAGCCGTTATTGGTGTGCAGTGAGTCATGCTAAAAAGGGATAATAAAAACTGATATTTTGATTGTGGTTTTCATCATGGTTCTCGAATTCACTTCGGCGTGAGCGTCAGGAATTGGTCAAACACTTTAAAAATTGACGTTTTCAACACACCGGTACGACGGTTTTCAAAAATGCCCGCGATACTACAGAAATATCAGATTGATATTCCAAAGTAGGAGCAGGTATATAAACACATATCGCTGCGTTGCAATTCGGTTTTAACGGAGAAGCTGGAGAAGGGCTATAAGACCAGCACTGGAATGGCATTCTGGACTAAAGCTGTGGTGGTGCTACGGATAAGCTTCGGCCAGTCCCGACACCCAACCACTACATATATATGCTTAAGAATCTGTCATTAAAATCAGGTACGTTCTTCACTCAAGGGAGTACACAGTGCATCTGTAAGTTCTTACTTCCTTACTCTTAGGGTCTACACCTAGCTAGTCTGGGCCTGTAGGCTGTTCACTTTGATTACATGCATAATAAGAAGGAACTGAAGAGTATGGAGATTATGGAGCAAACCAAGAGGAATTGCATGTGTTCAGTAGCTATGGATCTAGTACCGTTCAGATTTTATCTCACCACTATCACTGACTAATTAGCTAACCATTGAGCATTCTTTTCTATAATCCTCCATGGGCGTTGAGTACGAGTTCCCGATGTTAAGTCTCTGAAAAGAAATCACCAGGGGTGAGATAAAGGTGAGATCAACACTGTGAAAGATCTATAGGAAGTTATGTAACATGAAATTGAATAACTATTGATTGTATGGTGTAATATAATGCCAATACCTTTAAACAAACAAGCAAATATGCACAGGATTTACAAAGCGGTCATTTCTTCAGCAAGGGCTAGTGCATGAGAGAGAATCAATGACTAAAACTACGCACTACAACCTTTTGAACATTACTTTTCCAAAGGGAGTTTTATCTAAATGTTTCTGTTTTACTTCTTCCAGATAAAATGTATAGACTTTGAACTCATTGGGTTTTGTCCTTATCACCATACGGACTTTTCCTATGAGAGTGGTTTCGCAATCTCGAGGTCTTGGGATAGGAAATTCAGTCAGTGGAAGCTTTACAGATGCATGCTATACAGAGTTACCTTGTCTTGGTGTATAGAATGCGGCATTTCTACCTGACGATTCTGGCCACTGATTATACCTTTTTGCACCACCCACCGACTATTTGCCAGTTTTAGGACACATAATTCTCTGGTGGAAACGGGGATAAATATATTAAGTCGACAATTTTTATCTCCACACTACGCTATTCGGTAGCATCTGAAAACCCTCTGCCTCATGCCGGAGACACACCAAGCGAGAAATGCTGGCGATTATTTTACTTGCCAACAAAGTCATGGCGATTATATGAGCGATAAATTTCTTCGCTTGGTGTGTCTTCTACTCGCTGTGATATACGGGCGATTTGGGTGTAGGCAAGTTAGAAACTCGCCAGCACACACGTGAGCGATCCCATGAGCGAAAATATATCAAACATGTTTGATATTGTCGCCAAGAGGACATCGAATTCGCCCACATAATCGCCAACGAGAAATCGCTATAGTACTGCTAAAAACCGTGACACATCGAGTTTTCTGTTCATTGCTAGCAATATGTGAGCGAGTCCTACTAGTGACAACCAGTGAACCAATGAGATTGAGTTTTAAAGTCACATGATCACCTTACAAAACCCAAAGTACAGTGGCTTACTTGCCGATGTAGTAATCGCCAAGTATCAAACATCGCTCGTACTTGGCAAGTTTTCCAGTAATCGCCCAGTACAATTTATCGCTGGCGTTTTCTTGCAGCCATGGTTCGCTAGTGTGCCCCAAAATCGTCAGCAAGTCGGAAAAGAACCCTCCTACCTTGTAGGCGAGAAATAGTGAGCGATTCCATTTCTTGCTGGTCTATAATCGCCAACGGTTGTGCTCGCTTGGTGTGTCCCCGGCATAATACAAGAGACACACCAAGCGAGACACGTTGGCGATAATTTCACTCGCCTACAAAGTCATGGCAATTATATGAGCGATAAAATTTATCGCTTGGTGTGTCCTCTACTCGCTTGGATCTGAGAGCGACTTGGATATAGGCAGGTTCAAAACTCGCCAGCATACATGTGAGCGATCACATGAGCGATAATATCAAACATGTTTGATATTCTACCCAATATAATGCCATATTCACCCACATAAACACCAAGACAGAATCGCTATGATGGTGCTAAAAAGCGGGACACACTGAGTTTTCTGTCCATTTTCAGCGATCTGTGAGCAAGGACAACCAGCGACAACCAGTTAACCAATCAGATGACGTTTTAAAGTCACATGACAACATTTTGTCCTTAAGTCTTTTTTAGATATTTCAAGTGGCACAGTATATGTCATTTATGGAAAATCACTTATTGAGCATCTAAGTGTATAATAAATGTATGAAGCGTATTCGAGGTAATCAATTACTTGCAAATATAGTGATTGCCAATCATCAAACATACTGGGCGAGATCTACATTACTCGCTCATTGTAATTTCTCGGTGGCATTTCCTCGCCAGCTCCACTTGCTTGGCGTGTAACAAAATCGTCGGCAAAATATTGACCAATGGATACAGGCTATCGGGGGCGGCACAGTGTGGGTGTTGGGTGAAATCATTTCACCCAACACCCACACTGTGCCGCCCAAAAAAAAACAATAAGCCACCAGAGTATAAAGGAAAACTTTGTTGAACCAATCGGTGGACATTTTATCGCCAGGTGGGAAACCAGCATAATATGCCTTTTCCAACTGACGATTCTGGCCACCGATTATGCTTTCGACATCACCCGCCGACTATCTGCCACCTTTAGGGCCTTAATTGTCTGGTGGTAACAGGGAGGAACATGGAAGAAACCTATGAAAGTATACAGTCAGAGCTCGTATCCTATCGAGTTTGAATAGCGTAGTAGTTCACAAGGCGAAGCCACATGGATTACGTTGCGATTCAAATGAGATGGGATTGAGCTATAACCATAAACTTGAATAGGTTTCTGAGTTTATCTCACCCCTCACTTTGACCAATTGGCTAACATTTGTGCCATAATCCCCCATTGATTTTTTTCTGAATGTTTCATGGGCATTGAGTACGAGTTCCCAATGTTAAGTCTATGGGGGAAAATACCAGTAGTGAAATATAGATTTCAGGCTTATGATTTTGTTTATCCCAATATTACGCAGTTCGGCAGCACCTCACGACCAATCACCTCACTGATAAATTCAACAACGATTCCTTCTATATCTCAATCGTTAGCATCTTCATTTTCACTGGAAAACAGACCCTATCTATCATCGAAGAGGATATCGTCAGGCACAGTGGTTAGCCTTTTGTGAGGCTAATTGCTGTAACGTGACTAGGATTATAAGGTAAAACTTTTTACCTGTGAGAATATCTAACGCAAGCAAAATAAGCTCTGCTTCCAGACAGCATGCACATGACACATGCGGTAATGGAGGCTCTTACATTTACTAAGGCCCAGTTTACACCTACTGATTAAATGTCCACGTAGGGAGTTGTATTTGATAATCTGGGTACCGGGGACTGTGGGTAAACCTTTTTTATTACTAATCTATATTTATATATGTAAAATGTAAGGAACATATCCGCGATATGTATACGCCTGCGTACATATATATCGTACATTAATTGACCTTTTTTCACAGGCTGGGTTTCTACCTTATCTACTTGGTTATGCAATGACTGTAGCCAAACAAACACCTGCTACCTGTTTCACTAGTTTCATGACAAAAGTGCTAGACAGACATGAGAAGCGACATGAACAGTGCAAGCTAGAACGGGCACAATTAAGTCGCGTTTCATAATACCGGAGACACACCAAGCGAGAAACGTTAGCGATAATCTTACTTGCCAACAAGGTCTTGGCGATTATATGAGCGATAAAATTTATCGCTTGGTGTGTCCTCTACTCGCTGGGATATGAGAGCGACTGGGATGTAGGCAAGTTCAAAAATCGCCAGCACATTCCATGAGCGATAATATCAAACATGTTTGATATTCTCGCCAAGAGAAAGCAAAATTCGCCCACATTATCGCCAACACAGAATCGCTAGGGTAGTTCTGAAAATGCAGTCACACCAACTTGTTGGTACATGTAAGCGATATATGAGCGAGTATTATGAGCAACAACCAGTCAACCAATCAGATTAAGTTTTATAGTCACATGATCACTCACTTTTCTCACTTTACTCGCCGATATAGTAATCGCCAAATATCAAACATCGCTCATACCTGACAAGTTTTGCAGTAATCGCTCAGAGGAGTTTCTCGATGCCGTATTCTTTGCTGCCTTGACTCGCTCGGTGTGTCTCAAAATTGTAAGCAAGTCAGGAAAACAACTTCCAATCTTATAGGCGAGAAATAGTGAGCGATACCATTACTTGCTGGTCCAAAATTGCCGAGTGTTCCGCTCGCTTGGTGTGTCCCCGGCATTACGCATGTCACATCTAATGTCGCATGTTGTGTCACAGTTGGTGACATACCGTTCGCAACAAGGGAAACTCATGCCTACTTGTGTTGTCACGAAACTAGTGAACCCCAATCTGTCTGTATGGTATCAAAGTCTCCATCTAGACATGTCACGAGACTAGTGAAACAGGTCCCTAGCAACGTATTCTTTAACATTGAATGACTGAGTATATGAGCGTAATATGTTTATAATACCAACGTATGATATTTCTAGGGAGAGCGCAGCAATTGCATCATACCCAATGGTATTCAAGCTGGGTGTTGGGTACAGTTGAAGCTCATCACGGACTCGTCGTTTTTGTCCGAGCAACGGCCTAACAAAGGAACAACACCGTTAGGTGGTGTTGAACGGCCTATACGTGCATTTGAGCAGTGGTGTATAGATGAATAAACCGTATTTTCCGTGCTGTGTTGGTTGTCAGGTATTAACACCCCAATCACTTGCAGTGTCATCGTTTTTTTCGTTACCGATATTTTCTCGGGGAGCTCCACCAATGAACGCTTTTCATCCCGATACTTGATTAGTCAATATTTTGTCAGCCTTGAGATTGAGGCTCCTAGAAATGTGGGAAAAGGTTTCTTTCAACAATGTCGGATCATAGTGTGTGCTATCTTTATTTTTATGTTGTATCGTTAATTGTTACTATACCACATTTTCAGTGACACATAGGTGTGAGGATCATCAGATCAGTAATTGAACACAGATATTACCCTAATTATGGCGCGATCTGCAAAGAATCGGAAGCAACGGATTTATCTTCACGTTGCAATTCTGCGATCCACAAATTTATTGCAAATATAGAGCAATGTCCCCTGGTAGGTGTAAACTGGGCTTTAGTTTGTAAGATGGATGAGATAGAAAGCGAAGGCGCCAGGACACATGACATGCAGGTAAACGTTGTTCTTCATCTACTTCTTATATTCTATAGGAAATAGAGTCATATAGATAGCGAATGCCAATCGAATATGTAGTAGTCCTTGAGGCAATTTTAAAAAAAAATTCTATCTACATGTGTGTGCTATATAAATTTACTGTTATATAGTCTTTGACTCAACGGATGCGTTTGACAATTCTCCAAGCATTTCCATGGTGAGATCGTTATTTTCATGTACTCGAAAATAATAGTGAGGCGATCTCGCCTGTGGCCTCAGAAGAGAGCCGTTAGTGTTATATTACCTAATGTTGGACACCAAAAGTGTCGCATAATCGGTCTGCGGTGGAAAATATCATAATCAGTGGTCAAAGTCGCCAGGTGGAAACGCTGGATATGCCTAAAGTGGGATTCACACGATGGGACAAATGGACCTGAGACTGGTGTACTTCACACCTTTGCACCAGTCGGCTACTATTTCTAGCTGGGTACAAAGTCTCACAGATTGGGATGTTCTACAGTCTCAGGGTAACATGGCGGATTCAATTCACATGGGAAGACTTACCAGGTACATAGTCTCACCTCTGCACCCCTACACAGGATGTACAGGGTACACAGGGTACACAGTCGCCGACTCAGGGTACTTCCCAGTGTGAATAGGTGTTATTTGAGACCACTGAGACTCAAAGATTGGGGGAGAACGTTTAAAATACATTTGTCTCACCAAAATGCCCCTCTAAATTTTAAACCTGTTTAAAGTCAAAATCTCATGAGATTCTGTTTCTTGTTAGGGGTGATTGTCGCGACAATTGCAAGAGAAAAAAGTTGTCTCAGCAAAAAGGAACCTTGTCATTCACACGAGGAGATTGTGTTTCAGTACCGAATCTCAACAGGATTTGTCTCAGACAAACGGCCTGCGAAGTACATGAATCCCACCGTGTGAATCCCACTTTACAGTTCTTGTTTTTATCCATTTGCTGTAGTGTTTTTTGCCCATGATTTGTAACCATGAATGGCAACAATTTTGTTGGGAAGTGGTGCCAAAAAACGCCAAAATCGAAACATAATGCAGTTGCCTACTTGGCTGTTTCTCTTTGCACTTGCCGATTTAGGACAAAAATGATTTCTAAAAATTCTGTCGGTGGTGGCCGACAAAATTATCAGATTCCAAGAGTCGTTTGTATGGTGCATTTTGTGAGACTTTTTTCTATCCTGATCAGTGTTCAGCTGCTTATGAGGCTGGTTTAGGGGCATGACCAGTGTTATGTTACTCAGTCACTTTCCATACTTTCCTTTCACACTTATTGTAACAAGTCTCTTGTAACAGGTGGAAACAGGCTTCATCTATATTGTTATCTATGTCCGCTGCACGTTCAACTCTTTGTTATAGTGCTTATCGTGTATCATATTATCATTGTGTATGGATAGAAAGGAACCATTATGGATATCTATCTTTTGCATGAGGAGGAGTCGTTTCAAATATAGGCGTGGCAGTTCAGTTATCTGTGCACTGCACTGCACCTAGACCCGAATTAACACTAGGAAAGCGTGGGGGGAATGTTCAACAATAAGAATGCATCTGCGACAGGGAGATGCATGCATGCATGCATATATATATATATATATATATATATATATATATATATATATATATATATATATATATATATATTTTATATATATCTTGTATTATTTCTTGTATCATTCTAGTGACCGGTGGCGCCGCCACAGCCATGTACGGAACTATGACCTACACTAAGGCCCATTCACCTGAAGAATATTTTCTGGTAAGGATGTACGGCACGATGCGCTCTGCTATGGCCTTGCTTTTAGCCCTGTCCTTTGCCAAATCTGCAATGTAAAGTACGATGGGCGTCTTTCAAGAGCTGCCCTCCTTGTGTTAACTCCTCGGCTCATTGTTTAGATGATCTTAACAAGAGTTTGCAGAGTGCAAGTCGTCACCAATCCGTCTCTGGGTGCTACCTCGACATTTTGTCGGGGGAGTGCTGAGGTCCGCCGAGGTTCTGCCAGTGGATGTTGCGGTGTAACTAGAGTACTTTAAATTCTAAGGTTCTATTCAAGAAGGGGTTTTGAGATATCTTTCCCGGGGCTTCACCTTGAACGAATGAGTTTATTATTGTCAATGAGAACTGCAACCGAACGGCTTACGGGCAGCCTTATACTACGCATCATGTTACAATGTAAATATGCACTTGAACACTGAATCACTTGTTCGTCTACGGTAGCTGAAACTGATTGTAACTTATTGTAACTGAGATATGTATGTATGATCTGATGGCACGCCGTTGTTGCCTGTTGGTTTATTTTACCACCTTAGTATGGTGAATAGACGGATAAGAAAGCAATATTGTATATTCCATCACATTTACTTCTGTCTGGCGTATTTTTCGTCCGCATGGACTTTGCTCAATCGTCGTACTGTATTGCCTGGAAGAGTGTTTTGTAAAAAAAAATAATTTTAAAAAAAGCAATAAAGACCCTTAAAAAAGCGACTCAAGCTCAGTAACGGCATTCTTGAGATCCAGCTCGAGGAGCGCAGACCCTTCCAGCCACACTCTTAACCCCGCATTCTCCTATAATTAACAGCTAGGTTTACTGACTTTGACTGATCTTTATCAACTGGGAGAACTATTTATTCAATGACAATAAAAATCTAAACGTTTGTACATGTACATTGTAATACCTCATTCTCGTTGTGTGTTCTTACTTTTACTATATATGTATGTATATATCATGTGGGATACACATATAGAAGGGCTGTAATAATAATAGTGGAGTGTGAATGGTTTGCCATTACGCAGAAACCAGCCTTGGTTCATTTAATCAATGATAACGTAGAATCAGTAAAATAATAACGTACAAATCCAACGGCAAATATGAAGGTGATCCTGGTGTGTACGCTCGGATGTCTGACACTGTTTGTGTAGGTCACGATGAAACCATATTTGTTCTTTCACTTAATCCTTTACTCGATTAATCACCACTGGGCAAGCGAACTCTGTATGCTTTAGAATATTTGTACTAGATGAAGTTAAACTGAGGGGTGGCTGGCGAGGACAATGTGGCAGCTTGTCATTTTAGGATTCATAATTTAATCGATTTAATTGCTAACATTAACATGAAATGCCTGACTACTATAAAACCATAAAATTTGGATCCTATTTCTATAAGGGAATAATGGGAAATTCTTAAATGTACACCATAGAAAAAGTAACTGTGATTGAATTTATTTTTCTACTTGATATCACCTTTGCTGGTGGTCAAGTTCATAATTGCGATGACATCTTTGATAGAAACTTTATTCCACAATCTCTATAATAAAGTTCTGCCTTTATTGGACCTGCTTAGACTAACAAACTATCCATTTGATTCACATTAATCAGTAAATATGCCATCCAATAAAACGGCTACACCGATAGTATTTCGTTTTTACATTAAGCATTGCATTCGATGACAATTGCTTAATACTTCGTGGTGTTTTGATATTCTGCATTTAGGTATATCTTATGTGATAGAATCACACATTTTATACTACGGAGGTGGTGTTACAAGTGAAAATAGAGATTTCCTAATAAACTCCAGAAAAATCCCATATTCCTCATTTCAAAGAGGATAAATCGTCTAGTGTAAACCCTTGAACTACTTCTTCGGTCGAAGATTCTTGGTGACGATATTGCGTCATCGAGCACCTCCTGAGATCTACAGTTATCACATTTTCAGTCGTCAAGTGAATGTGAGGGCCAAATATGCCAACGAACTGTGTAAAACTTGTGCATGCCAGTAATTATATCATATGATTATCTATCATCTGCCTATAAGTCCAAGGTTTGGACATAAGGACATAATGATCATCCACGAATAGTGAGAACTGGAGACTGCGGAAGATAGGACACATATGACCTAGCAGAGCCCCCCAGTATAATAAAAAAAACTTTATAAAAAAAAAGTGTAATCGCCATTTACAAGCGTACTTTGGCATGCGTCTGTGGTAGCTCTGTAGACAGCCCCCTTTTAAAAGGTGATAGTCTCTCCTCTGCTCCAGGCATTCCAACCCATGTCCAGTATGCAAAGGGTAGCCTGACATACCGAAATCCATCTTTTTCTCCACAATTCTAAGATACAAAGGTTTGAGTCGCTCGGACCATATCCAAATCAACAGTTTTAGTTTTAGAAACATTTAACATGAGTGCATTGTATTGACACCAGGATTCATTGCTATTCATAAAGAAAATCTACAAGCTAAAATATACCAAAGAGAGAACTTTGCAGGCCTGAACCTGTTGGGCCAACCCTGCAATTTAGATTTTGCATAATAGTGCTCCTTACGTAAAATCTCCAATTTTGCTAATGCAGTTGGTATTATTTGCATTCATAACACCTGGTGAGGAACATAATGGTTTCGCGTTCTCTCTCTGACTAACTAGGGGAGTAACGCTCACCCAGAGTACATTGAGAGCAGGTTACATGTAATTGGTACACACCCTCGGTATTACTCAACGAGAACTCGGTATGGAGATGGTGATTGCGTGGTTATTTATTATGCAGATGAGTTGCTCGTCTGTGCTAGTTATTTGCATCCTATCGCTGCCTTTTTTTCTTTTTTATAAGGATATGATTCGCTTGTATGATACTACAATGCCGTCTACCATCACACCCTTCTATGATGAATATATTGAACAATGTTCTTTTTAATACTGATGTGCTTATAATGATACATGGTTCACGAGTTCGGTACAGCACATTACACAAATGTATAGAAATAGGTATTGATCATTATATCCGCATTTCAGCTGAATAATTCGCTGAATTGACCTTTTTTCTTTCTTTTTTTTAATACGTTTATTTAGGGTTGACAAATAGTAACAGTGATCCCTCAGGTATTATTCCTGAAACGCAATTACATTAGCGGAGTCTACAGTAAGGCAAAAAATATGCAAACAAAGTCCAAACAAAGATAAATCGCTGAGAATGGTTTCATAACGATGAGATGGGATGAAATTGTACAGGTTGACTATAAGTAATTCCTATAGGTAACATCAGGTAATTACAGGGGGCACAATTGAAGGTAAATCATACCTGTACAAATAAAGTGTAAATCAATCAAGGAATGATTTAATGATTATAGCAATTGTAGGACCGACTCAATCTAGGTCCACAGATGAGCTTTATATGTCCACCAGTCTAGTTTGCGGGCTAGTGGTCACTCAGTAGTGTGCAGAAATATGATATTACTACCGCCCTTCTGTGCATGCGTTTACCGGTACTCTACTCGGTATCCTCTACTCCATTGCTCTATACCTGAGCACATGAAGGGTGTTATCAAATATGCTAACAAGTCGTCTGTGTGCTGAGTCCCGGGTTCATCCAATATCAATAACAAGAGACCAGCAGCTTTTGCAGTTCATGTAGAGTTTATCTAAAAGACCGGAGCTTTTGAAGGGAATTACGCATGACAGAAAAGTGAAGTTTATTGAATACAAGTTTAACTGTATGACCTACGAAAAGCTCACTAACTTTCAAAAATATGCTTTTGTTCCAATATCATAGAGGCTATTACAGTCCCCAATAAGATGATTCTAGTATTCATTCAAGTGGGCAATTATTTTCGAGAGGGATATTGGAGAAGATGAAGGAAAATGAAATTGTTTTGTTGTTCACATATTTTAGCATATCGAAGGACCGAGTTGTCTAACCTTACAGTTGAAAATATGTATAAATATAGTTAAATATCCGTCACGTTTTATAGATATGGATGTTGTAGAAGTTAAACCACAATTAAAGGTGCAAATCAGTAAAATAAAGCAACTGACGAATCATGGGAGACATGAAGAAAAGTGTGACAAGGAATGAAGAGCTTTTTGTTCCATTGTTCCTGCCAATGTTACAAAACCCATCTAAACAAAATTTAAAAAATCGATGAAAAGATGGTACATACCGTGTAGCAATCAGCCATTATGTCTGTACATGTCGGTAGTTTCATAGCAATGTCATTCATGGAGTTATAGCGTTGGCAAACAACCGTAGATAAAGAACATATATGCACTTGAAGGCGTTAGAAGAGTGATCCTATGATTGGCCAACGGCCACACCCATGGAATATTATATTTGAAGGTACTTAGAGGAATGTTAATATATGTGGTTGGCAAATGACCACACCCATGGGTATATAAAAAGATGTGCCATTGTCTATCATCTATAGCCGATATCAAAGTAATACGATGCCACAGCACGGAATTTCCATTATGATATTGTTACTAATGGACCTACCTAAATCTGCCTGATAAATCACATAAAACACCGGTAAATCTTACCTTCAAAGAACCTCGGGACTCATACATGATAGATAATGGGAAACCCAAGATGATGCCATTTGGTAAATGGGTGGTAGTATTCCTTTATTGATGGCCTCTAATGATACGCACTCATACCCAGAAACTAGTCCTTTGATGTCATCCAGTGGCCTGTCAGTGGTAGTCTCTGTTTGACAGTCAGTCCGTTTACCTCCAGGTTCACTTTTATCCTCTCTATCAAAACAATTAGGGAAATCACCATCTCTTGACCCTAAGACCCATTCCAGTACAGGGGCCCGTCAAATGATATAGGCTCGTACAATTAGACCCTTTTCTGTTTGCTAAGGAGACCCAGGGAGGATGTGGATCAACCTTATTCAACACTTATGGACGACTTTATGGACGGCTAAGATTGTCTTAGCGAATGAACTTAAAGATCATTAATTAATAACCGTTGTACGAGGTACAGAAAAGGGTCTTCATGTGCGAGTCTAGATTATTAAACAGGCCCTTGGTTTCTGCTTCCTCGGTAACTAAGCGGAGATGTATGATTTGTGTTTCCATCTATCGGGATATCTCTTTTCCTCTGTAGACTTTCTTTGCCTCTGCTACGACATTTCCACCTGATGACTAAATATCCCCTGATTATGTGGTCTTAGAGGTCAGTCATCAATAACATACTGGCTGAAGCCAACGGTGGAAATCAGTATGGAATCAACGACTGATCGAGAACCTTTTCGTCCACAGTATGGCCTATCATTTTATAGCTCAAACCGATGGAAAACGCCATGTTGTTACAATCCAAAATATCGGTATGTGAAACATACAGATTATATCCCTTGGCCTAGTGGACCAAGCCGGCTGCGTGACACGCTGATGGAGGCGACCCCTTGGTTACGATCAACAGCGTCGCCCCCATGCAGTAAACACAGAGCCAGCATATAACCCTGATCTTGACGTACTTGAGTCAGTCTGGTCAGTATAGCGCATTGTAAGCCTTGGAGTCATTCATTAAGCTTACTATTCACATCCGATATTAACCATATATTTGATAGACAATCGCACACAGGTATGTGATAATAGAGCCACTGATTGCTGTAATAGAGATTTCTAGTGTTTCATTGGACTAAAAGTATTTTGTAACAGAATCGTCGACCCACCACCAATTATATGTACTCAGTTCGAATTCATCGTTGAGGCAGTTGGTGGTGATGAAATGTAAATTTGGAGATGGAAAATGATAAGCCTTAAATTAGTATCCCCGTTTCCACCCGACGATTATGCGCCCTAAAAGTGTCAGAAAGTCAGCGGGTGATGTGAAAAGCCAAATCAGTTGCCAGAATTTTCAGGTGGAAACATTACATTATGGCTAATGTGGTTAGAGCTAATGTGAGAGCGGGAGACAGGAGTCATTATGAAGGACGCTACCCATGAATGTAACACCTCGAAGCACATGACACATTCCTCCAGAGGTCACATTGGCACGCTCAGCTCACACATGATGCCGATCACTTAGCCTTTCTTTCTCCTCCCTCGCCACCCGATAAACAGCCACCCGCCCATCTTACAAAAACAATGACTTTTCGTCTCGTTTAACTCGCCTCGAGGACTCTGTGACTAATATATTCTCAATTGCCTTGGCAATTGCCCCAGGGGGAAATATTTAGAAATGAGATATTTCCAGTTTGATATCTCTACCACATTAGTCATTAGGTGTGCCTTGAGGTGACTAATTAGTTTAGTCAGAGCTAAATTTAGTCCATGAGAGCAATGTAATCATTCTACTTGTCAGAGATATGTATGGGGCAGATCAGATTGCTTGTCATAATAATCTACATGTAAGAGGTTGACATACATTGTAATTGGATGACATCTTACTTAATTTACATGAATTCACTTATTATGGTGTATCATATAAGGGTGGTTGGTCAATGATGTTAACAATCCTAAGGTCATGTCGCAAACGGGTGAAATCAAAGTAATGTGACACTGTTCAGTAGGACAGGGAATTTGAACTAAGATTCCAGCAATCCACACTCCATCGCGCGACTGACTGCGTTGAATTGCTCCCGGACATGCCAGGACAACATGTCAGCACCATTCTTCTGCACTCATTTGCATGCGGTCAATGACTTCGCGTTAACAAGTGCATGTATTTGTCTAGAATGTAGTGGAAGGAGCACGAGAGATAATAAGCAGCTGTTGAGGAGAGTTAGAATGAGCAGTAAAGGTAAACAGACGGAGTGTAAAGCAACCCTGTATCAACATCGAATTGTTATAGTAGGATGCTAATTTAGTGATATTAGTTTTATGAAATATTTATGTGCAAGTGAATGAAATTTAGTTAACATTAGAATTATGGAACAAGTGACACTATAATATAATATAATATAATATAATATAAGATATTGATTCCATATAAAGCTCAGGATTTGCTTTAAATCATTATGTTTCATGTTCTCAAAGCATTATTACGACATGGTGAATGGGTAACCCCATTATTTTTTTTTTTCTTTAAATTTTTTTTTTCATTCTGTTGTGGTTACAGATCTTCCATGAAATATGACAGATCTTCCATGAAATATGATATATATTAAATAATAAAGGTTGATATAGATAATGTCATCATTTAGTTAAGACTGTATACTTGTGTCTTATCTCGCATCGACAATCTAATGATTCGAATGAACAGAAGCCACATAATTGTAGTGGCCACAATGTAATACCAACCCAGTTGTTGTTTTGTGACCAATAAAACTATAAAAAAAAAAAATTTAAAAAGCTGGAGTGAGCTGCTATCAGGTTGGGCAGTGACTAACGCGGAGAGAGGACAGAGTAGTATCCAAGGTTCATTGAAAATATTGTAGAAAAAGAAAACGACTGAGGGCAGTTTAAGGAGTAGTCAATTGTTCGTGTATTACTAATTAATTAGCTTAGCCATAATGAAATGAAATATTTTCCACATTTGTGTAAATAAGTTAGGAACCGTTAGTATTTATCAAGGGAATCATTTTGAGGTGCCACATGCCTATACTCATAGGACAGAACAAATTTTAAGGAAGTTAAGCAAAAGATCTGGAATATTTTAGAAACAGAAATCTTTAAAAAAAACTTCGGAGTCAGAACTCCTTTAAGTAATGTATGCGCAAGTTGGCATCCATTTAGACGAAAACACCGTGGAAGATTTTCTAGCTTGTTACCTGTAAACCAGTTCTTGCCTTTTCTCGCTTTCATTGTCGTTATCTAGGTCCTTTCATACACGTCATCTCATCCTCACCTTATATTTATGTTGCAAATACTTGATGATGATGTCAGTATATATAGACTAAAAACTCATAATGAGAACTAAGAGTCCTTTCTTGTAGGTGGCAAGTTTAATATCTATAATAAAATACTATCTAAATTTGTTAGAGAACATTTCATTCTGAATTATTGTCACGAATATAACAGTCTGTGTGCATCTCTCAATATTCAGTGTATTCTTTATGTATCCCAATTTGCTGTAATGGAAGAACGCCGGTGTAGGATAATTATAGTCATAAACAAACGTTTTTTCTTCTATTTTGGGCGGGCATTTTGAACTTTGGCTTCTAACTCAATACCCACGCACTTCCCCGAGGTTGGACCCAGATAGAAGGAAAAAGCAGAAAGAAATGTCACAGGAGCATTTCTCAAAAATGAATACCCCAAAATAATTATGGGGCTGATAAAATTACCTCCGACACCTCTCCACTCTGTTGAGAGGAATAAGTGAATGCATTTATTCTTTACTCTGCCATAAAACAGTATAATATTGAAATAGGATATCAAAGTCAAGCATCGCGTTGGAATTCTTTGCGATATAATGTTTTAGCGGTGGTGGTGCTGAAGTAGATGGTAGGTTTACATAGAAAACATGTGGACGTAACTTGTGATTTACGTCTTCACATGTAGGGAGCTATATTTAGAGCAATATTGATCGCCATTATTCAAATCGATATAGGACTACTTTTCAAAGATCTCACCTGGTGTATGACAGCACTACAAAGACAGAATGAGAATCGAAAATCCATGATTGGTTTAAAACCCAATGATGGAATGTGTACATCTATAACAAGATGGAATACATGTATTATGGGAAGTACACATGTAAATACAAAGCGTTTCGCTCACTTAACAAAAAATGAAAAATATTCTCCTTGTGATAGGTTGGATATAATTGATACCATCTTAATGTTATTTATTACATGGAGTTGTCAAATACTGCCAAACATATTTTCACAGTGAATCAGTGACAGAAGGTGTTAATAACAAACCATATACTCTTTTTTTTCTTTTCTTTTTAAATTTTCTGTGTTTAGACTGAATCCGATCAGTACCATGGTACTGGTTTGCGTACGGACTCAGTATTACAATTTTTCCATAGAGATCATAAATATAAAAGAAAACATCACTTTTTACGTTTGAACATAAGACAGATGTTCATAAATAACAGAGGATAATCTGCTAGTTCAATCTAGCATGAGTGATTTGGTCGCAACTCAACAACTCCTGCTTACACATGAATTAGAAATGACGCATCACACTCGCGCAGGCAGGATAGCGGCATCGGAGAGGGTGACTGGAGACGAGCATCTTGTGAAGGGACACGTGAGCAGCTGATACATGCTTAAGTCTGTGTGACTGAGCGATTCAACCTGGCGACCGAAAAAGATGTAGTGTCTGCTTTACAAAACAGCGACGTTAGAAATAACCACGAGAGGGCGGGGCGGATCAGTCGGCTGTGTTTGATAGAACGCAGCGTTCTGTGGGAATGTCTCGTCTGTTCTTCTCCTATGTAGAACGTCGCAGTCTGGATATTCCCACGATGTATTGCACGGGACAAACTGAGCGCTGTCAGGGAGTTAGAAGGAAACTCACGAAATTAGAATTGTTTGGTGCATACTCCACCGAGTTTGACTGCGGAGGTGGAGTGCGGACCAAATTATTTTCATCGAGTGTGTTTCTGATTTTGTATCACCCCATATAACATCATTTATTGGTTAAATAACTTACCAACTTAGCCACTGAGTATTGGATACACTACCTTCACGACCGTGGAGTATCAGTTGCTAACATTAAAGGCTATGGAAAAAATACCGGGAGCAATCATGTTTATTAACATATGCAAATAGGCGAATGTTTTACTTTTACTGACCAGGAGGACAGATTCCGTTCGTCTGCTAGTTTATTGAATCCATATCTAAATGTTATCTAGACTTTGAATAGCAAATAAACATCATTTTTACAACATGCAGAAAATATCATTGACCAGGGACCTGTTTCAGTAGTTTCGTGACATGTCTAGATGGCGTCTGTGACACCATACGGACAGATCACAAGATTGCAATAGATGACACGCGGAGTTTCACACACTTCTCGAAGGAATTAAGCAATGACACTTTAACATGAGTAGGAGATACATATGACCTATAATCGTTCCAAATATGAAGAAGATTGGGTACTCTGATTTTCTGATATTTGCTAGTCTTTTTCCGCTGTTGCTTGCACTGTTGGTGCCGCTGTTGATGTCTGTCTAGGCCTAATGTCACGAGCCTACTGAAACAGGTCCCTGGGCCCCGTTGCTCCAGGTTTACGACAGAGTTGTGGACCGCAGAATAGCGATCCGAGGGCCTAAACGTTGCTCCAGAAATTTTGCGGATTGCATCGTAATCGCATAGGCGCATTGCCGCGTAAAATACGGCTTTTTGCGATACTTTTTACGCAGACCTTCACAGCACTGCGGATCGTATCGCTGTGGGTCAAATACAGCAGTATTTCAATTAACGATCCATCGTGGCACCACCGACCCCCGCCCCTTGTTCTTCTACCTATAGGAAATAGCGATCCACACCACCAGGTGTCAGATCAGTTTTAACTGTGATGCCATCTGTATTTAATTAAAGAACTAATTTATTTTCCCCTGTCTCATTCAATATGCGCCCCTAAATTGTTGTATCGTAATCGCATCGTAAAAATTAGCGATTCCTCGGAAATATAGCGATACGATCCGATATTACTGGAGCAACTCTTTTTTAGTCGGATCGTTAAAGTATTCGTAAAATTAAAATTGTGATCCGATTATAGCTAGCGATACCACAAAAACAGGAGCAACGGGGCCCTGATCCGTAGCCATGTTTCCCTACACTACTCACACGCGTGTAGTATATGGAAATGAGACTTTGCCCGCGGTCGGCACGGCTCATATGGCAGTGTGGCCTATGATGGCGTCATCTATACATGAACTCAGTAACGTGATAGTTTATACATAGTTTATCGATATGAATTACTGCATGCAGTTTCCGTTACCCTCAATGCTAGCATTAGTCAACACTGAGCAGTGGTCATGAGATCCAAACAAACATTTACACTAAAACGTCGGAGCGTAGTTTGGGTTCATTTGACGGTGACTAAGGTCTGGCGTCCAGCTACTACGATAGAAATTTAGACTTACCGATATGGCACCGATACAAAAAGGAAATATCGGAGACATATCGGGAAGGTGCAAAATCGTAGACATATGTCTTGACATGCCAATTCATCACGCATCGTAAGGGTTTTTTTTCGGTGCCTAATCGCATAAACGTGGTCAACTGCCCCGATATTAGGTAACCTTCGGACGCGATTTTTATTTTCTATTGGGAGGTGCATCGTAGACAATATCGGAGCCATATCGTAGTGGGTGGACGCCGGGCCTTATAAAGACGTTATATAAGGCCGCATAGTGAGCTGTGCACGTAGGTGAGAAGAAGCAGCTGGATTGGGAATTATATATCGACGCATAGCTCAGAATAACTTCATTTATTGGAGAAAGAGTAACAAAATAATCAATAAGGAGAGAAAATCACAAATTATAATAGTGGCGTTAACTGTAGTTGGAGCCGATGACTAGACGTGTAGTAATGTCCGAGCGAATGGGAATATAATACGTAGAATCGAGTCCGAAGAGATTACGACCGCTTTTACTTGATACCAGTGTATATATTGTATTTATTATTCAGCATTACAAACGTAATGACCGTCGATCTTTTTACGCACTATTTTGATTTATGCAGACTCCGTAATCGGTGGATAATAAAACCTGGGGTGTATACACCCATAAAAGTAGTCAGTTCATAAAAGTGCCGTGTAAGTCTAATCCATTAACCCAATTGGATTGTCGGGAACAATGCCATAAACTACCCATAAAGTTGCATGATCTGACAATATTGGAAGATGGAATTGTTAAAATGAGCACTAATGGAAACGCTAGGCCGTAATGTAATGATACAGACTGGAAAGCCGGACTCCACCTGCCATGTTCCAATATACTGTTTCCAAGCCTTACATAGGTTGGACGTAGGAGAAGGTCCCGCACCAGTGCTTTTACATTTCAAGTCATAATTCAAACAGTGAGCATCAACCTACATTGATTGCTATTTCAACTATTGAGTTGATTGGTTGTAAATGAGATTTCAGATCGGGAAGTGTGCAAGAAATAATAACATTCATCCCCTGCAGAAAATCACTATTGAAGAATATCCGTGTTGGTTTGCTACCTGTGCGTGTTCTGGTATGAATTGCCACAGTACTCGTTTTACTACATGTCATTAGGTTTTAAATCACTCCGTTAATGAACAACGGTAACACGATTAAAAGTCCCCTATCAGAGACACTCTGTGTTATCAAAGTAATTACCAGCATGGTGTGAAG
The DNA here is from genome assembly GCA_950022655.1 of Alentia gelatinosa. NCBI lineage: Eukaryota > Metazoa > Annelida > Polychaeta > Phyllodocida > Polynoidae > Alentia > Alentia gelatinosa. The sequence continues at coordinate 45,728,654 of OX465584.1, forward strand.
ATCATCATCGTCTTAATTACCTTCATCCTAATTATCATCTCGGCAAGCCTGTAGACGTATACGGACGTCTCATTGAAGGCGGTGCCATATAACAGTGCCTAAGAGAGTGCAAATACGTATAATCATTCGATCATGTGACAACACTTTGTCTGTCTATAAGCCATTTTCCACTGGCTGACTATCCGCCACCGATCTGCAGTCGGAAACCACCGATCGATTTCTAGGGAATACCGACGCCAGATCGGTGAATGGAAATAGACATAAGGCCCGTTTCCATTGGCCGATTTCCAGTCACCGATATAAAGTCAGAAACTGCCGACGGACTTTTTAGCACTGCTGACCCAAAATCAGTCAATGTAAACGACGCAGCTCGTGAAATTACCCACGACTTTTTCTGATAAGATTATACAATGTGGCACCACCGACCACTGAGTGAAAGCTTGATCACTGAGTGGAACCACTGACAAACTTTCTGGGTAACCCAAAAAATCCGTTTTCGTCGGCCAATGGAAACTGGCCTATTCAGAGAGACGTTCACCGATTCAATGTACATAGATTTTGCAATTAGGCCACAACTGACTGACAGCCAACAGAATCAACGGGGTTTGTGATGGTTATTGTGTTTGTAGGATAATTCTGTTGGTATGTAACTTTCAAATGCGGCAGGAATAGAGGGAAACTATGTTCCGGTGGGAATAAGTCAAAGTTACGAGGTAAGGCTTGGGAAAATTACTGCCCGCGGCTACGCCTTGGGCAGTAATTTTTCCAAGCCTTACCGAGTACCTTTGACTTATTTCCACTGGTACGTGGTTTCCCTATTCCTATATAGCTTCAATTGTCGGCTAATATCGATAAAAACCGAATGTCTCTGAACGTCAACCTGGGCAGTAAACGTCAACCTGGGCAGTAAACGACAACCTGGGCAGTAACTTCAACCTGGGCAGTAAACAAATGTTATTCCACCCCAAGCAGCGTTAAGTAATCATAGGTTGTTCGCTCATAGGTATATAGGAATAAGGCATACTGTAGTACCATCGCCGAATTTTAGATACAAACGTGCAGTCGTTCGACAGCGACCGATTTTTAGGAGAACTCTACTCGTCGGTGCCGGTTTGGTCGGCCAGTGGAAAATGGCTTTATAATGCGGATGTATATATGCGATTCAACGTGCATCACGCGGGTATTATGGTGGATGGCGTTACGTTGACGACAGAGCCGTTGCAATTTACCAAATTGTGAGCCATAAAGAATCGAGTAATGGATCCGGGGATCCATTTTACTTGACTGGCATCCTCGTCTGTATCGGCCGTAATCCCTGAGGACTAGACGCGTAGTAATATCCGAACGAATGCGATGATATCACGTAGAGTCTAGTCCGAGAAGATTATGATCTCTTTTATCTGAAACCAGTTTATATTGTATCTATTATTCAGCATTACAAATTCAAATCATCAAAGAGTAGACAAAATGACTGCTGATCTTCTCATGCACTTTTTTGTACACAAGGGACTTTTTTTGTCCCGTGATCTGCGCTCTGTGGAGAGCTAAGATTATAATCACTGTAATCTCCGCCCAGTGAATTACACAGTCCCTATATGTTTAGAATGGAGACTCCGTAATCGGTGCTTATTAAACAGGTATATATAACACACAATAACATCGAGTTGTAGGAAAATGATTGTCCTTACAATGACAATACATGAAATATATAGTATTTTTAATTTCGTATGAGTTTGTATTAGTGATACACTTATTAGATCAAATGTTATTTCCCTACTGTTTTTGTAGAGTAGGTTATTGAACTGCGTTTCTTTTAGAAAAGAATCAGGGTAGCAAAGCTCTCAGGACTAGTGAATATAGATCTCATACAGCCCTGATAATGTCTGGGTGGAGTAGTAGGGGTTGAACAGGTGGAGTGCTGAGGGAATATAGAGTGCGTCATTGGGCCACGCCCCAAGCCGATATGTCTCCTCAAGGATACTCCGTAGATTGACTTTGGAGCGGCGGGTGTGTGTTGTGTGAGTAGGCGGTCTGTGTGAAGAGCGGGGATGAGTGGGTGGGTCTCTACAGGGTCGGGGGTAGTGCAAACTGCGGTCGTTAACCCCTGTGTGTTGATATAGGCAGGAAAGAGAAAGAGAGAGAGAGAGAGAGAGAGAGAGAGACAGAGAGAGACAGAGACAGAGACAGAGAGAGCGAGAGACAGAGACAGAGACAGAGAAAGAGAGAGGGCAAGAGAATCAAATTATCATATACTTCGAAATAAGTTTTTTAATGTTCATTTCATATTAATTATTCTATGTTCAGGCATAGTGATCTTGTTTATCTTAGAAATCAGTCATAACAACGTTTTGCATCTTTTAAAACATGGAATTATAGCGATCTATGTAGATGGCGTTAGGTTCCGCTGAATTACCAAAATTCTTGACAGTGCTGTGGCATACTGGAGTAATCTGGAGCAGCATGTATCTCCCATTAGACGTCTTATTGCAATATAACTGTTATCAATTGTGTAGGTCTATGATAAATACAATAACGACTGGATTTGTGCAGGAGAGGCTAAAATATCCCCGCAGTCGCTTGTAGATTACGTAAACTACATGGAAATTACGCCCACTCGTGCGCAAACCCGGTCATTATTGTGTAAATATAGATACATGTATATAAATGTACATATTTGTCTGTGTGTAGGCGGGGGTACTGGTACATGTATGACGTATGTATGAGACAGGGTGTGCTAATAGGGCGGGTCGAGGGATGGAACAGATGTAAATGCGGACATGGGTGTGGTTCCTACAAATTTGGTATGGTTTGTATAAGTAATTGGGTGCATGCCTACTGCACACGATTTGATCTGACCCGGATCTATATTAGGCTAAGCTGCTTCCAAGGACAAATACCCCAACGCAATGATTAGCATTTAGTATTCTGACCCTCCATGTTCCTTCTTTCTCCTGTAGTTTCATTCCTAATACGAAACATTCGTGACTTTGCCGTACACATTTTATGTTTTTTCAAAGTGTTGACTATCCTTTAGTAGACATTTACTTACTCTACAGTCTTTTTTAAAATTTGGTATAGAGACGTTGCTGTGGCATGTAACATGTCTTTTTTTAAATTTACTACATATTAATTTCCTGATATTAATCAATCATAAAACACGTTCGAAGCCTAGTGTATCGTCAAAATCTGTATATAGCTTTCCTTTTTACATTAGCCATAAAGCTACGACACATGAATCATTAAAGGGACTGACAAACATTAGAGACAATACAAGCACAACCTGATGATTTATATACAGTTTACATACGGTCTACACAGACCAGACGTGTCATTTGATATGGTCAAAAATGGTGACTCAGTGTGAATATTGACACGCCACATCTTTCGATCGAGGGTACATAAATTGATTCTATAATTCGCATATTTGCCTGCATGGCGGGCATAGACTACCCGTTCACTTACCCTTCAACAAATCAAACCTACACAGGGACAATATATTTACTGCACGAAACCTTCCGCTTTACATATGTATGCGAAACACGTCTAACAGTAGGATTTTGCGTCTAGAAGTTCGACCTATTAGACGTCTCGTAGACGCCTTATCTAGTGGCGTCTACAAGATTCTGATAGTTCCAGTCTCCGCCACTTGGGGACACCACTGTACCATATTTCATATGTCATTAGCCATTAAGTCCTTTGTATATGGAAAATCCAATGTTATATTATTAATTTTGATTTATTTATCATCTTTTCATTAAAGATATATATTAAACCCAGCTTTTTTTGTTTTTTTAACGTTTTTCTAATAGATTTGACTTTAAAACACCATGGGTGGCGGGTCAGTGTTGGTGCAACCTCTACCAACACCCACAGGACGGGGTGGGCCGCGGGTTGCAATTTTTTATTTTTTTGGTATCATATATACGCCTGGCGTATATATATCGCAGTTTTATCGCAGTTTTATCTTGGATACGCCAGGCGTGAAATACAGCCAAGTCGCGCGCGTCTACATATGGAAACTACCTCGTAGACGCCCGAAACGCAGACGCGTATAAGAGGTGTATACAAGTATAAACAAGCCACGATACAGCCGATACGTGCGTTATCGCAATGGCGTATATATATGTAAAATAGTGGTTTTCGTGCAGTGTTGGTTGCAGCTGCACTTACAGTCTTTCGGTCCTCCTTATACGCTTTTCAGTGATTGTCCAATGTCTTCTTAACTTGTGGATAGAGATGATTCAGAAGTGACAGGATATGGTGGTATCAGTCATCAATTTCTGGTCCTTGATTCACCCAGTGCTGGGATACTAGTAGCTTGTAGAGAAGTCCTACCCTCAGTATGGGCCTGTGTACTTATATAGACTAGAGACCTAGTGTGTTTCAGACTCCTCACTGTAGTGGAGGTAATGATCAGAAGGCTTGGAGATGTTGATGCCTTGGTGTCCTGGTGAAGGGTGTTTCTTGTGTGCACATCTGGCTGCTTATATACCTTCTTGAGGGCCAGTGAAAAAAACAAAGACAGGGGACAGTTCAAATGCATGGGGGTGGTAGTTCAAACTGTTGAGCCATTACCTCTATCTGGATCACCTTTGTTATATCATTTAAGAACCTTTTCCGTTAAAATCGACAAAGAATATGCAAGATGAAAAATACACCCATGGACTTTTATTATCTCTACTTCTCGTCATCAATGACATGCAATGGATTGAGTAACTTTAGAAAGAAAACAAACATCACATGTTCAAAGGACTCCTGATTTTAAAGAATAACACAAGAGAACATGAAAATATTGGTATTGCGAATATCTAGTAAAATCGTCTGATTTTAACGAAGGACCAGACTAGGTACACATTTATGCTCTTCATTTCTATAATCCTGTGTTTTCCAAAAGGAACCCAAGAGAAAAAAAACACGAAAAACGAAAAATAAGGTATGTAAACTGAATCAGAAGCACTTACAAAAGTAATTACCAGTATATATTAACAGTCAACATCAGGCGTTTCCCCAGTAGTAACTAAAAAATCACAAGGGGGTAAAGGTATTGTTGTGATACACAGAGTGTGAGTCTGTCTGTCAGAAATCTCTTAAAGTTTCGTGAGAGTCAATACTCCTGGCAGCTGCAGGTAAGTTATTGCAAGAGTCGGGACCTCTATAGTTCAGCGAGTTTTTGAATGTGGTTGATTTAGGAAATACTTGGATAAACATAGGCCTCACATTTGGTCTTGTTTCGTAGTGGGTCTTTCAGGAGGTGCGCTTGGTTCAGGTTTCTAACCATACAATCCATTATGTGTGTTTCTCTTCTGTCTTCAGATACGGAATCTAAGCAGTCCTATGCAATATCTCTCTGAGTTAAAAGATACAGCCTATATATGATAACTAGTGCCTGATTTAGTAAAATTTGTAATGTTCAAGATTAGATTCAAAGGCTGATGAATAAAGAACATTAACATAATCCAAATATTGTAACAGCATATTTTTGTATATCTTGAGACAAGCATTGATCAGTAAATATCTTCTTATTTTGCTCAGTCAGTATAAATTGTGTAAAACAGTTGAACAAACAGAGCTCATATGTTGTTTACAATTCAGATTCCTATCCAATATCACACACAGAGACATTTGACTAGAGTACAGATATTATTGGTAGTGGCATTGGCCGTCCTTGTTGAACCAAAGATCAAAGTCTTAGTTTTGTCAGCATTTATAGCGAGGGAACTTTAGGTGCACCAGATTGATAGTTTGTCTAGATCATTTTGTAAAGTAAGTGTAGCAGTATAGAATTTGCCAGAGGAGAGGTACAGCACTGTGTCATCAGCATAACTGACTGAGTACCACCCAGTGTAAATAAACCTTTCAAAAAAATAAATATAAGCAGTGACAGTTGTTAAGTGAGTTATGAAGATTATTGATGTAGAGAATAAAGAGCAGGGGGCCTAGAATTGATCCTTGCAGAACTCCATAGTATATTAATTGGCTGATGATTTGATATTGTCTACTATGGTGTATTGAGATCTATTTGTTAAGTAACTTATAAACCTATTTGGAATATTGGCCTAAAGATTGCAATTTAAAGGTTAAGATAGTATGATCAATGGTGTCAAACGCTTTTTAAAGTCTATGGAAGTGCAAATGGTGATGAGTCTGTTATCAATTTTGTGTGGTTGACTAGGCTGCTATGCGACTAGCGAGTAAGTGATTGATTTTAGTGTGAATTTCGCGCGGAATTTCGCCTGTGAGTTATAGATCTTGACCATGGTTGGTTATAGGTGGTCAGGTGACCTGGATCTCATGTTTTCTTTGGCTGAACGTTCAGACAAAGGCACTTGAACCAGTGTGTTAACCAATCCTTGTAGCTGTTGTTCCAGGTTTTGTTTACTGTACCTGTGGCGCCACCACCCAGTGTCTGAGCGGTGGTGGCCTCTGGTGTGTAAAACTGGAACTAACTTTCACTGCTTCTCCTGCCCTCTATGGGGACCGTGTGGAGTTGTTCTTTATGTACGTAGTCTCTGGGGGAGCATTATTTTGGGTGCTTCCCCTATTTACTTGTTAGTTTCGACAGTATATATGTCTCTTCAGGCGTCTGTGCAGCTACCTTTGTGTGGTCGTGTATGAAGACGGGGCGTATCACAAATCTCTTCTTCTTCCCACCGCTTGCGACCATGTAATAGAGAGACAGGGGAAGCAGACACGGGGAGGTTCCCGCGTCCTGCTGCATACCCTACTTTCGGCGTGCGTGATTGGCTGAGGCGTGCACGTGACCCTCAGCGGCGTGTTTCATTGGATGCGAGCACTCGGCGTGTGCCGCCGGCGTTCGACTATTCGTCTGAGTTTGCTCGACCTCGCGGCGCGGTGGTGTTCGACTATTTGTCTGAGGCTGACTTGTGCGTATGGCCACACAGCTCCTATCGGATTCTCTCACAGCAGAGAAACCACAGAGGGGAAAGACGCTTTCCCTACTGGCCCAGCTTTGTTCAAAGCTGGGAGGAGAGGCCTTTGGTGTGTTTTAGGCGTAGCGCTGACACAAAATAAGTTTGTCAGTGACGTGAATGTCGTTGCGTCGAATGGGGAAATGTTTTCGTTCCCTACTCGTTTTGTGTGGCATTTTTTCTTCGTTTGTTGGTGTTCTTCCCGACTCGAACCAAGTCGTGCCGGGTAAGGAACTACGGCTGCCAGCGCCGGAGTGTTGGTCTTTAGGGTTATTTTATTACTCTCATGGTTTCGACTGTTCTCCAGTCTCATCAGGCAAAGTGCAGTAGGTGTGCTTCTGTGGTCTTTCCTGCGGTTTTTTTTGAGCCCGTAGGAGGATACGTCAGTCCCTGTATTTTCTTAAATTTGTTTGCTTTAGGCGCAAAAGAAATTATTTTGAAAAATGGTCTCTCTATCAGATGTAGTCCTAATAGCTTCGTCGTCCATCCCCTTGGGTTATGACTGTATTTGTGTTAATTTTCGTCTGTTCCTTAGGAGTGTGTACTCTTAGGTTGGGAAAAAAAATTTAACGTGGCATTTGTGTGGTCATTGAATAGGGGTGGACAGCATTTACTGTCTCTGGCCCCTATATTTTCTGAGAACCCGATTCTGGTTCACTTTGCTATGTTGTACCGCATGTTACTCATTTCAGTCACTGGAAGTCGGCGATGGATTTGAGAACTTATTCGAATATGTTTGGTATTAATTTTCCCTTTTGAGCTGGGCTTTCTCCCATCAATTCTCTGCTAGTTTAATTCGGGGGACGTCATCCTCTCAGAAAGTTTTTTGACATGGCATTGGTAGTTTTAATCCATATTTGCTATCCATTGTGTTGAGCCCCTTGAGTGCTTGGCACTTGAGACGATGGATCCAATTATATTCAATCTTGTCTCTCGGGGAGCTCGCACGTTTGCTCTCCGGATGTTGGTATATGTAGTCTACTTCATTTATCTGTACATCCTCGAAATTGTTTTCTGAGAGGATGACGTCCCCCAAATTAAATTCGCGGAGAGTTGAAAGGAGAAAACCCAGCTCGAAAGGGAAAATTCATACCAGTTATCAATTTTGTCCCAAATATGATTAGTTGAAGTAGTGATTGTCTTGATAGTAGATCGATATGGCCTGAATCCAATTTGTTTTTCGGAGAGTATGTGATTAGTTTAGATAAAATCATAGAAGTACTTATCAACAACTTTTTCAGGAAGTTTGCCCGGAAGAGAAAGATGTGAGATTGGAATATTTTTTTTAAATCAGATACCTTTCATGTCCTTTTACAATGGAACAACGATCCCTTCTTTCCACACATCTGGGAAGATGCCTGTATACAATGAAGTATTTAGCAAATATACGAATTGATCTCTCAGTGCCGTTAAGGCATCTTTGAAGACATAGTGGTTAATCAAGGTATGGCATAAAACTTGAAGGTGTGTTTTTCCCTGATTGGTGTGGCTAGTCTGGATAGATTTAAGTTTGAGGTCGATTTGCGTTATTTGGTTTATCCATTTTGTGGTTGTTTGTTCGGCAACCTTTTACCCTATTCCCACAAAGAAATTATTGATAAAATCAGCAATTCTTTTTCAGGAGAATTGGCCACATTATTATCTTTTAGATTTCTTTTCAAGATTTCTTTATTGGGACTGATATACAATACATATGAAGTTCATAAGCTCTTGTAGTAGTACTACATTATAATCTTGGCCCAATAAAGGGGCAGTTACCTTGATTGCAGTGCAATTGGTTTTCATGGCAGTGCCATACAGTATATCCTTCGTGCCCTGTATCGTGTGACTGTATCGTGTGACTCCTTTAATCACCTGATGAAGGCCTAGAGCGCTCTCAAGTAATTTTAGCTCTTTATGTTCGGGCATATTTACTGTTTGCTAGTCGATACCAACAAAGATAAAGATTTCACAGTTTTTGCCATCAGTTAGATTTTAAACATCCTCTCTTAGTTGTCTAGAGAAGACCTGAATATTGCCATTTGTAGAGCGATATATAGATGAAATATATATTGGCCTTACAAAAGGGAGCTTTGTTCTGGTCCATAATATATTTCGTCTTATTCAAAACTATTACCATTATTACACAAGGCAAGAAAAATTACAAAGGAGACTCATCGGTTGTTGATATAATGGTATTTTCATTGAATTTATAACCTGTTAGAATGTGGAAATAAAAAAGTTAATATACGGAGTAGTGTGTTTTGTTGCACAAAGCTGGCCAAAAATCAGAAGAAAAGTCACAGATTCAAGCAGATACTATGGAGGTATCTACAGGATACTTGTATCTTTCAAAATTGCATTTATGTCGATATTCCTCCATTTAACAGCTCTGTTGAAACCATGAATTAGAAGAAGCCCCTAACGTGACCGTTTCGCGCCTGTTTGTCCGTATCACTATTCATGCCATCTGGCGTCAGATTTTCTCGTATACCCGACATTTACGGGGCGAATGGCTGATCAGGGCGCCATCCATTGAGGGAAACAAGTAACCGTGGGTGGCCGTGGATGTAGATACACAAGAACTGATTTCAGATACTTGTAAGTAGATTGGCAATCAACCCCTGTCTGCGCTGAGCTACGATATAGGGGTTGGTAGGGTCAAATCACTCTGTGTTCGCCTAAAACCAGGTAATTTTGATCTATGTAGGTTCTAAAAGCAGAAATACTTTATAAGATACAGTTATTGATCCATAAAATGATGATAAGTCTAGATTAATGAGTGTTTTCTTCTAAAATATGCACACAAGAGGAAATATAAAAATATTAAATTGGCTTAAAGGTTTAGACTCTAGTACTTTCTGTTGTCACCAGGGCCAGGGCGCACAGGCTCAAACTAAGATGCTCTGCCATTTTGAGTCTGGAATTTCTGTAGTCCGTTTACGCACCGCACCGCCTTAGGCTTACGGTACATGAAGGTCTAAAAGAGCATGGCCCCTATTGGCCTTAAATTACTTTCTTCTCCATTTTCTGCCTACTATGACATGCTTTGACATATGGCAGATATCACAAAAAGAGGCTTTTTGTTACTTTTCTATTATGATAACAAAACAGTCCATTTCAATTTCTACCATGAGTACAACAAAGGTTAAGGTACCTGTATTGAAAAAATTATAAAAAATTAAAACAGATACATTATCTAAATAACTTGAAAATATGTATGACAATAACACCCATAATCTCTGGTTTAATATGGTACCTTTTGCGAACCTGTATATTTTAAACAGTCTAAGTTATGAAAAATGGTCTAAGTTATCAAAAATAACTAGTTTTCAGTCCCCAATATGGTTACACGGCCTATAGGAACCATTATAACTATCCAAGCTAATCTTTTTGGTACATGCCCAGTAAAACCTACTCTAGAACCTATTCTTGAAGAGTTACACACTGGTTACTGGCAAATCAATCAGGGTAGCTGAGTACCCGCAGAGGCAGGAATCCCTGACTCATAATGACAACCCCTATCAGTCTTAATTTGAGCCTGTGCGCCCCGGCTCCGGCGTAACGAGTGTACTAGGAGAAAACGCCCTAACTGTGGCCGAACTATGTCTTAGTTCGAGGTCACCTCTCGCCGACATTCACCCCGACGCCGCAGGCGGAGGGGTGAATGTCGGCGAGAGGTGACCGAGAACTAAGACATTGTTCTGGCCACAGTCAGGGCGTTTTCTTATTATTACATACCTTAATTCAATCAAAAAACGCCATTTATCGAGTCCTCGAGTCACAACCGCTAATTGTTGACACTGTCTGCTACGAACCGGAAGTTGCGCAGGATCTGTGCATTGCGCATGCGCAATAATACCGTCACTCGCCGAGCAGATGTTTGGCTGCTATTTGGTACGCGTGCGGTTAGCAGAAGATACGATTGGAGAGTGTTAGGCGTGTGTGGAGGCGGATATGCCAGGAACCAGCGTAAGCGTGTCTGTGCGTCGCCCATTGCGGATCGTGTTGTTGTTATTGATCGATTTCGCGTTTTTGAGCAGTTTAAACGGTGTCTGGTGAATCCCAATCGTTAGTTACCTCGACAATTGGCCATTAGGAACTTGTAGTTGTTACGGGGGGCCTGTATCACGAGTTTAAAGTCGCGATTCGACGTCGTTTGCCATGTTGTTTTTGGTCGCGATGACGTCGATTACGCATGCTTATCGAATAGCACAGACTAGGCTCGATGCACGGTAGAATCGTGCAGTACGACGAAGCGCACCATAGTGGGCCGTAGTCGCGATATACTACACCCCCGTGAGCGGGTAGTATTTCACTGACGTTCGGCTATAGGTATGTAATAATATCCATCCGGCAGAGGGAACCGTGCTCTGTTAGACCCTTACGGACCGTAACCATTAGGTGGTGCGGTCTGTAAACGGACTATTAAAGGTTATGACTAAACACACTCTCCAGGCCAGTCACAGTCATACTCTGTTAGACCTTAACGTACCGTAACCCGAAGGTGGCACGGTGCGTGAACGGACTAGGAAGCCTGGCCTAGTCACATTTTAGGCAAGGTAACGGGTTCCATTTCTTTGGTGCATTATGGGTAACACCTTCATTTCTTGCACTCTCTTAGCAGAGATCCTGAACTCTACATCTGCAATAGATCTGCTGGGAGAGTACCAGTCTAGACTTGCCTCAGTCCCTGTACCCTTTACTTTTTATTTCATTTATTTTATCTAGACTTGTAAGAGACCTGCAGGCCTTACAGCCAGTACAACAGGACTGCCGTAAAACATTCAGCAGCAGTATTTCTTCAGAATAAAGCACTGAAGGTAGTAAATCGTTAGTATAGAAGAAAAAAAAGACTTGTGGAGTTCTATGTTGAGCCAAGAGAGGTGGCGTGACTGTCAGTTCAAGGTCTTTCTCTAGTAGCTCTCTGTACTCTGTGGTATTACGTAAGAAGTAGTTACCAGTCCCTTATTGAGCGTGGGAAAATCCGCTCATATACGTCATCTAGAGGTTAGAACGCTCACACAGGCTTTCAGCTTACTGCAGAGAATCTAACCCTTCACTATCCATGCACCAACTTTAAAGGCCTGGTGAAAGGTCAGGTGTCCAGTATCCCAATCTGACCGTATCCCTGCCCCACTACTGACTTGGTCCCTTTAAACAGAACTTTCATGGCTGAGTGACCATGTCAAAGTGTGTGCATTCAATGCATATATCATATGGACAGAAATCACATTTCAATGGACTATGATACTAGTGCCAAATATATGGATGTTCCAGATGATACCCCTTCTGAAGATGTCAAAATAACTCTTAGAAGTAGATGGAAAACAGATGACAAATATGTTAGTAAAATGAAGTACCCTCAAGCAAAACATCAAGCGCTAAGGGGCTATCAAAGAGCAAACTGAGTGGCATAGCTGACCTATTAGCCAGAGAAGTAGGGCAGTTGACCAAGACCCTAAATGAAAAATTCAGTCACAACCACGACAAGGTGAATGTGATCTGTTGTATGCTAGACCAGGCACAAGTCAAAATCAAAAACGTTAGCCAGAAAATGAAAAACATCTCAAATGAAATATACCAAAATATTGATATTCTCTTACTTTTATTTTATGAGATTTTGGTATACCGCGCTCTTCCATTATGAATGGATATAACATATGCTCCTAGTTTCATTTGGGCAGGGAACCATTCACTACAGGTCAAGTTGGCTGGTTCCCCCTGGCGCCCTGCCTGCCTCTAGAAGTCATATCCCATTCTGCCAATGCCTCTAGTGGAAGACCGGGTAACCAGCGTATGGGTCAATGTGGCCACGGATTTAACTACACTGGCCACCAGATCTACTCTACGTTACGTCTGGTCGGGCTGAATACGTGGCCACCTTGACCCACATACACCATAACAGATTTTCTGTTAAGGTGTTACATATGCATATCTAAATCTACAGTAGAATCCCCATTTAAGGGTACCCCATTAAGGGGCCCAACCTCCTCCAAATCGGGGTAAATTTGACGAGAACAGATATTTTCGTCTCAATTTGATATATGAGTTTAAACACTGGGCGCTTCTGTTATAGGGCAGCTAAGCCTCAGTGGACATCAACGACTCGCGGGATTGAAGGTGTGGGTGAAGTGGATTACAGAAAAAAAGATAACAGGCACAGTCTGTATTAGTGAGACAATAGAGATAGATGTAGAGGTCAGGGAGGAGGGTTAGAATGAGAAACAGATAAAAATATAGTTCAATATGCAGGACAGTCATTTCAGTCCCTCAGAGGTACAGACATTCATAATGACTATAATGCTCATCACTTTAGAGTAATACTGCTATAATTAACGCTTTAATCTCAGCATGTGTTTAATAGATTTAAGAACAAAACTTCTGATACTTAAGACCACAAAATTGTATTTGAGAAACTGGAAATACTAGGTATTACAGCAATCCTATTAAAGTGTTTTACAGACTATTTGTCACATCGGTTACAATAAACTATTGGTAATAATGCCAAATTGGAGCAAGTCCAAAGATGATACCTCATTACACCAACATACGAGAACCACTCGTGGTCAAACAGTTCCCTTGTTTAAAGTCACAAAACCTAATCGTGCTTCATATGAACGCAAGGTACCATGCTATGGAATAGCTTGCCCCCAGAGTAAATACTGAGTATGATATTTGAACGGTCTAGGGAGACACAAATCTGATTTTGTCAACACGATGCCCTGGAGGAATTCTGAATACCATTGAAAGACTGCTAATATAAGCTTCCATACTATAGAAGTTGTACGTACAACATACTTATTTACAACGGAACCTTGTAACAAACCCACTGAACCAATTGTTTATATGGCTACATGTTAATCCAAACATGAAATGTATTGTTAATGAGTCTGGACAAACGTAAAAACCAGCCTACATGTACTTGGCTGGGTACTATCCAATATAGATACAGAAATTAGAGAGAAATCTTTTTTTGAAATTTATGATTTGACGCCAATGCAGATTCTATATATGTAGACCCTTTTATCATGAACAGTGAAGTGTCTATGAAGCGTAGATGCCTTTAACCAGGAGAAAGTAGACATCACGAATTTCTCCATCATCACAACAACAGACAAAGTCTGCACAGTCACAATATCTAAACGATTGTTGTACATGGTGGTCATGGTATTGGTAAATAATGCAATAAGGAAGTTTACGAGGAGGATTGCACCGAGGAAAATAAAGAGAGTATGTACTATGTAAATTCCAGTCAAATCACTGACAGCGAATTTGGTGATGTCCATTCCATTGGTAGCTATCATGAGGGTGGTGTATAGTGCCCGTGGAAATGACGAAAATTCCTCCGGGCATGTTTCAGCAGTTCCAGGGTATAGCAAACGTTCAAATAGAACCGCGAATGGAGCAAGAAAGATCAAGAAGACAATACTGAACTTGAGAAGAACAACAAGCATACGCTGAATAGCTATGACAAGGTGGCCGATCCATGGCAGCAGCTGGACGAAGAAGAGCAATGCCCAGACAACACCAATGTAGCTGAGAATGTAGATGGTGGCAATCAGACTGACTGGCACGTACATGCCAAGGTTCATCCCAAAAATCTCTACCATCAGGTATAAGCTTGATCCACACAGAATCCCAATACACATACTGATCATGGAAAACAGGTAACCCTGCATAGAGACGAGTCGGTTCCTCTTACTTACTAATTTGTATACGTAACCTTCTTTGTACCTTTTTTGTATGAGGCCTTTTATGGTAAAAATGCTATAGGTCAATAAAGATAGTAGCGCGTAGGTGATCATCCACCAAGTACATGCAAGTCTTGTCCACTTGGGTACGGGAAACTCATGCAGTTTGCAGTTGAGGCTGTCACTAAAAACCAACGTGTTATTTACTATGGTCCTATTGTAAAGGATGGTTGTCCATGGCCCTGTGAGATCATAGAACAGGAAGCTGCAGATGAAGCACAGTCGCAGAACAAACCATATGACTAGAAATGGGAATGCAGAGTCAGTCTTGGCTTTAAACCAATTGCGGATCAATCCATGTGACATCATTTTCTTGGTGGGTTGCTTCTCGAGCATGTCCTCACCTAGGTAAAGTAGGGCGTTCAGCGGAGACTTTTCAATGCGGTTCTGTCTTCCAGGCATTTCATACTCAGTCACCTCGTACCAGCGGATCTCATAGACTCCACATCTATCCCTGTGTACCATGTATATGCCCTCTGTCTCCAGGAAGGCGCAGCATAGACCAAAGCTTCCCAGCAATGCTCCCAACTCGAGAGGCCTTAAGCCTTCTTTGTTTTCGGACATGAGTAAAGTGCGCAGGGTCGGTGTATCCAATACTGACTGTAGAAATGCGTACGTTTCATCCAGTTTTTGGCCCAGTTCTGGGGCAAACATTGCTGCGTAAACTAGAGAGTGGAGGACATTGTTGTCATGTCCATCTACTCCAAAGACGTTAACATTATGACGCAGTAAAATCTTCATGACACTATAAGAACTGGCGATAACGGAAATACTGAACGGGCATATTTTCAAACAGTCTTTGAATGGATTCATCTTCGAGTCTTTGACGGAGAAGGGAGGCACCGTGGATAGTGTCCAGGGTGGAGAATTCAGTAACGAAAACTTCCCCATTTCAGAAGCTTCAGTTAGAATTCTGTCCACCTGGTCTGCGTCATCATTGATAATGGCCATAAGCCATGCCTCACCTCCATGGTCAGCATCTTCTGAGTGCGAGGGCATTGTGAAGGTAACGTTGCAATACCATCCCTGGTCTATCGAGACGGATATAGGTGGATAAGGCATCGTCAGTTCTGTAAATCAATATTAGAGTTTTTGATCTAATGAATTGAATGGGTAAATTTCATTAGTATGTGAAACTTCAAATTGCTTTTATATCGAGTACATTTGTTTATCTCACCCCGGTATTTTTCTCCATAGGCTTAACGTTAGGAACTCGTACTCCACGGCCGTGAAAGTATTGTATCCAATACTCAATGGGTAATTTGGCGAGTTCTTCCAGCGATAAATGATGTTATACGGGGTGAGATAAAATCAGAAACCCACTCGATGAGAATAACTTGGTCTGCACTCCACCTTGTTTGACCGCTACGCAATTCACTCAGCTTCGCTTCGTGGATTACTCCGCAGTCAACCTTGGTGGAGTACGGACCAAGTTATTCTCGTCTCGTGGGTTTCTTTCTAAATATCCCTAGCAGGATATTGCCTGATATCCAGATTGCTTCAAATTAAACATAGGATAAATGACTCCAGCAGCATCTCCACACCATCATGAATTTAAAAACGAAGAATAGGTAAACAATTCATGTAATGGGACTGACACATAGACATTTGATAATGATGCATAATTCCTTCTGACTTTTAACAACTAAATTACCTTCTAATACGGAGCATATCTACTACACTGATATGCTCTGAATACTTGATATAGAAGTAAATCAACAGTTCTTGGCTCTGACGACTACTTAAAATTGTAATAACAGGTAAGGATTTAATTTTGCCTTGAATTCTGTAACATATATATACTCTTACAGTCAGCTTAGAAAAAATGATCATTGGACAAGGTGAAGATATATGAGCCGTATGCCGATCATTAAGATGACATAATCTATGTGTGAAACGAATTTGAGGTGAAAAACTAAAGTTTCATTTTCGTTACAAGTTTTTCTCTGACAGTAGTTCTATCTCGTACAGGCGTTTTACATATTTGTGGACAGTATTCCTGGGGATGATATAAAACCCTACAGCCTCGCAGGCTTTACGATATTCAGTCCATTTACATAAAGTATTATGGATATTTCCAATTCGTACACATGAAATTTGTCATGAGCAACTTATAGTGCTGATTCCACTAGACTAAGCATTTATCAGAAGGTTTCTGAGGTCTTTGGAATGTATCGAAGAATATCATATGATATCTTTGGATGGTGAATGTACTCGCTCGATAAATCGCATAAGCGCTCGAAACTTTCAGAAATAAATTGGGCGCTTCAAACGCCAGCCATGGTTTTATGTTTTTTTCTGATGTGGCGAAATCTCCATTTCGGCAGGTAAGCACGATGCCCTCAGTACGCTTTATACTATCCACCGGTGAAGAAACTATTCAGTCTATAAACCAAATAAAAATATAAGGAAATGCGGTCCCCTCGCAGTATTATGAAATAACTTCCACATAGTCCCTACGTTCGCCCTCTCACAACCACCCCAGAGGCAGGTCAACTATAATACTTTGTAAATCTAACACTGCGATCAGAATTCGCGCATGCTATATATGGTATTACAGTAAGATAAATGCGTTTCATTATCATTAGCTTACCGTCTTAGTGGTGTCTCATCAGACTCCTAAAGATGATGTAATCGATTGATGAGTGACAGCCACCAACAGTCTTAAGTACCGGCAATGCGTGTGTGAATGTATATATATATATGCTTTCCCTTGCTTTATACAACAGCGTCATGACATAGTGTTGCGTAAGACAATGGAACAGCTGAGTTGTTATTTGCAGCGACGCTTTGCATTCGTCCCTTCCGCACGAATAGGATAATGAACAACAGATGGTGTATACAGTAATCGTATCATAGTAAGTATATAGAAAAATTAAGGTCACCAACATTCCTCAAGTACAACTACCGGGTCTGTTCACCATAGCAAAAGCTGTAGCTGAATTCTAAAACCCATAACCAACAATTCAGAGCAGTAATGCCACTTGTCCAATGCCTAATACGTCTTCTGCATTGAGGCATAGCCACTTACTGGTGACTGATCCCTTGTGCAAAATCAAACATGTACATTTGATCAGTGGCAAGATATAGGATTTCTACAATAGCTTTGTCATTTTCTCATCAGAGGCATCGACCTTCAGGAAGTGTTGGGCTGCTTGGAGCTTCCTTTTACCAATTTTCCACAGAAGATATTTCATTGATCTGGTTAAGATAATGAGGAAGGTGTTTTAATACTACTCACCCATTTGTTTGCTGTTGGAATATGAAGCTTATTTAGCGTGGGAAGCAGATATGCTGGCCAGGTTAGGGAGAGTTTATATAGACTTTCAGCGTGCTGCAAAAACTACCCCCTTACTATCTGCGTACCAACACTATGATTTTGGAAGGGTTCAGAGGTCCAGTGTCTGAGAGTCCTAAATGTAGCTGGTTGCCAATTCGTTTACAGCAAATGACCCACAGACTGGATTAAACCAAAATCTTTCAATTGTTATTTTATCATAATAGACCCTCTTCACACTGGCGCCATCTTGTAATGGCCGCCTAAGTAGGCTACACGAAAACGAGGCATGCGGCCTAACTCCTGAGCGTTTGGTATGGAAAAAACCTATGTTTTTCTAACTCGGAAATTGGAAATTGCTCTTGCTTTGTGAATAACAGGCCGATCTTCATAGATAAATCAATGTTAGAAAGCTAAGACTCTGGTCTATTTGTTGGTATACATATCATAAACCTATTCCTTGGCTAAGCCTTCCCGTGATAGCTTGAACTTCAGAATTTGTTAAATAGAAAATATTAAAACATGTTACCTTCCTACCTTTACAGTGATTTTATGAAAAATCTATCGCGATGACCTATAGAAAAAAAGATCCTACCTTCGTAGGCATTTCAAGACGATTAAAATGATACCAATATTACCAGGCTGTGATATATATTTCCTGAGGTAATGGACTAATAATACATCTGTTAATTGTCAGAAAATTTTGGAATTTATCAGCTAATATTTGATAGTGTTTTATGTCTGATACAATAATAAAGCTGTTACAGTAGAAAAATTAAAAAATGAAATATACAGGAGAATAGATATTGCACTTGTAAAATATTGCAATCTTAGACAACTATGTATCAAAGCCAGTATCGGAAATGCAATAATAGCAGAAAATCAAATTTTTTGTGTGCTATTTTTGACTCCTTGTCATCTGTCATTATGCTCCACTATCCCAGGAAATATCTATCACAGACTGGTAATATAGGCATAATTCTAATCGTCTTCAAGTACCTAAGAAGATAGAATGGTAATATCTATAGGTCATCGCGATAGATTTTTCATGAAATCAGTGTAAAGACAGGAAGGTAACATGTTTTAGTCTTTTTACCTAAAATAATTCCGATTTTCTATCTCTGACAGGAAATCTTACCCATAAGCCCACTAAAAAAACTTGTTTCTCATCACCAAGCCATGAAAAATATGATATTTTTTCATAAATAGTACCAACAGATAGGCCTAAGTCTCAGCTTTCTAGCCATGTTTTGACTATAGAATTTGGCCAGACATTAATGACAGAAGAACGATTTATATTTTCATTAGTATAGTGGTATTAGGCACTTGCTACAGTGTTGGATTCACTCTAATAGCGCTAGCCTCGTTCTGGATTGCGGATATTTCGCTGGTGCGCGGTTGGTTCTTTATCAAATACATAGAACCAGCGAAACCCTTTATCACGTCGATCGCCACGCCACGCTTATGTGCAAGAGGTGAATTCCACCTCTGAACACCTAATCACACAAAACCAAACACAGACAATTTGATAAAAGGTATTTTTATCAAACCCTTAGTTAAATGGAGGAAGTAAAGCTACTTCTCCAAACAACAGTCAAACCAGTACCTTAAACACCGATGTTCCTCGTAGCAAACGAGGGAGCTGGATACTGTAGTTGATTTTAATTGCAGATTTACCTCTAATTAAGGCCCGTTCCCATTGGCCGACGAAAAAGGTGTAGATTTTATGAGTTCTCCTAATAGCCTATTTCCATCGTGCCTCAGCAGTGGTCCTGAGTGTCAGATCGCTGACAGCCAATGGAAATGGGCTTTTAGGGGAACTTAACAAATTTACACCATTTTTGTCGGCCAATGAAAACGGGCCTTATAGCAAGCACCCACAGACCCTAAGGCGCCCGCACGTTTGACAGGGTTTGTCTAGCGGTCTAGACATGAACAATGCAGAACTAGACTGACCATAGACTGGTTCCCTGCCCATATGAATAAGGGGCAGGTAACGGGTTCCACAGGCACGACCTTCAACCACGCTACTCTGTGCTTCAAGTTTGGCTGGTGACCGCCTGTGACTAGCAGATACCCCGGGAACCAGCGTTGTGGTTTGGCTGGTATTCACCTGTCAGACAACACAAAGTAAAGAGATATTTTACTCTGTGCAGACACCTAATTCCGCGGACCCCTCTAGCGGATGAGCGGGGAACTAGGAGGCGTTACCAATAATGCACCATAAAAATGGAACCCGTTACCTGGCCTATAGTCTACCTAGGCCAGGCTTCCAGGCTAGACTGACCACCGAAGCGGTCGCCAACAAACAAAGGGGGAGTTGCGCAAGCATTGTGGGAGGGACGAGCATAAGGGCGAGGTGCCTGGTGTTTTGAAAGTTAGCCAATCAGCAGGGACGTTGGAGATCTTTTTATGTATAACCTGTATTTATTGTGGTGTCGATCAATAAAGAATCAGTATGATACCTCCTGTACTCACCGTTCTATGCCATGATTCATTGCTCTAGGTTGTAGTAGTAGTAGTAGTAGTAGTAGTGGTAGTAGTAGTAGTAGTAGTAGTAGTAGTAGTAGTAGTAGCAGTAGTCTGGTCTTACATGATGATCAGATTAGTAAAAAATTTAATTCGTTCAGGGGAAAATATTGGTCCCTTGTCGGAAATGTTTTTGTACATGATGATCTGAGCTCAACCACAGAGATGTTCCAGAAAACCTCAACCAACATGAGGCCCCATGGGTCATGGGTCGACGGTAGAGTTTTACACACATACAATATTGACTGGTTTCAGATACAAGCGGTCGTATGCTCCCAAGAGTTGACGCGTAGTAATATCCGAGCGCATGCCAGGATATTGCGCAGAGTCAACTCCAAGGAGTATACTACCGCTTTCATCTGAAACCAGTATATATTATATTTATTATCCACCTTATTCTGAAAAGTTAGATACTGATACTGGTTCATTTAGGTACGCACTAGATTTTCATAGGCACTATTTTTCCGTATGCGTAGGCTTTTGCTACCCGGAGCATATGATATATCCATATGCTCCGGGTATATAGATACACGATCCCCATGTGTTTTCTACGAACACTTTGTATTAGGTGGATAATAAAGCGAGATACCTGTCGTCCTGCTGCGAACTCGGCTTTTTGTGCAAAAGAAGTTATGAAATCCAGGAGAACCTGTGGCACTTCCATGCATGTGCTCTCCCGAACTACCACACGGCAGGGACTAATCCTCTATCGAAGAATGAATACACCACCTCTCAACTACCACCGCACGAAACTAATTGCTATATATATATATATATATATATATATACATCCGCCGTATATAGGTGTGCTTTTGCATTTTCAAGGTCGTCCTATTCCCCGTGTGTACATACACCTTATCTGTAGGCGCCTGATTCATATATACGCCTGATTCTGTTGTATTTACATCACTATCCAATAGTTCCGATCTCTGGTCGCGGCAGGTCGCGGCAGGTCGCGGGTGGTGGGTCAGTGGCGGGTCGCTATTTTATTTTTTTATCATGTCTACACCCAGCATATATATATCGGGCAGAGTATATTTCCTCTCGTATACGGCAGGTCTGAAATACAGCCAAGACGCGGCCGTATTCAAAAGGAAACAGTTTTGTATATGCCTCATACACTGGTGTGGATTACAGGTGTATACAAATGAAAACAAGTTGATTTACAGCCGATATGTGCGCTGCCGTGATGCCGCATGTATGAATAAAGAGGTTAATTTCGTGCAGTGTACCCCAATCCCGACATTAAGATAGAGCTGATGATATATTTTTCAGAATCGACCTTGATATTTCTTCATAACATTTTCATGGTTTATGTGGTAAGAAAAATGGTGGCTGTCATTTCTCCATGTGGATTACCACGAAGGGATAGCAATGAGATGGTGTTGAAAATTGCCAAAATTAGTCTGTGATCCCCCTTGTGAGGAGTGACTACTGAGCAACATTTCCATGCCAGAGTAGAAGAGAAATATCTCCGTGAGGCAACGATATTGGGGGAGTAGTAGAATTTAAAAGAATAACATATGAAACAATATAGGCAACATGATATGTAGAAAAATAATTTATTACTTTAAATATACAGTTCCACAGATATATACAGAGGAGGTCAGCATGTACAACACAATAAACGCTATATAAACACAATATGATATCCCATCGGGCTTCTTGCTAAGTAGGCACTATCTATAAGGATAGCAAACATATAATTCCCTTTCATCAATATATGTACAATATAGTCTTTTTTTTCATAGAAAGATAGAAGTGTGGCTATGGTTATCATTTAAATGTCATAATTACAGGTGGCGTAATTTTGTTAGAAAGCATAGTTGGCATCGTGATTAGTAGACGTTCTTTTAAATCTTGGTTTTAGGCATTGCATTGATTAACGAAATATTGTGTCTGGGACCATGACTAGATTTGTACTGCTGTTGTTGTTATTATTGACTACCAATTCTGGCAACTCACGTCATAACTGCAGGGCCATCTTTTAACTTGAATAATGCCCAACATTTTACGGCTTATTAGTGATCAATTTTAAGAAAAAGAAAATCTCAAAAATACAACTTTACAGTTCCTGTTAAACTGATATACCCCTTGACGATCACTCTCGGAAGGGCATGCGGTCAAGTGATTCTTGATATGTGATGTAGTAACATTAGGACAGATCCCTAGGTATTTACACTACAATACAATATGAATAAGCGTCATCTATCGACTTCTCAGTCTCACCCCCGTCAGATATACTGTGGTTGGGGTATGGGACACCAGTATGTTTAAATATGGCAGTGAACGCGATATGATAATTACTATAGGTACTTCCAGTTTTCTCAGTATCACATCGAAGCACACACCATACATTGCTACAACCGTTTGGTCTACTACTTTCCGATATGTTGGCGATAGTAAAGACGGTATTTCTTAGAACATTTGACACCTGTCCTAGAAGCTCATTGGAAAATTCTTCACAATAAGGGATTTGCAAGACATATTATCCATTGCCAAACTGTAAGGCATTGTGGCTTCGGCGTGAGATATCTTAAGGCATTTGATAAGCATTCATTTGGTCAATGTGTGTGATTCTAGGAAAAATTCTCTCCACGTGATATTGAGAAATGTAGATCAATAGATGAAATTACTTTATTTAAGACATATTACGTTCAATGAAAGGCACACTGTAAGTGACACCTTTGATTTTGGTAACAAATAATGATTGCTAGATTACGAAATGGAAGGGTCTACAGTGGTGCCAAATATATGTAGCCTCTCCAATCTACTGGTACCATCAGCAATATAGACTGTCATTATTGATTATGTTTTTCTCCTGAATGTAGTATTAATTACACCAGTTTCTAAAGTGCTGACACTTTGGCATAATCAAAATCCCTTCTGTCGACACAGAAAGTTCATGGTTTTATGCATTGTCCCCAAAACTGTCAATTAGAAATTCATGATCATATTGTTAATATCCTTATTAGACTTATCAATTGTATTGAATAATTCAAGAATCATCGCAGAAAACAAACTCTACGGGAAGAAATAGTGACTACGTCAACCATTCCTTCCTAGACTGCATTGTCTGATACCATGTCCGAACTGCAGCACCACCTGATGCATTAAAACAAACCAACGTAGAAGGCTCCGATACTGTTCATGTGTCTTCGTCTAACCCATCGTGTGGCATGACGGAACTAATGATAGATTGAGGTAAGAATAGGGAAAGGGGGAATCTCAGGTCTTTCTAAGTAACATTTGCTGTAATCTTTAGAGGACCTTATAGCCTTTGACTAATATTTAGTTCTGAACAGGTTGGTCACGCGATCTGTGCGATAACTGAAAGTGAAAAAGTAAAGGTCCTCTTCCCTTCACATTCAATCAGTGTGTGTTACACTGCTCCCAGCGTACAAAGTTCTATGACACCTTTCAATGCACCTAGACAGATATCCTGATAGAAACAGAGCAAGAGACTATGTGTACGAAAAAATACTTTTACAAAGTTCAGAAATATCGTAGGCAAGATGGCGAAAGGAGCAAAGTAATGGTATGAAACCGTCAATGCAAGTCTGCAATGTATTATGGTGACTTACTAAGGCTGATATAGGTTAACAATGATCTGTTGCTTAGTATGACCCATTTCATGGAAATCTATGTTTACCTACACAAAATATACAATACAAATATAGAGGATATACTTTACTATACAATATCTACAAGGATTGTTTTGTGCTATAGTACATTTGTATATAGATCGGTTCATGGTTCACTTTTCCAACTCCACGCGACAATATATGAATGACTTAGCCAGTTGTCATAAGCATTTGCCTTTAGTAATATTTTTTAAGACGCGTTGAGCTATCGTAACCACTTGCATCAGCGCGCCACCATCTACTTTAATTCATGCTGAGCTATTAACACTATCCAAATATCTAGTTGAATCCAGAAGTGAGATTTCTTGTACATATTTTGTTTTCAAAACTGACAGACTAAACCATATTTTTTATATCAAATATTCGCCCAAAGGAAATTTGATATAAAAATTTATGATGATGTGCACCTAGCTTGTTCTACTGATATGAAAAGCTGAATTTCCAAATTAAGGTCTCTTTGCATGTTTGCGCAAGCTCAAAGCAATACCACAATTTCAAGGTAGCATTGGTTGTTACATGAAGGCCCTAGCCTCGTATTTACAAAACCTTAAAACGTCATTTAATAATGGCCTCCGTATCACATTTGGGTCGCCAAACACGCCATAATTCTGTGGTCAACTCTACTAATTGGTTTAAAGAAAGGTGGCTCTAGCAATAAGTCTATAATCGAGCTCTACTGGGTCATCAAATGAATATGGGAATAACAAAATGGCTTCACCTTTCTTACTTAACCAGACTGACTCCATCCGATATCCCTTTGACTTTGCCACACTACAAGATAGTAGCCTCGGGAGTGTGTGTGGACCAAAGCACCAGTGTATGATACAGATAGTTTTTTTTATCCTGTAACCTATGTCCAGAGTCTCCTGGACATATTTCTGTCTGAAAGTGAAGTCTTATGAGGATGTCTGTAGGCCTTCTCACGGTCGAAATGTAGATAAAGGACATTTATAAAATACCCTATTTTCTTCACTTTCAGCAGTGGGCTGGGCCAGTGCCCTGCTCGGCACCCCAAACCGGCAAGATCAATTGTGATGTAACACCGGATGGGGATACATATGTCATATAAACGTCACATGACCTTCCCCTTCCGTCCCCCTCGCCGAGCTGTATCCGGTTCTCCGAACTGTGCACAGGTGGCGCCAGCAGAGCCAGCTGAGAAGGAACCGCCTTCACACCAGAAGGTGGCGCCACTCGTTTGGTCCCTCATCCTGTGTATGCGTGGCGGCGATGCCGTGATGCTGAGTCCCGCTGCCACACACAGGGTGAAATAAATGCAAACAAAGCCTCTGTAGCCTAGCTTCGTCAAGAATCACAAGTGTGTGCGCAGATGCGTCACTGGTCGCCAGCCTCCACTGGCAGAGTTAATGACGTACACGTCACGGTACGTCAGGGTATGAAACGTCATGAGATGAGATGGCGCACCACGCGGGTGAAGCGTCCTATTTTGTGCCACTTCACGTCACACATTTTGCTACGTACACGTCACCACCACTTCACACGTCCTGATACGTCACGTCACATGACAAAGACCCTCATCTCCACGCATGCGCAGTTCCCAGAGCCAGGGTGAACACCAGGAGAGACAGACACGAAGGTGAGAGTTGGGCAAACGGCGCTGCGTTCGTGTTTGCTAGGACGGTGCCTTTCCGTACTTCTGGATTCTCCGTCCGCGGCGCCACCCCTGCCTTGTTAGTTCCCCTGGTGGCCGTGTGCGGCGCGCTGGTAGGTGGCATGCCGGTGGCCAGTGGCGGTCCGGCGTGAAGGCGGCAGTCGGGCCTGTAGCGGTAGCGCAGGTAGAGTGGGTCCTCGAAGACCTTCTCCATGAGCTGCGCTACCACGACGCCCCCGCCTGGACAGGACTCAGTGAAGACATTCTCGTAACACTGCCTGAGGTCAGCCAGGGACCTGCAAGAGGACAAATATCATTGGTATATTGTAACGATTGGCATGTGTGGTGGGATTGTTTTTGACTACCTGACTTAAAAAAGAAACCATTGCCAATAGAAACATCTAGTGTAAATCATATATTCGTATTTACTGTTTCAAATATTATTGCCATTTTAGCCACTAATTTCTTCAAGATTAAAGATTAGTGTGACCTTAAGATTCATGTTTGATTACAAGGAAAAATAAATGGATGTTTATCCAATTCCCTTTATCGGGTTGCAACCAAGAGAAATGACTCTTTAAATTTATTAAAAGGTCCTAGATAAACTTCCTAAAATCAAATTAGAATCAGAATCAGGATAACGTGTGGGTGGTATATGGAGAATGGCTGGTTATCCTTAATCACTGTGGTATTTAGAAGGAAACCCACGAGATGAAAATAGGTCCGTACTCCACCGAGTTTGACTGCAGAGTAATTCATGAAGCGTAGCTGAGTGAATTACTCTGTGGTCAAACAAGAGTTTGACTAGAACCTCACAGCCATGGAGTATGAGTTCCTAATGTTAAGCCTATGGAGAAAAATACCGGGGTGAGATAAATGCTCAGTATACTCACCCCCGGAGGTCTCTGGTGTCGTTGGAGGCGTTCAAACAGTAGAAGTTGTGTGCATTGATGCGCTCCAGGTTGGGCGAGAGATTCGTCCAGATATGGTTACATCGTGACAGTGTGTTGTTCTGTAGGACGCCTCGGTAACAGCGCACGTGTTGATTAAATCCTTCAAGAAACAAGATATACAATGGTCATTGATCTTGATCCTAAAGGTACTGATTAAATCCTGTCACCTTCGATAGCAGGTATGACCATGAATATTAAGGAGAAGATATGAAAGTACCCCTTTTTGCACGACCTTATGACTAGAAGTGAGTCAAAAATAGTTGCGTTTTGAATAGGATGAACTGCCACAGGCAGTGGCGATTTTCAAATTAGAGTAACAATTAGATCGGAAGACAGTTGGAGCTATTTTGAAATATTAAACAAAGCATTAAGTAGCTTTGTTAAAACTGGTGCCTTAAATTATCAGAAAGATTTGGTAATTGATCCTAAGCTCCAGGGAATAGCCATTCCTAGGGGCAAATGAATACACCTGCCATTGCTGAACATCGCAAGAATCATCTATTCTGACACTCAGCTTGTATACTCTGTCTGATGGTAAATTACCATAATCAGAATAAGCCAAACACTAATATAATTACAACGTTGTAGTGGAAGGTACATTGTGATGTTATTTGCCATATGTCTGAGATAACTGCTATACTCAATGTTACAGACAAATGATACTATCAAGAGTCGTCACGAGTTCGACGAGTGACATTACGGAGCCAACAAAATGAGTAGCATAAATAAGCTCAAACTCAAACGAGTGGCGTCTAGATTTTATCCTACCCCGTTTCCATATTTTTTCAGTATCAGAAAATAGTGGCATAAACAACATTTTATGTCAGACACGTGAAATAAACAAATCCCATGTTAAGCCTATGGCGTTTTTTATTAGGGGTAGGATAATATGCGAAGGGACGGGATACTTACCCTTTTTGCCCTCGTTACAGATGAAGTCCATTTTGACCAGGTAGGACCTGAGCATGCCGTCAAAGCCGTAGACCTTCTTCAGTCCATGGAGGCAATTCTCTTCTATATTACTCACACATTCTCTGTAGCTGGTGTAGCTCCTGCAATGACAAATATCGTTATGCTGGTGATCTTTCATATAATGAATGTTCGTTAAATTTCTTATATTGTTCGTGATATAGGTGTTTATAATTTCTCATATATACATTCCATTTTATCGATGGTTTTGTGGTGAACTATAAACCTGGGTGATCCGTCAGTATTATAGACACTGGTTTCCATTGGGGCCCATTAACAACATTATAACATCTTATAATCAAAAGCTACACATGAGATTTATGTCTCCGTTTGTGTATACATGTATTATGTTTCTTTAAACACGATCTATACTAAAAATAGCAAAAGTCCGAGAAGCTAATACATGCAATCACGAAAAAAATTTGCATACGTGTGGGTAAATCCAATATGGCCTCTTGAAGTCATCAATGTGTCTTAAAACCCTATTTTACCTGCTTTACCTACTTATCAATGTCTTTCCTACATTGTCATAAAGGATATCGCAACTAGCGTGTGGCAAAGAGAGGGATGTCGCGTCATTGTGTCAAAGATGAGCTACCACCTCAATTATACAATCTAGGGATATTGTTGTAACAGCCTGATAGATCATTGGCAAGTTTCAAAATCTGAGTCGGAGCGTCAAGTCTTCTTAAAGGGATCTTCTCTGTTAAAAGGGGTAGTCACCAAAGCAATTAAAATGGTGGTTGCCTCAAAGAACGCCTCTTTACCATCGCAAGTTGCATGCGATTTACATGTTGCGTGCGACCTGCTTCAGCGAAACAAGCAAGGTTTGATTGGTCCAAATAGTTGCTTGCAATGAACCAATAACATTGAAGAGATATACAATTTAATTGCCTGTGTGACCACACAGTATGTTGCCCGCCCGTTCCCATTTGGAAGGAACTAGAGATTTCACGGTTTCTTGTGACTACCCCTCGGCGTACGCAAGAATATGAACAGTACACATTTATTTGAATAAGCTTTATATAATTATCTTATCTTGGCTTAAAAGACTCAGTAGTAGAATCAAGGTACTCATACGGTGAGATTCATGTTCCTCACATGGTGTTTTTCTAAGACAAATCCCGCTGAGATTCTGTACTCTAACACAATTTCCTCGTCTGAATCGTAGGGTTCTATTTCCATGAGACATGTTACCCCCCTGTAATTGTTAGCGACATTTAAACCTAAAAAGGAACAGAATCTCATGAGATTTTGAACCTTGTGAGGTCCATGAATCCTACCATGTGAACTCCACTTTTGGAGGGATACCGTTAAGATTATGGGAACACATGATATATATCTTATCTAGACCTACTAGCGTAAAGAAGTATGTGATGAAGAATATGTACTTACTGACACTGCTCACGTATGTTTTTCCTCCCTCCGCTAGGAATGAGATCAAAATCCTCCCTAAATAGCAATTTGTTGTCAAGAAATCGCTTCTCGCAAGTGTAGACGACGTTGGTTAAGTTGGCAGGGCACTTATCTGTATATCGGAAACCTGGAAATAAATTGATCATCATAAGTTACGGTGGTGTCTCTGTATCCAGGGCCTCAGAAATAGTGAGTATCATGTAAACAAAGTATAAAAAGATGATAAATAGTGTTTGTTTATAGGGCTAGGGTCTCTTCCGCCGGGCAGGCACCAAGGTCTACTTACTGATAACCTCTCATGGCGCTTACAGCTACGATCGGTATCTCTCTACCAGGCCTGAGGGTTTCCTAGGAAGAGAGTAATCTAAAGTTGGTGGCTCACAGGCCATTACTATATGTGTGTGATCATTCGGATCAAATTGCCGATGATTACGTAAAATTCCTCCTGATGATACGTATATATATATATATATATATATATATATATATATATATATATATATATATATATATATATATATAAATATATAAATGTAAGTGTTCAACATCTCCAAAGTGTATAGAAATTGTTCATAACTTTTGTTTTCTTCTGTTGTTATCTATATTATCCGAGATATGAAGAGAAAATGGGCAAGATGGTGCATGCGTTGACGGATTAGTCAGGCTTCATGTTTATCCGAATATCATATAGCAAAGGTAGATATCTATAATCGAATTCACGATATTAGAGGGAGCCGGAATGGAATGCCGAAGTAAAATGTCTATTTACAATTATCTAGCACGACTAAAGAGTATACAAAGCGACTTGTTCTGGCCAGAAAGAGATAGGTGTTAATAGGCATCTAGGTATCTTTATTTCACCAGCCTCTTGTCCTACGAGACAGGATTTCTCAGTCTTTGTGAGAAAGTTACAGTATCCAAGAAGCCAACAAATGCAGCCTTCTGCTCGATGTACAGTCGCGAACTCAAAAACAAAGTAACGATAAAAAAACACATGCCCGAAAAAAAAACGAGTAAGTGATTTACGACTTTGCAGGTGAGGTGAGGTCGGGTGTCGGGAAAATAAATGGCTTTCATACTTTTTTGACACGTTCAGGTTAGAACGACCTTGGTAAATCGAAACACCATGTCTCATTCATTTTCAACTTCGACAGTATCCTCTCACACTTGAGGGCGTAAATTAGATAATTTCAGGACAGATTCTCCGTGATTATATGCTTATGAATCGGACCAAGCAATGTGTAGTGATATCAAATCGTTTCAACATTAATGAGCATCGGCTGATGGTAAAAAAAAAAGAAAACATCAATTTCTCTTAAGGTAAAGATATATCAGCCCCTCGTCGGTATGCGTAGTATTTATGGTCGAATCGCAAGGATGCATATCTGGGGGTGTTTCAGAAATACTACTGACTTTTTTAACAGGGTAGGAGATGAATCGACCAAGACATTTCTTGGACACTCTCTTTATGGAGTGGTGCTCTGAAAAAAAACCTGATCAAATCCAAATTGATCTCTTGCGTGTTTCTCGCACATTCGTTTTATTTTAGATATATCTTATAATATTTAAAGGAACCTTTATTCAGTGAGGGTCACACGCTCATATACGCTGCCTGGGTTAGGGAGAGGTTATATAGACTTTCAGCGTGCTGCAAAACTACCCTTTCACTCTGTGACATTCGGAAAGGTCCAGAGGATGTGTCTCAGCTTAACATGACCAATCACTAGAGAACGAAATACCTTATCACATGAATAGCAACATGTATGGGTGACCAAAACCTCTTCCAGGGGTCAGGGTGAATAGAATGCTAATCACCAATTGGTGAAATCACAGACTAATATCCAATTTCACCATTGAACCGCAGAATCTTAAGACTGCGGATACGAGACCCTTAGGTCACTTATTATTTTTATCTCTGTATATAATGACATATCGTTTTGCTTTATACAATCAAACGGAAAACTTGTGTAAAAGAAAATATGTACGATGCTGTGGGGACGCTCAAACAGGCTGGTTAAGCCTATGTCCTCGCAGGATAAAACGCAAATAAAAAAAAATAAAAAAAGTGCCGTCCGATGACTTCTTGAGATATAAATATACCATAAATCTCCTATCTATTATATGGAAACAAAGATTCTGTAGATCTCGGAAAGTAAGGCATTATGACATTATTCGTTGTTCCTATGGGAGTGTCATCTCTGGATCTCAAATATGATTAGGTTTTCAGACCCCTCGCGAGTATATAATGTGAGAGACTTTATGGTGAGATAAGGCGTGTGATGTGGCAGGATATATGTTGTGATATGGTATAAGTAACAATGCTATGGAAATTACCAGTTTAATGGTGTTTTATATTTTTATAATCGCACATATTGCGTTAAGCAACACACCGCATCACATAACAGTGTATCGCGTGATGTGGTATGTAACGGTTAATTGGTGATGTGACAATGTGCCTCATGTAACAGAGGGCGTGATAGAGTGCGTACCATCGTAGTTTCTGTCGTAGTTAATCACACAACCGTGGCGCTTGTGCAACTTGTTGGCGATCTTGCCCACGTGAAAAGCGAGGACTCCACTCTCTGGGCTGCAGGCGGATTCCACCAAAGCCACCTTACAGTGTATGTTCTCGTAGAGGAAACTGGAAAGAAACAAATAAATGATACTTATATTTCGGCACAATCTCCACACAAAAGTAGTATTATTATATATACCTTTTCACGAATGTCTCACATCTACTGACCAGAGTACAGATTCCATTCGTCACTGAGAGACTAAATGATATTTGTACGTCCCTCCGTACCATGTGACTTGTTTTAAAATGTCATTTTTAATTATTTCCAGGTACATTATAGTGAGACATAGTGAGCGTGTCTGAATAAATCTGCCCCTTGTTGTTTTTGGTCGGAAATATTCATTATATCCATTGAAATATCCATTGAACTCGGTGAATATTTACGACAAAACCAACTCAGAACAGATTTCGGTCAGGCACAGTAACAATGTCTCCATATAATATCGAGAGAAAAAAAAGAACGTTGATTAAAAGCAGTCTGTTATATCCTGATTAAACATCAAGAGTAGAGAGCGATGACTGTCTTTCAAAACAATTATAGAGGTAATAGGCAATTAAATCATAAATACACACTAAGGTATATAGTCAGGGATCTAATGTTGACTATTTCATTATCAGCGTTAAACGTTGCTACCATCTAATAGTTGAGATTTAGATAAACCGAGCTAATGATAGTTGTCAATGGAAAACATTCATAAATCGCCCAATACATTATTAGGCGTGAATATCAATAAATGAAAATAGTATGTCAGATTTAGAAAGCATAGAATTGTGATAGATCCATTGTTATGAACCTGCTTCTGTATCACAAGAAATCTCCTTCACTCTCCAAGGAAAGAAAGACTTACAGATAAAAAACGAATATTTCCGATTATAAAGTCCCGCATCACAATGGCTACATATAGAATAATAACATTCATATTCCACTCGAGAAATCCGGCTAAACTAGGAGGGACTATTTCCTACTTATCCCAAGGGCAGAGCGCTGCAACACAAGCGCTGTATTCATTCGCCATCAGAAGGACAGCGATGATAAAAACACCGGTTCTGGTGAAAGGTCCACACAATGAGGCAACTCAGGTGTGAAGACAAACTGGCATATCACCACTGTTCTTTAAAGGCTCCCACACAACGCTTTCCCACTTGAATTCCTCTCATATATAGATGAACAAGATTCCATCCCCCCTTCGCAGCCACGACCACAATATTCTATAGTATATATCTCATCTCAAAAGAATTTGTCTGCCAAATGGCA
Organism: Alentia gelatinosa; assembly: GCA_950022655.1. Classification (NCBI taxonomy): domain Eukaryota; kingdom Metazoa; phylum Annelida; class Polychaeta; order Phyllodocida; family Polynoidae; genus Alentia; species Alentia gelatinosa. The sequence goes on from OX465584.1 coordinate 45,761,546, forward strand.
ATTCATGTTTGCTCGCTCACTGAAACCCTTTGTTCTGCCTTATTCATCCCATTATTCATCATAGTCGGGGAAACGTATGCCGGAGGAAGACCGCAAGAAGAAGTTGTGTTGAAAACGAAAGACGGATGGCTAGACACACAGAGAAGGAATGAGAAAAGCAAGAGGAAAAAAACATGGGATATGCGTGAAGAGAGAGAAACAGGAGAGACAGAGAAGGGGCATATCAGAAGTGGGTCTTTATGGAAAAAGAGGGAGAGAAGACAACACGCATTTCAGGTCGTGTTGTGCTTGTGTGGTTCTCACTGAGATGCGTGTATATTATATTCACAGCCATGATCGTAAGACATTCCTCTTTCCATCCCCCAACAGCTGACAAACACTCCAACAATGAGGGTCGGTGCTAAGCGGATTAAACTTAAACATGCAAAGAACACCGAGTGTTCTCTCGTCAACATCTAGCATTCCCTTTACGTAAAGCGGTAATACGACCATCAAAACTGCAAGTAATTGTCCATGTGGACAGTACAATATGAGCAGACATTATGGACTTGATTAGTGTAAAAAGAAAATTGGTTCAATACTGGAATGTGGTTTGTTTCTGAGAAAATAAAAGAACTTGGTACTAATGACATGATCTTGAGCATACTGGTTAAAGATAGATATCATAATCTCAAACTTTTATTTATTTGACAGTTACTGGCACATGTGATACATTACCTTATAGAGGACTTGGTATTATTGTAAGATAACCAAGTGCATAATACGTTATAATAATTAAGTGAGCTGTTTTATAGGCCTATACTTATGTGTGATGACGAGACATGATTATCCACGACAAAAATAGATGTATAACTATATATGTGTTTTTACATACAAATCAATAAAAAAAAATTGAGAAAAGTCAGGAAACTGAGATACGTTATAAAAAAGAAAGAGATACACATGTACATTGAAGCTGGGTCAGATGGACTGTTACCAAACATATTACTAAGTACAATTATGATAAACGGTAATCAGCCCGATATCTCTTGTTACGCGCATGTTGTATGAGTTGGACTCGTTCTCTTTTAGGACGCGACGGTACTTTGCCCCCCCCCCCCCCCCCCCCGCCCCTCACCTCTCCGTCCCGAGTGGAAAAACCAACATGGACTTGAATGAGGAATACGATCTGGTGTATGTTCGACCGCCAGACAATTTTCCAGACCGATGTCTTTTCTAATTATTTAAAGTGCAGTGAAAACTTCTTTTCTACAAAAGTAGATCTTCCACTGCCCACTATTAGAGCCTGACAAACTCACAAAAACATCGGCTCAATATCAAACATACGTTAAGTCGTGGACTTAATAATGTAGAATGTAGAAAAATTCGTTAAGCCTTGAAAAATCGAAGCATGATTAAAAGGTTATAATGTGGAAAAATAGTAAAACTACCAAGGATACCGTTTTAATGAGTAGGCATTTATTATAGAATTAAAAATCTCATTTTGAAGAACCGCATATTTAAAGTGTTTAGTGTGTCTTTGTCTCCTGTGTTTATGTGTAATTTGTTACCAGACTTGTCCATCGAAGATCGCCACATATGTAACGGCAAATGAACGTTGTCCCCCAAATTTTCCTGAATTAAAAACCATAAAAAAGTGACCTCAAACTATATCCATCAGTAATGGACATGATATTGGAGTCTTTGGCTATGATAGACAAACTTGGGGTCAGAACCTATATAAAAATACTTCTAAAAACTAACTTAAAACCACTTAAAACCTCTAAAGATCGAGGTCGACAGTCACCTTGAACGAAGTCGAATCATACCCTGAACTACGATTATTCAGTATTCTGCCAAGAATCATATCTATAAAAACTGAATTGACCAGCAGTCGGCAGCTGTAAATTTTGCTTCAATCAATGCTAGACGACCGGATCTCTTTACGCACTCCATGTCAGGATCATCGAGCCAAGATATATATGAGAGTCAACGACCAAGTCGCCCACAATCACTCTCCAAGCCAATCAACTCCATCCTCAACTGTTACCAACAAGGAGATCCCCACAGGGTCAAGAAAGATGTGCTTGGAGACAGTTAAATAGTTCAGATGGATGCAGATGCGACCCAGATGCAATGGCGACTTCCGGCTTGAAGAGTCCCCTTATGTGTAAGTACCTCCTCCACAGGAGAGTACTATTCTACGACGCCTTCGACAACACAGCTACTTTTACTGAGGTGTTATTAAGTAATTATGCGATTAACGCTGGCCTATATAACTCTCTCCCAGTGACTTATGCCTGAGAGGGTAAATCACTCAATTATATCCCCAATGGTCTTTTTTCATAATTACGAGAAGTAGGCCTTACAGCGCAGGGCTATTAGGATGGGATGCTGGGGAATTTATCATGCATGTGTACCCAAGCTGGATACCTGTACACCTCTCTTGACAACCTGTATGCGTAAGGTATGGCGATAGCGAAGACACCAAGTGTGATTTGTAGTTCCCCGAACCATGTCCTTAGTCTCAAAAGTATTGAGAATAAACTACGACGATAGATAGATGTGTCGGGTAGAATGATGGCGAGCTACACCACAGTGGTAGTTGAATTAAACTGAATATATACTAAAGAGACAGTTAGATATGAGATATATACTTTAATTTGTGTGTAAGGTAGCCTAATTTACACACTCAAGAAAGTATTGTCTCACGGCACCAGCACTTAAAGAAGAATGTGTTATCTTTTCACACACCTGCATACAGCTTAATAATTGCTGTAACTGTTCCTTCATTGGTAAATAATGGGCTCATTTCTAATAGCTGTTGCTGGTACATGGATCGTTTGGGACTCTACCAGGACTCATTTAGGGACATACTGTCTCCTGTACCATGTGTCTCCTGGAGATCGTTTATCTATGCCATGCAACCTTGCGGGGTTATGTGCTATATTAGAGACAATTAGTGCATATTCTAACAGAGGCCTAGTCAGTGAATGTTTACTAATATATTTTGTACATAGTGGTAAACGTCCCTAAGAAAGCAGCATGGACCAATTTGCGCCCACAGACCTAAAGGCCTCGTCGGATTCAATGTAACTAACATTGCTAATACTAATAAGCCTGAGGTGGCCTCTGACACTGCACGCTCAGGCCTGTGGTATGCGCACCGCTGGAGGAGATACTAAGAAAGAAACTGATGAGTGTTTGGTCTGTGTTCCCGTATGCCATCGAGCTTGGAGCGCTCAGGGATATGAACGAGGCGATAACCGAGTGAATATTCTGAAGTACTTCAAAGGAGATGGCTATCGGGGACACAGACCCAACACGAAATGTTTCTGAATTTATCTTGGCCTGAAAATAGTTATTGAGTATGAGTTACCGTACTCGCATGCCTGTCTAGAACGAGTTCCCAATGTTAAGACCATGGACGTTTATACCAGGGTATGATAAAGGAGAGGCCCCCTCTACAGATACTCAGTGTGTATGACCGTGATCGTCATATCAGCCGCCTCTCAAGACGGCGTGCGGGGGAGGGCGCGTCGTTTCCGGCCATTCACATTGAAGTAGCTCCCTCCTGCCTTACTCTCCGCCTCCCCCACGACACCGATCCTCACTGCTCCTCCATCATCCGCATGTCCTTCCGTTTTCACGTCCTTTTGCCTTCCTGCAGGCTCTTCCGCCTGCCTGTCGGTTCTGAAACCTTCTCCCGGCCCACCTCCAGGCTCGCCTGGGGCCTGTTTACTAATCTAGGATCGTACATGAAGAAGTTTTCTGTACCTCGTACAAGGGCTTATCGTTTAATGATATTCAAGTCTGTTCACTAAGGCAGTATTAGCCTCAATAAGGTCTTCCATAAGTGTATAGAGTTGACCCATATCGTCCGTGGGTTTCTATGGAATACAGAAAAGGATCTACATGTAGCATCCTAAATTATTAAACGGCTTGTGCCTCCCTCGGGGTCCGCCTGACCAGACATTCTCTGCCCACCCTTAACCGCCCTTCCCACCCTCTAAGCACGTTAAAGGCTCTATTACAGGGTGGGTGGGGAGTGGAGGTACAGAACTCACGATATGCTAAGACGTGGTTTTACTCTCAACTTGATTCCAGTCTCCTAGTGTCGGCTCGTGTCGACAGGTGGCGGCACGTGCGTCCGGCTCAGAAGGAGGTCGTGACGTAGGCTGTCGTGACGTTCACCTGTGTCATAACCATGACCGTGGAGAGCCCACTCAGCTGGCTTATTTGGGAGTAGTATTTAGATGACGATGACGTATTAAGATTAGCCTCAGGGAGAGGTCGCGGATTAAGTCCCCGTTTCACCTGCCCGGATCAGCCACAATCCGCCTGCGGCAGTAGTGGCGATGTTTAGTAAGTGGACACGGATGAAGATGTAATACGAACCTTGAACTAAGTTGCATTGACTGAGAGTAGGGTGTTTCACCATAATAGTATTTAATATACGCTCTCGCAGTTTGTTGTTACACATATTTACAATCTCTCTCGGTGTTCACATTCGTTTTCACCAATAGTAAACAGCGTTATGTAACTGTTCTGCCATTCATGTCATTTTTCAACAAGAACCACGAAGATAATTACAAATCTATTAACTTAAATAGCAGAAACAGTTGAGTTTGAACTCATTTTGTATTCTTGTTTCATAAAGTGAATATGCCAACTGTATTTCAGAGTAACTGGATTCAAATACCTGAGCGACAGGTAAGAATTGCATTCATAGTAGATGTGATTCTTGATACTCGAAATAAGGTAGGTGAATTCAAAGTGGGACCAGGAATGACAACCCGTGGAGCCTATTCTCGTGTTCACGGCCCCTCCGGTGGGTACTGACCCAACCCTTGTCTGACATGGCATCGCACTAGACCACTGGAGGTAAAGGTGAGACTTTGATCCTGGCCCTCTGACTGCACTTTACACCTGTCTCCAGGCGCCCCCCCCCCCTTCCCCAACGTACACATGGTTTCCAGGCCTTACCATTGGTCGTCGTTGACTTCAATACAAACCAATACATTCAGCTATCTACCATCTTTGTAATCTGTATATGGACTATGAATTTCTTGGATAGTTATTTATTCATGTATACGGCACATAGCCTATGAGCCATGGGGGCGGCCATGACGCCCCCCGAGTAGGTGTTCTTCACTAATGGAGGTGAAAAAGTAGGTGTTCTTCACTAATGGAGGTGCAAAAGAAGTGAGTTATAATAGAGAAGTGTCACAACTCTAGCCTTGCTCACATATGTTTATAAAGTGTTCCATGTGAAAAACATCATGTCCTGGATTTAATCAGTATCTCATCCTGCTATAGGATGGGTGTAGAGAGTCAAGGGAACCATAGTAAAACATTGAAAGGCAGTTGAATTTCGTAAGAACAAAGAGCCAGAATAGAGATCTGTCCCCCCAAGGGGCCTGCCATACTGCTAGCCACCTAGTGACAGCTTCATGAACTAACAATGGCTCTGTCCCCTATAGGTTTCTATCCCTGTGTTCTATGACATCGTTTAATTTACCTTCAGCAGCCAAGAACCTTGGGTATGTTGTATTACCTATGCCTACGACAGTACTGGGTACAAGGAGACCTAGTTCCAGGATTATCGTTTAACTATATTCAAGCTCGTTCGCTAAGACCTTTCTTACCTAACCAAAGGTCATCAATAAGTATTGAATAAAGTTGACCTACATCAACCCCGGATCTAATTAGCGTACAGAAAATGGTCTTCATGTATGAGTCTAAATTATTCCACAGGCCCCTGACCTACTTTCGTAAATATAGGAATAATCTGAGGGCTGAATAGAAGGCATGTGCCCTGAATAGTCTCCAGGCCTTGGTGATTTTGAAGACATGCATGTAAATGAAAACTGGAAGGGGTGTATTAGCACATTACGTTGCTTCGCCAGTGTTGTGTCTCTTTGATGGCGACTAGAGCAGACCATAAGCCAACTAATGGATCAATCTGTGGTCAATGTCTGATCATGTGACTTGCCATACAAACTCACATAATGGTATCTCAACTTGGTGACTGGCGATGGTACGGGGACCCTATCTCTCATATATTTACAAATGGAAATCCATTGAATCGCAATTGAACTTTAAAGGAAAACAGGTAACGGGAAGATTCATTTTAACGGTCAATGTGGGTGGTATAAGCACCTCACTTGGGACAGTCTGTACCCTGTGAGATAACGACTTGCATGATGATTGCATGATGCTCACACATCGCCTGGAGTCTCACAGCCGCCTGCACCCGGGAACAAAGTGTGGAATTCGGGGGGACACTTGGCGGGGAGTAGAGGTGAAGGCAACCATGAAAGGCTGCCTTCCCCTGCTCCCCTCTCCTAGAGACGACTCGGGGACCCGGGCGACTCCCTGACTGACTCCGACATGTCTGTAGACTCAGGTTCACCTGGGCGTCATGCTCCAGTGACAACCATTCAATGCCAGCATCCCTCCTCCTCCTCCTCTTGGCCCTCGAGGGTTGACTCTGTATGTCGAATCATTCATATCTGCCAGCATTCCTTTACGTAAAGACGTTCTATGCAGCTCGCGTGTGCCTCACTTAAGGATTCCTCACAGATTTTTAAATTTAGGATGTACTCCTTTCAATCTTAGGCTAGGATACCAATACATAGTTGCACCTGGCTTCTGAACAGTAATACACATGGCAATTGTTTTCCATTAGTGAGAAACATAAAGTTACGGGTTACCTTCAGTATTGTTGTTTTTGATGGCATCCTCAGTAAACATTTTATTGGCAACTTTGGAAAGAGAATGCCCTTGTGATATACAAATATATTTGACGGTTGATGGATGACTGATAGCCTTACATCTGCATTCTGGGTAGTTGCAATGTGAAATTGCAAAAAAACATAGCATCAATGCTGTCAACTGAATTTCCTTATTCTCATTTCAAGTACATCCTCATAGCTGCTGGTTCAATGCTCTTGCTAGATTTTCGTGAAACCATGCTCAATTGATGTAGACTTAAGACACTGAACAAATCTTTGTTTCTTGTGGCACTGCCCGTTTCTAAGTGGAATTTCTCTGCCCACTTAGTATAACACTCTTGTTCTTCTTAAAGAGAGATAAATCAAGGTTTCACAGGCTGATGAATCAATGACTAGGGTGGTGTGGCACAGTAGTTTATCTTTGGAATACCGGTCACGACCATGACTGTCCAGTAGGCTAATGATATGTTCATCCTGTACTGATGTATACCACCGACACCTGCTATTAATTGTGATCTGTTCTCACAAAGATTCCATCTACAACTTATCATTTCTGATATCAATCTCTGTACATAAGTTGCAGTCATGCCTCAGAAACCAGAAACAAATGTAACTGATTACATCCTGAGCCTGGGCATGCAGTGAAACCATTCGCAAGACTGACCACGACTCAGGTTAACTAAATGTTAAAATAATAGTCTACGGTTTTATCCAAATGCTACACAGCAATACTTTTATTTCAGCCACCATCAAGTTTTATAGAGATCGCCATGATGTGACCATCTTAGCTTCTGATAATACCACCTCAGCTTAAAACTATACTGCTTAGTGGTCTCATTAACCGCTCCTGGCTTTAGCTCTTAGCGCATGCCTCGCATACTTCCCTGAAGTACGATCTTTTTATAGTCGGGTATAATTACAGACCAACACCGCATTAAACCGTCCGTCCACAGGTGATCCCTGTATGCAGACACAGTTGTTCTTACATACAGGAGGAGTGGGGATATATACTAAGCTGATGACTGCATGTTAAATGTCTCACCCTCCCGGCTCTCCATGACACACTACATAACCTACACGTACCTATTAAACACCCCCTGACGCCCCCGAGTGGGCAGGTAAGACGCCATGCTACTTTCAGTAATCACGTGATAAGGGGGTGAGGGGCGTCAGGGCGTGGAGAATTCGGCGAAGGTCATGTGTACAAATTCTATCACCTTGAGCAGGGCCCTATAAACACGTCAGTGGAGACCTCGTCCCTTACTGGGGCCAGCATCCCTCCGTGTATCGAAGACGGGGGCAGCGCCCTCCCGGCGCCACTTTCTGGGCAAATGCACAAGACTCTGGTCTATTAACATGTGAAGTCTGTCTAATCGGAATGTCATTTGGGAATAGGTCAATGAGCCCTTACTGAAAGACTTAGGCCTCTCCGTAACCCCAGCCTTTGTGAAGGGCCTGGCCACGATCTCCCTCACGAAGGACCTCTTGGTGCAGGGCCAAATGTGTGGCATTCGTTGCCAACGACACCGTCACGCAATGGTTTTGTAGTAGTTGCCACTCGGACATGTATAATGATATGTTTACGCCCCTGATTCCTGGACGTCAAAAGGGTGCCACTCACAGTTGTCTGTTGGTAAATTGGTAATGCATTCCTTGCGGAAACGCCCCCTTTTCCACGGTATGTGTCCATGTGTGGGGCTCATACAGTTTAAATAGGAAGATGAGATATTACAGGCTTATGTATCAACGCCCCCGCTCTAACGGTTTACCTTGAATTTGTAGTGATTAAGTATGTATTTTATTATATAGTATTAGATTATATCAACAAGTATACTCGTTTATTATACATGTTATGCGTTAATAGATGTGATAAATACATATATTGTGTTTTCTTTTTATGCACTTTTATAACAGGAAAGCACCATTGTGACTTAAACTCATGTCATATTTTCCGAGGTTACGGATCCCGATGCAGTTCCTTCTATGCTGATTCATATTTAGGAAAACAATGGTGTTCTACCTAGTTGTTCTAGCAAGAGTTTATTTCCTATTTCTAGAATGTTTCATAGAAATACTCTTTCTATGCTGGTAAGTGTCTCTGCAATGACATCGGTAATCTTGGCATCCTAGTATAGTATGCTGGGATGTTCTCCATTTGGAAGTTTTAAGTTCATGTGAGATTTACTTACTGGCAGCGGTTCTGGGTCTCTTGCTTGAGGTTGAACTTGTAGAAGGCGTCACATTGTTTGCCTAGTTTCCCCTGCATCTGATCAGTGAAACAGTTCAAACTGCTTCTACAACCTGAAGGGTAGATATGGGTATTTTATTACAAGTTCAACATTCATATTTGTTTTAGTTAACCAATATCCAACTCTGTAGATTCTCTACATTTTATAGCGATATTTTAGAGGCAATGTATTTGCTATCATTAATTAATTAATTGCAAATGCGATTAGTATACAAAAATTGGCTTTGTGCATATCCCTAACCGGAGTTCCATGTACCCCTTAAATGTTAAACGTATAATATTTGCCATAAAAGGGTTTTAGTTTCGTCTCACGATTATCTATAGATTATGACAGCAGAAAATAGTGGTTGTCCCGCGACTACAGTGGCGCTATCTTACAATTTCCTGGCAAATGATGGTAGAACTAACAATCAATCTGTGCCTAATAGGGATGTCTTTCTGGGTGTAGATTAATCATATATCAGTGTAAGATGCCACGAAACACATGAACTTACTCTTGATTCCGCTACAGCTACAGTTGACCTGGTCGTAAATGATGCTCCAGTGTTTCAGCATGTGTTGATTTAAAAGGTGTGGGCAGCCCTCCTTGATCGGCTTGAAACACTCTGTGAAGGCGTCCACGTGCCTGCACAACGATAACAAAGATATACCTCTTTTTTATTATTATTTAACAAAATACAAAATATAGCTCTGCTATAAGCAGATCTTCCGCTGTAGCTGGATCGATACACCAGCTACATACACAGCATGTCCACTACACATTAATTACAGATATTTACAAGATGGCGATGATGATGGGGATGATAACCACAACAGCATAACTAAACTCAGGACCACAGATTTCCTATTTGATTCTGTACCCCCTATCGCCACTCATAAACCGAGTATTTCGATTTCACCTGTATTTTAAACTCTTTTCTTGTAGCTGCATACTGTAAGTTCGCACCGAATTGGTCCCACGATTTCGGGCCCCTGTATACATGTATAGGCGACTTCCGATAACATCAGGTTTTGGTCCTCTTCAGTTTAAACATTATTTTTCTGTCAACATGTAAACCGCATTCAGCTTTCTCCCAGGACGACTGTTGTCATGTTCATCACACCCTCTGGTACTACTAATAGGGTGGACTCTCTCTTGGATACCTAGGTTGAAATAAATACTCCATTGTGGTTTGTAATTTATCCAGCGCTACGATGCGGTGCTAATGGACCAATTCTCCTTTGATTATAGTTGCGTAGAGCATTATATCTTTTATCTACACAGCTGGCACAAAATTATGTCAAGAAGTAAAAGGAAAACCATAAGTTCTAATTAACAGTCTTTTTATACACGGTTTGCAGTCAATCATATAAACAGGTTACCTGGGAGGATATATGTGTAGGGGGATGAGTGTCTAAGTATACATGCATAATTACTGTTGTGGGAGTGTATGGCTCTGTGGGAGTATAGCTGTGGTTGTATGAATTTTTACAGCGGCTAATGACTAAAAATACTTTACACTACGTCAAGCTGCAAATAACATAAAATTCACCCCTGGGCAAGGATTCTATTTCAAGCAGGCATACTCACTCTACAACTAATTTGTGACAGGTGAAATAATACACCCAACGCACTTCACAGATGAGGCGCCATTGAGATCAAAATAACAAGCCGATTCTAAATTCCGTACCCACTTAGTGTCTTTTCATTCAACAGTTACAGCGATGAGCATTGCATTTTGTATAGAGTAGAGGACGCTTATCACATACCTGCAGACGTCGATACTCTTTCGGCGGCGGGTGTTGCCCTTGTTATCGCGATCGACCATCTTCTTGACGAGCTTCTCGCCCTCCTGAATACAGCGGTCGAACTGCTCGTTGGACTGGTCGTCGTCCAGCTCACACCGCACCTCCCTCGTCCCTGTCACCAATCAACAAGGTCACAAGTTTAATATGGAGCTACTTGTACCCCTTTACACGGGGTTGAGATAAACATTACCGCGCCTCTGTCGTCCCTGTCACCAATCAACAAGGTCACACATGTCAAAATGGAGCTACATTTCGCCCCTTACACGGGGTGAAATGAACATTACCACACCTCCATCCTCCCTGTCACCAATCAACAAGGTCACACATGTCAACATGGAGCTACATGTGACCCCTTACACGGGGTGAAATAGGTATATGACAAAGGGAGCCGTTCCAAGCAAAGGATTCCCTAAAACGGGTTATCCCTCTTACACGGGGTGCCCTTTAGTGGGCTTCTACTCTATCACTGTATCTATACTGTGTTTGGTCATCACTAATCAATACGAGATGTAGATGATGGTAATTAATGGGGGAATATTGATTGCTGTGAACTAGTATTAATGTATCACGCATGTTTACACTTATAAACCACGACCCAATTCATATCTTGAAATATATGAATACACAATAGGTGGCTGGTACTTCTGTACGAACAGAGAGAGCCAAAAGAATCAAGTATAGATTGTTTTACCCAGAAATCTCTGCGTCTTCTATCAGTATGTTGTCATGTATAGAGGCTTTTGTGTCGATATAATCTTTGTGTACAATTAGTTCGCTGGTTTACAATGAATACTACGGTATGCAAATATGGTGTTTCATTCAATCCAAGATAAACATTGTATATATTTTCTTCTATGCGGGTGCCTGTGCATTATGCTCAAGTTTGTATACCCACACATGTGTTGAGGCGCTTCCTTTCATGAAGCTCGGAAATAGACCTTGTAATAGCTTCACACTAACAGATTTTCAGGTGTATTACAAGCCCCCTATCCTTCCCAATAAACCCGTGACTCTGATGGTGACAATGGTCAGTGCTAAGGTAATCATTAACAGTTTAGGCGCGTCAGGCGGCATTACTCACGTATCTATTCGTCTCTCCCCACTCACCACACCCCTCCCCACCTCACCACGTGACCACAGGTGTTTAATCCAGTGGGAGCCCTGCGTAGGGCCCTGCTTAGACCCCGCACCATGCTGTGCCCTCAGTGAGCTGCAGACTCTCCGCCCATGGGACACCTGCACCGCCTACAATACTCCTCAGAAATGTAGAAGCTAATAGAACCCAGGCCGGACAGTGTTGTCAAAGTCGGCAGTATTCAATGGGTGGTCTTTGGTGTATACAGACAGCGACATTCCGTCTGGTTAAACACAGGGACCTCTTGGGATACACCTGGCTATACTTACCATACCTAAAGGGTTGTTCTTTTATACAGGTAGCGTGTACAACAACTCCCCTCTCAATATTCCCTAGGATTCTCAGGGACTACTGTAGTACCATTCAGGTCGACCCGAGGAGATACTCCAGCCATTTACTCACAAATAGCTCCCACATTCTGCTGTCAGAATACACCAATATCTTACTAATTACTATCGAGCTTACTACCGTAAATACCTGTATATTGTTATCATATTCTCTTAAATATTAGAATTAGGGGTAGGACTAAAATATTATCCAATTGTATGGCTCCGATGTTGACTGATGGTCCGTGCATAGTGTCAGTCCATTCAACCCTAGGTTAGTCTTCATTTTCCGTATGTGGGCGAACCCAGTCATAAGTATTGACTGACTGGGATGTGGGGACTGGGACGTGTTGACTGGGATGTCATAATTCATTCTAATAGCCTACTTTGAAGTGCTCAGTGCGGTATACATTAAAGGATGTCGTATTTTCCTCTTTTTTTGTTTTTTCATTTTACTAATGCTGAGATTACTCGGTGTGGTCAAGGATACCAAAGGTGGTCTACACCAAAAAAGACCGGTCCCTAAATTAACGTCTCTATAGGGTATACACTACCTTAAGAGAGATTCTGGTACGCTAAGGTGCATCAGTACGACGTTCTGTGTCAGTGGACAGGTATGCTAACTACCCCTACACCCCCTGTCCCTCTCCCCGAGTCCCTATCCCACACCTGGGCAGGTGTGCGGGGCGGGGTTGTAAGGGGATCCTCCTGTGGCCCAGGGTGTTCATGAGGAAAACTCGGAATAGAGATTCGGCTCCAAATCCAGCCCCCAACCCGGTGCCCTTTACTATACCCCGTCCATCTGATAGACAGGCTCTGGTTAAATGCCCTCAGGGTAAGTTATTTCATTATAAGCATCCCCAATTAATGATCAACCTCAGAAGATGAAAATCCTTACCTCCAGTCCAACCCCCTCTTTCACTTTCCTTACACTCCTGCAGTTGATCATTAAAGCTATGGGGGCGTGGGATAGGGGTAGATGTGGAATGCGAACCACAGCGTAGGGTTTGATTCCGGGTCGTTCAGCTGTACTACATTACTTTCCTGGCATCCGCATCTCATAGATTTGATCTCATTGTGATATGGCCCTTGCGGTCGCTACGTGGTAAAGTATCTAAAACCACCGAAACATCATCAACTTCACTGAAGTCAAGTCAATGGCTTGAACCTCACAGGTACCAATCGGAATGCCTGGACTTCCCACGTAGTTGACGGGGAAATGTATGTGGCAGGGGAGGAATGGACAGGTTGACATTAAGTAGCAGTTTGTTGCTATCGTTATGGTTTTCAAACAACTCGCGGCTATGTGTTTATTTCAGTGACTGTGGACAAACAAACGGTGGCAACATAACCGGGCGCTGAGGTCAGGGTGAGGGTAATGAAGTCGGCCGGTTATAATGCTATTTGGGGGTGGTCTGGGGACTGGGACCCGCCCTAACTCGGCAGTACCCCTTCATTAAGAGTGGCCCGCCGCCGGACCCGTACCGGGAAGGTCGGGCTGAGGGGCCGGGGCGCCTGCAACGACGACATACCAAGATGTACAGGTGACAGATCTCCTCTGGTCATACCGTCCACCTCCGCCCTCTGCCGCCAGCATACTGCATTTTGTATTACCTTACATGGACCACCCAATGCTTTCAGCTTGTACGAGCTTAAGTGAGTCAGCTAATGTCCTCAATCTACGACCACTTTCTAGATCCCAGATGCCTGGGACTGGCTTTAGTCTCCGGTGCCTACCCCTCCACCTTCCCTTCGCCGGGATACGTCGGGATACCCCCAGCATGAAGACCCACGTCTGTACTTGACACAATGGTTATCGTTTAATAGTATTTAAGTCTGTTCGCTAAGACAGTATTAGCTGTCCATAAGGTCGTCCATATGTGTTGAATGAAGTCGACTCAGATCGTCCCTGGGTCTCTATGACATACAAAAAAGGGAATTGATGTACGATCTTAGATTTTCAACCGGGCTCCTGGGCCTGTCAGGCATTAGGGGAAGTCCGAGTGTTGAAAGTAGTTTTATTTCTTGATTATGTCCATAATCAAAGACTTGGGTAAGTTTACCTCCACCTTCCTTCAGTCAGCAACGTCCCTCATTTCAGGCCTCCGTGTTAAGATCATATTTCTGTCAGTAAATGGCCTGAGCCTACATCACATGACTCCTCAGATTTCCCACAAATGCGGGTTTTTTGGCTTCCCATCTGTTCCCCAAACCGCTTCACTCTATGGCTTCTCATTCGTCCCCAAACGCCTTTAGTTTGTGGTCTTCCCTTCACTGTGAGATGCTGTTTCCTTTTCCTTCAAATACCTCTAACGATCCAACATGGGTCTGCCACGCTGACTGGCATATGGAGTTTAATATGCCACTAATGGCATACAGAATTGTTATCACGTAATATTCCAAAATCGAGTAGACGGGCAGGATAAAATCAAAACCTGATTCGTTTTAATCGTGGCCACCGCATTCCACTCCTGAAATTTTGGCTCCGGACTTCACTCGGCTTCGCCTCATGAAAGCACTATGCCAAACTCCAGTCGTGGCATATGGTGGCCAAGATTAAAACTCATCCAGTTTTACGATACTACACACTAAGACTGCTGTCCCTGCCATCATAACAATAAGGCACTGTGTGTGTTGCTTTAGCAGAATTGGTCGAGGGTAAATTTAAAGTCCATCGTTCTCTCTGCCGCCTCCTCTGAGATACGCATACCTACTTCACTATGTGTCAAAATTCAAATTGATATTTACCTACTCGTAGCTTATCTGTTTATCTGCGTTATTCTCATTGCGATGTACTCTTGGTATCATCTCTGTGGAGATGGGATACCCTCGTGGATGGATATTTCATGCGATGTGATGTTCTGGCACCTCTAGACTAGTGTGGACACCTTCTTATCAGTACTGTTCTTAGTATCAGACTCCAATTTCGGGTAGTGATGATTTATTTGCCCGCAATGTCTGGTTTATGTATACAATCAGTGTAATATTGAAATTCACAGATAAGTACCAGAACAACTGCAAGAGCATAGGCAAATACTATGCGATTAAGCAATGATTAATGAACGACCATAAAATGGTATGCGTACGATCACGTTATTACTAATGACAAATATTTTTTGTACGATGATGACTAAATTGTCATAGAATAATATTCATATTCCCATAGTAAATTTCCTTATTATTGAAGGAGCAGAATTGTTAGCAAACTTTGATCAACCCCGAATGATCAACGAGTATCAATAAAGTATATGGTGCACCTACAAACCGCGACTTGGATTTTAATATCACTGCCGTCTCTGATAAAGTAGGGAATTATTCCTTGCCTGAAAGACTCTAAGAGATTGCCTTAACGATCAGTGAATAAACGCTGTAAAAAATAAAGATGAAGAAGCCATCAACCATCAAAGAACGACCAAACCCCGATCATTCTGAGAAGGATTCAGTTGTTAATCACTGCCTTTTGTGCAAGATTTCATTCACTCAGAACGTCTCTATAAGAACTTATAGGCAGAAGGATAAGTCGACATTTCATTAACAGATGCTGTATCGTAAACTAAGACCGTGACATTTCACCTGCACTATTGCCGACCATTTCTGCCACAGTCGGGCCACGTAACCTCTTTATAAATGAATTAAATGTCAACATAAATCGTCAACATAGACAGCCGGGGTATGGACAGGGTGGAAAAGTGGTCTGACGTGCCTGGGTCTCACTTAGTATTTAAAACTGCCATAAACTCCCATCAAAAGGTGTACGGACAGAATTTGTGATTTGGATCACACTGTAACATAGTGTGTCACTGTTCCCGAGGCTTTATCTTCCTGTCCTGTTTTCCCGCCATAAACAGTGGGATTGAATAGATAAAGTGAAGAGGTTATCACTTTATCACAGGTCCAAGCAGAGTCTATAACCACGAGAAACAGGCAATGTTCAATATGTTCAAGTAGTGGTCTTCTGCTGTAGGAAAACCAACCAGAACCCATAGAGTTCATTTCTAGTTTGAAACATTACATTTTGTTGGCCTATCATCAGTAAAATGTTGGAAACTTGCTGATGGAGTGCACGCTTTATTTCGAATGCATGACTGGATTACCATTCACTGCATGATCATACACCACCCATTCCCTTTACTCAGCAGTGAGAGGTTGGGGGAGACGCACATGATGGGGTTGGAGGTCACATACTATATAACAGAGACGTCAACCCACTTAAATTCCATTACTCCCTGCCGCTTGAACGAAGACATCTCCTGAGAATATAATTACCCGGTTTTATAGCCACTTTAGAAGGCGCGGTATTTACAAAGTGACGGGGTCCTCTGTATCGGACACGCAAAAGTCGCTGGCCTGTCCATCCCCCGTCTGCCCTGCCAGGGACGCGGCCAATGACAGGCTGCCCCTGCCCCTCCCACCGACGTCGTCTCCTGACGTTATCTCTGATTTAGCACGACGTTTGTGTGACCCCCGAGTCCTCCAGACGTAGCATCGTGGGACCTTTGCTTGAAGGTTGGGTGCAATATGCAGAGTACGATTTGGTGGTTGTAACACAGAGAGTTACAGGTATGAGGCAGGTATGTGGCGGTTTAAAGGAATGCTGTTTATTATTCTCTTTTTTTTCCAAGAAAGAGAAGTGAATCTATTGCATTTTTAAATGATAATACCACAAAATGTTTAGGTTGGACATTATGAATATCACACACACCTGCGATTATCTTCCTCATTATACCTATTTATCTGTGTCTGCCATTACAGTTTACCAGATACCAGTTAAGACGCAGCTATTAACATTAGACCATTCTAATTATTTAAATGACACAGTAGCGCTTATCCGTATGAACTTTCACGGATATTGGATTGGTACCCTGTCACTTTAACCACACTAAAATAAGCTGGGTTTTTTTAATCATTTTGCTGTCTTGCCTCTTGTTTGGGCTCTAAGATAGCCATCTGAAATTCCAAATAGACAGGTCAGCCGCCCCACACAACCTGATACCTATCAGATAGTGTCAGATCATGTCCGCCAACGTTGACTACGTTACGGCCAACAGGCTTTCTTGATTTTCAATTTTTATTCTTATAAATCAAATATACGTCATGTACGTCATTGATTTGTGTATCTTTACTTTCCGAAAGTTTATTGGATTTTATCAAGATCTGATGTGACATATAATGTGAAATATTGAAGGGGGGGAGTCTTGGATTCCGACCCTAAGATATAAAATTTAAATGAGGGCTATAACTATATATGTTTCGGAAAGGTGACACCAAGATTTGTAATCCAAGTTGTTTGTTTATAAAAGTGAGCCAATCTCAAAGTCAAAGAGGGCGATTTACCGGGTCGGGGTGAGGGTGGAATACGACAGGCAGTCCGGATGGTCACCCCGAGGGGGTATCCACACGAGGAGGGTCTCGGTGCAGGGTGGGAGGGGGGAGAGGTGACCAGGTGCTAACCGTCAAAGTGACCACTTCATCACCACATCCACACCTGGAGGCTGGGCAGGTGAGAAGGTCAGTGTGTGAGACGGGAACAAGACCACCGGAAGGGTTATCAATGAATTCTGAAGTTCAGAGGAAAGTGAGGCCAGCGAAATACCTGCAGGAAGGACCGAAAGGAGAAGATTGTAATAAATTCCTAATATTCAGTTCTTGTACCGAAAATCCTCACTTCTGCGTATGCCCACAAAACACTCTGAAAGCAAAACTTCAGAATTGATTTAACGTATTTTCTATTATCGCAGAATCACTTGGAAACGTGCCATTGTGAAGTAGGTTAAGCTGCAGTTTAGAGATTCTGTAAGCAATCGCCTGGAGTTCACTCTCAGGTACTAAAACATTGTCACGCCTTGTTACGAACTAAAGCTTCTTTACACTGAACAGACGCACAGTATGTATGTGTGAGTACATGGGTAGCAGATGCGTGTGGTTGGTGGTAGATGCCTCGGACGCCTCAGGCCTTTGACCACTGATGAAGGAAGAGGTCAAAGTGTCATGTATAGGTCAACAAATATGGTAGATCTGTCAAACGTGATTAGCGCTGTCACGATGGTATGCAACGCACACGAGGTTCCGAAGCCACTCAGAGCTTGTCTTGCTTTCCTGTCCTAATCACAAACATGATCCCTTTCTCATTTGGAGACACATTATGCACCACTGTGTTCTCTGTTTTAAATTTGTAAGTAAATTTTCCCAATCACATAAAGTGAGTGGAGATGGTCGTGATGCCTTATCATGAACATAAAATCCACCAATCTTTAATGCTTCTACCCATGGAACAATTGTTCAACAAGTTGAGGACACCACTCAAGTTATTCATCTGTTGACTTGCGATGTACACCTCAATATTTGAGTTACAGCCCAGAATGATTGGAGGAGGGCGTGGTGGTATAATATAACCTGATCTGGTGCTCTCCACCACACGCGCATCTGTTGGGTGACGGGGTCTCTTGCAGTTTACCCTCCCGGGGATTTGGTTTCTATTTTGTCGGCTTTCTTTGCGTGGAGAGAAGGAGGTGGTAGAGATAAAAGGAGATCACTGTAAACCTGCAGGATTTACCGACACTCCAGATGGATCCTCCCAGCTGCGTCAATTTTTTGCTTTATTTATTTTTTTGTACAGGTTTATTTATTCAAACAGGTTTAGCCCGCTATTCGGTGCCGATTGGCGACCAGTGTGGATGTATGGAATGAAGGGGAGGGACATATGCCCACGGGAACTTTGTGTACACATTCTGCCTTTAGTTGGATCCTTCTCTAAGGCTGAAGGATCCACCTTGGAATCACGAGCCTAGGATCGTAGGATCCAAACAGGGATCCAAAAACGACCCAGCGCGACACGGACATCGGGATATGCGGTGGAGTGTATTGTTGTACCATGGTCGTGTTATTTACTTTGGGTGCCATTTGAAAAATAGTTTAACAAATATACTAAGTTTAGTTTTCATAAATATATCTTAGAACATTAGAAATCTTCGGAAATTAGGAGAAAGTAATTACATGTATTTTAGTACAAATCACTGGCAGAGAGATGAAAAACGGTCATTAATACAAGCATACCGTTCCTTGCTGTCAGACAGAGATCATTCCGAGCTATTACATGTATATAGTTACATCTTTTGCTGCTGGTAGATTTCCTATCAAATACTCCCTGTGAAAGTCTTTTCTAATTGCCTGGGTATGTGGTCTCTGCTTCAATGCACTATTTGTATATTTAGATTCTACATTTCCCCCTTTTCTGTCCATCCTTGTTAATCTTTACTTCTATTTACGAGCCTATTTAGCCGTCAAAGGTTGAGCATAGGTGCAACCCTAAAGTATCTAATTACTGTCGTCATTTTGGGAATCCTAGGGGCCTCTACTATATATAGGTATCAACGTTACTTTCCTGACTACCACCTCACTCATTCTGGCTACCATCGTAACCTACCCCCTGTGAAAACAAAACGGTTCCTTGGACAGACAAGTCCACACCTGTCCACACATAGATCTACACTTTCACACCCATCCACACCTATAGGATCCCGCTACCTTTAGCTTGGAGACGGGCCGTTATAGGGGTCAAAGGTCGGACAGCAAACATGTACAGTAGGGATCTACAAACAGGGACTTGTGTGCCGCGCCCGGTCGTGTTTCTAAGATGGTCTTTTCTTCCCTTTTTCCGGATTTTCTAAACGCCCGGGTTCCGGGGCTGCGGCTAATCGCGCATGCGTGGTGGGGTAATAGGGTTAGGGGTAGCGTTGTGTGGTCACTGGTTTACAGGTCGGCGTCAAGAGGGCTGGCCTTTCACGGTGAAGGGGGTGCGTGCGTGCGAAGTACGTGTCGTGGTGTGTACGACGGACGCGCGTGTGAATCGCAATCAAATCTCAGTCACTGTGCTACAGTGCCTTCCTGTTACCATCGCCTTGGAGATTCTGTATCATTATGATAGGCCACAGACACTGGTTGAGGCGTAATACACCCAACCCACCAACGCATCTATCTATTTTGCATAGGTACTGCAAATGCAAGGCCAATGGTTAATATTACTAACATGTCCAGGGCCTTGTTTTTTAGTCACGATTTCCTCTTTGAAAGACATCTTACAGCTGTCAGTGTACTATAGATAGGACATCTTTGGGGATCGGCCAACGATTGTCCCTCAAGGGCACTTAGGCTGCAGCCAGTTGTACTATAGATAAGACATCTTTAGGGTCACGTGGTTCCAAATGTCTTCCAAAGTGTCTTAGACCTAAGACATTTATGGACATGTCGTACAGAATGCGCAACTTCAAACGGTTCCGACGTTATTCGTGTTTGAAATTCGTCATAGCAATTGTCTGCTCTGGTGGCCAGTGTCTATCAGAGAGCATCAGAGCACACCTCGCTAATTTATGCGGCGACCTAGACATTGTTCCCAGGGAAATTCAATTCACTTAGTACATTATAGCAGACTTTAGACTCTACATTACACCTGATGAAGGCCAAACCATAAAGGCCAAAACGTTGTGTCTTTTTCAAACTACAAAACTAATGTAAACAAAAGTATTAATAAACATATATCTAGAAATGGTTTGTTGGGTATGTGAAATTTTCAAATTGAAATTAAAAGAAAAAGAAGTTCGACATAAACAGGTATCGAACCCCCAATCTTCGGATTCTGAGGCAGGTGCTCTAACCACTTCACCACAAATATTCCACTTCTAAGTATAAGCTAGTACACCCGCCATTTTGTGTCTTGCAAATTGTCTTCCAATCGCAGAGATGTCTCAGGGAATCCTTGGCCGATTATGTCGTGCCTGAAAAACAGGGCCCCAGGGTTTAGATAATCTACTTACCTGTATGGTCCTACCCCTACAGCCTTTAAGTTATAGGCACTACCGATGCGATTTCGCACGATCATTTTATAGGGTTTGCTTTATAAAATGGTAGAGGGTGTATTATTCAGAGTTCATTTTATGGCATCCTGTCAACAATCGGGCATCACCCGCTTGTTGGAAATTACTGGCCTTGTTCAACTGTAATCTTGTCGATAGATTTACGCGCCTAATGGCGTCGGAGAAAGTATTTGACAGTCCGGGAGTTCGTATTCATTAACAGATCCAGCGCCCAGCCTGTTTTCTTACTGATTGGTCTGCTTATTAATCAAGGTTAGATGTATCTGCCTTTAGAATACGTGCGCATTTTATATACTGATTCGAAGGGGGTTCCAACGTGATGATAGATTTACAGCACTACAGTAAGCAATTGCTCTAGGGCCATATACAATGGATTTGATATCTATACACTATGGTTATGGTATCTGACAGTTTTTAAACAATGGTTAGTTTCTATGTGGACTTTGTATACAATGAATAATAAAGGTCTGGGGAGACTCCAAGCGGGCCTAGGTCCGCTGCCCGGTCTGAGTACATGTAATACAATGCTATAGGTATGCGATCTCTTCGGTCTGCATACGGTGCTTTATCTCGTCCCGGTATTTTTCTCCATAGGCTTAACGTTAGGACCCCATACTCCACGGTCTTGACTGTAGTGTAACCAATACTCGATGAATGATATTTTATTAATTGATTATGTTATACGGGGTGAGATAGAATTCAGAAACCCACGTGATGCAAATAACTTGGTCTGTACTCAACCTCGTTTGACCGCAGAGTAATTCACGAAGCGAAGTGAAACTTGGTGGAGTACGGACCAACTTATTTTAATCTCGCGAGTTTCCTTCTAAAACATAATGGCCTCTGTGTGTCACTGACTGTGGTTGACTTACCTTCACTGAACTGTGACAGGAGGCCGAGCGCCAGCAGCGCCACGAGCGGCCATGAGCAGCTCCTCCCGGTGGCCATGACGTCACCCTGCTGACGAGCTCTGTGACGAATGAAGCTTTTTCTCGTTTAGAAAAAGCGTTGACGGCAGGTGTCTCTGAGGCGAAGTCTCGAGCGTGAACGAGCAGCTCAGAGCGGGAGGTGAGTGATTCAGGTCAATGAGTCAGTCCGAGCAGCTCACGTGACTTCTGAAAAGACAATGAATGACATGACTTTAGCCTCAGTCACCAAACAATGATCTAACACGTCGTCACATGGCGGACCTCTTCTAGGGCTTATTATAGAATCGGATGTTTGTTTACCCCTTCACTGTGTCCTTTGGTGTGGAGTGTGGGTGATAGAGAGCGTGTGATATCATAACGACCTACTTTTAGTGATGATGGAAGTTTACTATATCTGTGGTGTTGATGGTTGGAGAATGCACCACATGATTCTGATGGGTGTAAAGTCAACAACGGTTCCTGTGACAACTGATCTCAGATTAGATTCAAAATAGCTTTTTTGTTTTTACATTTTAGTCCAAAAGCAGTACTACAATGGCAACTCCGTTGGGGAAATACTATAATTTTATTTATTAGATAATGATATCATGCTTTTTCTGAGAAGGATGCTATCTTTATAGATAATTGTTGAATACTGTATTCATATTACAGTTAGCCGAAGGACTTGCTTGTACTGAGCTCGACTTTTTCAGCTTTATTGAGTACTGATGTCGTATAACCCAAATCCATTAAATGCATTTGTTATAGTAGAGTATATTTTGATTTGAGTCCTGATTCTTTTATTGAGTTAAAGCTTTATATGTGTCATTCTTTACCATTTTTTTTCATTTCTAAAAGCGCATGCGATCCACACAAAATTCGCTACCACAGGCTTTGTCAATCCTATTTTCACACTTTGCGTTAATTACCCACAAACCCAATTGAATTGAGCTACAATGGAAATTAAACTGAGAATGATGACCATACAATGTAATTATTCCACTTTAAAAGCTATAAGAACTAAGTAGCCCTTCAAGTTCTAACCAACAAATAAATACATCACGCTTGTTATGGTAGCATAGAAACGTCTGAAAATTGGATAATGGACCTTTGGTGGGGTGAAGAGGCCAGTGAACCTTCTTGTTTATTTCGGGTAATTGATGCACGGTGGCGCATTAAGTTATTAGTGGCAAGATAATTAGTTAAGTTTGAGAGCTGTGGCCTTTAGCGATGGCGTGCTGCAGTCTGCAAGCACCGCATCTACCGTGCACTCCATATGTCAGAGACGGCTGGTTGAACTCGCGCGTACCTGTAATAAGTGCACTCATTACCCTCAACACCCGCGAACCCTCTGCCCTACGTGAACCTTACTAACCTCTACACTCTGACACTAATTTCATATATTATCAATTTATACATTTACGAGTAACGAGTCATAGCCCTTGTCAATGTTTCAGAAATAACATCCAATCATTTTGTATAATACCTTTATGTATTCTCCCATCGGATAGATGTTGTTACATGTACTGTTTACTGTAGTGATTCTAACGAGGGCATAAAAAACCTGCAACTAGCAGACTGCCCTGTATTGTAATTTTCTGAAATTTAAAAATTTAAAAATTTAAAAAAACACAATATTATATCTATAGCTATGTCTGAATTATATATCTATGTAAAATTCCACAATGGATGACATCAGTGCCAATCGCCATGTTCGATTCCTTATATGTGTCCTCCTCGCATGGTTGCTCACACGCAAAACTACCTACGTGTAAATGTATACATTTTTTTGGCATAGCTGGTGGTGCCAGGGATCCACTAACCTATCTTTAACATGTCAGACCCCCACACACGAGAAACTGCAGGTAGACAGACTGACGCGGATAAACAACAATTAAACGCTCCATTGTGCCCTGGTAATTACAGAAGCCTTGTAATAATGACGCCCTCCTATCTCCACATCTAACCCACTACTGATCTACACACGAATCACCCTAAAACGCTTTGCAAGGCTATGTCGCCCCTGGACGGGAGAGTTTAGAATAAACTGGTGGGAAAATCAGGCATATTTTACATAGAGCCCCTGTGGTATTGTGAATTCCTGGACCGAGAATCATTTTCAATCGTTCTAATGGTTGTATGTCAAAGGCTGACGAAAAAGATGTCCCGACCCAATAAATCTGTATCTTCTATAGAATATTGTACCTCTACTTCCTGGGAGTAGTCCTATCGCATGGGACCAACACTACCACCTAGGACTATCCCTTCCACCTAGAACCAATACGACCACCAACAAGTGCGCTATACTCGTTGCGTTGCTACCACATAGGATCAGTACTACCAGATAGAATCATGTGGGCCTATCGGCCAATAAATATTGTTTGATGTGTAAAAAAAAATAAAAAAATATATCAATAACCAAATCTGTGCGACGTTGGAAGCATAATCAAAACAGCTAATCGCCGAAAGTATTTCAGGATAAATATAAGTATTATATAAGTAGTATAAGCGCTATGACCTGGGACCACCCACTGCCTCTCGGAAGCATCTGCAACTACCAGAGGCCTCCATAGAGTGCCATTTCTCACAACCTGTTGATGGTCATCTCGATCCGCCTTTTATCAGCCACCACTGTCTGCCTGCAACACAGCCACTAGTGCATACATCACCACACATCGCCATGCTTCACCACACCTCGCCACGGACCGCGCCGCCACCTTGAACCACTCGCTACCAGACAATGTTTCCGTATGGCGAGCACCAACAGAAGCAGAAAATAGCAGAGAAACCCGGAGGTGAAATTCTCAGCATCAGCTAGTCAACAATGGCTTGATTCAATAGGAACGGACGGGTATTTAAGGAATGTACCAGGCATTGGCAAGGAGGGGGTGTAGACCCAGGACCTTCTCCCTCATCTACCTCAGCTGGCACCCGCCCCCCGCCCGCGGGCTGTTGGTCGGCCGTGGAGCGGCGAGCAGGCCACCAATTACCGCCAATTACGGGTGTAATGTCTGGCGGGCGGGCTGGCAGGGCTGGTGGGTCGGGAGGCCCCGTCTGACAATGACACACGGCGTGTGGTATGAGGTGGTGGACTGCGCGCGCCGGACGGTACGCCAGACTCTCCATAGCAGCACAAGCAGGAAAAAACACCAAGCGAGAAATGCAGCAATCTCCGGAATCGCCAACAGAAAATAGTGCTCTATGGGACCTATTATTTCATATCTCACCTGATTATTGTATTTGGGACTTAGATTATCGGTAGGAGATATTCCTACGAGGTGATAGTTCACATACATGTATGTATATGCCATGTTGTGTTGGTCATTCCGGAAATCGCTGCGATTCTCGCATGGTGTGTTTCCGGCTTCATGTGCACGTTACCGTGTCAATGAAATCATGTAACAAAATACACTGACCAAAAGGAAATTATCAATATTTGGCGTTTGAGAGAAATTCACTAATCGAATTTATTGTTAATGATATTCGGAAATAAAGAACTGATAGAATCATACTAATCGAATGAAACAAATAATAGTATCAAACACCTACACAATGAAAAGCTGACGCCAACTGGAAGCATCAAAGATGAAGGGGGGTCAAATACTTTTATGACTGACACCTCACATACATGCAGATTAGCAGTGGGGTATATGCACAGAGACCAGTTTGGAAAATGATAGAAGCAATCGCTGAAGAGAACGGTGATGGGTTTTTTGTATTTCCAGTGAAGCAATATTTTGATCATGTAAGGCCCTTTTCAACAAGGAATTCCATCCTCCTCCTGCGCCCATGTATCACACAAGCTATTTCGAGAGTACAAAAACTTTGACTACGAGTGCCTTAAATAAAAGCTTGTTCACATTTCATCGCTCCTAGAGAGGTATGGTTCAAAGCATACGTTCCCTTTTACAGGTCTGAGGTGTTGAGCAAAAACCGGAGAATCGCTCACTTTCCTAAGTAAATAGCTGTGGAGAAAAACTTGTCCTGTGGGTTGGTGATTAGGTCACATGTTCGATGACCCGTGACATAAAGCTTGTTGGTCGTGGCGGGGGTCGGCGTTTTTGTGTTGTACCTGGTGCTGATCTGTGGGGGTGTCCTTCAGGTGGCTTACCTGATGACAGTTGGAGATAACCAGGAGTAAAGCGTACTCAGGTACAGATCACGTAACACAGGCTCCTCCTCCAGAATACAAACCAGAGACACCAGGCTTCTCACCTGTCCTAACCCATGTCCTGTACACACATGGCCAACCACAAGTCTCCTCCCCGAACACACAGAACGAGTAGCAGCTTTAAGCCCCTATTCTATGTGTTCAAAGCTGAGGACTATGTAAAGCTCTCACTCCTAGATACCGATAACGACATCTAGTGCTCATCCCCTGAGAACAGATATAGTTATTGCATAATCTTCTCAATGCTTATATATACATGTGGACGTCATAACCAGTCTTATTTAGTCACCCTCATGTGCCAGCAAGATGAGGATTGAAAATTTGTAATTTGTATTGTTCAATCCCTTCATACAAATATATATCAACTTTCTGTGCCAATAGATCTGTGAAATGTATTATTGCATTCTATCCCAACATACAAATATCTTTTCACAAAATAAAGCTTTAGCTTGATCTGTTTTGATCTCTGGTCTTAAAACATCAATGCTGAGCTAAATATAAGTGAAGGATACAGCATCAAAGCAATATAGCCTAGCATCAGAATAAGGGTGACTTTGATCAAACATTTTTCCCATTCCTTACATGCCCTATAATGTCCCATCTTCATGTTTTACAATCAAGTAGATAGCCTTTCTTGTGCTATACTAAAATCTGGTGACCACTTAGATGCTTCCATAATCTTATGATGAAAAAATTTAATCATCCGCACACAACACCCTTACTTTTTGTCACACTGACAATATTCAACTTCAGATGAGAAACTTCAGCCAAGAGACTTCGGGTGGCATCGCTTACAACCTGGATGGAATCCTCACAACTTGGCGGCCAATGACAGGGAAAGGCCTGCACCCCTCTGCCTGTACCAAACATTGTCGTAGCATTCCATGACAGCGTAACTACACAGAGCTTCGTTGATGTGGATGAGGCTGATTTACGTGCAGCACGACGCTTACAACACATACACCACCTTACGTCAGGGCTTTTCTTACCACATGAATTGAGAATCAATCATTACGTGTGCGGCGTTGACAAAAAAAGACAGGGCGATAAGACTTATAACCAGCTCACCACGCTCCTGACACATTCCCGACAATCTCTGGATAGATGTATTACAGCTCCATTGAATAGATTTCAATGAGCCATTAGTATTCAGCATATTGAACCCCTGTATGGGAAGAATACCTTGGATCGTTTCTATTCAGATCACTCGTTTCGATTCATTCAGCGCCAACTGCTTAACCTTTTTCCCTATCTAAGGCGAATGAATAAAGGCTTGGAGGGTGTGGAGAGAGGTGAAGATGGGGGGATGAGAGTGTATACAAAAAGGCACGTTTTACAACAAAGGCTGCCTGGATGATGACGCCCCACCACTCACAATGTAACATAAGAAGGTAGACATTAATTTCCTCCAGTAGTAACAAAGATCTGCCAATGCTTTTCACCGGGTGTGAAAGCATGGGGGCATTTATGGGACCCAAACTATTTTTTGTAGTGCAATTTGAAATATCGGTAAGAGTGGCAATGATCGTACCACACTTTGGATAACAATGAAATTACGGAGCACTATAAAGGCTCGGCCATTGAGTCTACCCAACCCTCACCCCTTTGCGATGGCACACACACCCCTCCCGCTATGTTAGATCTAAGCCCTTCCCTCTCCCTTACCTAGTTCTACCTCAGGCGAGTGACAGGGTGACAGGTGAGTTGAAGGTAAAAGCTCGACAATAGAAAGGAATGTGACCCGGCCTGCCTCCTTCTAACCTTACCCCTCCCCATGTTCCTGTACCACTACAACAGGTGAGCATTGTTTAACAAAGCCCCAGGGTCGCGCTCACTCCTGTCGCCCTTCAAATTGACCATTTCTCTGGGGAATATTCAAAATAGAAATAAGATCGGTGCAATCATTTCGTTCCGCGTAAAATCGTTGTCTTTGTCATCATTTCATAGTTGCAAGGGTAATCCGTGAAAGGAAATCGAAATTGAAATAAATGTAAAAAAAAAAGAAGAAATACCCACAAATAATGGCTGCCCCCATGGACTATGACCGCCCACTCTCACCAAAATGACGGGTAAGAAGTGAGGGATCCAATCAGTAAGCGTTTGAGTGAACACCTGGATGGTGACCACACTACAAAGGGGTGATGAATTCCTGAAGCTCCTAAAATTAATCTGCAGAGAAAATCTTGAGAAATATTTACACATTTCAAGTAACTAAAATGGAAATCCTGCCATCCAATCATATTATAATCTATACGAGTTCAATAACCTATATTGTTTGTCACTATTCAGTGCCTGCTCTTCTCACCCTCAAAACAGCAGCTAGATTACAACACTGTAGTGGTGATATTTCTCAAATGTGATTTTAGAAACTGGTCCCTGATGTCTTTTTAGAGTCTTAGCTGCTGAGTAGTTGTGGGGTGGGATTCATTGCCCATGAGTCATCGCTCCAGTTTTTGGGCATCACATTGGAAATGGGCTTTTTTTGTTAAAACAGGTAAATAAATTGAAATCGACGATTTGGATCGTAATCTGGTATGCGTCATTTGTGGGGGGATTTATCAGCCTAGGGCGCTACCCTCGCTGTAACCTCAGAGACCTCCCTGGGAGATTGAGACCAGCGTTTTCAAAGGTACATCTAGGATGTTTTCACGAAAAGTAACAGGGAACTCAGCTTTGTGAAATTTAAAAAGCAACTTCTCCCTATACTAAAGGTACTCTCTACCTAAACAAGAAATCATAAAAGCGTTTCTTATCATGTTTGTGAGTATGTGACATTTTTACATTAATACGTGATGACGGCACTATTACGCTTGATATTAACTGACATGGATAACAATTATTCTCCTCAGCCTTTGGCTATCGATTTCAAAGCTTCCCATGCCCCATGAAAAGTGCCCCGCCATACTGCTACTTTAACCCGTTTTTCCTCAAATGTGGGACATGAGAGGTCCCAATTGCTTTCAATAGGGGACAGTCGGCAGATGTGGACCGAGGGCGTACAGCTAAAGCTACCCAATGAGGGCAAGGGAAAAGCATTGTTTAGTGTTGTACTGAAAAGAGTGATAATAGCTTTAGCTATATTTACATATTTTCCCAATACCAATGTGAATTACCGATGGTTTATTGACCAGTGGAAAGGTAGCCGTTATGGTATGCTCAATCAAAGGAGCCACTGGTCAGTGGCTACAGCTTAGTCAGCAGGAATGCGGGTACTTATTAAATGCCAGGAGGGGATTCCCCTTCTCTTGGGGCGACAATAGCACAGCCTGCATACCAAACTCTCAAAGGCAACACATTAATAGTTATCAAACATGTATGCCCTGTTATTACAACTTATTATCCCATCAATGGGAACATCTATCAATATTCCACTTATTTTCCAGGTATTTCCTCTCTGTAGCAATGCTTTGTAATTAAAAGCAATTCCGCCGTTCATTGTGTCTCTCTTTTGTTCCTTTTTATATTGTGGTGTCATGCATCTCTATACATGTATGCATGTCCCTTTTCTACAGATGTTTCCTATAGATCTTTCTTCTATAAAAGAACTATTTCGTCAATTGAAAATATTTTTCAACATGAAAACCTATAGAACCTCTTTCCAAGAGTATCCATGAATAGATTATACCTAGATTAGATCACGTTTACATGCAATATAGACCCAAACGCCTGCTATTGTCAACAGGGGGTAATGTTTTGAATACATGTAAGATATAAATCGGCAAAAACGGTGTCTACAGTGAGTGTCAGCCGGCCAAGTTTACACGAGGCTTGAGTGTAGGGGTTAACTGTTACAAATAAACCCGGTCTTGGATACTTCGTGGTTGCTGGTATACAAAAAGAGATACCTCAACTGTTACCCGACACTATGAAAAGCACCAAAAAGTTACCTGCTACTCACTGACATGCAGTGGGGTGGGGATGGGGGAATATCATGTTTTATAGCAGCTGCACGAGCCAGGTAAACTAGATCGTGTGATCTGGGTATCTTTTTCGCACACCATATCGTAGCATTGTTGGTTTTGCTAATGTATATATCATTTTACGTACATGCATTACAAAATGCGAGAAGAGGAATAAAAATAGTCTGGATTTATTTTCGACCTGCGGATTACTTGGGGATCTGTAGGATCTTCCAGTGAGCGTGGCGTGGGTTTGCAGACAGGTTGGGCACCATCAGAGAGTGTATTCAGAATGGATTAGTGTAGTGAAAACAAGCTGTAGCTTTATTTACGTCGGCAGCTTGCAAGGCTCAGACGTATATCACAATGTTTTAACAACGCCTTCAACCCCCAATACAGTCCCAAGTAGCAATCAACAAGAGCTAAGAAGCCGCTCCAACTCCCCGAGAAATGAAATTGTCAAAATATTGGTCGTCTTGTGTGGACTCCAAAGTGGGCGATAATAGAGGTTGAGCCTCACTTAAAACAGACTGTTTTGGTACAGTCACTATCCATGCGGTAATACATTACGTATGGCTGCTTGGAGATTCCACGTATATGCTTGGAGAGAGTTGGCTGCCCCTCACAGACACTGCGGGCGTGCTGGAGGAATCCCATGTAGGCGTCTGTGTGCACAGTGCCGGGCAGTCTAGGGATTTATAGAAAAATGCATTTGTCACTCTGATACGATTTATGAAAGTGTACAATGCGTGTCCCGGGCCACCTTTGCCAAGTTAAAACTAAATATTTATAAATAAATATATATATATACACTATAAGTCTTCCACTCTACTAGGTTAAGTCACTCAGCGTAGCTTTTTGCATGAGGAAATAGTTTAGTAGAATGTAGAATCAAGAGGAAATAAAAAGGACAAAGACCGCACATAAACCGTGATGTATGTCGCACCTGAACAAGCGTCAGTCGGGCCGCCATGCTCCAGCCATCTTACCATGGCAAGTCGGTCAGATATGGAATGTGGCAAGGAATGCGTGGGTGGTGGATATGGTGGATGCTGAATGTTAAACTACAGTGATAGGTGGATGTTAAGTTTGGGGCTCTGTTCATTGAGGGTACCGCTGCATTTTTGTATTTATTATAAATCCTAATACTCTTACATAGATCTTCCTTTTAGAGAGTGGTCGGTGTACAATCATATATACATAATCGGATTCTTATGTACAGTTTCCATATATGTGTGGTGTTGTGGTATTGGGAATATGATGTGGCAGTTGTAAGTTATTGAAGGCGAAAAATGAATGTGAAGCTGGGTGATGGTGAGTGTGGAGCTATGCTGATGAGTATAGATTGAGAGTGATAGCTAATATCTGTAATAAATGTTAGATGATTGATATTTGGTAAATGGTGCAACCCTGGTGACGGGAGGCACCTTGCGGGTGAGATAATGCTGGGAGGTAGTACAGTAAAACCCCGCTTAAGGGGCCATCCTCCGTTCCGGGCCAAGTGTCCCCTTAAGCGGGGTGACCCCTTAAGCGGGGTTTTCAGTCTGTCATTGGTTATACAATAGAGAATACCTACATAAATGAAGGAGACGATGGTTATTAGGTTAAAAGGTTTATCAATATAGTTACAAACATGGTCGGTTGGCAGTTTGGCAAACCAATAAACGGGGTACCTATTTTAAGATGTTGGAGGGTGGGGGTGGACATGTTTGAGTTGAGTATTTAATCTTTAGATAAATCATAGCCTGGGGTCACCATCGGAGTATTTTGTCCAGAGAGGTTAGAGTTGATTCTGCATGATCTGCTCCAGCGCCAGCATGATTTCATTCATTTCATGACTCATATAACACCCCCATGGCTGATTTTACAACACACCATTCATGTGTACATTCCTGCAGATCAATCAGGCATGGTACTCACTGGTCACGTGACGAAGCAATAAAGGATCAGTTACTTAACGACCAGTGAGTATTACGCGCCGTATTATATCATTGTGCTGTGAATAAACCACGCGTACAGTGAGAGTAAAAACTCGCACAAATTCCCCTTGGTGCACATGTATTGCCTCTGGGTATGAAAGTGTATATCTTCAGCAAAGGTTTTCCCGCATTACCATCGGACCATAACCAATAAATCATATACTACTTCCTTGATTTTCATCCCTGCTTTGCTGACAAACTGAACGGAACTACGTGTCACACAGCTGTAAGAAAGTAATTGCTATCTCTGTAAAAGGCCACACAGGAACGTATCATCTTTCATACTTATAGTGTTGAATGTGTTTTACAATTCTGACATTCATGAAAGTTTATGTATGATCTCTGATCTGTTTGCAATAACTGACGATAGTACACTGACAAGGTAAAAAGATTTATGTTTATGAAAAATATCAATCGTCATCGGACATGACGAGTCTATTCACGATGAGTAAAAAGCAGGGTACATAGAAATATGACCGACGAATATCTTTGTTTGGGGCAGCTGGGGAATATAATCAGACGAAATTGATAAACTGAACGGATGACTGTGTTCAACTTTATGTAGAAACACAATAACACATGTAAAGCACGTAGTTGAACACTGACCTGACACACTGGTGCTCAACCAACAGACCCGTCCCCATTGACAACACCAGCCATGACACTCACCCCCACCCCCTTATCCCCATTCATTGTACTGACAAGGCATATCTTTCTTTAGAGCTTCATCCTCTGTGTGATTTCCCCCCTGGCTCTGGCTCAATCCATCCCTCCATCCAGCCACCACTGTTGTAGAGTGGGCGACAATAGAGGGACTCGACAGTATAAAAAAACTTCAATCACTCTGGGGATCCGCTTCGTCTTGGTTATCAACCGGTGTGTATCACATGGTCTTGTTAAAAGAGACGGGGTGTGGGTGTTAATACAGAGGGGTGTCTTCTGGGTGTGATTCTTCCTGGAGTACATCAATGTGAGCCAAGTACCAACTTCCTGAGCCTTCTTATCCCGTACATAAAGACGTACATCTAACTTATAATGGCCAAGTTGATGTTTGAATTATCATGTCTGAACATTCCGGAAAAGTATGAGGGCAGGGGGGTATGAGGGAAACTCCTGGACAATTTTATCTTTCCCCGAGACGGAAAATAGAGTCTGGTTCCTCCACTAAATACATTTATCAGTTGGATGTAAGAAAATGAAATCGTTGTGATATTCAAAAATCAGATCTTTTTAATACGTCTAGATACCAACCAGGCGTTGGAAATATAGACTACAGTCCCTATAGGAACGTGGGGAAGGATACATATTAGCTTAAAGGGTAAGATTGACAATCTTAAGATCAACATATCTTAACCCACAAACACACAAATAAATATAGGCAAAGGACTAAATACCGTCGCTTGATAGCCATCGATAATGCATTACCTTTAGAAATCGGGAAGAGAGAAAATAATGTAGTTCTAAATTTGAAAGTAAGAACTTTCAGACATCAATTTGCGATTACCATTCCTAGAAACTTGGAGAATAAAGTGTGGAAGAAAGGATGAGACAAGTATAAGCGAAGTAGGGTAGGAAGTGAAAGTACGCAAAGAAAGGGGTAATTAAACAGAGCAGGAATGTGCGGCGAGTCATAGACAGGCGGGAAGGGCCAGGGTAAGATAGATGTTGCGGCTCTGGTTAATAATAGGCTTAGCTCCCGCCTCAGGTTAGGCCCAGGCTGTACTGTATGTCTTCTACAGTGGGTAATGATGTCATTGGCTGAAATATCCTCATCCCTAGAGTAATTCCACTTATACACATGTATGTATTTAGAAATGTTTTGTGATTAAGTGTTATTTTTGACGCACAGAACAATATCTGAACTCCAGGGAGATACATGTAAAGACTGGATACAACCACACTTCTGTGCGTAATCAATGCTAACTGTTCATTTATATAGGTGCAGCCGGTAAGAGTTTACCCAGTAGGTCGGCTGGAGATATATGGTGCGCACCTGTTTCCTGTCCCATATTCAGCCAAATGTGCTGGCGACGCCGGTTTTCAGCTTTCAGAGATCGAACAGAGCAGTTCGCTGTGTCGCAAGTGCCGCGTCTTAACACGCGACACAATTCTGTGCGACGATCTCGTCGCACCAGTGGGACCGGGCCTTTGATGAGACCAAGTCTGTTGGCGATTCTGGAAATCGCTGGGTTTCTTGCTTGTTGTGTCTCCGACTTCAATTTGGGGACACACCAAGCAAGAAATGTAGCGTCTCTGTAATTGCCAGAAAAATATGGCCAGTACACGCGTGTGCTATTATTTCATGATGATATCAACCACCGATGATTTAGCATCTCAGAGGCAATCATCAGGTGAAATATGAAATGATAGCTCACGTTGTTGAAATATTTTATTTGGCGATTCCAGAGATTGCTGCCATTTCTCGATTGGTGTGTTCCCAGTGTCATGTACACTTATTGGTGGAGTAATGACCTCAAAGTCATCTTGTCTCCAGTGTCCTACTCCTTGTGCACTGGAGAAGCTGATCTGGTTCGTCAGATGATCGAGTGCAATGAGAGGTAACGAAACCCAGACTGTGATCTCCATGTCCGGGCTCGGCTGAGGGACGGTGTGTTGGTTTTGGGTTGAGTGGTAGCTGGCGCGTCACGTTCAAGGACATGGTCGTGTTGGTGAGGAGCTGACCCCAAAAGCGCACCCTGACCCTACACTGAAGGAAGGGCGTCCGCCCAGGTAACGTCCAAGCCCGCCACTACAGCGACCTAGGGTTGAATATATCATGTAAATTCAGAGAGGAGATCAAATGCCACCGATCACTGTTTGTGTGACTATGTGGTTGATATGTTGACTTAAGGGTTTGCTATAGGAATCACGAATTTCTTATTTTGCTATCAATATACCGTGGAAACCACCTAAACGGGAAATGGTTCACCACAGGAGGTTGCAAAGTTGATCACGGTGCCATTATGCGTACAATAGGTTCAACAAGGGATACTCGTTTATTCAATGTTTCTTGAAAGGGATAGTACAAGCAGCGATGTGTGAAATGACAATCCTAAATGATCAAGAGATATATATATATATAAAAATGGTAGTAATCTTCTTCTGTGAATTCTGTGATGTTTATTCAACGAAGTTTCGGACAGATCGAAGCAGTTTTTCCGGTTTCGGATGTACTACGCACATTTGGTAAAAGCAACGCCTGAGAAACTACCTGGATGGACCATGTATACTTAGTCGTCGGTAATGCATCAACCAGTGACACCTATAGCCCCAAGGCCAGGCCACAATAAGCGTACAAGATGGCCGATGTCTTTCTCCTAAACGCTGCCTACCTCAAAGAAGGAAAAAGTGTTGGTTGTTATAATTGACTACCCCTCTGACAAGCGGTCTTCCAAAGGAGTGGGCGTGGGGTTGTTTTTCCCACATCTAAAACTAAGAGTACAAAGCTAAGTAGGTCCCTTTCTGGTCTGGTATGGGCACTTGCACTTTCAGGGGAAATGATGGATGTTGCAGAGGGAAGAGACAAGCCGGTTGTGATCAATGTGTTTGCTCAATTGCCCGATGCATTGAATAATAGCCTGCCTTTAACAGAGAAAGCCATTTAGAGGAAGTAGGAGGCAGGTGGCAGGTGGAAGGCAGCAGGTGGCAGGCAGCGGGTGGCAGGCAGTGGGTGGCAGGTGGCAGATGATGAACGCAGGGCTGTGGGAATTGGGTGGCAGGAGATGAGAGACAATAGGCGGCGAAGTCACGAATTTGAAAACCGAGCAGACCGGACTCAAGAGGCATTGTTCGGGACGCTGGCGATGAGTGTGGTACCAACGGTCGTGGAGAACCGCCTGGAGAAAAGCAGGCCTTGCCTCCAGGGTATGAGCAGTGTGCCTACATCAATAGCGTTTACACACAGGGGTCGTGAAGGATACGTCCACTGTGCCCGATCACACCTTTGCCCGACGGATCCGTCGGGACAGTCCGAATCGTTGATATTCTTGTCGCTGTACGCACTTTACAGACCCTATCACACCTCTTCGCGGTAGGCAAAGGTGTGATTGGGTACAGTCGGTATGTCGCTGTCTGAGAGGCTTTATAGCTGCCTTACAGGGCGACCCTCTTTTACGTCGGCTCAGAGCCCTGGATCAGAAGCTTTAAATAAAACTTCATAATTGGCATTAAGTGCCATAATTCATTCACTGCAGATATTATGTTTTCTATTGGGTCCGTGTGAAATACAATTAATTTGTCTCTTTATGATTCAAAAGGAGTTATAATATCATTTTTATTTAAATAATCCATCGGATTGGATTTAATGATTCGGATAGGGATGTGCAGAATCAGGTTGAAGCGTGGGAAAATCTCCCAAGCTATAAGGCTTAATTTATATAGTATCATAAAGACAAGTGACCAATGTGGATGGTGCGACACACACCTCCAGGGAAAACGAACATTTTACTGCGGCCATCCCAGCCCGAAGGTCGTATGATGCTGCCATCCTGGCCCTAGGGTTGTATAGTACTCTGTATCAGCCTAGGGCAAGCAGTAGTAATAGATCAGCGCATAGCACTCACAATAATACATCTGGGGAAAAAGAAAACACTGCGTATACTAAGTGTGTGTCGGGGGACGTTTAATGATTGTCCGACTCTGCCTAATTCGTTGTCACCGCCGCCGGCTATTTGTCCAACAAGCTTGTCTCCTGATGATCTGCGACTGATTACCGGCCGCACAAAATACCAACAGGCCGTAAAGTAGACAATACGCCGGCGACAGTCGCCGTCCAGACGGCGCTGATTCTCGGTCGGCGTCAATGCCACCCGGGTGCCCTCCATTATCGCCCGCTTTGAATTGAAATACTCACACAATCCAACTGAGGACGGGCCTTCAATAGAGGCAGCCGTAGAGCCTTTTCAGGGAGATGCATATGATTAAGTTGTAGGGGTTTTTAACCATCAACTGGTGAGACCGAGGGCTGCTGCGTCCTACAGCAGCCCTGGCCCGCCTACCTACCTGGCCATCATGCCCAGGAATGCAGGGTCCAGGGGAGGGGTTTAATGGAGCCGTTATCAGATTGTTATCGGGGGAAATGGGGTTGAAATCAGGGTGGCTCCCCCATGTTAGTGGACATCCGTATAGGACTACAACAGGTGTGAAGTCAGGTGTGGTCAGGTGAGGGCTTGTTAACCAGCCGGACACCTTTACTGGGGCCCTTCATTGTGGGAAAATGAGCAATGATCAACAGGTGCTGATAGAGTGGTGTTCGGGGCAGGGGTGGGAGGAGGGGGAGGGGGTGGGGGTGGTGAAGGGTTAAGAGTCATGTCATCTGGGGACACGCCGATCTTGATATCAAACCTCATTATGTGTAGAGGTATTATAATGACCACGGGGAGACGTTATCAAGCGAACTGTCAGTGTCTGGGGTTGTCAAGCTTGGTTTGTTAGTCGATGTCTTTAAGCTCACCTGAGCTAAATTCATCCGTTCGAAAATACGAATCCGGAATTCGCCAAATGCGTTGCGATTTCCATTCCTGTTTCCCTCTTCTCCTAACCATTCTACTCGTGCCTCCTGACCTTCTACATCTGCATTTCAATTCCTTTATACCTTCTGTCCTTCTAGTCATCTTCACCCTCTTCCTCTTTCACGCCATAAACGTCAGATCTTTTTCCTTATATCCCTCCCGATCTTTAGGATCATTTGAAAAATACATTACATTTTCTACGCATGTGCTCCTTCGAGGCTTCAAAGATATCTACTACGATCACATAACTAAGTACGAGATTAAGTTATCATGAAAGCCATCGTCACTCAGGGACGCCAATTGACAGAATAAGTACCTTTTCAGACGCATAGAAGCACATATCTACATTGCCAGATGCAGGATGTGTATAGACATAACTCTGCCTGTAAAAAAATATTTGCATCGGGACAACATCGAAGAAAAATGTAATTCAGAAACGTCAGAAATTAGTTACAATCCGCCTGGTCCCTGGGGAAGATAAGTAGCCTATATTGCAAATAAGTACTTCCCCAAGATTAGACAAACCAACGAAACGATAAGGACAAGATAAGGAACATAAGTAGTGTATAATGGAATATGGTGCATTAACTGTCCAAAATGATATTTCAACAAAGTCACAAACTTAAAACTATACGATGCAATGCTGTTAAAGTGCATATTCACGAGGAAGAAAATCGTTAGAAATAGTCATCCCCCCCCCCCCCCCCCCGAGAAATGAAACCATGTAAATGTATTTTGAAAACAGGAAAATGCTTATACATCTATTGGCAGGGTTAACATGGGACATATGTCATTATGATATACGTCTAATAATTCAATACCATATGATATATAATATATGCATACTTCACATATCTATCATACGGTGTGTACTATGGTATAGCTACAAAGAGTCGTAAACACGAGAACTCTATGATATAGGCCCTGAAACACGTTCCAGCATCTCACCAGACTTAAGCAAGGCATACTTTTTACTGACTTGACCATTTGTTTCAGACAGGATGTTATTCATAACACAGAGGCCCGTCCTGGCGAACAGTTGCACACCTTCACCATCACATCCGTTGACAGCATAGCTGACATGTGTTGTTGTTGCTGTATTTCTTTTATATATTTTCACTCATTTTTTTTAGTCATTTTTACTCTTTTCCTTCATACACGACAGAGCCTCGCTCTTTACCATTACATCCGCCCCAGCTGTGACTGCCAACCACTCTCTGGCAGCAGCAGCGTGATGTAAGAGTCCCATTGAAGGCGGCTTCCCGCCCTCCTCCACCCCCATGCATCTACCTGCAGGACATACCTGTGGGGCATACCTGGCCCACTGCCGCCCGTCTCTCCGTCCGTCCGCCCGCCCGCCCGCCCGCCCGGCTACTCAGCCCGGGGAGCGAGCCTTCTGGCCCGGCACTACAGACGAGCTTTTGTCGGGCCTCACAAAGCTGGGGAGACTGGCCCGCCGTGTTGTGGTGGGGATTGTGCCGCGGGCAGCAGGGTGTCCGGTCCCCGCGCCCACACTGTGTATGTGCGTCACTCCACGCGGGACTCTTTTGGGGTTTCCATGCGTCACCGTTACCTGAGGTTCCCCAGTGAAATCACTGAGCATGCCGCTTACAAACCATTCACAGTCCCATCATAATCACGTTCACATAGTATACCCTCTTATAATTTCCGAGCCTCGATTTTGGCCACTCTTAATAATGAAAGCCACACAACCCTGACATATCCTAATATGTGTTACTGACCAGATGAGATTAAAGACTAAAAATAATCAACGATTGTATAGTCGCACAATATGAACAATACACAGCTGTCACTGTCTCATCTCGATCTGAAGGGCATTTCTCATTCTTGGCTTGACAACATTTCTAACCAGTTCGCATCTAATTATCCCTCCATATCTTCTTATACCTCTGATCCTACCTTAAATTTCTACCTTTGATTCTTAAAATCTATCAAAAAGATTGTGATCCTTGCCATGTGACAACAGCGGCTACTTTAACAGTATAAAGACCACTTCACTGTTGGTGAAGGGATGCTTGCTATATGACTACAGCTGTTTTAACAGCATAAAGACCACTTCACTCGAGCTAACGTAGTACTTGCCTTAGGACTACAGCAGCTGTAATGCCGTAAAGCCCCTTTGACCTGCACCTGAGTGATCCTTGTGTTATGAGTACAGCTGCTATGACGCTGTGACGACCACTTCGCAGTCATTGAACGTTGTTAAGCATCCCAAATCTTATGGCGCCTATCACATTCTGTTTCAATCTAATTTCCCCATGAACTCTATATACCTGTTCTTTACATTGGGAATGCCCGCACCATAATCAGGGGCCCGTTTAATAATCTAGGATCGTACATAAAGACCCTTTTCTGTAACTCATACAAGGGTTATCGTTTAATGATATTTAAGTATGTTCACTGAGACAGTATTAGCCGTCCATGAGGTCGTCTATAAGTGTTGAATAAAGTTTATCCATATCATCCCTGGGTCCCTATTGCATACAGAAAAAGGTCTACAGGTGCGATCCTAGATTATTAAACGGGCCCCAGGGCCTTCTCTCCAATACTCCAACCCATCAGCAGATCTCCTATTTCCCATCTGAGGAAGATATCATACTCTGAAATCTGCCTCTGAAATCTGCCATTCATCTACAGATGGTGACATAACGTTCTGAATATCTCCTGATTTGTTTAACAGACATTGCCAATAGGAATCCTCCTTAGATTGAGAGTAAAAGGAGGGAACTGCAATTCTGGACAATCAAGATAAACTTTTTACTCACTTTTCTGACTCCCAGTTCCTAACCCCACCCACTCCCTCAGGCACCAACCCAGAAACCCATTCAGATCCCTCGCATCACGAAGCAGAGTGGAACAGGGTCCAATTTAACATGTCAAAGTTTATCAAGAGACACATTATTATCAGAGTTTAGCTACAGAAGAGAAAGCCTACCTGCCACCATCACTCACCCCCAAAATCTGTGTCTCATTAAGTAAGACAAACGGAGGCAAACAGGAGTCACATGTTTCTAGTAGATCATGCGGTAAGAGAGGACGGAAGGTGATTGAGATGCCAGTTGGGTGAGGGTCGGGTTAAGAAACCTGTCCGAAGTAAGACGTAAATAGGAACTTTTTTTCTGTTAGAGAACAGGCGGCTGTTATTTTATGATGAAGAGGTTCACATACTCACTGTTGATACCCACAGAAGGGTGAGTTTAATACATTTTCTTAGTTAACAGCAGATATTCAATGGATGGACTCGACTTATTCGGATGCAGATAGAATAACGAGCATAAGCTCATGCTACTAACGCAATAATAGGTGATGACTATATATGTACTACGTTCTTATAAGAAACACAGTATATATACATGCCAATGGCCAATCCAAATATGTCCATAGCGGAGTTGTT
This sequence comes from Alentia gelatinosa, assembly GCA_950022655.1. Classification (NCBI taxonomy): domain Eukaryota; kingdom Metazoa; phylum Annelida; class Polychaeta; order Phyllodocida; family Polynoidae; genus Alentia; species Alentia gelatinosa. The sequence continues at coordinate 45,802,511 of OX465584.1, forward strand.
GCTATTGGCTGGACTGTTGCTATGACGTAAAATACAACACAACCACCCCAACCTTAGAAACATTCCTTGACTCCGAGTATGATATATGCCTACTAACAGCTGTGAATGACGAGAAAGTTGAAAGAAAGTTGCCGGTATCTATTAAGGCAATGACCGATTAGCTACATGGCCTCCAGTATGGAAGGTTTAGTAGGGCAGACGACAATGTTGGTCGGTAATTCAGAACGAGGCTCCGGGCCAGGAGTACCTGGCACGTGTCTGTCTTTAGGAGGAGGGGCGGATCATGTAGTGATACGTTAAGCGTCATATATGTACTACAAGGATAGCTCTAGGGTGTCCCTTCCAGGTAAAAAGTTCTACTGTGACTAGATTCAATACACTACGTCGTTACATTATCACGTTGACGTCACTACGTCGCTACAACGTCATAGCGACACAACGCAACAACGGATATGTAACAAGGGAATTGCAAAGTCGGGAGTGTTGAAATGGTTTTGTGGTGTTTAATTTGATAACGCCCTTGGGCGGATGGAAACTTTTATTGACACAATATCATTCACCAGTTATAGTTGATGATCTTCCATGAAGATGTCATTAACACTAACAATGTACAATAAACAATTATACTTCACAGGAGGACGCTATAAAGTTACATACAATTGTTACATGTCTATACATATTCCATGATTGATTTTACTTTTAAATACATCTCTTTGGCGTAGGCTTTGTATTTCTGGTGGTATTTTTCCCCATGTGACAACAACTGACACACTCGAGCTGCACAAGGGTTAATTCTAGATATGGAATTTAATTTCTGCTTGTATTTTGAGAACGGGTCACTGGTATAGATTTATTGATACGGATTTCCAATGATCTCCGATGGTCTTTTCTGGGGCATCGTACTATAAACACGCAGCGTAGTAAAGGGGCAGACCAGAGTGAGACATGGCCTGAGTACTTGAGTCCGGGTCATAAGTTCAGAGGGCATATATAAACAGTGCCGGGGTAATATATCGAGCGACAAGATACCGTCAGAAGAAGACCTTAATTAAGGTCAGAAATACATGGATGAACATGGCACAGAGACATGACGATGGGTTGTATAATTATGTGGATACGGAACCCCTGTGCGCAGTTTGTTTGGTGTTCAGCCAGAAAGGTCATGGTCAGATGACCGGACACATATCCAGGAGCAAGACCTAGATGTAGATGGATGAGGGAGAAGGGAACCCTTCCGTAATACAGTCTTGATACAGACCTATAATAAGACATATGGGTCACACTGCCACATGTGTTAAACCTACACGAAGGCAAGCCTATACTAAGACACGGATCAGCCTCTGGAATATAAAACCAGCCCTTATACAGACCATAATTTTATTCTATACTGCATTTGCTCCACTCCGTCTAGCTTTACAGTACCTGCCTATAATGTAGGTGGGAGCGTACGGTTTCACTGTCAAACTTGCTGCTTGGCATAAAAAAATAATGTTCCAAAATCCTCTTGCTACTATCAAGCTCTAGGAAACACCCACTTTTTGACCATCACTTGTAAAATAAGTCTGCATGAATAAAACCTTACATTTTATAATGATTTAATGTAACTTTGTAAAAAAAGAAATGTAGTAATCATGTCACTAATAAGTATGCAGCTTTACGATTAACGACTGGACACGACATATCGCACTCTGTAGAGTGTCTCCTTATCCCTCATTAAGTCATTGTATGGACACTAGATGCCGCTGTACAGAACATGGACATCTGCTTAATGTACAACACCCCTACTTATCTTCCTACCTCTAAAACGGATTGTGGCTCAGTCGACTACATGTCATGCACACCTTAATAGAGACCTACTGCAGGACATACCAGCCAGTTTACGACGTATTAATCATACCTTCATACACAGATATATAACATATTGGAGTCGGTTACTTGGAGTTATACATCATTATTAACAGCCAGTTTCATATGACAGTGAGGTTGAACCTAGGAGATGGAAATGATAGATAATTCGCGTAAAACGACAGTTTGATTGTCGTCGTACCTCCGAACCTGTGGTCCACAGGCTAGTCTGTTACACGATTACTACATGTTATACACGGCTTCATACAAAGCTACAAGAAGACGCCCCGTTATGTACAGTGTGGATCACTAGAGATCCAAGGCCTCTGACCCAGGAGCACTGCTCTGACACGTGCCCTGGAACTCCAGGGTCCTCCCGCCTGTTTTTATGCTCGTGCTGCTGCAGAATATACGCAGGACCAACAGGCAGGTAAAGACAACGGACGGTGACACACAGAAACGTACGGGAATGCTCTTAATAGGTCTGTGAGAAGGGAGCTGTCAAGAAAGGATGTCAGTGGTCAATATTGGGGGTGTATTACAAGGGAAGAGTAAAGAAGGGTATGTAATAGAGGAAGAGTAAAAATGTTCGGAAGGCAGTGGTTCAGGAAGAAAGTGTGTGGTGGTGATAGGGAACCAAGGCAGCAGAGCAGTGGACATCAACAATGTATCTGAAAACCATTTATATACTTTATATATATATATATATATGTATATATATATATATATATATATATATATATATATATATATATATATATATATATATATATACATACATATATATAGCTACAATATTAGGGTCGAGAAGGTAATTTCTAAGACAGAAAAATTGGAGAGATCGATAGCAAGTGTACAAGGTATAGTAGGGGAGGTGGCAAGTAGGGAAAGGGGCAGGTGGTAGGGCAGGGTTGTTAACAAAGAGTTGGTAGATGGTGAGGGGTAAGTGAGGAGATGGCATGATCGTGACTTGACCCTCACATACCATCATGTCACTGTGCGGCATGCCTGACTATGTCCCTGACCTTAACATGCTATCTGGGCAGTGGTTGTCTCCGGGGTCATCACTAGCCATATGACATGTTAATAACCGAGACAAGGTGCCGACAAGGGGGCGAGGATCTCACCCTGCCCGCCTACATGCTATCTTGTTAAAGGGGCCTAGTCATTATCGCCCACCCGGCAATCTTCATCTGCGTATTGTCTGTCCTCTGTCATGGGCGCATTGGCCTTCGATCTGATTCCTGGACTCACGATGCCCGGTAACCAGTGAATATATACATGTTGTACATGTATGTACAAATTGCGTGGCACCTTTCATCCTTTTCCTGTGAACCTTTGTTCCTCTATTCCTGTTTCCTGCCATCTATAGTGAAACGAGCCTGCCACCCATTGCTCAACACTAATTTGCAATGGGATAGATATAAAAGAAATATAAATAATTCCCTTATGACGGAATAATCCCTACCACACGTTATTTAATCCACGTCCATTACTCTAATAGACGGTGGAGAGAGTGCAGGTTCTCCCGCTGACTCATGCCGCCATACGCAGCACTCCTTCATTAAGGCCCTTTATCCCTGACCACCCTGAGGCTCGCCCCCACGTCCCACGCACATGAGCGCCACAGAGCTCTACAATAAAAAATGACGTGTCGGTGAACCTTCACAACGGGCAGTCCCAGTCTGACACAGGACCCCCCCCCCTGATTCCTGAGGATTTAATCCACAGATGGAGTCTAAGAATTGACGATCCTAAGATTGCAAACAACGGTGATATTCGTATAAGATATTATTGGTAATATCATATGCCATCCACATCTATTCTAAGCAATACAGAATAACCTAGTAATTTTTGTTCAGTGATTTCCCCCACCTGGTTTGGAGACCTGTCTCGGATTCGCCAGAGGGAGTTCTTGACGCATGCATGTAGTCAACAGTTGCCCAAATAATGGATAGAGCAGGCATACCGTTAAGCAACCATGTCAGAGCGTGACTGGTACGTGCATGTTTCTATATGGACATGTTTTATTTGCGTTCATTTGAAGCATGTTCACTAAATTGTGACATGATAGGTCAGAAAGGCATGTGATAATGGCGACATGGATCCCTTGAATTGAATAGGCTCATCTTGAAAAACGTACCTGATCCGGTTAACTCCAGAATGTTCCGCTTTTTGGTGTCACGATACGTGCAATTCTCATCTGCTCAGGTCTGTTCTTGAGGACAAATTATCAAGGTTTTATAACAAACAGAATATAATGTCCGCATATTACACATTTTTCTCCAGTTAGACACACCCGACGTGGATATTCAGGCAATCGTGCATACGTTATTCACAGACCACATAACCCACAAATAGAACATTATTCTTGATACATGTATATGGTCACCAAGAAATCACTTCAATCTGCGTTCTTGTATGCCACATTGTAGTCTTGAAGTTGTTTGCATATACAGTAAACCTATCTCGGAATAGGATAATAATTTTATGAGGTACCCATCTCCGTTGAGACCACAAAGGAATAGGAAGTATGAAAACTAAAATGTGGTGTACATCCATGCTTGTGCACACTCTTGAATTTCTTTTATGCCCCCTCTCGACAGGTGAGACCTCGATACATGCATATTAGCAGAACATAGTCCAAGTATATGGCCTTGTCAGCATTATCGATGATATGTAAGCAAAGCGCCTGCTTGAGTACCAAGTTTCAGGCAAATCACTGAACAGTTACATTTTTCTTGCTTAGTTGCACCGATTAAAATGGGCAGTCTAGGACCACAAAGGTTCATCTTGGCAGGAGTCCAATGCCATGATATTCAATCTTCTTTGGAAAAAAAATCTCATGAAAAATGAATTATTAATAGTCTCCCATATATCGCATAGCATGTGACTTTTGTGGGATTTTGGTGTAGCCATTGACCACTTGACAGACACGTAGTTAGGACATGTACACATGAGACCCTTTGAAGAGGAGACTTGGGGAGGGGGACGTGGTAGATTAATACTCTGACTTGCGCAGAATTCCTCATGCACCAAACATCACGCTATCGTCATACCTCAGCATGCGTGTCCGATGAAGTCACAGTGAAATGTGTTAATTCAGTACGTCAAGAAAAAAAGAAAGGGCCCTGTCCTTTATTCTACTTCACCCTAGCTTCAGCCGTACAGCCCCAGCCCCGGATCGGGCGATATACCTGTGTCATAACTCACCTTTACATGAGTTCCCTAACCCCGGCCCCTGCCCCACCTACACCCCCTGTTTGTGAGACACGCAGGTACAACGTTGTTAAAGGAAGGTGTCATTTATCGACAGGGACCTGGACGAACGTAGTTGGCATGCGCAATGACGTCAAATTAATAATCTAAGCGGTTTTATAAGAAGATTTCTATACGCACCACGGAACATTGTCCACCTAGATGGCCACCAACCTCTGTATCCGACTTGAACCTTTTAAGGACGGCTGCCTATGGCTGAACTGTACACTTGGGGACAGCTACTAGTGACTATGTATAGTTCTAGGGGACGGGGGGATTGTCCTCTGAACTTTGAATTCGAAGGTTTATCACGTGATATAATATTCTATTATTGATATTTTAAATTCTATTATTTAGAATTAAAAGGAATGATGTTAAACCTACATCCTGTTAAAATTTCAAGTTCATTGTTAAAATATTTCCTTTTGAAAAACAATTATATAAATATCCAGCAAATGATGCCTTAAGGCATCATCTGCCCCCAGCCGGTTGATGCCTTAAGGCATCATCCGTCCTTAAAGGGTTAATACAGGTTAGTGACGTAAGATCGCTTTCTTGGCCAAAGAGTTTGATAAGAATATCTCGAAGCAAAGTACAATTTCGAATCTAGTTGCTAATAAACTTTAAGTACTCGCTACAAACCATGCTAAGCTTAGGTAATTAATTACGAAGTCTAACTTCCTGGTGTCTTTATCAAAATACTAAAAAAAATACTAATGTGAATATTATTAGCACCGATACAGGTCCCTTTATTGCGGAACTTAATTCAACGTAGATGTAAAGTATGATTAATGCAACTGGTTAAGTTTAATTATATTCATTCAATAAGAGGGGGTTTATTTCTAATATCTACTTTAGCACAAAACGCTGATTATGTCGAGCGCTACACGTGTATGTGTGTTTGTTGAAAATTTGTGACCCTATGAAGAAGGTGCATAGAACCCTGGATAAAGAGGAACTTCAGTCCCCGGATAGACCAAATGCAAAACATCTATTTCAGGTTTGATATAGTTGAGTGGCTATCTTTTTCGAGTACCGCTTCACCACAGGGGACAGACACTTAGGGTCTTCAACGAACGACGCACTTTCCTGAAAGGGCGTGCTGTAATGCAGTGATAAAGTGCGTGACTCTATCACGTCAAAACCACAACCCCCTGACTCTTTCTGATGCGCTATTCTGCTTATTTGTGCAGTGTCTTTGAGATTTAAATTCGATTATGTACAGACCGGTCGGACGTTGCCACAGCGTAGGACCGTGGAAAACATGGCTTTAAAGACATGTTCTTCTAACCATAAAGTATAGCCTCTTTCAATGTAAGATGCACAATTAGTCTTGGCCAAATCCCTGAACACCAAGTCAATCCCCACTTGAAGAGTCTTGACCTGAGAAAGGTGAATGAGGGCCCAGGTAAGGTATAGGAGTGGGACTTAATGCCATCATCAGTTAATTCCATTCCCAAACAGTGGAATGGCAGACTTAATTGCAACTGCTTGCCCACACACACTTACCGTATTGTACGACACCGGGCTTTTATAAGGTGGAGTATCCATGTGTGGCACCTGAAGTGCATACCTACATGTGACGTCATGTAACAATGGCTGGTCAAGAAGGTTTCATTTACTTTAACATGGACATGTTCAGGCTGGGTTTGACTAAGTGCTGGCCCTTATTATGCTTGATCAGATGGTTTTTGACGCTAATGGTTTTACTTTTTCTCTTTGTATAAGAGTTGGAATTTTGCTCCGTAAAGGTAAGGGTAGATAACTCTCAGCACGTAGAGTTGAGGCTCTTTGTCACTGGAGGGGACAGGTACTGGAGGAAGGCATGCGGTACCTTGATATGGGCGGCATTAATATTCTCTGCCGTGTACACTGGTGGGCGGACGTATATTCATAGTAAACACGTTCGAGCGGGTGTTGTTTTGATGTGGAGCTGCGGACGAGAGCTGTCCTGTCTGTGACCAGGCCTTGTTGACTTATTCAAATGGACTGCGACGGACAGGCAGCTGAGGAATGTGACATGCAAATTGTGGAAACCTACAGGACGTGGAGGACCGCTGCTAGTCGACCCGTACCCGGGCAGGGAGCGCCGCCATAGGGGAAAAAATACTCAGAAAAAAAATCCAGTGTCTTCCACCTCACAGATTGGTGGGTGGCAGGTACCGGTGGTGGGTGGCAGGTAGGAGGATAGATGTGCGTGGTGGGATAACAATATATGTTTTGTGTGGCGAGGTGACAATATCCCATTTATTCTACCACTCATATATTTCTGCATAGACTTAACATGGCGTGAATATGCCATGATTATGCCATAAAATATGTATATGCCACACGTGACATATGAAGTTAAAAATACGTGATGGGTCAGAATAAAATCTAAACATCACTCAATTCCATGACATTCGTTGTCTTCTGCTACAGATATCACTCAGATCTGCTTCGTGGTGACATTTTGGGAATGGGTGGCAGTAAAAGGAGCCACTATGGCTAGTAGTGGACAGCAGTTCACTTGTGGTAAGTGAGGTATATTGCAGGTGGGCAGCATGTGATTACATGTAGTTACAGTTCGAGGGCAGTAACAAAAGGTAGATTGTAGATGGATGTAAGTGATGGGGAGTAACAGGTGAGCAGGTGGCAAACAAGGAGGAGTTGTGGGTGGCTTTGATTAAGGTGGCAGGAATCAGTAACAGGCAGATGGAGTTAGGAGGAAAGCGAATGGGTAGCAGGTATCAGGTGAGAGAAAATTATAAATGACAATAATAGTAAATGGGAGAGTTTGAGGTGGTGGACTGTGTGACAGTGGGTGACAACGTGGGCAATAGGTGGGATATGGGAGACAGTAGTAGGAGGAGGTGTGGGTAGGGGCCCCATACCTGTGCGGTGTATAGAAAGGATGCTGTCATATGAATGGAAACACAAACACCATCCACCGCCGCCTACCCGTGGCCATACGCCAGGCCTACTCGCTCTACGGTTACGGCTCATGGCCGCATGGCAGGGACACACCGACACCATCTCAATCCTCCCCTCATTCACTATCCTCACGTCTGTATGAACCCTCATCTCTCGGCCAGTATGTCTCTTGCCCAGGTATCACTCAACCTATTTATCGGTAAATATAACGGAGATGAGATGATGGAGTGGTGCTCTTATCACGGTAGGTCCCTGGTTAGATTGCATGTTGGTGGCTATGCAGGACAGGTACCAACCATCGCTCTATTATTTTGCTTGTGTCGATACCGGTTTTCCATTAAGATCCTAATCACTGCCAATTAGTACAAATATACGCACTTATATACATGTACATGAACAGTAGAACCCCACTAATTAATGGACCACCCGGCACCTATGTGGTTGGGATGGTCCGCTCATCAGATAGAATATAGCTTTGCAAGTCTATTTTGGGTCAAAATGCCTCGAGTTATGGGGTGCCCCCATTAACGGAATGGACTATGAGGATACACATACATTTGTACACGTATACTAATTACTACAATAAACATACACCGCTCTATGTAAACCTGCAGATGCATGCCAAATATACTTGAATGGGAAGGATGATAGAGAGGAATTAACAACGTGAGTACGTCCTACCCAGATCGGTGATTATGTACATGAGTACTACACGACTGGGATGATTAGTGTATAGCTCTCCGTTTAATCGCCCAGGACGTACTTCGCTCATCTGTATTCTTTCCTTATCTTGGGCTCCATCCATGCAGTTATCAGTATAACGTTATATAGACTGGCACCTTGATGGTGGCAATAGCAGCTGTATTATCTTCCCATGTGGGATACGGGAGAGATTATGTCGATATACGAAAGCTATCTGCTAAATACAGAGTTCTATATTGCATCAGAGGATTTTGTGGATAGGGCCATGATCCATCCTGTAGAGCGCATACTGGGGACTGTATTGAGGGATGCTTCCACTAGGACGTACGACATATGCCGATCATGGCCGATTTGTTGACTCTCTAGGTCGGGATGAATCGTGTGATAATATTTGGTTGAATCGCTGCAGTGGAATAGCCCCCTTTGAGGGATAATAGCTGCTCCACACATAGGGGTAATGCTCTTACAAGATCTAGTAAGTTCAAGCAATGAAACTCGATGAATTACCTATGATATCTCTATATGTGAAGTTTTCCTGTTGACCAGGAAACACCTCCTCTTCAGTATATTCCAAAAAATCTGTTTTTCCCATCCTATCTGTCTATCGTTGCCTGTGGAGGTGTTTACCAATACACATGTCCCGCTGTCAGTTATCTCCTTATCAATCCTTATCTCCCCTGCCTCACCCTCCCCCCTTTTCAATATTTTTACCCTGCTTTACCCCTGGCTCTTATCTCACGGTGTTTCTGTCTTGCTCTTGCCGTCACTCTGCCTTCGGGGCCTCACCTGCATGCCCCGCCGTGCCCCGCGATATGTCCCCGGGCCCTCTGCCGTGTCCCCGGGCCCACTGTCCCCACGTCTCCAGGGCCGACGAACACTCACTGTCGTCTCTCTGCCCTCCCTCTATTCCTTGACAAAATATATTTACGCAGTCAAACGAAAGGAGCTGCCCTTCTCCTTTCCCCGTGTCCGCTTACAATATTTTCAGTTGGATTATTAATTATCCAATCGTATTTTCCCTATGCCTACTACACCTTTAATCTCACTGTTGCCTTATGTTCGCTTATAGTATCGTCGGGTCAGCCTATGGTTTTAAACCCACAGAGATATCAATACTTACAATAATATACAATTCTGGCCCTGCATTCACTTCATCAGCGCTACAGCTACTTCATTTTCCCCGATATTCTTTCCTTCTTACCTCTGTTTCTCCCTGTGTCCCCTCTGATCCCTTTCTGCAATCCCCGTCTTCTTTCCTTCTCTATACCGCTTCATACATGAAAATATGATGTCTCTAATCCCTGTCTTTTTGATTCGTTGTTCTCTCCCCGCAATCTTATTCTTATTCTTCTAAATCCCTTTCTTTTACCCTGTCCTCTTCCTAACATCTTATACCAATTCTTTGCACTGTCCTTTCTGCACCCTCTCACTCCCTACCTCGTCTCTTCCCTCACCCCCTTCTCTCCTCCTTACCTGCTGTCGGCCCACACTAAGTATCCTGACGTGATCCATGGTCTAGAGTGTCATTTTTTGCCCGTCTTTTTTCTCTCGGCCCTCCAAGACATCTGCGATATTGGTGTTTTTCTCCTGTGTTGTTAGTCGGTGTGTGGGACTGCTGACAATGTGTCACAAGCCCCATGCAGGCTGCCACTCTCAGAGATCAATCTCCGCTACTTCTACCACCTACTTTTTCCCGTTCCCTACTCGTATACACGTATGTATACACGTATACACGTGTACGCCTATGTACAAACAGATAGGTCGCCATCTGCGCATAAACACCATTTAGAAAGCGATGGGGGGAAAAAACTATGTCACACAACGCACATGTGTTGAATGCTTCCTAGACACTCCTCTTTTGCTTTACACCCAAGCTATGAAGAAGTACCAGCATTCTAAAACGGGTGAAAAAAAGTGCATTTGCTATAAAAGCGATAGAATAGAAAGATAAAAAGAAGGACGGTGATGTCCTTGCAGCTCAGTAAACGAACATAAAAGTCGAGGGTGAGGAGTAAGGGGGCAGCACGTGGAGGTAATGCGGCTCTCGGCATAACACTCTCTTCAGAGGTGTGTCCATAGCAATGGGCTGTCACAGGGGGTTGCAGTCGAGATTATCATAGAAAACTAGGGTATGATTGAATAGCGTACACATAAGGCGAGATATATACGTGTGTGTCCTTACCTCAGTCAAGAAACCCTCAGGCCCGTATACGGAGTTATCCATGCAAGTACTCCCGCGGTAACTCGGTTCGCGCCCGGCGTTCGGTTGGTTGGGCGTTCGGTATGCGTCCGTCGTACGTGTGTATGGGAGTGGGGGTGTGTGAGGAGTCCCCTCTCTAAAGGTCACACCGAGAGAGAGCGTGTCCAACCTCTCATCCACTGATGATGTATATAAATGTATTCCGGGGGCGTCGGTGGGCTATACTCTCACCGAGCACACTTATAGTGCAATACCATCCACCCAGCTGCCGCAATATGAACCTCTTGGTAAATCAGGTGAGGTGAGAGTTCCAAGGCTGCCCTACAGAATCCAAAGACGTAACGCCTGTACGGCCTTTAAGTACCTGTTGGCAGAGGAGGCGGGGAGGCTGGGGCCGCGTGCGAAGTAAGTGGGAGCTAATTGTCGTCTGCCTGGAGTTTTTACTCAGCTGTGCTGTGTCAACACTGTCGCTGCTGCTGGTGTATATATGTACGGCCCTTGTTGCCCACCTGTAAGCACTGGAGGACGTCCGGAGGTTGGGGTATTCAGCATCATAGGTGTTTACATCCTTCCTTTGCGCACCATGGAGTGTCAGTGGGGGTCGCTGCGTTGACGATACAGAGGACCTGTCACGTTTGGATGGAGGTGGTTTGTGATGGTGGAGTGGTTCGGTAGAGGTAAGCTCAAGGTCCCGAGGAGCTGCGTTCCGTGGTGCGTCCGACAGGTGACTGAGGAACGCTGGGCCCGCGTCCCGCTTCTCTAAGCCGCCACACGACAGTGGCGCCACCACCGGTAAAGGACGCTCTGCATCCACCACAGCATCCTCGACCGTCGTGCGATATTTGTTGCACATTTAATCTTTCTGTTCCTCTCTTTTTCAATCATTCCCCTACACTTCCCAATGTATTGCTCCTGTCCTACCGTTTCATAATGAACGATGAGAAAGTTTGATAGTATCTCTCACACCCAGTTTTCTATATCATGCATTTCCCCGTATTTTTTATAGCCATTGACACGATCGTGTCCATCCTCTCCTCCTCCCCCCATCCTCCTGGGCGTTCATAATCCATATCCCTTCCTTCTTTCTGGATTCTCAGTTCCTGCTGCCTCAGCTCCCTTTCTCGACACTCCACTTCATCTGAGTAACTGTAATGCTATTACGGCTGCTGTTCCTTGCCTAATCAATCGTCATCATGTAGGTTACTCCTTCCCTTTTCAGTCTTCCCTCAGCCTTCTCCTATGCACATCACATATATCCATTTACTCTCATCGTTTCTTCTACTCTTTCACAAACATATGAATATGGCCTTGTACAGCCGTACAGGGTTTCGAAAGGAACATGACTATTTTCACACCAAAGCGTAAAATAGTCGACAGCCGGAACCTTGAGGTCACTTGAAGCCCCTCTATAACAATTCTCTACGCAAAAAAATGTAAAGATCAATAACCTCTGATATTACAAGGATATCGGAAAACGGTTTTCATATATTCAAATACGCCACCATTGTGTGTCGGTCAATTCAGTAGCATGTTACACAGGTGATTACGCGATAAATGTTAGTAAACATTTGTACATATGTAAAACATTGGGGATCTACTTTCGGAACCTAGTGGTACCCCCTGATGTGGCCGTTTTCACACCTGAATATTCTGCACTGAGAATCACCATATACGTGTTCAAACCCCATAGAGCAGCATTTTAAGACTAGATCAAGAAACCTCTATGTATAGGACGTGCTGCTGTGCAGGTTTTAATCCGTTATCATGACGTGAGGTTGACTGAGTTTACTTTGATTTAAAACAGGCATTACTCGACAACACCGAGATTGATATCATAAAGATCGTGCTATGAGGGAGTTTCCACTATGCCAATAGCCATGAGCACGTCGGTAACGTCATGGACAGTAGATAGAACACTGAAAATGTGACAAGTGCAAGAAATAATGATAGAATAGGCTTAAGGTGGGTGTCCACTGAGCTCCCGACACACTACGACACACTGCGACAAGCCTTCCGACAAGCGTTACGACACAGAATCGAACGTTTTGGGTTTTTGTCGTAGCAGTGGACACACCGTTCCGACACGGCTTCCGACACACTGCGACACACTCCGACATGACTACGACACAGCGCCCGTGTCGTAGCCGTGTCGTAGCCCTTCCGACAAGATTAAACATGTTTAATTTATCGTAGAGGTCGGATTGTGTCGTAGTGTGTCGGAAGCATTCTGCACTATGTTAAAGCTATGAACTGCCCCCCACCCACACACGTGCGCCTTTATAAACTGTTATAATATCATATATACAACATTTTATCCTCTGTTATATAGGGATATGCATTACGAATGGTCCATTGAACATATTCAGAAACAGATATGATAAACATTTTTAATAATCATATACTTTTAAAATCATAATCCAGGTCTGAGATACATGATTATAGATATTTGTTCGGAAATCTAATACTCTTGATAAAAGACATCAATTCACTACGTTTTTCCCGATCGAAAATTGAAGAAAAACTTATTTTTCAGTATATTTCCTATATAAATTAAGTCCCTCAAGGGAGCCGTTTGTGTCGGAGTGTGTCGGTACCGTGGCAACCTTTCTTTTCCCGCCAAACCGTTACGACACACTCCGACAAGGCTCTACGACACACTCCGACACACTCCGACAGAGCCCTTCCGACAGGGATTTTCTTTGTCGTAGTGTGTCGTAAGCCTTGTCGGAGTGTGTCGGAAGCAGTGGGTACCCACCTTACTCTGTACACTCCGCGTCCTATCCCCAAGTGACAATTTCTACATCACTTACTCGAAACAGTTGAAATAGTTTACATGTATTGGGTGTACGGCGAAACTGAACCAATAAAGACATTGCGGTGCCTATTGACCGATGATATATACATATGATATACGAATATATAAACACACACACCTATATATGCATGTATATACAGTAGAACCCCGCGTCAGCGGTCACCCTCCGTTGCAGGCCGCAGCCTAAGCAGGGTGGCCGCTTACACGGAAATGAAATAACCATCTAATAGGGGATCCGTTCAGAGTAAAGATGTTTGTTAACGCGGGGTGGCCTCTTACATGGGTTGTCCGTTAGGCGGGGTTCTAATGTACAGCAATATGTAAATATATAAACTCGCACATATATATATATATAAATATATATACATATATATATCCCGTGACTTGTCACGTGCATACCCTCACTGTGTGTGTGCGCGGTGAGGGGTCGGGAGAGATGGAAGTGAGGGTAAAAGTGCCAAGTTGAACCAGGGACCAGTTAGCATCCCTGAGAGCATCGCTTTGCCTGTTCCCGCCAGACGGTTGAAGCAGGGACCGCAGCCACCCCATGTAGTGGGATCTACCACGTGGATCAGGGTTCCGCCAGGTGTGCCAGCCAGGTGTCCGGCAGGTGAGTGTATGGGGGGAGGGTGGGTGGGGGTGTAGGGGGTAGTATACACACCCTCCATTTGACTGCTCCCGTTGGATCATTCATATGCTGACCCTGCTTTCTTGGCTTCACACAGTTATCTACCTATATCAGCAATATATACAGGGATCAGTAGGTGGGTAAATAACTCAATAGGATAGGTGTGGTGATACTATAGCCAGCATCCCAAACAAATAGAAGCTAAACGCATCTACTGCGGCAATATCTCTGGGTTTTTTCATCGTACGTACATCTCCGTTGTATCAACCACCTCTCCACCTCCCAACTGTTGTGCTGAATTGTAGAATTATGAATATTTTTTATCTCTACGGACCTGCATGTAGCTACGCTGTAAAACAAGCTGAGTTAATCAAGTTTTTTTGACAGAACAATTATAATAATTCCCTTGCCCGTAGGAATCACGGTTAATAGGTCCCAACCCCTCCCATTATAAAGTTTTTCTTCATAAGCATAAACAGGTAGAACAATATAGATAATACATACAACCGAGCAGGTGTGTTCAATTTACACATAAAACATTATATCACACACCCCCCCCCCCCCTCATAAAAAAAGAAATATATAATTAAATCTACGCAGATATCAAATGAACCTACCGCAGTGTGAGTTCTGAGAAGTGATTTCACATGGCACAACTCTGGTATAACAGTATCCCTGCCTCGCCTGTGGAGTTCTGCACCATGCTACCACCACCACCCGCCCCCACCCCCACCCACCCTCTCCCGTGTGTACCGGGGATCTCCGTCCCCTGGATCCGGCCGCCATTTTGTTGGCAGCTTTGGACCACCCGCCGGGGGGCGGTATGCGATACAAGTGGGAACTCGCAGCATGCAGTATGGGTCTCTCCGGATCACCTCTGTGTTAACCTACTGTGAAACCGCCACCCTCCTCCAATAACACCCCCACACTGCAGCACTCCATACAGCACCGTGAAGGTGGGTGGTGGGCCGGGCGGGGGGTCTCTCAGCGGGGCAGTGTGGCCGCGGTCAGTGTGTATGAATCGCAGCTACTTTCACTTCATAAATTCCGTTCTATTCTAGGTGTTGTAACTCCTACAGACTTAACGTCAATACTAGGCAGCACACAGACCGTTAGACAACAAGGGGGCCATACAGGGCTCATAACTTTAAGATATGATTAGCTGGTGAAGTTGAATTTAATGGTAAGTCGTCAGTGCGTAAGAGGGTAGTAAGTGTTGTATCAGAATAAAGTACACATGTACTTCCCGAACCCCGATACTTTACGATGGGAACTTTCTCGGTATGTTTATATTAGGTGTAGTGCAAAACAAATATCATATTTTGATTAAAAACATTTGCACATTGTCCCTATAAAATCATTAATTGTGTGAGCAAATACTGTTGTGTGTCTTTTTCTAGAATACGCCTTTTCATCAAGATAAATCATAAAAGGTCTATATATCCAAGGATGCCGTGACAACAGGGCATTAAAACTGATGTACAGCTAATAATAATTATTCTACCTAGTGCATCACGTCACAGCTTAAGCAATGGGTTGAACTATAATATAAAAAAAACATTCCCCACTGTTGGCGAAGGGCAGTGAACATACAACTATAGCTGGTGTGATATGGGAATATGGGACCTATAGCTTACAGAATCCTGTCTATCTCTTGGGTTTCGTCTGGAGAACCCTCTGTGCTTGGGGTTGTGGGTTTTTCCTCGCGCTGTTTGAGTTTATGCGGGGGCGGGATGTTGTGTTATTGTCTGATGGAGGCATACGCAGTGCCCCGCCCCTTCCCTTTATTCCGGAGTCTCCTCGTTATTCATCCTCCACACCAGACATGATTCACGAGGAGGGTGACTCTCTGCTGTCACCAGGTGCCGCTGAATCATCATGGCGGGGATTCCCAGCCTGGAGACCGGGGGTGGTTGTAGTCACCCTGCCCCATACGCACGTGCTGCGTGTCCGGGCATGCCCGTGTCGTGCATTGTCACAGAGGCTGGCGCTGACAGCAGGGGACTCTCCCTCTCAGCCGCCGGCCCTATTGTAAACCCCTCCTCCTTCTGTTCCTCCCACCCACACACTTTCACGTAGTCTCCACGAAGTGCTGAGGTCAAGCGTAAAACGAGTAGCGCTGACTTCAGCAAATATTTCATCACTCATACTCTCCCATCTCTTTACTGTCATTCATCACCATTAACAGTGAAAGCCCCCGTTATTCAATAGGACTGGGGAGCTATTTCACAAGGTTTTGTCACCCTCCCTTCTGGGGATCTCAGAATAGGTAAAATCCGAAATCTCTTGGGGAATCTTCATGTTAGATAGATGTAAGAGGTGAGTGAAAGAAATTCGGATTGCACATCTAGTAAACATATCCCTATGTTTTAAGATTATACATGTAATTCCCTTTTGCGACTAAATTTGTAAAAGGATTGCATCATACTGCTTAGGTTTGAGGTCATTCTGGAAATTCCCAAATGGACCTGTTGTTGGATTTTAAAGATGGATTTTTTCAGGCATGTGTTGCTCATAGAGCTAGTTAGCATCATTGTAATCATGCAGTACAAATGTAATATGTGTGATCAGACACATTTCTGTGCTATGACTTTCTTCATTTCCAATTCATTTATCATTTAGCCATAATGAATGTCTATAGAAAATTACGATGATAGTTCAAGTGAAGCTCCGTTCTTATAACTATATATATATATATATATATATATATGAATATCAAATCTTATTTTCAATAGTCTTATCATCCTATCCTTCGCCCCATACTCACACCAGTTCTATGGTTTCAGGCCTCTCATCCTCTTCTAAACTCAAGCAATACATCACAATCCCCCCGTTCATAGTATTCCTACACTCATCGCTCCAAAATGTTTACATGTACTTGTATTTGAACCATTGAAATGTTTACTTTTACTTTAATTTCAGAACCTGTTTTGTTTCATTATACTACATGTGCTTAGATTTACAGACACCAAATATACATGGTATCGAAAAAAAGATATACTGCAGTGTAGGTTGCAAACAGAAGACTATGTAAAGAGGAATTCTCTCAGATGCCACTCTTCCCCACCGGACCGCATCGCTCCACCAATCGCTGCGCCCTAATCACCAGCAACCCTCAATCAATAAGAGCTCTTCATGATATCCAAGCCATCACACCATTAACCTCTCAGCTTCCACCACTCAGCACACACGAGATAGCGGGTCATGGAGACGTTAGCTGATTGCTTGTTTGTCGTCTTCCTCTTGTTTCTATTTGAGAACTCGTTCACTCCGTGATAAGACGACGTGCTACCGGAAGTCGCATCCCGATCAATCCCGCAAAGTCTCGGTAATACTCGTAGTTTGTCGTCTGCCGAGTGCTCCTTTGAGGAGGAGAGGGCAGGGCCAGTAAGGAGCCCAGTGAAAGAACGGAAGGTTGGAGCCACTAGTTGAGGGAAGAAGACTGAATTTCTTGGTTATTGGGGAAGCCTTGATACTTGTGATCCTCAAGTGAGACGTCTACAAGTTGTTTGGTGTTGTAACAAAACGTTATCAGACTCGGAAACCTCTGCCCAAGGGTTTATTTTAGAGCAGGTGGGGATTTTGAAGTTTCAGCAGCCTCATCGGTTATCTTGCTGGTACTAATCTCCATCATTGAGGGCTAACGGTACAGCATCATCAGCAAATAGTGCCGTTAGCGATTCGGTAATGCAGGATGGTGCTGCAATATATAGTCAAAGGGGTGTATCCCCCTCGTTATTCCCAACCCCTGATTCAAATCGATTATTACTTGTACATGTAACTTTATAACTGCTACCAAAAGATACAAATTTTACCCTTGTTTCAGATCCTCATTCGTATCAATGTATTCTATATTATCACGCAGAAGTAGGAATTATGGCGATAATATGATAAGACAGGATGCACGGGTCACCAGGCTCGTTGGAGGGAGGGGGAGGGGGCTCTTCACTTGTGACACTCTCAGTGGCGCCACGTGGTGATGCGCATGCGCCACGATCTGAAATTGGCGTCGCTGAGAGTGTTTGATCCGGCAAAATGTTTTGTTACTCATAAGAAGGCTTCGGCTCCTGGCGTTTGGATTGAATAGGCAAAGGATGCCACACTACTTGTAGAGTTGCTGATGATTTTGAAGGACCTAACTGTCTCAGAAGTTCATGCCCTCTATATCTATGACTTCAGAAGAGCTCTTCACTAAAGGATATAATGATGGCAGGCTTTGACTGTATACAGACTTTTCACGTAATTTTTTTTTAATTTTCATATATTGAAGGGTTTTCAAACAGACATTTCGAATTCTTACTTCTCTATGAGTATTACTAGGATATCAAAATTATAATCAGTATGTACTGTATGTCAGCCATTGAATATGGTGAATACGGAAATATATATCATAGATATATCAGATGGCATTGGTAACAATGCTTCTACCCCTCAGATAACCAAGAAATAATTTTCATTGAATAATCACTAATGACTATCATAATTAGCAGCTGAATAGTCAAGTGATTCTTTATTCATATAACTCTATTTCTATTGTCGGAGATCTAATGAAAATTTCACTATTTTAAAATTTATTACCTTACAATGAACATTTGAATAACTCAAAGTTCGCAAACTATAAAGGTCACAGGTAATATAGAGCCTCGATGCCTAGACCCTGGCACATAAAAAGTATGGTTCCTCATAATTAAAGAGTAATGTCAAACAGTGACCCCAAACTGAAGGCAGGTTCACTGATGTATCATTGATATTATACCCGAGCACCGACCTGAATCTCCCCCGGGATGTGAAGCCGACGCTGAGGGTGCTCGCTGCTAAATAGTCGAGGAGGCAGCGATTTCCTGCTCTGAATGAAAACTATTCGCCGGTCTTTGTAGCCTTCACGAATACAGTTCACGCACTTTTACTCCCCTTCAACTGTTGCTGCTCTGAATAGGAGCACTCAGGGAACCGGTAAACGGCTATCCACGTGCACGGGCGCAAGGTATCCTGATGAGATTTGGCATTAATGTCGTCTGTTCTCTACCATTTTGAAATAAATTCTAATTCATTGAAATATGTGAAATTCCTAGTTGGCAGTAGTATTAGGAAACGTCCTTACTGTGCCCGAAAAGTTGTTTCGTTCGAGGTCAGCCATTTTTACTTTAATATATTTATGTACTTTAGTATATTCACGTCTCGTCAATTAGCAATGACGATCAATCGGTATGTGAGACTCATCGTTTGAAGTGAGAGGATTCATAAATGTTAGAATCATAATTAGTCGAATAATAGACCATATGAATCAGCTGCGGGTGTTATACATTTAAATCTTATCACAGATTGTACTCGGCGGAGTGAGGGTAATTGCCAAACGATATCCGACAGTGTTTCAGTCTATCAGTAAATTATAAATTAACAATTTTAATATAAACAAGGGGAAAGTAACTGAATAGTATGATTAGCCATTAATCATTTTTTCCAAAATAAGGACTTTAGAAAATAAATTCCGAATTCACTAGAAAAATCAAATAAAGTATGTTACTAGAAGAGGTTTATGATAATTCATGGTACAGAAACATGAGGTTGTTATGTTCTATCTAATGTCTAGTAGTATGAAAGTGGTGTGTTTGTCAGTATTTGTATGACTTCTACATGGAAGAACGTCACGAGAATGACGAATGTATGCAAGTCGAAAATAATTTTGTGAGAAAAATAAAGCATAACAACCGCGACAGAGAAATTGCTTTTACCCTCTTCGTGATATCGATTCAAAAATGCATATTAGACCCTCATTTGATTTAATATTTTCTTCTAAACGTGAATCTGCAATAATTAACCCCACCAAATTGCAAAGAATACTAACTAAAACCTAATGGAGCATGAATAGAAAAGGAAAATAATAGAGGAAAAACACCAAGGAGAAAACCGAATCAGTATGAATTAAAGCAAAGGGCAAAGAGGTATGGAGGTTGGTTGATATGGATTGGGTTAACATAGCATACTTTCTCTAACTACTATTGGCATAACATGCCGAGGAGGT
The DNA here is from genome assembly GCA_950022655.1 of Alentia gelatinosa. NCBI lineage: Eukaryota > Metazoa > Annelida > Polychaeta > Phyllodocida > Polynoidae > Alentia > Alentia gelatinosa. The sequence goes on from OX465584.1 coordinate 45,822,894, forward strand.
TGTCATATCTAACTTTGCAGGCAGAGGAGAGACAAATAAGCAGTCAAGCAGAGTGAGGCAGCAAAAAAAACAATATCAAGAGGAACCAAATGTGTCGGCAGTGCGACGAGTCGGAGTCTGTAAGCACACAGACATGTGATAAGGAAACGCATAATACTTGATAAGGACACACGGATGTATCTGCATCCTTTATGTGCTATAAGTGGCGAGGATGGCGACTTGATGGCGACAAGAAGATGACCCCAGTCTAACTTAAAGATCCGATCCGTATGTTGAAAATTCACCCAATGATAATCTGTTTTACGTGCAGTGAAAACATAGTTATGGAATAAGGAAACTCATGACAAGAACGCGAGTACATGAGGAATGAAGTCTGTTTTATTTGGAAAATTGTCAGTGGAGGTGTTCATGATAATTATAGGCTTCGATGAGGGTTTTTCCATGCCTGTATCTCAGCTCCAAATGATATTCAGCTTCAATATTCGGGAAATCTCATCAAACGTAATTAGATGATTTATAGGTTTTTTTAGTCAAGTTTTAGTCACGATTGTACAGAGACATATTGAGTGGTGTGATCAGCGCAGCGTTTATGAATATTCTGTACGTCCGAACGGTGGTAGCGAATCTATAGATTGCAACATATACTACTGCTAATAATAAAGGTTATTAAGATAAATAGAACGTAATTCATTGACACGTGTATGATATTATACTAGCTCCAAGTATATTCCCATATGTACAGGTAAAGTATATGAAAATAAATGCTGCTATTCCTAGACTATCTATACCATCAGACATCTTAACGAAAATAACAGCCCGTTTTAGCGTAAAAGGCTACTCGACAGACCAGAGTATTTTGATGAATGGGGAAACCATAGGCCGGGCAGTGGTGAGGTCTTGGCCAGAAACCCTACGTATGTGTGAGCACCTTGAAACATCAACACGCATATAAACACACCCCTGCACACTGGCGCACACCCTCCGGCGGTAGAGACGTAAGATAAACGGCCCCATCTGCCAGCGCCGTAGTCCAAGGGTTATCAGCAAAAGCCGGATATGACGACAAAAATGCCACGACCTTTAGCGTGACGTCAGAGCGTCTGGTGGCGACGCCCTACCCGAGGCGACGTCTCGGGTGACGGTCGGATTAGCGCCGGTATTGTCCACGTGGAGGTCGGATATTGTCCGGCGTTGGGGATGTATTGTCCGGGGCGGTGGGTCGGGGTTGGGGTTAAAGGGTAGGGCCAGTCTGAGTTAGGTGCGCATGGAGGGCACTGCCCCCGGTAAGGGATTAACCCATCATTAACTGTGGGTGCGAGTCTAACCCTCTCTCTACCTATACATCACATTTATTATTCCAACGATTTGTACCCCCGTCCTTGATCTATAGCCATGTTGTCGGTAGTTAAATCCCCAATTGGGGTATCTTACCCACTGCAGGGCACTGGGGGGAATTCCATCGCTAGGAACGTTGCCTGGCAACCTTTGAAACCCGGAGAATTTCCTATCTCTGGCAGTAGAGTGGACGTCGAGGCTTTTATCAGACCACAATGCGTATCCTTGAGAAGTGCCACCCGAAGAAGAGGGTTCAGTAAACGCGCGGCTTTCAGAGAGCTAATGCAGGTGGACCCCCAAGGGCCCTCTCGCTATGCCCGAGCCGGCGCGGGTAAGACTGGGGTGGAATGCAAGGGTCCCGCCAGCATGTTGTGGTCACTTGCAGACAATAGGAACCCTCCTGTGGTCATCACGTGTAGAACAGGGGTGGACATCTGCCCCCAGCACCTGACCACCGCACAGGTAACGCACCCGGGCCCGTGGAGCCGCCCACGGTCGGAATGTCCCCACCCACACCCCGCCAGCCCTCCTTCCGCGCCGCCGCCAGCTGGCCAGCCGGGCTAATAGAAGTCACCCACGCGCACCGCGGCCGCCGAAACAGCCATAATTAATATTTCAGGTTTGAATAATGGATGGCAACTCTGAAGCCTGTGAGGAGAAGCCTTTATTAGCCTTGCGTATCTAAGTCCTTTTCTCTCTGACTGACAAAGGGCGAGAGTGAGGCATGCGTACTGGAGTTCAATGCGGACAGAGAGAGGTCGGGGAAGGTCAGGTGGTGGTCGCGGTTTTTGGTGTGATATATAAATGATCAAACGCGCGGAATTCAGTGGAATCTTACTTAAGCAGACGACATTTTTCAGCAAGACCCGGAACACCGTTCCCCGCTGTTTCCGATTGGCGGATTATGCGGTATTGCATCCGATGATCGCGCCTCCCCGAGGCACATTCCGACACCACAATTAGCAGTGTGGTGAAATGCGTACGCATGCGTGTACGTTTGTGACAGTGAAAAGAGGGAATATGGTGATAATTCTGGCCCTATGTCTGTCAACCATGGGAACAGGGGAAGGGTCTCAGAGGTTACGGGCGAGAATGCCAGGTCTGGCGTGATAAAGATCACAACGTACAGGTTGGGAAATTACCGCGGAATTCTCACCGATGTGAGGCTTTGTGTGGTTCGTGACCCTGAGTACACAGAGAGGCTTGGAATCAGGTCTCCATGTTAATTTGCCAGGTCTTTGAGGGTTTGGTGCAAGAGAATACATGTCTCAAAGTTCCCTTTACATGTTGTCTGAATATCTTAAATACAGAAAAAGAACCAAACTTCATCATATCACGATAGGACTATTGAATTGCAAACCAAACTTTCAGGAAATTTTGCTAAATTTCGCATGCATGTTAACGAAAAATCTCGATGGTAAGTTGTCGGGAATGACCATGCATGAAATATCATCGTGCAACGCTGCAAGTGCGTAAAATCATTCATGGGCATCTGTTAGCAGAAAACCAGTTTTAAAAGAAAATCAAATCGATGCTATAGGGAATACGAGATAGGGAATTGTAGTGGACAGGGAGACGCCACTGGGAGAGAGTGCGTGTGAGCCGGGACGGCGTGGGGGTGGGGACCCGTGCCTGTGACAGGTGCCTCTCACCTGGCCTCTCACCCGGTATATTCTCATTTTTGAAAATTCGCATATTCAACAGACTCATGACGCAACTGGGAAACACAAAATGAACATTGCTGAAAGTCATCAGTGTGGGAGCGTTACAAAAATCCTTAAATATGCATTCATTTCACACCTGGCTAGATTTGGATCATGCTTTTTGTGACACACGACCCTTGCATATCATCCTTTTGATGTTTCCCATCCCGTTGAGAGGATGTTGATACCAGTGATTGATATGTCCTGATGGCCATTGTATCTCTTCCACCTTATCGAATGAGAATGAGGATATCACAAATAGGATGGTATCCAATCGTGGTAACTTGAAGGGCGAACGAGTATGAATTTTCGACGATATTTTTCTTTCAATAGATAGGTTAATCAATACATTAATGGCATTAACATAGGAATATTGGCACTTATATAGAAATACAACCGCATCATTTACAGTTATATCCCCCAGCGATAGAGTCCCCTTTCCACTTCAAGAGATTCATGTACTAAGCATTATTCTATATTATGCCTGTATTAACCAAACGAGAAACTCTTCCTGGAACCAGGGTGTGAATCTGCAAGGACTCAATATCTTATACCACAAGTTACCGCACTCTTCAATTTCTTCGGCAATTAGTTCTTGGACGTTGGCCACATGCTCATATAGTCTGCCTAAAGGTAAGAGTGGTCACTCACTAGAGACTAAAACACCCCATTGACCCACTACTGCTTGATGTATTTGAATCTCAGGCAGCTGCTGAAATGGCAGGTTGACCGGGTGCAAGTGGGTGCAAATAGCCCAAATATTCTAATTGTTGGTTATTTATAATGCCACGTTCATTCATCAATGATGAACATACCACTTGCTCCTAGTATTAGTCCATGCTACTGCTTTAGCTTTTTTCCTGTTTGAACAATCAAGACTGCCTGCACTCGAAGACTGCCTGCATCACTCAGAGGAATCTACTTCTCACTCCTTCCGTCTGAAATCCTAGTATCAGTGAATTCTGCTATTTCGAGTTTATGGGATCCCACCTTCATATGCACACGCTCGTCTCACTTTCCCGTCGGTCACGTGAGTTTAGAATGAGTCCCTAACGCCACCTGGTGGGAGCGTCCTGGTTGTCATGGGAACTGGCTGTCACTATGTGCTGCTGGTTTGTTGGTCAAGGAGCGAGTCAAGAGTGGCAACTTGAGAGAAGGATAGGATGCACAGGTGGCATTTCTCACGTCAGGTGATAAGCACCAAGTGCCTCCCTGTCTTTGCACCTGACTCACTGTCATCTCAACGATAGAGCTACAATAAAAGTGAATCGTTGTCAGCAATTCGTCCTTTATACTACTCTTGAAGCAGGATTCGAGTTCATGATCATACCTTGCTCTCAGCAAGATACTTGGATCAGAAGTCACCTTACAAGATATGCATGAGTATTTCGCAGATGGTACTCGATCACTCATCAGGGAATATCAAAATGTGCATGATGTGGTGACGATCGTACATCTTGTCGTCCATACAGCCATTCTGGACAAAGAGAGGCATTTTAATTGGAGCCATCTAGCTTTAATTTCAAAATATAGAGATGTCTTCACAATCTTTAAACCTCACTCATTTCTAACTCTGGGGTCGTTTCTAGGGGGTGTAGAATAGAAGAGAGCGCATCAAATCATTGCAATTTTCCATTGGTAAATACGCTGTACACATTTTCATATTCATTAATGATGAATTATTTCCCTCTCTTAATCTCCCGTCTCCTCACATACTGTGAGTTTACATCATGTGCTTGTCAGAGCGTCTATATTATGTATATAACTTGAAATGAACACAAGACACAGGGCTATATTAGTCGATGGGTGGAGCTCTGATGTGTTGTTTAACATTTACTTAATGAATGTTAGTACCTGGAATGTCTTTTGTTCTGACACGATCATTTCAAACGCCAGGAAAAAAGAGGAGCTGGTAAAGAAGGGTGGAGTCCACCATGTCCCCACGTTCTAAGCTAACATGTTTAGAGCTCGTGTGTTGACACCTGTCTCAGGAGCAAACCCCGCCGAATGTCTAATTTGTCATCATGTAGGGGAGTTATGTGAGCCGGGCTTTTTTTAATTTAAACCCCAGGCATACATGAAGATCTGTGCGTCTTTCTCTATTACAAGAGGGAGGGATATGTGTTTCAGGTAAATCCCAGTTGATCGTCAGTGCTCCCGTCCATCGCAGGCCAAGACTTGCGGGAGGGAAAGCCACGGGATATCGGAGGAAATCCCTGCACACCGAACCAGTAAATACAAGCAAAAAAAGCAGCCGTCGATGGGTGTCTGTACGCTCTGCGATAACTCAAATATTAGGCCTCCTTTGCTGTCAGGGATCTTCTCGCGTATTGTGTTCGGTGGCGGGGAGGTGATAAACAAGTGAACATATTCGTGGTGACCCTTCCTTTGACAGTGAGGAATCCCCGCTGGAACAGTAAGCAAACTCCCACCTGGCAACAGGGATTTGTTGGGTGAGGTTTGAGGGGTGATGAGGAGTGGAGGGGGGAGGGTAGGACAAATAAGGCGACACGTAGGCACCACTTCAACAAAACAACTAGCACCACCAACATAATGTTCACCAACATTTATATTTACAGTAGAAAACACAAAAAATTCTCATCGTGAATGGTGCGTTGGAGACAGCTTTTAATGCTCACGCAAACCTTTCTGTAAACATGAATTAACAGAAATAGCTTAATATGGTTCTAGTTTGGTGCAGATTTCTCAACTGCGTCACCTGTGAATTACACACGAATAATTCCCCAAAACCCCTTCCATATTCGCAAAATTTCCTCTTTCTGATAATATCACGGGATATTGTTTGTGGCCAGTTGTCACTCAGCAGCTAAGGGGTTATTTGTCAGTATTTTTGTTGCCCATTTTATAGATCTTTTTGATACGGGTAGGTGTAGAACCTTTTTTTGAAAAAGATTTTGGTTTCTTTAAAACACATTTTCAGCTTCCTCTCAGCGATGGGCGGTGCCCCTGGTTAGGCCCTTCCCTGAGGGCATTGCCCTAGCAGAGGGCAGTTACGTGGTGCCGTGGGGGGCTGAGGGCATTCATCCCTCCATCACACAGATACAAGCGCTCTCTATACCATCACAGGTAAGCGTGGACTGGGGATTCTGACAAATGTCAAAAATCTTATGAAACATGTATGACGGGTGAACAATGGCTGGCGGCGGGGTAATGACACACCCCCAACCGGGTCCCATGAGGCTCCCAGTCCCGCCAAATGAGGAGTTCTCACCCTAAACACTCAAAAGGATCAAAGGTTTCCATGGCAACGACAACGGACACCACCTGCCTCCCCTACCACCTGTACGCCAGCCGAGACAGAGGTGTGTCTTTTGTGCCCCGATGAATTTTACATGAATTATTATTTAACTCAATGGTCGTGAAAGGGAACATTTTTGCTGACACAGTTCTGTGACTCGAGAACGCTGCCTATTACTATCATTATCTTTTTTAAATCAAATTTGTACTTGCACGTATACAGAACAGAGTAGAAAAATTATTTCTCTTTCAAATCTGAATATGAGTAGCCGAATCGAACACCAAAACCCAGACGTCGCTAGTATTATTGAAACTGGACCAGTTTGGTTTGGTTTCTACTTTTCTAACTTAATGATTATCATAAATTTTACCGGTGGCTTAAAGACTCGAGGGTGCAAATTGATGACAGTGATTCAAAGTCATCGGCGTGTAATCATTTTGGCCGAATCTATCTATTTATACATTCTAGTGACGTTTCTAAGTTATGAGAGAGCAAATAGTATTAACTTTGGTCGTTGTTAGGGCATCCCCGAACGACCGACTGACATTATTTTCCCAATTGTCACCCTGTTCATCTCTTTACATGAAGTCCGTGCATGATGGGAGAGCGTACATAATGAAGGGGTGTGATGTGAGAAATATGCCTACCTTATCCGACACCCAATGTGCACCTCAACATACAGACTGTGGCCGGAGGGTATTTATCTGAATGGGAAGAAGGTATGTATTCTGTGTATCGACGATAAAAGAAGATTTGGGTTAATTATACCCCATTAAAAATGCAACTTACAGATACTTTAAGACTTCGCTGCTTACAGCTAGTGCTCATACAATAAAGCTCATGCTCAATCAGCGAAATCGTGGAACTTTGAATCTCAAGCTCTGTATTGTATTTCAGTTGTACGGTGATAGAAACCGTATCATTCCAGTTCGAATTGTAATTTCTATTGTCTACGTCTTTTCCAAGTAATACCTTAAAGACATGTGTAGTTCCCTTTGAATGATAAAAAGGGAGGTGGTTTTGAAATAGTCCAAAAGAGCATTAAGAGGATGGGAAGTGGTGACAGTTATTACCAGTCCTGTGGAGACGATAGTTGATAATACCTCGAGCACTACACTAAGGTGAAACTCGTCATATGAACTTCGGAGCCTGCTTGGTGAGATGGCAGTCAATTCTGTACTTTTTAGCCTGACATTTGGAGGTTAGATATATGGTGAACTACCTCTTAAGTTTATAATCTATCTGTCTGGCCGTTATTGTGTTTATATCTTATATACATGTAATGTAACTATGTACATGTACCGGGTGTTTAGATCAAGTTCAGGAACAAAAAAGAAGGATAAGTATGATGTGTCACAGCAAAAGAGAACAAAAATGAGAGTGTACTCATTCATCATATCATCAAATGGAAACTGAGGGAAGCATAAGAGGTGTATAAGAAAATATCTAAGTGGCACACTCATAAATACATGTCCAAACATTTAAGTCATGAACAATTTTATTTGAATATATTTGGAATTGCTAATCGATACAAGTATCGTCTCAGGATACAGTAGTTCCCAAATATTAGGATATATTTTAGCTGTTAAATCAAATATTATACAGAAGAACGCTGATTAAGATATACACACACATATCTTTCCAAATTAATATTAGGTAATTTTCTTTGACGCATCAAGCATTTCCTCAAAATCTACAGAACAACAGAGGGCAAGGCAAGTAGATGTTTCATAGCAACCACATATGAGGAGCCTAGCGGGGGCTGATAACAGTATCAAATGATTTGGAGATGGGTATCTGGTGCCTGAATAAATCATTACTTTTAAGTAGTGATTATCATCAATATAATGAATGTTAACAAGTACTCAACAAAAACAAATTTTATGTTTGGACGTAGTCTGCATGTTAATAGCAATGTTATCGTTATACTCATACCCCACTCTCATCTGTTATCATCATTTTGTAGCCTGTATTTCTATGATAACAGATAAGAGGAATCAGTACTCTGTGCCCATTGGGGATGGATCAGCGACGCGCTGCTATCGCTGATATTTGATGCAGATATACCACAGTGATATATCCCAGCTTATCTTTCCCTCAGGACGCTTATCGCAGCTGGGGCTTGGGGATATCTGATTCTGTACTTGGTTCAGATTACTTGCCTGAGTGACTCGATGTACCAGACCAACTGTACTTTCCCTGCTCACTATCTATTACTATCTGGGTAGTTGGTTACCTACCACATATAAAACGTGTAAATTCTGGTCGGATCCGCTTGGAGTTGCTCCCCGACATAGAGACAGAGTGAACCTGACCTAGGGCTGGGGACAGAAAGGCCACGAGCGTGAGATTCCCGTGTCGTGCTAAATTAAAAACTGCTATTCTTTTGTATTTCTCTACACAGATGTACTTGAATACTTCTATCCTTAGGATCCTTTAAGCAGGGGAAACACCAAGCGAGGAACGCAGCGGTTTACGGAATCGCCAACAAAAACGGCGTGTACATGTGAGCTATTATTTCATATTTCACCTACGCTAAATCATCAGTGTGTGATATCAGTATGAAATGATATCTCACATACATGCCATTTTGTGTTGGCAATCTCGGAGATCGCTGCCTTGACTCGCTTGGTGTGTCCTGAGTTTGAACTAGCCATGTTTTTTTCAGCGACGAGACACTATGCAGCTGGTTTCAAGGACACTGGCCGCCAGAGCTACACTATGTTAGCTCTGGTCGGGTTAAATAGGTGGCCACCTTGACCAACTAGCTGTAAGAGTCTGTGACTCTACCAGATCTCCGTATACGGCTTGGAGATCCCACACAGTGTGATGCTTAGACTTGCTCGAGTCTTTGATTATGAACATTCATTAAATGATTAAAGAAAATCGGAATACGATTCATTATAGCATGTGTCCTTCTCTGACTGGCCCATGAATCCTGTGTCACTCAGAAGGGGTGGAGGGGTAGGATACAGGGACTGAGGCCAGTCTATCTGATGCTGTGCGGGATTTAACCCGACCAACTCCTATATCGTAGCGCAGCGCAGACAGGGGTTGGTTGCCAATCTAGTTTCAAGGAGTCTCGAGCTGATGCGGTGACACAACTCGAGCGGCACGATAAGTTATCACACAGAACAGTGGAGACAGGTGGAGACTCAGTTCCTCGAGTAGAACACAAGCCGACAAGACTTTGCCGAAGACACACCAGACGATCTCCAAAATCACCAACAAATCATGACGTATATTTAGCGTCTCAGAAGCAATAATCAGGTGAAATATTGAATATCCCCTATAAACGTTGTTTTTGTTGGCGATTGCGGAATCGCTCCGTTTCTTGATTGGTGTGTCCCAAACTTAATTACCAATAACCCTTCAACGTCCGCACATCGTTCCGAGAGCAGTAATTGCACGACAGGGCCCCACATGCTATACACCTATGATACAACGGCAGGTAGCCTCACGAAATCTGACTTTTTTCCAGGTATTTATAGTCTAACGTTAAAGTAACTATGGTGACATTCAATTCAAAAGTATCTATATCGAAACATGATATAACCCTACATAAACCCCTAAAGATTTCATCAAGGACTTATTGATAGAATTATCTATCAGGCCATTTATTCAAAACCACAGGGAAAATTCCTGAAGGCATTGTCCTGTCGTAGCCTAGCAATGCCTTACAGCATTCTCCTGCTCTAAAAAGACCCATGGCTCATGGGTCTACTGCTTGTTTGTTATCCTCATCTTACAGGTAGGATCTCAATATGATATCAATGGCAATTCTACTTGAAAGCGAGTAATTATAGCTATTACCCCCTACTTTACTTTCCACCCATCACTGTTTCGCCTCCCCATGGCCTAGGCCACCAACCCCCTAACTGCACTCAAACTTTCACACATAGACATAAGAACGTTGAAACTCATTTCGACTAATTGTGATTGAGGGGAACCGCGGTTTAAAATAGGCTTGTGATTAGATGATTGTGAATGAATCAATTAGAGTGCCTGGCAAACAGGCCACTTAAAATGTATGTGTGGACCCACACAGTAGGGGGTAGTCAGAACACTTGAATTAACAGATTGTATTAAAAGTTGTGGGATCATCACAAACCCTGAATACCATATCTATAGAGCAAAGTCGTCAATATGATATAATCGGTTTTCTCATAGAAATCTCATCTTTGAAACTGTGGGTTTTTGTTCAATAGTAAGGCTATCTATGCACGTTCACACGAGATAGAAACGTGCACCATTGTTTATATGACTCTTATTTATTTCACCACTGGTATTTTTCTCCTTAGAATTAACATTGGGAGCTCGTACTCAACGCCCATGGAGTATTGAAAACAAATACTCGATTGGCGATGACGTCACAAACGTTAGCCAATAAGTCAGTGACAGGGGTAAGATGAAATCTGAAGCGCACTCAACCCGGAGCCTCTAATAATACACCATTCGTTTTGGTCTGCTATGCAACCAATCCGCAAGCAACTCTCAAGGCGTATTTTCGGCGTCTTCGGATCTCAAATCAGTTCCTTCTTGTTGTTATTTCAATTTTAGGTATTGGTGTAGAAGGCTGTTGATGAAACAGCATCCGTCAGGGCGAGTTCACGTTGAGAAACCCTCGAGGCCATACATTGTAGCGGAAAGCACTTGTTGGTAGCCTGGTCAACTTTACTTAATATATAGAGTAGAACCCCACCTAACGGACACCCCGTGTAAGCGATAATCCCGCGTTAACGGACACCCTTGCTCGGAACGGATCCCTCCATTAAATGTTTATTCTAATCTCTAATCTGTTGGGTTATTCCCTCATATTAAATACATATATAGTTGAAATTCTTTCCACCGCAGCAACAGCAAGGGTATTATCGCGGCGAGATCAAATCAAAGAGAAGGGGTATAAAAATGTAATTATCATATAACCTAAATGGGACGCTTACGATTAGAGAACCATTCATACTGTACTATTTTTTCTGTAATAAAACTGTGCGGCTCCGGCAGATACTAGAGATATGCTATCGGATTATGATGTTTACCCTCCGAAGTGATGTCCCTTCTCTGAGGCTTATAAAATACCAGGTGGAGTAAGCTGTGGCCTGGGGTCAAGAGAACACGAGATAGTCACCTTTGCTGGCCTGTTTCCAGTTCCAATGGCAGGTGTGATAGAAACGATACACTTCAGATAATACTGCTAGAATGGCCATATATATTGTTCTTGAATTGGGATTCTATCATATGTGACAACTAGGTACATACGTAGCCACACTTATTTAAGGTCAGGAAACACCGTTTGAAAAATATCGATGTGATTATCTCACAAGGTGAGCTTCTATCTACTGAGAATGAAGTTGAGCTACTCGTTGTTCCATTGGCGAATGTACATTTGACAAAAATAATCTCAGCATCGGGCCCCTACTACACATGTTTAGAGTATGTATACAAACCCGAAGCCTACCAAGAAAGTTAGTGCCAACCGACGTCATATATGGTCAATACTTTTAGAGATCTGACAAGAAATAATTTATTAGACCTTCATATTTTAGAATCAAATGAATTGGCCTTTTTGAATTCTAAATGATTACAAAAGCTTGTTTAATATTCATCTAGCTTTTGTTATCACTAAGTATCATTTAAAAAACTTTATGTATATGAGAAAGAAACTCGGACTATTTTCTGTGCAAGAATCAACTCAAAATAGCAGTGACAATAGAGTGTGTAGTTAGGTCATACATTAATACGAGTGGCTACCGCAGGTGATTCTGACATCCGCAGATCGCCACGTAACTTCATATGGTACTACTCCATTACACTAAATGGCCGGGCTAAACTACCGGGCTTCCGATGTACACCGACGCGCTCTGCGACGGACACTCGTATTGAATTGAATGGGCGTCGGGGTTCATCGGGAGATCTGAATTCATGCGTCGGTGTCGGTGGGTTCCACATTTTATGTCCATACCCAACTTATACCCGGGACTCCCCATTGTTATGTCATGTTATGTTAATCCTGCAATAGGAATAGAAAGTTATGATTAAGATGAACTGCCAGTGACAAGCAGCCTCAGATGACCTGCATATGTTTGAAGTGGGAAAATTACTCCTATTGTATATTTGGATGACTGTTACGTTGGTTTATGTGAGTAAGAACGCCCACGCGGGTGATTGTGTAACCCTTATTTCAATTGAATAAAAAAAGAGAAGAAAAATAGCTGACATCGGGGGATCGTCGGATGACATAGTTTGGCAAAAGCAACCCGTCGTTTTGGCGCTTCCAAAGTCACAATGGAACACCCACCTTAGTTTCTCACTGTCGCTTAGAAACTGTTGGTTAGGCGAGGGTATTGGCCATCGCTATAGCACCTCTAATAGCATGATGGACACCAGAAATAGAAAATACCATATGGTGTTCCATGTATAGACATGATCCTCCTAAAAAATAAGTATTCATTTCTCTTGACCAGACAGTGCTCTATTCCTATGAGACAGAGGATCGTGTGATCATCCGAATTCCCTCACTGCATGATATCAGACCAAGGCCCCATGAGTGTTTGATATTTTTGGTACAAATCTTGCATATTTCAAATTCTATATCCCACGAAGTGTAATATGACAGAGCCTAGTGAGATATGAAATTGAAAATTAACGAGTCTAAAGTATTAAGCATGCATGTTCTGTTTTTATTCCACCCCTTCACAGAGAATTTTCAATTTTGCCACGAAAATTCTTCATCGTTCCAATATTGGATCCGGACCTTCTTTAATTATTTTCTGGAACATATGTAATTTCCATAGAATGTGCAATGTTTATGTTACATTTCCAATGCATCAGAATAGCTAAATAGATGATTTAATTCTGAATCCGATTTCCGATTCAGTAAATGGATTTTTTTATGATATGGCCTAAAATAGTATATTCATTTCACATTATACAACTAAACTGATCTAAGTTTCAATGTTATTCCTACTCAGTAAGGGTACAATAATATATAGAAAACCTATGAGAGTTTAGGGTGGAGCCCGTATCCCATCGAGTTTGAATCACGTAGTAATTCACAAGGCGAAGCCGCGTGAATTACTACGTGATTCAAATGAGATGTGATCGTGCTCTGACCCTAAACTTGAATAGGTTTCTGAATTTATCTCACCCTTAATATTGACTTATGGGTTAACTTTTGTGACATAATCCCCCATTGGATATTTTTCCTAAATATCTAATGGGCGTTAGATACGAGTTCCCAATGTTAAGTCTATGGAGAAAAAATACCAGGGATGAGATAAAGGCTATTGCTACATCTGCATCCCAATATCCCCTCATAGACCATGCGTGGTAAGATACTGGTAAGGTTTGAATGACATATGCAGCTGATGATGTTATATGTTATTGTTGCAAACGAGAAGATTTCGAGGTCACAATCACCCTTCACCCCATTCAACAGATACAAAAATATGACAGGTAGCGTAGTGCGGGTTTCATTTGTGCTGATTACATTGTCAACGCGCTGACTGGCGTGACAACCCGAGCTGTGAGACTGGTATCGATTTTTTACTGGTGCCAACAATGACACGGCAGGGAACTGAGGCACAACTATGACTCTGTATTATGTCGGCACCATATGTAAAATACAGTATTCTCGCTACAAATGTGGATGTCCCCAATCACACAGACATTTATGTAACTTCTGTTTGCATGGGAATATTCATATTACAATTTATTCATTCATTGGATACTTGGATACTATGACAACCCTTTCATTCTTAGTACAGAACCCCCTTAAATGATAAAAAGATCAGCCAATTGTTGATCCTGTGAATTTGATGATATGAAGAAGCGGTATCCTTTCTATCACATCGTTTAGGAATGTAATATACCTAAGATATAGTATCATTTGGTTATTTCAATGGTGTCACGTTTTTTCAATGAGTGTAATATTGATATATTGGCACTTCAAGCATTCAACTTTCAAACTTTAAAGTCATAGCAGCATAAGCCTATGATTGTGTTTATTCGTGGGACATGAGGCTAAGTTCACCCACACTGCCCCTTGGTGCTTCTTTCTCTATTCCTTTTGCCTTTCTCTTATCTCTCTCATATAGCCTATAACTATCTTTGATAATGAAAAAAAGAAGCTCGGGAATATCGTGATTTTGACGCCGAGAGCCTCAGACCAGTAACCCATCCTAATCCTGGTTACACGAGACAAGGACATGATTCTCCACTGCAACAATGCACTATGTACATGTATATAGCTATAACAATCAGTGAATGGAGGGAGGAGCGGGGCAGAGGGGTTAATATTTCTGAATGCGGATGACTCTGTGGTACAGTTCCCCGTTCATTTGCTGCGCTATACTGGTTTCCTGCCATCCTATTCTTGCTGTGATATGACCTTGTCAGTTGTTAGGGCATAAAACAACAACGACCAAGCAAACAATTGGAGAAGAGGGATAGCCCAGGTAACATTCGCCTGCGCAACCTAGGTAATATGATACAGCATCGGCTCTGTCGTCATTGGGTGTGTGGCAGTTTATCTAGTGGTTTCGACAGCAACACAGGATATAAAATGAATATGTTGTACATCACCAGTTTTCAGTGCCGTATATTTTGATGGCAGTAATTTTTTTTTAAGTTTAATTTCATATACGCTTCCTAGGTTAGGAAATGTTATATAGACCTTCAGCATAACTATCCGTTCACCATCTACAGGCTAACACCGTGACATTGAGAAAGGAGCAAAAGCCCAGTGTCTCAGCGTCTTATTAGAGGCATGTCCAACTGACCATGACCAATCACTAGGGAGCGAAATACCTCATTGACCCGCTGGTGCCTGATATATTTAGATCTAGAAAGGCAGTTGTAGAAATGTCAAGTTGACTGGGTGCAAGTGGGTTACAGAAAATCACCCAGAGACTGAGTACAACCCAGACCTTTTGACTGTTATATTTATTAATTCCATGCTAATTCATAAATGATGAACATACCATTTGCCCCTAGTCTTCTTTTCCCCGGAATTCCATCGCAGAACACAGTGTTTTATCACTTGGTTCAAAGGCACATTTGATCAGACCCGTGGGGTTTACAGTATATGACGCTGGTTTGGGCGTGTGTGTGTTTAGGAGGTGCTTACTACTGACACCTCTGTGGACAAACTGAGTACGAACTTGTTCAGAAATAGAGTCAAATGACTTGTTGAGTCCATCGTCCAGGAACAAGGCGGCTACGACACTGCTTACTCGTGCCGCCTCATAACCTCCTCTAATATAACACTCCTGTGTCACTACCCAGCGTAATTCACTGTAAAATGACTGATCTATGGCTTCTATAAATTGCACAATATTTGCCCACATACCTCACGAACCTCACGAGCCTAAATTGATTTACTCTATCTAATCCGTGAGGAACCAACATTCTTCCCGGGAGATCAATGAATTTATTATTTATCTATAGCCGAACATTCCATAGTCACATAGCCCTGCTCGATATGTACATGCTATATTTCTGATATTCATACCAAGGTTGAAGTTTTCATACCAAAGCTGAAAGTATCATTCCAGGCTTAAGGTTGACCACGTGACACGTTCTCAGCCAATCAGAGATCCTGTACTGGCAGGCCGCAGCGTGAAACGCAAACAAGCACAGACAACGTTTGTGTGTAACGCCTGTAGAATCGACATGATTATAGGCGAGGCATATGGTAAATTTCTATCATGTTCAGGTGTATGATAACAGGCTAACCGATTCTGGGTGGAGGAATTTCATCTCGTTCAGAGCTCTGGAATCTGCACCCCTCGGCTTACAGTCTGGTGGCATGAATTCCGGGACTCGAAACTCCGGAATTCTTCCGTCCGGCATTCGTTTCTAATAGTCCTGGCAGGGGTGTGGGACTTGGGATATATATGCGTTTGAGCTACTTCATGATTGACACTATACAAATATATCGGCCAGATGTTGATTACTGGTTCCTTATATAAACGTATCAGGTTTCGGACATGGAGTTGTAACCATCGTAGCATGAACTACAATTGACTCAACTGGCAAACAAACATATTTTTCTGAATTCGATATAAATTTATAGGCTAGCACAGACCCCGGTAGCCTAAGATGATACCTGCTTGAGCTGATCGAGATGCAACCTCGGTAAAATCATGAATACAAATGTCAGGGATTCAAAAATCATCATGAGAACTGCATCTGGATGCAAATCGCGGAAGGGGCGGGACTTGAGTCACATGTGCATGTACCAAGAGCACAAGGCGGTTTGCATAACGGAGTGAAGCTACATTCAACATAATCAATCATCCTACATGTAGAATGGAATCTATCATAGACATGTACATGTAAATATTAGCGGAGTTTACTTACGAAATGAGGAATATTTGTAATCCGACTGAGTAACAGAACGTCGTGACAATGAAGGATGCCGCGGATGAGTGTTATTTGTTGCAAACCGATCAACTGGAAATAGAAGTTTCACACTTGAATTCCCTCGTTATTTCATGGGGTGCTGTCTGTCGAGTGAAGCTTTACAATTTTTGGGTTTGCAAGGGCATATCTGTATATATGAATTTTCATCGATGACATATATGACGTCCTAAAAGGATTTACATATTAGACACTCGGGTTCTATTTTAACAACATAACGTTACTTATTTGTGCATTTTTACTGGGGGTGTCTCTTAAGTATTTTGAAACTAACACCGGTTAACAAACTGAACCATATTATGCTATCAACATGAAATAGTACGTATACCCTTTGATAAACAAATCTAATAATCTCAATAGCAAATCATCTCTTTATGGGACTGACTAATCATAAGTGGTGGAAAATAGGACGGGGTGTGGGGAATGTGAAAACAATATCATTCTAGAAATCTTTTAAGAATATGGGTACAGTGTGGTGCCGCCGAGCAGTAAATTGACACTTGATGCCCCATAATTGACCGCATACAGTTGTCTAGATTGGACAAACACAAACACCATAATAGGGTCCACTAAGTACTTGGTGACCCGGTCACTCTGATGACCAAAATATAGAGCAGCAACTTGTCTATGATTTGACGATCACTTGTCAATCTATTCAATGAACAATTATATTTAGGGAATGCCAAATGGGAAATGAACCCCCTTTGTAGCAAAAATCTTGGCAGCTGCTACGAGTAGTCAGACACGAACAGATATGCCTGGGATAGATCGACGATTAGGGGATGGGTGGGTAGGGGGTACATTGTTAAATGAATAACAAGGAAGTACATTCTTGGTGTCCAATTTCATGTTTTTAAAAAGGTGCTGTCATGGATGACCTTACTGAACCGCTGACCAACTCGCAAAAGGACTGTTGATGCATGTATTGATATTATCATGGCATATGCCTCAGTGGAAAGCCACCATCAAGTATTGCTCAAAAATGAACAACAATTAAAAGGTTTGAGTTATATTCAGTTTATGGGTCGGTTTCTGTAAACCATTTGCACCCCGTGAACCTACCATTTCTGGCTGTATCGAATCCAAATATATCAAATACCCCTGGATCGACGGTCTTTAGTTATTGTTCATGGTTAGTTCGACACGCCTCAAAGACACTGAGACATTGGTCCTCTGCTTCTTTCCCAATGTCAGTATTAGGACGCAGATGGTAAAGGGTTGTTTTGTTTGTTGTTTTTTTGCAGCAAGCTCAAAGTGTATGTGACCGCCCTAACCTTGAGGCAGAGGCATCTGCCTCAAAAACTACCGGGACACTTTAAAAGCATTACCAAACTAATGTATTGAGAGCAAAAACATGTATGGGATAAATAAAGAATGGAATATCATGTCTAGATGCTTCGTTAGTCTTACTTATAAATCACATATGGTAATTTAACAAGTCATTGCAAGTGTAGGTTTCCTACTGAATATAGAAAGGACATGACTCCATGTAATAGATGTCCAGCTTGTGGGTATACGACGGGACCCAGGGCAGATTCTGAGTCACGTGACTGGATGTGACGTCACGACCACCAGGATGTAGTAACGCCAGCCATCTTAATTCAATCAACATTTTTACCTCTCGGTGCAAAAGATCACTCGTCCCTTTGATGATGGTTTCCACATAAACCCGTCATTGTTTGCATAAATCGCTGTAAAAAATCTTCTTTACGAACTCTTTGATACTTTACCCAAGATAAAAGCTCTCCTTTCTATTTATATAACTTCAGTTTGAAACGTATTGGATTATTTTCCTTTGCTCTATTTGGAGATGTGCCTTCATAAAAATGGTAGGTTTTCAACTTCGCTTCAGATCCCTAAGTGGGAAGGAAATATAGATTTTAGTCGTACTGATAATGGATACAAAACAGCTGACAGAACACGACTTACTTACAATTTTATTTCAAGCTTTATTTAGAAGCTGTGCAGTGTCCTTACCTAGAAATCGGCTGGATGTGTTATTTTTACATTTACCTGTTTGTAAACAAGTGTGGTTCCCTTTGAACTGTTGACCAGCTACAAGATTGCATTGGGAAGAATATATACCATCGTATACTGGAAACAAAAAGTCAAATATATTAATCAGGTTTGTGTTGGTGTCAGAATCGCTGAATTCTCCGCTTGAACAGTTACTAGGGTGATCATAAATCGTTGACATTGAACAACAGTGCTAAACCAAATCCAACGAATTCGGAACCAATGAAACAAAACTTTTTTAGTGTTGTGTTCGGTAAGTTCTGTCATACACTTCAATGAGTCACTCAATGTATCTTCATCATACATCAGATGACCGCTATAACCGGATATTGCATACATGAAAACAGGATTTCATTTTAGGGAGTGTAAACAAAGTGATTATGGAAGTATATCTGGGCAATAAATACATCAAGGCTGCGCTGCATCTAGCGCTGAAGCACAGACTGAAGCATCTGTATCTCAAGATGGGATGGAATTGCTATGCTCATGGACTTAGATGTACAAGTCTGTACTGCTCTATATACAATGTTATGCGATGGCTCTACAGTGAGTTTTTTTACTTTGCTGTTTTAAGTACAAAATTACTCTGCATTCGATCATAAAAGGCAAATTCTGTTTCCATGTATTGAAAAAAGGCTAAGGTGCCAAGATATTTCTAGAAGAAAAAAGCCATGGAAAGAATTGATCTATACGGCAGAATTTTCAATGTATTTTCGCACCAAAAACTAGAATTGATTTTCTATATTCCTTTGTAATATACAGATGCTAAGCATTTGTTGGACCAAATTAGGCACTGTATTTACCTTCGCCTATCATGTTCTTCTATCTTAATCACGCTATAAATCTCATGTGCTATTATCTCTAATTGTGCTTGTGCCCGGGTACACGCACACATCCATATGGTGCTGTAGGCTATACCAAAGTAATATGTGGTGGAACTGGATTTTTGGAATCAGGATGGGAAAGAGTAGTAAGAATAATAATACTAAGTCGGCATAGCTGGTAATCGAATGTGATACCCGGATAGCACACATTTTTAATGCCATCAAACAACTATTCACCTTTCATTTCATATCTCTAAGACGTTCAAAAGGTCACTGTTAAGAGAGGACCCCCACCCTCCTGTTCACCACTCTGCGGTATAGTTCACAACGGCCTGGGCCGACTTGATCATGAACCCTGATCCAAATTATATTAGTTTGTACGTTGTGACCTCAAATATTCCCAAAACAGGCCTTCCCAGTGCTTAAAACGGTGTGAAATGGTTATATTTCAGAATTCGGGATTCGTCCCTTTGGCCATTCAGATAAGTTTTATATTGCTACAGAACGGTTTTTAGTATGAGGTTAAAGAGGGCTAATTATGAAGGCTCGTTTCTCTTAGGAACCGGCCCGTGTTTACAGACTGTGGGCTCAACATGTTAGAGCCGGAGAGGGCGTGTGTGTAGAGGGAGTGGGGTGGGGCTGATCAGTTTGATCAGGGTGTCGGTGACTGCATACCAGTAGTACACACCAACAAACATGACCCTTTTCTACTGACGACATGAGTTACACTAATGACCTTCTGATGACCTCTGTGTGACACGCCTCATCTCGCTGAGAATAGGAGAGATGATCCATAGATAAACATGGCTGCTTGGCCGGACTGGATCCGGACTGGATCCGGGCTAAGATCCATAAGTGTCCATCTGAGCCTTCAATGTGTAAGAGTCAACGATCTTATCAAGAGGACTTGAGGACTAGCCTTCAGGAAATCTAGAGGTGTAGAAGCAGAGAAAGAAGCAGAGAAAGAAGCGGAGAAAGAAGCAGAAGAAGAAGAAGAAGAAGAAGAAGAAGAAGAAGAAGAAGAAGAAGAAGAAGAAGAAGAAGAAGAAGAAGAAGAATAGATTGATAACAATTAAAAGGTTTTTGTTATATTCATTCTGAGGATCGTTTTCTATAACCCACGTGCACCCAGTCAACTTTCTGCAACTACCTGTCAGACTGAGATCCAAATATATATCAAGCACCAGTGGGTCAATGAGGTATTTCGGTCTCGAGTGATTGGTCATGGTTAGCTGAGTATGCCTCTAGGTCCCTCGGACACTAGCACTCAGGTAAAGGTACATCTATGTTCCGGAATCGAAGAGTGGGTAACGGTCTCAAGGTAAAAATCAACAGACAGATGCAATATACATGTAACAGTTTTCTAATACTTATTTACTCAGCTACAAATCAACGTAGATCTGTATGCGAAGTGGAAGTATGAATTATTAAAAAGAGCACCTTTTTTTTATTGTTCTTGGAAGAATGTACATTGTTGTAAAATGCATCTAACGTTTCAATTAGTACGAAAAAGGATAAGAATTTAGTATAAGTGTGCTATATTGTTCATGCAAATAGTTAGATACAATTTCTCAGAGTTTCTTATGTACAATCTTCGATTTCAGACATTGTTCTTCGTTGGAGTGATCACTTGTAGCCCTTTGGATAGTCCATTAAACGCCGATGGAAAGTTCACATGTATTTTCTACCCAAACTTACTGTAACTCTTTCGGTTCAATAAATAGAGTGAAGCTCAATATTAAAAAAAAAACATAACCTCCTTGGTAAATTAGTAATAAACTGCTTTAATCTTAACCTTATTCGACACGTACGAATTTCCCCATCCTAGGTAATAACATATAGGGTCATATGCTCCGTGGGAAATATCTCTATTCCGTGAACCAAACTTATATCTAAGAAGTTTCTCCATGCACATTAACATTAATTAGACAACATAATTAGACTAAGGACTGGATAGAGAGGGAGATGTGGCGAAGCGTGCACTCGTTCAGACATATCCCCAGGGTATCAGTCTCCCTCTGTAGGTCAGGGCTCATAGTGCCTCAGTAACCTCTGTCACACCACTAGGAGGACATCTGTTACCCTCATCTTGTCTCTCTAACAATATCTGTCACTTTAGTGGAATATTTCGCAGTTGCAGCATATCTCTGTCAGAAAATCTCTCATCTCCTTTATATCTTTACAGAATTATATTTGTTTCAAATCATGTTAGCTCATGTACCACCTCTCTCTTCTTATTAGAATATACACATTTATCATCGGCCTAATACGGAGACTCTATACTTAACATATAAAGAGCCTACAGATCGCTACTGAGTAGAACATGGAAAGCTGTATATTTCACAGTAGAATATGGAAGAGTCCCCAGCATGCAAAGTAGTGGAGAAAATCAGCGGCCACTTTGTCTTTCCTTTGAGATTACCCTGCAACCAAAACTCATTTCATGTGGCTGTGGATCTCAATGCAGTTCGTTCTTATTCTCCTGGCAGATTTTTACTCTCGACGCATTAGACCGGGCACCCACCAACGCCGATGCACGCCGACCCGCACCGATACAAAATGACCATATCGTAGCGTATCGGTTCGCGAGGGTGCGCGTCGTAACGTTTTGGGAGGGTGCATGAAAAAGGTACCATGGTCCCGATACACCCCGATATAGCTCACGATGCAACCAGCGTAATCAACCAATTTTCCTTTACGATTCCAGAAATAATGCATATCTATGATTGATATTTTATCTGTAGATACAAAACAATATTATATGATATTTCATAATGATATTTAATGAAAAAAATCAGTTCCAATTTACAGTATAAAATGATCGATTAGAGACCTTTATCTATCTATATTTTTTCGTTGATTATATGAATTTTGTATTGGGAGGTTAATATCGGCGCGCGTTGGTGCGCGTCGGGAGCCCGGTGGACACCCCCCTTACGATCGACTTGTCAGCGAGCTCTATGACGCAAAAATCATGACGGAATCATGGAGATCATTGTCAATTAGTCAGGTCTCGTCTGTATGCTCTATAATGAGCGCCGACGCACTATGATGAAAAAAACCGCATCGTAGAGTGTCTACAAAATCCAAACAAATCTATATTTCATAGCGCGTCAGTGTGCATCAAAGCCCTATCGGTGGCCTATCGCAGAACTCTGCAATGTGGGAAGTGCAATTAGTCAGGTTCCTATGATCGGGACCTCCCTATGTCACTGATGAGGTCGGAAGGTCTATCACAGCGCGACGGCGTGCGTCGTAGTAGGTGGGTGCCATGTCTTATCCTGACGACCCCTGTTACCACCTCCTCCCCCACCCACACTCATAAGCAGTGAACATCACGGACGTTAAACACACACGGATCCCACAGCTCATGTGCCAGCTAAAAACGAATCCCTTCACACCTGTACAACCCTCTGACAGGCGTGGAAACACTCCAGTCTCATTCATCTTACTTATATCATTAAACAAACCCGCTAATTTTCACAGGATTCTAATGTTTGTCCTGTGATCTGTCTAATAGAAATAGAAATACAACTGAGATTTTAGATTCTAATGCCATGATTATGGCATCAATATAGAATGTAGTACAATAATGATCTGTGGTGGCTGCTCACATTTCATATTGTAAAAGGGAGATGACACAATGTATAAATAATTATTCACGACCTTGAGCACGAGAATGCCAGTGTTTGACAGTGGACTCATAGATGCCATGCTCTATCACAATGATCTGCATTATGTAGACATTTTAAAAACTGAAGTTGGCCTTCATTATATGTTATTTACACGAACCGCAGTGGGCCGACCCTCCCTCGTGGTTCCCATAGGAAATATACAGAGACCGACGTCCCACAATGGACGACACCACATCTCTATTCTCCGTGCAAGCGCTCTTTTAGCTCGTTTCAATGATGTGTTTGCTCTTCTATACGCCAGAGAAAAACTGAATATATAAAATAGTGGACAAACAGTCGTGTGCTAAACAACACGAGCAGCGTGTGTGCTGGTAAGGGAGGGGGGTGTATGCCTTTGGGGGATTATTTTAGCCGCCGGCAGAAATTAGATGTACACTGAGCGACATAATGAAGTGCTGTCGGCGGGTGGTGGGAACAGTGGAAGTCTCCTGTATTTTTTTTGTTACTCCCCATTGAAACCATAGGGAGTAACAATTTAAATTTATTAATGACACATGGGTAATTAGTAACGAGCAGCATCATTAAGGTTGGCATTTAGTGCCTCAGGGTGATGCACATTGTTGTGCCACATGTTTTACATGTCCATGCAGTTAGTCATGATGCTTTGCGCTTTTGTGAGGACGACTCTTTTTTTCTGCTTTTCCAAGCCTATTCTGGTTAGAATAATGAAGGAGTAGCCACAAGTACCCATTCGTCTAGCCCGGTATAAACATGTACAAATAGACAATGTTGGATTTACACGCATGTGTATTTACAAAATAACCAGAAAATTATTCATAATAATTAAAGGGGCTTTCGTAAAAATCATTCGGCGGTGGATACGTGTGTTAAAATTACGGAAGATTTATTGGGATCTATTAATAAAGGCCGTTTATCGTTGGTGTGTTACCTCGACCTTTTTCAAAGCTTTTGACACGGTGAATCATGAAATCTTTTTTTGTAAATTGTTTAGTAAGGGGGTTAAGGGAACATTAATTGAATGGCTCAAGCATTATCTTAAAGAACGTACTCAACAGACATTGGCTAATGGTATAACTTCAGAGAAATTGGATATTGTGTGTGGGGTGCCCCAGGGGTCCATTCTGGGCCCCCTCTTCTTTTTACTCTATGTCAATGATATTACCAAGGTGTTAACAAATTTGAGAACTCATTTATATGCGGATGATACTGCTATTTATGTGACGGGTACTGATTCGGGTGTCTTGTGCGAGGTGATGCAGTCAGAATTGAGGGAGGTATCTTTATGGTGTAATGAGAACAAATTAACTGTGAATGTCAAAAAGACTAAGTATATGTTTTTCGTATCTAATTATAGTATCTCAAAGGTTAAGGAAAATGATCTACAGATTGAACAAGTGTTCCATTTCAAATACCTAGGTTTTATTTTAGATCAATATTTGAATTTTAATACACATACTGAATATACTGTAAAAAAATATCTAATAAACTATACGTTCTAAGCAAGATTCGTAAATATCTTGATGTGAAATCTGCATTGTTATTATATAAAATCATGATTCTCCCCTATATTGACTACGGTGACATTTTTAGACATGGCTGCAATCAAATTCTGCAGCATAAGCTTCAAGTCAAACAAAATATTGGATTGCGCACATGTCTGAGAAAGGATCCTCGCTCTAATGTTTTGGAACTTCACCGCGATGCAAGAACACCTTTATTAAAAGACAGAGAATATATGCATCTAATGAACTATATGTTTAAAAAACCTGCAGTCTTCAGAGTTGTCAGACAACGAACTCAGAAATATAAAAACAATGTAATGTACAGAGGTGCTATTGGTTGGAATGATCTAAGCCCCGAGATAAGAACTATTGATTCTTATAATTCTTTTAAATACAGGATGAAAAAAATCCAACTTCAGAAACTGTTTGTGATGTGATTTGGATGAATTGATGTTAGTTGCTCATGACATACGCTGTGTGGACGGGTATTTATTTATGCATATATATGCTGTTCTTTGTTATATGCGGGATTGATAACTTTGTGGTATTGGTTAAAGCAGGATTGATGTGCGGGCCCGACCGGATCTCTCACACCGGCCTTATACAGTTGACATTCTATTGATGATTCATAAACCAGATTTTGATCTCTAATGTATGTAAGAAATGGACCTTATTTTCTCGATTTACATTATGAGTGCGACCTTGGTGTTGTGGGAGTCTTGGTTGAAGCCCTAGGTAGTAGCATGGTTAAAGTTGTCCTCTAATTATGTCATTTGCTACGGTCGCAACTTTTTCCCCGTTTAGTGATTGTATGAAGGTATTATCTCTCTACATACCTGTTATGATTTAATAATGGTCATGATTATAAATGTCCAGGTTTGACTGGCAACGGGTATATATGTTATTGTCATATCAAGATAATATAGTATTTGAGTTGATTGACTCCATATATATTGTTATATTCAATGTAATTTTGGACTGTCTCCAACTTCAAACCAGCCCTGTAAGCTGATTGGAGGCAGGATAAACAATGAAATAAAAAAATAAAAAAATGTAGTGTATAGGTTTAGATAGAAACCAATGATTAGTTGTCAGAAAACTAGGCAATATATTTTGATATGATGAAATAATGTGTTGAAAACTTGTAATGCTGATCGACATGATGTAGCAGAAAATGCGATCAGTTTGGTTTTGGTTTACGAGACCATAAAGGCTCCAGTGTATTACTTTTACCCTCCAGTAGATTACAGTATACATGTATTGTAGTCATGATATATCATGATGGATGTGTCGCCTGATTACATACGTATGTGTATATATATAGATATAGATAGATATACATAAAGCATGAGGTGTTTATGTCATAGCGGATATAGTTATCATATACGTGTAGGGAGAAATATGGTACTCTCACTCTATATATGGTGTATGGTATCCAGCTGTATAATTATAAACTCAAACTCATACTTATATTCCAAGAATCAGATAAAAGATGTTGTAAATATGATAACCAAGCTTACCTTGTAGCTTCCGGAAAATTAGATACAGGGATTCTAACAATAGCTTTGAATTTTATTCTAATATTAAAAGTCAACCTTACTTCAACTATTCATGCTCCGAATGCTCGATTAGTTTATGGCCAGTGTCTGACCAGGAGTATAGAAAGCTAGTTCTAACCTAAGCTATCCCCATCTGTGATTGTATTTTGTCCTGTTCTTGAATCAAAACTAAATTCTTCCTGGGGTTGAGCACAGATATTATCCCTCTCCCACACCCGCTTTAATCTACATGCAAAGTCCTTATAGGTTGCCGTTAGTGAACGTCCACCATTGACGTTTAACGGTATGGCTGTAATAGACAATATGAAACACCGTTACACATTTAGCGACTTCTACCCTTACTAGGACAAAGGTCGTTGACAAAGTGCCCTTGCGACCTTGTACAATTTGTACTGGTACAATATAGCTCAGTGTGATTGCTTGTGATTTCTCCTCATGCGACTTTGTACCACCCCGTTTTACCCCCTGCTGTGGGGGCATGTGTCGCCTTTGCTCTTCCAAAAGGCCAAAGTTCGCCTGCGACTTTCAGAGGAAGCATGTTCGATATTTTCCTGAGATCTGGTCCCCTATTTTACATGCCCCCTGCTGGGTGGGCCATCACCCCCAGTTTCGACCAAGGGTGTGAGTTGCAGAGTTGTTTACACTTGAATTTAAGCATCCCTTGTGATTCCTGCCCCTTGTGATAAGTTGCCCCTTGGTCAGCCAATAGGAGTAGTGCACATGGCACGTGTCCCTGATTTTTTTTTATATAGATATGTCAGTTGGGGTCAGTAAAAAGCGTGGAAATATTTCTAATGTGAAAATTACTGAGAAAACGTAGAAAACACGTAGAGCTAGTGGTGTGTGGGGGAGGCTCAATTCATAACATCCTTGGTGTTTACAAGAACAATATTTCTTTTAACTAGAACCACCCTTGATCATATGCTGATTCAGGATTTATTTGACATATATGTAGAATACCTGAACCTATAAGACTTAGAGGGCCTTATAAATCGACATAGTCTACCAAGTATTAATCTATCCAAAAGATGTAGTTGTGTAGAGTGCAGCAGTATGTAGTACAACTAGATACATTCTGGTAAAACCATGTTGATAAGGTATCAAAATTAAGAAAATTGGATATTTACTAAATATGGGTGCCAGTAGAAAAATAGTTAGAAATATGCCCATTCAGTATTTCACTCATACACCTTGTAGGCGACCTTTGCTCCTCTTATGGGGCAGAGATTGCAATGGAATTGTGGCCTTGTCTGAGCAGATGGCATGCGATATGTGCTCCACTACCCGCTGTGCAAAACGCCGCTCTCTTCTGCTGTGCAAAGGGGCAGAAGTCACAAACAAGATGTCCCCAGTTTGGCAAGGGCAAAAATTGCTTAGTGTGTATTGGTCTTAAATTAGTAATCTCATGGCCGGAGAGGTTAGCGCCGTTATCAAGCGCATTATGCAAGAAAGAAGCATCAATGTTACCCATCTCTCGATGCTAAATGGGGCAACAATCGTTTTTCAGTCGACGGCCAATTATTACTACGCGGGAATCTGATAGGGATATACCAAATTTCAAAATTAGGAGTGAATTATAATAATTCTGAAGTCAGATTTAAATTAGAGCTGGAGGTCACATATGGTATTTTGTCTCACCCCTGGTATTTTTCCCTACAGACTTAACATTGGGAATTCAAGTATATTGTCAGAGCTCGATCCCATTTCGTTTGAATCGCTATGTAATTCACGCTGCTTCGCCTAGAGAATTACTATGCTATTCAAACTTGATGGAATACGAGCTCAGACCGTAAATGTTCATAGGTTTTCTCCATAGTTCACTTGGAGATTTTGACCAGCGTCAGTGTTTGAATAGTATTGGCAACTTTCAGAACGACCTGGGTGAACTTAAGCTGTTATTCGTATCTGTGAAAAATATTTGGTATCGTGCCCATAACTATGTAAAGAGGTGTCCTGTCCACAATCGAACGTAGCTACTCCCACCATCGTCTTTTGAAACCCAATAATACTAGAAAGTGTTAATCACCGAAATATGTAATACCAAAAAACACGTGCGGATGTCATTAGCTCTACACATACACTTCCCAGGAAACACATTTTTCCAAAACAATTTTACATCTATAGCACCCTCCTTTCCCACCTTTAATTGTTTGAATAAACCCAGTCGTTCCGGACCCAACTACCAGTCCGTGGCCCCTCTGCCCTTTATGACTAGATCCCCGTATTATTACTAAACGCTGTCGAGAGGACGCTTTTCCCAAGGGACGACATTCCACAGTGGTGGAGAGGAATTAAGACGTGGTGCTGTGTGGGGATCCTCGGGAGGATGGGCAGAGAGTAACCACGTACTTAGTGGTATGTATAGGAATTAAGAGCTTTAGGGCGTGTGGGGTGAGGGGGGAAGTGTGAGGTGTGAGCAAAGGGTGCAGGCTACACCCTCTGGGTGATGAGGGCATTTACAACTCAAACACCCCGACCTGATAAATGTTCCCATGCTGTGGGCTCATCCCACCCACCCCCGTTATAGGCAAGCGTGAGGGTTGATTTAATGAGCCACGGCATATACCTCACCGTTTGAGTGAGTTATCTACAGATGTAGGATCATGTAAAGATATGTAGTTCATTATGGATTTCCTGTTTTTCCATTAACAGTGACCGTGACAAGTTTGAATATCACGTCGGAGAATTAAAGAGAAGTTCACAGTAGTCTACATGTGTCTTGTTAATTTGTATTTCATGATTAAAAGCAATTTGTTGATTATGCCGGGGACACACCAAGCAAGAAGGCGGCCTGAGATCTCTGCAGTCGCCAACGGAAAAGTGGCGAGAATTTTCCACTTAATTATTGCTTCTGAGGCGCCAAATCATCGATTGGAGATCTTCACCGTTTCGGCCTTATGCCAGAAACACACCAAGCACCGACTTTTGCAAGTAAATACATGTATGTTTTCACTCATTTTCCTCCAAATATAATCTCTATGTCACCTTTTCTAACCATGAGGTGGGGCAGACCCGTCTGAGCAATATATTCATGGACAATCGCAAATGAAGGATCTCCAGAATAGTTTATAATGGGACTTTATCTTGATACGCAGAATAAATTAGATAGATCTGAACAATGCAATGTGAAACTGTTCTTAAATCTGGTGTAAAGTGTCCAATATCAGCTCCATTTGAATTATCCGATTTGGACGAGACATAATCAAATCTCTAAAAGGGAAAGTACTTAGCTATGAACTCCGATCAACCTTTACCCATGAACTGTCAACATTGTACGGAATGTGGCATTACATCAATGGAATACACAACATAACAGGCACGGTTTCAAGAGTCTTCTGCCCTCGATAGTTATGTGGTCACCCAGCTTGACCAAGACCAGTAAGAAATGGTATGTTTGATGAATGAGTATGGAATTATATTAAAAACATGATTTAAAAGTTTGGGGTTTCCTAACCGGTGGCTCATTTGCTGAAACCCACTTGGAACCAGCCACTTCTACACCTGCGTTTGTAGGTTCCAGAAGGTAAATGAGGTACTTCGATCTGTAGTGATTGTTAATGGTCAGCTGGACACTCCTCTGAGACACAAAGACACTGATCCTCTGGACCAATGCCACCGAGTTGGCATACATATAAATAAACCAGGGTATAGGATCATGTCCCATGCTCAATGATTAAACCTTGCTGGGGCGGAAAAGACAAAACAGTATTTTTTCATTATACAAGCCGGTATGTTTTAAGAAACACGTAAACATATCGTAAACCCTTTTATACGGAGAGACTCATGTATCTCCTGGAGGATTTGTCTAATAAAATGGGCCTGAGACTTGGTGCTGGTACAAAATCTTTCTACTTGAGCACCGCAGTGGCCATTTCAGAGACAACATTTCCACCTCCCGTAGCGACGGGACTTGCCTGAGACGAATTCCTCTCAAGTCAGTCAAAAATCTTTTGAGATTTTGATTTTAAAGATGTTTTGAATTTCTAGGGGTATTTTCGTGAGACTAGCATATCAATTCTTGACACTGGGGAAACACCCAATCCAGTGCCTTGCTGTGGGAAATTCTGTAGGATTAGGGTAAAGGTGTGAAGTAGACTAGTCTCAGGTACGTGAGTCCCTGCGCATGAATCCCGCTTCACCGATCAACATGGCATGGATTATGTAACAAGGCCAGCACCAACTGATTTTTTTACAGTCCAACAAAATGAAAACGCTTTAATTTCGTCAGTAATCCCCAAGGTTTTAATGTGAAAATTAAATGGGTATGTCGACGGAAAATAAACTAGAAACAGCGACTACAATGCACCTTCACCAATTATTTCATACCAACGGGGGCACCACAGACACACTTTCAGAGGAATACAATTGATCGGTGCTGTTTTCGTCGGCTACTGCAAAATGACCTATAGTGGACTGACCAGATTGGACGTATGTCCGCTATAACCGCGTAGTATTGTACTTATGAATGGGGGCGGGGCGTGAGTGTTGGGGAAGAGACCAGCTACCCTCCACGACCTTTGGTGTCAATATTCGCATCAGGGCGCCAATATCAACACGTCCGTACACAGTTCGAGTGAGTGCATGGCGCACACGACCGACGTGCAGGGGCTAAGAGCCTGGCACCCGAGTCTAAAAACCTGTCATGAGAATCTTCTACACTTAATCTCAGAATAAGAGATTCTGTTCCGATTATCAATACCGGTTGCAGATCATTCAATCGCCATGGGTAAGAGTGCGACCCAAAGCAAATCAGTTTCGATTGGAGCAGTGTAAATATAAATGTGGGAAATAGCCGGAAATCTGCACTTTTCGCTGGGAATTTCTCCTGTGTGATTTAGGCACAGGGGCCTGGGTGGTGGTGGAGGTGTATCCAGTGGCGGCGAGTAAGAGCCAGTGGACGTGCCGGGCGGACAGGTAGAGGTCAAGCTGGCCCAGCTGACCTCAGCGTCACCCCGCCTCATGTTGACAAACTCCACCTCGCTACAAGACGCTAAAACGATTATGCAGCCTTCATCCCATGTCTGCATGTATGTTGGGGGTTCAATGATGGTCCAGGTAAGCTAAGGGTTGGGGGTGAGTGGGGGTGTCTTTGAAGTCGATCCGCTGTACGTAAAACATAGTGGACACTTACGAAGGAGGAATGATCATGAATATGCATATCCAGTGCCAAAGTTAAGTTGTTATCTTAGCCTGTTATAAACGCCCATAGGTTTAACATTAGGAACTGGTAATCAACAGGCTTGCAAGTATGGTAACACATACTTAATGGGTGAAACATACAGATTGATATTGCAGGCCAAGGCAAAATCAGAAACATAATCAGGGACACCGATCAAACACTCATAATTTTCTTTCTTAATACTTTCAAGATATTGAATAGTTGTTGGTACAGAAGGGGCGTTTTGGATATGTATATTAACCATAATTGAAGTTTCATCTATTTTCCAAGTTAAGGAGTTCTTGCAATTAGTATGTGGTGGGCTATTTTTCTGTATACATGTATTTGTAATTGTTTCTCGAATAATGAATCCAGCAATAACATGATCTTGCAGTAAACCATATTTGGCCTTTGAAATAAAGTAAACCTATATTACATTATATTTTGATAGGTCCAGTTGCATAGATCAGTCACTCTTCTGACAAGAGATCTATTGATTGTGTCATCTGATTCTACAAACATTTGCAACGGGCCTTACATTGATAACAAACAATTCTGTTATTGATAGAGGGATGACCTTATATCAGACTGGATATATTCATAAAATAAATGGAATATAGTGCTCTAGATATATTTGAATATCGGGGTTCCACAAAAAGGAAACATTTGATAATGTAGATCCTAGAATAAAAAAGGATTGTTTCAATCCCCTTCGAGTTGTAAGTTATCTGAGATAACATCCTCAAGGCCTTCAGTCAATGTAACCATTATTATGTGGATTGTTCGTAGGTGATTCGCACAGTAGGCACTACGATGCTGGTTGCAGATTGTAGATAGGCAAATACTGCCTTACCTTATCCAGGATAGATACACGAATAAAAAAAAAGACATATATATAAAGTTCAGTATTCTGCCCCTTTGAGTGGCGCTCAGGAGTGCCCTCTGAGAACTGCACACGTGGTTTCCACTCACGACCATACAGGTAACTGATGCTGGCGCCATCTGGGGAGACGGTCTCTATTATCAACACTCAATCCCATCCCGGCGTCACTGTTTCCTTTCCTATCACTCTCCTCACTTCCCAGCCTCTCACCAAGATCGCTACCTTTCCGGCCTTCTTCCGTGCTCCTTCGCATACCTCTCTTTATTTCAGCACACCCCGTCCCCCGTTCCTTGCCTATATCATTATTCTTGTATGGTAGAACTGCTTTTTTTGCAGCGTCTCGTTCCCCTTTTCCCAAAGCCCATGTAACTAAACGTAAATATGATCTTATCATCTTCTAATACGATTAGGATGAAATTGCCCAAAGAAGGCAATAGCTAGACTTGTGTGTTATTCAACCGGACAACACTTTCCTGTGTGCTGGTAGATGGGTAAGTGTGCAGTGGCGCCTGAGTGAGATAAGAAAGTACCACTCAGATCCCGCTATCGGCAACTGACACGTTCCTTTCGCTTATTTTCGCTTATCGTGCATCTGTCCTGAGGACAAAAGGTGATAGTTCAAGGTTCGCAGCAATTTGGCGGGAAAACCGGGAATGTCTGCTGAAATCAATGATTCTATCCGAGGATCCTCAGCCCCTTCCCAATCGGCTCCACAAAAAAAGATATATTGCTATGTCAAATATGGGAAAAGCAATGGCAAAAAATATGTCTTACCTGGATATTTGTTCACGGAATAATCGCTGTTAGCAGTGCCCTATGCCAGAGGAGACGAGAATCATTTTTCCTGATGCGATTATGACAGTCCCAGTGTAATATCTACATGTTGGCCACTCCTTGACTGGACCCGGGCTGGGCAGCGGTCAATGACAGAGCCCAGTATCCAAAGCTACACCCCACAACCAGGTCAAACACTTCGTCCCTTCCCCTGTTCTCTTTGTATAGGGATTTATTTCCCTGCTGGCCAGAAAGGAATGCCTCCTGGTGCTACCACAGCCTCACAGAACGTCAGGTATTGTACGCTGACCCTCTACCCTCACCGCCCTTGTGTACTGACCACATTGTGTACACAGGCACTGTTCCTCCTGGGTTTGAACTTTGACCTCAGAGAGAGGTCAGCACGAGTTATCAGCTAGTTCGGCAATAGTTAATGGGTCTGTGACAATATTAACACAATGACGTGGTCAGAATTCTCATGTAATATGTGTAAAGGTTGGCGTGTACTACTAAACGTGTATAGTCAGTCAACAAGACCATCTACATATATGATTCAGTGTGAATTTATCTGATTTATTTTGATTGTTTGGCTATAAAACATACATATATGTATATGTTATGGGTTCTTTCTAATAAGACCAACTATTGCTAAACGCCGGTTTAATCAGTCAGTTTGATAATTATCCAACCAGTCGTATGAGAAGGATGATTGTCTGAGTGGAATGGCAGTTTAGTAGTTGAGATATCATCTATAGAAATGACCAGTTGGTATCTCGCTAACATCGTCGATTTATTAAAAGGCCATTTGTAATGATAGATATTTACATTATTTCGAAGACGTCACATATGCATGATATTCAGATTCTGGTACCTTAGTTCTAAAAGGTCGTCACATGTAGTTTATCAAAACATATTAAAGGGGTATGTTACGTTGAATATTTTTTTCTAATGTGGAATGAATTCAATAATCCCATTTCACAAATACCTGCCCAAGTGCTCCTACTGACGGTATCACGAAAGAGAATTTTATCTACTGATATAATGGAGGTACCGTCTGCTGGATTATGATGCCCTATCGCCCAACTATGCAATATCTAACATCTGTCATAGTTTACTGTGCATTGTTAATGGGCCCTCACGTACTTCAATGTCTCCTTATAGGCATGTCCTGCAGGCATTTAACACATTCTCTGCTTAGTTAGAACATCGCATGACATTTTCTTGTAAAAAAAACCGTTTGGTGCCTGAAGGCAAAGTGTCAACCTTTTTGACTCAAACTTTATTGGAATATTGCAAAATTCATATCATTATATCCGTGTATAGATTTCACATACAACGTTATTGTCACACCATTACACGTTTAAAGTCAAAGTACTAAAAGCTCTGCCGAGTTTTACTCAACTATACTGATACATTTTATTTGCCCTATATTGATTCCACGAACGGCGACTTGGATGCCTCTTGTCTCTTGTGTTAGTGATTTCTAAAAGTATGATTTCCTAGTGTAGTGGTAATATACTTACATAATATTGACAATAGTATCTGTCTCAATTCATACATCACATTTTAGTATACCATACCTTTCGCATCTTAAGAATAGCTATTACTTTAACATATCAACACTTGACAGCATTAGAAGATTATTTTGCATGTATAGATTACAGAATTGCTCCTATAGCAATGTCACCAACTTGATAATTGAGGGATTAAATGTAGTCCATCAGACAAGGCAGTCTATAGGGCAAAGACTCAATATAACTAGACCAAGAACGGAACTATACAAAAAGGGCAATCTATATAGAGGAATTCGCTTCTGGAAGATACCTGTAGAAAATGCCTTAGAAATGTCTTTACTTGATGTGTTCCTTTTGACTGTGTGATATATGATAAAATTATAGGAAAGGGTTTCCCCTGTATTAACAATAGCATTAAAGCTGACTATGACAAATATTTTATCTTCAATGTTGAAATGGTCGCGCGACCATCTGAGACAAATGCAAGGCAAATTTGGAACATGGAACATGCTGCCTACAGAGTTGAAGGCGATACCGGGAAAAGCTGCTTTTAAAAGGGCTCTGAAAGTCCTAGTTGCTGAGAGTGTGGAAATAACATCATAAACAGCGAATATTTTACTTACATCAGTAATATTCAGAGACTATCCAGTATAATGAACAAGATTAAGGTAATAGTGTATCTGACTATAACCATGTGTCGTTGTATATCAGTAAAACCTATAGTTTATTACTGAATTGCTGAAATGTCAATCCATCATGAATAGCATGTTTTACTGTACTGATTGATTACTTAATCATAAATTACATTTTCCATCTTCATACCACATTATCATATCACAACTACTCAATACAATATCAACTTACTCATTGAACTTGATTGTATGCAAACCACTTGTAAGAAACGACATGATCTTGTGTGCACGATGGAAGACCGCCTATAACTAAGGCGAATCGATTGCAATAAAAAAAAATATATAAATTTAGATTCTTAACAAACAATGCAAGATTCTTAACAAACAATGCAAGAAACCGGAATGGTCGTGCGACCTAAGACCAGGTCAAAATGAAGCTTTCATAAAGTTTTGAGAAAATGATAGGAAACAGTAAAGAGTATTTTGTGAAGTTAGTATTGTGAGGTCGGTCTACTGGAATGATGAAAAATATCCGCCAAGGATGATACTTTGTAGGCAATAAATACTTAACAACAACATAATAATCATTGGCCTGAGGCAGAATACAGCAATAATACAAATGCATAATGTCACATTTGAATCATTATTCTATCTACACAGTTGTGAGTATTTTTTCCATCTTATTCTCAGATTACTTAACTTACATTCCAGAGTATCGACGATTTAGCCGTGGACAATAGAAAAAACATCGTAACATGAATAAACTAACGGAACGTTACGTCTTAACATGATATATTAACGTGACGAGTAAACAATCAGCCATTTCACCTGTCCGTCTCCTATCACCAGTATCAGCTGAGGCAATTGTCTCATTCGGCCAACAATCAGTGGCATCTGTTGGATCATAGCCTAATCACATGGAGATCTACCTGAGATTTTTATCGCTGAGCTCCGGCTGGCCACTGGAACAGCGCTTTGAACGGTAGATAATCTCCTCACGTTAATCCCTGAGGCTGCCGGGTGGCTAGCGTCTCGTATCTATGTATCAAGGTCGGCAACTGATGAAAGGTAAACGCTGCAGGTATATTACTATGTAATCCCTCCTACAGAACCTCTTACCTACACCCTTACCTGGTCACCTACTTGGAAGCCCAACCCTACACGGTGTCCTACCTCCAGCAGACATCACATATATACTACTATCCCCTCTGCCGCGAGGGGATTGAGGTATTAAAGACGGATTAAGGGCTCCCCTCACCCCCACCCAACCCACCCTGTACCTGTTTTGGGGTGCGACCTTGATAATCCTGTCTTCCTTTGGGTCTCCCAAATTCGAACAGCTGTTAAACCTACATCCATATATATATATATATATATATATATATATATATATATATATATATATATATATATATATATATATATACATGTACATACCTTCCTACCATTGACCAACCCTGAACATAATTTATTCTCCTAACACGGCCTTCCTTTTCCTACCTGAGTGCCTCTGCTTCGGGAATCCACAGAGTCACTTATGCCATGGTGACAACTTGATCAACACTGTTACTTCTACCCCAAAAATTAATGTACTGATGATACCTGATACTTCTGACCACCCCTGACCACACAGCACCCCTAAACTTGGATGCAGCAGCCTCCAGTTTGAATTGTGACCGACTGAGGAGGTTTAATGGACATCCGAGGAGAACGGAGTGGCGCCACCTGGCGATTACGAGACGCATTCCGCCCTCCCCGGATACAGCGCCATCTACAGCTTCGCGGCCGTTGTGACGTCACGCCGCACGCCATTAAAGACGCCTTTGAACATTTTTGTTTGATCCTGCTATTTCACCGACAAGTTTAGTTTTCGCGC
The DNA here is from genome assembly GCA_950022655.1 of Alentia gelatinosa. Classification (NCBI taxonomy): domain Eukaryota; kingdom Metazoa; phylum Annelida; class Polychaeta; order Phyllodocida; family Polynoidae; genus Alentia; species Alentia gelatinosa. Next base: position 45,860,007 of record OX465584.1, read on the forward strand.
ATCTGCGACACCTGAAGATGCCTCCGAAGAAAGCTGCCGCGGGCAAGACCCAGAAAATCGTGAAAAAGACATCGGCAGGAGAAAATAAGACCGTAAAAATGGACAAGAAAATTGAAGACTTGAGTCTCGTAATGCGGACTATGAAATCGGCTCTAATGGCGTTCACTCAGGCGGCAGCCTCTAGGACCCAGGCGGCAGCCTCGCCCCCTAGGCCTGCGAACGATTCTGCGATGACAGTGCAACAAACTACACCATCGACGCCTACGGGTCCACAGATGAGGGGATTCGATTTACATCGGCCAGCGACAACGGTGAGCGCGGCCCCAACGGCTACAAGTGACGGCTTCGCAGCATCCATGCTAGCGCACCCCTGGATACCAAGGGATGCTCCCAGCCTAGGCGTCTCGTATCAAGACCAGTCCATCGACGACCAAGTGCGCTTATTACTTCAATCTACGGCTCATGTGCTACGGCCAACCAGAGGTAAATTTATTATTCCGTGCCACTACGTGTTACTGCCCAGTCGTAAGGACCATATGAGTCTGGGGACCGTAAATTTGCAGGAACATATATGGGGCATCCTCTGCATCGTGGACGATGCGGCGGTGCCCCCTACCGTCAAACCACATGTTCTGTCCCACCTCAGGGAGGTTGTAGAGGATTGTTTAGACTATGACTTTACAGCCGTTCGCCGGTGGAGCGAGGAAATTTTCATACGGGTGGCAGAAGGCCGTTTCGCCAGGGGATGGGAGGATTCCGAGCAAATCCAACATCTTCGCACGGCGATTGCTCGTTCTGAAAGTTCCCGGGTTTGCCGCGTAGTGGAGGCACCAGCGGCAAAGAAGAAAAACAAATCGCCAGGCGCCTCCCCAGCTCACCCCCCCTGCAAAGTGTACAACTCCGACGGGGGCTGCGCTATCACCCCCCCCATTCCACGAGCGGGGGGACTGTTGTTCACTGTTGCTCCTACTGTTTCGACAATTTCGGCCCTCACCATGCTCACAGTTTCGTGGATTGCCGCATACGGGCTCGGCACGAGGCTGCCGGCTGCAGTCACCTTTCTAGTACGCCCTTTCGCGGGCAGGCAGGGGGACGACCTGCCGCCACCAACAACTCATCTTAGCTCGCCCCGGCAGGGGGGGCGTATCCCGCGGGGTGGGGCGGACAACCCCCCCCCCGGCAAGTCCAGTTGACGCCTCAGCAGCCGGAGTGTGGCGCCCTCCCCCCTCGGACGAGTTCCGCGAGCACTTCCCCACGGAGGCGGCGCTTTACGACGCTATACGAGCTGGTGGGGACTACAATTACCAAGCCGCGAGGTCCCGTCGGGCCTACGGGTCGACCATTGGGCCACTCTCCTCATGCACTACCACAACACCGAGCTGTGCGATTTCCTTCGCTACGGCTGGCCGATTAGTTTCAACCAGACACGCTGGCCCCTCTCTACCTTCAACAATCACGCATCTGGGAGGTCGCAGGGTCCGCCCTTGCCGCTTTCGCTGAGAAAGAACTTCTCTTAGGGGGGCTGACAGGCCCTCTCGTCCACCTCCCGTTCGAACAGTGGACTCAAGTCTCCCCGCTTCTCACTCGCCCTAAGAAGGGGGGGGAGGGGGTTCGTGTCATACTGGATACTGGAGGGGCGGATTCACTCTCGTCGCCCGGGGCCGTGAGGAACGCCATCTCCGGCGCCCGCGCTTGGCTCTCGGACCATGGAGGAGATGCCAGCGCTTTCGACTCACGGCAGCCCGCGGCCGTGTTGCGCGGCACGGGCCTGCAGTCAGCGCACATCCTACGCCGCGCTCCCCCCATCACTATGGATGTGTTGTCTTCGATCGTCAACCAGGCGGCATCTCTCACGACCGGGGTTCTCGTCAGGGCCGTGGCGCTCGTCGCTTTTTTCTCCCTCCTCCGCGCCTCGAATCTCTTCGTGCCACCTCCGGGGAGGCGCCAATCTTCACACGCGCTTTTGCGCGCCGACGCGGTCATTCAGGACAGCCGTTTAGCTCTCACTGTGCGGTCAGCTAAGACCATAGGACCCGGCCGCCCTCCAGCTGTTATTATCTTGGAGCCGTCTGACGACAGGGCATTATGCCCAGTTAGGGCATGGAGATCTTATATAGTGGCCGCCCCCGCGCGGCCGTTAGACCCCATGTTCCTGCTACGACCGGCGGAGCCGTTTTCGGCCTCTCAGTTTACCGCGGTCGTTCGTTGCCTCTTGCAACGAGCTGGTTTCCTCCACGCGGACGCGGTGACTCCTCACTCGTTCCGGATGGGGGGGCCTCAATTTTTTCACTCCCATGGCATGCCGGCCGCAGACTTACAGCGTCTCGGCACCTGGTCATCTTCGGCAGCCATGGCACCCTACCTTGTATAATGTTTTCAGACTTTCAGCTTGGTATCAAATTTTCTGACATTATACCGTTTATACCAGTTTGAGTCCTTCGATCATTCTGGCCTTTTATTTTACTCTGTGTGATACTGTTCTGTCATACTTCCAGTTATCGGTAATAAACTTTACCAAATGCCTTCGACGAGTTATGGTCATTATAGATACATATGAGACAGATAGTATAACTAGGGAATACTAGGATAGTGTATCAAGATGTAGGACCCGAACAGGTTAGTTTACTAAACCCGTACTATACGAGCCGATAGGTCATAGTTGATGAAGGACAATGGTAATAGGTTATGATGGATAATGGTCATAGGTGATGGAGGACAATGGTCATAGTTGATGATGGGTAATGGTTATAGGTGATGATGGATAATGGTCATAGGTGATGAAGGACAATGGTCATAGTTGATGATGGGTAATGGTTATAGGTGATGATGGATAATGGTCATAGGTGATGATGGATAATGGTCATAGGTGGTGTAGCAGGAAGGTTGAACGGATAAATCTCGCCAAACTTGGCTCTCGATCATACCGGATGTAGACAGGGTATCAGTACTGATAACCTCCTATCCTGCAATGAGCAAAGCAGAGAGGCTGAACGTCTTTAAAAGCTTCCTACGATATAGAAACCATTTCACAGTCTGTCAGAACATGACAAACAACCATGATGCTAGAGCTTCAGAGATTTAGTGTTCTATATGTTGATATAGAACGTTGGGAAGTTTGATGATACATCTGATATTCCATGCGTTTTATGGTTTTAAGGTATGGTAGGAAAAGAGCAGAACAGGGATACATGCTCTCCCCTTTTCCGAAGTTTTGCTTTTGACACCATGGCAAGTAAAAATACCACAAACAATGTCAATGATATGATATTGATCATAATGTTTTATTGCTAGGTAAGCATACAAAAGTATATGTATAACTATGTATATATAGATATCAATGTATAAATCCACACAGGTCCACAGCAGGTCAATAGGTCACTCACTGCGTTCTCTCTCTGAAGATAGAACCCCTGGGGCTTAATATTGTCGTGTGTTCCATAACCTCTCGGTGGTTGAGCTCAGATCATCAACTTCGGTTGTCAGTATCCAGCTCCCTCATGCTGCTACCGAACATCAAGTGCTAGGGCACTGGTTGTTGCTTTCCCATGGTAGAGCCTTGCTCTCCCATGATGTACATAGATATCTGTACTATCAATAAAACCCTGTTTTATTCAAGTTGCTGTGTTTGGGTTTGTGTTACGAGTCACCCGGTTTTCATCTAAAAAGACGAGCTGACCTGTGGGTAAACACTCTCACAGTATAGCATCTCTAATCGCCGGAAAGATATACGATCATCCAAGGTCAGAATAGATTAAACCAGCAACTGCTACATATACATAATTATTCTCAATTTCTTACTATAACTGGACACGTAACCCAGGAGGTATTAGGTGGATGTGGCCCATTGCACCAGACATCAATAATTCTATTGACGGGTGATGGTTGGGAATAAACTCAGTCTGCTTTTGTTAGTCTATGGATAAGGACTTGTTAGAAATTTGATTTAGGTCTTAAAATTACCCATCTTGTAAATTGCAATACTGGGTTTTCACCTGTATTCACGTAACAAAAGGCCTTAGGGCCTGGTGATTGTTTCTTCGCCAAACCATATTTACTCGTATGGTTATTTGTCCAGATAATTATTAGAACCTGTGTACATACGTGATGATACACAAACAGATATTATGTTATACATAGAAAAATAAACCTCCTTAAAATATTATCCTTTTTTCTTGTTTTCACAAACCCTCCAAACAATTTATTATTATGTCTGTAGTAATACATGTACCTTAATGTGTTTAAATTTAAAAACAACTTTGTACTGATGGGGAAGACAAATTTAGTCAGAATTGACTCATCCACATAGATTTAGCGAAAGCAAATACGCCCCACCAAACAGAGACCTACATTCACAAATGTATTATCTCCAACACGATCCACTTATCAGAGTTACATATTAGTGTCAGCCGGGTGGCCATGCGGTAGTCAGCACGGACTGTTACAAAACGTGTCACTGTCATAGTGCCCTCTGTCTTTCTACAAGTAAATAAACTGCTTTAAGCACGAAAAACACAATATGTTGGCTATTTTTAGTACCCAATGAATTTGTGCGATGGGGCGGTGCTGATATATGCCGGTTCACTCTGTTAGCAGGCGATAATTTCCGAGGACGCCTGTCACTGCTGGTAACCGGTTGGGCATTTATTTGGTAGCGAACTGCGCATGCGTTCCCTAGAGTATTACGTAACATATCATACGCGGTAAGGATCATTTTAGCATATAGTATCGGCAACAACTCCCCTCTGCGTGACAGTATAATCATAGACAATGCGTCATTTATCTGATCTATCGCCTAGTTCCAATACATAATCTTGTTATCCATAAGGTCATCCAACTCCGTCGAAAATATATATATGCCATCAATTATATAATAGGGAGATTATAACAAGTTTGTTGGCTGAAGATTTAAGAGTAGTTTCCTAGTTAGAATAAGATGCCTTTGAATTACAATGCATATCCAATGATATCTAAGTAAATACAGTCTACACCGACGAATGGAATAGAGTAGCTGACCTAGAACTCTCCTTCAATGTCTACCTTCCATTATCACGTCAGCATACACAGACATCTCATATAACACCATCTATTGTTATTTGATATCTCTGAATGTATGAGATTTAAACCTTTTTTTTGAAAAAAAGAAAGGTGGCCAAATAGTTGATGCATGAATGGAAAAGGGGTAAATATCTAAACTTAATGGATTGAGTGTTGATGTACAACTTAAGGTGTGGGATGAATGTATGTGTCATTTCAGCATTTCATTGCAGGATTCCAATCAGGTATCTATGTAATGCCATTTGTGGTTGCACTTGGTCGAATGAAGCTGGTATTAGCCGTGCTTGATTTATTTACCCTGGGCAATCATATTAAGATGCCTTATCCACATACAACAATGGAATAAGTATCTAGCCTACTTTGAGCAGAACGTCATATAAACAATCATATGAACTTGAGTGACATTCAGATTTTATCCTAATCGTCACAAGTTTTTGATTGACTATGTCACCTGTGGCATATTAATATTTTATGGCATGACCGTGGCATTCAGTCACACCATGTTAATTCGATAGAGATTTATATGAGGGGTAGGGTAAGTATAACTATGGCTTTTGTGAAATAGCATTAACATATACATGTATGTATTACATATTATTTCATTAATAATTTTGATAGATTTATAGGACATAAGTAATTCATAGTCTACCACTATACACTGTAGCCATTATATCATTTCATCTACATTTGCTGGTTTATCGATGCTTTCAGAATCTTATTCCTATCACTGCAGGTTATTTCAGAATAGGTGTATGTCTATTGATTACCTTCCTTTTATGTAATATCTTCCTGGTAATTGTTGTCGCGTGCAAAACCAATGTTCGCCTAGTTGTGCGGCAATACTAGCGAACCTATGAATACAGGATATAGAGCTATCTACAGTGCCCTGTTATCTATATGATTAGGGCTATTAACTTGTAAAACTCTTGTGTGTATTGGCTGCATCTTTGATGTTTGATAATCCCAAGTATCCACCTACGTATATATTATCATAAACGGGTATTGTGACACATTACATTAGATATATGCTTTTAAAGGCATATCGGACAATTTGGCTTGAAAATGGAAATAAATGTCATTTTCCTGAAAATTGAATATGATGATATCTTAGTGTTTTAGAACACATATCTAACTTAAAAGTCGGGGTTACCATGCTGGTTATTGATTCAGAGATCAATATTATGATAATTTTATAATAGAATATATATATAGAAATTCTAGTTGTTTTTCATGCCGTAAATCCCATGTAATTTTCCTCAAACTTTCAAAGAATATAGTAGATGTATAGTACTACACATCTTAGTTTTGAAATTCATAGGTCTACGTCCTTGTTTTTGAAAGAATTGAAGAATACTATAGATTTCAGTACATTTCCTATGTAAATCAAGTAAATGTGAATTAGCCTATTTCACCTATTGAGATTAGATAATCTTGACAAAATGATACTTCATTATTTTATAATTGAAATGAATCACTAGTAACCAGTTTGACTGATAGTTGACAATATTTGAAAATCACCGGGTGGCGCCACCGTGAATTGTGGGATATGCCTTTAGTATTCAGATTGAGAGAATAAATGTAATGGTTAGCGTTGTTATTAAAATCAAAATTCTGTCTGAAAAGGTTAAAAGCTACAATTGTTAATATCATATCTTTTTACAAAATCACACGACCAAGGACTGAAGATGTAGATTTGGATATAAATTGTCCTAGTGTATCTCTGATGATTAGGATAACTCTTATTGCATTGAAAAGTTCCAACATTTAACAGACATTTTGCCGAGTTTACAGTCCCAAAGACGTCGTACTCAGTAACAACCCTATCAGAGCCTACTACACAACTTTTTTTTTTTTATATGATAAAAGGTGCATTTATCATAAAATGGAAAACTGCAATGGCCACATACAAACTGGGTACAAATCTTTAAGCGTCTACACGTTTATCCAACTGTGTTAGTTATCTCGATACAAGTGACAAAGCCATATATCACAATAAAGTATCTAAGTGATCATCGAATTTACACCATTTGTCTTTCGTGGTCCTTTGTGTACCTTATAGGAAAGTTATGGCCCCCAAAGAACATTGTGCACATTTTTTCTAATAACCAACATTTTTGGGGGCTCAGACTTGGACAAAAGTCATTGATAGAACAGTAACTATTTCAGCTCGGGAATGTTTGGGAATGATCGTCTCGAATGGAAGCTTTGACCCCCTCATTGACTTTAACAGTAATCACTGAAAAGATGGATTGCATTAGAGCGCCCTTGTTTTGTAGTCTAGGTCTGAAGTGGCTGTCAAAGGCAGGGTATTACCTGCGGTCGCTTAGAAGGTGCCCTACGCCACACAATACATTGAGTGACAAGGGTGCAAAGATCAAATTGATCTCCAAGTGTTTCTTTTAAGGGAAAAAAACTATTCCTTGTATTGGCACCTTTTCTTTTTACTTAAATACTTCAATGTGGACACTCATATGAATCGTTTGTAAATGTATCGAAAGCATGACGATCCTTAAAGATGTAAACTGTGTTTTGATCCCAGGGGTATTTAGTACAGTGGCCTATAATATCCAGAGCACAAAGGGATGCGACCTGTGTGCTTACCATACACTTTGTCATGGCAGAGTAAACAGACTCTGCCTCACCCAACCCAGACAGCCAACTTTTACAACCTGAAGCCCCACTTCACCTCACTACAAAGGTGTGGCACCCTTTTATATCGCGCCGCGACACAAGTCTGCGAAGTCCTACGACAGATTTCGCAACAAGACCTGTACGATCCGACCCAAGATTCTGGGGCCCCTTTGATAATCTAGGATCGTAAATGAAGACCCTTTTCCGTACCTCTATAATGGTTATATTTATTGATAATATTTAAGTTTGTTTGCTAAGACAGGCTTAGCCGTCCATTGGGTCATCCATAAGTGTTAAATAAAGTTGACCCACATCGCTCCTGGGTCTCGTTGGCGTACAGAAAAGGGTATTCATGTACGAGCCTAGATTATTCAACAGGCCCCAGGCTGGAACGCGACGCGACTCTACAAGAAACGACCGAATTCACACTGTACGACGTGATCTCACAAAATGCGACTTCTGCTGATGTTTTCTAATTCAAGACGGACTGGAGATTAAACTAGTTTATTGATTTTTTGAATTGTTGAAGCGGTAGGATTGAATAGGCCTTTGTAAGACCAGAATGTCATATCAAGTTGCCCTTGGGTGTAATTCTTTTTTCAAGGCGTGGGTGGGTCGGTAAAATATCCTCCTCTTCAGGCTAGGGTGCCCGAATGTGGTGAGTAGTGACTACTTAAACCGTTAGGTGGCGTTGTAGTGATCTCTCAATCACTTTGAAATACTTTGGAATTTTTTATTAGCTGCAATAGATGTCTGTTGACATAGTTATTGTTCTTTGAGCGACCAGCTATGACATTCATATTTCCTTAGATTTGATGTGGTTAGTATCTAGATCTGCTAAATGATGATCATAAATGAATCGACACAATGTACACCTTTATAAGTATGTGTGTACACGTATTCAAATAGTGCACAAACACAGTCTAAGTTGAGCCTACATCCTTGACTTCCTTATAAGCCAAATCCCTAACTATAAAAACCAAATCCAGTCTGTTTGAGCACCCTTCAGACTGAGTACATTTATAACCATTAGAGAAGTTTGCCTATGCAGCTTTCCCGTGCCATCCTTCACGCTGTGAATATACAACCCTATGACCTCCAAACACATGCAGACAACAGGAAACCAATATCTCTGAAAGGTATTTTATCACTGGCCTTGTCCATCACAAATACAGAAAGCTACCTTTAATGTCTTTTGGCCCTTATCCTCGGTCTTGATTAAACAGGGAAAACGTTAGAACATGTATGACCAGGGATTAATGACTGTCTTATTGCCGCAAACCTGTTTGTTTGCTGCACGTCTCGGAAGCACACCCTTTGCACAGTTCTAGGGAGTAAGAAAATGTCCTTTACTTTCGAAATTGCAAGTAAGTAAGTATGAACTATTGTAACAATAAAGTCCTTTTCACATGTTTACTGAATTCACGACGTTTAACTTAGGACTTTATTTGCTTCAGGTTAACACGAGCTGGGCCGTTCCTTATGTCATGAACACCATCATTTTTAGAAAATCAGGCACCTCTGTTGCCGAAACAATTTTCCAAACTTATAACTGAAAGCTTAGATGCAAAATTTTGTAACTATGATTCTTTGATCAAAGCAGGATTATTAGGGCCACAGTGATCAGCTGTTCATAGATTCTGTTGGATCTATCTAAGTAGGATGTAATCATAATATAAGGGTGTGATATCTCATTGATTAAGTTGAAGGTTTGACCCATAAACCAAGACGAAATGTCGGGAAAAATTATCATTACAAACTCCCAAACTCTAAAAATAAAACATTTAAATTTACCTATATTATACAACTCCCAGTTATCAGCAAGCAATTGTTAGTTTTTTTGTCAGCAATATATATCCAATAACCTTCCCGACTGTAAGAATACGACAAGCCCCACTTACCCCATCTCCATTAAGCCTGTAAATATAAGATGATTTAGAACAAATAAGGTAAAACAATAGACTCCTCAAGGTGCAGACGACTTCCATTGATCAGACATTAACTTGGAGACCGTTCTCGTGCAGCAGGACATCAGGGTTACCACATCCTTTTTTTTTTTCTTTTTTTTTTAAATGTGTTTATTGACAAAGTCCATTCGCCATTGCATAGGCGTTCTTCCATGAAGTAGTCACGTACATCCTAAGTACAGAGACGAGACGCACATAGACACAAACAGTACAGTACAAGGACAAATAAAAGACATATACAAATTACATGTCAACTAGTTGCGTGATTATTTCCTTCACCTTTGTTTTAAATTCAATACCTTTACTTAACCTTTGCATATCCGCTGGGAGTTTTTCCAATAAGACATTTCCCTTATAAAGTGGACCTGCTTTGTATTTTTCAGTGTTCGGTTTCTTGATTTTTAGTACTTGTTTTACTGTTCTCCTTGTCATTTTAGTTCCTTCGTACATATTTTCGCTTTTTGTCGACCACCACTTAATCATATTTAACAGATGGCTTGCCCTTCTATGGCATAGTGTTCGTATTTTGTAGATGTTATGTAGTTCCTCTACTGATGAATTTCTAGCTATTTAGATAACTTTAGACGAGGGAAGTAGCCTAGGAAGGAGGTACGAGGTACATTACCTAATGCTAACCTGAGCTGAATAGCAATATACCTAATGAAGAGTCTAGCACCATTATCAAGGTCTAAAACAAATATGTCATGTATGACATAAAATTTGGTATCAGAGATAGAAGGCTCAATCAGTGAGATCAAATGGCCGAAGGCGTCACATTCAGTAGGCTTGGTTACCCAGTTTGAAACCCGCTTGATTTTATGTCAATAAGGCGGTTCTTGGCTATGAAAGGCAGGTATGATCATATTATTGTACTTGATGTAGGTCCCGTGCTGAAGGCTTAACTTGAAAGTAATAATCAGCTAAAAACACACACACACCGGATGTACAACGATTATGATCTTAATTACTTTATATTAAACGACATGAAGTTACCAACCATTTATGTAATTATGAGCTAGGCTCAAAAACATCGTGTAACTAACTGTCTCTGTTCGTATCTTTATTATCCATCGTATACAAAGACCCCATTGAAAATGTATGGGGACTCAGTGAGCCACAACCCATTACATAAAACCTGTCAGATACCAAAACTGTGGTATGCTGATTCAAATTTGTGGTGTACGGCCTCAAAGCCAGGGTATATGGGAAAATAGTCCCTATAAGTAACTATATGTCCGGTAGGACTGTTATATGTGTCTGGATTGGTGTCTTGCACGTCCACTGTGCTAGGTACACCTCAAACCAAAAAGGACATTAAACTCCCATTAAAATACAGACAGTAATTAATGAGAGGATATGCGGAAAAAAAACACGGTTCTTACACTCATTTACTTGCAAATTTCTGTTTCAGATTTACAGGTTGAATTTTTGCTCATATGTCAGTGTGCCTGATAGGAACAAGTGCCTGAATTGATAAGCACACCACTGAGAAGGGCCACACTCAGACGTGACTCCAGTCTTGTGTTTGTAGGAGATCAGATGTCACTGAACAATGTCCCAGGTAAACGATTGAATCTGAAAAAAGGGGTTTTCACAAGTCGCCGTCTTGATCCTTTGAAAATACTTGACTGTGGTAGTCTAGTCATAGACAGGTTGATGTGTGGAATAATGCGGCAAGAGTTAAAGCAAATAGCCTTCTTTTCTGTCTGTTGTTCTGCTTGTTGTTGCCCTTATTTTTTACTTACAAGTTTGCATTCTCGTTCTTCTGCTTTTCTAGCCCCCCAAAATGGAATGTGTTAGAATTAGCATCATTACGTTTTCCATGCATGGCCTCATCACTTCATGTGTTATTGTTTCCACGTTAAATCCTCTTTACATCCGATTGCTTGCTTTCTTGTCTTTAGTTCATTTCTTTATTTATGGTATTTTTTCATATGCTGTTCTTCCCTAACTCCTTATCAATCAGGGAAACGCATTGAAGGTAGAGAATATACATACATATGCTTCTCACATGTGAATGTGCAATTCAAATTAAATCATTTGATCTTAACAATTTTGATTCATCAGCTAAATACAAATTCCGTAAAATAGTAGTCAGATGGGGCAACCTCCGATTACCATAGAAATCCTATTCAAACCGACAATAATTCTATCCCATTTTACTGAGCTTCATTTGTAGCCTAGAAAAGAGAATACAATTGACAATCACAAAATGGGAACACGTGATTAGATTGAACAAAAGGTAATCGAAGTGAATACAATCCCCACCTGAACGGTCAAAGAGTGAAACGGCAACGCTCCGAGCCATAGTTGTGGCAAAAAAAAGGATGATCGGAAAGGAAGGAAGGGGGACAAGGCCAAGAGTGTAGAAGTAGTACTAAGGAGCACGGCTTATGGATGGTTGAGGAAATATGTGTAAAGGCCACCTATTCAGCACTACCTCATGCTGTTTACCTGCAACGTACAATACAGCCGACTAAATCACAGGTCTTGAATTACCTACTACCAATGATGAGCCCGGGTTACGAGCTAACAGGAACACACAGACACCTCCGAACAGTTATAAAGAAGTATTGTAGATGGTTTGTAACATGAGCCATGTGGTTAGATAAACATGCCTCTCCTTATAGAGAGGTTGCAATAGCACCGATCTGTTATTGAATGATTTATTTGTACTGGTCTGTAACTTAGCTGACTACCACCCAAATATTGAAGAACCAGCTCACAGGTTTTATGAAGGACGGATTCCCCTGAAAGCTAATGTCTATTTCAGATGTAAACGCTATTGTATGTTACTTTTATTAAATATCTCTTTATAAAAATACACATAATATACAACAGCAGACACTAATGAGGGTGGTTACGTTTGATTGATTTGCCATGAGTTTGTTCGCACATATTTCACGAGGCGAAGCCTATTGAAATAATATGAAAATCAAAGCTCAGTAAAGCATACATGGACTTAAGTACTGTACTTCAAAAGTCAATAGAATCCATATTACTTCAATTATTAGTAAATAATGTAAATGATAATTTTTGATTTGTTTGCAAGTCTAACAGCTAATGCAGATAGAACACGGAACTAACCTGATTGATTCCTAAGATAAATATTATGGTAGTTATAAAAAAATTTGTAAAAGATACAGGTATAGCTTAGATTACCAGGGCTGAAAGATTTAATTAAGGGGTCGTAATGAGATATGTTGTCTTAATGCCATTCATTAATTTTCCTGCTAAGAATTTACTTCACTATGTGATTTGCCTTCAGCTTCGGACATCAAGGTTTCAAACAGCAATCCAAGGCATGGGAAGTATGTGGTCTGAACGTCAGCAGCGGTACTCAAACCAAGAATATAGTTTAGAAATATACAGAGAAAGTTTTCTTAGCACTTTAGGAATTTCGATTTGTTACAGGATACCATGTTGATTTTAGCGTTTAGGTGAGAGGTTGGTTGAGGTGGGCGTGGGGTTGTTGGGCATCAGACGTTAGGATAGTTCAGTCTGAGTTTGTCATGTTGATTTTAGCTGCTCCTGAGTTAAACCAGGTGCTCGGAAATGTCTCAACTCATACGGCCAGCACTATACAGGCTGACAGTACCCAACTCCACAGATATAGGTAACTTTCTAAACATACCTTACAAGAAAATAACCCTACGACGTTACCAATATGATACCCACCGATAACTGTTTTGCACCATTTCTTGTCAATGATACCTTTACGTTTCAAATAATGCAATGGTCATCAAGGTACCAATATCCTTCAATCTTTCAAAAACCCTATCTCATCACATATCACCTATTTAAACTAACTTATTCAACCAGCACCAGGTACCTGTTTCACTAGTTATGTGACACGTCTGTGACACCATACAGACATTGGGGTTGTCTAGTTTCGTGACAACACACGTAGCTGCCCTTAGGAAAAGACAGACACCCTAAACATAAGAATTGGACAAATCTAGACACATCATGGACCTGCTTCCCTAGTTTCGTGACAAAAGTGTTAGACACACATGAAAAGCAGCACCAACAGTGCAAGCAAGAAACGGACATAACAAAGTCTAAGTTCTTATGAAACCGGACACACCATCTAGACGCCATCTAGACATGTCACGAAACTAGTGAAACAGGTCCCAGGTTTATATAATCTCCATGCCGAATTCACAGAGGTGCTGTACCAGTCACTATGAAACGTGACTCAGGGAGTTTTAGTAAAGTCATTTGCCCTACCAAGCATTATTACCCCTCCTCAAGATGTAGCTCTCAGTGGCTGTACCCTTACTTAACCCCAAAGATGCAGGTAACCTTCCACGTCTACTACATCGCCACCTCTATGTCTTTAGTGTTACATGTAGTCGTGACCTTACTTAACCCAGCCTCACCTACCTGTGTTACTCGAGTGGTCGCCTAACTTTACCCTACAGGTCCACTTTGCTTTGCTCCCAACCAAACCCACGCATCATTACTCTAGCAGTGACCTTACGTATCCCAGATCCTTCAAGTGTCATTTACTCTTATTGACCCTAACTACTGATGCCACCTATGCCTACCATGGACACTACATCACCAGCATGCTTCTTGCAGAATAGATGGTGGACATTATACTATGATGAGAAATACCTTTAATGCCTTATTTACATATGTTCAAAGTGAGAAAGAATGCGAAATAAACAGATGCCAGCCTCCCAGATAACCTCAGGGTCCCTGAAGGAAATCTATTCCTCATTGTTTTAGTGTATTTCGATGTACCTCGTTCTTCAAACTCCGTATGTCTAAACACACCAAACCAACTTGGAACAGATTTCATTCAGGCATCCTAACCCTATCTCCATATAATCCTATCATGGCCCTATCATATCTCTCAAAGCACATTCATGTTGCCTGTTCCTAATCGTCTGGATAGCATACCTGCTCTTACAACACCTAAGGATTCAGCCGATGTAGCTATTTATCAACCTGCCGTTCCAACCCCATCCAGTACCATGAGCCATGTAGTTAAACATCATGCATGGGTTTATTTTGCCTTCATTGAATGCCTACTTTCTGTGAACCTCGTCCCATGTCCTTTATCACATACTCCATCGTTTCCCCATAGAGAATTGATGGTCAGTTTCGCTCTCAGATCTGCTGGCGATCCGGGGGTCCCGTCTGAGCGGCTCCTCACAGAATGTCTGTAGCATGGAGTTAACCTTTACTGAGGTGCTCCCGGTCTCTCATCACCTCCAACTTATACCCGTGTGTTTTACAGGCTGGCTTTCCTGATGACATGGGAAACGAGGGGGGCCAGCCAAAGTAATTGAGAAAAAATATCCCCGTGATGTTATGTTAATGTCGTGTGTCAGTTGTAACGTTTTTCTTCTCCTGTTTCTTCTTAGGGTGACTTGGAAATGGCAAATGGTTACAAAGTGCTTGTCATCATTTGAGCGGGACGGTGAGGAGGAATTCACAGGGGATTTATTCTATTTTGGAATTTCTTTTTACACAATTCGCCTTTTCATCAACTTATGTCTGGGGTTCCCCTTTTCCATAAATGTGTTTGGAGGGTGTTTATGTTATGTACCCTCAGGATACTTTCATCTGCTAGACGCTAGCTCTGTGATCGAACCTAGTTTGTCAGGATAAGAGTGAAGTTAACTCAGTGAGTTTGGTGAAATGTGATATTCAAATGCTGCGTGTGAAGTTCAAGCATGAAAGTCTTTTTCAACATATTGAATAAGTTATATTCTATGGTATTCAATGATGTACCATTGACTTTATCAGCTGTTTCTGATATTAGTAGCGGCTACGTCTCTACCCTGTGGGCCTCCAAGTGGGTCCTTCAGACTCCATACATCACCACGCCCCATCACTCTCTAGCGGGTGACCCGGGAATCAGCATAATATCGCAGTGGTACAAGTCTCATGAGGTAGGGCACCAGTCAGATATGTTAGACAGGCTGTGATTGGTATGGAGCACCATGCCTAACTGCTCACTCACTCTAGGTTGGCTATGTTATCTTGAAATGGAATGGTTTGATTTGCCAGTAAAAGGCATGACATTTTGCAATTCTCAAGTGGCTGCTCACGCTGATGCCAAGGTGAGGTCAGAGAATTACAGTACCAAGCTTTGTTTTTAGCATAGCTAGAAATGAATCTTAAGAGAAAAGGTACACGTAAGTATAGACGTGAGTAAAGTTATTCTCTACATAAGAATTGTACTCTCATGGAATTCAAGGACACGTCTGGATAACTAGGTTTCTATGTAGGGGTAAACCTCTAAGCAGATCCTGCAGAAAATGCCTCTTTTTAGGTATGGAAAGACGGAGGGGAATAGATGGGATGGAAAGGGCAGAGTAGAGGTGAGTACGAGGCTATGGGGGTCGGGGACAGGCATATAGAGAGTGACTTAGAGTAATAAAGAAGAAACCAACAAGTTTTGTCACAGTCATCGTTCTCCATGAACTCGAAGCGGAGTGATATGAACAAGGCGACAGCCAAGTGAATATAATGTAGCGTTCAAACGAGTTGATGAACAACAACTTTGACCAGGATTGCGATACACGGGCAGAGGGAAGGGGCTTGGGCATGTTCAATAAGGAGACAGAACAAATAGGAACAAATTGTATGTTTATCATTGATGAGTGAGCATTGAGTTATAGGAAAAAACAATCAAAATGGGTCATTTTCCGTAATCCACTTGCACCAAGTGAATTTGAAATTTCTACTACATGTACTACCTGTCCAGGATACAATTATATCAAGCACCAGTAGGTCAATGAGTTATTTCGGTCTCTAGTTATTGGTCAAGGACAGATGGGCACGCCTCTAAAGCACTAGGCCTCTGCACTTTTCCCAATGTCACAGAGTTGGCACATACATAGTGAAGGGATAATTTTTCGAGCAAGCTGAAAGTCTGTATAACCTCTCCCTAACCTAGGCAGAGTATCTCAGCGTGTGACCCACACTCAAAAGGAGGCGACAGGGACAGGTGACCGGATGTCGGGGACAGCAGGGTGGGAAGCTGACGCGGGGAACATCGACCCGTTGGGCGACACTAATGCTAGACATGAAATATTCATACTGTACTTAGACCTGCTGAGACATCCATGGAGTATGACCGGTTCGCGGTGGTGGACGAACCCTGTCCACCTGTCCACACTCCTCGGCCAGCCCCACTCCATTAGAATGATCAGGGGTATGTTCTTTAATCAAAGAGAAATCAACGTGAATCAATGTGAATCAACGACTGCGATTACGATTTGTATGGGCGATACTGGAAACGATATCCTTGTAGTTGCATTATTCAAAAGTGGTCTCATTATAGAAGCCTGTGTACTTATAATGGAGGACAACTCTTTGTGCAGAACAATCTAAAAGTGGTATGATTAGATAACAAAAGCTGTATATTCCCTACATACTTACTGATTATATATATATGTATATATATATATATATATATATATATATATATATATATATATATATATATATATATATATATATATATTGAATGATCTAAGTATAGAATGATCGATCCATGATCGTCTTGTAAGACTGTCTTCGATAAAAGGAACACCACAATGACCACGATAAGATTTTTTTAATTGTTCTTTCTTTTAAAAACTCATTACGCCGTGCTAACATTCACATCTTTCAAAAGAATCTGGTATTATATTTAACACATTATCATTTTGCAAGAAAATAGTTCCTTTCGCGATAGAGTTATATGTGGTCTGTAAATCATAAAAACATACAATCAGGAACATATATTTGGAATATTTTTTTCATTTATTCCTCAGTTGCCAACAGCCACATTTGTAACATTTTCCGCTTGTTCTTCACATGGTACACATCAGACTGTCCTATGGCTGGCAAATTATGTGGGCACTTATAAAGAAAAAGACAACATGTACAGCATGTGGACATATGAATCAACTGTGATAGAATCCATTATTCATACTCGGAAGACCCGTGGGTAGCTAAATTCACTGAGAACGTACTACCCAAAGGAATTCTTGTTACGATTCGTTAAGACTAATGCTTCCCGTTTACACTCCACTGTTTACAAACAAGGAATAAATAGAGCATGTGATGGAAACACCCATATGTGCGCTGTTAAGTATTAGAGTTTATTCGGTGGAAAAATTGCAGAATGTATCTTTAGTTGGATATAACATTCATTTCAAAGGGTTTCGCTACAGGAATTCATAAATTTTGAATTGATATCAAATAGATTCAACAATTCTATTTGAAGTTATATTTCAGAAAATATCTAATATTCTCAGTAAAGCGACCACCTCGCCAATACGACCATTTTTACACAGTTCCTAATGCAGCGTTTCAAAGTGCCGACGAAAAAGCTACCGATTATGTGCATCCTGTACAGAAGTCGGTCGGTGGTTTCTCATTGTGCTAAAAATCGTTGAACACAAAGAACACAATCTGTTTCCACCTGACGACCGATTATTGGACAAGAAATGCCACATAGTCGGTCGGTGGTGCTAAATGCTATAATCGGTGGTCAAAATCGGCAGGTGGAACCGCCACATCAGGTGATCGTAGCCGAAATCTAAGTGTAGAGGCTCTGTACCTCGAAAGTGCGTAGAACTCTCTGTTGTGTGTCCCCACTGTCTGCTCCGAGTTCATGGTGCTCAGATTGTGCCAGCAACACTGTTATTGTAGGCACTGTGGATACAGGTCACAAGGTTGGGCGTGGAAAGAAGCAAAAACACCAATAACTAGCTTCTCATTAAGTTTCTATTTTTGAGCGTGATGTTTACTCGCACGAGTGTGGGTTAACACTGTTCGGATGGCTAGTATACGTGCGTTTCAATTCAGATTTCCCATTGAGCTGTACACCCGTTACGTATTTTAGATATTCTCAGCAAAAAATGAATATTGAACCCAGAACAGGGCGTGGAATGACACTTTTTACATGTACTATTTTTACTATCAATAGAGTTTTATTTGAAAATAGTCAGACTAGTGGTATCATTGTCTTTTTATATCTATATTTTTACTAATGGTGCGGCACACACCCAACAGAGAATCTAAATCGGGAAATACTTTCTTGGTTTATTGGGAGGGCGCTAGGTTTGAAATACTCTTCCCTGTCGTGGCAGGGCGTTTACTCTAATTGAAAAGGAGGGCAAATGTTGTCACTTGCCACTTCCAAATAAACAATGAACGCCAATGAACCTACTGTGCTGCATTGTAAGGTGCATGTTACAGATAGTGTCCATATGAAGGGTGTGTGTAGTTCTCGATGGGTGTAGGGGGTGTGTCTGTAGGTGTGACTGTGAGTGTGAAAGGGTGTGGATCTCTATCTCTATAGGCTCTCACAGACACCTCCCTACCTACAGCACCTGGTTTCTAACCGTACCATGCACGTGGTACCGTTTAGAGCGGCTTGGAGGTGGAGGTATGGAGGGTGAGTTTTACTACCAGATGCCAGATTGTGATACATACCTCGAGGTTGCTACGACATGTGAACTACGAAACATGTGATATTTACAAAGACAGGCGGATATCATTCACTGTCACCTTCACATTTACCACCCAGGTCTCCAAGAAGAGATTTTCCACCTACATTTCCGTCGTGTTAGAATCTGTTACAATTCCAGAAGGATACTAGAAATACGTATAATATGCTCTTATTTCCGTTTTTTCCTCGGGTTCATATACAATGTTTAATCCCCCGGCTCTAATACACTGAAACCAAATAAAGGGTACCCATACATTCCTGGATTCACCAGTAGTGATGGGCTTCACTTAATGAGATATGTGTATTGCCCAGTGCTAATATCGAGGCAGTCTCTTCTGACAGACTAACCGTATACATTTCAGATACACATAAGAAGAGATTAGTGAGATTGTTGTTGATTAGTTCCCAATAGAAGAGAAATGTGTTCTAAAGTATACCAGTTACAGGGATTAGCATAAATGCACTACATAAATGATACTGGCTTGCTTTGGATAAATGGAAGAAATAATTAAATGTGCCCCATAGGCAACACGACAAGGGACTATGAAGATTCGGCACTAGTGACCTATCAAAAACCATTTCAACGTAGATCTTTTATTTTTATATTCTTTTTATTTTTTGTTTTCTCTGCAGATTGCACATCACCCCTTGGATACGGGGGAAATTGGGCCCTAACATGTTAGCACCTCATAGCAATGCTGCGTGTTCTCTTCAAGTCTGCGACACTCGGTGTTGAACTCTTTAGGACTTACAATCAGACATTAAATACAGACTCCTGGCGCCAGTCAACGAGGGGTAGGGGTATCACCTGGTCCACGTGTTACCCAACCAGGTGACTAAGGGGATTGAGTGGCGCGCGCACCGCTCGACAATAGGCACCTTACAAGTCCTAGTTCCCAAACACTCGAGTAGGGGTCGCGTCGCCAGATAAGAGGCGAGGCAAACATGGCGTCTGGGCGATAATTAGGTAAGTCCCACATATCGCTGCCCGTTAGGAGGGTTGGTCACTCATCGTGACATTTTGTGTTAAGTATCGACTGTCAAGAGTCGGCTACTGCTAGCTGTTAAACAAAGCATTTTCTCCGAGACTTCGTTCTGGTAGATGCCAAAGGTCTTAATAACACTTCAGATTGCGTTTGAAATATAAAAGAAATTGCACGTTCTCAAGCCTGTGAGGTCTCATGAGAAAATGATATACTCAAGGCAGCGGCAAGGAGGGGAAAGTGTGCTCGGTACTATTAAGTGTAAGAGCTTTATTTTCCCGCTCGTGTATATAAACATTTGCCTCATTGGATCAAATATTTATCTTAGTTCTATGGCATGCATGGTGCTACAAAGAAGCGGTAAACTTCACATGAACCTACTTAAAAAGATCAAGAGGATTTATTAATAGCTCTCCTTCTCAGTTTTCCCTGACGTACAAATTAGTCTCAGCAAGGCCTTTCCTCCGTAAAGCGCAGTTCTGGGATAAGCTTTATCATTTCAAGTCAAGTGTGATGTATGGCTTGACTTTACACACTCATAATGAATTGTCGGCGAACGACACCTTTGATAATTATCAGATAAGTTGGTATGGTCAGCTTGAACTGCTCAAAGGAGCGGGTTTTTCACCAGGTCGGCGCTGGGAGGTTCCGGTGGTGCAGCTCGGAGCAGCTCACCGTGAAGATGAGTTACGACTGGCGCGCCATCTGGTGGTGACCTGCGCGTGTTTTTCACCCGAACGCCGCTCAGACGCTGCATACTTTAAATCCCGTTGGACCTGCTCACTACTGTGTGTTACATGCAGCCGTTTGGACCGGTAAATGCTCGTGTTTAGCACATGATCCAGTCTGCTATTTCTCGAAGTTTCTTGCCACCTTTAAGGCGTAATAGCAAGAACAAATCCTGAACTGCTGTTCGGATAAATATCGATTTAAGTTCACTTATTCACTCCATAATGATATGTTCCACACGATTCATCTAACTGTGCAAGTATAGGGTAGATTAGATTGGCCTCAGTCCCTGTATCATACCCTCCAGCCCTTCTGAGTGACACATTTGATTCATGGGCCAGTCAGAGAAGGGCACATACTATAATGAATTGTATTCTGATTTTCTTTAATTATTTAATGAATGTTCATAATCAAAGACTTGAGCAAGTCTAAGGGTAGATCTAAGGTTGGGTGTAGGTTGAAGGGGCGTGGTTTAGAATTGGACTGTTGATTTGATTAAGGAAATTATGCACTTCATTTTTTATATCTTCACGCCGATGTTTGCATATATTATTTATTTTTCATCGTATACAAAGTCCCCATTGAAAATATATGGAGACTCAGTAAACCACGACCTATTGTCTAAAACCTGTCAAATACCATAACCATGATATACGGATTCAACTCCATTATATACAGATTTAAATCAATCGTATACGGGAAAACAGTCCATTCGTATTTAGAGCAAAGAATATAGTTCCTATTTATATACTCTTTAAGATGGAAATAACTAGGTTAAGTGTATTCGAGGAGATGGATAATAGATAAAACAAACGATGCTTCTGTGGACAGGCGGCTCTGTAAACCACTGGAGGTTGGTAATACACTCGATAATGCTCGTGTATTACTACGCGTTAACCCCTCGTGGGTTACGACCGCCTGTCCACAAAGCCATCGTTCGACTATCGTCTATTTTGAATCGTTACGAATTCATAACAGATAACGATGCTGATATGCGTTCTGAGAGAAGTCTGTGATCGATTTTCGTTTTACGACTGGCAGGGCTCAAAGGAGCTGGGTACCTTGAGGAGAGGCAGCTGCTGGTAGTGGATGAAGCAGCCTTAAAAAAATAGGCTCCGTTGCTTTGAAAGTTTAAGCTGATTTCGAAGTGGGCTATCCTATTTGGTCAGCACACTCTAATCTTCTTTGATGCACCTAAAGAATAAAGTACATAATTGCCCCTAGATAAGATACACTCTAAGAATACAAGCCAAAGAGGTATCTGAGACAGAGAACCAATTGAATACTAGGGATCTTTATTGTTGCATTAAAATGTATGCGTCTCGAACTGTCATATTGTACTACCCACATCCTTTAACTTTTGTCTTCGGCTTTGGCATGTCACCTTTCTTTCTAAACAGAGCTGCTCTTCAGTAACTACTCATACAATTTCCTAGCGAAGCAGGTAATCTTAGTGGGAAGCTGCCTGCTGGATGTCTGTGTATATCTTTGTGTGAGAACGCTGGGGTGATCATGGTTTGGTGCTCGTGGGATCTAACCACACGACCGTATAATTTATCTGTGGTTCACCTCATTCAGATAAAAGAAATAGTCGCCATCAAAGCCTGGGGATACATAGGATGGTGCTGCACATCTCCCTCAACTAAAAACTTGACTGTGGTTTTACTCATAGAAGAGACAGTTTGTGGATGTCTTCATCCTGCGTTTAAACATAGAATAGATCTGGCATTTACAAGTCTCCTACTGCGCCACCTGGATGCCCAGGTAATAATTCGGGGCAACTAGAACTATGACTGCGACATCAAGGGTCTTGATAGCAACATGATAATTTTAGATGCCTAACGTCAGACGTATATAGAAACTTGCAGTTCGTATCAGAACTGGGATCAAATACTGGTGTTTGTTTTGAATATGATGAAAAATACATAGATACCTGTTTTTCTGCTATGCATATCATCAAGTAATAAAGCTGCTAACACTTGAATCAAATGTCGTCCTATTTTTTGTTCTTCGCGTGTGCTAGGAACAGCCCATACCATCTTAAAATCACATCTAGGAGATTAAATCTAATAATTCAATACAACGACGCAAGGTTATCGAACGTGTCATGACCACTGGACCACAGGTCCCTCCCCCTCGGTTTGCTTCTGTATGCACTGTAAAAGGTGCACAAACGGATTAATTTCTGGGTTTAGAGAAACGGTGCACCCACCTGTTTAAGGTTGAGTTGACGGGTGGCGTTGTTCTCTGTACTGGATGTAAGGTAGATCCGCTCCCCCAGTCAGGCACGTCTATACTCTACCACCGACACCTCACGTCTACCTGCAGCGTTTTCTCCAGTTCTCATACCTCCAGGGCGTGTGAGGAACTCCTACTCCAGAGGAGTCACGCCGATCACCTGTAACCCCCGCCCACTACCTCCAGTCTACCTCATCTGGCAAACCGCCCACCCACCTGACTCGCCTTAACCCACTCCTTACCGTTCACCAGGCACACTCCTTTCCATCAGACTACCATTCCCACCCCACCCATATCTCCCCTTCTCCCCAACCTTATCCCATAGACCTGCATCACCCCATCACACCTTTCCCAGCCCCATCCTACAGCAACTCCTTGTCTCCTTAACCCCTTCATATCTCATCCTGTTATACCCCATCGGGGTCCTGAAGAGGGATGAAGCTCAAAGTTAGGATGAGACACTGAGGTAAATAACAAACTTTCCCTTCTCCATTTCAAGTCATTCTGCTTCACCCACTCCATCCACTCCTTTCCCCTTTTCCTAACCCCACCACAGCTTCACCCTATCGTTCTCCTACCCTCATCCTATTCTTTTCCACCCATCCACTGCTTTCCTCTTCTCCCTAACCCCCACATCACCCCATTCATCTTCAGCACCCCCCACATCACCCCACACCTCAGCACCCCCCATTTCACCCCACACCCCAGCACCAGCTGCCAGGCGCCTCTCCCGATGATCAATACGCACTGAAGGCGTAACGGCCCACTGATTGGTCAAGGCTGATGTATTCTTTATGACTGTCGGGTATTTTTGTTTTCCTCTCACCCACTGCCTCGCTTAAGTGGTTCTTAGTTCATCGTCATGGTTCAATTCCCAAGAAGGATATGATGCGCTGGTGATTTTCCAGATAGTGTCAAGTGAATTGGACAATTAGTGAAGACATATGCTGTGGGCGGGTGTGGGTGCTGTGATTAGCTGTGATCAGCTTGCCTTATTAATCATTTAAACTGGTAATCGCCTCATTCGGTCAATCAGAACAGAAAAATGGCCGCAATCTATTCCATTCTCAAACTACACCTTTCGCCCCCGGTATTATTTTCGACACACCTCACCTACCTCACCATGGAAACTCATGATAATCGATGTTTAAATGCCTATTCTATTGATCCAATTGGTGTCGCACATGGACTGAATGCAGCGGATATGAATTCTTTCAATTCCTATTCTCCCTTCTGCTCTGTCATAGACCCGACAATCTCGATGTTTCGTCCTTGATTGAACAGATACTTCCCCCTTTTCAGTTTCTTTTGTGTCCAGTAATACATCAGATGCTCTTGCTGGTTTGCCCCTTCTTTGGGCGTATATTTCCTCTTTTCACGTCCTTATTCTGGTATCGTCCATTGAAGCAGGAGTGATAACAAAGAAAGTGAAATCTCCACCGACCACTTAGCTATGATCGCTTCCCGTTCGCCTCACTGGGCTTTCTCCTATTTCGCAGCTGGCCCGTTTCGTGTTGTAGATGGTCAATTTACGCACAATGGCGTCGTCGGTACTTCCGGTGCCGGTGGTCGGGCCGGTGAAAGGCACGCGTCACGGCTCGACTGGCCTGTGTAAACACGGCTCAAAACAGAGAAAGTCGAGCCGAAAGGCGCGTGCTTCTCATCCGATGAACCAGCTAAAGATCTGAGAGTCTGAACACAGCCTTATAAGATCTAATTGAATGAACATCAATACATCAACACTGGCAAATGAGGTCTTTGTGAGGTGAGACACGGCGTGTGTGTGTCCTCCTGGTGGACACTGTCCATGTATTACTAGATCTGATCTTTAAAAACTACACGAGGTAGATAGAGGGCAGTGATATTTTTTCTTCTAAAAATGGTGAAGTTCCTTTAAATAGAATATTCACGGGAATTATCTGTTACTGGTGTGGGTCCATAAATCGTCTTACTGGCTTACAACGTCTCAAATACCCAACAACCAACCGAATCATTGTCACCTGTATCCCTAGAGATATGAACCACTGTTAATATACCCTTTTTTTCTTTTTTTGTAAGTCTTTTATTGCATTCAATGTTGTGAATTAATTAAAAATTGATTGTTAATTCTCGAGGCAACCACAGAACTTCTTTTGCGAGGCAAGCACCTGCGGTCTTATATAAGCGCCCCTCTACAAGCGTCACCACACTCACTCAGCCAGTGATCGGCGCACGCAGACTTTCCCGCCCACCAACCCTATATAACCTGTATAACCATGTATATTGTATAAAATGTATAGAGTATAACATGTATATTATAAAAATCTGATGTCAAAGACACAGTCTATCAGCGGTATTTTAAAAGGTGTCTAAAATAATAAAAAAGATCCTTTTACCTGCAATTCTGTGTTGTCTTATAATTATACATTGTTCTTCCTTGCAAATGAAGAACATGTCATCATTTGTTCCTTTGTCTCCGATATATGACCCACACGATTGACCTATGTATCGACCGTGAACTATTCATTCTAATTGAATATGGTATTGGGATATTTTTCAAATATTTTGCTTTTATATATCAAAACCAGAGATTTGTGTTATAAGCGTAGAATCGGGTCTTCCCATACATGTGGGCCCAGGCCGGGGCATATCACTGCATGTCAGATAGGCCTATGCGTATACTTTTGTTAGACTGAATTTCGATAGTTTCAAATTAAGAGTTGTTGAGATTTATGCTTTTATTCACTTCTGTCAATATTGAAGAAAGCTCTTCCAGTGAATACAATTGATCGTTCACACAATCTAACATCAAACAAGTAAAAATTGAAATAGCAATGTCGCTACTGACATGTTATCCTATGTTATTATGAATTCTTTATTTTCAACTGATATCTATTCGTGGAAATAGAAGTAGAAATATGTCCGATATCTGTAGGTTCTCTGTTTCTGCCCTCTGTTTTCCCTACTCCTTGTCCTTGACAAACCGTCTCCCTTGCACAGCTCCACCTCTGCCCTGCACGCCACATATTGCAACTGTCAACCATGTTTCACAACCATCAACAGCTATGAAAAGAGACATACGATATATGGGAAGGTCACATCTCGTTAGAGAAACATTTTATGTACGTTCAGATTAAATTAACTATTTTCTTATTCGGTTTTGAATTTGCTTGTGAGGAGTATAGATGGTCCACTATTATACCCCTTCCAATTATTGAACATCATTGGAATGACATATTAAAAATTACACTTTTGTAATTGAGTTAAAAAACAAGATCAACAGCATTTTACTTATGATATTGATCATTTTAATAAAGCGTACATGATTAGTCCTGGATTGAGTCATGAAGGTGGTCTGAGAAACTTTAGCTATTTCGTCCGGTTTATTCCATTAAATCTATCATTCTCACAAAGTGATGCTTTCTGGCGAAATGCCCATCTAAGCCGAGGTGGTTCAAAGGTGCTTTTACTTATAAAACGTTCGAGAATTTATAATATGTAAAGATACAACAGGAATCACATTTCAGAAGAATTCTTAGAACCTCAGATATATCTCCCACAATACAGCATCTAAAATCCATCCAAATTCAGCTACACCTATTGTGGGAATCCCGCAAATATCTTCCGCCCTGTAACACCCACCAAAATATACCCGCACCAACCAAAACTACCCCATCCCAAACAACCCACACCTCGTCTTGATCGGTGAATCTCATCCATTGTCGGTAATAAAGGCAGGGTTTCCGTCCCTCGTTGAGCTCTCACAGCTTGTGAGATTCCTGCATGAGCCCTCTGCCAGTAAACAGGGGCCCGTTTGATAAACAAGGACCATACATTAAGATCCCTTTCTGTACCTAATATAAGGGTTATCGTTTAATGATATCTCAGTCTCTTCGCCTACACAATATTAGCTGTCCATAAGGTCGTCCATGAGTGTTGAATAAAGTTGATCCACATCGTCCCTTGGTCTCTATGGCATACAGAAAGGGGTCTTCATGTACTATCCTAGATTGTTAAACGGGCCCCAGGTTCAGAACATCACCCATGCTAAGTGCTGGGGTCACGCACAACCCTACACGTTCCATTCTATATGTGAAACACATTGTTTCAGGAAGAGGAAAAGACTTTGGGCAAATACGACGATAAAACAACTAGAAAAGAAAACCCAGTTCAGTGTAGACTCTCAGAGCACAGATAAATCTCACTCTCCATGGCAGCTGTAGCCAATGATGACTGTTTAGCAACGGAGAAGTGTTCTTTCTGTCGATCCGGTGCTATATCGAGTTACCCACGGCCAGTCGTATCCAATTTGACTGCGATATAAATGGGTCAGGGTCCCTTTTCAAATGTACAGGAGAAATACAACTGATTTTTCACCGTCTCTCATTGAAAAATATCATGCAAGACCACACCCAAGAACAAGCTGATTTAAAAAAAATCAAATGTCAGGAAACGTGTAGATAACATTCATGATACATTAGTTTCTCTGAGGGTAAATCACTGACGTAACGACAAATTACAAATGAAACCTTTGCAATATCATGCAATGCGGATTTTTATCATGTTGTGTATCAATAGCACCAGAGCGTCCGTATAAAATGCTAGCAGTTTGTTAGATATGTCCCCATGGATTAATCCATATGATTATATGATTTTAGGGCCAAGTTTACACAAGGAGATCACCCACGGTCACTTCTCTGCACTACAAAGCCAGGGCTCTGTAGAATAACTTTTGCCTAGGAAAGAACAGGGTACAAGAAGACCGTATACGATGATTATTGTTTAATATCATTTAAGCTCGTTCTCAAATACATGAAGCCTACTGTGCTACCTGACCAAAGGTTCTCCAAAAGCATTGAATAAAGTTTATCCACATCACCCCTGGGTTCCGTTGGCGTTCAGAAAAGGGTCTTCATGTTCGAGCCTAAATACGGGTGTTTCCGTTCAACGCCACCTCTCGTTAGGCCGGCACTCGGATAAACACGGCCGAGTCCGCCCACATTCATATAGAGATATACAGCATTCACAGCTAGAGTGTGAACGGTGGGTGTGATTGCAGGTGTGTTGGTTTTGGACAGTTTAGACTGCTAGAACAATCAGAGACATTGTATCAACGAGTCTGGACTATTTAAACTTTATAGTTGATAATTGTTTTGGTTTTAACTTGGAGAAAGATAAGCCTATGTTAGCTAGGCTTGCCAATGTATTAATGTGTATTCAATTTTGGTGATCCTATGTTATCTATGCTACATCTAAAGTATTATTGAGGCAATATGCATGTATGTCATACCAGATTTGAGCTGGAATACCATAGAATATGATGCAATCGTAATTATTTCTTTGGGAATAATGTAGCCAGGTATTTTGAACGTATTATTGCTCATACACTTAGTGATCCAGTGCTAAAGAATAGGTTGCCAGGTGAATGTTTGGCTTCAGCCGTTGGGTAACTAAGCAGATAAGGTGCGACACCAGCCTACGGAAAAAGGCCTATTATTCAACAGGCCCCTGTGTCTCTCAATATATATATATATGTTGGATAATCAATGGAAGAACCCCTGGGTAAATGTTAAAGGCCATTATGATATGTTATACATATACATGTGTGTGTGTGTGTGTGTGTGTGTGTGTGTGTGTGTGTGTGTGTGTGTGTGTGTGTGTGTGTGTGTGTGTGTGTGTGTGTGTGTGTGTGTGTGTGTGTGTGTGTGTGTGTGTGTATGTGTGTGTGTGTGTGTGTGTGTGTAATATTGCATGTAAAATTCGTGTGTGATTAACAAGCGTGAGTGACTAGGAATGTAGTTGTATGATCATGTGGCTCGCTATAGCGTGAATAGTTGGCGTGTTGGTGTCAGATTCATCTCATACACATCACCTGTGTCCCCCGTACCTGTCTTCTCAGAGAATAACAAGTCGGAATTAATTAACGCCACGCGCCATTACGAGCCTTGTCAACGTGTACCCTGAATACACCAAGCAGACGTGCTCACCTCAAACAGCAATTTACCTCAGGGATAAAAGATCTACATTCCACAGGGAATTACAGCAAGCACAGAACCGTGGTCTCTTGGTACCATCCTTTACGTGAATGACTTTCCAATTGTGTATGTTTTATGAAGATTCTGTAGAATGTTCTCCTTGTAAGTGGCGTATACGTTGGGACTTGTATTCCTTAATGTTGAAAAATCCGCATAGATATGCGTATATTAGAATGTTTCCATTGAAGACGTTGCATATTGTAGTCTACTACTAACGGATATTATCATTAGATATTATATTATCATTACGTTGTCATATATGAATATCAACATCAATAGGATTATGATACCTTAAAGTATAACCATCTTTATACTTTGTGATTCATTCTAGAAAATATCAGCTACATTAAGATATATATCTGTCTCTATCCGTTAAAATGGGACAATGGAAAACAGCTGTATTGCTGCGAATTGTTCCAATAAAAAAGAATATTGATTATTCGTTGCCGAGACGCGACACACAGCTTGAGAGTGTTGGTAGCCTTTTTTGTACAGTACTGCATTTCACATACCCCAACTGATGAACCATTCAGACTAAAACCTTGAGCTTCAGCGAGGATATCAAGTGGTTTTGATTCTGTCATTCGTTGACTGAAAGTCAGTCAGTTGTGGATTTATTGCATAATCCAGACCAAAATAATCGGTGACTATTTCACATGCCGGGTTATTCCCATTCACTGACCGGTGTTCCCAAATAATCGATGGATGGTTCCAAATATATAATGATGCGGAGTAATCGGCCAATGGAAACGGGACTTTTCAGGGTGCTGCCGAGGCTCACCTTCAATGGGCCTGTGCTCTCAGCCTACTGTATAGGGCCTCTGTGATTGAATATGATCGTTTTATCTTATGTGATCCCCACAGAAGTATTTGATAATCAACATTTGCTATAACTTAAATAGATCTTCAGTGTTCCAAACTGCAGCCGTCTCGAGGCGACATGATTGGGGGTAGACACATGTGATATGAATCTTTATCTTAGCCTGGTATGAACGTCCATTGGCGTCACCTAAGGAACTTCTACTCAAGAGGCTTGCGAGTATGGTAACTCATATTCAATGGGCAGTAAACAGATGAATATTTCCAAGCTGAGATAAAATCAGAAACATATTCGTGTTTAATCTGAGTCCCAGTTTTCCATCTCGTTTGGAGTGCTACGGAATATTCACCTGGCTATCGTCTCGTCCATATTACTGCTCGCTCCAAACTTGATGGTCAACGGGGACACAGACAGAACATCCATCAGTTTCTTTCTCAGTACTACATATTTATTTGTTCTAAATGCTTTCTGCTTCGAAGCATTTACTGCAAATTGTGCATGAAAGAATCACATTAGGCCCGGCTTTGGAATGCGAAGAGGCATTTGAAAAGGAAAAGTAGGTAAGAGACTGGCCACCTGTCTGACCTAACAAGACAGGTTTCTACCGTGTCTCATAAAAAGAGATGTATAGGGCGACTGATAATGAAGGGCATGAGGAGTTAGATGGCATTTCACGGGTCGTGGTAGGATGTTGGACCTACCTGGAGCATACCTTGATTGAGGGGGTGGGGACGTAGAGGGGTGGGAGTATGGGGTCGTCAGGTATTTAGGTGATCGTCCAGGCACGAGGAGTGTCCATTCCCAGCATGCACTTTAAACAGTCGGCAAAGTCCGCCACCCGCCACAGCGACAACAGCTTAAAAATATACAACACACTAAAAGGTCTCAGGCTCTGTGGTCGGGAATTCACCACTCCATTCCAACGAGTCTGTAAGTTTTAAAAAATACAGTAAAACAGTAAACAAATACCATGGATAAATACTCCTATGGATGTCTATTTCTATGGGCTTTGATAAACCACATCAGGCATCGCCCATTGTCTGCTTTTGCTACTAATCGATATCTCTACAAATATATAGATCTCTGCACATACGCGTATCATGATGGTGATGGACACAAATAATTTCAATCACCTAAAAGAGGGATGGATGAGATGAGTTATATTTAAGAACAGGACCCCTCTGTTCCCTCTACAGCCATTCAACAAAGAGTCAACCAGGCTTTTCTTACCCCCATCCACTCACATACATATGAAGTATGAAATATGATCCCGGTATGTGTTGTTCCCCAGGTCAGTTTTTAAAATCGCACCTTTTACATCAAGCATTCAGAATCTGCCCGTTTTTCGCTTTATCGCACAATGGGCACCGAAGTCAGGTGCTACGGCGGTGGGACGGTCGAGTGGTGGCAGGTGGGAGGGGGTTGAGGCCGGAAGGTAGGTTGGTGGGGCGGGGGGGGTACTCTGAACGAAATACGATGTTATAGCACCTTATGAACTTGGATGGCTTATGGGATTTTTGAAAATATCGTGCAGTAGCATCTCACCCCTTGTATTCTTTCCCTGTAGACTTAACATAAGGAAGTCATACTCAACGCCCCTAGAGTATTGTAAAATCTAGGAGCTCATGCTTTTACCATTTATAATGGCAGGGCGTGGTACATCTAAATTACTTCATGAAAATAAAGAGAAAACCACAAGAAATTATGTGTTTCAGCCATCTGTATCTGACCAAGAATCAAGTATCAAGAATGTCCCGATAAACGCACAGATTTATGAACAGGAATATTGATAAATATATAGAAATCTATGTTTAAACAAATGAAAACTGATTCCTTAATGAAACTAAAAATGCCCCATAATTAAGTTCTACATGGGTGTAAGTATGACAGGTTTAATAACCTGGTCAGTGGGGGAAGGTAAGGAGTGTGTGTGTGTGTGTGTGTGTGTGTGTGTGTGTGTGTGTGTGTGTGTGTGTGTGTGTGTGTGTGTGTGTGTGTGTGTGTGTGTGTGTGTGTGTGTGTGTGTTTGTGTGTGTGTGTGTGTGTGTGTGGGAGGAGGGAGGTGCTCATATGGAGTGACTGGGTTGAGATAGACTAGAGTCATATAAGCCTACCCTTCCACCAACCCCATACCTCCTTACTAGAACTGGATCTGTGTTTATTTGTCTGTCCCATCAGATATAACAATATGAATAGCAGAGTGAATGGTCGATTCCATCAGATAGGGAAGTTCCAATGCTATACAGTCAGGTCTGTCCCATCAAATGTATGTGCATTGTAGAGTGGTAGGCGAGCAGTAAGCCAGAACAAACAAGCTCTTGAGTGCAGCTAGCTGGTCAATAAAATAGCTAGGGAGTGGTTGTGGGAAGGGAATCGGTGAGGGATATTATGACATGACTGTAAGGTAGAGTGGCCCAAGGTCCAGAGTGTTATTCCTAAACCTTCATTTTTTATCACATTTATTAGGGTATTCATCTTTACAAGAAAAATGTCCCTCTGGTCTCAGGTTACAATTCTTTGGCAATAGGCTGGTACACAAAGTATAGCAGTAGTGGACACTTGGTCGAGAAATAATAGTCACACACATACCAATGCATTTGTACAGACATATGTACATGTACATACATATATGCATACATATACGTGCAGTATAATAATGAGATGAGATGGGATGAGTGATTTGATATCAATAAAGAGAAATGTTTGCAATTACATGGTTTCCCAATGCGGTATTATACTGGTCTGACTATAGCAGGGGTTGTACATACTGAACAGTGACTGATTTTGTCACCATAGCAAACTAAATAACAGTGGTTGTAACACAAATCAACAACTATGGTCTTACTTGTTGCCTATGTAGTAGTTGCAATGCAAGCTACTCGTCACTTTATAAGTAGTTGCAACACTCCCTATCTGTTAAGGCCCAACCCCACTGATGCGATGCGATCGTCGCACGTGTTTTATAGCGCCATAAAAGCCCTCTCGGCGGGGTTTATGACCCCTATTGCGATGGATTCATCGCACCCAATCGCTAAGAAAATCCAGGATATGCCCCACTGATGAGATGGATTCGTCGCAGTGCTTGTGGCAGCACCTATGGAAAAAAAATTCTCTCAACAACATACAATGATTTTATATTTTCTTTTAAAAAGTCCCTTTTACTTGTGTAAAATAAATAGAGTATTATTTGAGCCTCTCTCGCACATAAATATTTCTGCTTATTTTTTTCTTACTCAACTGACATCCCTGCACACTAATATTGTTATATATGAAATCGATATGAGGTTCATATCTTAGGGCCGGCGTCCACCTACTACGATAAAATCGTAGACCTCCCGATATGGCACCGATACAAAATGTAAAAATCGGTGCCATATCGGGAAGGTGAAAAATCGTAGACATATGTCTAGACAAGCCAATCCACCACGCATTGTATTGGGTTTTTATCGGTGTCTAATCGCAGAAACGTGGTCATCTGCCCCGATATTAGGTGACATTCCGACGCGATTTTGTTTTTGTATCGGGAGGTGCATCGTAGACCATATCGGAGCCATATCGTAGTAGGTGGAGGCCGGGCCTTATAAATATCCAAGTAGCCAAAGGGATCAAACATATAGAAGTAAGTATAGTTATTTATGAATACAATAGGAGGCATGTGCGACGAATCCATCGCAAATCATGAACATTTCAAGATGTGCGATGCGACGGATCCGTCGCATCGCACACAATCGCACACGCGCGCAAGCCCGGCCCCACAGGAGCGATTGTGTGCGATGCGACGGGCGCCGCTGATTTTATGACCCTCAGCGGCCGTTTATGACTTTTTATTGACTTGCTACAATCGCATCGCACCAGTGGGGCCGGGCTTTTAGTATATACGTCTGATTGTTTATGTCCGTCTTCTGTATCCAGCTGTCTGCCTCTCAGTCTGTCTCCCAGGCACTATCCCTGTCTGTATCCCTGTAGACTACTATGTATTTGGAATTACTATTTATATACATATATATATCTCGATGTGTAATGGTTTTCTTTTGGTGTTGGTTAAATGGATTTGTTCATGTTTCTTTATTGTTGATAACTTTATTATATTCATACACAGGATATCTATAAAAAGAAGAGTATACTAAATGGTCTAGAAAGATTTTAAAATGAACTGTGTAATAGGGAGGTGGCAGACCGCGACACATGTATGCGAACCTACCTGAAATAAAATAAAAAAATAAAAAAAAAGTATACTGTGTGTTTGACTCTCTCTCTGTTTGTATCTCTGTCTCTGTCCCTGTCTACCTGTATGTTTTACTATATCTTTGTCTCTGTCCCCGTAGGTTGGCATGCATGTTTGACTATTTCCATTTGTATGTGTCTCTCTGTATTTCTGTCTGTCTCATTATCTCTGTCCCTGTCTGCGTATGTCTGACTCTATGTCTATTTACCTGTTCCTGTGTTCGTCTCCCTCCTGTCTCTGTCATTATCTGCATCATTATCTGTCTTTCTCTGTCTCCCTCCCTGTCTTCATGAAAATTGATGATCAAGGGTTTCAGCAAGTCTATGGTCAAGTCTCAGGTGCAAGGCTTGATGACAGGGTTGAAGGGAGTAAAATTGGTTTGTCAGGTTTGTACAAAGTTGGTCTGAATACAGTGTATTTAGATCTGTCCCCTCAGATCTGACTCTCCAAATACATTGCATCTAGATCTGTCCCTTCAGATTTGAAATGTAAATACAACAGAATCATCTAATAGTTTCCTTTTCTAGTAGCAGATTACAGTAGCCATAACTAACTGCTTATTATCTAATAACAGAATTGACATAATGAATCATTTGTCCTCAAAAAGCTAAAAACTAAAAGTTCTATTTTTAGGAACCAAGTCAGTAGAGGGGCAGCAGATATGGTCAGGTTGGGATACTGGTCACCTGACCATTCAACCAGGCCTTTATGGTTGGCACATAGTTAGTGAAGGGTTCATTTCTCTGCAGTAAGCTGAAAGGCTGTGTGAGCATTCTAACCTCTAGGTGACATGTATGAGCGCATTTTCCCGCGCTCAAAAACTCAATAGGTGAATATATCACAAACAATAGTGACAGGGGATCCATAGCCACTAGAAATATGCCATTTGGTCTGTTATGTAATCTCACTTGGCTTTACCTCGTGAGATTACATAGCAAACCAAAACTTATTACATATATTCAGCGGCTATGGACCTCGATGCAGTTCCTTCTTAATACATTACAAGAATGATATAAAGTTAGGTGAGTCATCGGTGTCGGTGAAAAGATTACAATTCATTTATGAATCAACTCAAACACGTTAGATTTCAGGGAGGTCAATACAATTGATATGTGTACTTTAAATAACATATATATAGTGTAGCTGTGGTAAGGAGTAACAACAGAGCCAAACGTTTGTTTGGTTCGTAATGTTATTGCAAAGCACAGAACTTTATCATCGCATTATCATTCACACTTTACTTCTGTACTTGAATGCATTAATGTTGCCCTGTTAAGTTGTCATCGTATATTTTGTAGAGCGTTTTCAAAAACTCATGTAATTTTCTCCTTTTTTAAAAATAAAATCTTTATTGACAAAAAAAGATATTCGATGATCATAATCATGTATCAGGTGGTTCAATACACTTAGGGCTAGTAGACAATACAAAAATACAGGCACAGGACAACAACAAACAAATACAATAGTTGCTTATCAGAAACATGCACGAAGAAAGATCCAATATTCATGCATCATGTAATACCCAAGATAATCGTTTTAACTTTACTTCTAAACCCTGATGAAGGCAATACTCAGGCTGAAACACTGGTTCCACTAACTTATTACACACATGGCAATTCATATAATATTAGGAAACGTCCTTACTGCGGTCGAAACGGTTCCTGTTCGAGGTCAGTCTACGATATCATACTGCCTGACGCCATAGGCGGAAGGCAGTATGAAATTGATGACTGACCGAGAACTAGAATCGTTTCGTCTACAGTTAGGACGTTTGCTTATTATTATATACCTTAAATCGATGAAAAAACACCATTTTAATGACTTATTAAGTCACTTTCACAGCGGGCAGGAACATTATTATTACTGCACCCCTAGCAGCGGGCAGTATTTCATAGACATTCGGACACAGGTATATAATAATAGCCTAACCCAAACCTATAAATTTGATGGACTAGTGGTTCTTTTGTGTTTAAACATAACACTACAAGTTACTTTTAAATGGATTTCTTCTTTATAGTAATATAGGAGCTCATCGATCTAAAATCATAATTTTTAAAAAGAGGAGTAGTAAGCGGAAGAGGGAAATATCATTATAAATCGTCATGTGCACCTATATGATTTGATGTAACCTCCCCGGCGGGCCACCCCCACCCCCTGTCATCATGATGAAGATGGGGGAAGTTGAGGTCTGTATGCGCGTGTGAACCTGGGGAGGGGTGTGATAGAGTGGAGGGTCCATGCTGCTGTTTACGACATGCAGTTGTCATGGCCCACGTGACGTGCCTGCGTCATGCATGTTTCGTGACGTCACCGTGAGATGCCAATGAGAACACCAGGTGGCCATTACGGAGCGTTTCGTTGTATAAAAAACCGCCATTTAACACCATGCGGGCATAATAGTGTCCACTTCTTCTGAATACCGACTGAATCTCTCGGAAACTACATGCTATCATTGTAAAAGGAATCTGCAAAATTTATCTGACCGTGAAAATAAGGGCACATTCCATCTTAGTCATCTATAAACAGTCCACGACAACATGTTAGCATTGCCTATGATTGTAAAGGTATTCCGAGGAGAAGTGGAGGGGGTGGGGGCGGACGGGGCGGACGCGGCGGGCAGGGGTGAAGAGGGGGTACTGTGGGAGGAGTGTGTGTGTTGGGGGGGGGGGGGGGTGACACACGAGACCGAGGCTTGCTCTCCAGACATGCTCTCAGTCTCGGGGTAAAAACCATAGAGCTGGTATGCATCCCATTGTGGCGCCCCCTTGCATGTCACCAAACACAGGCATGGAGAGTCAATATACTTGGTGAATCTTTCCTGGTGTTTAGCCTGGTGTAGCTTGCCGTATATAGATTCGGTCGTGACGCTATACCAGACACACTACAGAGAGCCAGTCCCTTGTAGGTTTTCACGTCATTTTTATACCAGACTTCAGTAAAATTCTTTAAGAGTGTGATTTGCTTTTTTCGTTAATTTTCCGTTTCTTTTTGAAGGAGTTTGTGCGGCAGACCGCATTGATTGCTTTATAAAACGTGCTGTAAGAAGTCTGCACCCCGAGAGGGGTGAGATGCTAGGTGTGAGGTGTGGTGGATTGAGGAGGGAGGTGAGAGGCCGCAGTAACGGCCCAACTACCTGCCTATTCCGCCCATTTGTGCCACCTCAAAACATTCCCCCTGCCATGTTTTTAAGGCCCTCCAGCCACCTTAAGCTCTGACAACGCTAAGTGTGGTTAACGAACAGGACCACTCCAACACCGCAGTAGATCATCCAGGGAGATAGAGTTCTGTTGGAATTCAACAGTTAAAAAAAAGACTCCTTACACTTTTGGGAATTATTCATAACGGGATTTTTATATTCACACCTGATGACATGGTGGGGATATTCTAATTTGACTCGGTTTTTTTTTTATAAAGAAAGGGGAAGCAATATTAAGGATTTACAACATTTTATCAAATAAGAAACTAAAACAGAAACAGTATCAGCTTTGATCTTCGTTTTCAAATTCCCTACATGAAAAGCACTAAGGTGCATATATATATATATATATATATATATATATATATATATATATATATATATATATATATATATATATATATATATATAAGGGTGTTCTTCGCTTTTGTATGTAGGGTCTCCTTTATACTGGGAGCAGATTGCCATGCTTTGCATCTGAGCTTCTTTACCACAAGCGGCCGGGGGTGGGGGTGGTCGTGCAAGTGCCCATTGCATACCCAAGAGTAGATTAGTCAATGGTTATACGTTTCTCCTATATATTCTCCATCCCCATGCCTTTGATAGGATTACATTTTATATTGCTAACCCACGAATATAACATGCATATATTGGTTACTCATGGGCTTTGCTCAGGGGTAGTCATTGCTCCCCCCGGTGTCCCCCTCTACCGCGCCTCATGGGCGTCCCTCCTGCCCCCTCGCGGCTTTCACACTTACCACGCAGTCACGTGGTACAGCCCGGTCCAGACCCCGGCCTCACTTCTCCTTCACCCGCCCTGCAGTACGCACGTACTACAGTACCAATTTTCGTCTCTTGGCCACGTGCTTCGCCTCATACTCCCCGAGTACAGGCTAGCACCCCCATACACGCGATACGGTACAGCGAAAGGAGAAATGGGTCCTACGACGAGGAATACCCCGGTGCCCAGCACATCGAAGCCGACGGAATCCACGGTGGAATCGGAGGCCACTCTCCAGGAAACGGCCGAGTCCAACGAAAACATCGAGTCGGTCTCGGACAGCGGGCGCACGGTAAAAACGGCTAGGATCTCGAAGCTCGAGTCCAACATGGAAAAGATGGGAAGGACGATGGATAGTATGTTTCAGACGATGCAGGCGATGGCACGACAACAGTCGCCGACCAGGGCTACACAACCGACGGTCCGAGAGGCACGCTCCACGGCCGAGGACCGGACAAGAGACTGGGCCCAGGACCAGACGTCGAGGCTGCCCGCACCCAGACAACTCAGGGAATGCTACCTGAGTGAGGAACTGCTCCAGCGAGAGATCGACCGCGAGGGCATTCGGCATGAGCGCACGGCCGGTAGGTTTTCATCTGACTTGACCGTACATAAACTGATTTCTAAGCCGTACATGTATGTCGAACGTGAGGGCCTGTATACCATGTCACAAAAGCTCGAGGTTAGGGGAAGCCTGGCCCCCATGGAGTATGTGAGCGCGTTCTTACTGATGATGGAGGACGAGCGGGCGATACCCGAGGGCGACCGCCGAGACATGTACAGGCACCTCTCGCAGGTAACGGTGGATGCCCAGACACGGCCGTGGCCCGCGGTTAGGAGGTGGTCTAACTACATCTTCGATCAGGTTGAGGCCGGCCGTGTGTACTGGTCGGACCACGTGCGCATTCAAGACGAACGCGTACGCATAGCCATGACGGCCGCCACCAGCGCCCCTAACGGTCAAGACGGAGGAAGGGACGGAGCCCGAGAGCTCCCCTGCCGGGCGTACAACTCGGAGCGAGGTTGTCGCCTACGGAACGGACATCAGGACGGGCAGATCAAATGGGTTCATGTTTGTTCGTTCTGCGATTCGGTGGGGCGGATGTGCACGCACTCTATACACGCGTGCAACAGGAAACTCGTGTATGGTGCGGGTTATGACAACGCTGCACCAACATCCGCACCCGCCCCACGAAGGACGCCGCACGCCGGACACACGGTCCGCCCCACCGAACTAGGAGTGCAGAAACAACACGGCACGGCTTCAAAAAACGGACCGGACGCGCCCCGCGAGTGAGCGTGGCGCGAGACGCACCCCTCGGCCTCGGTACGAGTGCACTCGGCGAGGGGGACCCGATCAAAGAGTGCAGGAGTGATGACGTCACCCCCCACGTGACAACAACACCGCGTGCCGCGCACGTGGGGGGAAGCACGGAGCGTGCAGCCCCGCCCACCGAGGAATACACTCCCGCCTGTGGTAGTGTTAGCGGGGAGGCGGAGCAATTGGCTCGGCAATTGCCCCGGGAGGACGGCCGCGAACTCAGTCCCATCGACTTCGCTGCCTTCAGAAAGTTCTGTGAGACCGGGATACCAGTCGCCGGAGTCCGGTCCGACCCTGAGGCGTTCGCCGGACACAGGAGGACCAACTGGCCGCAGTTCGCAGCACACGGGCCGCCGGACCACGCCCACATCTATGATGTTGTGAGGCGCACGGGCCTACCCAACGCCCTCGGGGCCCGTATCGAGATCCCCACGGACCTCAACATCCCGGTCTGGATCCGATACCTCTCCGGGATCCCCGGCAGCAAGGAACTGACCGATTTCATCAGGTTCGGCTTCCCACTGGGTTACGCCGGGCCGGTGAGCGATACCCGCGGGGTACCCAACCACCCCAGTGCTACAGGGTACCCGGAGCAGGTGGATAAGTTCATCAGGAAGGAGAAGGGGTACAGCAACCTCATGGGGCCGTTCGAGGCCCCCCCTTTCCTACCCTGGTGTCACGTGTCGCCTCTAATGACACGTGAGAAGAGAGGTACTACCG
This sequence comes from Alentia gelatinosa, assembly GCA_950022655.1. Classification (NCBI taxonomy): domain Eukaryota; kingdom Metazoa; phylum Annelida; class Polychaeta; order Phyllodocida; family Polynoidae; genus Alentia; species Alentia gelatinosa. The sequence goes on from OX465584.1 coordinate 45,900,150, forward strand.
ATCGCCGAGTGATAACCGATATGACCTACCCCAAGGAGGACAGTGTCAACGGTTATATCGTCAAGAACTCGGTTTACGGCGAGGAACGGGAGCATGGCCTCCCGACCGTGGATGGGTTCGTCGGCCGCCTGGTGGCCTCGGGGCCCGGGAGTTTCATGTCGACCATCGATATCTCCCGGGCGTACAAGAACTTCCGCTGCGACCCCCTCGACTGGCCGTTGCTCTGTTTTGCGTGGGGGGAGGCATTCTACTGTGATACGGCGATGCCCTTTGGTGCCCGTGCCTCCTCCTACCACATGCAGTGTGTGGCAGAGGCAATAGTTAAGATCCTCAGCCAGAAGGGGGTCGAGGCCGCCATGTACCTGGACAACCTTATCATCCTCTCGCCCGACGAGGAAAAGGCGGCCTCGGACTTCGCCATAGCCCAAGGGCTCTTTGAGGAACTGGGCCTCCCCGAGGCCCAGGAAAAGGCTCAGCCCCCCAGCCAGGTGGTCACGTGGCTCGGTATCGTGATCAATTCCATAGACATGTCGCTCTCCGTCCCCGAGGACAAGCTACACGAGGTCCGAGAGCACGTCAGGGCGGTCGCACAGAAGCGGTCGCTGACCAAACGCCAGCTGCAATCAATACTGGGGCGCGTGTTACATGTAGCCAAGTGTATCCGGCCGGCACGCCCCTTTGTGAGTAAACTGCTCGAGGCCCTCCGGGGGATGGGCGGGTACTACATTAACATCAACTCCGAGATGCGGCAGGACCTCGAATGGTTCCTGCGCTTTGCCGACGGTTGGAACGGCCACGCCCTCATCCCCCGAGGCCCCCCGACCAAGTGCCTGATCGTGGACGCGTGCCTGTCCGGCGTCGGGGGTACAGACGGGACCTACTCGTACTCCGGCCGCGTCTGTCCAGTGAATGACCCTGTTACCTGCATCGCGGAGCTCGAGGCCCTCAACACGGTATACGCGATGTGCACGTTCTTAACCGACCGTGACCGCGGCACCCGGGTGGAAGTCTACTGTGATAATATGGGCACCGTCCAGGCACTCCGGTCGGGACGCGCCCGGAACCCCGTCCTGGCCGAGTGTGCCCGTCAAGCCTGGATGGTGCAGGCCAGACTACAAGTAGACTTCGTGTACACACACGTCCCGGGTGCCCTCAATACCGTGGCCGACGCGCTCAGCCGGGCACACCTAACCTCGAGGGACTTTGATACGGCCTCTAGGTACATAAAATTCCACTCCCTAGTCGAGGTCATGCCATGTACTCATGTTTCGTTCAACCCTGTGTTACGTCTCACCTGCAGATCCGGCGCTACGATCGCTCCAGACGAGGGCATCTGCTCGGCAATGCGAGGCGCGTGCCCCCGGAACGGTCGCGAACCAGCGCAGCGCCGTCGCGACCTACCTCGCATTCTGCCGCCGGATGGGCGCCGACCCCCAGAAACCTACCGTCAGCTTTACCACGGCGTTCCTCGAATACGTCGCGGACCACGCCCCCTCGCCGGCGACGGTCGCGAACCAGCTATCACACGTGCGGTCGCACCTACGGCTGACGGGGGGCGACGTCGCGCCGACGGAGGATTTCAGGGTGAGACGTGCACTCGAGGCTATGAGGCGCAACAAAACCTACCAACCGAACGTCAAGCCGGCGGTGCCGATGGACGTCCTCAGGGCAGCCCTCGAGGCCCTCGACGAATCACCCCTACACCCCTAGCGAGGTCGCCCCACCATCTGCGACGAAGTTCGACCCGACGCGACACCTGTCACGCCGAGACGTCGTGGTCATGCCCAGACAGGTGTCGATACGCGTCAAGGCGGCAAAGAACATGCAGATGGTGGGCGAGGAAAAGACAGTCACCCTGCAGGCGTCCGCCGAACCGTCCTCGTGTCCGGTGCGGGCGGTCAGGGAGATGATCGCGGCCGCCCCCACGGCCAGCCCCGAGGACCCGTTCTTACTCCTGGCAGACGGCCAAGTAATAACGACCAGAACTCTGAGCAAGGAGTGGAAAGCGCTGCTACTCACCGCTAATCAACCTGCCGACTACACCCTCCACAGCCTCCGGAAGGCTGCCGCCACTCAGGCATACCAGGCGGGTATGCCTGAGCTATCCATCCAGCGCTATGGCGGCTGGAGGTCTAATTCCCACCGACATTACATCAAGGACACTGATGCAAAGGCCGTTAACCTTGCTCTAATCCGGTCCCTAAACAAACATTCATAATTTTCTCCCACCCCCCCTCACCTTTTACTGGCCTTTTTGGCATTTTTTCATTATCTTATACAATTACATTGTATTATCTATACAACTCTATTGTATATCTTATTTCAATATTTTAATAATTGACATCCATTCTACCGTCAATTATCATTTATCTACTTTTACTTACCTTCATATCCACATTACATTTTAATATGCCGTCCAGTAAGGTCGCCATAAATATTTTACTGCATTTTACTACATAAAATTAAATAAAATTTTATACTCCCAGCTACTGCTTCTCTACTTTCCTCCGGGGATAAGGGTAATGGGTTACTCATGGGCTTTGCTCAGGGGTAGTCATTGCTCCCCCCGGTGTCCCCCTCTACCGCGCCTCACGGGCGTCCCTCCTGCCCCCTCGCGGCTTTCACACTTACCACGCAGTCACGTGGTACAGCCCGGTCCAGACCCCGGCCTCACTTCTCCTTCACCCGCCCTGCAGTACGCACGTACTACAGTACCAATTTTCGTCCCACCCACCCACAACCTCTCTTCTTCACCTACTCACGTAGGCCATTTTTTCATTATCTTATACAATTACATTGTATTATCTATACAACTCTATTGTATATCTTATTTCAATATTTTAATAATTGACATCCATTCTACCGTCAATTATCATTTATCTACTTTTACTTACCTTCATATCCACATTACATTTTAATATGCCGTCCAGTAAGGTCGCCATAAATATTTTACTGCATTTTACTACATAAAATTAAATAAAATTTTATACTCCCAGCTACTGCTTCTCTACTTTCATCCGGGGATAAGGGTAATGAGAGTATAACATTTACCTAAAGGATAGAGTTAATCAAGTCAAGGCTATCAACAAATATATTTCAACATACGTTTACCTGTGTAGGTAGTGGGAGAAATACAATCTTATCGAGATCGAGACGAAGTTTTTCTTTTCTTATCTATTACATCACATATATATGTTCGTAATTGTGATGGACATCCAAGCAACTTTCCCTCCCAGAGACGAGCGCAAACGTGAACCATATGTATGAAGCTTCACAGTATGTGCAAAGGGAAAAACAGGGGCCCGTTTGAAAATCTAGAATCATACTTGAAAACTATTCTGTACCTCATACAAAGGTTATCGCTGATATTTAAGTCTGTTTGCTAAGACAGTCTTAGCTGTCCATAATGTCGTCCATAAGTGTTGAATAAACTTAACTCACATCGTCCCTGAGTCTTTGTGTCATACAGAAAAGGGTCTACATGTACGATCGTAGATTATTAAACTGGCTAGAGTATATTACTCCTAATGCCCCTACAGGCCTTTTCACCATGATGTCCCCCTCGATACACACGGAACGACGAGCCAATAGGACTCACAAGTCCTCATTTTGGCCTGCTACATGGTTCAAAGAGTCCTATTATTAACCTAAATGATGTACTTGTTTTACGCGGGAAATGTTTTGCTTTCAGGTTGTATTTTTCTTCTAATACAAATTGCCATGTGGACCGCATCCCGCTAAATACTTCTCTGAAAGGTTAACACCAGCAACCTGATTCAATTAACCTGGTACCAAAGAAAACTTCTTTTCTGTCTTCTCACATCAGGTATTTGGTAACCAAGTAGGAAATACGAAACATGTGGGACTAGAGGAGTTGTCTGGTTACAGATATTCAGTGAGCAAGATTATATTCAATACTGTCATTTCTAGTATAAATTGACAAATCATATTGGGACCATCCGATATTTGGGTCAAGTCCTTATCTCACCCCTGCTATGTTTTCCCATAGACTTATCATTGGGAACTCGTACTCACACAAATGTTCGCCAATTAAGCGGGTATTCCACCAAATAGACCACATTAGTCAGCGATAGGGGTGGGATCAAATCTGAACTGCACTAGATCCATAACCACTGAAAATGTGCCATTCATTATTTTGCTATGTAATCTCACTGAGCTTTGCCTCATGAGATTGCTCCACAACCAAAACTTATAGCATCTTTTCAGTAGCTATGGATCTCAATGCAGTTCCTCATTATTATGCAACATATCTATATAAACAGTATTTATGTGACTATGCATGCATTGTTTACTTGACGAAAGAGATAATTGGGTAGAGAAATCTCTTTGAACGAATACGAATAGAGACAGGATGTTGTTTTTTTTCCGTTTTTTTATTGCACAAAAAAAGTGTACATTCGTGACCTCTGCATTGCAGTTCTTCCGGTCAGTCCAGCGACCGATTAAAGAGTTTCTTTACTTGAACATGGCACATTCTAATATATACATAATATATTACAATGTGTTGTATATATTAGAATATGTCATGTTCAAGCCATGAAAGAGTCTTTGAAAGATATGTTGCATGAGGAAATTGGCAATAGAGGCGAGGACTATAGTAGAAGGTAAGTGCTGCCCCTTATTGGTAAGGGTGAAGTAGTATAACGTTATTACTATCATGTTGAATCGGTCCATTGCCTCCTTTTAACAATGCCTTGTGGCAGCAATTATAATCCGATCACAGCAATATTCTTCTATTCAAAGATGTGAATGGATTTATATTTATATCATGAATTACTGCAGAGACGTACTCGGGATAGTCAAATCATCTTTAGAAAAGTGGTAGATAGGTTATAAGGAATACCAAAAAAATACTAAAGATTAAATTTATTTAACATGAGGTTCGTCAAATGTGATTATCGATAAAAGTAATATGTATCCGTTAAACAAATTTATATTTCACAATTCATTATCACGATAATATAAGCTCCAAACCCTTCATGGTGGACACCAGTAGTGCATTTGAATTAGGCCTACATCTAATAATTGTTTACTAGTCAAACTAGCAATGACCTCTGGAGCCAGCCGCACAGTGTCAGTTGGTGGGTTTTTATACTACATGACAATATTTTCACTTACCTGGGATGCCTCGAGGCTTTACCTTCATTATCTCGCTCGGTACTGCAATCTCTTAATTACTACAAGTTTACTTATGTAATTACCTTTACGATCCCCTACTTTCACTAAATCCAGGCACCAACATCGTCTATTTATATTCCAGCACAAACAAATTAGAAGCATCTCGTTAGATTCAAATAATCAGGAGTGCTACGAATAGAGAAAGGCATAATTAACAATGGTGTGGAATATATATGAAACAACGCAATAGGGAATATCACGTCTGGCCATCTGATATTGTATGAAGGGATGAAGACATAGTATTATATGACAGGTTATTATAATGTTGCTTGCTCCCGCTTTCTGGAGACATTGCAAGTTTTTATATATAAGATAATATATAGGTCCCTTCTACAATCCTCTCCCATCTTCATCTATATTTATATTTGAACTGACCTCACACCTCTTATAGGTATTCCCATTTACTCAGCAATTATCTATGAAGCCCATTTCTTCTAGATATCTGCATCTCGCACACATCCGGGAGAGAGAGGGATACGGAGAACTGGAGGAACTTTTCCCTACCAATTATCTAAGAACCCTTACCTTTAGGCAGCATATCTGAGCATGAGTGTCCCATGCTCAATAAAACAAACTTGCCGGTATGATAGTAGAGCCAGTGGTATCAGTGAGGTCTAAAATGAATGCACGTCCAATGGTTCGCCAATTAAGCGGGTATTCCACCAAATAGGCCACATTAGTCAGCGATAGGGGTGGGATCAAATCTGAACTGCACTAGATCCATAACCACTGAAAATGTGCCATTCATTATTTTGCTTTGTAATCTCACTGAGCTTTGCCTCATGAGATTGCTCCACAACCAAAACTTATAGCATCTTTTCAGTAGCTATGGATCTCAATGCAGTTCCTCATTATTATGCAACATATCTATATATACAGTATTTATGTGACTATGCATGCATTGTTTACTTGACGAAAGAGATAATTGGGTAGAGAAATCTCTTTGAACGAATACGAATAGAGACAGGATGTTGTTTTTTTCTCGTTTTTTTTATTGCACAAAAAGTTTTTATATATAAGATAATATATAGGTCCCTTCTACAATCCTCTCCCATCTTCATCTATATTTATATTTGAACTGACCTCACACCTCTTATAGGTATTCCCATTTACTCAGCAATTATCTATGAAGCCCATTTCTTCTAGATATCTGCATCTCGCACACATCCGGGAGAGAGAGGGATACGGAGAACTGGAGGAACTTTTCCCTACCAATTATCTAAGAACCCTTACCTTTAGGCAGCATATCTGAGCGTGAGTGTCCCATGCTCAATAAAACAAACTTGCCGGTATGATAGTAGAGCCAGTGGTATCAGTGAGGTCTAAAATGAATGCACGTCCAATGGGGTCAGTTTCATCGAGTACAATATTCTCGAAAACCAAGCTATGTTTCATCATCACCCTGTTTATATATTCTCTTATCAATAAATGTTTTTATCAACACTTATCTGCTCTATATACTCAACAGCACACGAATAGGATACATAACAGCGAGAGGTTGAAATAGGGAAGAGAGATAGCTCCGCTGTGTTGGTTGTGTTGGGGATATTGAAGATGGGGTGGTAGGGCTGAGGGTCTAGGTGTTCAGGGAAGAGGATGATTCATTACTCATCAGGAGGCTGATCTTGGTCGACTCGCGCCTGATAAAGATCAAGGTTAATCATTAACTACACTCTTCCAGTCAATTTTGTGAACAACTAGAGCGACAAGAGCGTATTTTTATTAGTTAAGAAGACGGTAGAACGACGATACTGTGGAATATGTAAAAGTAAGATGCAGGTGATCTAAACTAAAATCAGGTCCACACCGATTTATAGCATGTGATCAGCTTGTGCAGGAATACATACACAATAATGACTGGTTTTGACTACGAGTGGTCGTAATCTCCGAGTGGTTGACGAGTAGTCATATCCGAGCGATTAGCGAGGATATGACGTCGTCAACTACCATAATGCTACAGCACTTTTAAGCATGGGAGTAATTCGGTGTAATTTTAGCCAATTATATAGTTCACTATTTTCTGTGTTTTTAGTATGCAATATGTTTTATGACAGTGATTTCTGATGGTAAATGAGATTATTGTGACTGATCCTAAATGGTTAATATTGAATGAACATTAAATAAATTTATTTTGAATAACATTATTATTAGATCTAATTGCCGATGCAGAATCTCCGGGTAGCGAATTCCAGGCGCTCTATACAATTTCTAATAAAAGACTTTCATAACTAACATATTCATGATGCCATTGTCCTTACCAGGTGACCGTTTGACGCAGTGGTAGAGAGCTGAAATTGGAACCTTGGAGAATGTGATTCAGTTCTTCGTGAGCTCTTGGTCACAGTTCCTTCCTGTCATCCTTATCTCACAAATCCGATTTTGGCTTTTGCTACCATTTAAACCACTGAAGATCACTTAGGATATCAATGGAATATTTCTAATGAAAAATAATTTCTTGATAAAAAAACAAGTGAGACCAAAATGCAATGACTGGTACAAACTCCCTTTGAGTATATCTATATAGAAATAGTACTGAGTACTTTTTCTGGAAATAAAAGATATAAAAATATTCATGTTCATAAATGTTTAGGCATGTTGCCTACCCCCGTCTGACAGTCAGCTCATCGCTATATACAGAGGATGTTTACTAGCCATCAGGTTTCAAGATGTGTAGTGGTTTGTTTAAACCTAAGACGAGTTTACCTCAAGCGCCTAGTGGTGCAGCGACACTAGATCCAGTACCAGGCAGCGAATTTCCCTCTTCCCAAATTTGGCAAACTGATGATCGGACTTTAATCTTCCAGGAAATTGAGCTTTAGGTGGTGCTCCTGTTCCGGGCTACTCCCCAGGTTTGATATAGCTCGTTTCCTGTCAAAAGACTACAAGGTCAGGTTATTTATGATTCATTTGTATTGGTATGAGTTCAAGTGTGTCAATACGATATTTAAATGTAAAAGCTATATTTCAAGAATACCCAAACATGCAGCTATCGGAATGGGGTGCCAAGTGTTGAGAGGATATTCAATAAATGTGCAAAATATAATATGTGTACTTAAACTGGAAACATCCGGTCTAATAAGGAAAGTCGACCTTGAACCCTCTTTTCAGAGGCTTCTAGTAAATATACATCATCTATCACTTTATTCAACATAGCCAGTGCAACCAGACGCAACTCACCAATTGTTCTTAAACCTCCAGAATCTTGAATATATTTTTCAATTTTAGCTAGTTAATGTATGTACTGAGCACAGACTCAAGTATACATTACATCTCATGAGCGAAACGAGCATCAGCTCTTTTAAAAACAATTAATTGTTTTAGTATTCTGACACAATGCACATCATAGGGGAGTGTACGAGGGGTGGTTTATTTTCCAGCGGGTTGGGTAGGGTCCTAACGGTGCATTCAGGATGGGGGTTAACGTTGTATGACAGGGGCAAGTTTTACATCGGGCGGCGGGCGGCGGGCGGCGGGCGGCGGGCGGCGGGCGGCGGGCGGCGGGCGGCGGGCGGCGCATGGCGGCGGCGCACCTTCATGTTGACGCATCCGTCCTCCATGCTTTGACGGAAGGCTTTACTGATTGGACGAACACAATACCATGTTGGGTTAGTCTCTTGTGGTAGATTGTCGAGTGCATACACCTGTTGTGTTGGTGACAAAACAGCATCAGAATCACCGCCATTGCAAGAGATAAAAAAAAATATCGCCTTTAGGGAGACTCCTTTAAAGGGCATATAGCATGAGATTTTAGTGTATCCTGTGGTGCAGCCATTTAAATATTTGAGAAAATGTTGAACGATTCCATTTTAGTATAACAAGCTAATATGACAGCCAATTTTGCAGTTGTGCGGCATCGTAACAGACAGATGAATCCTAGATCCTGATGTTAACACAAGAGGCACCTACAAGAATTGGACACGCTTGAAGAATATGTCATACATTTGATTATAATAGTGCGTTAGCGAAGATGTTATCTACAGTTACCGCCACGCTCATGTTTCCCCCAAGATTTACCGCCAAATTAAGATTATTAGTAATCCTCGTCCCACATAAATGTGATTTAGATTAATGATTTACAACAAAACACAGGCTCGTGTTGAAGAGAAGGATCTAAAATATAATTCCGTAATGGCATGAAAAATAGGAAGACTATAGTCACATAGAGGACTTTCAGATATATTTTATTACTGATCATAATGATCCATCCTATTTCAAGGAAACGATAAATGTTTCATACAACTGTGGAGGAAGGCATATTTATCAATTATTTGATCCTCTGCCAAGACAGGTTCACCCTCTAGTTATGCCCATGACAGAAAAATAAAAGTCCACATACATATACATCTAAGCAGAATCTGGTTTCTTGTATGATACCTACATATATCAAACGTCAGATTGAACACAATTGAAATTTAGTTCACCTGGAAAGGTGAACAGGTTCAACAGCTGTGAACATGAGAGTAACAGGAATGTAAACAGCGAGATAACCTTTTTTACATTTTTCTGGAGGGGGGGGGGGGCAATGTGTAAATGCGTGCGTCCCTTATTATTGCCCAAACAGCTGTCAAAGTCATCAAAGTTAATTTTCAATCAATATTTTTGTCATGACATGATGCTATTGGTTATATTTACATATTCGGAATGAATTGTGTCAGTTTAATATCCTATTAAAAGGAGGTGCGAAGAAGCCACCAGATGTCATGGTGGAAACGGGGGGAGAGTCTGGCATTACTGGCATTGATTCTCATTCAGTTCCCCAGAGTGATTTACTAATTACTAAAATGAAAAAAAGGTTCTTATTCAACTTTCTTTAATCCCAGTCAAAAGGCGCATGTTCTTATATGCGCCTTATGACTGACACCGTGAACTCAGCCCACACGTTCAGATATCGGCTGTCAGGGTGAAGATAATAACAGTCATCATGCTCCTAGCTGGCGCTGAGCCTGATAGAAAATAACGTGAAGAGAGCACTTGGCGCGTGGGTTATGGTTACGCTGATAGCGCGCCCAGGTGGACTGCTTTAGTTGGCTGGTTACTTGGGGACACTGTACACATCAAGTGAGTATAGTAATGACTGTAAAATCAGACATACCAAGCCACCACATTCTGTAAGTTACATACATGGTGTGGGATCTGGAGGAGAATGAATTAAAGTCATATTTATAGGGCTCTCCTTAATAGGGATCTACTTTAACATTCATGTATTACATTTTCAGTTCTGGTTAGTTTGGTAGGATGATGGTAATGTGGGGAAAGCAGTCTGGGTCCCGATGTGGAATAGTTAAAAGTTGATACTGTTCCGCATGAGTAAATTCCATATCCCTGGCCAGATGATACAGCTCTAGTGTAAAAAGATGAAATATAGTTGGGTCTATGATACATTACTGTAACCTCCTGAACATAACAATATGCAAGTCAGAGACAAAGAAATAAAGTTGGATAACAGGATATTATTTCTTGCTTACTTAGATTCACAACGTTTCGGATGCTTGTTGATCCTTCATCAGGTATATTTATACATAGGTAATTTATTAGGTCATATCAATTTTTGAGTCGATGGGGAATGATAGTGGTGGGTTGCTGAGGAACCTGTACAGATACATCTTTGATAGTGATTCATTATTAAATATGATTTCAGTTTACATGGATGGTTTTTGATATTTAAAAAAAAATTAGATGTCCAAGCTGATACACAGGTATCAGTGGCAGTGTAAATGACAACACAGACAGCACCCAATGTGTGAGACAACACACATATACCACGTATAAGTGACAAGGCACAGGTATCACCTGAATATGTGCCAAGACAATAACATTTCTATGCGAATCATTTGAAGATACAAAATATCATTTTAGTAGAAAGAGACTATATTATGCATGCAAGCTTTTCACTTCACCAAAAAAAGATGTCTTCATCAAGATTCACATCGTAAGGCAAATTATTTCCTGTTATTCTCCCCATATCCTGTTGGCCAAAGCTTTGCCGGCACTAAATACCAGTCTAATCAACATCCTGGCTTACGGTTTATGACCTAATTAAACTGATATTTAATTGTGTTTACCTTCTGACACATTGCCCTTGATTCTGGTAATGATTCTTTTTGCAAAAAGCGCACATGGTTTAATTACCTGTAAGTAAGTTAATTCTCGCTTACTTAAGTCACATGTTGTTCCGAAAGGTCACCTCCAGGAGGAAGCCGTTCTAGATGATTGTAATCTGTGCATGTCTGTATAATCATTTGGGATGTCTTCATGCAACTTTTTTTTATATATCGCCATCCCCTTCTCCGGGGCGGTACCGCAAGAATATCACTTCGGTGATCTAGAGTTTGTAGCACAATTTGAATGAATACAGAATGAAACCATATATTATACTACATGTTCCGAGTGCTGTAATATATCAAATATCACAAGAAACTATTGGTAGCGTACGTACATATAAGGTATATGAGTACATGTACATGATATATGGTGCCACGATAAGTCTTAATATCATGACATAATATATGTGTTGGCAGTCTGACAACTGAAGCTTTCTGACAGTAACTGAATCTAAAGTTAGAATCTAAAGTTAGACTTCATTGGCTGATATAGTCTGCTCAGAGAATTAGTTGACAGCAGTTACTGACAGAGAACCAAGGGACATTTGGGAGGACTGAAAAAGGAAAATAGGGAATACAGGTGAATACATCTTGGAGCCTTGGATGAATAAGCTACAAGCAGTACAGTGAAGAGAAAAAGGAATGAGACAAACAGACATCTTTGATTCGATAGAAGGGAAGAAATAAGCAAGAGTGAAAGTAACAAGTTAAAAGGAGATTTGACGGATCGTAATGACGGAGACTACAGCTCATATCTCAGGCCTTAATTGACCAATGACGGAGATGACTTTTTTTATTACAACCTGTTTTCCATAGTTGCTAGGTCTTCCACTGAAAGTTCAATGATTTTGATATATAAATCCTTTGTACATTCAATTGTATGAATGGCGGATAACATGTAGAGTTTTGAGTCACATTTACAAGTATAGCAATTTATTTGAAGCAGAGTTTGGTTCTATGATATTTCTTACAGAGCCAATGTAGATAAATACCGAGTTGATGATCACCATTACGCAGTGTAGATGGGAATGATTTATCAATGGTTAATGTTGGGATGGTTTTATTAGGCACTCCACTCATCAGTCTATATTACTGATTGTGATTGTGATTGGAATAGATTAATTACCCACGTAAAATTCGCATAGAAGCAGCATATATATTGTTGAGCAAATGGCCAGCATACACTCTTCTCGATGCATACTTACGTCCACATTTAGATGAAAAGGGGTTTGTGTGAGGCTTTACGATAAAGGAGGATCCAGACGGATGTACTGAGAACGAATGAATTATCCAGGTCTGACAGGCAAGCGACGCAACACATTGACATGATTCAGACGTGAACCACATACCCTATCATTTACAATTCAGCGGATTACTGACTATCGCATACTGTTATCGTAGATAAAAAATAACCTTGTGGCTAAATATGTATCTTCCAGAACATGTTTGTGAATAAAAAGATAATGCATTAAAAATCAGACTAGACCTAGTTAAGATAATGCTTTAACACACCATCTAGATATATATTGGGACGGTTCAAATGTGCTTTACATAATTTACATCTGCGTCAAGGAGCCAACTAATAGCCTGATGGAAAGTGGACGCACCAACAATAGAAGAAGTGAGGTAGGGGCGGAGCGGGGAGAGGTGATGCTGTGACGGCACCTGCTCACGGAGTGGCGGCTGACCTTAGTAGTTAACGGGGCGTGGACTCCCTACCGACCACACAAAGCTGGCGACGGGCTTTGATCTGAGCTCGGTGTACGGTGGCGGGACTCTTACCCGTGACAGGTGAAGGGATCATGTCAGACTCCAATCCCAGACCACCTCAGGTATTGACCTCAAGTTTAAGTAAGAGTCTGGAGGCCGCATGGAAAGGGGTTTTAATGGTGTGTAGTGTGTCAATGGAAGGTGTGGAGGTGCTGGTGAGGAAGAGGCGCACGTAATACACGTAGCTACACGTGGCGGACTACGTGTGGTGTGTATAAACCAATCTTTGTCAGATATCCGGAGAAAAAGACAAAGGTTCTTGTACAGTGAATTATAACTAAATGTATGTCATGTCTATTCCTGATCAGGAGCTTACTATATCAATATCTACCGCTAGGATTATCATAGAGGAACAGGATAAACAAGATATATCCTTATGACAAACAAAACAATTAAGAAAAAGGTTGAACTTGATTTTGAATCCGCCTGGTGTCAATGGGAGGATATTTTTTAAATGTGGAAATAAAGGATACAGAAAGAGTAAAATTAGTTTAGACCTCGATAAATCTACTGGAATAGTGCGCTTAAGCTCAATTAAACTTAAGCGGATACTAATTAGTAATCCGCAAATTATTCTGTCATTGATAAATGCAGTCATAATTACCTTAAGATTCCCACCATCAGTATTGCAATAAGTGATAACCCCATTACCAAAGAGTGGCGATTTATCAGATTTTTTCAACTGGCACCAAACAATACAAGTAACCAACCATTTCAAAAAGTATTATAGAAAAAGGGTGATTCAATCAGAACTAGTTACTTACCTAACTGCACATCATTTAATTTGCAAAAATCTAAATGGATAAATGGATATGATAGTAGAAAGAACCTTTGTATATTCATTGACCTAAAAAGGGTATTCGCTAGTGTATGCCATTAAATTCTTCATAAAGAAATCTGTCAAATATAGGGCTAAGAAACAACTTGATATATGTGGATTTTTTCGTTGACACGGAAAATGACTTTCCATTTCTTGGACATCTTTTTTTTATCTTAACCGTATCATGGTCCCGTCCAACCTACCTAAGAAACAACTTGATAACATTATCAAAATCACATCTGAGTAACCGCAAACAAGCAATAACATTGAATAAACGAACTTATTCAACTCGATAAATAACTTTTCAGGTTCAGTGTTGGGCTCAACTCTTCTTTTTTATATAATATCTATAAATGATACTGGTTAACCAAAATAGCAACTATGATGAGGCCATTAACAAAATGGATGAAGATCGCAAATACATTACTAGATAGCTAGGTAGCTACAAACTACCCAGGTTAGCTTAAAAAGCCCAATTTGACGTGGGCTGGACGACATCTCAGTAATAAAAACTTCCCAATTAGTAGAATACAAGGCAAAATTATACAGAGAGTCCAGACACTTATTGACACTCATTTGTTGTTTAAGTATCAGGTACAAAAGGTTATTACGGAAGTACGCCTCAAGATATGTAAATTACACCAGTTGAGAAATGTCCCACCCCTAGACGCTAGATTAACTATTCTTAAACAAACAATATTGCCACAATTTGATTATGTTATTATATTAATACAAGCTGTACAATGAAGAATCAAAAGACCTTTAATGTTACTTTCAATTATTGTATGCGCATAACACTAGGGATAAGGAATATAAGAGACTGCTCACTCGATGACCTATACAGTAAGTGCAAAATTAGGTATCTTATATTCCTATATACCTATGAGCGAACAACCTATGATTACTTAACGCTGCTGGGGGTGGAATAACTTTTGTTAACTGCCCAGGTTGAAGTTACTGCCTAGGTTGACGTTTACTGCCCAGGTTGATGTTTACTGCCCAGGTTGACGTTCGGTTTTTATCGATATTAGCCGACTATTGAAGGTATATAGGAATAGGGAAACCACGTACCAGTGGAAATAAGTCAAAGTTACTCGGTAAGGCTTGGAAAAATTACTACCCGCGGCTACGCCTTGGGCAGTAATTTTTCCAAGCCTTACCTCGTAACTTTGACTTATTCCCACCGGAACATAGTTTCCCTATATTCCATCGCAGGAATCTGCAACCAATGATGCACATATTGTGGTGGTTACATGACCCATTGCATCAACAATACTGGATTGTATCTGGAAAGAATAAGGATAAAATAGCCATATTGTAAGACTTTCAAAAATAGAGAAACTTTAACATTCGTCATTATACAAAGGAATCTCCATACGGGATAAGCTACCAGATACAATATGTAAGACAAATTGCACTTCAAATCTATATATAAAACAGATTTTGTGGAACGAACTTTGGTAATACAGCGATAAAGCTTTATGTTAAACCTTGGCCAACAAGCATACCACCCCCACCCCCCACCCCCCACAAACCAACCAACTTTTGTCTTTGACTAAGTTATGCGACAGAACTGACATCATCGTTATTTCACCATTATGTATCTGTCCACGGGCCCCTTGAATAATCTAGGCCCGTACATTAAGACCCTTTTCTGTATGCCAAGGAGACCCAGGGACGATGCGGGTCAACTTTATGGACCTTATGGACTGCAAAGACTGACTAATGCCCCAGTCACACTGGCGTAAATTTCGGCGTTTTCCCGTGTACGCACGTCTACGTTCTTCTACGCATTTTGAAATCTACAAATACGCGGTAATGCGCGGGAAAACGCGGAGATGCGTAAATGAAAGTCCGAATGCGCCGGAAAACGCCACAATACGTACAAATGCGTAAAGAAGCGTTGATGAACGTTGAGAAGCGTACTAAAACGTTAAGGCAAACCAAACAGATGCGTTCCAAATCCGTAGCTAATACGTGGTCTCCAACAATTCAAATACGTAGAAGAAACGCCGAATTTTACGCCAGTGTGACTGGGGCATCAGCTAATAAACTTAAATATTATCAAATGATAACCCTTAAGAAAAGGTTTTCATATACGAGCCTGGATTATTTAACGGGTCCCAGACGCTACTACTGCAGTAAATAGGTGTAAGAATGCCCAGATTAGTGTGAGCTGTTTGTCTGTACCAGAATAAACACACAAAAAAGTTATTACTGGGGTCATACAGTGTCCTAAGGCTGGCTTCAACGTATGCCCAAAAATAGATTAACATTTTGATCGTTACATCTTTGCTCCAGTATGCATAAAGACCATGGGAACATATATACAATAAACAATAAGTGTTTATAAGCTCAAGTTATATATCATATGAAAAGATGGTAAAATTGTGCCAACGTACCTACGCACATGCACACATAGTCGGAAACTGCATGAGTTTATGATTGGTCAAGATCTTTTATATGACCTTGTGCTCGTCGTTGAAACGAACTTGTTTTAAAATATAATGCCAAAGAGGACTGCCTCCTATGAATACATATAGTCTGCGGAACACATGAAGGATATTTCTGCAGACGATATCCAACAAACCATATCATAATTATGATAACTACATATTAAGCAAGATTCATATGAAATGTTATTTGTGGACAAACATGATGGTTACATAGGATATCCTAAAAGGAATTGAAAGGTTTGCATACGTCAATTATACAAATCAGGTTCGGTGTACTTATTATCCTTAAGTGCCCATCAATATTTATGGTGAACCTTTTCTTTTCTTACAAATTGTATTTCTAGTTGGATGACTCGCATCCTCGCAAATGCATAAACTGTTCATATTATACATTATCCCAGTGCATTCCCTATTGCACCCCTTAGTATAGCAGGTATAAATTGCCTATAACCGCTATAATAACGACGTTGGCCACAATAGAGTAAGCCAAGGGAGGAGAGTGGTGTGTGGCCATGTTTCTATAGCACTGTGGACATAACGGGGTGAGCTTTCTGGTCTGATACCTGCACACAGGTGTTGTCAATCAGTAAGGACAGATACCAAACCACATGGACACACCACACTCAAACCCTTATAGGTGCAAACCACATATTTGCCCGTATTTCATGCTACCCGTTCACATGTATCCGTTTGCGGACATGTGGGATAGGGGGTGGAGGGGTCACGGTACCAAGATGCATATGGGCTTTGTGGTGGAGGTATATATAATAAAGGGTGGGGTGATGCACCTGTGTAATAGAGGGTGGGGTAGTTTGTGTCGTGCTGGTAGAACGGGGGTGGAGACGGTGCCGTGTGTGAGTAGCGGGCAGGTATACGATTGCCCGGAGGGGGTGGCAGTGGGTGTTACCGTACCCCCGTCACGCCCCTCACCCTGAGACATTGTCCATATCACACAGAAAGATGAAGGCCATGTTGACATGGAGATATTTCGCCGGATGGACGAAAGACAAACCTAAGCACACAGTAATAGTATTAGTAAAACCCTCAAAGAGTGTCTCTTGCGCTTCCTTTATATTGTAATCCTCCCTGAAACACCCCTTAGCAGCAGGTGACTCAGCTTGTCATTATGATAACAGTTTATTCATTAAAATGGTGTGAGTTTCATCAATAACTTCTTTAAAATATATATCATATAAATAATTCTATGTATATTCTAACCACAAAGTTTCTTTTCGGACAAAGGGGTGGTCTATTGTATTCACACAATTGTGGCACATTCATTAGTGTGATGGAATGAATTAATCGTCATGAAATCATTCATTTTTTAGATTGATTTCAAGATGTTAGAGTCTTGATGAAGAGCCAATACTTATATAGAACCGCATCAAGAATCATATGAATAGACCATACTCCACGAGTTTGGATGCGCTACAATTGTCATCAAGGCAAAGCCGAGTAACGAATACGGTGCACCCAAACGAGGGCATAGACATCAGAATAGCATCGCAATATTACGATAATTCACATTACTTTGCAAATCCAGTAAGGAACGTATAAATTTTAATGTTAAATCCTGGCCGCTGCTTTGCCAGTTGATTATGACGTCATCTCCACCACTCCAACACGACCATGGAATAGTATTTTCCCTTTACATGGGTGATCATTGCATATATTTTTTATTGTTATTCCTATGGCTAAACCTGTACCAGGGGTGATATAAAATTAAGTATTACCATATTGTAACTCAAGATATGGCAAAAACTTAAGCCAGTGTATTGTTGTCATTGTCACAAGATATAGACTCACAATCACATATATTTTGATGACAACTGATTTCTTTTGATTTTTTTAATAGCAAACTGTTTTATTTCCCATCTTATTTAAGGCCTTTTTCCATTGACCGTCAAACACGGTGTAGTTTTTCTGTGTTCTCCTAATAGCCTATTTCAACTTTGTGTCAGCAGTGCTAAGGTCCGTCGGTTGTTCCTGACTGTATATTGGTGGTGGCCAATGGAAATATGCCATTAGGAGAAAACACAAAAAAATCTACACAGTGTTTGTCGGCCAATGGAAACGGGCCTATAGTGTACCTTGTATTGTTCTGATATTGCGATGTCATTCTAATGTCTGTGAAAGGATTGAGATAAATCCAGAACTGTACTCTAATCATAAAGTAGACAATACCCCACTCGTAATGCGCCGTAATCATCACGCAGGTTCGCCTTGATGACAATTGTGGCACATCCAAACTTGTGAAGTCCTGTGTATCTATCCAATTCTCCATCGAATTCTGCACAATTACCCAACTCACTGTCACCTCATTGCTCACCTCCCTTTATAACACAAATCCCTGTAACCCACCATCCCATGCCCGTATATAAACATCATGCATGTGCATCTGATTATAATTCAACTTAATAATATCAAGAGACGTCATGAGTTTGAGTCTGAGTTTATTTATGCCACGCATTTTGTTGGCTCCATAATTTCACGAGTCGAAGACGAGTGACATTACGGAGCCAACAAAATGAGTGGCATAAATAAACTCAAACTCAAACGAGTGGCGTCTACATTTTATCCTACCCCGTTTCCATATTTTTCCAGTATCAGAAAGTAGTGGCATAAACAACACTTTATGTCACGCCTGTGAAATAAACAGATCCTATGTTAAGCCTATGGCGTTTTTTATTAGGGGTAGGATAATACCTGTCTCTCTATAAATCCAACTCTCTGTCACCCAAATAACTTGTCTCCTTATAAACCCAATTCACTGTCTCCCTGTCAATCTAATCAACTGTCACCCCATAATCCGACTCCCTATAACCCCGCTCTTTGTGACCATTTAGCCTGATTCTCAACTAAACTGTAATTTGAATCCTGACCGTCGTCCTATGACCTGACTCCCATCACGATATGATCAGATTCCTGGCGGTTCTGATTGCGTTGGGCCCTTCGCGCTGCCCCTTGCATCTGCGTGGGAGTACATCCCAGGGTCTCAGGCTGGGATCCGGATATCTTAACGGTTTGTCGGTCAGGTGAATCACCAACCTGAGGCTGTTTACCCATTAAGACTGTGTCTGTGATTATAAACTGGCGGAGTATCTAATTAACAACCAGGTGTTGGTGTAATTAATACCCTGGGAAATATACTTGCCGCTCCCCTGTGTATATGATTTACCGGTAACCGGATGACTCACGCGTGTTGTCTCTTGTGCATGAATATTATGAATTGTTTAATATATGTGGATATGTCCATGTTATTATATCAAAGTAGTTAGTTAGTGTGGTGGGTATTTTAAAATGTTTTAAATGCAAATTAGGTCCCTTAGGCTACCTTAATGGCTGTGTACTACAATGCATGTATCAACAACGTGAGAGGCGACAACATCTAACTTAGTTTATTCAAGTCTCAACAGAGAGTAACCCTGGATCTGTTTTGTCTCGCGTATGGTGTAAATAGCATCCGAATCTTCATCCTTTTCACATATTTGTACATGTATACATAATAATCATGTGGAAACCATGCAATTGACAGTTCTCACATAGAACAACCTTGCCATTTATGCACTTAACTTGGCCTAACGGCCTCGTCCCGTAAATAGAGGTTAACCCAATCTCGTCCTGTGTTGTGTACGACTATGGTATGTTGTTCTGTATTTATCATATACCCGAAATCAATCAGGTTTTTACCATATATTGGTGTAGAAACCACGTCGAAGTGAAGTTATAAATTGTGTGTGGCACCTTGAGCCGTATACTATATAAACCTATTATCATATGACGATGATTATTAAAATATGAATCAATAACAAATTGCCTACTCACAGTTTATTCACTGCGGAACTTCTTTTCGTAGGCGTCACACCCATTATTCCTGGTAACCAGGTAATTAATGCGGTAACTGGTGGTTACTTGGTGACGCCTAGCTGTATTAACGGTCATTCTGCTTAAGATTGTCAACTAAATCACAAGGTTACCATCTTACTCAGGTGTTTTTCAAGTTTTAGCTTACCTGTATTTCTTGACTAATAGGCTTGGGTAGGTCCCACTGTGTTACTAAATAAACCCCTTTGTGTAATCATTTTCCGCCGCTGACGTTCCTAAATTGATCACATTCAGCAAAATCTAGGGCCTCACCGTGGATCTCTTAACACATTAACATGTACATGTTTATATCTTTCGATAACGCATGGCTATACCATTTGTTTCTAGTTTCTATATTGACTTTACGTGATTACAATAGATACACACTATTAAGTGTTGTCAAAATTAGATTTTTTTTTTCGAGTGTAAAATTTTCTGATTTTCAAAAATGCGGCAAGTACTAAGTCTCAGGCTTCACACAATTAATTAAGCTGCTTTTGAGTCTCACTCATAGAAAAATTGTTTTCAACTACCCTGCCAGATAAATATTATTGTCCATTGTAGAGTTATTTCTACCGAGCTTAAAAAGAATACTAAAAAACAACTTCACACTGTTACCAAGGCCAGAACTTTGTTGCTAACACTGTAATTTTGGATATAGATAGACGCGCATACATGACACAATCCCCAATCTCGGCATCAAGCTATACATAGTCAATTTCAGATTTTCTTTTCACTTATAAAACCAATCCAGAATTTAAGCATATTTACCAGTTTTGTTTAGGTCTATTTCAGACTGCTCTACACTCTCAACTTTATGAGCGACTTTTATATTTTTGAGGTGTTGCGAACCAGGGGGTCGTTGCTCCACGTTTTGCGGATCGCAAAATAGCGATCCGAGGTCGAAAGTGTTGCTCCAGATATTTTGCGGATCGCATCATAACTATGTCGCTATCTATATCCAATTAAAACCCCAATGAACCTGTAATCTATGACACTGAGAATGCGGTGTTTTAAAATATAGCGATACAACGTGAAAATAGCGATACTACACGATACGATCCGATATTACTGGAGCAACGCTTTCCAGGAGCAACGACCCCCTGGGATGTTTGTGAGTTCCACAAAATGCCACAAAAACATTTCAATGCAGGGGCATGGCGGTTTAGTTTGTGAACAATTACCACAGAAGCCGTATACAACCCAGTATTACTTCTATTTTGGTATACAACGTATACAGGTATGTTTTTTCAAAACTTTTTTAGGCCTACATGGAATGAATATTACATGTAATTTTCTACTATCTAATAAGAATGGGATATTTGCAGTTCTATGTATTGTTATCTTGGAGGTAAATCGTATCGCTTTCAGACACACCCTTATGACCTGTTGAGTTCATCATTGGTCCAAGGTGTATCAAACTTAAAATGTTCAAAGAGAAAATTTTAGTTAAAAACATGACATGCTATCACAGATCAACCATAAAGAATTCCCTTTCCGTGATTAAAAAAAAAGATATTTTCGTCCCGCCCCCTAATTGCAATCAAATTATTTCTATTAGTATATTTTCCCAGAGACGGAAGGGGTTGAACACAGCTCTGTGAATCCATTTCTGAGAAACCGTCCCTTGGCAGAGGGCATTCCCCCTTTGGACCAGACATTTCATCATGGACTTGGCTTTATTCACATTATTAATCCCTTAACCCCAGAACAAACCCAACGTTGTAAGGCACATGTGAGCGTCAACAATAATCTGAGTTTGATGATGTCGATGCGGTAAATTCCAAGACGTGGACTTAAAGTATATGTACATTCTTTGTCGATTTTTTTTGAATTCCCAATGGTATTTCCCATACGGCTTCTCTTAGCCCCCCCCCCCCCCCCTCCCCGACACACACACCCTGCCTTATATTTGTCAGTGGGTGGTCATATTTTCTCTGATGGTGCAAATGCAAACAGCAGACTATAGGTCGGTGTAATCCACCTCAACGACGAGAGGACACGCGTGATGGCAAAAACAGCCTGCTTAGGAAACCAAGATAACGGGTCTAAATGACTGTTGTAAAGAGCTGTGGTGGGGCATTAAGAAATAGGGCTGAGGTTGAAGTGTTTCCCAGTAACACAACCTTTCACTGTTTTTTTGGGTAGAGGAACTTCTTTCACAACCTTTGTTAAAAATTCATTAGGAAAGATGATTCTCAGAGATCACACGTTGAAAGAGGTGATACTTCAATATTTGCCATTGTTCTTTCGCACATAAAAGACTTTGATTTACATTAAAATGCAGTCTGGACTGGACCTAAACGATATAGAACATAGGTTATCCTACCAGATTTATTATATTAAACCTATGCTGTATTTATTTATATGACTGTGTTTACCAAGATGTCCACTTAGATGAATTGTATTCCACATAGGGAACATTGCCCCCGTGAGGCAGCTTATAACATTGGAATCAATACCATTACCGTTCAGTAAGACACCATGTGATTCAAATCATAGAATTCTTTGACATGACGCTATCGACTGTAGGAGGGTGCCTCTCAAAAATCAACCTGACGTAGTTAGACTTGCTCAAGTCTTTCACCATGGACATTCATGAAGAAACTAAACTACTTTTAAAGCACGTTCACTTTCGCCAAGGCCTGGCAGGTTCTGGAATCATGTATCGCGGCGTGGAGGGGTGCAGGAGGTGGAGGGGTACAGGGACTGAGGCGTCTATCCAGAAGTCTGCACTTGGCTCGGGATAACCAGAGGTGAGCGTAGTGACGCCTGGTGAGAGACGTTTGTACTAAATATACTTGAAAAGGATGGTGCAAATATAGTCATCCCACTGAGACAGACGAAGCATTAATGAGTAATCTATATAAATTATTTCACCATCAACAGTAAATAGTGTACATTCTTTAAGTATTCCATGCACAAGAAGTAGTTTGAAGATCAATGATACTCGGGAGTACTTATCAGTAGTGGAATGAGCAATCCTGGACACACTGGCGATACCTAGTGTTGGTCATGAATAACAAAAGCAAGAAGGATACATAATGTTTTCTGAAACAGTTTTATGCAAAATGTACACTGAACTTCACTTATGTGGAGGAATTGTAATTTCTTTTATATCTGTATAAACTTTTTCGACATAATGCCAAAATCTAAGACATCATCATGCATATTGAAAAAACTCCCCACCAACCAGACTAGCTGTCAACCTGACTGTCCACCCACTCGACTGCCTACATTTCCACTAGTCACCCATGTGACTGTTTGCCCTATCAACTGCCTTCAGACCTCATTACCTGTCCACCAATCCAGCCCATCTGTCAGCCTGCCCACCTGAATGCTACCCGTCCTACTAACTCAATTTACTTTGCTAAGAGCTTGTACTTGTTCACTGTTCAGTATAGGGCCTCCCGCATGATTAACAGTGAAATGTCAAATCAGTACATATACATACCGACATGATTAAATATTCAACCAGCCTATCGGAACTGGTACAAAATATCAACCATCCATGAACTCACATAACTAAACATTATGGCTACAATAACTTATGTGAGATGAAGGGTTTTTTGGTATGGAGAAATATTTATATTTCGATAAACATTTAGTATACGCTGGATGAGATACATCATAATTCAGACAGCTGATTCATCAAAGGTGGGCGTCCACTGCTTCCAACATACTATAGTGGGTATTCTACCAAACAGGTGACATTGCTCGCTGGGACTGGCTGCCCGGCTGCCCCTAACTCTGCAAAATGTCCATGCTGTTCCACCAATTTCTTTATTTCTAGCCCACCAACAACCACAAGACACACACACACCACTTGGCTGGCTCCTAGCTGACTGTTCCACCATGTTGGGCAGCCAGGCTGGTACCGGCATAGCAATGAACATGCAGGGGACAATGTGGTGATGCTTTTGCCCTCTGGTGGACGTTGTTAGCACTATCATGCTTCGTTAGTTCCTGTTCATAAGATAGGGGGTGCCCCGAATGCACCTATGTATACTACGCTGCCCCAGCTGTGCAGACCCACTGATTGAGCGGAGCATTGTACCGCTATGTTGGGACTTGTATAGTAACAGGGATAGCTCATCAATTTTCTGATGAATTCTGTTTTAAACCAAAGAGAGAAGGTAAATAAAGATAAACCTTGATGCTATGAAAGTATATGGTATGTTCTGGTGCTAGAATTCTGCCCATAGTGTGTGTCACGTTATGTCGGCGAGCGGTCAATGTGGATCTTGGGAAAGCTCACGGCGTTGTCGGCCGGCCACTGCTAATTATTTATTCAAATAGATTTTGTCCTTACATGCTTTATAGATGGCTTTGTCAAAGTAAGAGCTTATAAAGGGAGGAGGGCACCATTTCTGCCAGGGAGTCAACATTTTTAGTTAAACAATGAGGCAGACTCCCATATTTGTGTTCAACAACAAGACGTTATAATGAAATGCATTCATATCATATCACAAGAAATCAGCTTAGTTCTACTACTATAGTAATGATTAACGAACAAGGTAACTATGATTGTATCACTCCCTGGAGTTTAGTGTATATAATTACAGTCCTGTTTCTCTACTGGGATATGGGTGAGCACCCTTCCTCAGTCTGAGAGACTGATATAGAGGGAGATAACAATGGACAAACACTAGTGTTTGTCTTCAACATTAATGAATTAAGAGCATTTATTACAACATCAAGTGCTACAAAACGCCTCTGTTGCTGCTTATTTCAATAAGATTACCATATTTATGGAAGAGCACTATGAGCAATGAGAACACTTCATTGAGAACTCTACATTGAGTACTTGAAGGGGTTCTGCATTTAAAAATTGGGACTTTGTCTTCCTTCTGTAGTGCCACACCATGGGTTGATCCCCACATACCAAGGATCAACACACCATACCAGACTATAACAAATTGCCAGAACGTCTGTATATGCATGTCAATGATACTGCTACAAGAAACAGTGAATGCTGCGTGGAAACCCCTATTTGACATATGTATACACCTGGCATATATAGGTATGATTTTGCGTAGACATATATAACGTCCATGTTGCAGTCATATATACGTCATATACACGCCTGATTCTGTTGCATTTATGCCACTATCCAATAATTCTGATATCTGCAACTAGGGGGCACCGCCGTTGTTTTTATTTCATTTGCCATTATTCATTAAGTCCTTGGTATATGATAAATCCAATGTTATATTATCAAATTTGATTATAATTTTTTATTATCAGTATACATACATGTATATTATTAGGTTCTGGGTAGTCAAGCTTTAGCTTTATGATTGATTAGGCCACTCAAAAAAACTTGTTTCTCATCACCAAGCCATAAAAAATATGACGAGGGGGCTTTTGTTTTGCTGGATCAGAGATGGCTTTTGAGGTGTCATAAAATGGACTTCAGACAAACTTATTTAGGTCATATCTTGCACTCTCACTCTAATATTTCATTTATTTTACTGTGTGTAATTGTATTAGATGTTTATTATAACCCTATGTAAGCGGCCACCCCATGTAAGTGGACACCCCGTGTTAAGACAGTTATTTCGGTACAAAATGTCATTTACTTTTTCCTTTATTCTCATTGTTAAGTATTTTTTAATGAAGGGAATATTGTGGCGATACAGCCATTCTTCCACTCAGGGAGTCATATATACCCCTCTACTCCTCATTCTAATGACGGGTGTTTAGCCGAATGAGCAGCTGGTACCAGTCTTTGGTATAACCTGACCAGGGTTTGAACCCATGACCTCCCATGCTTGAGGCGAACACCCCTACCACTTGGCCACCGAGCTTCTCCAAAATTTTGACAAATGACTGAATGTAACTGGGTTTGTTCTAAGTTAAAGAAGAAAGCCTTATTGAAAAAAGGCAACATAATTTTAACCTCCCCTGTGATTTTACTTTATGGCAAAATCTTTTTTAGGGTATTCCAAGGGGGGGGGGCAATTTTTGGGAGTAATCCCATGGGGGCAACTTTTTTTTTACCATTTAGCGTTGAAACACCTGCCCCCCCCCCCCTCCTGTTCATAATTAATGAATGTTCCCTAAGGGCGCTGTGTCATACCATATTGGATTGTGTCAGACAGATGTGTCAGAAGGGGGTGTCCACTGCTATGACAAAACCTCAAAACGTTTGATTCTGTATAGGAAGGCTTGTGAAAAGGATTGTCAGAGTGTCACAGTGGACACCCCCATTAAGGCTGAGGACCCACTGCTTCCAACACACTCCGACACAGCTATAATAAGCCTATGGAATACATTTTCAAATCGCATCCTTGTTGAAAGTGTCGTGTGGCAGTGTGTCAGAATGGGTTTTGCAGAAATAAAAAGGTGACCACGGTACCGACACACACCACAACATAAGAGGTGCTTCCGCCACACTCCAACACGGTCTAGTTCACACGATAACTCGAATATGTTCTATCTTGTTTTGCACTTGTGTTGGGAACATGTCCGAGTGTGTCGGAAGCCGTGTCGGAGCAGCAGGCGCAGTGCTACAATAGACACTTCCGTTCCGACAGAAAACATCATTTTCTGTCGGAAGCATGTTGGAACAGTTGTCATAGTGTGTAGGAAGCTCAGTGGGTGCCAGGCTTAATACATGTACTCACAAGATCGAAGTGTAAACGTAAACGTAAAGTGTAAATTATTTTAACCTACAGAAGTCGATACTCATAACCGTTGAAACTGACATACTGGACACCAAATCATCTTTATACAATCTTAGAGACATAAGTCGCTAATGTTTATTTTGGAAATTAATCCGACAGCCTAGAGAAAACACCCGCAGTCGAGAACATGGACATGTAGATCGGTCTCAGACCAATTTCAAGATTGCATTGAATATAAATTTGATTTATGTAAGCACAACAGAGTCAGTGAATTTATTTTATATAGAATCTGTCATACTTCAAGAAACGCCCACCACCACCTGTATTCCACAATGCCACGGTATTGAAAAAGTCAAATTGTTATCTATGAACCTCTGGGTGACACAAAGAGCCCAAAATGTTGTAATACCTTATCCATCTAATCTATGATGTAACACCTTCTATCTGTATCTAAACAATCTTACACGGATGTTATCTAAGCAGCAAAACTGTTCTCAATATTTTGTATAACTACATTTGCATGTAGGCCTAGGCACAGAGGTGCCTTATTCTATTATAATCATTCCCATATGATATAAGAAAGCAGGTTCAAATTGTGTTCAATATCGTCCTATGACCTGCCTATAGCCATTTTAAGCCCATCTCCTGGGCGAAGTCATTTCCAAAGGGTCTGATGAAACTGTAGAGCGGAAGATAGGGGTAGTTTTTTCACCTAATGATAAACTCCAGTTTGATAAGTCTTAAACAGTATTTTTGTTGCACATATCCACGTATACGGATGCAAGGATTCAGGAATTTTGCAATAACGTTTTAAAAACTTTATACCCTCCCCAAGGTTTGTTTGTTTGTTTGGGTAGTTTAACGTCCAATTAGTTCAATTAGACTTCCTCCCCAAGGAGCCGTCATTCCGTAGTGTAATCGGAAACAAATAATATCATTTAAAACCAAGATAGAAAGTCACATGTAAGGCCCGGCATCCTCCTACTATGATAGAAGTTTAGACCTATCGATATGGCTCCGATACAAAAAAAGTAGAAGTTGGAGACTTATCCGGAAAGTCCATGGACAAATTTTTAGACATGCCACTTCACCAAGCATCATAATTGGTTCTCCTGTAAAAAAGGAGATCATGGTCCCGATATGCCCCACGATACAAGCAGGGTACAAGTGCATATCTTGAGGTGTTATTTCCATTGTTAGATATAAGATAAACTATAATTCACGAAATATCGCATTGATAATATTTACCAGTACACATAAAACAACATTGTATTTTTTCAGGCACTAAAAGCTCTGTTACTAGTCAAACCAAGAAAGTGTTTATTTGAGACACTTAGACCTAATTAGAAATCACCAAATTTGTAATGCATAAGAACATATGTATCGCCTATACGATTCGAAAATTTCATAATTTTCTGATCAGTATCTCACAGGTGAGACTGATTTTGTGAAAGAATACTCTACGATGCTCCACATTAGCCACCGCCATTTCAACATTTTGAAATTTTATAGAGATCCAACAATATGGGTTCTTCATCGGAACGAAATTGTAGACCATTTTAATTGAAGCCTAATCACAGAGACGTTGTCAGCTGCCCCGATGAGATTTCACCTTCCAGACGAATTTCGATTTCGTATCGGAAGATGCATCGTAGGGCATACCGAAGTGTATCGGGAGCCCAGTGGACGCCAGCCCTTAACATAAAGGGAAAATGTCTACCAAAACCTTGCGTAAAGTACATTAAGGAGGCTTTGTTCTAAGACAGTCGACAAATTAAGCACTCTGAGGAGTCGATTCTATTTAGGGTTGCTATATTTTTTTTCATAAAATTGTCATTTTTACCCTGATATACATTATATCCAAGTTTTCCGTATTTCGTTCCACATTACATTGGAAATCACCCATAAGGTGTCAGGGATGGCTTAATTATCTCATTCTTTTCGAACATTTCTACCGTAAAAACTATTCACATAGAAGGTTCTTGTGTCTGGACAATACTGAAAATGTCTCTTATTAAGCCAATGGACAAACCCAGGGAAAATGAGGCCAACTCTGTGCTCGCACGTAAGCGCTATACTAAGGCGTTGCACGTAGCAGATCGTCATTTCGTTCTCCATATTTACACTTAATATGTTACTGAATCTGGCAATGAGGAAATTCAGAAGCAGAATGGAGACAATGAAGACATAAAGTATGTGGTAATAACGGATGGAGGTTGTTTCTGAGAGAGGTAGGTCATTGAAGTCCACAATGTTGACCATGACGAGGAAACCGCGGTAGAAGGTGTGCTCGTCCGTGCTGACTTCAGGACCACACGGTCCAGAGAGTGTTTGTATCTTCAGAGCATTCATCGTGAAGGACATGGGAATTACAAACAAGCTGAAGATCACCACGAAACCGAGTACTTCTGAGAATAGGCGTTCAATACTGATTACCATTGGTCCGATCCAGGGTAATAACTGCAAGAAAAATAATATGGTCCACAATGAGGACAATCCCAAGGTAGCGTAACCGAAGTTAGACAGGCCCTCATTGTCTGATATTACTCCGGTCAACAAGAGTAATGCAGAAATAGCTGTTATTATTTGTGAAACGCGAAATCTGTCCATATTGGTTAGGAGTGACTTTTTCCCATTCGGTGTTCGAGTGTACATCTTAAATAAATTTTGTCTCCACTGGAAAATATACTCTCCAATATCAAAAACGATGATAAGTAGTGACAAGGACGCTATGACACATCGCATAATGTACGTCAGGGCTTCTGAGAGCACGTAGCCTGATCTTGCATACGAGGTCACCACGCAGTCCGACTCGTTGGCAGACAGATTTCCATTGAGCAATCTCCTGATGTCTTCCCTCTCATTGACCTCAAGGAGTCCGCCAGTGGAATCCAAAGAAACTAATAGCAGGCACCAAAGTATTCGGATCACAAACCACATTATCATCAGGGGTCTCATTGCCTTCAGCTTTATATCACACCATATTCTCATAGGAGGCCAAGATAACGTGCGCTTACATGCTGGATCACTAAGGAATTTTTTATCGAAATGTACAATATAGCATAATGGTGATTTCATGTGTCGGCTTTTCGGCAGTTCGTATGACTCATACTCCGTTATGTCAAAATTAAGTATTTCAAACACTCCATGTTGCTTGGTCTTAACAAGGTACACATCTTTCGTCATTAGAATCTCATTGAAGAGTTCAAAATTCCCCAGATGAATTGCCAACTCCAAAGGCCGATACCCATGAACGTTCTCTTGTAAAAGCAATTCACGGAGGTTTTCGGTGGACAAAAGAGCTCTTAATTTCCGAAATGTGTTCAGAAAGCATTTATAGTCTTTCATAAAGGAGCCCATCTTCACTAGTCCGTGTATAACATTGTCTTGATAAGTATCCCTCTGGAGTACATCAACTCCTCGTTTGATACACAGCTCTGCAATCTTCTCCGCTCCATAGCTGGCAGCCATGCACCAGACGTTATGGTACGCCACCGACCTTATCGAAGATAACCTCAACCCTCTGAGTCCCTCCGCCTCCAGTGAAATGCATAGGTGACCGTCCAGGATCTCATTCTGCCGGACCATGCTGAATTGGGCCAGGTGTTTCTCGACCGTCTCCACATCATCAATTAATAGAGAATCAAGCAGAAAGTTGAGATCCTCGGGCGTCAGGCATGCGCCATATCTTCTCGGACAGGGCTTTCTCTCCATGTCGATTTTCATCTCCGTGTTCAAGACGGAATACAGCGCCCCTCGTGGTTCTCAGTCCTGACTGGAAACTTCTCTGAAGAAAATGCCCTTGTATTGGGCTTGGACTCAACAGCATAGTCCAGATGTGTCGATCCGTGTTATCCAAACAACGCCTGGCAATCCGGCAAACACCAAGGAACACCGTATACCAGGTAAATATTTGACCTGGCAATTTATATGGCTAGATCCGATTTCATTTTCAATTAACTACCGCTTTCATTTCCCATGGCGTTGACCGCCCCATGAAGTGTTCTGTATTGCGTAATTCAACAAACACCATATGGAGTACTCGTTACATATGGCAGATGGCGGGGGGGTCCTCGGTTTTCGTAGGAGGGGGTCAACTTTGTTTTGTATTTCCATTGCAGGGGCCTACTTTATTTCTGGTACTCCTGTGGTGCCAACGTTTTGTTTTTGTTTTCTTTTATGGGTGGTTTTGTATAACCGAGGAGGTAACTTTATTTGTCGATTCATGTTGAAAAAATTGTGCCCCCTGGCGTAAATAATGAATACTCCCTACTATAATCTCCCTAAATGCTCCGTTCCACTGTTGCAACACCATCATCGTACACGTTTGTGCACCCAAGCACACCTTATTAATTGTATTTCATGACACCGATTACGATAGATAGGTCGCCTGAATCACCAGAAAACCCATGTGTATGCCCCGCTGATGCTATGTGACCATCGCATAATCTGCAAACATGTATGTGCTACTCCATTTCTTGAGATTTTCTATCTACTGAAGAAAATCAGTAGGCGAAGTCGTCATGTGTCTTGTTGGGTCTTGTTGGGTCTTGTTGTATATAACAGCCTATATGTGTTTCATTCTTGAAACCAGCATTACTAAATTTTGTTACCATTATGTGGAACTAAGCTTTTCAGAATCATATGACCTGACAATTCCATAATAGAAAACTATAAGAATGAAGTATAAAGACGAGATATTGCATATGAATGTTCAATTGTTTGTCCTGTCCTGCCTGTCTGTATGATGAGATGCAGTGTATATATGATTCACCCTGCAATGAAAACCTGCCAGAGGGCAGATTGCATGTTGTACCGCGCCCTTCTTGAGTGAATAAATAAAATTTGGTTTTTTTTAATCTGTTGGACTTGTATCTGGAAGAATGCCAATTGACCGGCAAATGTACACCATCTATAGATTAAACTGATTTAAAAAAGGCCTCACTATACATATCAATCACAAATTACTTCTATCACCAATTGGATGTTTCTAGGATTCTATCGACCGAGTAGTACTCAATATATTGAAATGAACACGTTTTCTTTTAATTAAAAAGGGTTAGCTTCATGTTGAACATGTTAAATAACAGTTTTAATTTCTATGATGTGTGCCACCTATCATCTTGAAGTGTTAGAATGTAGACCCAGGCTTGTTACCTAAGACCTCAGACCGCCGTTTTCACAGCATGCTTTGCTATCACACCTGCTGAGACTTAGCATCAGCGGGGAGGCTGTCGAGTGCGCTAAGTATTGACTGTAGTGGACCCAACCTGGCCGTCGTATTGGCATATAAGGTGTAGCATATAGGCCTTTTCTACACGAGCTTACCATAACATTGCGACGAATCTATCATACATAACGAAAACAGATATCACGATGTGCCGTGCGACACGTTGTATCTATCATCACAATAATTCGCAAGCCCGAACCACTGACCAGTGGGATTGAGTGCAATGGCTGCCATAGTTTTTATTGGTTTTCATGGTTTCTGTTACCTTCCATTGTCTTGCTGCGTTCGCATCATATCAGTGGAACCAGAAGTAAAAGCGATCATTACTTAAGATCCCTGCCACACTCCCCAAGCCACCAATTTGTTTTAGTACTGTTTCCCACAACAGCATGTTAGAATTACAGAATATATGCAGCAAAATGATTAAGAATATTGTTCATCCAGCAGCAATTTGAACCTGCAAACTACTTGTACAAATACTGATATGAAATCCAAGGCATAAGCCCTACTGTGTACCGTCTATCTTTGCAGATTTTATATAAGATATGACATAAGCCGTTACATATAAAAAAAATAAAGGCTATACGTTTGATGTGATTACAGCGCAGGTAAACTGCGCTGTAAAAACAGCAGGATAAATGCATGCTGGCGCGTAAAAAGAAATAATCAATTAGCCAAGGGGTCATATATTCTTTGGCCCTGTCCAATTCTGGACACCTTAATGTTTTCCACAAACATCCGAAAGAGATTGAACAGCAAGCCAATATCTGATGGTGTATATAATATAAACGATGTTGTTACAATGCATTGGGACATTATAGTGGATATCTTTTGTGTGGCGTATATGTATTCATTTCGCCGAGCGTGAATTGTGTTTGAGCTGGCGCGCTACAAGGCTCTATGTTTTTATAAGCCATGCGTCCAAGTAATAAACTTTGAGTTACATAAATGTATAAAACCTGCTCATGTTTCCGTCGCATGAGAGGATGCGATAGCTCTGCTCTGAGCTCTTTTCCAATCATCTGATTTTAAGTATTTCTACATATAACAGCTACCCCTATGGACAGATTCCATGCGGTTAAATATGCTTTCAAAAGAATAGTACTCCTCTCCCAACTAGATATTGCGATATGTATATCTTTGCCTGCATTATCTATCATTCCAAGTATCTCGCCCCTTTCTTGAACTTGGCTTCGACAATCAAAATGTTGTTATAGTCACTTGGGTCATTTTACTTGATAGGAGTGGTTATGAATTATAAAGTGGAACTTATTAGACATGGAACAATTTTGTTACATTGAAAGTATTATATCAGCGAGGTGTTTTTGATACAGAGATCGATGGTGACTACGATTAGGAACTACCTCAGCGATACCAACTAGGATGTGCATGACTGTTTTTTAAACGTGGTCATCAAAAACCCTAGACATCTGTCGAAGTGATCATATCATTTCTCCGTTTGGATGGGAAGACATTTTGTTATGTATGATCCATTGTACAGAAGAATGGATCGGAAAAAGGTAAAAGTTAACTCCTTTTCAAAAAATTAAATTTACGATTTTTCAGTTATCGCCCTGTAAGACCGTCCTCAATAAAGACTGATCAATTTAGGTAACAAGAATGGAACAAAGACAACGAAAGGATCAAATTTTCTATCGTTCCGAGATTTCAGAACACCTCTATGTTATGATGTTAATTTGATCAGAAAGACTGGTAATCAGAGGGTCCCGAGTTCGAACTCCAGACCGGATTTCATTAGTTTTATCTACTAAGTGATCTCTTTCGTAGTATCTCAATTGTTATATGGACCGAAGAATTGTTTTTTAATATATACATAATAGTAATTTAGTGGTTTTGCAGGCTACCAGCTTCACTAAGGACAGCTCTAGAGGTGTCCTATAGAAGGAAAATACATGGAGCTCAAGGACGATGTGGGTCAGAATGTTTTACATTTATTAAACATTTTACATTGACAAGAAAATAATGTCTATTATTCGGTCTTAACCAATTACAATGCTTGTCTGAACAACGAGAACAATATTAAGACTCTCCTGGGATCATAGAAGAAGAATTCCTTCAGCTTTCAATGGGCCCCTGATAACAAGAGAAGAACAACAATATCAAACCGCTTTTGTGAAAAGGGCCAATTATATATGGCATGGCATTCACACGTATGCCAAGCTGTTCAGCGCTTGCACCAGTTACTCGTGATGTACCTGCAAGGAGCTGTTCATACAGGGAATGGTAGTGAGTAAGTCAATTCCCAGTATTTCTTCTTGTTTATATCGACTTGAAAGAAAACGAACGATCCTATATTCTTTAAACATCTTTATGCCATTGATAAATACCCGTAGAATGCTAGATTACAGTATTCTTTCAGCCATAATTGTGTATAAGCGAAATTTCACTAGCATACATCACACACCCGTAAGCACCCATTTAACTTAAAAAAAAAGGTAACACTAATTAATTCAATAAATTAGAGATTATCAACACAACATAGATATGTGTGTGCGTCCGGAGTAAATACTGTTGTCCTGAGTAAGCGGTCTTTGTTACTGTCTATGTTTAATGAGAAGTCGGTATATTGCACTAGTGAGAGAAGTAGAAGTCCATGCCACGTTTCTGGCCGGCACTGCCTCCGCGTCCGCCTCCGCGTGCACCGCCACCACGCCCGCCGCCGCCGCCACGCCCGCCGCGCCCACTACCCGGGCGCCCGCCACCCTGCAACACACAATACCATCCTTTCAGTGGTTGGAAATACTTCAGTTCTACACAAGTACTCTTCTCCCACTGGCTAATGGCTGGTATCCAATAGTTGTCTTTTTGTTCATTTAAATCAATCTAGAGGTTAAATGAGACTTACCTTGGTAAAAGGTGATATTTGACCTAAAGTCTACAATGTTATGAGGTCATCGGATGCAGCCACGGAGATGTAGCGCTCGCTGGGTACCAACAGTATTTAATATCCATAGAAGCAAAAGGTGACCTACCGCTATGAGTAACTCAGAATTATGGGTAGGGAGACAACAGGCGAGACCTTTGCCTCAGTGGGGGAGACTTTCATCTCACATGTATCAATGAAATAACCCTAGAACCTTACGTCCTTAGTTGTTTAGTGGGTGAGGTAAGGTACTTCTGGTCCCTCTTTAGGAGGGGAATAGGTTAGTAGGCATCAGACAGATTTATCGACCATATGAAAGCCTCCTCATGCACTTTGTTAAAGGCCATTTGTAGGCTCTCGATCTTATAGTGTTTATAAATCACACTCTCATTTAGATCTGAAAGGTCTAAGATCATCCTGAACTTCCCATTAGGTTTGGGAGGCAGGAAGATATTGGAAATGAACTGACCACTAATTCTGACACATTTCTCCAGAATTCTTTGAAGATTCCTTGATAACAATATCAAGGCTAGCCTTAGTTTTTTTTAAATTTAGTTTACTACCCTTTCTCCTACAAGGAAGTTCTTTCGGGCAATTAGTTGGGAGGTTGAGTGAGTATGGGGAGGGGATGATGGATGATTGGTGAGGCAGGATGAAGATGTGATTCTTGGACATTAAATCATTTTTTGAAACTATCCAGGTTTGTTAATTTGCCATATGTTGGAAAGAGTAAGGGAGTTACTGCCATAAGTTGGGAAGAGCAAGGGAGTCACTCTCCTGTGGAGCATTTACTATGACCCCTGCTTGTAAACAGCCGACTTGCGGTTGTACACGTACTTATCTTTGGACACCTTGTTGGACCTCCACTTCTTTTAGTAGGACTTTTGTTTTTATAAAAGTAGTCCTTTTTGAAAAAGTCCTTCTGCTCAGTTTGTGGTTCATACTTCTTTGTGATCATTTTGTCAGTCTGCCTGATCTCATCTTTGACCTTATTCATGGCTCCATTAAGATCTTCCCCTCCATAGCTATTTTGGCAGGGTTGTCATCAGACAGCAGGTTACCTCACTTTTTATCAAGGTTTTACTTAAGCAAGTACCTTCTGGTATGTGTCGTATCTGACATGGCTCTAGATAGAATGAGATTTGAATCCACCCTGACCACCATGTCTGAGACATTGGGGCAAGTTTCGTTATCAGCACTGGTGATATCACATAGCCCCATCATGGTACGAGTCAGTCATATCAAATTTGTCTTCATCCCAAGCGAGTTGACCACACTCTAGCTCATCATCTGAGCTTAAGCTGGAGTCTGACTGATAAGCAGTCTTATGCAAGTGCTTTGCCTGTGCTGTCAGCAAAAGCTATGTGGTAACATGCTTCCTCTCTCTCCCATCGAGAAAAGCCAACATCACCTCTTGGAATACATTTGTGCCATACAGAGGCCTTAGAGAGTTGGTTCAGGCTGGTCAGAAACCGTTCCCGACATCTCGTAATTTGCAGGAGATTTGGGTTTGTCAACCATGGTCTTAGACGAGCCTCGCTTATTCTTTACTTTATCCCTTTGCTCATCTTCCCTGTTGGCAAGGCAGTTGACCTAGTTAACCAGGAGCAAATCAATACTCAGTAAATGAAGAACAACCCCAGTGGTTCCAAGTTTTCAAAAGCTCCTCAGTTTAAAGACATTGAGTAATGCTTTTCAGGAGACGAAGACCTTGTTTCTCAAATTATGTAATCCTCCTGAAATCGGTTCTCCAACTGGAACCAAAATGAGTAACTGCCAATGGTTTTACTGTGAGTAAACCACTGCTGGTACCAGGTGAGTGCTATATCTCCATCTCTCTGACAAACCAGTTACAAGAATTAGATTTATACATTCATTGTGCTGAGAAAAGAAACATATCATTGTACAGCATTTCTTGTTATTTCTTTCAAAAACAATTTTTTGGTTTTGACCTCAGAGTATCAAATCTATGAATGGTTCATGCCTGTTATCATTCCCCTAATCAAATGGCAACAATTAATTGAGGATGGATTTGTGTTTAGTAACGATTAAGTTTTGTCAGTTATAGATAAGATTTGTAAGACAGCGACAGGTCCAACACTTGAACTCACACTTTGACATCGACAGTCTAGCGTAGTGACTTAGAACTTGTGTGTATTTTCAAAATACAAGAATTAAAAAAACACAAAAACAACAAGATTTTCATTGTAATTTGCCATTGGTAATAGTTATTTGTAACCCTGTGAATATTTTCAAGCTACATGAGGTTCGTTATAATTTGCTATTAGTAATAGTGATTTGTATCTATTCTTTCGAAACATGTCTGTTTCGGCCGACTTGGAGGTACAGTATTGTAGAATAGTGATTGTTATTATATGACAATCTCCAATTTTCTGGTCTCTGAATTATCAATTAATCTGACTACATGTTGTACTTTCATCCAGAAAATTAGTCTTACCCGTTTCATCCTGCTCCACTCAGGGGCGATGACCATGGGGTTCGGGTAGGTCTCACCCAGGCTGACATTAGCCCTGGTGAGGGCGGTTGGCGGGAGGGTCCACAGGGTGTGGATGTCTCCACCCTTCACCCCCTCCAACTCAGGCAACCACAACCGTACGTAGTCACCCTGAAACCGGATATGAGAGATGTAGGGATGTGTCTCAATGACGGCAGTGGGGACAAAATCATTCTGGAGATCTACAGCTATAGCATATAGTAAATTGATATTAACTCTACTTTAAAATTTTCGCTTACTAAATTGTCATAATCATGTCTCATTAATTAATATAAATCATGAATAAATGTAGCAATATCGGTTTAAACCTATACGAATTATTCTAACAGAACTTGTATAATATGAATCTTTAAGATATACATGCAGCTTATATAGGTGGATCACAGAAATAATTTTTTTGTAAATGAGGTCTGTCGTTTAAGATTATTTCCTTCTTAAATTAATTATAACAGATGAGTTTTACTGGATTTAGCGAAGCAATTCATGTTGTATATTCGACACTATGTAGACGTGTGTTCAATTACATTTTTTCCTCGTTGTTTTGGTCGTAAATATTCACTGAGTTCGAAGATATATTTCTGACCAAAACAACTCGGAACAGATTTTAGTCAGTCACACTAACCATGTTTCCATATATTACTCTCGCACGGATGTGACAAAAGATCCCGATGAAATATGTTCAACGGTAAGTATAACTTACGTTTGGGTCGTAATCCAGACCCTGCTTCACCATGTTGAACTTGCGGTCTTGCCTCGGGTCGTTCCCCACACCTGCACTGTACAGCCAGTTCCCGTAGTTACTGCACACGTCGTGGTCAATCTGAAAGGAAATTCACCTTAAAAACTGGGGTGGTGATGGTTTCGCTGGTGATGAAATTCTCGGCTCGACCCATAAATATGAGAAATCTTACAGGAGAGTGAACATGCATATACATGTATATAAATGGGATTCAAAAGCTGCTGACGCTTATACATCCTTGATTTCACTTCCCATCACTATGAAGCAATATAGGTTAGATGACGTTATATATACTCTGTGTTATAGACCTTGAAATGAATGATATAATACATTATTGATAATAATCAACTTGGGTTCGCGTATGGGGGCGGGGGGGGGGGGTGTAGAAATAAGCATACATGGCTTCTTTCACTGTTTTATTTGACAAAATGATGACTTCGCATCATTAAATAATTTGTCAATTGATGCTGTCAAGTATGATGGCTATGGTCTGGCTGACTTATCCGCGGTGTGATCTGACAGATATGTATCGCTGCATCTAGATAAAGGTTCCTTACATTTTCTAAATTGGTAGTACCTGAAAGTGAACACTCACCAGCATACTTTCAAACCACTCAGCCCCAAGTCGCCAGTCCAGGTGCAAGTCTTTGGTGAGGAAACTTGCCACATTCTGCCAAAATGTAAATTCATAATACTGTTATTATTACTTCAGGTAGAGAGAGGCTTATGAAGATTCTCTTTGTAAAGAACATACGAACGTGATACACTGAGGATTTAATCTGTACCTAGAAACAATCAAGTCGATAGAAACTGATAAGAATGACAGCAGCATTGTGGAACAGGTATGACGGTCTATAACTGATCAGAACTTTAGAGTAAATGGACCTGAGATAAGTGGATACCAGTTAATTGAATAAATTAAAAATAAGCCCCACCTGTCGGCCTCTGTTGGACATGAATCCTGTCTCCTTCAGTTCTCGCATGTTCGCGTCCACAAAAGGTACTCCCGTCTGTCCATCTGGAACCATGTCAGTATTGTCTTTATTATCCATGAACATCATCCATCAGGAAATTGTAAGATAGCTTAAGTGTGGCCAAATGCGTGGTATCATTTTTTTTTAATCAAATAAAGCTATTCTAATCTCTTTATTGAGAACTACTTTGTTAAGATTTTCACGAAGAAGGCCTCTAGGTATATAAACGTCATGGAACCAATAAAATAGGCGGGATGTCTATCGTTATGAGACATCTAATACATTGTTGAAAGGTTCTTTTGCACAACACTTAATGTATATATACCTTATAAATACCTATAACCCTTTACAACTTACCTTTCCAAGCTTTAAATGCCTTCAGATCCTTCTTCCATGGTATGTCCTTACCCAAAAGCCCTGAAACAAGATGGCGGGATAACCACTAATGCTCAATTTAAGGAGAACGGAATCACGAAACAGCAACGGAACAAGTTGTAAAAGATGACGTCCACTCTGATGTGAGGCTAAGACCTCGTTTCTCTTACATGGATACCACTAGAAAAACACGTAAAGAAATATCTTATACTACGTAGGTATGACACAGCGTAAACATGGTAATCTATGATCTTCGTTGAATTATTAGTTAATGACATATCTTTCTGAACTCACCACTTCTGTAAAATAGTCGATCTCCGAATTTCAGTGCGACAAACTTGAAATAATCTCTCCAGAGAAGTTCGAATATGACCCAGTACGTGGACTGGTTGTTCGTTCGCTCTTTCTCGTAGCGTTTGATTTCCCAGTATATTTGACGCGGCGATATGTTGCCATTAGCTAACCTGAAATATGAAAAATGAGAATGGGGGTTTATATAGACAGTCACCAGGGTGAGAACTTGGTGAAGAAATGTAACTGAAACGTACGTTAAGAGAGTGATGTAGGCCATAACAAGCACCAGAACTTGTAGGAGAAGTGCATATTCAAATCTTTATGAAGACAGTGATAGAGGCCCTTAACAAGCATAAGAACTTGCTGGAGAAGTGCATATTCAAATCTTGATACATCGTGATTTAACCACTGACCAGGGTGAGAACTTGGTGGAGAAGTCGGCACCGATAAGGCCGTTCCTCGTCTCCTTGTAGGTGGCCACCAGGTTGGAGGTCCACAGGTAGTGATGGAGACGTGCTAGTCCCGCAGTCTCGCCGCCATTGTAGGGGAACGCCGTGCGCGCGTCCCGCTGCGGGGCTAGGGACACAACATGGACGCTTTCTGTTAGTGTTTTCATACAGGAGATAAAGTAATGCAGGAATGTTGAAACGTCCAATGGTGTTGTAATAGATTACAAGGATGCAAGTTGCGGTCATGAAAAAAGGAAATATTTTCCATGTGGATTTTACTGCCTTGGAGAGACTGAGAAGAAATGGATGAATGGGTAGGAGATATTAATGTCTATGTCTTCCAGATGTCCGAAGAGGCAAGGTTATTTAACTCGATCCCGGTTCAGAGTTACTCAGTGTTCTTTGTATTAACTCATACACTCCTGTCAACTCTTTACAAATAGTCGATAGGACTTCAACATGTTTGCCGACGATTACAAAGAGATTTTGTCAAAACCCATCTTGATTGACGACGTTCAACAAGAAAATTTGTAAAAAAGAGAATTCGATTTTCAACGATCCCAGTTAAGGTTAACAAGAGCGATGAGACTCACATTCTATGCCGAACTCTTTGATATCAGGTATGTCTCCAACAGTGATACCGTCAGGTAGGGCTGGCAGTGTGTCAGGCATTTTTATCAGACTTCTTATCACACCCTGAGACTCTACTCTCTTCCTGAACTCTGTGTACACGTTGGGAACTCTGCAAAAGAAGCAACATAATACAATCCAACTGCTGTGGTCCGACAATAGAGGAACAGTTAATTACACCAAGGATCATTTCACCTTTCAATATTGTATATGGTGAATACCCTCCGAAATGTAAATGCTGCAAGTATTTGACAACTCTCACTGCGGTATTCCAATGAGGAGTATGACAATGGGTCTGTCGGGTCTTATTGAGCTAAGTGGCATTCACCTTCATCTCAAATAGACTGGTCTAGGTGGGAGGAAAAAACACAAACCACATAAACATTCAGTATTTGTTGTCGGTTGACTGATAACTTAAACAGTTTAAGCCTTTCAATACAATCACTTCCCTATTCTTGGCGATAAACAGCTGGTTGACCAACTAGTTTCGGCAACTATGAGGTAGTCTTCATTAGGGTCTAGAGCTAAATGGATGGTGGAGGACACTCATCCTCGAGTCTAGGTTTTCAGCTGTGCCCGCTTTACTATTAAGTGACATTCCAGGGTTTCCATTAAATCCATTATTCGTGGCGAGATGGTTTACAACTTACTGGCTGGCAGAGAAGGGGACATCTTCAGGGTGATAGAGGGTGGAACTCCACACTGTCTGTACAGGGACGCCGCATTTCTTCACGGCCGCCTCAACATCCAACTCTTCCTTGGTCGCCTGTACACACACGTCATCTTAATTTAATACTCGGCATATATTTAAGCATATAGCTGAAGCGGGTTGCGAATAGACAGTAATAAACTAGAAAAGATATCTGTTTTGTTTGATCTTATTCTGTAAAATACTCATATGTTCTGTTGGGGAAACGAAGCACCAAACATAGGCTTATAAAACTTACTTTACAATGTTGTCATCTTAACACTTAACATAAACACAAAAGTCAGTCCAGCTTTCTGCCCATTACAATATTTCAGGTAATTATTTGGAGGTCCGTCGACAACGACATGTTATTTCCATCCCTCAACAGAATTCAATTACAGTTCGATTTCAGTATAGTTGATGAAGCAATGCATTTTAGGTTTTCTACACAGTGATATATGAATTAATTTTATGAAAGCAATAAATTACTTTAAACTGGATATACTTCATTGCCAGTAAAGGGATATTTCATATCTACCGATATCTATTGCAATTAATGTTCTAACTACATGCTGATCTTACCTCTTCACTTAAGATTATTGAATGCGTGTTCTGCTTTCCTATGTCACTGATTACTTCAGGAATAACTTCCTCGGGTTTTCCTTTGCGCACGATCAAGTCACTGTAAAACACAATACATGAATCAAGCACATTTTACAGAGATTAACTTAGGGAAATGAAATTGTTTTGTACGTCATTGGGCACAGAATCAATAGTGCTATTCCTTAACCTACCATTTGGAGGATTGACACCAGTGGCGGTCGTGCCTTGAGCCGGGAGATGTTACCACGAGCGACTTTGACGGGGTCAGCACTGTGGTTGTTGCTGGCTGACCTTTGGAGCTGGGCCGCCAGCTCTTCACATCGGACAAGGATACTTTCTGGCTAGAGTGCTAACAGGAGATGGCAACTAGTGTCTTAGGAGTTATACATCGGTATTACCATCTGATGTTGGGGGATAGTAATCTGAATGAAGGAGTCCAAGACCACGTTCCCATTACAAGCTTTATTGGAGGTGTTATCGCAATGATGGCAACCTGCACATTGACAAGTACATCAAGCTGCCGTGCTGTATGATTACTAGGTGTGTATGCGTGGGGGCAACGGTATTGAACTAAGGGATGCCCCTCGCAGACTGTTATGTGGGGCGAGCTTGGCCACTTAAGGCAAGGAGAAGTGCATGCCTCTTTCTCAATAGAGAATTTGACTAATTCCTTTCTTTCCATGACAGACAGAATAATCAGTCTGAGTAAAAATTGATCCCTACCTTCCATGTTTGAGTAAAGTCTGCCTCAGATCTTGTAGACTCTCCAGAAGAAACTTGAGCCTGTGAGGCCCAGTTTTGGCGAGGTCAAAGTGCCATGTGCCATTGTAGTGTCTGGGGTCGAAGCAATACAACGGCAGCACTCTTCCGCCAACTCTAGCTGCTTGGAAAAGCACCTGTATAGACAAAAATACACTTATGAATACATTAAGCTAGTATCTCTCATTTGCACATGACAAAACAAGGGGCATATTTAAGGGGCAGGGGACACACCCCCCTCCCCCACCGAAATCTTGTGAAGGATGGACTGTTCCTCCCGTGTACCCCGCCCTTGGGTACCCCCTGTCTACATACAATCTTGTGGATATGGTGCGAAACTAAGATGTGAAAGCGATGCCGCTTCACTGCTAAAGCGTGAACTGAAAAACAATAGTGAGACAAACATATAAATAGGCCATGCAGGGCATGTTTCCAATCGAAGTCTTCCTCTTTCGTGAATTTACTTATCTTTTCTTACTCTTATCTGTTTAACAGAATGTTAATATTTCTTGCAAGTGAAAATATATTATAGAACCCTTGTATACCATTGCATCTAATATCCAAGTCCCTATATGTGTTACTATTAACATGACTCACCTACTGTAGGCTGCTGCCATCTGTGAGCAACTCTAACAACTATTCATGTATGACCTCTACGTGGTATTTCTAGGAACAGGGCATTATTACATACTTCTCTCACTCTGTCCATAGCCTTGGTACCATGAAGACATAGGAAAAAATGCTGCCATATTAATCCACCTTGATCCTGCCTTAGTTCCCATGTTTCACATAACCACACACTACATATGCCTTCAAGGCATCAGACTAAATTTTGCTTCTTTTCCAAAACGGTTGGAGTTTTCATTTAAATTACGGGGCAACTTCGTTTCAGGGAGGGAAGGGGGGAACTCTCCAGTAACCCGTTAGGCTTTAGAATGCCCCTCCCCCTACCAACCCTCCTGGGATGATGATTATGTATAGGCCTCAAGGATCTTTATGGAAATTCAAAGTTCGGATCAACAAACGAGGAACACGACTGAATATCAAACACATAAGGCTAAAAACAAAACAGTAGAGCCCATTATCAGGGTATTGCGGTTAACAATAAATCATCATCTTTCATGGTAGATATTTCTTATTCTTGTAAAAAAAAAAAAAAAAAAAAAAAATTGAGGGTCCAAATGTATCGGAATGTAGATCTATGGAACCCGATCTTTGTGTCTGTGGTTGGCTGTGCAGGATTGTATGGTAGTCATAGAGTATCTTTCTAGACTAAATCTAGACTGTAGATGGTCAAGGTAAAGTTACTTTAATCCTGTTCTATGTCAATATAAATGTGAGAAACTGCAGAAGACTGTACAGTGTACAAGTGACTGGACTTGAGAAGAAGAAAAGCTTCATTGGATAACTACTTCTAAATAAACAGATAAAAGAACCGGTAGAACTAGAAGAGCTGTTTTGAAGGTTTACAACTACAAATAGGTAGATACTTATTGGTACTAAATTTGTTGATACATGTCAAGTCTGCGCAGCTACGAATAACGACCTCGCTAGTGTGCAGTAAAGAGAGCAACCCGGTCCTGTTTTTGAGTAAAGGGGTTTGGCTGGCTACAGATCTTCATGCTCATATTATCGCTCACTATTTAAAAACCATAAATAAACTGATTACACTTATCTAGCCTGTCAGTGCTCTAAACGTAGTATTCGCTGACACTCACCTCATTGTCATGATACCTTAAGTCATTACGCAGCAGACATATTACCGCCTTAGAAGTCATGTTTCATTCGGGAATTTATGTAAACACGTACTGCCCCAGACACGTGTGTTACCCGTGTGTCTACACTCCTGCCATATGTTTAGTTTAGACCTCTCCTAATAATATCCCAAGAAT
This sequence comes from Alentia gelatinosa, assembly GCA_950022655.1. Lineage (NCBI taxonomy): Eukaryota > Metazoa > Annelida > Polychaeta > Phyllodocida > Polynoidae > Alentia > Alentia gelatinosa. Next base: position 45,945,021 of record OX465584.1, read on the forward strand.
CTGCCTGAAGAGTGTGTGTTGCATAACACGCGGAGGGATAAAATGTACGCTTAGATTACCCCTCAGGGTGTACTCTGTGCTTTGCGACACCTGGTGAGCAATGATGATACTAGTTCGTAGCCTTGTGAAATAGCTTATTCTAATCTCGTAATCGTTTCATTATGGAGAGCAATATACATTGAGATAAGTACGATACTAATAATTATGATTGCGCTTATTGAATTTAAAATAAAACGACCTACTTTCACACGCAAGGTACAATTCACACTGCACCGCTCCAGTTTATCGCAACGCAAAACGAGTTTTCCGTATGTTGCTCTAGCGCTGCAGTGTGGGTACAATTCTGTGGAAGGGAGTTTTGCAAAAGGGTGCTGCCACCTCGTGAGCATAGATGTCTCTCCCCTCCGACCACGTGACCTGATTAGGCGAATCGGAATCGGCAGAAAGTTTTGGTTGTAGCAGACGACATGTAAACACGCGAAAAATTTACGTCAGCACGAAAACGCTTTGTGACAAGACATTATATTAATATATATTAATGGTAAACTACAAAAAGAACGTGAACTCTCACTATGACAGGTATGTAAATCAACATTTAGATACCGGAAAGGAACTTTAAAGGGACATTTTCTTGAAACTTTGAAGGTTTTGGGAGATGGCATCATGCACTGATGCAGCCTTTTAATTTTTTTGTCTCCGATCAGCTGTTTCATTGTTTGCCATTTTAATTCAATTACATAGATCTAAACCATTTGAGGTTTCAAACAACCTGCAACTGTCATGATAACTTGGATTCGTGACACATTCTTTACCCTTAATTACAATTACTGATGATACTCGTGATATAAATGAACACCAATAACAGTTTGTGTATAAATTATGTGAACTTTTTGCAAATTGACGTAGCAATTGATGATAATAGCCGTTACTTTACCCAAGTCATGGTATACAAGTCTGCGAGTGTGATAATAATCATCATAATACTATGTTTGGTAATATGTTTGGGGCCGGCCATAAACTTGATAGAGTATTTCCAAACATTTTTGGGAAAACCCCTATTGCACAGGATACGCTTCTCATGAAGCCTCCCCCCCCCCCCCCCCCCAACAAAAAATACAAAACAAAACAACCAACTCCTCGCGAACACCTAAACTTTAAAGACGGATTCACAGTCACACATTGGAAATGATGTACCTAAAGCGGCTGTTCCACCAAGCCCCAACAATTTATTTTCATTGAGTGGGTTTCTGATTTTATCTCACCCCGTATGACATTATTCATTGATAACAATTTTTACATGAATCCCCCCATTAGCTATTGAGTATTGAATTCACGAACTTCGTGACCGTGGAGTACGAGTTCATAATGTTAAGCCTATGGAGAAAAATACCGGGGTGAGACAAAGCGGCTGTTCCACCAAGCTGGCCCAAGCCCCATCTTGTGGTCGCCTGTTGGTCGTCGGCTGCAGTTGCTAACCCAAATTGCACGTCGGTGGCGATAATCTGCTCGGTAGAAGAACAAAAAAAAGGTATCCCAGCCCGGCCCGACTGACAGCCGGCCCATCGCCATGCCTCCAAAACCCCATCGGTGGGGGGAGGGGCGGGAGTATGAAGATGTTGATATTGGTGGGTGTTGAAAAGGAAAAGGTTTCAAGATAAAATCTCAAGGTGTGCACATATATCCCCTTGCGATATCCATCCCACCTCCTGCTGAGCAGACCACATATTGGCGACTTTTACCCTTCCCTGCTGAGCTGAACGACCAGCCCCTGAGACATTTCCCCTGCCATATTGCAAGCACATCTCAAGGGAAAAAGTCTCAAAGTGTGCTTTGGTCTTAAAGTACAGTGCAGATTGTATCTGAAATAAGGATCCTCCCCTTGAGTACCCTTGAGACTCAAGTACCTTCTGAAAAAAATAGGCACCAAGGAGATCCTTTTGGCTATGTTGAGTACATATTTGGCAACTCAGCGGTGGGTGCATCTGTCTCACCAAAATGCCCCTCTTTTTAATTTCAAACATGTCTAGAAAAAAAATCTCATGAGATTCTGTACTTGAGGAATGGAATTTATCTGTGACAATTACCCTATCAATCTTGATTCTCAGAGAAATGATGCAACTCCTGACACAAAATCAATATCGCGTTGGAAAGCCAGCTGTAATAGTAGCCGATACACCTGAGAATGTACCCAGATACACACATCAGGGAGCTGTTTCAGAAGTCGAGTGAAGTCTATGGTTTTGAAACAGCTCTCAGGTCTGTTGTAAGATATAGGCAGCTCAGCGGACGCCGGGCCTTAGGCCACTAAAAAAATACTTGTTTCTCATCACCGCGCGCGTCAGCAAAATAGTTTTGAGAAGTTTTTTGTTTGTTTGTTTGTTTCTAAAAGAAAATGTATCAAGATGAAAAAACAAAAAAGGTTTACCCGCCGCATTCTCCTGATACAGTCAAGTGTAAGCTTGTGCATTATAACCAGACTTAGCCTAAACCTCACAGAAAAATAGTGTTTTGATAGTAAAAACTATCAAATATTGGTTAACCCATTCACGTCAGGTGATGCCTTAAGGCTTTAACCAGGGCTGGCCAGGTGATGCCTTAAGGCATCATCTGGGGCCGGCCAGGTGGTGCCTTGAGGCATCATTTACAAAATATTCGTTTTTGTGAATAAAATTGGAAATATTTGCTCAATAAACATGAAAATTTCACAGTATGTTGGTGTAACATCATATTTAACATTTTCAGGCAAAATAAAAAATAGTATTAAGGGTCACGTGTCATGTCATGTGATGCAAAGATAAAATTATCAGAATTTGGCCTCTAGCAGTATTAACTGGCACTAGAACCCAGCTCCCTGCCTGTGATGTTGCTGTGCGTACCCGGCACACTAGGGTTAAAAAAATAAAAGAATGCTAGATTTATTTTATGTAATTTATCAATTGATATCCCATCGGGTTTTAGAAATTATTTATGATAAGAATTTGTACTGTAACATTGGATCTTCCATATACCACAAACTTTGATGACTAATGAAAACGAAATAAAAACAACAGTGGCATAAACATGATCAATACACAGAAATTAGATATTTGTAAACGGAAATGTTGGCGTTGTGTATAAAATGTATGGGCATATACATGACACAATCTATGATGACCTTATTCAGATCATACATCACACTTTTGTGTATCTAGGTATTCCCAAAACCTTCTTTTTTTAATTCAGTAGAAGCATCTCACAATTTCTTGAGTTTTTTTCAGATACATTCAACCGTGTTATGAGTGAGATATTAGGAGTTTAGAGTGAGAGTGCAAGATAGGACCTAAATAAGTATGTCTGAAGCCCATTTTCTGACACTTCAAAGCCATCTTTGATCCACCACAAAAAACCAAAAAAAAATGTGCCCTCGTCATATTTTTCATGGCTTGGTGATGAGAAACAAGTTTTTTTTTTGAGTGGCCTTAGTAATCGTACTTGCAATCGCCAACTACTAGTACCTGATTCGGTGACTTGGGGAATCCACAGGCTATAGTCGGCGCCGGTCAGTCCTCTGGGTCTAGTCACAAAAGAAAAACGGTTCGAGCAACGCTTCCTTGCGATTATACCCTTGCAACTAATGGACAATGTTGGGTGGTGGGGGTTAGCTGGTGTCAGCTCTTTTGTGGTTGCGCAGTCAACGGCTGTCTCCTGGGTAGCTATCGGTGTAGTGGAACTGCAACAGCTGATGTTGGCCTATTTCCACGGGCATATTAGTCCAGTCAAAATAAGCTGAAAAAGGGCCTAACCAGCCTCAATAAGCAATAGATTAAATTCCAGTGGCATTCACCTCAAAATACCTTACATATATATACTGCCAGAATTAAAATTGAAAATAATCCAGTGTTAGAAGTAAGACAAATTAGCATAAATCCAATATGACCAACCACAATCTACGAATTTCCATAATTCTATTTTAACCAATGTATAAACGTGATCTAAAATGCTAAACATATGTTTTCTGAGGTAGGGAGTTTATATGAATCACACAAAAAAGATCTGTCTGGTATATTTGTATAGATTCAATATCGCTGCCTGAATCATATGAAGTACCTTAATTGTGGTTGGAATAAAGGTACAAACATAATTAAAATTAGAATGTATGTTTTCTGAGGTGGGGAATTCATGCACAACACCATGGAAGCCCTATCTGTTGAGTGAATAGGTGCTATAGGGAATAAACCTAATATGGCTGAAACATAAACATTGAAATATCATTGCCCTCCTTACAAAAATGATAGATATAGTAGTATATCATGGCAAACATATACTTTTCAGCTGAAGGAGCATTATCTATGTGTGTAAGTGATTTTCATTTGGTGATAGCTATTCTGAAAAATGATTTAGTGTTCTGGTGGCCAATTAAAAAATGGCTCCCCTAGTTATGTGCCCAAACTCATGCTCCTTTCACTAAAGGCACAATTGTGCTAATATTTGAGTTATATCTGCCCCACAACTAGGCCCTTCCTACTAGTACAAGTAGCGGTAGCGTACCCTTAGAACATTAAACCCTTGGGGCAAATTACTGATTCGATATCATTTCTAAAATAGGGCGGGTAAGGTGCCACTCGAGGGAGGGACTCAAGGGCCTCGAGGGGCCCCAGAGGCTCCCAAAGGTAACACTCTGGGACACTATGAGGCATGCCAGCTGGTTCTCTGGTCCCTGGAAGTAATGTCAGGATGCCAACAGGTTTACCATAAACTCCGGGGGTGCCTTCTGGAGTCAAGTCTAATCATTTGTACGTTATCATTCTTAACGACATGTAATATCAAGGGTAATACAGATATGAAATAATCATCACTTCTTTAAGTGCATGTATCGATTATGTAATTCCTTATTTGTGCATACTCGTGGTAATTGGATTATGAATGGATAACTTTACAGAGTAATTATATTTTCAGGCATTTCAGGCATTTTCAAACGAGCATTAGCCCCAGACTGTCCCATTCAGCCAGTAATACAATGCAAGAAACTCCGGCGGTCTACTCGACTAGAAATAAGAGAACAGACAGAAACGAAAGAACGGGCTATACAAGATGAGCCTTTAGGCTATTTTGAAATACTTCCACTCGAGTTAAAATTCCTTCTGTTTACATATCTACCAGGTATGTGTATTATTCAACAAGGTTGTAACCTTTCACGTCGGTAAGGATTAATTTAAGCATTTGCAATTCTGTAACATTCTAATTTGTATATCTATATGGGTCGGGATCATGGGTAATCAACACGATGAACAGGCGATAGAGGATACCTCATGACACAACCGATACGGAGCTCTCACAATTAAAGGATAGATGGCGTTTGTGAGCCTAAAATACCTCAATCCAGAGTCAGTCGAAAGTATAACTACAAAAAATATTAAAGGTTTTTTAATGTTCCTCCCCACCCCCCAAAAAAGCCCCCAAACTTCCATACAATTGTTGAGACATTGCTACAAGTTTCTCTTGACATTGATTCTTTGTTTTATCTACAGTGGAGGAACTGAGTCTACTTACCATCACATCGAAGGCCATGCGCAATGCAGTAGAACTTTACAAGAACACTACGTGGTCCCAACAGTACCTTCTACCGAAACCACTCAGCCACCAGTTTATTCCAGAGCCAGAACATGTGTACTACAGCACACAGTTTCACCGATTAGGCGAGTAGTATAATTGATCACGTCCAAAGTTCAGCACCACTGATAAAACTCTTTGAAATCTTTTTACCTATGAGAGCGTTCGTAGTCTCTGGTTTGAGTTAAAAATTCCGTAGAACCTTGATCCGAACAAAACGGAATGAGCCAGATAGTCGAACTGAATCTGTTTCAGGTGTGTAATTTATTTTCAGGCCTGGCAATTTATATTTTCTTTTTGCATCTTACTGTCGTATAAAACGTACTGATATCAACATTGACTCAACATTCAAAGGTTAAACATGTTTTTCGATAAGAATCAGCATTATCTTAATAAGTAAACTCTTATTAATTGGTCACTTCTTGATGATATCGTTATATCTTTATTTGAATCATAGCATCTTACTTGCAGCATTGTTGATGAAGCGTGCGACATGCCTATACACAACAAAAGACAGATTGAAGATTATACAACAGTTCTTGCAAAAGGTAATCCTTTGCGATTTTGGGAACTATATATTACAGATTACACTCAGTTAAAAAAAAAGTGATTCTAATAAATATCAATGACCTGCTGTTACACTTCATAGTAAGATACACTTTTATGTATCACTTCTTTTAAATGCGTTTTAAATTTGTCATGTCTTGCAACTGTCTGCTACATCTACTGGTAGCTGACTGAAATATTTACTAACAATGTATAGAAGAGTGCTGGAACTTTTCTGTTCGGGGTCTTCCTACCTTTAATTTCACTTTGTTTCCCCCTCTGGACCAAATATGCGGGGCACTGATCTATACCCTTTTTTGGACATCTGTCCCTCTATTTTTCCGCAGCACCACACGGTCACTTAAGTGTGGCTTTTTTGGAATTTGTTCCGAAATATAGACTGATTATATGGCTACACGGAATTTGAAACTATAACAATATATAAAGATACATGGAGAAATTGAAACGGAAATCTCGAGTTGGTCAAAGTCTACTCAACATTCTTTATCTTCTTACAAAGCATCTACTTGTTAATCTTCTACAAGGGGTTTGAATCAGACCTGGGGCCTGTTGAATGATCTAGACTCGTACGTGAAGGCCCTTTTCTATACGCCACGAAGACCAAGGGACGACCTGGTTCAACTTTATTCAATACTTTGTACGAGATACAAAAAAGGGTCTTTATGTACCAGTCTATATCATTCAACAGACCCCAGGCTGGCCTGTACCAGGTGACGACCTGCTGATGGAATAGAGAACTGTAACAAATTTACCACATTCACTTAGAAAATAAATACCTGCTGAGAACATATTTTACGTCCTGTTTGTAGTACCTCTGCAACTACCACAAGACGTGCCAGGCCCCGGAGCGCTGCGTCGCGCTGACGTGCTACGGTAGCTTCGTGCACACCATCATCGCCGGGTGGGACGACAAGGAATGCACCAAGGTCTTTGACACCATCGGCACCAACACTTACATGCTGAAACATCTACAAAGCATCATCAAGGCCAAGCCAGGTAGTCAATCATTGGTCTACTATCAACGAGCCATCCATGAAGTATGTACGCAGAATTTTTGAAATTTTGGACCCACCCCCTCTCAATCTTGTTCGCAAAAGACCAAAGAAGGAACATAGATACAATTTTCAACATATTTGACCCCTCCACCCACCCACCCTCTCCCCTCAATATGTACGTACTTTATGGATGACCCTCAAGCAGCACTTGAGGGCGTAGTGAATTCAAAAACATCAAAGTGTAGCATTGTTTCCTAATGGTAAAAAGATTAAAACAAGATAATTCATGATGATATACAGGATATGTATAATCAAAGTGATTGATTATCATTATTTTAGTATGTTGAAAGATCCACATAAATCCCAAAAAGCTGATTTTTGATTAAAGTGATTTATTGGGGTGTAATTTTACATCGGGATAGGGGGCAGTGGTGTAGGGATGGTCGCAACGTTTCGTCTGCTTTTAGGAGACTTCTTCAGGCAATAATTCTAAATCTTTATTATTCTTAAGCTTTACTGTTTCGCATGCCGTTTACGTTTTAACCATTTGATGACATAGGGGTATCTGCTTTGAATATTTTGTACTGGATGGCGCCACTGTATCTCAACAGGATATTGGGGTATACTGAATCCAGTCTCTCCATTTTCCAAAAAGCACACTAGATGTCGCGACAGCGTTGTCCAAAACCTGCCTCATCGAACTTACCCTGAAACCTTTTTGGGTGCATGTCCACTTGAACTCTCATTGAGAGGTTGAAAATCAAACGTAGCAACAGCTCTGACACTGACATGTGGCTTGATAGCAATGTGACGACAGAAATTAAGATGACCAAGAGGAGTAGCCAATATTGTAACAAATGCCCTTGATCGAGCAAATTCAATTTCAAGAATCACAGGCAATTCATGGATAACACTCTCAAATCCATTATCATTGATGCAATTATAAAGTTTCATTAAACACATTCCAGGGGATAAAAATGATTCCCCTTAATCCAACCTGTGGATTAAATAATATAGAGGACTTGGTATTTTGAATAAAGTGAGAATAGGTCATTTCCACAGTGCAAGCCTTCTCTTCACATTTCTTGGCATTGATTTCCCATCAGACCAGTAGTCGAGTCCCCGTGTAGCCATGATTGAGTTTCATTGTTCTCAAGACTTTGTTCTCCAAATGTTGTATTCGGCGAAATGCGCCGTTGGTAAATGCACACGTGATTTTGTACCTCATCAATATTCCTCAGTCGAATGATGGATACAGTTACAGTCATCTTCGTATCAGTAATGATACGAAAGATGACATTAAGTATCCATTACTCCAATTCATTTAAAAAGTGATTACCTCATTCGTTCTAGTAATAAGAGATCAAATTATGCTGTGGCTCACATTAAATGCAATACAAAGGCTACACTAGCCACTATGGTCAACCAAATCCGTGATTTTGCCTATGGAACCGAAATATTTATGCAAGATTCAAGCACAGGCCCCGGCCATGACCAACCGACCAACATGAAACAGATTCAAGGCTCATAAAGAAACAGTGAAACAAAGGACTAGCAAGGCCACAAGATTAGGTATGCCTCATGTTTATTGGCGCCAGCCGGTACATAGACAGTGTTCCGATATGAATACAGCTAGACCATGTTATTGACCATGTAGCTAGACTGAATTAATTAATCAGTATCACAAGTGTCCTTGTGCAATCATGTCCAGACGAGTTGTTATTTTTATGAAGCTAAATACCGTCTGATAGGTGAAAGGGATTGACGTTACTACAATATATTCAGAGCTTTATACAATCTACTTAAGTTTGATTTTTGACTGGAACCTGAATCAAACAAGTAACTTTTCTATCTTTTTAAATGAGACATAGTACCTTCATCAGAGTAGATACTCTTCCTCGCACCGTTTCAACACTTGTGTCTGAGATACACATATATAGTGCCAACAACATAGAAATGATTCAGAAGTTATCAGTTAGTCGTTCGGTCTGCTGGGGTGGACAGAAATTACCAACCTGTTCACCCTCTTGGTCGCCTCGCCTCCTCGTGGTGCAGACCGTATATGCTTGCACGCAAGCACAACTAAAGTGACCAGGGTGGGGAGTTAGCTCAGTAGCAAAAGACTGGACTTGTAATCTCAAGGTTGTCAGACTTTGTTGATTCAAGTCCCACTGCAGCCACTTTTCTCCTTCACCCCCAGCAGCGGTAGATTTACTGCCATATCAAAGGCCAATCCTTCTCATGCCATGTCTATGTGGTGTGGGAAGTAAAATAACTCTCACCTCAGTAAAAGTGTAGGGGTGAGATTTCTACCTAAATTCATCACATAGATTCAATCACCACCCTTGTGGTGTAAAAGAACCTTAGGAAAGTCTGGTGAGAACCTGAAATGGTTAACTGGACGTTAAATCAAACCAGCAAACAAGTTAGTCGTTCATAATTCGGAATATTCAAATGATATTTATAGCTGTTTGAGCAGGTCATTTGACTGCTTATACACTTATGTTAATCGCTTTATGTATTTCATATTGTTCTTATAGTTGTTTCTCCTTACTGCTTGCGATAAACAAATACCACATATAAACAACAACAGCATATGAAATACAATTTTTTTTAGACAAATTGGGAGCAGATCTTTATCCGCAACCATTAATCTAGGAATTTAGAAACAATTATTTTGAAACCTTGTTTTAAAAACCGGTAGGTTGATATTTATCTCAATTACGGATGTCAAAGACCAAATCTAATTATTCCAAAATGCCTGGTTATGGAACAACACGAGAGAGAAGGTCCTCTCTATTACCAAATGTGAATTAGAAAAAAACCACTATTGAATCATGTTCCTGAATATTCCGTCTATTGTTGAGTATTTTCTAAACATAATGACAAAAAGCTAAGAAGGGTGTGCCCAGCAAGTTAGCAGTAAGGTCGCGACAAGGAGCTGTGCCACTTAAATGAAGGAAAGTAGGTGCCTTGGACGTGTGCCACGCGACGTACAACCACCCTTGGTGGCTGCTTCAGGAGTTCAATAGGAGGTTGACCTCACGACCAAGGTCTTTCATTCTAGTAAGCTACAACGTTCAATAAACCGTATTGCATCTCGTATCTGGACCAATAGATCAGTGTTCCTCTATCGCCGTGGAAAATTTGGATATAGGGGTGGTTTTGTAATGATAACCTATTTTCAGCCACATTTGAGGCTGAATAGCCGATTCTGATTTATGATAACACTATCAATCAAATGTCACAAAGAATCCATTGCTAATATCGCTGTATCAAACTTTTCTAGAATTAAAAAAAGATCTATTGTGCATTTGTCAAGTGTGGACCCCACTTTGTATCATTTCTAGTTGTACGAGTAGTTAGATTTTCCTAGTTCCAGGATTGAAGCATGTAGAGACTAACCCGCCGTTTACACGAGACGACTAAAAACGTGACGACTGTAGATCGTAGGGCCAATAGTCGTTAGGTGTTGCTTGATTACACAATATTGACCACAATGGTCGTGCACCCCAGAATGTCCTCAAGCGTTACACTATACGACCTTTTGTAGGAATAAGTGTAGACGACCAATTCAAGTCTGATTCTGAGTCGCCGTCGTCAGAGCGTGTCGTATAGCCGTCAGGTGGTGTAATTAGACAATCTGTAGTCGTCACTGGCTTGGCGTTTACACTAGACGATTTCTAGCCTTATACTGCTGAAAGTTGTCTGGTGGTGCTGAAATCAAGAATACCCCGCCTATGATCATCTAGTGAAAACGCCGGGTTTCCGAATATTGAATGAGCTAGTTCATATGTATTCTATTGAAAGGCGGGTGCGGAACCTCCAACACAATCGCCGAGTGGCTTATGTTTTTGGTGCTTATAGGAAAAGGTAGATCATTTTGTGTCCTTCCATTGACATAATTCCGCGTGCATCATATTAGTGATATGGTGTGATGTATGTGGCCTAAACTTATACAGTTAAGTTCTGCGAACTTACTTCTTACTGGTGGTTGGTAAGATGGTGTGTGTGTTCGAAAAAGAAAGGAGAAGAAAAAAAGTAAGTGATGTAATTTGGTGTATTTCGCAGCTCTATTCACACATCATTGAGATACAATTATTGCATTGCATACAGTCCTCAGTGCATGTTACGAGTGATATACTGCTTTGACTGTCCTACTATTAACATAGTGATGTGTGCCTCACTCATGATATAGATCTTTATGTTTTGCACCTCTGAACATACAACCATTGAGATAATTCCCGCTCGTTCCAGGGACCTACGTGGGTTTGGAGATGCACGTGCGCCTCTTCTTCCGACGCGTCTTTCTCAACCCCTGCACGACAAGCCCTGATCGTTCATTCTGGTTGGCACTCACGCTCAAACCCTTCCCGATGGTCCATCAGGCTAGAGTGTTGTTTCTTCTCTTTGGACCAATTAGTGACGGTAAGATCTTACACAATTGTATTATAAAGCATTGCAAATGGCTTCAGAATTATTTTCTACTGCCATAATTAAGCCACAACAGAGATGCACAGTGTGTTCACTGATGATAATTACTAGATACCTGGAAATGATTAAAAACGCAATTTTAGGACAAGCCATGTGGTACGAAGTGCACAAACTATCAGTTCGTGCACATTGTGCAGAATGAAATCCGTACAGCTGGCCGATAATTGTGAGATATTCCTGCATAAGTATATATTACTATAACAGGGCCTACATATCGAGAAGTCTCACCAAAATACACAGGTAAAGGAATGTGACGGGCATGACTTGCAAAATTCTCCTAATGCGTTCTTAGCGACTAGATAAAATCCTTATTTTGAAAGATACCATCCCTTTGCAGTCACAGATGCTTTATATTTGTAAGACCTAACTTTATATGGAAGTGCGTAGAGATATATTTCTAAAAATTATAAGACTACATTTTCCGAACACATTTGATCTGCAATATCTTACTGTCTTTAGTACATCATAGCTTGAACGGAATGTAACTACTGTCCGAAAAAAGATAGGACAGACATCATCACTTAAAACTTTAAATTGGTCAATCAAAAAATAAAATACTTGTGGTTTGGATTTTCATTGACTGTTCCAGATCTGTTAGCTGCTCGCTCCAAACATTAATCATTAATTTCTTGTAGACAATTTGGTGTTATTTTTATGTCAAATGATTTAATTGGAAGGATCAGATGAGCTGACCTGATTTCTTTCCGTTTTTTTTTAATTCTTTCTAAAAATTTGCAATCAATGCAAGTAAATTGTTCTTCCATGCGAATTGCTAAATATGGGTATATATAAGGGTGACCCCTTGACTAGATCTAGCCGCATTCAGATTTAAAATCTCTTTTTGCTGCAAAAAATGAAAGATAAATCATGTCTATTTCTTTATTTTAGACCTCGAGTCGAGAGCTTTGTCTGCAGCCGATGCCCAAATAAATCATGTCTATTTTCAAGTCAGAGTGCCCCATGGACTTTTGAGACTTATTGAATAGGAGACTATGAAAATAATTACATGTCATATAGTATATACCAAAATGCTAGTAGGGATGTATAAAAACCTTTTAGAATATAGCATCGTTGGTGCCCATAACAAATTGTGATGAGAAATCCCTATAAAAGAAATATATGATGTCCCACACGCCATAAGTTTTATTTCGCGATATAAAACTCATATCTCACATATTAAAGGACTTCAATGAAAAATGTTAAAAGCTATAAATATAGCAATCGCACACCTCGTGAAATAGTATCTTTAAAAAGTAATGAATTATTTACGGACAAAATCGGAGCGTACATCACATCTAGATGAAGTAAAAACAAAAAGAGATAATTCTGTTAAAATTAGTTAAAGCTATCTCATTAATTGAGAAACATGAATATATATGCGGATGAACTCGAAAATGTATATAAATGGTGAAATTTCAGAGTCAATTGGTTGTGTTCCAGAAGAAATTCAGTGGCATGAGATGTGTGAGAGCACGCCGGTGAACCAGGAGCAAGCCGTGCGCTGTTTTACCGACCTGGCCAACGCTTTCCGCGTCCTGCATCACCACAGTACGGAATGGACGGAGGACAACATCATCTCCGTCATAGACGAACTCACAAGTAAGTCACAATATTCCACTCCTCTCACACACAGATAGATGGTTGTCAGACGAGCGCAGCATCACCACATGCTCATTTTCTGTTACCAAGGACGGCAGGGTATTGTTACCCCCACCAGCAGAATTCTCCCCGCCAGGTGTGCTGTGTGTAGGCACTATCGATGACGACTCACTAGAAAATGGTGCCACAAATAATAAAGATTATTATAAGGTATACAACTGCCGTTATGCAATAACGGATCCATGAGCACACTGTGCAAAAGCTGGATTGTAAACAAGATGATGATGAAGTAATGATCAATACAGAACAATTATCAATATCGTCTACAGTCGGCCATAATCCATATTAGTCTGACTGTAACCAGTACGATACCACATTAGGCAACAGCCAATATGGTCCTCACTATTAATGAGTTTTACCATCATGACAATCTTCCAATTAGTTACCACTATCTAGATATCAGTTTATCATCATAAAATCGTGTGAATTCGCGATAGTGAATATACGATGTCAAATATGGTTAACCATCACCAAATTCATATACTACTACAACCTTCATGTACTCCCACACTGAATGTATGAGCAATTTGTGGCATTATTTACATGCAGTCCCACGCGGACCTGCTACCATCACCAAATTCATATACTACTACCACCATCATATACTACTGACTACCACACTGAAGGTATGGGCGAGTGTGGCAGTGTTTACATGCAGTCCTGTGGGGCCCTGCTAGTGACTGTGCAGGGCCTAGCCACTGCTAAAATGAAAGTCTACTGGTGAAAGACGCACCTCTTCGAAAATAAGAACCATTGTAAAGACTTTAAATACAAGCCTTGAACATCTTTAGAAAATATCTAAAAAAGGCTCCATCAAATTAAAGAAAATGTTCTTCTTCTCACCACATTTTCTTTTGGTATTTCGTTTATTTACCAAAGATACACAAGAAAAGCAAAATCCATTTGAGTAATTTGGGGGGGATGCTACTGATTTTTAAATAACACTTAATACTTTTCAGCGTTTCGAACCTTTCTTCATAGTACTTTTTCTATGTAAGTTCCATATTTTTGTCTTAGTCGATGAGTTATTTTTCTATCCTTCCTTCTTCAGCCATCTTCTTCGACCAGAATTGTGATAAAAGAACTTAAAACTATTAAAAGGCTCTCGTAGTCCGGATAATACCGATAATTATGGGTGATTATATCACATTTTAACTCAAAGTAAACCGTATTTGTGTTTTTATTGTTGTAGTCCACAGCACAGACCCGTTTCTCGCCTCTTTTTTCGCAGGCGTGTTTAATATTGATTGACCTTTAACGAATGATTACATCGGCCTTTTTTTAACCTGATTTGTTCGATGCTATGTGCTGCATCGATTTCTCTTTTATACCCCTTTGACCCGGACCGCTTCTTTCTTCCTCTCTAGAACCTTTTAACAAGTTGTTTCAATTGAAGTCCATGAGGGTTGATATAGTGAGTGAAATTCCTCCTTTAAAATTTACATCATGATATAAGCAAGTTCTTTCTAAAGAATATAGGATGTGTCTGGAGGAGTTAGGTTCATCCGTACCCCAAGAGAGCAGTGGAAACAAATTCTTAGCTGTAAATGCCACAAGGTAGACTAGGTTAATTAAATATTCCCATTAGCTGCGCTGAGCACAGATTGCAGCAAGCCGCACGCCCGGCTGAGATGAATGTTAATTGGTTGTTGTGGTGTCCCTTGTCTGATCGCTCCACGCTAGCTCTAATTATTGGAATGGGAATTCGATTCTCGAGCAGTTTAACTATCACCTTTAATGGACAAGTCTGAGTCTGTTTTAACCGCCAAGAAACTGTATCATTTAGTGATGTTAACTCGGACTGCATTTATATATTCTAGAGTTACTGAATTAAAATCAATATTGGTAATTCCAAATGAAGGAAATAGTACACAATTATTAAAAGATGTGAATTTCTGAACATTTTCTGAACATCCTGAACATTTAGTAGAATAGGAAATTTCAAACAGACAATATCATTTCCGTTTCACTGATACTGTCATTGCTATTGATCGTATTCTTACACCTATGGCAGTCAAAACACAGCCAGCCAATTATCCGAGATAGTTTTAATCTATATTGTTTTAATTCCCGTCTGAGAGGGTGCAAATAAAAATATCCCTCAAATTGTCGAATTTTTGGTAAAAGTTTGCATTTTTTCATTGTTTGTTTGCAATATGCTGAAGCAGAAAGATGGGCGAATGACGTCCATGGGTCCATGGAGAAAAATAATTTAGAATACAACACACTTTCATCTCTTTCGCTGGTAGAATGATACTTTAAATGCAAACGTAGACAGTGAGATTCAATCGAGATAATGTATATTCAAAAGTTTCTGGAGTTCTTTTGTCTAGTGAAAATGATAGGTTGTTATGCATGCACTCTCCTAGGAAAGCAACAAATTCCACTTACACTTGTGTTGCGATCAAGTAACAAGATAACAGAAGGAACAACCCAGATAGCAATTCTAGCGGGGTATTCTCAGAAGAGACTAAGAGAGTGAGACTGCGAAGATTGGCTTATTATCACCTAGATGAGAGAGTGAGGCGGCCTGCACAATGGTCGCTATCAGAGAAGAAGGGGCATCTGTTAGAGAGTACTGCTCGAAAGTCGGACTGGGTTTCCTTCTCAGCTGGCACAATGCCGCCTGGAGCTGCGAATCAAGGCGCTGACTCCGTAGACTCACTTAGTCTCGTGGCAGGCAGACATGGGAGAAGTCTAGACAAAGAGGCCGGTTACCCGGAATCAGTAATTACGGAGCTGCTCCGTGGAACTGGGCCTTTGTCCACATCCTGAGTCCATCCTCCCACACAGACATAACTTGAGTCAGGCCCAATTAAAATGGCCAGTCATGCCCTGGGAAGAGTATTTTAAAACATGTTTTGAGGCCGAGTCGTTTCCCGGGCAGGTCAGAGGTGAGCTGCTCTTGACCTTGGACCTTCAACTTTGCGGTAAAGTGTAATGCCCCTGCGTGACCAATGTTAACTGATCATACTCACTAAACCCGCTTACAGCAGCTTGGCTACTTTCCAGCTATAAGTGGATTCTTTTTTATATGTATGTTTTTAGACGCAGCCTCAGTCAAAGTCAAACCATTGAGTTTTTTAAGTGTTTGCACCGTATGGTATTGAATGATTTGATGGTGACAGCTAAAGGTGAACATAATTCGGAGTTCCCATTAAAGAATTAAACCTCGTTGGCACGTATTCCACAGGGTTACCTACACATGATGTCCTAATAGGTCAGAAGTCATTGTCCTATGTATTATACAAGAGCCTTGACGGCCAAAAATGCCGTTTAGTTTTGCGGTGTGAAGGCGCCATTGTGCTTAATTTGTGGATGGTCTGCCTCTGCTTTAAAGATGATGTAAAGCAATTATAGTCAGGGGGCCAGTTCCCTGAAATCCTGTTATTTAAGGAGTTTCGTTCTAGTGAAGTATAGCAGCAATTTTATTGTATCAAATGAAAGCTAAGACTTTGGCCATTCCAGATCTGGTAGCCATTTTTCTGTAAATGTGTCCATTTGACCTTTTATTAGAGGTCAAAGGTCAAAGGACATCAACTTCAAGAGGGTTTTGAAATTGAGACATATTTTGTCTTTTCTCCAAGAGTACTAAGTTGATTTCTTAGATATTTGGTAAATATATTGAGACACCATAGAGTCATCAGCTTTTGTCACCATCTTGATTTTGATCAAGGTCAAGGTCACCAAATGTAATGTTTCCATCTAGAATTTCACCCAATTTCCTTTAAAGACTAACAATAGTTTCTGTAACTTATTCTAATATGCCTGTATTTCAACTTGAAATATATATCTAGATACCTGACACCATACCCTAGTAAAGACCTAAAGATAGAATTCCCATCATGCACTATTAAGCCACAGCAAGGTCAAAGGTCAACATATATGTTCATCCAAAAGACCAACATAGGCCACTGCATTTCTCAAAAAGTATTTGGTGGATTTCTTAGATATTTAGCAAAATTATTAGGACACAATAGAGCTATTAGCCTGTGTCCCCTTCTTGATTTTTTTTCAAGGTCAAGGTCACCAAATGGAATGTTTCCTCCCAAAATTTCACAATATTTCCTATAAGGATTTACAATAGTTTCTATAACTTGTTCTAATATAGCTATATTTCAACTTGAATAATATATTTGGATACCTGGCACCATGCCCTAGCAATGGTCTAAAGCAAGTCTTCCCATCATATACCATATTCAGTTAGAAATTGTAGTGTTTCTATAAATTGACTTAAAATACCTGTAATTTAACTTGCATCACATATTATAGAAATTTATAGAAACACTACAATTTCTAACTGAATATTTGGTCAAATTTTGAGAAAACATTCCTTTTAGTGAACTTGACCTTGGGAAAAATGTTTGATTGTTGAAGAATCTTAGAGTAACATGGAATATAAATCTTTGTGTCAAATATCTAAGAGATTGGTGATATATTCTTCAAGATATGACGAAATATGTTTCAACATCAGAGGCCTATGTATGAGCAGATACAGTGACCTTTGACCTCACTGTGGCTTACTGGTGCATGATAGGAAGACTTGCTTTAGACCTTTGCTAGGGCATGGTGCCGGGTATTCAAATATATTAATCAAGTTGAAATATAGCTATATTAGAACAAGTTATAGAAACTATTGTAAATCCTTATTTATATATATTTATATATTGTGAAATTTTGGGAGGAAACATTCCATTTGGTGACCTTGACCTTGAAAAAAATCAAGAAGGGGACACAGGCTAATAGCTCTATTGTGTCCTAATAATTTTGCTCAATATCTAAGAAATCCACCAAATACTTTTTGAGAAATGAAAAAATATGTCTCAATTTCAGTGGCCTATGTTGGTCTTTTGTATGAACATATATGTTGACCTTTGACCTTGCTGTGGCTTAATAGTGCATGATGGGAATTCTATCTTTAGGTCTTTACTAGGGTATGGTGTCAGGTATCTAGATATATCATTCAAGTTGAAATACAGGCATATTAGAATAAGTTACAGAAACTATTGTTAGTCTTTAAAGGAAATTGGGTGAAATTCTGGATGGAAACATTCCATTTGGTGACCTTGACCTTGATCAAAATCAAGATGGTGACAAAAGCTGATGACTCTATGGTGTCTCAATATATTTACCAAATATCTAAGAAATCAACTTAATACTCTTGGAGAAAAGAAGACAAACTATGTCTCAATTTCAAAACCCTCTTAAAGTTGATGACCTTTGACCTTTGACCTCTAATAAAGGGTCAAATGGACACATTTACAGAAAAATGGCTACCAGATTTGGAATGGCCAAAGTCTTAGCTTTCATTTGATACAATAAAATTGCTGCTATACTTCCATGGAACGAAAAGCCACTTTTTCAGGGGCTGGCCCCCTGACTATTAAGCCCAGTTAACAAATCCACAGGAGCGCAGAATGGAGCTACCAGGTCCAATTCTCAATTGGGATTAGCGCGGGTCACTGTGCACCAGCCGCACACATGGCCTGTATAACACTGGCGACGTGTACTGCATTCAGGCCACGTATGAGACCCGTGTTCAATGCTACAGATCAGGCTGGCCTGCCTCAAAGTCGGGGCGTCCTCAGCGCCCTGAGCACTAGGATATAAGGCCAGAGACTCGGCAGGGTGATCCAATCAAGCATGGCATATAGGAGAGGGCACACACAGCCGTGGTCACTGACTTATGACATGTGTATGGTTCACTGGCACTCTCAGACTCAGTGTGAGTTAGAATTAGTATAGGGTGAGGCTGATATGTACAACTACACAACATGCCATATTTGTTAGAGGGAGTATAAGTTATACCTATAGTTATAAACTTGAATTGGACTATCATACTGTATAACTGTGTATGTGTGTTTTACCTGTGTCTGTGTGATTGTGTGTATGGTTGCAGCTATGACTCTATGAGCACATGTGTGTCCGTCACACAGAATGTCAAGTCTAATTGAACAAATTGGACGTTAAACTACTCAAGCAAGCAAACAAACAAACACAGAATGCTGACCTGTGTGATTTTATGGGTGTGTACTATATCTGTGTATCTTTCTATCTTAGTCTGTGTATATGTGTCTGTCTGTTTTCCACTCTGGTTATGTCCCACCACTACCTCTTTACACCAAACAATAGAGCTACCTTTTTAAATCATCACTAGGAGTAGTTCCCGTATTTCAGCTTTAAGGTACCGACTGACTGGTCTAGTGCACTGACGTTGCTTTCCACTGCTCGGCTTGCATACACGCCAGTAGTTAATGATGTTTGATGCTCTTTAAGCACCTTGTTCCTTTTCATAGATGGTCACACTAGAGACGGCTTACTTTTAAGTCTATGCACTTGTAAAGCATAGCGATATGTTAAAAGAAGGAGGTATAGGTCTACCTACCCCATGGCGGCTGCGTGGCACATTTACCCCGCTCCCGGGACCTTGTTATGAAGCATGCCGTGGACGCGGAGAAGTAAAACGTAGAGACAGCCTCTTCTAGGCTGCCGTTGTAGTTAAACTCTTTTATGTCTAGGCGTGCCAGTCTCATATATATATTGTAGTTCTGTCGCTTGAATATCGCTTAGATATTTACTTTTAAACACTAACTTCTCCCGTTTTCGGGGGATGGCACAACCTACAACATGCAGTGGTCAAATGGCAATACATAAAAAGATAGTCCTATACTAACAAATTGGACGTTAAACTACCAAAACAAACAACCAAACACTATCCGTTTGCTATTTTTAAACGAAAACAAAGAGAACTATATGGCTACTGTTTCGCTGGAGCCCATATTGTCTGTGTCTTTCATTTAGACTGCCAGGGCAGTAACAACCACTTACATGCCGGACATTATTGCCTCTAATCATACTCCCTGGTGTGTTAGTTGCATAATGGTCCTCGTTTCCTACCGGAGACCCACGTGTCGTGTGTGCGTCTGGCAGAGTGTAGATACCATCACCTGACAGTCTCCGATAACCACTTCTTGTCGTAAGCTCCCCACTAGACCCACTCCAGTCAGACGTATCTTTTGTCTCCTCAGAAGTGGTTCTTATCAAAAGCTTGGGACAGAGTGACAACGATTGTTGAGCCCAACCTCCCCTGAAGGCAAACAGGGTAGTTTCGTGCTCTACCATTGTCTATGTATGCGTGTGTATCGATTACGTATGTATATGTGTATGTGAGAAGGGGATGTTTCAACTATAAATTTCATTATTCAATAATATTAAAAAAACAACTCTAGAACTGTATTATACTAGTGATTGCCAGCGCTAACGATTCAAGAAAGATAAGGAGGGGCTCAACAATCGTTGCAATTACATATACTACTAAGTTAATGAAGTATGTATAGGGCACAGAATGATGATTATCATTATTATTTCATCTTAATTCCCCCCAGAAGAGTGATGCAGTCCAGTGCGACCCGGGAAGATGGTGCCGCTGTAGTCGGGACACGACCGCTGTAATCAGCTGTTATAATCTACTGATAGCTGCACCCTCTACCTAGTATTTTGTTTGATGTCGGGAGCAAGATGGCGGCCTCGAGGCCTGAACAGCTAAATACAATATATTGCGGACGAAGCGATAGTAATGTCGAGGTACGAAGTGAATATACTATTCAGAAAGGAATGGCGATGAATAGGTGATGGAGGGTGAGGAGCGATAACAATTGCGTCTGTTAGGGATCTTATTGCACAGCGTGTATCATGTTTATCCCTACGGCCCCAGTGCAGATATATTTCTTGTGTATAGACTGGTGTAGTTGTACTGTTTGCATCCATTCCAGCATAGGCCTTATCTTGGCGAGCAGAGTGCAAGGCTCTTTTACTTACCGACTGACTGGTTGTACTATACTGTGCACTACACTCTTTCCGGAAATCCTCTCTAATCGCAGGAGTTGAAATCCTCTCTGGAGACATACTTGCCTGGCTGTACAGGTTGAGTCGTCACTGAGTAAGTCTGGCTATACAGGTTGGAGCCGCCTCTCAAAGAGATTGTCTGGCCACCTCTGGCCACACAGGATACGCCCATATCTGTTTCCGCAGACAGATTATCTGGCCATTGAGGTTCCTGCCATTGCTGCAGAAAGATTGTCAGGCCATACAGGTTACAACATTACAGACAAACTTTCTTGCTGTAAAGGTTCCTCCCAATTCGCTGCACAGGTAACGACCCAGTCTCAATACTCAGGTTGCACCCTTCGTTATGTACGGACCAGTCTTGAAACACAGGTTGCATTACCGTCTGCAGACATGTCTCTCTTGCCATACAGGTTGCATCCCTTCTCTGTTTACAAACCCGTCTTGCCATACATGTTGCGCACGTCTATGCTTTCAGACATATTTTGCCAAACATGTTCCACCCCTCTCTGTATACAGATCTGTCTTACCATAGTTGTTCCATCCCTCTTTGATTAGATTCCCATCTTGCCATACATGTTGTATGCCTCTCTGTTTACATACCCATCTTGCCATACATGTTGTATCCCGCTATGAAACAGACCCATCTTGCCCTACATGTTGTATCCCCCTATGATTACAGACTGATCATGCCATACATGTTGTATCCCTCTCTGTTTACAGACACGAATTGCCACACAGGCTTCATCTCTGTGTGTATAGACGAGTCTGGCAGTACAGGGACCTCTTTCACTAGTTTCATGACATGTCTGTGACACCATACAGACATTGGGGTTGTCTAGTTTCGTGACAACACAAGTAGCTGCCATTAGGTAAAGACAGACACCAAACATAAGAATTAGACAAATCTACAGGTCATCGACCTGTTTCACTAGTTTCATGACAAAAGTTCTAGACAGACATAAAAAGCGGCACCAACAGTGCAAGCAAGAACGGCCAAAAGAAGTCTAATGTCTAGTTCTTATGAAACCGGACACACCATCTAGACGTCTTCTAGACATGTCACAAAACTAGTGAAACAGGTCCCAGGTTGCACCCCTCTCTTCATACAGACCCTTCTTGTCGTACAAGTTGCACCCCTCTCTGTTCGCAGACCCGACTCACCACGCTGGTTGCACCCCTCTCCTCACACAGACTGCCGGGCTGTACAGGTGGGCGGGGACAGGTGTGTCGGAGACCCAACTCGACCTTGATCCGGGGTCAGGCCGCCTGCAGCTGGGCCGTCCTCTCGGTGACCCGCGCGCCCATCAATAGCCAGCCTGGCCGTGCCCTAACGAGCCCCAACCCAGGCACTGATGGATCACCTGTACCCGCCACCCCGCGTGTCACTGCTCCAGCTCCTGAACGCTGTTTTTCTCTCTCCTGGAGAGAAATCCGTCAGCATTCCACTAACCAGAAAGACAGTGAACGTGAGCTTAGTCTCTACACCCATGGTTTGGAGTGTCAGGATTTCCATGGTGTGTTTTTTTGGGGGGGAGTTGGGTAAGCGGAATACAGGGTGTGGCTCTATACGCCCCTATTCGGCCATGGGCATTTAAAACTAGAAGATAAATACATTCGTCATACGTGTACCACCTCATTCCTTAACACATAGTGGATAGTTATATGACATCATAATGATTGATCATCAGATGACGACGGATGATATCAATTTGTGTCGGAGGCAGTGCAGAGGGTGTTCAGGAATGTCAGGACTCTCTGGGGAAGCAGCACAGAGGAAGCTTAGCAATGTTGGAGAATCTTACCTCGATTTACCTCCTGTCCAACCACGGAATATGACCCGAACTGTATACTATTTACTCTTCGGTCGAACCATGGTATAGGCTAAGATTCTCCTCTCTAAGCACAGAGAGTGCATCCCTAAATACATCGGAGCTAGTTCTAGATCCTGAGGGAGATTGTTATTAGAAAGTGAATGGCATGGCATGTCTCCAGTTGACGTGCCTCAGACAAATTATAGTTAATTAACTTTGTGTTTCTGCTCAGAGAGGACAGACAACTATAGCCATCTTTCTTGATCTTTCCGTGATGGATGATAGGAGAAACAAAGGAGGTCAAAAGAAACACGTTAGAATAGATGGTAGATGTAAGCAAGACCCTCGACCACCACTTACTAAACTCGACCCATACCAGAGACACGTAAAATTAATTGATGTAAACTGATGGCTTAGCTAGTACCTTACCTTCTACTATAATGAGAAAAATCATGAATACAAAAAAACATAAGTATTTCTCCAACTGTTGTTGTTATATATGGGGATTTATTTCCAGCTTCCCATTCATATTACAAAGAAAGAGGAAAGTGCACGACTTGTGTGTACAATTTTTGTTAAATAAAATGTGACCGAGGTTTTTCTGATAATGTGGGGGAGCAGGGTTAATGGTGAAGCTAGTATCACGAATTAAACCTAGGATTTAAAGGCCCACTAGAAATATGGCCACCCGATTCCACCCCCATCACTAATCGACAGCTTGCTGCTGTGCCTGCAGCAGCAATGCTGCATGATGAAGTGATCCTGGAGTGTATTTTTATTCACTGCAGCCACAATCTGTGTCTGGAGCACTCCCTTCACTGCACCGCATTCACAACAGCATAAAGAGTCCTTAGCCTAATTTTCTACCCGATTTACTCGATTATTACTGCTACCCATGTTCAGTTAGTGCTCGAGGAGGTATGCTGTGAAGATGTCTGGAGGAAAGGCATGGTTCGAAACCGCTAGTTGGCTCGATAAATATTCATGCCATAGCGACCGGCAGCTGAAGCCTGACACTCCAGATGATGACCTTTAACTATTTTCCTAACCAATCTTCCTATCCAATATAGACAGGAATGTGTCAGCTGTGAAGCAGGGGCCCGTTGAATAGTTCAGGCTCATTCATAAATACTATTTTCTCTACTCCAACAAAACCCATGGGCAATCTGGGTAGAGTTAATTCACGACTTATAAATGACCTTCTGTTGACTAGGACTGCCTTAAGCGGGTGTTCTACCATTCCGGCGATGAGTGCCACGTCGTCATAGTTTATAGTGTACGAACCCAACAACCTGGTCGGTGCCTGAAGCCGCTGAGTGGTAACCAGCCGGCAACCGGAAGGTAACCAGTGTAGCCTAATTTATCAGTTTTGATGGTTCATCAAAAGTTCATGACCAGTTCATGGCAATATGGCCGCTGCTGCTGGGTGTGTGGGGCCGGTTTAAAAGTACGGGCGGCGCGCGCCGGCCGCCATAGGGCGCCGTTTGGCACACGTTTCATGCCATTTTTCATGCCGTTTCGTTGAACACACGCTTCAGCAAACAAGCTTGAATATTACGATAACCCTCGTACAAGGTCCCCTTGTGTCCTGCAATTCTATATACATAACTTACTCAACAGTCCCCAGATACCGCTGATATGATGACTTATCCAGAGCCAATGTCCCACAATGTCCCTGGTTGAATTCAACATATTCAAACTTGTTTAGGAAGGTTTCTCTATACAATAGTCATTCTTCAGTGTACCTAATATGTAGATCGCAGTTTCCTTATCTGAAAATATTTGATACAAATGGGACTTTGGAGCTGCACTTCAGTTCTAATGTGTCGACGCGACGCTGCCCAATTGGTATCCAGTGTTCTCCATTGGTGCTTATAGTCTTTACAAGTTTTCTGTCATGTGTCACAAGCTACCCGTGAGACACGAGGGCGACAATATGAGTGGAATACAGTCGAGTTTTTGTAAAATCGTCCTTGCCTTATGTTATATATCTGACGCTTTTTAGTACACCTAGCACACATCCATGTTTCATGCTCGCGCCTTCATAAATAATCTATTTAGGTTATTTCTCTGAACAGAAATGAACCCTTGTCACCTTTGACGGTTTGGCCGTAATTGAATAGTGAAGTACATGTCTGTATTTTTACCTATGCTAGACACGGTTTAGCTGTGCTTTGATTCACCCCTATACCCCTGTGGATACACGTCATGTGGCTCATTACAGTGCTGTGCTTCATCATGCCTACTTTACCATTCCGGTCATCAATTCGATGTCAGAGCAGAAACAGTCCATCCTTGCTCTCATTCCGGTTGTGCTGTCAGTAGAGATTAACAAAATACTGCGTTGATTCCACGAGGGAGTTGGGGTGTACACTCTAACGGGCTGTTTTTCTCTTAACATTATATCTATATTATGATAATTTTCTAGTTGCGCTATAAAGGAGAACCCAGAACCCCCCTCCCCCCCCCCCCAAAAAAAAGGATCATGCTATTGAACTTTAATATATAAACACAAAGATGTCCAGAATAGTTGAGGGGGTCGCACATTATTGTAATTCACCAAAGGCTGGTGCCCTTATGTTGGAGCGGGATCCACACCTTCTGATTTCGTTATAATTTCTTAGGTTGGGGTTCGAAAGTGGGATCCACACCATTCGAATTCTTCAACAAATTGATTATGTAAACCCAGCGCTCGAGACTCGAATGTGGCATGCGATTCTGTACTACTTTGAAACTTTGTCTCCCCGAGATAGAATTCAAGGTTGGTCTCGTAAATTGCGTATCAAACGAACGTTATAAAGTAAAACCCGGACCTAGCTGGGACACCTTGACCGAATGGCAGATATAACGAGTTTAATTACCCCTTTTTAGAGCCCTGCACAACATGCGATGAGGCATCATCCGATGTGAAATCAATTGAGGATGAATGGTATTTGAGTGTTTCCTTTCTCGTTCATTTACATGCGGCCATTATTTAGATAGCTTTGTCCGTATACACTAAGATTATCTTCAGGAACCCCATTTTACCATATCTACATAGCCTGGTATTATAACATTGATTTTGCTGATGAACCGATATTATCGATAATATAATGTCACAGTAATAACACAGATAGTCTGAATATGTGATTAAACGCAGTGAGCGTTATAAACTCGGTTGCTGTGGTCATATTCACCGTATCCTTGTTGGCCATACAGGGCTGGTTGACGCAAAGATCCAATGTCTATTTCACTCCCCATTGACTCTGCACGATTCTCCATCTCCCACTCCATTCCTGTCAGGTTCTCTACGATCCATCAGGCCACTTTGTCAGTGCGAGCAGCACCCCATTCAGAACTAACATACACGGATGTCGCTCCTTTCCCACTGTCTTCCATCATTTGAACATACTTCTCATACGTGATGTGATTTCAACAAAAACAGTCACGAGTCGCAAAATGATAAAAACGAAAAAGAATTTGGGCGTTGCAATGTGAAGTGTCGTTCGTGTTTGAATGCTAAGTTTTGCTAAAGGAAAACCAGTATGTCTAAATCGAAACTTTGTAAAGAACGATTGGAAAATATAAAAAATGTAGAAAAACCATCATCACCCTTTTTACCATAACATCCCTGCTGCAAGACACGTGCCATGATATATGTTTTTGTTTGTTTTTGTTTGTTTTTGTCCTTTTTTTTGCCTGCCACATCGTATGTACATCTGTCTGGCCAGATGTTCCAGATGCTCGTGATGGATAAATCATTTGATTCTCAGTTTTATCCTACCCCTCATATAAATCTCCATAGACTTAACATGGTGTAACTGTATGCCACGGTTATGGCATAAAATATTTATATGCCACTGGTGACATATGAAGTTAAAAATATGTAACAGGGTAGGATAAAATCTAAACATCACTCAATTTCATATAATTGTTTATATGGCATTCATTGTCTTCCGCAACAGATATCACTAAGCTCCGCTTCGTGATATCTTGCCGCGAAGACAACTCATGCCAAATAAATAATCATATGAAATTTCGTGATGTTTCATGATAATATCCTTTATCACCCCTCCTTCTCTATAGCTACTGCTTAGTGCGGCTAACCCGTCGGTCAGTGCGGGAAAGTAGGGAGTGGTGCACAACCTCTCAGCCCGAGGTTGGCTGGCTGGGTGGAAGGATGTAGGACTGTCTGGTTGGCTGGGTGCCAGCTGTGTTATAGCAATGACCCACTGAATAGATAACGCCTTCTAATTCTTTACTTCTGGAATTCCACAGTCATCCATCAATAATGGACGTACTATTTGTTCCTATTTAGAAATAGTTACAACAATACATTAACAGTCTGTATACAGTTAACTAGGGGATTCTAATAGCAGCTATATGTTTCTTTTAACCTGATAGTGCACCATACAAGGCATACAGGGCGGTGCCAGAAATGTGATTACAGGCGCCTATCTCAGAGAGTGGTGGAATGGCTGGTGGGGTATAGGATTGCTAACTGCAGGGTCCGTATTCTGTTGCCGGTTGTTCCACTTTGTTACATTGATTTCCTCATCTCAATCTCGCTGTTTAATATTGGTACTTACCACAAGAGGTAATATATTTTCTCATAGATATTTAGCGTGACAAAAATCTACACAATAAATAGCGCCGATTGCTCGATGATATTTAGTTAATGAATGGAATAATCAGAAGCAGATAATGGCCTGCACAGAGCCTGAAACCGAATTAAGACAATGCAGACATTGGCATGTCTATCCAGACCTGGATAGGTATGGGAAGGACTCTGGTGCAATTGCTGACCCATAGAATACGATTGAGGACAACATGATAGGTGGTGGGATGGTTAAAGAATGGGTAGTTTTATGTAGAAATATACATGGTGAACACACCATTCAGCTGTGTTTGATGAAACGTTGCACGATCCCGACCCCAGACCTATACCACCCTTGTCTGCGGCTCAAACGTTCTGGCTGGACCGCTGAAAGCTGTCTTGATTTCGAATTCATATTTTCAGGACCCCGTGAATATTGACTATCTGAGCGAAAAGGAAGATCACTGTGTGTTTGTTGTCCTCTTTCACTTTATAGCTGTTTTTATTGACGGTTTTACAGGAGAGGGAAGGGGGCTCGCCATGGTGGATAGTGAAAGGTTATGCTAAATCACAGATGGCAACGTAATTGTTCCACCAGGCCGTTTTTGGTCCACGGTGCAAGGAGATCATTCCTCGATAGAAAATATGTGCAGGGATGTCATTCATTGACTTGAGTTGTCTTCTTGGTTCATTCGTTGCCATATTTCACAGCCGATTCTGCACGGCAAAGGTTTTAGAATTTTGCCGAGAAATTCGCAAAACGATCAGGATGGAATGGTCCATTTCGTGTCTCAGCGCAGGGAGGGGGTAACTAGTAGGAGCAGTCCAAGTGCCAGAGATAGGGGTCAACGGATGGAGGAATTTTGGACTGATAGATTTGAAATATACCCTTTTTGTTGTGCTTGGTTTGCAATAAGGCACCTGTCATGACTCTCTTTAACCTAGTAGGGGCCGTTTGCTGTGAGGTAAATGTATCTTCAAAACATGGAGCCTACAAATGGTCTACTTCCGGTTTCCACGACATCGTACCTATTAGCTCCAGTGGTCCTACCAGGGGCCACCACCGACACTTTCGTAGCAACAGGTCGAGATCGGGTCAAGTTTTCCTGGTGGAAAAAATCAATCCGTACGCGATCTAGCTCGTCAATGAACGTGAGCAGGTGAAATCCAGCCTGGCACTATAAGTTTTTACCACAATCCATAGTTGCAAGAAATCGCGTCTGTGGAATACCCGCTTTAAGTAATCAGTTTTAAGTATTGTCCACCCCTGGAGAAGGCCACCCTCCCCTGGCTGAAGGAACTGACGTGCTGGAAGAGGGGGTATGAGAAAGGTTATAGTGATCAGCTTGAAGCAATCGGATGTTTGTCACTGGAGGGCCTGTGGTAGGCGTGCTGTGTGTGCTGGGGTAGGGGTATGAGCTGGGTTATGGCGATCAGCTTTAAGTGCTGGTATGTCCATCTCTGGTAGTGCTGCATTAGAGGCGCTGGCTGGGTCTGGGGAGAAATGAGGAGTGTTGCATGGCTTACGGTGGTGTGAGGCAATGCATTAGTCTAGCAGAGTTACAGGAGGCGGAGGTGAATTGACAGTTAGCTTGCATTATGTATGAAGGTCTGCTGGACTTTGGTCACTGACTGGTGGTGGCTTTGTGCCCGATGTCTGCGATATATAGACCTAGCCCGAGCAGCTACCTTCCCTAACCGTGCTATGGGGAGGTTACAGACACCATTTATCCTTGGATTACATAGCTATAATGGCTTAGTAGCTGAGTCTCTTTGTCTAGTGCTATTGTCCGTATTTCTATAGATAACTTCTATCGATACAAAATAGGGCTTTAAAAAAAGATGTTTTGAGAAGTACATAGTAAAATTGAATTATAGAACAAGAAGTTATGTATAAGATATATGAACTGGTAGATAACGTGTTCATTCCAGGGGAAGGTCAGGTCAGGTAATGATATAATCAAATGATTTAGATAAAATTAAAACAATTACAAACGGTTAATGATAAATCTGGTTGCCGCTCATATGGCTATTCGAGAATGTAGATAGCTATTATAGGACGAGGCTTAAACACCTGCACTGCGGCCGACGCAACCGTGAATTTGACCAGAATTCGATCTGATACCAGCCAGTTGCCATGTTATAAACGTAGCAACCATTGTGAAAAGAGTCAACAATGTTGGGGAGCCTTGGAAGCCGTGATGACTGTCTCCACATCCTCTAAACAGATGTTTTGTTTGGTGGGAGAGTGTAAAAACTCTGCCATATCTGAAATTTGGATATGGATAGTAGAAAATAGTATTTTCTAAGAGCTCAAACTCAAAGTTTCTTCCGAATCGGACTCCTCAGGCGTCTTTGGGGCTAACAAGGTCTGGACAGTGTCTAGTTTAAAAAAGATAACCATGGTAAATTGTGTAAAATCCACTTGTCAGTGCAAGTTTGGTGTGTGTTTTGGGTCAATAAACAGTTGTTCATGAGAGTCAAAGTTGATTTTAAGAATGTCATACCTGGTTTTAAATTTACAATGGCAAGCCATGTTATGTTTGTTTTCTAACAACCAATGGACTGTTATAGTAACATGGATTTAAAGGAATGTTGAATCTGCATGAGGTGAAGTTTACCCTCATGGCCTAGAAATAGTTTGATTTTAGAGAGAGGCGGGGGCAGGGACCTGTAATTTGAAAAATTTTAAACGATGCAGAGGGGTTTGTCCCCATAGTCAGGCTTGTGATTCAACAGTCTGGTCCAAAAGTTAGTAGATGGGTGCATCTATTAGGTTGAGACCAAAAGGGATTTGGGTCTGTAGTTTGTAGATCCAATTTTTTCAATTCGGTTCCGCGACTGTTGTGCAGTTTTGGAGTCGGGTGGGGCATGTATGAAATCTACAATAGTGATTTCCACATCATCCAACCCATGATGGTCATTTTGGTTGAAATGATACCTTATATCAGTGTCTACCTTCTTATACTGGATCCGGTAGAAATGGCCTTGAAAACGATCCATAAGTCATCGTTTTGTCTGGCCTACGTATTGAATGCCGTATGTTTTACAGGTAATACAGTAAAAATAATGTTGGAGCTCTGGCACGTGATATCGTATTTGGCCGAAAACTCTCGGCCCGTGGAGAACAATTATTTGCAGCCGGTTTTATTCAATCTAGGGCAGTATCTGCACATGCGATTTGTGCATTCTCTCAGGGTCTTGCCGCTGGTGGCGGCATGTGACTTGGGCTCAGAGCCTGGATGGTACTTCACTTTGGCTCGGACCAGTTTGCTGCAGAGATTTGGGGGCTTCTTGAGTCTCACTATGTATCCCATATTTTTTAGATTTGCAGTCTTGCTGGACTGTGCCATGAGATGCCAATTTGAATCTATAACCTTTCTAGTATTGTTAAAGGTGGGATGGTAAGTGGTCACCAATATGGGCTTTGGTGCCATCTCAGGGCCCCGGTTGTCCTATGTGGGCAAACCCTTGGGGTCAGGGCGTGGGGTGTGTAGTGCTGAGAGGATAGAATCCGCCACCAGATTGATGGGGTATCCTCTATGAACGAAATGTGCTCCCTTGAGGAGGTTGTTTCTCAAGAAGTCCTGCACGTTCGTGCAGATTCGTCTAATGCAGAGGAATTGTCCCAGTGGGATACCCCCCCTGCAATGTTTGGGGTGTGCAGATTGAAAATGCAGAAAATTGTTTGCATCCATCTGCTTAGAGTATAGATCGGTAATGATTTTCCCATCCTCTATCTTAACCAGAGTGTCTAGGAAAGGGATCTCTACATTGGAGATCTCACTCGTAAATTTGATAGAGGTATGCACATTATTGAGATGTTCAATAATGTGCATACCTCTATCAAATTCTTTAGTTTAATTGGGGAACGGATCTTTATCCACTACCAACAATCTAGAAAATTTGAAATAAACATTTCACAAGTCTCCCAATCCAGACTCGCACGATGACCAGGTACACCATATGGACAGTGAACATACAAAACATGACAACTGCCCACTGAGTGTGAAGGAAACAACCCCCCACACCCACATAAACAACACACAAAAATGCCAACATAGACAACAGGCATGACAATAAACACACACAGAAGTAGGATAACACATACACCTACCCACATAGATCCGAAATGTATCTGATGAGCCAGATGATGGCGAAACTGCACAGATAAATCAAGTTGGGAAGGGGAAACACAACCTACAAGACCACCATAACAGTGGCCACAAGGTGAAGGTCGAACAGAGAGAACACACCCCTCCGTTCAACCAACCAAATCCCCCAACCAACAGTGTGTACATGTAACCAAAGACAACCACAGCCTCACCCAATGAGGACGGTTTCAAAACCGGAAACGCAGCGAAAATGCGCGAATTTCTGTGGTTCAAATCACTTACCTGGTCAGATGTGCAGTCATACTTCGGATTCACCACATGCCCCGTCATAAGATATTCCTATCACTTTTTCCTTTTGAATCCAGTCCTGTACACAGACCACACTGATCGATCTGATTTAGCTCCAGCAGTCCACAGGACGTGTAGCAAAACAGTCACTCAGTGCTCTCAATCTCACCAGTTACTGGGAGATTACAGCAGGTAGAAATAGGCGACATAGTCCTTCATTTCACTGCAACTTCAGTTCCGATCTCGAAGCAGACGGCACTATCACACATGTCGGATTCCAACGACGAACCGGCACGCCAAGGGCCATCAGAAATGGTGGTCGAGACGGCGTCGACATCGGCGGACTCCCACACCGGGACGGCACCGCCGCCCACGCCGACAACGAAGGGGACTAAGAGGAAGTTTTCTTGGACCGCAGAGCCCGAGGAAGCAGACGAAACACCAGTCGAACCGACAACCGTAAGTACTCCTTCGTTCAAACGCCATAGGCGCAACAAACAATTAAAATTAACTGAATGTCTTTCCCGGCACGCACGCCGCACAACGCTGGTACCTAACCGCGACAATGCGGAAAACAACGTGATATCGGCGACTGCCGGGAACAAGCTTGTACCAACACACGGAGTTAGCGACACCGATAATTTGCGCATTCTGATCGAACTCTCGACGGACTCGCCAAATATCGGATCCGCAACCCACGATAATGTTTATATCGTTAAATCAAAGCCGGATGATGTTTGTTTCGATAACATGCCAAACCAAATCGGTGTATCAACACCTTGTCAGATCGAATACGAAAGCACCGGCGGTCCACACGCTGAATCCAAGATGGCGGCCCCCACGCGCAATGCGACGGGCGCCATTATCGAAGCAGAGACACGTCACTGTTTGGTATCTGGAGATGTCTCTCACTTTAACGGTTCCAAACGTGTAAACAACTCGAATTCGATCAATATAAACTTGGAAATGCTTCCCCTTACACGTGAAACGACACATACACGTGAAATTTCGGCAACATTCGGAAAATGCGAAAATAACGGCGACAGTCGAACCGAATCCAAAATGGCGGCTCCCACGCTCGCACAGGGCGCCGCCATTATCGCACACGCTAACGCCTTTGACTTGAACACTACAGACACTGACAACCATACAGGTCTAGTGAATCATACAGGGCAAGCAAATATTTCGAATGATAATGCACATTATACTTTGATTAAAGTGCCTTCAATACCTACTGAAAGTTCTGTAAATAACTCCAAGGAGTTAACACAACAACAAAAAGAGTTGAATTCTCCAACAGTTGGGGAAACTTTTGATAATGCCTCTGAGAAATCACACCTGTTGACAAATAAAACTGAAAAATTGTTTGACACCATGAAAAAAACTCGGAAATTCAATTTTCCAATTTCAGTCAATCATACCACTGCAACTAATTGTGATTTTTCTGCTTCCTCCCCACAGGCCCCCACAGACAACCGTTTGCCGGATACTGTTTGGGCAGTCTTCAAGCATGCCAGAATAGCAACCCTGGAGGCCATGCGTTCGGAGATGCGTGCTGAATGGACAGAGGAGGCGTTGGACGGAGGGTTCATAGAGCCGTGGTGCTACGGTCTGGAGAAGATGCCCCGGAGTTTCGACGGCACACCTCTGGCCAAAAAAATCGTGGAGATACGCAAGAATGCGGCTCAGGCTATCATGACCGAGACGGCAAAGTATAGCAAAGACCAAGCGGCTAAATACAAGCGAACCGCTAACGGGTTCATCTTAGGTGTTAACACGATGCTGACACAGGAAGAACTACCAGACATCGCGAGTAAACACCAGGAGACGGCAAAAACGAGCATGAAGACTCTTATTGCCTCTGAAGAGAAGAAAGAGAAGTCCGCGCTCAACACAAAGAGTAAGAAAATGGCGGCAAACAAGATAAGAGATGCCGACATTCAGGATCCAGCGAGCTGCCTGCAGTCGCAGTTCTACAAAAAACAGCAGGCAAAAGCCGACCGGGAAAACACCCAACCACCGAGTAACCAGCTTCAGGGCACCTCGGCTGGGGGCAGTGTCCTAGAACGCGGCCAACCCCGAGAGACCCACCTGGATTTTTCGGGGCGCGGCCAGCGCGGCCAGTACCGACCTCGCGGGCGCGGCCCAGCGCGCCGAGGAGGCCGGCGCCCATACAGGGGAAGGCCCCGGTACTGAACTTGAGGTACAACAAAGACTGTAACGAAAAGAAAGCCAAAAAGAACGGTAACATGTACAGGCAACTCAGTGAGGAACAAAAGAAACTCTCACTGACTGCCACCACTGCCAATAACATGCGAGAACCGATCAATAAAGAGCCGATCAGTGTTGAAAAAAATGTGTCAGTTTCTATGTCAACTAGCGAAATCTCAGGTCAAAAGATAATTAACCTGTCAAATCATGTCCTCACAAATGATGAAAAATCTATTCTAGGGAAGGGACTGAAATTCTGCCCAACCCAGAACTATGTAGAAAAGGGAGAACTAAGGAAAGACTTAGATACTTTCTCGAACAGGCTTAGAACCAAACAATTCATGGCTAAAATTGATTCTGAAAAAACAAAAAACAAAAAAATCGGTAGCCTACCACTAGAAAATGTTCTAACCAAAATAAGCCCATATGGCAACACCATAGATTTCATCAAAATGAAAAAACAAAGTCAATGGAAACCACCACCTGGTTCCACTAATCTCGAGACTTTCATAAGCAATACCGAAACCGATATTACTAAGAGTAGTATTAAAAGAAACAACAATCAGAATGTGAAAAGGACAGAAAAAGATGCCCTCAGAGACCTAAAACGCAACAAGGAGATAGTAATATTTCCTGCGGACAAAGGGGGAGCAATTGTAGTACAAAACACAAAAGACTACATCAAAGAAGCACATAGACAACTTGGTGATGAAAACACATATGAAAAACTAGACAAAGATCCAACGAAACAACACACAGAAGTAGTGGAACAGCTGGTAGAGGAAATGGTGGAAAATGGAGACATAACCAAGAAAATGGCAAAAACAATATTGGTAATGAAACCAAGAACCCCACAAGTATACTTCCTACCTAAAATTCACAAGAATATTCTGCCCCCCCCGGGGAGACCAATCGTATCGGCAAACGACTGTCCTACCGAGCGCATCTCCGCATTGGTAGACGTTTTTCTGAAACCGCATGTATCAAAAATGAAATCATATGTGAAAGACACGACTGATTTCATCAACAAAATCGAAAAGATTGAAAAACTGGAAAAAGACAGCATCATAGGGACAATGGATGTCACCTCTCTATACACCAATATCCCCACGGACGAAGGTATCGAGGTAATACAGGAAAAACTGAACAAATGCAGAAATCACCTGGAAAAACCATCCAATGAATACCTATGTAAAGCATTAGAAACAGTCCTAAAGAAAAACAATTTCCAGTTCAATGGCACAAACTACCTCCAAAAAAGTGGCACAGCAATGGGGACCAGAGTAGCCCCTTCTTTTGCAAACCTCTTCATGGAGAAAATAGAAACAGAAATCCTGGGAAAAACAGGAAAAAAAACAAAAACATGGTACCGATACATAGATGACATTTTCTTCATCTGGGAGCATGGAGAAAACGATCTAAAAAAGTGGTTAGAGTCAAACAACAAACTTCACCACAGCATCAAATTCACAGCCGAATGGTCTAGAGAGAAAATAAATTTCCTTGACACCTGGGTGAAAAAAGATGTAGATGGGAAACTATACACAGACCTGTATATGAAACCCACGGATACAAACTCATACCTCAGGTACGAATCGGCCCACCCACCGAGCTGCAAACGTAGCCTACCGGAGAGCCAATTCCTCCGAATTAAAAGGATCACTCAAAAAACAGATGACTACGAAAAACATGCAGAAAAGAAAACTGCAGATTTCTTAGAAAGAGGATACCCGTTAGACCTTATCAATGAGGCCAAGGAAAAGGTAGCAAAAAAGAACAGAACTGACCTTCTGAAACCCAAACCAAAAAGAGACGAAAAATTGGATAGAATTTTTCTCACAACAACTTTCAGACCGGGCAAAAAACATGTCCAAACAGCTGT
Organism: Alentia gelatinosa; assembly: GCA_950022655.1. Taxonomy (NCBI): domain Eukaryota; kingdom Metazoa; phylum Annelida; class Polychaeta; order Phyllodocida; family Polynoidae; genus Alentia; species Alentia gelatinosa. Next base: position 45,981,056 of record OX465584.1, read on the forward strand.
CAGAAAAAACTGGGACACCCTGGGCAAGTCAGCAACAACCAAACACATACACCGGGCTGATCTCATGATGGGATACCGCCGCCCGAAAAATGTACGTGACCACATAGTGAGTTCAAGGCTGAATTACAACCCAGATGAACCCCTGAAAGGCGAGAGCAGAACCAACACTCTAAACAAGTGCAAAAAATCAAACTGCAAATACTGCCAAACACTTGACAGCTCGGGAACTATCACCCAAAAAAGCCGAAAAATGGAATGCAAAAAGAATATAACATGCAATAGCTCAAATGTAATCTACTGCATAGAATGCAAAAAATGCAACATCAGATATGTTGGTCAAACCAAACGGAAAATAAAAGAGAGAATCCGTGAACACATGTACTCTGTGAAAACAAAAAAGGACTCGGACATCGGGTACCACTTCAACAACACCCTACATGAGGGCACCTCAGACATGAAGGTCTACATATTAGACTTCATATACGAGCACCCCGAAAGTGACAGAGCAAAAACACTCAGAAACACTATCGAGCATAATTGGATCCATCGACTACAAACTGTAGCACCTTATGGTCTGAATACAATGGACAACAAATATGGATGAGAGACAAACACAGCCACGTCAAAAATTTTTTAGTTTAATTGGGGAACGGATCTTTATCCACTACCAACAATCTAGAAAATTTGAAATAAACATTTCACAAGTCTCCCAATCCAGACTCGCACGATGACCAGGTACACCATATGGACAGTGAACATACAAAACATGACAACTGCCCACTGAGTGTGAAGGAAACAACCCCCCACACCCACATAAACAACACACAAAAATGCCAACATAGACAACAGGCATGACAATAAACACACACAGAAGTAGGATAACACATACACCTACCCACATAGATCCGAAATGTATCTGATGAGCCAGATGATGGCGAAACTGCACAGATAAATCAAGTTGGGAAGGGGAAACACAACCTACAAGACCACCATAACAGTGGCCACAAGGTGAAGGTCGAACAGAGAGAACACACCCCTCCGTTCAACCAACCAAATCCCCCAACCAACAGTGTGTACATGTAACCAAAGACAACCACAGCCTCACCCAATGAGGACGGTTTCAAAACCGGAAACGCAGCGAAAATGCGCGAATTTCTGTGGTTCAAATCACTTACCTGGTCAGATGTGCAGTCATACTTCGGATTCACCACATGCCCCGTCATAAGATATTCCTATTAACCTAATAGATGCACCCATCTTCTTACTTTTGGACCAGACTGTTGAATCACAAGCCTGACTAAGGAGAATGTAGATAGCTGTTATTTGCATTCTATTAAATCAAATAGAGGGAGCAACGGTTTAAGTGGTTATTGTCTTTTTCTCGGGAAATGCTCAAGTCTCTCAACTATGGCTTCAATGGCATAGGAGATAAAAGGGAAAATATAGAATTAGTGAATCAATGATTGTGATCATAAAAAACAAGTCATACACTGAACCCAAGTAAGGCTCCGTCTAATACGGTCACCTCACGTTATTCTGAGACCACGAATAGGCCAAAGATTGGAAAAGCACTAATGAGTCCTAGATACTCTAGAGGTGCTATTAGGTAAGGTGAGCTTGTCTCCCATGGACATCGCAAATAAGCTCCTGTCATCTTGTCCCACAGAGCTATATTTGTACATTTCATTTCCACCAGCTAATCACATTTACCAGCGGTTCTCCCCTCCATACATACTTTATGCTGGTTGGAAAAGATGCTGCTTTTCTGAAGTTCCTCCGAAAACTTAGCCATTATCGGAAAAACAATTGAATGTTTATATTTTCCCTAAGGTTTTAAAATAATACAAAATTATCAATGCGCTGGTTGATATAATGGCTGCCCAGAAAAGTTCTGTTTGGTGGTAATAGTGGTTTAAAACTAGACCCGATATATCTTAAACTGCTGCATATACAAATTGTATCTAATGTGATCATGAATGTCTACGAGAAGACAGAACGTCCAATGCTGCTGCTTAGTGATGCTAAATACGAAAAGTTAACTACTCGATAAAACATTCATAACATGGACACATAGGTGAGTCATTCAACTAAAAACACTTTTATTTCCGAAAGAAACCGTTTCACACAGGTCTCTCGTAGAAAGGACCGATTGATTTATTATTAATACTGTCTGTATATATAGTGGTTGATTCATCAGTACAACTCAAAAAGCATGCATATAAACTTCAAATAAGGCACCTTCTCTAAATTGCATTGTCCCCCAAACAATCTATTTGCCGCCTCTTCCTGAAAGATCTAAGCTGCGATCATATCTAAGTTTTAATGGAAAGTGACTCCAGAAAAAAGGTCGTATATCTCGTAGGTACCTTGAGTGTTAGCACTACATATCCGGGTTTAACTCTACAAATTTTAGTGGCGTTTGTTCACCATCGAGGAAATTTTAGGACGTTATAAGCAAGCCTCTGTGTGTATTTGTGCAGCACAATCAATATCCAAGGTGCAATCAGAAACCCTGTCTACAGTATGCATCCAAACAATGATACAAACTCATGTCATGTCGAAATGGAGTACTATGTACAAGTGAGTGTTATTTTTCCATATCCTATGTACCCAATGAAGGGGAGAAAGGAAGGGAACAGGATAACTAACACTGTTTCTTTGATCTTCCTCCCGAAGCATGACATGTGACCAGACAGTACAGTCCATCATGATAATATAGACCTGTCATTCAGTCCACAGATTGACAGACAGATTCCGAAATAAGTCCTCGTGCGGTAACATTAAACTGATGAGACTGCACCCATGTTTCTCACAAGGGTGGCTAATGAACATGTCTGGTCACTTGGCCAGCGATTATGAACCTTACGCCTCGTGAAATGCTTTTATGTACAGTTACTGCAAGTTCCTGTTTCTATTCAGTAACACACACTGTGAACAACTAATGGTTGTCTAAGTCCTTATATTTCATATTTGCAAACTAAAGTTAACATAATTAAAAATATAGTGCCACACACCGTAGGGAGCACCATATTGGTATTCTAAAAGGGAAGACTTGCAAATATGCAGAGAATAAATTTATTGTCTATAACACAAAATATCCTTAGCTAGTAATCACCCGAAGTAGTTATATCCCATTTTGTTGTGAGTTACCATGTACTGAACTAGAAATCACCATAGTTTATTCTGATGATAATCAATTACCTGTCCAATTGTCTCACAATATTTTCACATTACGTGATACAACACATTAGGAGAATAAGTTTTTCTTACTTATTTCAACTTTTTTGATTTTCTATTCCTATGATTATTCACTGAAATCATAAATATTTAAATCAAGACAAGAATCATTGTTAACTGTGTAACCCTTGTGTATCAGATCATCACAGATGTCCATTGTGAGACTTGTATGACTTACTCGTTACTTAGCAAAGAGTTGAGTGCTTGAGTTTAGCCAACGTAAATGATACGGAAAGATAGATAACACTATGATGCAGACCCGCAAGTAATGTTGTAGTCTTGACAAAAATGTGGAAATCACTATTTTGAAAATGCTGTAGCAATCCTAAGGTTACCTGTGCCTTGAAGAGGAAATAAGCAAAAACTGCACAAAGAGATTCCTGTGATGAGGCATCTTGCCACATTCAGCTTTTACTTTAGTCCAATGCAGCTATCACAAACATACCTGTGCCAATAAGGAGACGACGATGGAAAAACCGTTCACATGTTCGTTATGTCGATATCATGCCTTCTTTGTTGCGATTTAATGTTTATTTGGACCGAACCACTGTGGAATTGTAAATTCAGAACACAAGTCCCTATGCTTCAGCCCTCTCCCAAATGATAGCTTTTAAAGAAAAAGAAAAACTCCTTGATCTTTTGAAAAAGTCGCAGGATTTCCGTCGCCAATGTTCGGACATTACAATGTAATTAGTTCCTCTCCATTACGTTCTTATACAATAAAGGGTGATTAGGCCGAACGTCATAATCAAATAAATTACGGAACATGACACATGGGTGAATTATGATGACTGAACAGAAAACCATCATAATTCTGGCTTCTGTTTTTTAAGTAGTTTAAATCTTGAATATTGTCATACGTATTGATTTTGTTTTACCAAATTAATCAAGGGATTTTTCAGGAGCTGCTATGTATCCATTTAAAGACAACGCAAATGTTCTGTATGTTTAAACTTAATAAAATGTATAAAAAAATATAAAAAAAATATTTTGTATTTACGGATGTTAAGACCACATAAAATGGTCTTTGTACAAGCACAGTATTTCCGATTTAATAGAAATAAGAAACTATATACATGATTTAAAATCATACGTGTAGGACTATTTAAGGGTCAGGACATAATGGTAGGTGCCTTGTAGATAAAGTAAATCAGTACTGCAACATTCAGGACATAACCTTTGCCAATGCTGACCACCCTACAGACAGGGTAACTTTGCATAGATATATGAAAAATGCACCCTTTCTATATGTTTACAAACAAAAACTAACCAAGTAATCACCTACTTGTGATGTTGCACACTCTGTAGCGATACGTTTTACTGTTACTTATACACCGAGAAGAAGGGGGCCGATATACCCGATAAGTGTTAAGTTGTTTCTTTCATGGGAGACGTTTAAGTCGCCCAGATCTGTGGTAGAAAACTATTAGAAATATACCCTGAAAAAACACCATGTGCAGTGTCGATACAGTGAATGAATGTTCGTGACGATATAAGACACACAAGATAAATTAGATTGTAAATACATGTGAATATATTGAGATAACAGAAGAAATCGTAATATTTGAAATAACTATATATGTATTCCCTACCAATCCCTATTTATTTGTAAGTTATACGTCCTGGACTAACCAGCAGTGCAATCAATTACCTCGTGTTGCTACCAAATCCGAAAAGCAGAATATGCACAATTAAATATCATAATCACATCGTCCTTCCTTTGGGATACCGATTTTAGTGTCCTCCGTTTACAATTAGACAAGACCATATTAAACCTGCCCGATGGCAATGCTTCGATTTCCTTTTAATTCAGTTATACTAAAAACTAAATCCTAAAAGTCCTATTTCTGTGTCTCCCCGAGGGAATTGGCAGTGTAAAGTGTAGGTCTGTACCTACACAAAACACAGGCAGATATGCATGAGATACTTCAAAGTTTTCAGACACCCACCCACACCCCACCCGCAGGTCCTTAGAGATATACCTTTTTAGCTTGAGGAGCGTACCATGAGAGATATCTATCATTCCAACCCTGATGTTCCCCCTACTACGCTGTCTGCAGGCGTAGTCCTTAAGTACTTTCTCATCAAATAAAGTTCCTCTTTGATGTCGCTCCATGGCAGTCCTGTCTGAAGAGCTGCTGTGGTCTACGATCGGCGATGACTATTGAAATAACCTTTGAAATCATAGCATCTTGCCCACTTGCCATCGGACTGTTATAAATACGTCTAATATAGTCACAAAAGACCGGCAAGAATCATGTGAGTGCTTTTTGGTTAGGAGGATTGTCACTTAGTAGAACCAGAGTGAATCGAAAATAACCACCCTTTTCCGCTATTTCTATATGCAGTTAGATATATCCAGACCAGACCATGTGTTAACAAACTGCATCACTCTATTGCCTTCATTTCAACCAAATCAATGACCATGCTGCACGTAGAAGTAACGGCATTTGGTGTTAGCGCAGGCCGCACACACAGAGTGACCACACACACCCTGCTAGTCAATAAGAGGGTTGAACGTCAGCCTGGACTCCAACCGCAAAACGCCGCTACCACGACATCCAAATGACCCCTGTTGTCTTTGTCCCGTCTTGTGTATACATATATATATATATATAACAGACACTCCATTAGGAGCAACAAGTACAGAATATCTTTTTGACGGCCTCATCCTCCTCTCCGCGGTAGCTCTTGGTGAGGATGGGGTTGGGTCCGTCGATGATCACCGTCTGAATGAGCTCGCTGAAGGCGTCGCGCACGCCGCGGTTGTCCTTGGCACTCGTCTCCGTGAAGGAGTGAAGCTCCAGATCGGCGGCTAGCTTCTCGCCCTCCTCCCGGCTCACCACCCGCTCCTCCTCCAGGTCGCACTGGTTGCCGATCAGCAGTATCTTGATGTCCTTGTGGCAGTGTTTGCGGATGATGTCCAGCCAGTCGCGGACATTGTAGAAGGAGTCTCGTTGGGTGATGTTGTACACCAGCATGATGCCGTTGGCACCGCGGCAGAACTTGTAGCAGACGGAGTTGAAGCGCTCTTGGCCGGCCGTGTCCCAGATGTGCACGCGCACGCGCCGCTTCTCGTACTCCAGCCGCTTTACCCGGAAGTCGAACTCTATCGTCGATATCCGCGTCGATTGGAAACCTCCATCGATGTATCTGTGCACCAGGCTCGACTTTCCCACGGCATAATCCCCTGCAATTGAAACAAAGGCAACGACAATGAAACGATACCGTTAGGTTATAACAATTAAGCAAACCTTACTTCAATGAACTATCAGTCCCTGATATACCAAACATTGAAAATTCAGTTTGTCAGCGTTAATGTTTACATCTATAATTTGATATTGACCACGGGATATTTTCATAATGATGAGTTTCTAGCACACCGGAAATCACAATTGATTTCTAATGCAGTAATGTTCATGGTGTGAGATATCTGATTCAGGAGTATGCACCCTCAAGGGGTGTTTGGAGTCAATGAATCATCACCATCAGAACTAAGGACATATTTATATAGGGAGTTTGTTCTAAGGAGTAGTTAACATATTTTTAAGGCCTTTTCCCTCGACAGCTTTGTCTTTCTTGAATGTGAAAGATTCAATGTATTACAAGTATATAGCCTGAAACAGAAAGGCCTTTAAAATGTGATTGAATTTAACCTGTGGGAATATGTGAACAAAGGTTATAGCAAATAAAAACATCTTGTGCACGATCCATGGATTTACCCCCTACATAACTATCATATTACTAAGTTATCACTTGAGATTTGGATTCTGAAGTACGGCTTTCTCTCTTTTTTCGTACAACTCTTTCAGTGTTATATGCAGAAATCAAACTGAGGAGACGCAATATTATCGTTTACCTGATAGAATGCTTATAAAAGTCACCAAAGTATGTGATTGTAATTACTGTTAAACCCGTAATATTCAAATAGTAGATGTCTCTATTTTGCTATTTCACCAGGACTTTCTTTGGTGGACTTCAACGAGGGCATTTGAATGTAAATTGCCTATGTCAAGGGTTATACCTAAAATTTTGGGTAGCAGATTAAATTCATCGACCCACTGTATCCCACATCTGGAAATCAAAAGACACAGCCAATGTCAGAGACCTATACGCAGCGCGTTTTTCTCGTTCAATATTGGTTACCTCTAATTGTATCATCAAAGTGAGTTCTTTTGGTGAATGAACTACTCAGGAGAGAAATCCAGGAGGAGTAAAGCGAGTTAAGATTCCCTAACCCTCGTTGTCAATCATCGCTGGCAATACTGTCTAATCCGAGAAGCCATGAGAGAAGCCATGTCTATTCAAGTCAATAGCCTACACTTTTCGATAACACCCCAGTAATCATAAACGAGGGAGAGAGATTCAGTTTGAACATGCAGAATATCCAACAGCCAGGCGCATGCGATAGTGTCGGTCAGAGGGGTTGAACTCAAGTAGGAACGTAGAGAAAGATAGGCGCAGAACTGCAAGGTATTAGATATAAGAGCCACCTGCACTCACTCTCCCGACGAACAGAGATAATCTCAAGGAAGAAATATAAAGATGGTGGTAGCTTCTTTGGGGTAAAATATATTGAGGTGAAAACGCAGTATTTAGAAATGTAATTATCATGCCTTGAGGATTACCTGCAATCTAAAGATAATTGAAGCGACAAAGGGCATGGGCTGCAAAATAAAGATGAATTGTAAATGGAAAGGTTGTGTCAATGCTTACGATATATAATGTAATAAGAATTATTAAAAATCTGTTATTAAAGGAACCATATGGAAATTTATGAAAATTGTTTATAAGATATAACCTCAGATAAAACCTCACATAAAGACGCTAACATACCTAATGCAGAGTTGAGGCTATAACTACCTGTTGGAATACAAAGCACATTAAATCTGTTTGCATTTTATAGAGAAAGATATATGATAAGGATGGAATGGGAAAGAAAGTGTGTACTCCCTATGTGATAAATACATATAATGAGTAAAGATGAAGGCAGAAATATTACACGCACAAATTTGACTGGATGAAAATCAACATACTGAATACATGACACCTAAAAACTTGGAATGTAGATTTCTGTTTTTCTTTTCCATAGAATCACGTTTTATTGCTATACATGGAATATGTAAATGTGGCGTGTTGACTCAGCCATAAATGACTAATAGATATTTTCCTCCGTCACCATGGGTATTGAGTTTAGAACATGAGGGAAACATGACAACAGTTTCACTTGGATAGAAGTGGCTTGAATATAGTCATCTCTAGATAGTACGTTTTTAATCACACGAAAGCATGGTTAATATATATGATCATCCTATGATTGATTGGGCTCGGTTGTTTTAATTGGTGTAATACATTTAGACATAGAACAAAGTAGTACTTTAAGAAGCCATTGCTCGCCATTCCGTCTGTGTAATTAATCCTGAATTTAATAAGCGACCGATGTTAGAACTTCAGGGTGCATGAAATGAAGTTCCATTTCTCTGTTCTTGTTGTATGCTGGTTATCTTTTCGCCTATATATATATATATATGAATAGAAGTATCAGCCTATTGGACAAGAACATTTCCCTTTCATTGCGAAGCAATCTTTGGCTATCATTAAGTATGGTTTGTGCTCAACTTCAATCGTTGAAAATTAAATTGTCTCTTGGGCGTTTCGTCAAACAAATACAGGAAAACACCAATCCCGACCATGAAATCTATAAGATGGTAATGCTTGCCACGAATAAAATGAACACATTTTTCCTCCCATTTTCTCTAGTCATTGATCCAGCTTTTGTTCTATGCTTATTGGTAGCCGAATATAAATGAGCAGGCCTTACCGTACTTAGTACTGATTAAACACCCATCGTTAAATATAAAGGTTCTTTTTAAATAAAAAGACCAAATAAGAAGCGTTGGGACCAGGCGTGAAATATACTAGTAAACGGCTTCAGAGGGCCTCAGTCTAAAGGCCTCTCCTGGTATAAAAAGAAGAGGACGTCCTTTAGATAGACGTTCGATTTTTCCATATATCATACTGAGAACATTCCATGTGGAAGGCCCATATAGATTAATTGATATTACTTATGTATGTATATATATAAATATCTATTTATGAATCCTCGTGCATTATCTTTTTAGGCCAGAGAGGATTTCCAGCTCAATATTTCATCAACACATTGTGGTTATGCCCTTGTTATTATCCGAAATCAATTGTGTTGCGCCCATTAGTTCCTGTGAGATATTTATCTAACTGCTCGTGGAGGTACAACCATAGACGTTTAGTTTTGTTTGAGTACCACTATAGTGCTCTTAATTGCTCAGTAAATCCTCTCTCTCTTCTCTTATTCCTCTGTCAGCACTACAATTATACAGGAGCCTGTGCCCGATAGATCGTCGTGTCAGAATCGCAATTATACAAGAAAAAAGTCCCTTGCCTGACATTTCTCGACAGGCATGCGCCAATGATCTTATCTGTAGAGCAGCCAAATCGCCAATAATCACAAGAACCAGGAAACACCAATCATACTCATTACTAGGTTGCTGTACCTCGGCTGTTACCTAGGCGTCGTATATCGGAAGTATATAAGGGAAGTAATACTCTCATTTCTAGCATCTACGTATATGGCGAGGGAGCTTCTTTCAAAGTTTAGATAAACATGAGGGCAAGTCCATTCTCTACTGGCCTTTGTACTATCACTGGAGTAATGACATAGACACAGATGAATCGGAGATGAGTAGAGTGATGTCAATGTAGAAGCTCTAGACTCCAACATTAGGTTTGTGATCAGCATTCAGAGACTACCCTGGCAGGCTGTTTGTAGAAGCACGGCTGATGTCGGTTGTCAGTACGCATCTCCCACCCTGCCTGCTAATGGACCTCACTGTCCCATCCAACACGGTCACCCATCAGCGCCGCCTCCTTCTGCCGCCACCTGTCACCTATAGATGCAATAATAAGTCTCTTTATGTGCACTCTGTAATTTTGGAACGTGGCCCCGAAGCCGGGTCCACAAGCATACCCTTCGCACTGCGGTGCCTTCAGGAGGCCCTCTGTTTGGTGATATTATTGGACGGTGTCTATGTAGCACGCTCAAATTCTCGAACAATTAATACTTTAGAAGTGGTGCGGTGCAAGCAAAGAGACATCACTATGCAATTATCGGTTCTGCTTCCTGCAAAAGTAAATATCACAAAGGTCTCATAATAGCACTGTGTGAGCCCATGAATCCCCTTATGTGTCAGGTTACTATCAATCCGGGAGGAAACTGAGCGCCTGGCAAAATTCGCACCCACTAACGCCGGTTTGAACTTCTGATGTTTTTCCCGTGCTTTGTGTTTTAGAAACGCATCGAGAAAGTTTTTATCCCATTTTAGAAATATTGAATACAAAAGCTTTTTCTCATGCCAAGGACAGTTACTGGCGGTGACCAAGGGGCCACGAAGTACCTTATCGATGTATTTCACCCAGAGTGGGATATGAATTACCATTCTGGCAGGCGTTACATAGTCTCGCTGATACCATCAGTACCCATGGTGCTTTCAGCTGATTGCTATTTCCCAAACCACAAAAACCTCAGTCGTTTTCCAATCTCTAAACGTGACTTACGTTGAGTGCTTATCCCTATAATAATTACATAATTCCGATCTAAAGCCTCGCTTCCTGTATAAATATCGAGATAAATGACGTGCCAGGGAGCCTTTTATCCATTATTCACCTTGTGAGTGCAGGTGCATTAGGTCATTTGAGTATGGGATTATCAAATCTATTTGCTTTGAAGTTAAAACCAACTAAAGGCCTATACCTTTCTCCCGGTATGCATAGTTCTATGCCGTTATCGTTGCCAAATTGTGATATATATATAAATATATATATATATGCATTTTTCATTTCTAGAAAACTCCTCCAGCAAACAGATATAAGGCAGTGACTCTCCCCTATTAACAGCTTTCCACTTTTCCATGGAAATCCTTTTAAGTATTTCCAGTACATATAATTCCTTTTCCATGTGTAAAGCACTCTCAGCCCCATGCTAATAGCGATGTTAACATGTTTTCTATGTTTTCTCAGTCTCCCAGTCAATGGGTAAATTCCTAATGAAAAATATTTCCTTTTTGTTCTGACCCCAACTGATATCACTGGATTAATAATGATGTGTGCAAACACTGCACTGGAGAACTGTTCCGGAGAAGTCCAGTAACTTAATTCTTTGTCAAAAATATATTACAGGCCCAACCCAGCTCGCTAATGAAGAACTATTGTAACAACTACACTTTATCATCCAACCACAAATTCATATCGATTCTAATATAGCCGTGAGCGTTCCTCCATAGCTATCAACTGAGACAGATTCGAAGTTGAATAAAGTAAAGCTACCTTTTATCAATGTTCTGACGCTAGAAGACGTATGCCGTGTCCTGGATGGCGGTGTCTGACTTGTAGGCAGGACAGTGAAGGCACAGTATTCGCTATGCAGTCCGCGTCTTGGGGCCCCTGGTGACCCTAGGGGGGCAGGAGTGCAGTTGGCTGCAGAGATGGACTGTGCATGAGCGTCATGCCAAGACTGAACATCTACTCAGTCAATGTTATTTAAAATAGGAGCATCCTCGTATAATCATTCGGTGTTCTGTGGTCAAACAAATTAAACTTAAAACAGATGTACACTTTGACACGTCCATTGGGAATTCGATGGATAGTGCATGGTGAGGCCTTGACCTGCCGTGTGTATGGACAGTATTGGTTTATCGAGCCCGGCCTTGGGGCTGATGAAATATACAGGATTTCTAGTCACAGTCACCTGGTAACAGTAGAAACAGGTGTAACAGACCGCCCACATGGTTGATCATAAGCGAGCATCCATCGCTAAATGAATGCTTCTTGAACATCTCCAATAGACACGTGTAATGTAGCGGGTTATACTGGATTTAGACAACAAACATACATCGTGCTGGGACCTTTATCTTGGACGTGTGACTAGACGTGGCAATGCCTCGTATTCTGTAGTGGTACTGGTCATTGTAATGACATCAGGTGCAGCAGTACAGAATAGTCCCTCATGCACAAGGGAAGTACATAAAAAATGAATGACTGCATAAAAGAGCTGCGTGTGACTGTGTACCTGCGTTAGGAGAATGATGATGTAGCTGGTGTCTGTCTGGCCAGCCTTCAGGTGAGAGCATATATGCTACATCCGGTTTGAGTGACACTATGAATCTGCTGCATTCACTTTCTGTGAGTCTTTCAAACCTTTCTTGGACGCTCACTTTTATTTTGATTTTCAATAGGTAGCAGTGTAGGTCTGCATGTTCCTCGTCCAGTGAGAAACACAATGCAACACCATCTTCTTTTATATTGTCTCTCCATAGCGGCCGGGAGAGTAACCACAGATATTGATAATATTTTGTATGAAAAGTAGCGAATGGGAAATATCACACAAATGAAAGTACTGTATACGTTTACATATCAAATAAACAGAATCTAAATACAGCTGTTTTGAATTAATCTTAATGAATCAGAAATCATTCATTAGCATTATGCTGCCGAGCCGACCCAGGTGTAGATGATCATTCTGAAACTTTTATAGTTTCCAACTTTGGTTTGCATTTCTACGATGAGACAGATTAAATGACCTTTTGGAGTTGGGTGGAATTCACTCGTCTGTAATTGCCAGCGATAAGAACGACGTGTTACCACACCCTATACGCACAGACCTTTGTCTATTTGGCAGCAATGACACCAAGGCAGCCAAGGTCAAATGGCTACGTTCTCCTTTTTCTCTGTTTTATTGATCACATCTAACATTCATATAAAATGATGCCAGTTAGGTCGACGGGAGCGGCAGACAGGAATTACAGCCCCAGTCATTGCGTTCATCCGACGCCAAGCCGGTTAGCATGTGGCCTATTGAATATCTCTGCTGTAGTTTATTCATTTATATAGTATGAAGAATTAGACACGTACATGGTCGCTTAATGAATGATGCACCAAGCATTACCGTAGATATATGGACGATAACCTCAGGGGACGTCATTGACAAAAAGCCGATTTTAAGACCCTTATATCACATTGCAGACGTGTAATGGTCATCACGCATATGGTAACCGTTATTGTAGTAATATTGAAGCCATATATAGTCTGTAGAATCATCAATGAGGCAGATTCTGAAATACATGATAGGAAGATATTTGCATTGATAGAAAACGAAATATGTTAGAAGCAACGAGAGAAATGACTGACTAATCATTATGTAAAGGCTCTCAGTCCTCAGACTAGAATATGACATGGAATTGGTGGATTGTTAATTTCACTCTCCCTTACTTGTGCATTTAACGTTCTGGTCTCGAATAACTGCTCATATACATAATGTCAGAAAGATTAGTTTACTTCAACTGGATGTAAGAAAATAGAGGCAATATATACGAGTCGTCCGGTTGATACATCGGTGAGCCCTGTCATGCCTACGCAGAAAGGGACCCTTTTAGATTTGATGTTGGAGGAAATGTGGTTAATGATAAGTAGCTCCCTCTATCGATTTTAATGTGGAGCGCATCGCAGGCACCTGAATATTTATCAAGTAAAGAGCATTGCCAAATCGATAGGCAAAGAGAAAGAGGTGTTTTAAATCTGATGGCGTCTCATCCTGCAGCTCACTTGCTTTTGCACCCAGTCACCGATTCTTGGTCTTCTGAATTTATGGGTCACCCAACTTCACAGTACAGAACTGTCATTGCTCCTACATCTCTTTGTAACTTTTTCCACTTCATCTATTAGTTTCACTATTCTCATGTCCATTTTTTCCTGTTCTGATAATGTGTCTTGAAAATAATATTATATGAACAAAAATAAGTATACATGTATTACAAGTAGAATGGGTGTTTAGTATTCTATCATAAAATGCAACACGCAGGCTGTCAGAACATTCCCATCCATGCAGACACCCAGAATAGAGACTTAAGTGCCATGACCTAACCCATTTCTACATGGTGAACAACAATGTCTTTCCCGTTTTATTCACTGAGTTAGCTTTTTTGTTGGCGTTATTGGATATAGGTTAATCAGGTCATAAGTATTAGCTTTGTTGATGTTTTCCTCTGCAGCAACTGGCAAAGAACGGATACCATTATTACACAACTCATGTAACCTATAGGTGATTTGGTTGTTGACTACATTGACTTTTGTAAACAGCCCAGACTGTATTCTTATAATGGAAGACCACCTACATTTAGGTGAATTATATATGTGAAAAAAAAAAATGAAAAAAAAAAAAAATAAAATAAATAAACACATCCAATAAGCTGGATAAACCAACTGATTCATTTGAATTAATGTAAATTTGTGACCGTAATGCAAAACTTTCAATACAGTTTGAACTCAATTTGAATAGACAGGTGAACATCGAATTGATGCTCTACATGGCAATTCTAAAACAACTACCAGGCAAAGTAATTCGAGGTCCAGTTCTGTAATCATGTCCTAAATGTGTCACAAATCTAGGTGTGACAGCTGTTTGCCCACCCGGACTGGTATTTAGGACCTGGGTTGTCTTGCTCTCGGCAACAGAGGGTCCTCACACCATCAACAAAGCGTGCATTACCCTGCACCCCTCGATCAATAATCCCAGCCTTCAGCCATCCGTCTGACCCCCGCGTCTTCCTTTGGCCTCGCCGTCCGAGCAGCTCCGAGCAGCTCGGCAATCACCTTCAAAGCGGGCCCGGCGCGCATCCCATTGACCGTGCCGCCTAAGTGGTCTCTGGGGGCTGCTGTCTCTGGTCTTCAGTTTTCTATTCCCCGGAGTGTAATAAACATTTAGACAAAGCGACTGGCGCCCTAATCAGTTGACTTGGCTGCGTAAACAACGAGCCATGCCCCTTCCCCTCCCGCGCCTTACGGGCTGGCTTACTATGCTAGCGACCTGTGTGGGGAGTACTACATTCCGAGACTTGCTCTTGATGCATTGTTCCCGCCGGCAACGGTGTTATCTAACTAATCTACTTCTATGATATAATCCATGGCCAGAATAGAGAGCATTTTTGGAAGGGTGTGGATGTTCATATCACAAATGCACATTTAATCTTCACATCTCTCGGCAATGTGAAGCATAATCAGCGTTATATTTTCATTTTTAAGTTGACTGAGGGAGCATATAGAATGTGCATATCTATAATTCCATTGAGCAGCAGGAATAGTTCTGACATAAAATCTCGTCTGCAAATGTTACTTTGAATGCACCTATTGGTTAATTCGTGAACAATGTCTGCGAAAAGCTGGCAGATCGTCTGGAATTGCACTAGAAATAATACACTACAGGATACCAATTATTAACCAGACTATTAGACAAGGAAACTTGACAAATCCGAACAGGTGAAACTGATCTGTTGACTGGTTACACCAAATTCACACATGATCACATCATAAGAGGTGAATTAGCACCTGCATGCCAACCATGCAATACTCTTTTGAGTGTAGAACATGATAAGCAACGTTGTCAGGTAGCAAAGAAATACAGGGAGAAAGTCCTGATGAATGCAGTGCACACTGTGTTCCATAACACCAGCTAGACAGAAATTCTTTGATTCCTTGAAATTCCCAGGCAAAATACCCTACTGTTTGAAGGGTGAAGTTAAGAAAATAGTACAAACCACTAGAGTCTGGTGACAATCACTTACAATCATTTGAGGTTAAGCCACACCAAACCAATCTATGTTGACTGTATAGTGAAAAAGGCCGCTATATCTCTTTATCCAGAAAAAAATAAATTTACTTGTTTTAGCCAAAAAAAGGTAAAGAACATATTGCCATACATGTATGCTATGTTATTGCATACCATTTGGTAAAGATAATTCAATGGTTTTATTCCGCTTCCCACATTATTAACTTATGCTTTGGAGCATCAAATGAGAACATATCAAGATTATCCCTAGTATTGATGAATCTACCCTAGAATGTGTCCTAACGAAGCTGATAATGATGTGCGGACAGTGGTCCAAGTCCGAACGAAGACCACATCTATTGATGGATGGATCATGAAAGCTATACATATTTGAGAAGTATCTGAACAGCTTTGTCAGGCCCTACTTTGTCTCCCACCAGTCGCCCTAATAGACTTGGCTGATACGTCGCTACTATCTCCCACTGATTTCCCCCTAAGAAAATTACACGCTGATACACGCTGCCTAATAGAGTGAGTCTCTTTCCTCTTTGTTCAATAATATGATTAGGGCCTCGACATAAAAAGACCATATGGGTAATCACTAATAGGATTGATATATACCATCAAGTACAAAGACTGGTCATGTTACGGTCAAGTTCGAGATATCGTTCTAACATCAGTAACATCAGCAGCATATTGGCGTGGGTAAGTCATTACGTGGCACCAGGGAATATGGAGAACTGCAAAATGCTCATCATTGAGTACTGCTAATCAGATAACATGACGGACGTACAATCAATATCGGCCTTGTAACATCTAACCCACAATGTTTTTACTGGAGGGAGGGTGTCTAACTTTGGAATATAGTGCACAAAGGTCGCCAGTGAACCAAACAACCTGATGGGAGCTTTCCCTAGGATAACGAGTAGTCATAATCTTCTGGAGCAAACGCCTTTATTAGAGTGTGCTTGCACGCGCAAAATACATCACTGTGATAGTGAGAACAGAGCAGGGAGCCAGTGTCTCAGGGTCTTAGAGGGTGCGTCCACCAACCACGACAAGGCTGCGACAACGGCTTTCCGACAAGGTCCACGACAGCTCTACGATAGGAAGCCTTGTCGTAGCCTTGACGTGGTTGGTGGACCACAGTTCCCGACAAGAGGCTACGACAAGGCCACGACAGGCTGCGACATGAAGCTTGTCGGGGGCCTTCCGACAAGGTTACGACAAAATCGAACATGTTCGATTTTGGAGCCGTGTCGTGGCGTGTCGCAGAGGTCTACGATAGAATATTTATGTGGAGCGTGCACTTCCCGACAGGCTGCGACAAGGGCTCACGACAGCTCCCCTCCTCACGACAAGGCTGCGACAAGGCACCGATTGGAAATTTCTTGTCGGCGTGTGTCGCAGCCCTGTCATGGTTGGTGGACGCACCCTCTTAGATGTGTGCCCAGCTGACCAAGACCAATCACTCAAGACCAAAATACCTCAAGATCCACTGCTGCTTGATGTGTTCAGATCCTTGACTCAGGCAGTTGCAGAAATGGCAAGTTGACTGGGTGCAAGTGTGTTACAGATAACTATCCATATTCTAAATGTAACTCAAACCTTTTAATTGTTATTCATTTATAATTGCACGCTCATTCATCTGTGATGAACATACTTTTGGCTCCTAGTTCCCGCTGTTAATTATTCAACATCTCATGCTGCATCATCAGGTACCAAAGAAGAGCATGCAAAAGCAATGTTCCGTGTTTTCTATTACACTCTTGAGAGAGAGAGAGACTTCCTCGGGGAGAGCAATATTTTCGAGAAGATATAACATAAGAGATTTATCCTGCTAATCCAACATTTTAGATAAAGTAAACCTAAGTCAGTCTAATAGAACGTATTGTATGTTAAACTAAGTTCGTGCTTATTCTAGAGTTGTCTACTAGGATACGTATAGAATCATGTTTTCAGTAGGCTCCTGGGCTAGCGCGTAATATATTTCGTAAGATATATCGGCTTATAAAAGTGGAAGAATTGTTACACAAACCACATTCATTAAAATTAACCGTTCGCCAGATAGCCTAATTATAGTGTATTACAGAGCATTTTCTAATAGTATTAAAGATGTGATGATAAACACTACTACTTTCACCCATAACCTCTACACGTGCCTTATCCTGCTGGTACCCCTCATCCTGCCACCCTACCCTGTCACCTGACCGTCTCGCTCCCGGAGCCTGTTCACCCGCTCAGAGAGCGCGGTACCGGATCCGTAAACCCGGACCTGGAAACCTTTCAGTTCCCAACCGGATCTCCGTTTACAGGCTTCTCAATACGCCCTGAATAAGTGAATTATGATAATGTCCAAAGTGGCAATTTGCACTTGATATCTTATTATTGCGTTATACTCGTGCTCCACAACCTCATCTCCCGGTTTTAAGACAGATAGTGTTTTTCTACAAAGGTCGAAATAAGAATCATTACAATGTCCAGAACCTTCACAAAATTAATAAAGACAAATCATGTCGAATCCTGTTTCGTGCCGTTTCATTCAACACTGAGCAGTGATTAGAATAATTGAAACCCTTGCAGGATTAAAGCAATGAGTGGGAGGCCGCATGGCCATCATATCCTACCTCCTACTGGCGTAATTTATAGCATACCAACTATGCGTATAGAGAGCGAAATATCCAAATGTATTGCCACACAAATATTCTTTGGCCTTTTTATCATAGCCATTCTGTCTGGCTTAGTCATTGCAATATCTGTTAACTCGATAAAACACGTCCGAAATCGATGAAAATTCTTCGCCTCACCTGCATCTCTGAATCCACCTTGTTCTGCACGGCAGCGTGGGGTTTTAGAAGACAGGCAAACACTGGCACAGCTCTGTATCAGCAGCTTCCCAACCTACCTCGCAGATTACAGGCGCACACCACGATACAACGAGCGTGCGCATTCAGTGCCACAGTGTTAGCTTCACTCATACAGGTGAGGCATTCACCTGAGTTCACATGTTCACTTGTGTGCCCATATGCGTGTCACACATGAGAAAATCTATAACAACAAACTCCACACCATCATACCAGTGGTTGGTAAGAAACCAAACAACACAAGTCTGACAAGAAGTGAGCCGAAACGATTAACCCATCTACAGATAGGTCACTCAAGGCTGACACATGGACACCTCATGCGAGGAGAATTACCACCCATGTACCAGCAATGTCATGTGGTTTTCTCAGGGAACCATCCCATGCTATCTTTTCAGGCAACAAAAAGGCCTAAGGATAAGTATCTGAGATGTACAACGTCTATGTACAGTGAATTTCAAAACACTAATAAAAAAGAAATCCTGGCTTTCCTCAGGGAAACCAATATATTCAGAAAGCTGTAAAAAGCTTAAAAGAAGGGAAAGTTTTATCAGAACCCTCCTTGCTCCTCCAAGCAGCACTTGAAAATCATTGGAATAATCCATGATTGCAAAGACTTCAAACAATGAGGAAGTCTGGAAAAGGCCTGCAATGGTTGACCGGACGTAAAATCACTCAAACAAACAAACAATATCACTGCTCCACCATAAAATTAACTCATTTATGTTGGGGGCATATCTAGAGGGATCAATGCTGCGCTTCCATATGTCGACGAATTGGCTACCGATGATTGGTACACTGGCAGGATTCCTGTATGTGCAGATAGGGTTGTGGTAAATATTGTCGGCATTGAGAGAAAATCCCTGTTTGCAGTGAAAATGGGGAGGACAAAGACTGAACAAGAGTAGGAATTGTCGGCCCGCTGCCGGTTTTGTGTACCCGGTTTGAATTTATCGTTGGAGCGAATAGTCTTCAGGTGGTGCCTGATTGTATAATGTGGGAATAAATTATAGCGGCCAGAATTGTTACTGGGAAATGTAGGATAAATTAGTCTTAACAAGTATAAACCAGTGTGGGATCGTTACTGTACTGTGGGTCTTGTCGTTTGAGTTGGTGTTGTACAACATATGTATGGATATATGGGGCATCCCCTAGCCTCTCTTATTATGGGTTTTGCCTTTGGATTTTCACCAAGGGCATGGTATGTGTTATCTTTTCAATCAAGTTGTTTGCTATAGTCCACAAAATACCAGATAGACTGGTCATAATTTATAAGACTTCTTCAGGCAGTTGGTTGCTTTAGAATCTGCAATAGGATACAGAAGTTGCGGTCTTTTGAGCATGCCATAGGAGGTGGGGGTATGTCTTTTATCCCTGGAATATTGTGAGTGTTATGGGGTCATGCCCAAGGATATAGTCTTTTGGAGCATCCGCTAGGACAGTGTGTGTAGTCTTTAGGGCATTCTCTTATGGGGCGGAGGTGTTATCTTCAAAGATTGTCTATTGCGATTTCCCTACCCCTAGAACCTTACCACGTTGCTGATAAATAAGCAGTAGGCTCTGTCTGTGGGGATAGATGGTTGTATGAGGAGTGAAGCCACACTATACTATGACGGAACCAGTGGCCCAAATAGAATACGGCGTGTTTTATTCATTATATGATATGTAAGAGCAAAATCAGTCCAACGGAATGCAAAATGAAGTGAGCGTTATTTCGTGTTTCAAATGTTTAGAGAACCGGACCAAGCAACTTTCGTTTCCATGTTGACCTTGCATGCCTTAAACAACCATGGTATAGTCCCTGCTTCCCATTCCCATGCATCACTCCCTGGCTCACATCTTTTTTCATCTTATTTCATTTTACATCCCCATGAACATCATTTATCAATCCTATGTATACTTGTTGTCTGTTATGAATATTACGTTTATGTTCACAAGTATACAAATCAAAGCCCCGGCCCCAATCACAAGGCTGCAAAGTGCATTGTATAAGTGAGTTAATTGATGACATTAAGTCTATCTAAGATAAGATAAAGACCCTAAACTAATTCAACAATTAATATCACGTCTGCATTCTTACACATCACCTGAGTATGAAAAAAGACATAATTAAGATTACAATCCTCTCTCCTGTTATCCCAATATCTGAACTGGCCATGCTACATATGGCTGATCTTGTGACATCACGTACATATATACATACAGGAAGAGCTGTCGGCCTAACATCCTGTCCCCAAAGTGCATCGCGCCGACCGGAAATACTTGCTGCCATTAGGCGGCACAAAACAGACGTGATTTGAATACCACTTTGCATATAAAGTACACAGCCATGTGTGAAATGACATACGTATGAATAAATCCGCCATCTCTATACTAATTCATATCTTCTTTAATGTTTACTGCGATACTGGAAATAGTCAGATGGGGCTTAGATTTTCCTTTGCCAAAGACTAAAGCGTTTATATTGTTTGTTACAATAGCCCATGCGTAATCACGTGATCTATGACAGCCGCGCATGTTTAGTCACGTGATCCATGCCAGCGGCGCATGCTCGGTCACGTGATTCCTCGTAGCAGAGCATGCGTAGTCCAGAGATGTCAATTGCCTGGAGGCGTCCTTGTTTGTTTTTTATGGTTGAAAAAACTCTGCACGTTTCTGTGTTTTAACCCTTCCCTGCCCCTGTCCCACTACTTGCAAAGGTCCTAACGTGCTTTCTATCCCCAGACAGAATTAGCGCTATGAGGTTGCTGCTCTCAAGCAGACTGGAATTTATAGTGACTCAACTTCCTTACTGTAATGACGTCCATGCCGACCCTATGTTGCTTGCAAAAAGTTAATTGGAATTGATATAACATTAAGAAAGTCTCAAGCTTGGCATGGACATGTTAGTTTAATCTGTGTCTGTTAGTTTGGGAGGTGGAAGTTAACTGGCTCTTTATATATTCAACGACCAGCACGGTCCATTAATTTCGCCCACTCCTCCTTTTCATGGGGAAAAATGAAGCAATGCCTCTTTTTATATCATCACACTACACCATAATTCAAAACCAACATCCTAGTTATATTACCAATTACAAACATATGTAAGTGGCATGTACTTGGATTCAAACCCAAACCCCAACATCTAAGGCGGTGTTTCCACCTGCCGATTATGACCACATATCATGGCATTTTGCACTGCCAACCGACTATATCAAAGCGAATTGATTATGTACAACCGACCTTTCACAAGGTGAACCACCGAGAAACTCCCCATTAGGGCACATATAAAGGTTTTCATACATACCTCTCAGCTATTTAGCCCATAAAGATATTTTCTTTTTGGAAATTACATTGATTCAAGATGACTTTTTTTTATCGGGTCTAAACCCAAGTATAGGTTGTTTATTGTGTTATTTCTACAAATTCTTTAACTAGAGATTGAGCAAGAAATACTAAAGTAAATTGTAATGGTTAAGCCTCCTTGTACTTCGACCACATACCAGGAATGCTTCAGGCGGACGACTATTCATTTATTATTTTTATCAAGAGTTTTGCTCCATTTATTGGTCAAATAAGTAGGTATATGTCCAATTTGTTCATACTCAGAAACCCTTTAACATGTGTCCCATCTATCGGTGAATAATAGTACATGTGTATATCCACTATGCAACATGTGTGCACTCCAACGCTGAACAATAACTGAAATAAGAAATATATATCATGACATTTCACTTATATAGAATTAATGTTCAATTTTAACATATATATATATCTGAAGCGTGCATATGAAGATAGCTTCCATAAGGTTAAGTTTAGGATTGCATTTCGATTATTAACCACCTTTCCCTTCAAAACCTGTCAAGACCAACTTATGTCAACATTTAGTTCTAACACAGCTATTAATGAATTCATGGATGAAGTTTGCTCTGCTTTTTTGTGTGTTTTTCTTCTATTTCAATTTTTTTGTGTAAATCGCTCCCTCCCTTTGTCTTCTTCTCTCCCCCTTTCTACCACCAATTCATTTGTACGTATTCAACTATTACTATCAGTTATACAGTCAATAGGAAATGGTATCTCGTATGGCGTCACTGGAATACTAAGTCTATCTGAATAAATTGGACTAAAACCTACCCAAACAAACAAACTGGAATACTACCACGGCGATTCTTGACTGGAGGCCTGTAAAACGTTATTCTTCTAACAATACTATCCAAACTTAGTTCGTTTCCTTAGAAAATTATTTTCCAGAAATCATGTTGACCTTGACCCCTCGCTGCACTGTATAGACCAGGATATGACCGCAGCTTTGTCTCCTTGGATTCACTTAGATATACATAGACAACGTATATAAACGGGAAAACAGTGGTCCCAGAATAGCGCCTTGTGGCAGGCCGGGTGAGGGAGGAGCAGACGGTGAGGAGGTCTCCTACATGGATTCAGGTCTGCGCTGTAGGCCGCCACCCTAGACTCCCATTAGAAGTCACCGACACCGTGCAGAATGATGATAGCCAAAGACAGGGTCGTCTCCACATGACCACCGCCCCAATCAATACGCGCAGCAGACTGACATTAAAGGCCAACCACTCCCCTCCGCCCTCCCCAAATACTCATTAGACTTGACGGACTTCTGCAGTTTGCTACGCTCACACAATGTTCGTCGTTGACTGATCTACCCCAACTTGAAGTGAGTGGGGGGTTTAAATTGTCATTTATCACCCCTTGCCTCTTCAGGTGAAAATAACCACACATAAGATTTTGTTTCTAATTTTATCTACCTGTGCCAAACAAAGAACCACACGACCTTTATGCACCTTATACCTAAGAACTGCAGACAGAAATAGATTATCTAGGTGAAGGTTACCCGTTGAAGTTGTTGAACGTGCCGCCACGAAGTTCATTGCACGGTATAGACTAACAAAAAACCTAATTACGTCCTTTGCAAAGGACGGTGAAACACATTATAAAGCTATAGGGTGATTTAAAAGTCTGAGTTTGAGAGTCTAACTATATCTATCCCCAATTTGCGTCAAGATTTTTCTGATTTTGTATGAGACGACATTTGTTTTGTTTAGACTGGAAAGAAGAAATGGCATCACATACAGCTGATTAGTCACTGATAGCTTCTTAAAGTATTCCATTCGTTTGGGATGCTATATAATCTCACTCGGCTTTGCATCGTGAGATTATTCTGCAACCAAAACTCTTCAGTGGATATGGCTCTCGATGCAGTTCCGTCTCATTATTCCCATCGATAAATGTTGTAAATCTAGTATCCTCATTTCAACGATCGTGGACGAGGCGTATGAAGTGCAATGTACCACTGCGCTGATCATTTCTAAAACACCAAACACCGAGTTCAGACACAATATCTGAAACCCTGGTTCTAAAAGTTTAAAAAAACCCACACACACACAAAACTAGTATCCTCTTTTGCCATTCTAAAGGTATTATGGTACAACTACATCACTACAACGTTGATCTGATATTCAAGAGTAGAATGTGAAAGCCAATCTTTTTGTATTTGTCCTATTATGAGCATTATTGAGATTGAATATCGAAAAGAGAGGAAGCCTACTGAACATCAACAACAACAACAACAACAATTTATTGAACCAGGAGAGGTTCGCAGGGGAAAAAAACCTATAAAATAAGGAGGCTATTGAAAAGGGCTGATGAGGAGGTGGTGGTGGGCGCAGCCTGAGCTGAGGCCATTGGGGCAGGAACTGCCTCTCATACTTGGACATTTGTTGGGTACGCGATACGTGATAAGGTAATGGCGCTACCCGCACTTATCGAGTTACCCCCTGCGTGTCCGGGATCACATCACCAAGGTATTGATCCTCTGATAGCCCCAGATCGCCCACCATCTGCCCTAATAGTTCCATTGTCACCCAAGACTCTAAACTGGGCGCTTAGGGCACCGCGATGGATCGGGCAAGTACGGCCCTTCGCACGTGACCCCAATAGCGGACAGACTACCGGTAGATCCAAGAGAGGCACTTTCAGGATGAAACTGGAATCTGTGTTATGAGCTGCTTTTCAAAAAGGCGAGGATGCGAATACAGTTGTTCCACACTGGTGAACCTGGGGGTTTATCATCCTCCTAATACAAAGTATCCATAATAAACCTATTCGGTATAGACAGACCCGGCGCATACGGATATGTTATATGCTCCCGGCCGCAGAAAATAGGGGCGCATATGGTAAAATAGTGTGTATGAAAAAAAACGTGCTTAAGAAAAGTGAACTAAAATAGGCACACCACCAGCTGGATAAAGGTAGATAATACATTCAATATCTAAACTGGTTTAAATGAAAAACGGTCGTATGCTCCTCCAAGTTCTTATGCTCCTCGAAGATTGAATTTCGGAAAGCATTAGTAACTTATTCAAGCCCAATCTATTGATTTCCTACCCTTGACTTTCTTTTACAGTCTGAGAGCGGGAGTAAGTAATCAAACCAATAAAAAAGACAATGAAAGCCATTAGAGTGTATGCCTATCAGAAATACATCACCATAACAGCCTATTTCTATTTATGATTTCTGAATACATGAAAAAATATATGCCAAGGCTATATTATTGTTAATAGAAGTGGTTGTTTTGGAAAGGAGACCATTCATTACCAGCCACAGCAGAGATTCTAATAAAGAGTTTCGTGCTCAGATTTTTCGCCCTCCTTGTACCTACTTCCTCCGCTTTGTAGCCTTTATTTGCTGAGCCCCTACTTTGTAAACCATCGCTATCCTCCCTTATGCTATCACTGATAAGACGGTTTTGCTAGAGAAAATACCTTATAGTAAAGGGCCAAGATAGAAAGTAAGCACTAACAAGTAGCATGCCTCACCATCAGGCACGTCTCAAGTTCTCTCGTTTGATGACTGGAAAGGGTGTGGAGGAGTATGTGTTGATAGGGACGTATAAGGATTGGCGTATCGCATACACAGAGGAGAACCAAGATGCTTCCCCTATGGTTTGTCTGCCTTGCACTCTGACTTCAAAAGAGAGATGTGTTTGTGTTATCGCTAGATGGATTTCCTCTCACTGCGTATGCCTGTTGTGGTGGCGCACTTGGCAGCACCGTGCAGGCACCCACACAAAACCCTGGTTACTACAGGTAAATTAATGTGCAAACAAAGGAATCAACCCTCCAACATGTTTACCATTGACAGCTTTGAGGCCATAAACACTTTTGTGATACGAGCAGGAGGAACCCTTATGTAGATGAACAGTTTCTTTGGATGTGCCTCCATGGTGTTTATACAATCCCGACATTTATTAAAGGCATATCCTACAATTCGCAGTGGCGCCAACCAATGATTTTTATAGGTTTATATTCATCCATTCAAATTGGTTCTTTGTGATATATTCTAATACCATATGAGTTAAATTGAAGTTTTGTCTAGTTTGACCTAACCTGATCAGTCAGAATAGACATCTTATAATTACCTGATTTATATAGGAAATGTCCTGAAAATATAGGGTTTCTTTAAAATGAAAAGAGCGTTACCTAAGGTTTTACTATGTAAAAGACCAACTTTTATAAATTGCTATATACTGATGATAATATTAAGCTCTATGTTAATAACTAGCTCGGCGACCCCTGCTTAAGAAGTTAGATGTGTGCTCTATAACACTTTGAGATCATCATATTCAATATTTCAGGAAAATTACATTGGATTTTCAAGGCAAGTTTTCCTATATGCCTTCCAGTACATTAGAAAATATGTTGCTGCTAATGGATGGAAAAATCTTTCAGTGGCTTCCGTGACGGATAGAATTTAATTGAACCTGGGGCTCTGGATAGCTGAGCGAGTAATCTCGCCATTAAACAATGAGAGCTGCTGATCATTAACGGCTCACACGGCTAGTCAGTTCAGTCCACACCTGCCTCGCCCTAAATTCCTTCCTCCTTGGCAGAGCCAAGCGCATTAAGCGTAGAGAAATAGCACACTCAGTGTGTCAACAACGCAGATCCTAAGGCCTTGGTAATGGCACCAATGTTGAGGTATGAGTGACACCAAACAGGGTTGCGGTACAGTGATACTTCACAGGGATCGTCACTTATGGTCCATCTCTGCTTCAAACTCCAAATTAACCATGTATTCGGCTGATGTTATCACTCGTCAGTATCTCCTTTTCAAACCGAAAAAATATCTGATACATTCTCCTGGCTTCTGTATTGTTCTGGCTTCCCTGTAGCATTCTAAAGGTATTCTTGATTGGTTGCGTCAATTTACGCATTGTCAATGTCATGGCCAGCTTTGATCATCCACTTCTCGAGCACAGGCGTATCTATTTATATATCACTTGCGCTCTCTGGCCTCGGCGTCAGTGGAGAAGCGCAGACTATTTGTTGCCTAAAGCCATTACACCACTTCAAAGCGCTTTGACAGTGTCAATAACTGCTATCATACATAATGTGGCTTCAGGTAAATTCAATGAGTTGTCTGCCTACTTCAGTTTATATCAAAATCAATTCAGGCCCCGAGCACATTCTGATACCATCGCATGTGAACAATAACATTGGACACTATATGACATAATCCTGATAGATAATCCATATGGAATAATTAGGTATTGATTGAATAATGTAAGAGCTTTATATTAATTATGCTTAGATATTTTGATTGAACCATCGATATAAGTCTCTGGATTGTTGAATCGCAAATGATTGACCATCGTAATTAGTGCATGATATCAACGGAACCTGTAAACATATCTCTTTCTCTAGTGACTCTATCCAAATCAGGATATTTCGTAAATACTCTTTTTTTTCGAGTGAGATGGATTTCCACTGGAGGATGACAAAGAAAATCATCATAGAGTCAATGCACAGATCTATTCTATCCAGCATGAAATCCCTTACTTTTGCTTCACAAGGTGGGAATTCCCGAAAACAATTACGTCATATTCCTGAAATTCGCCATCTGCGTGTAACCATATTACAATTTACTACTTGAGGTGGGGATAAGTTCAAAGTAGAAAGTAGCAATGTCTTAAAGGGTAGGATAATATTCAATGACGCCTCTTGTGGAATATTAACTTTTCGCCCTCTAATATCCGTATTCTGTTTGGCGAGGATGATCATTGTTAGTGGATTTTTTCTTTGTTATTGTGAACCATCTGATGAAAGATCAGTGTGGTTTCCCTTTTCCAGGAAAATCTCAATATAGTAGAACTATTTGAATAAAGCGTAGGTTAGTTAACAATTCCGTGAAGCTAAAAACAGTTAGAACTAATAATAGTTACCCGCTGTATCAGAAATGTCATGGTACCTGTGTCCTGCAACTTCCACATGCTCTGCCCACTAATCAGAGTTGAGGCGTTATGTCATCGCGACAGCAAAACGTATTACCTCCCTGATATTCCCTGTATGATTCACCCTCTAAGATAAAGATAACACTGCAAAGTACGACGACAACAACACAATAATTCAGGTTAAGCTTAACTGTCCCAGTGTGGAGGTGGATTTCCTGTGTACATGATCAATCAGAATTATTATCAGCTTTGTTAAACGTGGAAGGCTACTTAGTGCTCTAAAATTAAATGACAACACAAAATATACATGTTGTGCGTCGGACCTTTTATATATGGGAGATTACAATGTCATGCTGTTTTAGTTTAGACTGAAGACACGGATTTCCTTGTTATGTAGCCATCCATTAAGTAGGTAGGCACACGGAGGTAAGGGGAGGTAAGTAATTTGGGAAGTTCTGCGTATGCCCCTTCTTTGTCATTTAGCGAACAATATTGAAAAGGAAATGGGAGGCATACCTTTCAGGAATTTTGCGTATTTACTTTATGGATGACCCTATCAATTTAGTGTACTTTTTGACATTTGCCATCTCATGATATATAGAACCCCCGAGCATATTGTGCCTACTGAAGTTTGAATAAAGTATGGAAAGGAGATATCTTGAAATGTGAAAGATGGGGGATAGGAAAATAAATAAAATGCGTCGATATTGTAGATGTTCTTCGGTGCATAACCTATTAATATCTTCTATTCGTATCACACATAGAAGGTCCTATTTATACTTGAATCTCTGTTCACCTGTTACATGCATTTAGAATCTGCACTCCACACTGATACACTGATTTAAATATAGATACAACTACAAAACACTTCTATTTAGATATAGGTAGAAGAACACATATTATAGTTTTTTGTGAAAACATAGTTGTAGGTTATATGTACGTGGTGGAAGACATTCTGAGAGGGTAAGTATTCAATTGGCAATGTAAAGAACTGAGATAAAATTACGGGAAATACGATTGACTAAATGGGTAATTTTCCAGACATATCCAGCCAAAAGTAATCTGATTCACAATTGCCTCAATCTTAGGGGAGCCAGGTTTTGGAACTCACTACCTTTAAAATGCCAAAATTCGGTAAACGTAGGCACCTTCAAGAGACACCTAATGATTTAATCGTACTCAATTCTTCAAAATATTCATGTTGCTGGGAATTCCATGTCTGAATACTGTGAAATACTTTTCATCTCATCCCATCACATGTTTAGTATACTAGCTATTATTAACTGGTTTTGTTAACTTCTTTTTTGTTCATTTCCTCCTATATTTCGTTTTTATGTATTACTTAACTGTATCCTGTACAACTCGACGGTTCTGTATTATTAGCAATGATATCAGAAACCTTGTATCTGAATAACTCGTTATGACCAGAGATATACTAAAAAAATATACCCAAAAAATTGGAATTACAGTAAAGATGCGTCGTACCCATGTATAGGATTATGTTCAGATCGGGTCGGGAAAATTATTACATTACTATTGATTGATTTGGGTACAGATATTAAGTAGAGGGTGGGCTGCATTTCGTCCGTATACCGTTGAAGCCCACATACATTTATGTTTCACTAAATTACCAACCTATGGAGTATTGGACACAGAAGCTGTCCAGACGAATAGCAGACTTTGGGGACAGATCCAGAACCGAATAAATAGAGAAAAAGAATATGAAACACCAGACCAGACTGGTTATACCAGACTCACCCTATCACTATGTTATCATCGTAATCTTGTCGCCCTCATCCTCGTTAATTCAGAACACATTCTCATACTCATCTCCTCATAATCGCTCTATTCTGTCACCTACACCACGTGATCGCGGCCCGTTGTAAACCGTCAGCGGTGACCCGCGCGCCGCCTGGTGGCCCGTCGATATGGCCAGCTGTATAGGTGGTAAATGTGATGGGATTGTATTGATGTCATCCATTAAAGGCACGCGCCGCGCTCCCACCCGCCAACCGTGCATCCCACCAGCAAGACAATCTCCTGTCACCCTTTCATCAGGCCTTGTCGCCGTGCGGTGCTGTACGCTGCCTTGCTGTGCTGTACCGTGTGGACGCGGTGCCCGGCTGATGGGGGGATTTCCTCGGCACGCCGTGCTGTCTCTGTTAACCTGGTAGCGCGTCCGTCTCACTTAGTGCGCCGCCTGGTGGCACTGGCCGCGCCAAATTGACTTTCCGGCGCGCGTTTACAGCGGGCCGAGTGGCTGCTGAGGGCCCGGCGGGCGGAGAGGATCGCGCCACAATGCACGCAGAGGTGTGAGTACTGGGCCCCGGCCGGATGAAAAGGCACCAGGCCACCTCCTAAGGGCAGCGGGGATGGGAAAGTTTTCACCAACAGTGGGGACAGATGTTTGAGGAGTACTCAGGGAACCCTTACCATGTGTTACCAGGCTTTGATCGTCAACATCGCGTGACAGTACCTCATACCTAGATTTGCCATTTACCAGGGCAGGCTCACGCCAAGTTAGGGATCCCTGCCTTTATGATCTTGAGCAATCACAACAACTACCAATAAGTACTTTACTAGAAGGTATCGAAGACCTCGATCATCGCTTCTTATCTCATTTGATAGTGTCCGTGGCACAAACGTCGACACTACCAACCTCATATCACATGATAGTTTGTATGACGTTACAGCCTTATTCACCAAATAATCACCAGGACTTAGTTCCTAGCACCACAAGAACAGAGTGAAGTACATCATTTACATACAGCGAACATAAAAAGAAGTGATGGAGTGAGCCATGAGTAACCAAACTCATAGAGACATATATTTGAATAGTATATTTATCATCTCTGTAATGAAATGAAGAAAAAACAGTTCACACGTCAGTATAATTAGAGAATACTGGGTGTTGTTTCTACCTGTGACGCAGCGCCCTTGTAAATGAGGTAGCACCTGCTTTATGTGTGACGGTAAATCTGTAGGGGGACGGGAATGGGTGAATCCTCCGCGTAAGGTGTGAGGCAGGCAGTGCTGGTACCTGTACTACTTTCTCTACTCCCTACTTTTAACATTGATTGGCTGCCTTTTCTCCGCGAACGTGCCTACCTACAAATACTAAAGAAACGTCTGTGCTTGAGTTTGGTGTGTCTACGAAAGTATTTTCCACTTGTGTGGTAAACTGAACCTGTACCCCACAAGCTCTTGAATATTGTGGCATGTGCAAAGGCCAGGACCAGCAGGCTTATGATGTGAGTAGCATATGAAATTGTGGGATTTGGTCGGGTTACCTAACAATAATTGGCCTGTTTTGGGTATTTTGGCGGGATATTTGTAGGGTGAATGTCCCAAGTAGTTGATCATTTGATATTGTAGCACCATCTGTATATAAACACTTTTTTCGATACACAGCTTGAATGTTATGTATCTACTTTCAAGTTGTTACTCGGTTGTCATGAGTCGTAAGACGTAACACCATAACCACAATAAGCTGCGATTAGCTGTGCCAAGCTTTCAAACATTATTAAGCATCGTATGTAAATAGCAACTTCTTATTTTTGAGAACTATTATTGGTTATCGGGCAGCGTCTGTATGATTACTTTGCATTGTAAGTTAGATTACGGACTAGAGATATTCATGAATAGTTAAACCTTTCCATTTCATTTTCGGGATTGGCTTGGTCCAGTATGGGATTAGAAGTCAACCCTCAAAGATGTGTTATATCAAGACATAGTAGGCTACTGGCATGGATTGTGAAGGAACAAACCCATGACGTAAATGTTAAATCCCTAAATCTAAATTTCTTCTTCACATATGCAATTATTTAGAGTTAAATGTATTAAGAATTTCACGACCGTTAGATATATTGAGTCTACTCCGCAGGCATATCAGCCTATGTTAAATGGAAAACCGATCGTTGGCTGCATCAGTTACAACCAGGCAAATGGATCTTAGTGGAGTTCTGCTGCTTTTGGGGCATATCACATTTTGTTTTCTCTAAAGAGAATTCTACCCCTAAAATATCCCGAACCTGTGGAGGTTCTGGTGATTATTTGGGTAGAAGAAAGTATGACTAGACAACAACTAGCAATGCAAAGATTTCGCGCCCTCCAGAGAAAACACAGTGCGCGGTCAGGTAACACTTCAACAGTCACTCGAGCTGTGCGAAAGCCCAACTCAACAAATTGCATTTCATGTTTTTATACCAGCAGGGGATGCCACGTTGTTTACCGATATTTACATGAGTTATAGTATGTATATCTTGAATATAGTTTTCCTACTAATCTATTGCCCTCGGAATTCCGGAAAATTTTAAGGTAAAAACTGCGGTCTCTATCTAAATATAAGGTGTCAAGCCTATGTCCTCAAAGCAATTCAAAAATCGTTATATAATTCAGGCAGACTTATTTCATTAACCAAGCAATCATTCTTAGCCAAACATTCCAGAAACGTTTATCTTAGGATATCCATTCACAGAGACGGCGGGTCGTTGACCCTCAGTAGAGACCCGCTCTGTTCAATAGAAACTTTCCACTTATAGGTTGAGAATGTGCATATCTCAGCACGTTTTCGCACCGAATATTTCTAGCCATTTGATTGGCTAGAATGGGGAAAATAAATTTAGAATGTGAACTGCCTCAAACTAGCGAATGACCAGGGAACAAGCGAAAATCTATGCTAGTTTCAAATTCATCCGCTAGAGGGTTTGGAGAATTTCAACCTTTTTGTGTTACCCCAACCATAAGTCCTGGCATAACAGGAATGAGCCCCTCACAGTCACGCCGGGATAAAAGACCATTGTTGGAATCCCCTGAGAGCGGTGATACTGTGTGTTAATAACGACCTTTCAGATTGGTTCTGATCATAGCCATAACCTTATCTTGTCTACTCGCTCCAGGCGTAGCACATTGAACCAAAGCCAGACATCTGTGTCCTACGTGGAGAGAAAAGTGCCCTTAGGTATCGGTCAAAACACTTCCAGATTAGATTAATGCCAACCACCGGAAACCTTGGCTAAGGAAAATCAATTAGCAGCTATTTATAGGGGGTGTTAGTTAATGAAATAAAAGTTCAGTGCGGGTAAGGGAGTGCAGTCAATGCCGTGGATAGAGGTTAGCGCGCGATTGAGCAGTGGGAAAGGTTAATACGGGACGCTAAGTGGACCTGTCGGCGGCGCGCTGCTTCAAGCTGGCCGCAGGCATGCCATCCTTAATGGCCGTCCCACGGCGCTGTCAAATCCCCGCATGCCTATACATATTGCCAGGTGGAATGTCAAGCAGCCACCCCACACCACCCATTTTTATATCCAGAGGTGTTGAGGGGGCACAGCAAAGCAACATCTGATCATCATATACATGTACTTGTCTCATCATTAATAGGTTTACAAAAACTTAATCATTTGGTGGTGATATTTTATACTTTTTTAGGTAACAACTGCATCATCCAACCTGAATTCAGATTTCATATCCTGGGGCCCGTTTGATAATCTAGGACCCTACATGTAGAATCCCTTTTCGGTATGCCACAGAGACGCAGGACTGATGTAGATCAGCCTTATTCTACAATTATGGAAGGTCTGCTGGGGTGGACAGCAATTACCAATTTGTTCACCCTCTTATTCGCCTCAACTCCTTGTGGTGCACACCGGATATGCTTCCATGCAAGCATAACTGAAGCAACCAGGGTGGGGAGCTCAGTGGTAAAAAACACTGGACTTGTAATCACAAGGTTATCAGACTTTGTTGGTCCAAGTCCCACTGCAGCCACTTTTCTCTTTCACCCTCAGCAGTTATAGATTTACTGCTATATCAAAGACCAATCCTTGTCATACCATGTCTATGTGGTGTGGGAAGTAAAAGAACTCTCACCTTGGTAAATGTGTAGGGGTGGGATTTCTACCTGAATTCATCACATAGATTCGATCACCACCCTTGTGATGTAAAAGAACCTTGAGAAAGTCTGGTAAGGACCTAAATAACACTTTATTCAACGCTCTGTCGAATACATTGAGTCAATGTTAAACCTATGGCGTTTTTTATTATTTAAGGTGGTTAAAGACTTTAACCATAAACTTTTTAAATTCAAGAAAATAAGGTATATATTGAATACTGATGCAAGTGTAAAACTGGTTAAGCATATGTTGGTACCTATAGTGGAGTATGCAGACCAAGTTCAAACCTTAATGACAAAAGACAAAAAGACAAAAACTTCAAATTTTAGTTAATAAACCTTTACGCACAGTGGTAAGGATATCTAATGCCAAAGATATTAGCAACAACGATTTGTATTTATTATGCAAAATGAGACCACTTTATGTACGACGCGTGAATAATTTGTTAAATTTAATAAAATGGTGGACTGAAGACGACCAACACATATACGAACAAGTAACAAGAAGAACCAGAAGTGAGGAGAAGATCAAGATTAAAGTCCAGAAGCCAAGAACTGAAAGATTTAAGAATTCGCCATTATATCAAGGGATTAAGTACTGGGATCGGTTGCCAATGAATCCAGCGGGAGATGCCTTCAAGTCCAATATTAAGGAAATATTAATGTCCATAGTTATAGAAGATGATCAATAATCAAATACGAATGTTATGAAATTAAATGTAGCAAGTTCATTAGAACAACGTTATGCACATTTATGTATTGGTCCTGTGTTGTCTATCTATAATTTTTCCTATGTGAGTGTCAAATGTCCTGTAATTGTATGTCCTGTGGTCCTTTCTATGTGACCTCGAAGTGGAAGAACACCCCTGGATGGTGAACTTTGTACGTCGTTAATCCTTTCATTGAATTAAAAAAAAAAGAAAATTAGGGGTGGGATAATAAACGATAACCCTTGTACGAGGTATAGACAAATGTCTCCATGTACGATCCTAGATTATGAAACGGGCCCCAGGCTGATTGTTGCACCAGAGTTTAGGGGTACTGTACATGCTGCAGTGGTCTGCAGAGGGCTGATGTGCTCTCATATGAGCTGCTCCTCGACCCCTCAGCAAGACCCTGAGCGGGGATTGGTTGGGATTACTTCTGAGCAGCTCAGAGTGCCTCGTTCAGCAATGCTGCTCTTCCTAGTCCAGACAGACAAACAAAAGAAATAGTGGTAAAAAATGTTCTCTTCTTCATTCTTCATCACCCCAGCACCTCAAAAATACCGGGTTTTATGCAGACCAAAAATTGCACTGCATGCACCTATCTAGTGGCACCTGAATTGGAAAAGGAAATCATCCTATTTTTGTCAATAAGGACTGTGCTCCTGGGGTGGAATAACACTCTTTACGTGAATGTGGATAACGTCGATAGAGATGAAGATATAGCGGGTGCACCCAGCGATAACGGAATCAGATTTCTTTCCACTTATGGCAGATGGACGAAAAAACCTATATATGTTCTATGGAGACTATGTTACCGGGAGAGATGTACTTTATCTGAGGTATGGTCGATAGGGGTGAAGACACAGTGCGCGTGCCCAGTGGTGGTAGACCGCTCACTGGTGCGCTGTATAGACCGGAACCGTGTTGGCGGTGTAGCCACACCTGCTGAGAAACTAACATGATCCAACCCGATGTCCTTTACACTTGGGTGCAGTCCGGACAGCTCGAGTCTGCCTCACGGCGGGCTTCGGCATGCAGCCAGACAGGTAAAACCCGCTTGCCCACACAAGGCCAGGCCAGCGACCACAGGTTATTTCTAGCCCGCTTACTTTAGGCAATGAGTGGGGTATTTTTACCGGTTGTGAGTATGACTAGTTCACCGCCTTTACACCGTACTCATCTTGTATAGACCTTAGACAGAGCCCCTCCAGAGACATGCTTACCTGGTCACTAGGTGCCTTATGATAAGACTTGTACACGCATCATGCTATCTTATTCCAGGTCGTTACCTGCGTTATATATTAGCATTTTTAATCTTATTATAATGTTCAGCGGAATTGCTTCATATGAATTGTTACAGTAATGAAATACAGTACATAATTGGCGTGTAAAACGTGATTGAAGCAGACATGATTAAATAAAAACAGAAATACAAGTGATCTTTAAAATAAGTATCTCAGCATCGTAAAGTACTCAAGTATTTCGTCGGGTACCGCTTAAGTGTAAAACCCCATCAACCAACCCTCTAACGTGTATTGTTGCCGCCTTCCTGTTTTGGTTCTCGTCACCACCGCTCCCTTGAATGCAAAGGTAAAAGGGGAACGGGGTTTCTAAATTCCCCATGGCTCTACCCCTGTATCAGTAATGGGGAAATAGAAATCCACTTATAGTTCTAGGACAGTGAAGCCGTTATAGCCGCCCAGAGCTGGGATTGTTTTTCATTACAGTGCCTTGATACCGCTAGTTCTGATAGACGTTTAGTAAACACTTTTGGTTACCTGTATTGCACCGATCAAAGCTACATTTTCTAGATGGCCCTGTAGATGACATGATAAATATGTGATGTGATTGTGTCTGACACACTCCCCATCCTTATTCTCAGTGGGCTGAAAGCTTGGTTATAGGCGTATACGGCCTCGACCTCTGCTGGGCATGGTGTTTGCATGTGGGTGGATCACCACAAACAAGGCTACTGCACTATGGCGTGCCAGCACAGATAGATTTATGAGGTCGGTCGTGTGCCATTGTCACACTTCAACCCCCGCCTCACCTTGTCACATTAAACACAAGGTAAGCAGCGGCTTAGATACCGTTTACCTTAGTGAGGCCTATGCCAACGTAGTGGATCATCTTTTTATGTTACAGTTGCCATAGAAACAGATCGAATGAGGCCATGATGTATTGGGTAAATTTTCCATCGTGGAGTACAATGTACATACAAAATACCATTGATGTTATAATATGGAGTTTATATTCCACGAGAAAACACAGTAAGTAATAATAAGCATATACTGAAGTGAAGCTTTTACAGTACTCCCGTGCCTTTATTGATTCGGTGTAGTTACTGACATTGTTATGAGGGGCATGAAGAAAAGAGATAGTGGCGTTTCCCCGTTCATTCTCTTATGTGTAAAAGTGGGTAGATGTGATTCAAGTTTTAGCACATAGTGAACTGAATGCCAAGGCTGAATTCAATATTGATTTCGAAATGTAGACAAACAAAGGCTGGTATTATTTCTAAGTCTTGTGATTCCCTTTGAATATAATATGGAGGTAGTGTTTATACATGTATGCACAAATGATAACAGGAACTATCATCATCTACGCTATACACATTCCCCGATGAAAATGTATCAGGACTCAGAAAAGCATTACCCATTTTTCAAAAACGTAGTCGCAAGATAATAGCTCATACTGATAAACCCTTTAAACATATAATAGCGCACACTGATGGCACAGACTGTGGGATAATGATGATGTAAAACACGTGCCTTCTCAAGGACTTGAATATAACTGCTTGAAAATATCAAATCCGTACTACACACTACTCATCATTACTACTTCATCCTTAAACTTTCGTTCGCAGTGGCTGTTTGATGTAAGACCCATTAATTTGCTTACAGAATTAAGTTGTTTACTCGAAAACAACCCAAAGTAATTTGTTTTGTTACATTAACTTTCTTCTCAACTTTGTTTACGAAAATCGGGATGTGAAAGGGAAGAAAACGATACCTTTATTGTGTTTGATACAGACCACCATAACTAAGATAATAACGTAGTCGCGAGTGAAAATGTCATCTTCGTTATTGCCACCGGAATCTGCGTGTTTCTCAGGTCACGCATTTGTCTGTTAATATAATGAGGAGGGGTATTGGCTGGCTTGAGACTTGAGCCAACTATCTTGGACTGGTTGACAAGCGAGAGTACTTTACACGTCAGCCTTGCCCAGCAAACTTGGCGGAGCAGGGCTGGCAGTTGCCTCCTTAATTTAATCTAGGCGCACTTAGAAATCAACGAATTAACGCAAAAATAGAATTGCCTTGCCAGTTTCACCACATGCAGCCACAAAGGCTTGCTAGTGAGTGACGCCATGCCTAATCGGCAGCTAATGTATATGTGATACCCCTTTATGTCCTACTCAGCAGTTTACTAGTATAGGATACCCTGTGATGGCGTCTTAAGCAATTTATTACTCTGTGGTATCCTACGCAGTTCTTTATTACTATGTGATCCCTGCGATGGCCTACTGACAAGGATACTCAGGTTTGTTCCTTATGTGAAGGACAATGTAACAATATATTATAACTAGGACATAACGAGGCATAGGGAAACAATTTAGAAGTACAAAATATATTCTCCAACAACTCCACAGAAATCATCCACGGGTGAAATCAAGGTGTACCTATCATATGGGTACGAAATCAAATGAAAAGAACCTTTAGAAGATTATAAGACCTAGATGCAAAGTGATGGTCTGAAATGCTACCATCAATAGTATCTCATACCGATTTCTGACTCAGTTTCTAAATAAGGGTAGGTGGAAACTCCAATGTTCAAGGCATGGGCATTTTCTGAACTCCCCCGCATAAGGTCATCCATGAGGTCATACATGAGGCCAAAAACAGTCTCCGTCTCTGAGTGCGTGGTGCACGCTGGGTATTGAGTGATACCCCGCCTGAAGAAAGGGAATGGAATTTCTGACAAAGGGCGCGATCTACGCTGCCTCTAGCCAGTGACACCTCTATCAATCAGCCCGCGCAATAGAGGCTCATCGATCCAGCCAGGGTGTGTTTGACACCTCCTTATATCATATCGCTTCTCTGAAACGCCTCTCCTATTGATCACTCTCAGCCAGTTGTCCTCAACTTGGATTCACGCTTACTTCTGAAGGGGTTCTTTAAATAGCAGGGATATGCAGAGTGCTAGACTTTTTTTGCGAATATCAACTCTTGTCTTCTGTTCATTGTTATGCGCATCCTTAAAAAGAACAACATATTCCTCTGTGGTGGTGGTGCCTGGAATGGTGGAGAGAACTTACGACAGTTGGTGATTTAACTTGGCAACATTTCATCTCTGTCATAATGTAATTCATCAAATAAGATTTACCATATCCTATCAAAGCTCGTGTCACGTCTTCCTAAGCGGGTGTTTGGCTTTCGCGGTGGACTATTCTCCCTTGTAGATTTATCCAGCCCACATTCCCAAATTTCAAGTTGCTATTCTTTCTTTTTCTCCCTCTCTCCACTTTCTTCCGTTTATGTAGTGATTGTAGGTGGGATGGTGATGGATGGGAGGGTTGCGGTTGTGAGGCAAATGGGTATTCTATGATTCTGTAATAAAAAGGAAACCAACAAGTTTTGGTCAAAGTCGTTGATCTCCACAAGTTTGATGTGGAGTGTTATGAACGAGATGACAGCCGAGTGAATATCAGGTAGCATTCAAACGAGTTGGAGAGCAACGAGTTTGACCAAAATGAGTTGATTCTGTATTTATCTCACCCCTGCACACACCAAAAGACTGGATGACACAGGATAAAGACCATGAAGAACGGACTGCAATACTTGTAGGGGCATGGAGGACGAGTTCCCAATATTAAACCTATGGGACAAAAATAACAGGGGTGAGATAATACAATCTGATTAACCATATTCCAAAGTATTCTTAGAGGCAGCCAGCAGCAAAAGATCATAGGTAGAGAACAGGGAGGGATTCGGTTCTAAATTGGGAGGCAGGATTGGTTAACAGAATGAGTTAGATATCATCTCTGCTGCCTCGGGTTTCGGCGTACGGGTTGTAATCAATTAGACACAGTATCGAACAGGTCACCTGGGAATATATGTAGTTTGCATAGGGATGTCAGAATTCAAGGAAATTAATGAAATCAGGAGGTGTTTTTTTTTTATAAAACACAGAAATGTTGTCCTCACTATTTAAAAACTTCAATAGAACTTTTGTGTGTCAACCCCATATTGTTTCAGGAATCCCATATACGCAATTTCCCCAAGGTGTGTATTATTACTTCCATGATTTTCAGAGTTTTCTCTAATAAGCTCCACATAGATAATGCATTGATGAAAATCCCTGAAATCTCTGAAACCCTTGCGGTGTTACCATACAAACCACTCTGAATACATAGCTAACACCAGGAATCAGCTTCATACTACAATCTCCCATGCACATATTTGACTTAACATCAATAGGGCATCGAAGGTAGGTCTCTGCTTGGAGAGCACAGACAGTAGTGCCAGTCCTACTCACCGGGGGACACAGCTTTTTTTTGAGTTTCCAGTAAGCTCGTTCATTGTACTCTGGTGGGCGATGGGGGAGGGGAATTCCCCAGCAAATATCTTCAGGGATTTTCTTCAAGGGCTGCTGACATCCCTGATTTGCAGGAGACACTACTTTCTGTGGAAGGTCTCATGTAGGCAACGAATTGTCTGAACTGTAGACCGTCGCACTGCCGAGAGTTGCTATTCTCCCTCTCTCCATATATATATATATATATATATATATATATATATATATATATATATATATATATATATATATATAGTATATATATATATATATATATATATATATATATATATATATATATATATAAAACGTACACATATATAGAACAAGATGTATGTATAAGCTATTTTATGTATACACTGATATACCAGTATACATAAATTAAACAT
This sequence comes from Alentia gelatinosa, assembly GCA_950022655.1. NCBI lineage: Eukaryota > Metazoa > Annelida > Polychaeta > Phyllodocida > Polynoidae > Alentia > Alentia gelatinosa. The sequence continues at coordinate 46,021,589 of OX465584.1, forward strand.
AGAGCGATAGAGCATCCTGGTGGGAAGTGAAAGATATAAGTACGGGGGCATTGGGTGTATGATATGATTGGCTAACCACAAAAAAGGGCCCACCCTGTTCTGGGAGCGGTACAAACACCACGCGCCTTATCAGAGTTATCAGGCTTGTCAGACTTATCAGGGGTCAAGTCAGCGTGAGGGGGTAAATAGCTGCACCCCTTCACAACCACAAGGCGTAAAGAAGCACCTCCTTCTCAAAGGGTCCAAGCGGCCTCCAGTATTTGGCCTCAGTTCCTCCTCCAGGGGAGAGAGCACTTCAGACCATTAGGAATAAGCCGTTTGTTTCTGGTAACTTCCTGTTGCCCCTCTTAAATATCAACCAATGCAGAACTGTGGTGAATCTTTAGAGGTTTGACTGTATCTTATAGGAGTATCGTTAAAGGTTTGTGTAGATGCAAAAATGCGATTCAAATTTCATATTCATATTTCCTGACCAAACAAATGTATTCGCCAACTTACAGCCTCCCCGTCTTTGATTCCCCGCAGGAAACCTGCTAAAAACTTAGATGGCCATGTACAGAAAAGTGCATTAGTTTTTTCGCTTGGTTTCCTCTAATAATATATGAAATGGTTTGTCATTTGATATGTTTCTATATTCCTGAGACATTTTCGCGCGCAGAGTTACAAGAAACAGCACATTGGTTGGCCTGCTAAGGAAGGAGGAGTAGGTGCGAGAGGCTGCAGTGGACCCTTCATAACCCTGTCCTCTGTTTGCTGCATGGCTGTGTATATTGACACACGAACGAGAACAAGGCACGGGTCCTAATCGTGCTGTGGCCCGTTTAAACGAATGGGAGCAGTGACATTCAGGGTGCTGGCTGGGGTAGTTGTCCTGCTCCCCCAGGACCGGGCAGCGACCCTTTACCGAGCACCCTCAATCCATTTAGCATTAGCCTGTACCAGGTTACACGGGCCAGTTACCAGCAGGCGCCGTCCCAAGGGCAATACCCCGCCAGCGTAAAGAGGATCTACCTCCTCTGGAAAGACCCCTTCGGCACACAGCCCACCAAGCGGTTTTTTATTCTGTTTGGAAATAGCTGGGCTTGAGAGAGGACAGAGACGACGGGACGTTGGCGCAGATACGAAGGGGGCCACTGGCAGGATTGCAAGTAGAAAGGCATTGGGAGGGGGAAGCAGACAGGCAAATATATATATCTATATATACTGCATATATTCACAGGGAGAGAGAAGGCGGGAAAGGGAGAGGGGGAGATGTTCCTTCAGGGAGGGAATAGAGAGAAAGGTTGGGAGACGCAGTGGAAACACAGAGAAACAAAAGTAGGAATAGGGCAGGGTGAGAACAGGAGAAACGGATAGAATATCTGAATGGCACTTACAGGCCGACAGAGTCAGAATGCGGGGATACTACGAGAATGAAGATGCATTAATAGTGACAGGAAATGCTTATTGCATGTAAGTGATAAAGATAGATCTTTTATCAGTGTCATATCACAGCTGTATACATGAAGTGCTGCAGCTGCGAGCATCTTGCCGAAATAAGCTTGATTGCATGAAGGTATTGTCATAGTGCCCCACAGCAGTCTGGAAGTTCCAGAAGTCTCAATACAGATTCTTTGCTGTATATGAAAACCGAACCTCTGCCTGCAACTTTGAACATGCACTATTTTGACCAATGTGGATGTAGATAACATTCGAATAGTTAGTTGTACTGGCTATAGAGGGCTCCAATAAAACGTGAAGTTGGCACTGTACAGTAGTTTTTAAAGTATTTTAGTTTCTTCATAATACCTGCCATATATATCGTAGCTCTAGCACATTTATGTCAGAGCTGTATTATGTTATCATGATAGATAGATAAATGTAACGCATGTATCATCTCACAGCTGTATTATATGTGCATGATTAAATGGGTCATGTTGGCGTTCTATCAATTAGGCATGTCACGTATACTGATAAACAAGTTTCATAGGTAACTGATGACTAGGCAATGAATAACGGGCTAATTAGGGTGGGCCGCTGCTGACGACCTGTGGTAGGTAAGCGCACGTTACATCATGACAAATACTGCCTGCTCCAGGATGCCATCTGGTGGCAGCACATGCAGTAGTGAAGCTCTCCAGGTTTTGTGTCACACGGAGGGCGGTCATCAGACCTCCTCCTGGTGTTAGGTCACACTCAGCGCCTATCTACATCTCAATCCAGGCTGGGCGTGCACGGCCACCTCTCGAGCCATACCGACCCTAGAGTTGTGTAAATATTGAGATCCGGACCCAAACCGCCATTTGTTTATACTGCTTACGCTGGAGTAGCGGGCGCTACTGAGGAACAACATCTGGCCGGTATGCGACGTGCTTGTAAAGGTCAGGATCCTACTCGGTATGGGTGTGAGGATAGACTGCAGGCAAATAAGTCAACTCGTGTAGGTCTTCAATAGGATTAATTTTCTTATATCCCTGCCCTTATTGTGCTGAGAGGTTTCTTCTGACTCTCAGAAATAACAGGAAATGAGCCTTCCCCTTATATTTCCTTGGGTCCACAGACTTGACACCGAAATAACAATAGCACGTGTACTGCTTGATTATTGATTATGTCTTCCAAATTAGCTTAATTATCGGTAAGAGTGGAGAATAGCTCGGTTGTTTTTAACGTAAGGTCGCTGAGAGAAATGTATTAGAGTCCGGTCATTGTTTGAGGTTTGTTAATCGTGAGGCAAAGCGCGACCTATCAGGCAGCTCCGGCTGTCCACAGTATGCCGAGGCATGTCGCATAGAGCAGGGGACTGACTTCATAAAGGTCCTTCATTATAAATCGGACTGGTTGAGAGACATTAGAGGGATCATTACTAAAGTAGGACCTTCATACAGTCACACCAAATTGTAGTATGCAGTCAAGTATGTTTATTATGAAGTCGAATCTGCCGATATTGTCCAATAGGTGTGAGGGTACTGCACAATGGTGGCATGGTTAAGCATGATGCCTGCAATGAGTGTTCAAGTTTGGGCCATAATGTTGTACTTCCTTCTCCCCATCCTCACGTCAGCAATTTTCTAAACGTCGGAGGACTGACCTAGCCCTGATATGACCCAGGGAGTAGCTACGATGCAGGGGCCCGTTTAATAATCTAGGATAGTACTTGTAGACCCTTTTGTGTATGCCGTAGAGACCCAGGGACAATGTGGGTCAACTTTATTCAACATTCATGGACGACGTTATGGACGGCTAATATCGTATTAGACTTAAATATTATTAAACGATTACCATTGTACGAGCTATACAAAAAGGATCTTCGTATACGATCCTAGATTGTTAAACGGGCCCCAGAATACCACTACTAGCATGAGGCATGTAGAGATACACAGGCTGACCGCAGCCACATTTATACACGTGCTATAACTGGTATCCGGAGGGAAACAGCATGACCTCAGAATACATCACGTCATCAGGGTGGCGCCTGGCCCCGCGCCCCGGCCTATAATTACCCGTCCCCACCACCCGTGGCACTCGCTGGCCGATGAGGATCACGGCTCCCTAAAGGTACCTCGTATTCTGCCGAACGCGATTTCTGAGCCACTCATGAGTGGGCGAGATGGTCGAGGATACCGACTTCTAAAGGGCGGGGGCCAGCAAGCAGCTGTGGGGGTCTCGCGTTATCACACGAGATTGGGCGTGATTAACATGCGGTCGACAAGAGGCAGCGGGAGGTGAATCAACACGACATATTCTGATGACCATCCCCCTCGAGAAGATCATTGGACCAGAGTTTCGTTTATCTCGTTGGATTATAGGAGTTACACAGCTCTCGTGATGAGCTACTCTGACTCCTTGGAATTCCTTTTGTTTTAGGATGAAGTTCATTGCTTGAGTTAAGGCATGAGGCCGAAATACTCACATCAAATTAATTCCGCGCTCATTCCCTTTTGTCACTTCATCTCATTGATCCAGTACCCTTAAAATGTAGTGCTATGTTTGCAATCCACAAAGCATAACATATCAACCTTATAGTCATAAGGATTGCCTGAGGAAATAACAATTAGCTATACTGTTATGCAATTAACCTGAATTGTAAGTCAAGTACAGCACACTGATACTGTGTAGGCACCATGTCATAATCTCTATGATTCTACATATTTTGATACCTATATTTTTTCAAGTTTTTCCGAATGTCATGTGATTACTGTCTTATCCTTGCACAGTACTTTACACGTTATAGCTTATGGGAACTGAATCCAATGTTCTTATAGTCTAAGCAGGAATGCTATTTCAGCGCTGGTTCACTGATTAGATTTTACATGTAATATCGCTGCCCACCGAAAGATAATAAGCACAATATTCATTATAAATTAGCTTTGTTTAAAGAAGCCGGCTTTCGTGTCCCGCCTTCTAAAGAAGCTGGCGGAGGTTCACAGAGTAAGTTGTGATAGACGAGGACACACGCAAAGGTAACTTCTCTTGGTAAATAACCCCCAAAATCATTACTAGGGCCTGTACCCATCTTATCAAGATAGCCCGTGCATGATACCCCAGGACCCAGCGGCTACAGGCAGCTGGTTTCGGCGTCGCCAAGGTTATCACCTCCAGGTGACAGGGCTGTCTTCGATCCACTTCGTTAGTGCAGATGATGGACGGGGTGATGTCCCATGTGACCCCGCCATGGGGTCAACTAGTGCACCCACGGCCCTGGCTAGATAAACAACTTTGTGGACTTTGTATAGTCTCCCCCACCCCGCCCCTTGCGCAATTTGTAACTTTCTGGTACGTTCATCCATTACTGGGTTTGCGCCCATGCTCAAGAGTTCTGAAATTTGAGACTTAGACAGATGTCTGTCGAGGAGATCTCCCTCGCGGGTGGGTGGAGAATTCAGGAGAAGGGGTGATACCTAGGAGCACTCCCGCAAAATGAATGAAGATAAAACACGCACATAGGACACGCCATTATGGCTTGTCGTCCTGTGTCAACTGAATGAACCACCTTCAAAGCCATCGCCTCCAAGGAGATATCACAGTTTATGTTTATGTTTCTCTTTTTCAGAATTGGCGATGGAATCTGGAAGTATAGATCTAATTGAATTAGGATGTACAAAAGGGTTTTTAAGTTGTTTACAAGCGATTAATATTGATGTACCTTTGAAAGTTATCAATCAGCTCAAATGTAAATAGTGGATCCTCCGGCGCAACTGACAGCGCCACGTGCGTGGGTGACGCGGTCATTGCGGATGAAACACGAGGCATTACAACGATCTTAAATCTAGCCGCAGTGTAATTCTATCGGTGACTATGCCTTTTTTATATAGCTATGATGTGGACAGCTGTATAGATGCAGTCAGATCAATGAGAATCGATCATCTTGGAAGTTCTTTTGTAGCCCAGTCCAGATGCTCACTAACAGCTCAAATGAAATAAAATCAAGCCTGCCTTAATTGGACTAAGTTTTTCCCACCAACCTCTATTGACATCTTCCCAGGGGATCTCCTCCTTAGTCTAGTTCGGTTTATTCAAATCGATAAAAATGACTCATAGTGTAAGTGCATTAAACATTAACCACCATCCTCCTCTGAACCTAAAAAAGAAGAGACTCACGAGCAATCAAAGTCGAGCCAATGCGAGCCAATGCGAATCTCAGGTTTCTCATGGCCGATTCTGTTCTGTTCCCGTGATGACATAGGCGTTGAAAGTGTTAACTAAATGAATCCAGACATATAATAAGTACCTTCCAGGCATCTCATTTTAAGTTATGTTCATTTATTAAAGAGATTTGTAAGAGCTGTAAATGACACAGGCGTAAAAAGAGATCAAGGTCGGGTGGTAACATGTAGCCAGTGAAAAAATAGATGAGAGAGAAATAGCGCGGCATGTCCTTGGCTTATCAAATAAAGTCTCTTTAAGGGCAAAAGGGACGGTTGATAGTGAAGATGAATGAATAAATACATAATTCCTTCCGTGCCATAAACCTTGAAAATGGCATTGCCTCAGACGTCTTGAGGATCGGGATTTTACAATGCCATCTATTTTGGTATGTGTATCTAATTCAGTTCAATTAGATTCAATTAAAAGAATCAGAGTGATTGATATGCAAATATCTGTCTGCATTATGCGTTGCGTGGCGATTGGGTACCCTCTTCGGTCTTTACCATGCATGTTAACAAACATTGAGGATACACCCAGCCTTTATAGCCACTCAGAGAGGCATTCAGTGTGTTATATTTCGCATGACTGGACTTGTCCAGTGAACAGTAAACGGGTCCAGTGTTGTCCTTGACGACTGGGGTGGCACCGGTAGCAGAACGCACTGAGAGACCATGCCGTCGGCCACTCCGGTCGCGCGTCTGATCTCTGTCACCGCGCGAAATGCTCATTGGTTTTGCCGCCACGCGTGACGCTCTCACCCCCACCCCTCTCTCCCAACCTACACCCTGGAGGTGACCATGGCAGGGCATATATATATACGGTGCATACGCCTAAATGATGGCTCTATGGACATTGCCGTAGGTGATCATTGATCTTTGTCAACATTCCGTAATGTTAAATATGTGTGTAATTGACTCTGAAATGTCTGTTCGGGGAAGCGTGATTCCCACGCCGACTCGCCGTTTCAACCTGATTACAGTATATTTTTCTTGATAGGGTTCTGACGATAGAAAACTTTATTTCAGTTGAAAAATAAATCAAAGAGGAATGTTAGAAACTATTACCCGATGTAAAACTGTAGAGAGAAAGATTCGAGAGTAAAGAATACTTTTCTTTTAACTTTTGTTGGTGATTTTGAAATGATTTTGCCCTACCGCATTATCTACCACACCATCACCCATCATATATTTAAGTATTACTATCACGATACATTCCCTAATAGTTGGTATTTATCTGGTTACATATTGTATTCTTTTCTTTTCCAATATCTTAGTCCATTGAGATAGTTGTGTCAAGAATCATAGTGTCACTCCTCAAGGGAATGGGAGAACTACACGTTGATACTAATGTACCCTTTTCCTTGTTATTCTTTTCTTTAAAATCGCTTCCTGCCATGCCGCCAGTTGGCACTACACGCTTCCTGCAGAGCCTTATCATCCAATTCCTGATACATCCAAAAATGGACATCCGAGTAATGAACACAGATCCCAATTTCCCCAACATCCTGTTTGCAATATCAGCCAGAGTGGCATTTATTACTACTAACAGTAACAGGCGAGCTGTAAAATGTGGAAGGAGTAAAGCTTCAGGCGGGCCCCCAACTGGACGCGAAGTGATTAATGGTCTGTTATAGTGGTTTTATTGTCATCCTGGTAATTACAGCAGAATGCAAGCTTGATTCTATGTCTATACGTTCCGATTCCATCATTTTGTGGCTTTGGTTAAGATCTCATATCTAATGCGAGGCATAATGTGAGAGAGATGTTTGTGATATTATGATGATCTTCATAACCCCAGCCTGAATACTCTTTCCACTAAGTATGGTGTCCTCATAAACCCTGAGGGCTGATTCTATATGTGCACGACTTTTATATAACCCTATTGTACAGAAACGAATTAACAATTCTGGATTTAAAGGATAAATAAGAATGATAGAAAAATATATTTTTGCATAGCGATCAGAGCCTAAATATATTGACCATATGTGTCAGTAATCCTTTATTTGAATTCATGTGATGTTGATTTCACACACAAAGAAGCCCTCATCGTACTTCAGATTTACACTATCAACCATAGAAATTGTGGAGATTAAAGAGAATTGTCAGAGGTTATATTCATACAAAAGGTCCATTGGTTAACGACACTATATGTAATCATTACTGAAGGCAAGGTTATCAGCTAATGAGTCGCCTGTACAGGCGCCCGTCCTATAGGGCACATAGTGATTGCTAGTTTCGCCATCATCCGCCAGGAAATTGTAAGACAGCGCCACTGTAGTCAGGGGACAGCAACTATCATCTGATATCATGATCTATAGATTATTATGAGACGAGGCTAAACCCCTTCTATAGCAAGCAAAAAAACCCATTGTTAACTGGACCCACCACCTGGTGTTTTGTTTGGCGTCGGGGGCAAAATTGCCGTATCTATAACACAATAGCTATGAGCCCTATATGCTATTTCAGGTTAGGTCAGTGACAATACGAGGTTGCATCCCAGTATCTAAGTAGTATCTGGTGTCCGCCAAGTAAAAAGGGAGACAAGAATGCCACGCTGACGTAGCCAGGGCAAGGCATGACGTGTTCTTCGTCCTTTCTTCCTTTCATTCCTTTTTCTTACCTGGTTATACTGTGGTATCTGTCCGGGGACAGTGGAATGCTATTGCTTTTCTTTAAGTAGCGTCTAGTGTTCCCTACGGTGAACATCCTTTAGCCTGGCTCAGTCTGGGGCCATGGGGAGTCTGGCTGGGGAGGGGGAGGTCAGAGGCGGTGGTGTTGTGCTTCACTAGTCCCTCACGATCACACAGTGCTACACGTACTGCTGAGGTGCGTGTCCCAACGCGTTCTTCACTGCACTGAATACACATTGGCAGAAAACAGGTGTGCCATCTCTCAGCAGGCAGCAATCCCTTGGTCCATGCCTGAGTATCACCTTAACCATGCCCGTCCTCTATACGCAATCAATATTTAGAAACTTGATTTCCTGACGTCAGTTCAGTGTTATTATTGGACTGATTTAGCCAGGAAGGTATCAGGTAATATATATGTCTTCCAGAATCGTTGAAAAGAAAGATTGATCTATTTATATAAGGCGAGGTCGAAGTACCAGGCCCTCTGAGTCTAGAAGAGCTATAAATAGTATGATCAGAAGACTAGGTGTGCCATTGATATCTGCAATATCATATGCAACATGTCATGTCTTTGAATATAATTCCAGACTTATCTATTAATGACAAAATACAGCTATACGAACAGATCTATTTATACGGGGATTTCGATGTGAGTGTTGCCCTTTTCATGACAAGGGGCAATACCGTCGACCTACCGGAAGCCTGGTGCCGCTTAGAGTCTCTTTGGACTAATTCACCATAGAAAATAATGCAAAGTTCACAACATCTGATCTAGTTGTGTCACCCCAATTTGGCATATAATGCTTGTAGATTACACATTAGAATACAGTCCGAATACGTAGTATTCTGTACAACAGAAGCTGGAAGGTGATACAACTCTTTACGTTCTCCATTTTGCATTGGATAAATGCACCATCTAGAATCAAATTATGTCGCAACCCTGTATATAATGCATCTCAGGCATCCAGGCACCCTCTCATATCTGTATGTCTTTTCGTATTGACGTATTTCCTCATAGTTTATATAAATGACGTGATCAATAGCTGCAATCAATGAATCAACAATATTTACCGAATCAACACAACAAGCAGGCCATTCCATGTGATGTGGCTCACGTGAACGTCCACCTATTTCAGATACAAGGACCAGGGTGGGGGGTTCTCATTGACATCTCATGAGGGATCAGGCAACATCTAGAATCCAGACACACGGTGCATGTGTAACTAAGACTTCTAACTTTGTTCAAGGTGTGTGAGTTTAGTTTTTGAACTTGTCAACGCCCAGTTGCGATCCGTGAGCTCCTTAAACTGGGTTAATCGATCGGCTTCATGCTTAGGAAGTGTCACATGAGGCCAATGAATTAGTCTGTTGGGGGTCTATGACCTATTCAGCCATGCTACCATGTCAGATTTATCAGGGTTCGTGGTATTGAAGCAGGCTTTGTAGTTTGGCTGTAGCCAAATTATTAAGCAATATAAATGAGATGCTCTGATTCTTTATGAAAATTCCATAGGGATTTCATAAATCATTTTTCATAACTCGTATCCCCATCTAAATAAGATATATATTACAGTGGTAGAAAAACAAATTAGGACAAACACTCTTAAAAAATGAAACTATTATATAAATCTCTTTTGTCTCTGGTTGTGCCTTCTTTCAATTTACTATTATATAAATCAACAGATAGTTTAGCTTTGCCATACTGGATGTGTGGTACGATAATCTTCAAGAACATTATAATTCATCAGCTTAGGCATATACCTGCCTTGATCTGGGCGCGGACAATGCGTTTCCAACAACCTTAAGTAATTAACTGGCATTCCTACCAACATCTAATATCCTTTCACCAAGGAAGTCAGAATTCATGGATGTCCCTAAATTCAGGGATCTTTATAAAAGATAGTGTCCTCACTATTCAAAGGCCTCAATATAGCCTGTGTATGGCAAGTCCATATTATTTCTGGAACCCTTTTTTTCCCTTATTTCCCTATAAATATGTGAATTATCACTTCCATGATCTTCAGGAATTTCCCATACAAGTTGCAAATAGATAATGCAGGGATAAGAATTCCTGAAATCCCTGAAACCATTGACCAGTTACCAATACAAACCACACAGCTAAAACCAGGGAACAGTTTCATACTACACTCTACCTTGTATATATTTGATTTAGCATCGATTGGACATAAAAAGCCGGGCTTGTTTGGAGAGCAAAGACTGTGGTACCAGTCCTACTGTGGTACCAGTCCACAGTAAGCTTATTCATTGTAGTCGGGCAGGGGGGGTAGGCAGGGGAGTTCGTCACAGAAAATCACTTCAGGGATTTTCCTCAAGGGCTGCTGACACCCCTGATTTCATTTAGCTTTACATTTCTGTTTTATATACTATTTTAGCAAGATAATACTGCATACCCAATTATATATTCAATATTTTCCCCTTTCGTTAAGACCTGATGCAGTCTCTTCATCCCCATCGCAGCACCTCTCTGCATGTAAATCATTTTGCAATACCTGCAAATCTTCCAGAAGATTTATGAATAGCTGTCAACTATATTTTCAGTGACTGCTACCAGGTCCCATCCTATTGAACACAACTTATTGTTTTTTGCCAATTCGTGTCAGCCGGAATACCAATAGGAGCATTCCATGCAGCTTTGCATTTTCCCACAGTGCAGTGACATGGGGAGCTGGTGAGGGTGATGGAGGCTTAATACTAAGAGACACAACACGGCGAAACAGGGAGCACAGCATACACTGCTGCAGGCCGCCTGAACCCTTTGTGACAGCTCCCGCTGGCGGCGACACATCAACAGCCGTGCGCTGACTTTCCGCAGCCAGCATCCCCAATTAGTCTGGCCCTGTATATGCTGGTCCCCTAAATGCTACAACCTTGTCCCCCTAAGGTTTTGCGGTGGCGATTAGGGACCACAGACAAGTGCAGCCGTAACAACAAAGCGAAGGCGATCACTGCCTTGCGTCTAATTAACTTGGCACTGGTGCTAGTAATTAGTAATTATGCAACACTACTGATTAAATCCAATCAAGGAAATAGGGTCTTACATGGGTTTGCCCCAAACGTAAGCTGGAGATAAGGAAGGAAAGGTATGTTGGTAGAATGGTGCAACCCATATTCTGATTGCATGAGGTTAGGCAGGGTCTACTATAATTGTATCACAAAGCTACGACTGCATGAAATGCTTTCCTGATTGGGTACCATATGCATAATCATATATCATATGTATTATCCTCAGTGATTTGTTCACTAGAACTTGGAGTCTTGATCGCATATCTTTGTTGATTCAGCAATGTGTTTGGCCAACATACTCAGTGATAGGTAGCATCATGTGTTTTACTATTTCTACACTGGTATCAACGTTAAATAAATATCAGATTTTGCTGAATCTAACTAATTCATATTCAAACCGACAAACCGTGACATAGTTATGTTCTGGCCCGATGCCTAGCTAAATCATGTCGTGATCGGCTGCGGCAAAGGCTATGCCGCTATCTTATGTCACGTGCATCATGTCACAGACTAGAAAGCCCCTGTTCTTTACTCGCCGAGTGGTTTCTCTCGCGTAGTGAAACGTCAGAGAGAGATTTATGAAGACTCTCATTTTGCCAAGTTTCTCATCATCGGAAGGGAAATTGGTTGTTTCAGGAAGATACGTTGTGCAATACTGCGATAACCCCTGGATTAGAGACTAAGCCTCATATTTCTTTAAGGCTTAGTCTATAATCCAAGGGTTATCGCAGTATTGCACAACGACTAAGCCTCATATTTCTTCGGTCTGCTGGGTTGGACAGCAATTACCAATCTGTTCACCCTCTTGGTCGCCTCGCCTCCTCGTGGTGCAGACCGGACATGCTTGCACACAAGCATAACAAAAGCTACCGGGGTGGGGAGTTAGCTCAGTGGTAAAGAGCACTGGACTTGTAGTCCCAAGGTTATCAGACTTTGTCGATTTGGGTCCCACTGCAGCCACTTTTCTCCTTCACCCCCAGCAGTGGTAGATTTACTGCTATAGCAAAGGCCAATCCTTCTCATACCATGTCTATGTGGTGTGGGAGGTAAAAGAACTCTCACCTCGGTAAATGTGTAGGGTTGAGGTTTCTTCCTAAATTCATTTCATAGATTCGATCACCACCCTTGTGGTCTAAAAGATGCTTGAGAAAGTCTGGTGAGAACCTGCAATGGTTAACTGGATGTTAAATCAAACCCACAGACTCACATTTCTAAGTATTCGTATGGTAGAGATAAAGGGGATGTAACATGTAAGCTTTACTTGACGAAATACTTTCCGGATCTCCATCGAGTCTCTTCATCAGTGATTAAATGGGTAACCCCTGCCAAAACTAAGAATGGGCAGATGTAAAATACCACTGTTTTATTAATTATATTCCTCATTTTCATTATTTCTGTGAATATTTAGTTTCACGAAAGAAAACTATGGAAAGTCAGGGTATTTGAGAAGTCATCTCTCAAGCAGGCTTGTTCAGCTGTTCTTTATTTCATGGAAGCTGACAATGCGTGGAACTGTTTTAACTGATGGTGTTACTATCCAATCGACGTGGTCATGAAGGTCAATAGCCATTTTGATAAGGAAAAATGCACTTGAACCACACCAATTCGTGTCAATTTGTGCTTTTTTTTATATTATATTTTTTTATTCTTCTGGAGGAGACGTTAAATTTGAAAAAGCAAAGCAAGTAAAATCTAAATTGGAATCCACTTTATCGGACAAGTGAAGAGCGATTTAGGCAAACGGCTTCTAAGGGAGACACAAGTCTGTCTTGACTTGATTGAAGAAGAGGTCCCACAAGAGGTGATCAAATTTAAAACGTCCGTAAACTATAATTGCCTCAAAAATGAATTCACAGCTAGGTCTCATAATTCAGATCCATGTGACTTAAAAATCAATAGAACGAAGCCGTTTAAATCGATAGAACATACAATACTTTTTGATCGCTTATATATATATATATATATATATATACGGTGATGGCTTCAACAAACAGTCAAGCAGTATCAGTCGCCGAGATTTCTTCCGAGCCGTTGTGATGCAATCCCAAAGCTTGGCGAGTGTCCCACATCGTTTGAGATTCATCTGAGACCACCCCGTCAGCCAGCAGATCCATCGGATAACTAGTTAGTGGCGGTCTGCTCCTGGTAGTGGTGGTGTGCGTGTGGCGGGAAGGGGGGTAAGCGCCCTACCCTTGCCCTAACCTATCGCTGATCAATCTCCTTTTGGCCATCTCCCCATCTGTCAACTTCACTTCTCTTATCAGAAACCACGGGGGGGCATTCCACCACGCCCGATGGCCGGTGTTTCCGGGCTCAATCCTCATTCCCCTGTCTTGGATCTGAGACATAACGTAATTCATAGGGACAGTAAAACTATATTTTCTTATAACAATGACAATCATAACCCTTGCCCTAACATGGAGTAACCATGATTTCATGAAAATGGTTTGCACGGAGGCTCATCATGATATTTTCATCCCCGGCCAAGCTGGACATTCTATCTCTTCACCAAGTTAATACTTAGGAGCAAGTACAAACGATATCCAATGAGTAAAAGATTCTGATGTGCTCACAGTATTAGTGATGGCTTGTGTTAAAATTGATTATCGAAACGATGTTAGTGAGTATAACCTAGAACTGTGTACTAGTTGTGGTATTTATCTAACAAAGGAAGATTATGTATTTCATAATTGTGCAAATTGAATAAGGGCAGATGAATCTCAATTAATTTGTATTGAAACATGATCAAAAACCAATACAAGCCTGTAGAATCACAAAGAATGGGGTATTGGTGGAACCCTGAAATCATTCAAATGTCTCATGTATGCTACCAAGCCCATACCTCCTCAAGAAATATGGAGGATGGGTGCTCATCCATTTGTAGATGTTCATATGCAGCCAAAAAAGTGATCATAATTACTTCATCATTAAATAAACACAACATTCTATGTAAATCACCATGAATTCTTTAAAACAATTGATGTCGCCTGTGCCCTGATGACAATAAAACTCTTATCTAAAGCTTACATACAAAGTTCACATATAACTTCTGTTAACAAAGGAGTATTAGTTTTTAATATTTATAAGCACATGTCATTAAACACTGCTTTTAAGGGCGTATAGTCCATGAATCCTTCCAACGGTTATATTAGTCTGGCTATATCAGCACCGAGTAATATGCAAATCCTCTTAAAGTACCAAATTTGATGAAACACGGCGAAACATTGGCTTCCGCTTAGGACATGAAGCAGAGGTAATTCTACCTGCACGAAATGCGAGGTGTTTTATCATCGACGCCACCGATTACATCGTGTCCGTAACTTTTATGTGATTAGAAAAATAGCCATAGAAAAACAGCAATAGCGAGACAGACGAGTAGATAATGTTACTAGCGTGCAGACATAAACCACTTGAGGTGGAGTATTTCGTTCATTAACCGAGCCCCTATTTTTGGACAGATTGGGAGATTCAAGTCACCATCTCTCTGTCTGTCTCTCTCCTTGTTCGACTTGTATTCAATGTCTGAAGCTAAAGGTATGCTGAGGGTGGGTCAAGGGCAAGGGTTAATCTAATGCTGACGGTTGCCGATTGCAGCTTCATCCGAGCCCGCTAGTACTGGGCGGTAGATTGGCCATTCACAGGTTGGCGAGGCACACAGAATTACCAGGACATGGTTTGCAGTTCTCGGGTGTCTTGTACGGGAGGGTGACATGAACGTGTGGTCTTGTGTACGTCTCGTGTATGTCTCCATGGTAGAGAAGACGTCTGCATCAGTCAACCATTCCATATGGAAAAGCGTTAATCTCAGAATACAAGTATATGGATCTGTAGGTGTCTATTTATCTCTTTGTACATTATCGATATGGAACTGTCATTTATATACAAAGAAAATCCTACCCTCCTTCTTTTCTGCCTCTTCTTTCTCTTCAATCTTTTTCCTGTAACTGTCTTCTAATCCTCCCCTTCATCCCACCTCCCGTCTTCTCTACATACCTCCTCCTCAGACAACCTCCTCTACCCACCTCTGTCTGTCTGTCTGTCTGTCTGTCTGTCTGTCTGTCTGTCTGTCTGTCTGTCTGTCTGTCTGTCTGTCTGTCTGTCTGTCTGTCTGTCTGTCTCTCTCTCTCTCTCTCTCTCTCTCTCTCTCTCTCTCTCTCTCTCTCTCTCTCTGTGTCTCTCCGTCTCTATTTCTGTATCCTTCTCTCACTCTCTCTTTCTCTCAGTACTCCCACCTCTGATTCCCTCTTCTCCCTTCCTTACCTGGCTGACAGAACTGGAAATAGGTGAAATCAGCGGAAGTACCAAGGTGGTGAAATATCCGGCTGGAAATCTAGGGGGCAGATTATGTTAGTGAATGTCCCGCAGGACCAGAGGGTCTCTCAGAAACTCGCTACTGCAATCTGAGGTCGCTGCCCACGCAAAGGACGCATTAATTAACCTTCTCTGTGGAACGTTAAACACCAGGAGGGTATATATATGTGGTGAGATCGGGGACCTAGTGGTTAGGAGACGGCGTGATGGGAGGGCAGGGGTGTATAGAAAGATGAGGGTATAGCGTGTATAGGGTGCAGCAGGTAGAGGGAAAGACCAACTATCGGCTGCTTCGCTAACGATCCCAGCAAACAACCCACCCACAATTTTCAGTCTATTGGTCATTAAACCAAGACAACGTAATCTTTAAGATATGTCAAATAGATTATAAATCTTATGAAACGATCAGAGTTGGCGAACTGAGGAATACCATATGAAAAAGGGACCTACCAAACTTCTTATATCATCCACGGTGGCAGATGGAAACAAAGACACCTGGATGACATTCCACATAGTCAAACTTCAGTATTAAGATGTCAATGCTCCTGGGACTACTGTCAACTGTCATCCAAGTCTTTCACAGAAATCTGTCCATATAATTTACAATTTCTGTGACTATTCTACCGCTGACATCCTCAGCAGTGACAAGTTTGCCACTGAAGTCAATCAGTAATCGGATATTGCTGTGACCAGGCTGCATCAGACACGCTCATTAGTCTGTTACAAAAGTCAATCGTTACCCAGAGATCAAGGCACTGGACTTTTGTGGATGTGGAACTTTGTGGCTTTAAATCACACTGCAATCTTCTACCTCACCCCCAGCAGTGGTATATTTACTGCAATATCATAGGCCAATCGTTCTGATACCAGGTCTATGTTTTGTGTGAACTAGAAGAACTCTTTCCTCAGTAAATGTGAATGGGTGAAATTTCAACCTAAATTAATCTCATAGATTCGATCACCATCAAAACCAAAGTGAGTCTAATAGAAAATATTAGTAGTTAAACTACGGGGAAAAACAAACAAACTTCGGAGACACCATCCGTGGTTAGGGGAGGCCGAACGGGTCTTGTGCACTCATACACCCTGGCCACACATACTAACCATGCCTTATTCATGATCCACTAATAATGCCAGGTTGTGTGCCCTTCACTAATGATCGGAGGCTTAAAGTAGTTTCTATAACTTGAAAAGGGCATCGTTATGCTGCTGAAACATTTTAACTGCTGCATCACCGAATAAAGCCAACCAGCAAACCGACTTGGGTAGCTGTTGAGTTGTACTTGTTTAAAACTTTCTTTATCTTATTTACCGATAGGTAGATAGGGCCGTACCCTGACAAGAAAAGTAATTAAACCTATTACATAGGTAAGTAAGACTATGATGTAAGTTCTACGCAGTCATTACGAGGTTAAATCACCCTCGGGATGATGTCAGGGAGGTTGGGTGGAAAGGTGAAGTGAAGAAGCTGTGGTGTATTATGGGTAGGTCATTGTCTCTTCAGGGGCGTGGCATCGCTTCTAGAGTGTCCGATAGATGGGGTGGTAGAGTTACCACCCCAACATTAGACCCAATTTCACAATTAGCCTCAATTCATGATGGTACGCCACCGTTTATTCTCATGCTTCCATCAGACTGTCTCAAATGTAACTCACACATAAAACTGCTAGTTAATTCTACAAAAGTTGATAAACTTTTATTGTTATGGAGGAAATGTAAGACAATGGAACCCATTCGGTAGGCTATGTGTGAAAGGATCGACATGTTCTGATCCGGTTCGGAGGTTATCTAATCAGGGCTCTCCATCAATTGGGATGTCGAACGCGTCAGAATGTCTTCTTCATAACGCATCCTCAGGGAGGATGACGCCCCACATCCCAAATAGGGTAATATTGTTAATGCCCACGTCCCGTCTACACACTGGTGTATGGATTGCGGCTTTTTCTATATCTAAAGCATCCATCACGGATGGTGGACTGCCTCTATTCCATACGTCCTGCCTGGAGATTTTCCAGTGGGTCAAAGGCCATGTCCCGAGCTCCTACCAGCTGCCTACCGTGGGATGACAGGCGTCAATGGTTCTGTGGGCAAGCCGGTTCTGTCAGCCATTACGTCCACAGACACGTTTTGCATATCCCTGTTAGCGTTTAAAGCCACTCTATAGGACGACCCTCTTTGGACATGAGGGTGTTCAAACACCTAGAATTCCAGCTGTAAACTATGCTGTAAACCCTTCCATGTGTATCGACACACTATTTACCAACCTAGAACGCAAAACCTTGTCGTTTTCTCGTTCCTGTTCCTGGTTACTGTGACTGGGTGCAATCAAATCTGGGTGCAGACTCAGACTTATCTTTACAGACAGAATACCAGAAGATTTGCCAAATATCCCTTGTTCACTGCCTCAGAAGGCAGCATTCCAATGAGCCGTTGATATTCTGAGAGCGCTTCTCTGGACCACAGCTGACTATAGCGGTATCAGCTGGGGCTGGCCATGCTTCGTGAATTACTTATGTATGGTCCGGCATTACCCACCTGGTGTATCACCCTTGATATTGCCTGTGGTTTGCCGACTTGTGGAATGTCTCTTAAATCTAACCTGTCCCTTTATGTATCGACGCTCTGAAGGACCCATCGGTATTTCTTGTGATATCACAACCAAAGAAAGATACGTTTAGTAAGAGCACATACCTCACCATAAACAGCAAATTGTCATTAAGATGACATTCCACACAGTCCAAATTCAGTGTCCAGGTGCCAGTGCTCCCGGAACCACTAGTTATTTTACTGGTTATTTACTTCAGTTGTGGGGACCCCGGTAAAATGTGGCCACCGGGGTCGCCGTGGCTCAGTGAAAACCTAGCATTACTGTAGTTTGAGCATGACGAACACAGATTCCATCACTAATTATTAGGCTGAGCCACGCTGCGCACGCAGCAGCAGTGGTAACTCCATATTCTTATAACCAACTCGGTCGAAAAGAATTACTTGACGAAAAAAGAAGAAGAAGGAATTACGCCAAGCTGGGGGAAATCATTTCAGATGAGAGCGGGCGCAGATTATTGCGTGTTATTTTTGCATCAGTTAGATGCTGTGGACGGGAAGGCACAGGGTCAGATTTGACGAACTGTGATGCTGAGGGTATTGAGGATCAGGACTGAGCACTACTTGATACCCAGAGGACACGAATGGTCACACTCTATATAGGACTAAGGGATCAGACTATGTCAGTATATTATCTACTCCCTAGATGGTGTACAGTGTATAGCCATAGGAGATTCTATCCAGAGTGCAACTAATGCAAGCAGAAAACAGAGGTAAAGTGAGTTTTTTGCTTGGATGGTGCATTGATAGACGACCAGTCCCCTGAGGAGTCGCAGTCCAGCAAACCGACACTCGGAGGCCGGTATGCTGAAGGGCAGGGCGTGCTACCCTTGGTGATAGTACGACTACCAGTGCACCCTTATCGACCAGTGTCATTATGCATTACGTAAGCTTCAAACACAATGCTCATCAAAGGCGACGAGGAAGACAGACACAATTTGTGGCCACATGATAGGTTTGGGCGCCTGCCTCACCTGTTAATCGTACGAACGCTACGCTTCCCTAAATTCAGTGAGGCATAGCATTTTGTGTGAAGGTGGTTTCCCTTAGGTACCAATTCCGGGGGTGTTTAAAGCATACCGCGCTTGATCTTCTCTCAAAAGCACTCTGTGATGTGTACCTTACTCATGTAGCAATACCATCCTGCCCGAATCCATTTTGCGGTTTTGTAGTGAAATTGTATGAAGATATAGAGTGCACTTCTGACTGCACCATATCTGTTGCGGTTCTACAAAGAGGATTTTATTTGCTCCAGTTCACTGTTGTAAATGCAGCCATTGAGTGAGTCGGACCAGGTGGATCCTACTCGAGATACTACCTCGTTTAAATGCTGCTAGATATCACCTAGGATAGTTGTTCAATCAGGATTAACTAAACGCTTTATAATCAAATAGTTGTTACATTACCTTTTTATTGGCGATCAAGCCCTTTTACATCTGATTCTTCTTGCTGATGTGTAAACTCCGATTCAACGCCAGTTCATGAGACATATTCATGGCTGCTGAGATATTCCAGAATTGTTTTACATCACAGTCGTGTCATAAATACTAAATGCATAAATAAATATAACATATAAAAAACACTAGTATTTCTGTAAAAATATTAGTGATTACATATAATCAATAGACCTGCACGTGGAAAAGACATATAGTGAAGAAATGTTGTATGGTGTGTTCACGAAGTAGGAGTTATAGCCAAGTGTAAACTGGTCGCAACAAGCTCTGAGTGTTTCATGATGTCTATTGGAGGTCGGGAAACAGGAGACTGGATTCAGATAAAGCTGAAGTGGTGGTTGGCGCGGCAACCTGTGCATGGGCAGTCACAACGTGTTGCCTCCTCACCTCTAGGCGTACTCTACGGAATGAAACACAGACGTACTCAAGAAGAGGTTTGTGTCCATTAGCGAAATGTCCCTGGTTTTCATCATCCAGTGTGATTTCTGGCAGTCTAACCGATTACTGCCTTTTATTGCCTTTGATAAGATGCTCATAGAGCTGTTCGGAATATCTGCTTCTGATTACATCACTGAAGTGGCTACATTGATTATACTACAGTAAGGACCATTAGATTTTATATCCAGTCTGCTATAGTAACAACCTGAACCTAAAAGAGATTTCGTTCCTTTGCTTTGCTTACGATGTGATCACCCCGCTGTAACGACGATTCAAACAAGAAACGGCATAAAGAATAGATCGCAGGCAGACCGGCCACTGTTCGGCTGGCATCTAGTGCATCGTGGGTGGCATTGTAGCTTAGTTATCGAGCAGACCCAGATTCTAAAAATAGTTGCTCCAATTGCGTTCCTTTGCACCTTATATATTATTGGTCAGACACCAGATAAGATACTGGTCTCTGAAGAACGCGGAGTCTTTATGGCGTATTGAAGCAGTGTCAACTCTCTGAGATTGGGGTTTATGATGTTATAACACCGCAGCCACAGCTATCTCCACATTACATTAGAGTCTACTCTCTCGTGTTTTGATATACATCATAACCAGAACACTGACCACATCACATCAGCATCACTGTCAGATGGGGGTGTGTTATGATGTTTTAACACCGGAATATCTACATGATCATATCACTTCGGAGTCTGGTTTTTGTGAGATGGGGTTTATCAGGAAGTGAGAGCTTGATGTTGGGGATAGAAACAACGGAGTACGCTTGCTAGTTTACAATGAGAACTGTTTTCTATTAGGAGCTGGTTCTGGATTGCATAGACTAAGATCTTAGATATACTGACCTTTCTATTTGACACCTAAATGGACTGCAATGCCTGAAAGGCATTTGTTGCTAACAGTAAACAGAGGGGAGTATTCTGAATCTTCCTTCTACCCCAAATACCATTACATTATGACCCTGCTACTGTTACCTGTGCTTCATGTGTAATTTAACCTGCTAATCAGGCCGCCTCATGATTCGAGCCATTTTAATTTTGATGGGAATGTGGCCCGCCTAACGGGGTCTTACTCAGTATGATTAGTCAAAAACCTATGTGAATACATACTCTGAATCGAGCCAGCTGGTACTTGCTGATAAAGCACTCCAACACCTTCATTCATCTAAATGGAAATTTAAGTTCATTTTGTTGATGAACCGCTTGATTTAGGTCTCGTGATTACGGCAAATAATGATATAACGGGCATCGACTCTCAAATGCTAATGCTTTACAAATCAGATAATCGATAAACACGAGAAGAGTGTGCAGTGGTCACACAGGTGCATTTGTGACCACACAGAAGTGCTTTTGATATCAGTAAATGTACTTTTTGTTCTCGCTTCCTCACTATACACCGCTACCAGTCACCCCTCACCCTCACCAACCGTCCCCATCCGCTCCGCCTGACGTCATCGCCGGAATTCATCTCTCAAAGAATGCGCCCAGGCAATGAGGCGAGCCCCGAAACAATCACCTCCCCCTGAACCGCCCCCACACTGCCCCGCATCCCGCCAGGCGGCGTGCATTCAGGAGCCGAGCCCTCTGGGAAACAATCACACCCCTTCCGGCTGTCTAAATAAGTCAGCGCGCACAAGGATGCACCCAGGGAGTTGACATTTAGGAGACGGGCTTCCCTGAAGCGGCAGCAGCGGGAGAGGAGACGCTTGCAGGGGGATTGTGGTAAACAACATCGCTTGGCCGCATGCGCCAGAGACGCGGGTGTGCGGACGGCATTGAGCAATGAAACTCCCGCCACTCCAAGCCCTTCACTGAATCCCCACCCACCCGAACCACCCCAAAATATCTCTCCACCCGCGCCCTAAAACTAGTCATGGGATTCTCTTTGGGAAAGTGTAGCAATCTTGGGTAGTCGCGGATAGATTGTTATTCCTCAGGAATTGAGAATGAGTATGCGTAGATTCGCTACCCAAACGCTAAAAGTCGACAATACTAGGTTTGGTGTTCTGAAATGTGAAATTATGGGAGAATAGTCGCAATAAAGGCGATTACAACACATTAGAAATGTAATCTTGTGTGAATGTCACTGGAGCCCCATCTCGTGGTTGGTTTTAGGAACTGGGCTTTGTTAAGGGTGGGGTCGAGATGCCAGCTGCGCGTGGAGGAGCCAGGCAGGAGTAGGGTGCTGGGCGGGAGTCGGGCGGGCACTCCCCGCGAGGTCGCCGGCCGGGGCAGGGGCCACGCCCCTCGGGAGACCTTTCTAATAACTGCGGGCCTCCAGGGCAATGATCAGAGGCGGGGAGAGACCGGGCTGCCTGAAGGATCGCCCGGCGGATGAGTGGCCGGCCACCGGGCACCTCGACTCGGCGCTACCCGCCGCCTCCTTGTAGCCTACCCGGGAAGATACATCCACGCCGAGCTGGCTCTGTCAGAAGATTGATGACCTTGCTGCTCGAATAAAGATGCAGGGAAATCCTGTATTTTCTGTCTGAATGTGAGAGGTCAAGTCAGCGATAAAATCACGTTTGCGAGCTACAGTGGGAGCGGCCTCGGAAATGCAGACTTTGCTGGGCTAGCTGAGCATTGTATACAATTCAAGTTCACCATCTCTGTGCGGAAATTCTTTGTCAGAGTGATGCAATTCCATTCCATCTACCAATCCATTGTTTCAGCTAGTTAGAAGGACTCCATTAGCGGAATTAGTAGGTAGAAAGTGAAGTTACTCCCTTCTATGTAATAACTCTTAAAAACGGCTTAACTCGATCTAATGAAGATAGGAAACTAGGAAAAAAAATGGAGATGATATCAAAACAAAATAATTTCATATCGTATACATATATGATAATTCCTATTCAAAACGATAATTTTTATCATAAGATGTTGAAAATGGAATGTTGAAGAGTTCCATTAAGTTCTTGAGATCACGTGATTGATTCCCACCAATAAGCAGGCCAATTTAGTTGGTTTTCTCTTGTAAAAATTGGCCATGCCCCTTGAATTCAGTATCGTTACCAAAAATATACAAGATAGTGGCATCCTATGTACATATTCATTAGTCATCCTTGATGTGAATCAAACAAACCTTGTCGAGACTATAAGTATGAATAAAATATGCAATTACAATCATCGGCATATAGTGACGCATGTCTATTACCTAAGGCAGTCATGAGCTTTATGTTAATGAGCTCAGATGCATTCAGGTTATCTCATAATGAATACAGCTGTCAAGCAATAACGATCACTATAACAAATGAGGAGTGAGATCAACACTGATTCAACCATACATAAATGAGCTGGGTCACCTTACCAGCAGAATGGGAAACTTGTTCTACGGCTCGCTTTCATCAAAAACAAGAGTCAATATCATAAATATTTCAGTTTCTATTCATACATGCAGATGGCACATCTCTATCTCATCGCGATAGCAGATTATGATGAACAAATTGGTACTTTACTGGTATCTACTAGGACGAATGTAGATGATATGCCATCTGGTAATGAGCATGGTACATATTGTGTCAATTTTGGGAAGAGCAACCAATTCTTTATTGGTCTTTATAAAGTTAAGAAAATTCTACCCAGGAAAATACGTGAAACGGCAACACATGTGCAGAAAACCATATTGTTTGACTATATATATATAAATTCTATCAAAACATGTGTATACATATATGTTTTAGTCAGTGTGTAAAAAGTATCTATGTATCCATAGGAAGGCCGTGAGTAAGTTGCCTGAAGAAGGAATGCCACTCCCATATGTTTGTGTGGAAAGTCACCTAAGATCCCCCCCTATCAGCTTGCTAAGGCTTGGCAGACAGCTGTCATGTAAGTTACTCTATGGCTGCAGACAAAGTCCTGCCCCTGCCTCTGATTGGTGAGCATCACAAAGTATTCTCTTCTGAGCAGCTCGTTCTTTGGGTTACAACCGAAATTGCTCCCAATGGCATGGACTAGAGCATTTGATTTTAGGAGATAACATCATAGAAAACTAACATCATAAGTTATTTTTACGACAGCACAGTGTGTGGTTAACAATCATGTAGAATCAGTAGATATAGAGAGACAAATTAGGTCCCGAAGAAGTTCGCTTTATATCAGCAAAAGTAGGATTAAAGTTACTCCTAACTCAGCTTGTCTGAATAATCTTTGCAGCACAATATTTCGAAAGAGTCAATATAGGATTTGTTATGAAGATGGGGCTATGGCCTTGTCTGTAATGTCTGAGAGAGAGAGGGGACCAAAGTAAAAGGCTAATCTCCACTCATTGTACTGATGGTAATTGTTACGGCACCGTCGGCGACTGGGAGGAAGAGAGACGGTGCTGCGTGCTTCCTGATTCTTCTCCTGATAGGAACAAGAAGTAAGCGGTAGGTTGTTAATGAATGGGAGACAGGCACACGCCGCTCGGCAGTTAAATTTAAAAGTCAGAACTGAGCCTCAGGCTCCGTCTGGGGACAACCAAAAAGTCCTGCCTATTGTGAGGTGACTCAGTGGTGGGATTTGTCCTTCCGTTCGTCCTCACACGACGGCAAGATTGCTGGAGCATCGTCCCTCCTACATGACACCCCCACCAACCCTGCTCCCCACCCCGACCGTCCCACTAAGTCATTTTATGATTATTTTAAGCATAACCTCACACTAACACAACCGTTCTCCCCACACCTACGCTCATTCTACCAGTTTACTGCAGCATGCACCTATTCTCACATCAACACTCATTTTACCAGCTGACACTCCAACACTGGGAAGCATTCTACCAGCTGATCAGCTACCACCCTCTCCTAACTGAACACTGTCACGCCTTCTGCCAGAATATATATACTCATTCACCGGCTCATGCATTAGTGTACTAGCTAATTCCATAGCTCCCCCTATTTTCCAAAATGCCTACTCACACTATAGCTCATTTACCCAAGTACACAATAGTTAACTCACTTATCAGGTCACTCACTCATTCATTATCTCTCTTACCCACTTATTCAATTGCTCGATCGCTTGCTAGATGATGGTAGAACGCACTGTATCTCACACAAGCGAATCATTTCCAATAAAAATATATAAAAAAAATAAAATAAAAAACTCACTCACTCACTCACTCACTCACTCACTCACTCACTCACTCACTCACTCACTCATTCACTCACTCACTCACTCACTCACTCACTCACTCACTCACTCACTCACGCACTCACGCACTCACTCACTCACATTCATTCACTCGCTCAGCCATTCATCCATTGACTCACTCACCAACTCACTCAATAGCTCACTCACTATATCACCGAAGGCTGTAAGCTAGACACACACCCCAGACGTTCCTCTTTGCCCTAGCGACACGATAACGCTAGAGATTGGCCGACCGTCGCACCAGCACCTCACCCTCCCACACAGACGGCCTTATTGGTTCATATAAAGTATCTTTTAAATTAAAGTGCGGCGCCTGGCTGGTTGCCGGGTGACTTCTACTTAGACGAGAGCATTCAGGGTGGTTCACTAAAATTGTAAAGTGTCCATTACAAGAAGGCCTTGCAGAGTTATATAGAGACCAGGAGGTACTAAGTTATCGAGCACCAACAACCCTACATATGAAAGGGCTCACTGTAAGGGAAGCTGGACATAGCTTTCTAAAGCAGAATCTTGGTTACATTGCACTCCATATTGACTGTCTCTGGGCTGGGGACTGTTTAAAGATTTCCGATGTGTCTCACTGAACATAGATAGTAAAAATCAGCAATGGTAGTTGTTAAATTCTGTATATGGCGATCTACGCTTGCAGCTCTTTGTTCTCATTGAAATTATTTTTAATGATTACTGGTAAGCATCTAAGTTAGAATGTGGAGGAGTACTTCAATAGATAGCTTACAGAACAAGAGCGTGTCTAATAGCATAGGTCGACGAAAATATAGGGAATACAAGGAGACCTCATTCAAGAGTTATTGTTTGATAATATTAAAGCTTGTTCGCTCGATCTATACTTTACCGTTTGTGTATTGATGCAGCTGATCTCCAGTATGCATTTATTAGCATTAAGAACATATCGAACCAAGCCTAAAACTTCCAGTTTTCGTTTAAAAGATCTTACAAGTCACGGTCTAACAGGACATAGTGTCTACATATGGATCACTGGCAGTCCTGAAACATGAAACTAGAGATATATTCAGCATCGTTCATTTCCATCGAAAAAGAATATTTCATGACAGAGGAATGTGTTAGAGAGAGGAGACAAAGACAAGAAGAGCCATGCTAGGCTGAGCAAGAGGGTTGCGGTGGAAACTCTTTACCCCCATCTGTTCTTCGAGTCTGACCAACGAGAGCGCCGGAGTCTGTTATGCCTTGGGAATTGATTACTCGTGGGCAGTATAACATCCTGAACGGTATAAGAATGATTTAGAGTCTCTATTCAGTAATATTGCCGTCACTAAACAACAGTTTATGACGCTACGTATTTATTTCTAGACATGTCTGGCCATGTGTGATGAACATTCCATATCAGTTTCCTGGATAGGACCACAACTGCTCTCAACCTCAGGGAATATATAACAAAAACTATATAGCTATAGCTAAACCAGACAAAACTGAATTCTAGTCAGCTACCAACCAACAGTAAGGAATGTTTCTCCTGGGATGCACATATGAGATTTCTGGACCACTCGAACTAGATATTTTCCTGTCTGGAGAACCGGAAAAAATGTTAATTAAGGCTTCCACTGAGCTGACTAGTTCCCAGGCGGAACCAGGTGATTTTGTAATGTGGACATTTCCGTGGGACTGTCTTGGCTCCGGGCGACAGGGTAAAGCTCGTGGGGTTTTGCAACGCCCCCGCTAGACGGCGCCCTCTCGCTTTGAGAAGCATCAAGAGTTGGTGTCCGACATCCATCATTGGCGAAACATCGCCGCCGAACACGTTTCCACTACGCAGCATCATCGTTTCCTGCTCGCCACTCAGCCGGTGGTGAATCAACGGTCGGGCCGGCGCCTCCCACAGTGGTCAGATAGTCTAATTTCAAATATTGTCGACTCTCGTTACAACTGACTGCCTAGCACGATAGGAAAAGACTTTGAGGATTTGGGCATCGCTGAACGATGATGTAGCTTGAATTGATCACTGATGCTGGTAGATTGACTCACTGGTGGGTAAGGTTTCAACCATATAATTCGTTTCAAATAACGTTTTGTTATTCAAATATTGACCAAATAATTCTAATTGAGTATTGCAATGTTTGAAAACGGGAATGGACTGGAATTTTTGTGTTATTCGTTTGATAGTCTTTGAACTAGAAATTAGAAGACTCGAGAGGTTGCTTAATGTAATAGGCTCCTAGTTTTTATATACATTTTATCTTCCTCTATAATTTTAGTCGATTCGTGAATACGTCCTTAATTTCTTGATTATTAATAAGTTCAAGGTCAAACTATGTTAACTTTTGGTGTCGATTTCAATAAACTATTTATAACTGAAATAATAGAAAGAAACTTTTATTTGCGTTTATCTGCGTGTCAAAACAAACGATCCCCCGCCAAACAAAAAAGACGTCGAGTAATTTTACGGTTGATATCCCTTTGACAAAAGAGCAATCAAAGATTTGTCCTTCAGAGATCTTTACAAAGCAGCTGTTAGATTTCGTCGTATATTTTTCTGAGATTTCGGTTTGTTTTGCCCATGTCAAAAGTGGAGGGGGAGTGGAGAGAAGTGGTGGGTGCCACCCTATACGCATAGCGCCCCTCAGTGGTCGCTATCCGCACTGACAGATAGCGCTGCAAGCATTGTGCGGCTCTTGACGGCTCTGTGACAGTCTCAAAACCAGGGGCCGGCTCCTAAAAGCAGTCTCATGCAGAAAGTAGCGATCCCCGCCAGTTCAGCAACGCCAATTTCTACACACCAGCCAATCTTACATTATAGCACCAAGATGCAATAGTCTACAGTGTAATCTACTGCTACGAGCAGGTCATTACCGTAAGAGGAATGCGCAGTCTGGGACTAGAGGAAGAGAGGGAGAAAACTGGTTTTAGGTACTAGACCCAGACTGCGGAGTAACTCAGTCTCCGCTCTGCTCCACTGATCCCGTGTGGATTTCCGGGACAGACTCCCCGAAGAGCAACTCAGTGTCACCCCCAAGTAACTCCGTCATTGGATTTGACGCCCCCGCACCGCCTGCTGTCGCGATGCATGCCGGGACTGCTCTTCGGTCTGGTGGCAATGAATAAGCATATATCGCCATTGTCCAACCGGAAATACTCCCACGTCTGATATATGTTACATGTAGTGTGATTCATATTCATTTCCATTTATGTCAGTTGAGGTAATGGTTATAAAAGTATTATTACCAAAAAGAAAAAATAGAGAAATACTCCCGGAGAGATTATCGAAAAAAGATGATAGATGGCAAGCTTTTACAACCATGAATTGAAGGTTGAACATATTGAATGAGAATTCCTTGTTGAGACTCAGTTAAACTGATAAATCTATTCGCATACTCTAAAGTTCCGGCTCCAACTGAGCTAATTACCCCTTCGTGGAAATAGCAAGTCCCCAGGTACATGGTGATTCAAAGAAGTCCAATGGGCGACGTCTAGCATACAAACACTGAAATAAAACTTCATTCTCGGGAGACCATAAAACCTTGACTCCAACTGAAGTGAGGATCCTTGGCGCACAGCGACTCACATAAAGCAGCAAGCATTTCTGTAGGAACATAGAAATGGTTCCTGAGGGCAGAAATCAGTCGATGACGTTGTGTGAATGAATCAGCTTGTTATAACATTCTAAGGAAAACTCGCATGATGTTTAAATACAAATTGATGCCTCAAGACATTACCAGGAAATGAATTGGCACTGTGCTTTCAGGAATTACGTATGTGCAGGGCCTCTATATATAGTATATGTGATGGTGTGGGATATATGAGATAGGGGTGTGATGCTTTGTATCAGGGATACAGTTAATATACATTCGTCTACAGGCCTCTAGTGTGTCTTATTTACTTGGGTACGCAAGGCCAAACAACTTCATAGCAACGCATTCTTTGGCATTAGAGGACTGAGGATATGAGAGGAATGTGTTTATCATTATAACCTATTTAGATTATATCCTATTGTGTTCCAGCTTTTATTTAGTGGGTTAAACATGTATATCGCCTGAAAAATACCTCAGATACAATTAGCACAATATAGAAACAATGCACATGGGTGGTAGAGAGATAACCTGGAAGAGGCCTGACCGCATTCTTCTTCTATGAAAAAAGAAACAGAAACAATTATCAACTCTGAAGTTTAGACAGCTAAGACTATTTGTTACAATGCTCCAGCATGCCCTCTTGTGGGAAAACAACATCAAACTTGCGCTTACACCCACCATCCACACTTTAGGTGTGAATGCATTAACTTTACATGACCATGAAACCAGACTAATCGGTGTTAGACAGAGCGATGGCCTTAACTAAACAGTCTACCGCTGGGTGCGC
Source organism: Alentia gelatinosa (assembly GCA_950022655.1). Classification (NCBI taxonomy): domain Eukaryota; kingdom Metazoa; phylum Annelida; class Polychaeta; order Phyllodocida; family Polynoidae; genus Alentia; species Alentia gelatinosa. Next base: position 46,051,138 of record OX465584.1, read on the forward strand.
TGAACGATAACTCATGCATTGTATGAGGTCATTAGGGAATGCTATATGAGGCAGGAATGTGCTGCTAAGTGTCAAGGCTGTGCAGTTAGTTGTATGGAATGATGAAGGGATGCGATATGAGGTAGGAGCATGATGGTTAGTATCAGGCATGTGCAGTTAGTTGTATGGAACCATGAGGGAATGTGAAATGACAAGAGTATGTGTCAGCGTTAGACAATCACAGGTGGGTGGTGATGAAGGAGTGTTATATGACACAGGAGCATGTGGGGTAGTGCTATGAGGCAGGAGTGTGATGCTCATGGTGAAGGTGGTGTGTGGTGGTGTAGGACTGCGATATGAGAAGAATATGAGACTGTGTGTCAGCACTCAATACTTCGTTATATGTGTAGGTACAGAGTAGTGATATGAGACAGGTGTATGATGCTATGGGTGAGGTATGTAGAGTTGATGGTGAAGGTGGTGCTGGGCTCTAAATTAACACAGTTGTAATATGTGTGAGTGCTATACTGTTATAGGTGCATTGTAATAATATAAGGATGTGGCACCTTTACGGAAAAAGCCTTGCTGCGTGTCAGGGCTGTACAGGGCTGTGTGTCAGGGCTGAGCAGTTGGTAGTGTGGGCTGTGATGATGCCGTGTTTCAGGTGTGTGTTGGTATAAGGCTGTAATATGGCATGGGAGTAGCATGTCGTGAGTCAGGGGTATACAGTTAGAGGTGCATTGCGGTGATATAAGTCTGTGACATTGGAGGGATATCCTGTGTTTCACGGCTGTACATGGCTGCGTGGCCTAGCTGGGCAGTTGGTGGTGTGAGCTGCGATGATACAGAGATACGATGCCAGGGTGTGGTGGCACAAGGCTGTGATATGGAACAGGAGTATCATGTGTGTGAGGGATATACTGTTAGTGGTGTGTTGCGGTTCAGGGCTGTGATATGACACAGGCATATCTGTCAGGGCTGGACAGATAGTCGTGTGTTTTGGTGGAGGGATGTGATATTCAGGTCGTCAGGCCGTTGATCCCCTATGATCCCAGGTGTAATAGTCTGGGTGCCGTCAGATACACACCAGACGCCCGGGATCCCCGACGGCTCCCACCCATCACATCCTCCTGACGGTCGCCCGCCTACGCCGCCCACCGCCACACCCGCCGCCAATTTCCAAAGACAACCGCACCCCACACGGGAATAGTCTCCACCAGAATTCTAAAGGCTGCGAGCCTATATGAAGTGAAATAAGTGAATGTGACAAGATTTTACTTTTTCCTAGCATCATATATCTCAGTGAATACCATTTGTTTCAATTGTGTCGTGCACCATATTGACCTTCCTTGAATAAGACAATTGTGCCTTATTGAACACCACCGTGGGAGTGAACCAAAGATATGGCGATCCTGAATATTTAAGTAGTGATAACTGATCAATGGCCTATTTTCACCGTGCAGCACTCTTCAGGGGTGGCACTGTTTATATTTGACGGTCGTCTAATTTCTCGCAATGTGCCAATATTGTGTGATCGTCTCTAGCTGCAAGGCCAGCGTGCTGGCAACAACAGCGTACTGTACACGCAGACAGCGCCGCGTGGCGGCCGAAGGTTAACCCATTGCCGGCAGAGGGCGCAGCTAGACGTGTGCCGGGCACAGTCAGGGAAGATCCCGTCAGACTTTAGTGTCGAGCCGCTCTACCACCCTAGATCTGACCCTCAGCTTAAAGCAGCACATATGAGGTACTCATACCAACTCGCTCAGTAGTGAAACACACCAGACATGGGTCGATATGATCTTCATTTCTGTCCATTTTTTGCCTGTGGTATGACAAATATATATATATATGATCCTGCTTCAGAGATGAAGAAAGTCTGGCAGGCAGTGGGTGATGAATGCTGAAGTCTACAGTGCCGTACCGCAGCAGTCAAGTCGTTTTTCATATATAACCCCGTTCTGAATGTTGAATACGGACTTCCTTAGATTTAGAGCCCACCTTTATTTACAAGTGGAAATATAACACAGCATTCCCTTGTCTTAACCACAAGGCACTTGTCAAAGGATCCAGCTGGTTCAAGAAAACAGAACGATCCTTTTTAGAAAATAAATAGATAGACATCTCAATTGCAGGCGTGTTCGAAGAATCCTCAATCGATAGAAATTACATTTGCTTAGTTTTAAAGGTTTTTTTTCATGCTGTCTGTCTGCTGTTCCAGACACCCCAGCCACCGCCACGGCCGCGGCTAGAGACTTGCTACTGGCGCAGAAACGGCGAAATGTACGCGCCGTTCTAGACGTACAGATCAATGTATAGTGGGCGCCAGATGTGGTTCAGGCTTTTTCCTCTCACAAATAACGGAAAGGAGAAAACGCATAGTACCCACCGCCTTCTTTCATGAATGCCAGGGGCAGTTCTAGGCCAGGTATTTGTAGTAGGTGTTTTATAAGGAACACCTGAGGTGGTCAGATGGCCTTCGTCTGTGGTATAAATATAAACCTTTTATGGATAACTCCTACGATAAGAGATTATATTCTTTTACTCATAGGAATTCTTGTTGTTAGAGTGTAAATAAGTATTATTTCTCCGTGAGAGGAACCGTTGAGGACGGGTTAGTTGCAGTCTGGTCAGATTATCCGTTAAAACTACGTTTTTCTCGTTCAGACTTAAAACACAACCAGCCAGCTCGCCGGTGAAATCCCCATGCGTGTTTCAGTTTTTTGCTTTTTGCTGCCGGTAGCTCGCCGCGAGAACTTACCACTATTGCCTGATGGCCATCTCTACGGCCTTTCATTATCACGAACCGCTCTGTTTAATCTAACCATCTTTTAGACTGTCTTGACCGCGTCTACCATCCTCCAGTGCAGCATACATCAAAGTCTAATGTGAGGAAATATTGTAAACATTGTTGAGTAGTGTGGATGCGTTTAGCGGAAGGAGAGACTGCAGCCTCCTGCTGAAGTTGCTAGTGCTGCAGGGCCTGCTGGTGGTACGACCAGACAGAGTGTACCACAAGCAGCTCCCTGTTCCCCCGAGTACAACAACCAAACCAAACGAGCTACTCACCGAGCACTAGTATGTTGACGAGAATATCACAGTCTTCCTTAGACATCGTCTACGCACGGCTTTCAGCCTTTGTCCACACGCTCACAGTTGCCGTTACACAAATCCAACTTTGGGCTCTCGTTGTTGTTGCTGTTGATGATAGTGTTGTCTCAAGGCGGGGGCAGGAGCTGCAGTAGTAGTTGTATGAGTAGTAATAGTAGTAGTAGTAATCGCGGCATCGGCAGCAGACCCTGTTGCCAGGGTCACTACGACCATCACCATCATCCCACCACCACCAGCTCAATTCTCCCTCTGTCTGCCTCTCCTACCTTCTCCGCGCCGCACGCGCGCTCGCTCTCTCACTCAATGGCGGTCACATGATTGGTCACATGACCACCGGCCTATCACCGGGCGCAGCATAACCAACCAATCAGGGCAGTGGCACGTGACTGGAGTGTTTCATTCATAGTGAGGGTTACTACAGGCTCGTGATTGGTGGGTAATGTTACTATGGAGACGGAGATCCGGCTAGAAGTATGGATCGATTGGCAGGAGCATCTAAAGGTAGGAGCCTCAGTAGCAGTACAAGCACGCAAGGGGACCCTCTTCTCTGTACAGAGTTCTAGTTAGTAGACGTTTTCTAACCAATTGATTATCTAGATCTATATTTCTATTTATTCACACTGAAGATAATTACCTTTTAATTCCACACCATTGACGTGCCTCTCCTTGCTGGGCTTGGTGCCTGTCTTTCCACTTGTCCTTGTCTGAAACCACAATTTCATTATTACAACCCTAGCCAATTTTATTGGATCAATAATTCCGTTACTAAATTTAAGTCCATTTGATTAGTCGCTTGTGTCTGTGTTCTCATCGACCTGCGGCATGATGGATAAGCATTACCTTCGGCTTAATGAAAAAGACTAACTCCTTAAGTAAACAGAGCCCCTACCGTAAATGCTCATGTCCTCAGTGTCTCTTCATATCCATCTCTAATTATCCCAAAACCGAATTAACACAGGTTTTATTCTGTGTTTCTATTAATATCCCGGCATGTTTTACACTCAACCACTTAGCACACACTACAAAAACACACCGTGCCTTCAAAGGGTCCCGACCAGATAAAAGGAGGCTTGATTGGCGTTGAAAGCAGTTCTAGCTATTTTGGCAAAGTTGCGAGTCGTCTAGCACGCAGCCGACTGCAGAATGGAGTAGCACGAAACTCACCAGATATTTTACCACTAATGGCTCTGAACTCACGTAAAGGAGCGGTTAAACGATCGAAACCGCACCTAAACCTGTGTATAACTGGCCACCTTGAGAGAGCTACCTGTAGTTGTAGACTACACACAGAAAACACAACACGTTGTGTGGTCGTGCTACATCACTGAAACCTTCAGCTGTATCTATTAAAAGGTCTGAACCCACTGAGCTCCTAACACACTACAATAAACATTCCGACATGCTTCCGGCACAGAATTACGTCTTGTATCGGATGGGACGAGTTTATCGCAGCAGTATACCCAGTGTCCCGACACGGCTTACGATACTCCGACACACTACGACATGGTCCTAACACAAGCGCTGCGACACAGGCCTTCCGACAAGATCAAACATGTTCGATTTATGATATGAGCTAGACTGTGACAGAGCATGTCGGAAGCGTTCCCTTCTATGTGTAGGTTTTGCACCCCTCTATACACGCGTTGATATGTATTTTACATCTTATGATATGTATATATGAGCTTTGCTGGTTTATATCATTGAGAATTGTATTTAGTTAATATTAACAAAATTATCTTTCACATCATAATCATGTGCTTCATTTTTAGATTGTTTTGTGTAGTAAAACTTCGTTTTAACAAACTTTGATATAATAAAGCATTATATAGCAAAGATCAAACAAATCAATTTATAACTAAGTAAATGAAATTTTTTCTCAAAAAAGGAATATTTCCCTGAGATTGGCGTTGGCGCACCTCTTGTGTTGTGGCGTGTGTTGGTACCGTGGTCACCTTTTTATTTCCACAAACCCCTTCCGACGGTATCCGACACACTGCAACACATCACTTCGTTCAGGGGTACGTTTGTGTTGTAGCCATCTTATAGCGGTGTCGCAGTGTGTCTGAACGGGTTTTGCGGGACCTCGGCTCAACGTGATAGGTGCGCCAACGCATATATATGCGGGAAACATTTAGCAAGATTTGTTACAAATCCTGTACGAAAGACCATAGGATGGTAATTGATGATAACAATATGGATAATAACTGAGTATTTTCTCAGTCAAAACGTACATGTAAGCTAAAGCTTGAAAACTCCGAAGTAGGATTAAAAACTTGCGATCAGGTGTACAGTTAGGAGCGGAATAATCGTTTATACAGGTGGGCGTCACCAGGTAACCACCTATTACCGCATCAATGGAGTACTTAGAAGAGTGTGACATAATGAAAAAGAGATCCGCAGTGAATAATTGTGAGTATATAATTGGTTGTCAATTTATTTCTATATTATCACGGCTTTATAATATACATATATAATTATGAATGATACCGAGGTGTGTATGTGGGTGGGGTTAATATGTTACATATAGCGGGAAATGCCCCCTACACACACCTACCTACAAAGTCTAGTCCCTACGATAACTCGATCATGATCGATTTTGTCGGAACGCCTGCGACACGGCCATTCTGTCCGAACCCTGTCAGCCTGTGTCAAAACGCAGGGTCCACTGTCGGAACGCAGGGTCCACTGCCACAGAAAAGTTGATTCTGTGATCGGAACGCTTGTCAGAAGGGTATCGTAGCGTGTCGGAAGTATAAACTGTAGTAGTGAGAATATGGCTTTAGTCATTTCCATATACGGCACATATCCTATGATCCATGCGCGCCGCCATGACGCCCCCCCGAGTAGGTGTTCTTCACTAATGAAGGTGAAAAAGTAGCTGTTCTTCACTAATGGAGGTACAAAAGAAGTGAGTGATAATTGGGAAATGTCACTTTTCTTGCCTTGCTCACATATGTATATAAAGTGTTCCATGTAAAAAACATCATGTCCTGGGTTTTAGCATTATATCTTCCTGCTCTGGGATGGGTGTAGAGAGTCAAAGGAACCTTGGTAAAACATTGAAAGGCAGCTGAATTTCGTAAGAACAAAGAGCCAGAATACAGGTTTTGTCCCCCGACCACCTAGTGACTGCTTCATGAACTAACAATGGCTCTGTCCCCTATACAAACTGCACACCACCAAATGTGCTGTAGTGCAGACTGTACAATATTCTGTGCAGTCACTTGGAGCCATCTTATAAATACTGGGTGACAGATCTTAATGCACCCCTGAACATATCTGTGGTCACTTGTTATACTTTGTCATGTAATTTCCTTTATTGAAAATAATTCTTCCCGGAGAAAATATACCACAGACGATGCTTTGGTATGCTCAGAGGCTATAGGTCTGTGATTGCTTACTATGGAGTGCTATGTGAGCTTTTCAATGATTCACTTATCATACAATATTGTGATATCCTAGCCACGATTACTTAATATATAAGTGATATGTAACCTCATCTATTATAATTTGCTTCGATATTTAACCTCATGTTAACCACTTTCTATGCAATGTTATGTACTTACCTACGATCACTTCATCTTGTAAAAACTTTTATCATATTCGATTCGCAATGATCCGTGTCACCTTATAGTTTTATGTCACCACATACTAGGATTATATGTGCCATCAGAAATACATAACCATGCACTGACAGAGTAGACCCTGGTATGATATGCCTTGGTGTTGTATGATTACTAGCAAATAACTATAATGAGGTATTGCCATAAGGGACAAATGCTGCACTTGTTTACCAAAATGCGGTATTTCCATGAAAGGCATATACTATTGGTTGTTTACCACCTTGAGGTATTGCTGTAAGGGGTTTGTATGTCAGAGTATACCACTAGGGGACGAGCCTTTGTAGGCCGATTATAATAATCTTATTACATCATCACATGATTCTTCATGTAACTTTTTATTTCATTTAGAAGTAATATGAAACATAAATTTATGTGATCCTTTATTTCGAAATATATCATATCAGGTCAATAATTTTGTCTAGAAGAGATGAGTCCCAAACGCATCATTCGGTCCCTGGTGGGAGTACCTCCAGGCATCACTCGGGACTCACAGGGTTTATGAGATGTTGCCATAAGCAGCATGTACTACGTGTATTTTACCACAATATGTATTTTCAAAATGGGTGTGTACTATTTATCGTTTACGGCAATAAGGTATTGCCATAAGGAAATGTACTGGCAATTTACCACAATGTGGGAAGGCCTAATGGGGAATAGACTAGAAAGATGTATTGTCATGAAAGGTATGTACTACTAATACTTTACAACAAAGAAGCATTGCCAGAATAGCATGTACCTCTGGCAGTTTACCACCATAAGGTATTGCCATAAGGAGCACATACTATTGGCTGATTACCACAATAAGGTATTACTTTCAATGGTTGTGCAATACTGGTTGTTTACCACAATGATGTATTGCCATAAGGCGTGTGTGCTCCTGGCCCTTTACTGTGAGCTACTTACATGCCCCCAGGCCTCGCTTCATTATCTTCTACATACTCCACCACCAGGATTAGCTTCATCCTCACATTCCCTCGTCAGACACCACGATTACTGGATTCCCCAGGGCCAAACGGCCCTACCCAAGCAATGCTTTCAGATGGTCTATGGCATGCTACTGAAATAAAGCCTTTTTCTGCCTACAGTCCTATACATGATGCAGGAGGCCCAAGTGGTCCAATTTATCACCGTCTCTTTGCTACAAATTAGAGAACTGAGTCGTTTTGGGTGGTCTGTGGCGGGGTATTATTTGGTACAACAATTTCAATATTCAAACTGGAATAAATCAAGACGGAATATTTACCGGCGCGCAGCAAATTCCCAAACACTCTGTCTGCAAATTGATCGGCGACTACACTTTGTGTTAATCAGATGGGAAATTAAAATGATTTGTGTGAATTAAGTTCATGGGATTCCATGCCGTTTACTGCATAGACCGTTCTAAATAGAGCCTGATTACTTAAGACGATGATATTTTGTATCAAAGTGATAACTGATTATCCATTACCATTTTGATGAATTAATGAATCTGTACTAATTCTGATGTCCAGTTTATCTCTTGAATGCCATTTTACTAAAGGATACATATTATGAATAGATGAAGCCAATATGGGGTTCGCTGAATGGATTCCGTTTCGAGTTGATTCGGTGTGTTTACACGTACCGAGTTCTTTGAACTCGGTACGTTTAAGTACACCAAAGCAATGCGGAATGGAATAAAGTTCAGCCACCCTCACCCTGCCTTCTGATTATTATATACCTGATTATCGTTAAAAACGCCATTTTGCTACTTAGACAACAAGTCACGGATACGGAGGGACGAGTGAGAATGAAATCTGTACAGCTGACCAGTAAGTGTGAGACATTCGTGCACAGGTATATTGATATAAGGAGACATGGTTAGTGTACGCCTATCTGAATGGAATCTGTTCAGATATATTATGTCTCCTTATTATTATATACCTGAAAATCATTAAAACTCCATTTTACAACTCCCTTTTTCGAGAATAGCAATGGTCAACAGGTACAAAGGGACATATATGAATGTTATTTCGTCACTCAGTGACGAACGGAATCCGTACTTCTGGTCAGTAAAGGTATGGCATTTGCGGACAGGTATATACTAATATATGACTGACATCAGGAGAAACTGATGTTGTTTTTAAGTCTCCTGTCCTTTCATGTTAGGAGCGCAATATCAGTAAATGTGATTATTTCACCGCTGATGACCTGCCCAGGGGCGCCACCATAACCAACCTCCCCTGATCTGAGTCTTTTTATATTTAGAAAGGCTAGTAAAGCCCCTCTCATGGCAAAGGTGATATGCAGTAAGAACATTTATATATCATAGACATTTATACGATGTCCTTTGTTTCAGCGCTTTTAGTTCATTTCGTGAGTAGCGTTTGTTGCGTTGCGTTGGGCATCACATTGACGTAAACATACTTTTGGTTTTAATATGAAATGCATAATGACTAAGCTAATGAGAGTATCTAATACATTTAGGAGCAAAGATTCCCTTTGCTCTCCACAATTGACCCATCCACCACCTCCTCAAACCACCAGCTACCACTATCACCACCCATCATCAACATACTGCAACCACCACACACAAACCACCACCTGAGCCACCACCAGACCACCACCCAACACCATCACCCTCACTGAACCACCACCACACACAAACCACCATCTGAGCCACCGCCAGACCACCACCCAACACCATCACCCTCACTAAACCACCACCACACACAAACCACCATCTGAGCCACCGCCAGACCACCACCCAACACCATCACCCTCACTGAACCACCACCACACACAAATCACTATCTGAACCACCACCCAGCCCCATCACCCTAATTAAACCACCACTAACATCTACCACTAATTCCATAACAACTAGCACCACCCACTACCTCCATACCATTAATAACAGGCACCACCGCAATACTAGCTACCACCATCACCACACATCACCGACACACTTCCACCACTACACACAAATCACCATCTGAACCACCACCAGACTACCACCCAGCACCATCACCCTCACTAAGCCATCACTAACATCTACCACCAATGCTGCAGCAGCTAGCACTATCCATTACCTCCACACCATTATTACAAGCCACCACTACAATACCGGCTACCTTCATCACCACCAATCATCGACATACTGCCACCACTATACACAATCCAACTGAACCACCACCAGACTACCACCCAGCACCACACCATCACCCTCACTAAGCCATCACTAACATCTACCACTAATGCTGCAGCAACTAGCACTATCCATTCAGGGCTGTCCATTACCTCCACACCACTATTACCAGCCACCACTGCAATACCGGCAACCTTCATCACCACCAATCATCGACATACTGGCATCACTACACACAAACCATCTGAACCACCACCAGACTACCACCCAGCACCATCACCCTCACTAAGCCACCACTTACAATTACCACCAATGCTGTAGCAACTAGCACCACCCACTACCTCCACACCACTATTACCAGCCACCACCTAACACCAACTGCCACTATGGGCATCACTGCCCATCACCACCTCTATTACCCTTACTAACACCACCAACAGCATCACCACACCATCTCCCCCACCCCAACGAAGACCACTGCACCCTCGGAGGGCTTGACACAGAGACAGTGTGAGAGAGGCACGATCAATACGCACCGGGCGTCAATTAGGCCACACTAAGTATACCACGGCGTGTAAGGCTCGTAGATATGTGTGCGCCAGACACAGATGGGTGTTTAGACTGCCTCCGCCGCTGTTCCGTGCAACAAATCACACGGAAAATGGCAAATCAATGGCTACAAAGAAGCACACCCCGGCCACATGGCCAATTGTATGGCCCCGCACCACTACCAGGTCTTCCTGTCTACTTACGTAATTTGATGCCTCCTACAAAGGTAGCAAACACGGACACATCGGCCTAGCTTTCATCAACCTTCACTTCTGTACATACTCCTAGTCGCTCTATTAAATGGGGTAATGCCTCACTTGATGTGAACGCTACTGTAAAGGCCTCAGTCGACGCAATTGCGGGATAGTCTGCAATTGAGAAGCACAGATATAAACAAGTTTGCATTATCATGATGCCCAGATAGCAGGCACATCTGGTCGGTTTATTTCAGGTAAAAACAAAATAGACGAGCACGTAACTTTTTAACTATAATTTTCATTTATACCTTTCATCAATATGTCTAGATAGGATGAGCCATGGTCAGTTTGGCAGCATAAATCATTAATATCTCTGGGTAAATTATGAATAATCATTTAATCAGGCCAATAGTCATAATTATTTAAAGTATCTAACAGCTAACTATAGTATTTCCAAGAGTAGGGGAATTCCCATAGCAGCGAAGGGGAATTTTCACCAAGGATGATTATTCTAGAGACTTAAAACGAGCTCCATTTCATCATATTTTGATTTAGCCTCATTCTTTATATTTATCATAATCCAGTTTTGTAGGTAATTATTCTTGGACGTCTTTGAGAGTATCCGTAATCATTATACAGAAGCAGATTAGAGTGACAAATAAAGAAAAGGATCATAAACCATGCCACCCTGTTCGCCTTCCGACTGCTTCATCTTGCTTTACCATCACCCCGATGGTATAGATTCAATCCCACAGCGATATTTTTGTTGCTGGCGTTGTAACCTCAGATTCACAACCCTTTACCGGTGATATTCAATATGTGGTAGTTCGATTCTTTTGGGATCTCGTGGGAATCATCTCCTGATCCCTTTTTAGTCAACATGATTGAGAACACATAAGGTACAAAGACCTAGGTATGATTAAGAGGCGCTTGTTGTTATGCATGTATGTTCGACAAGTAGATTACAACAGAAGGTGTAGTAGTTAAAAATCATGTAATACAATGTAATTTCTATGATGAATATCAATAAAACAACTTGCTCAAATACAAAAAAAAAATGTATGAGAGAGAAGTAAGATCACACTTTTAGGGATCACTTCTATAGACAAGTATATTCCCTAGAGGCTATAATAGTCATAGTTAAGGCATGTATCATATTTAGCTTTTTATAGATCTGTCCCTTTATGAGCCTATCCTGTTTATAAGCCATGGGTAAGGTCCATCGTTATTTTATCATTATCCGGTACCAGCCGGTTATAAGCCACGTCGAAACCATTTTAGTGTCCAAGAAGAAGAATAAGGCCCAGCGTCCACCTACTATGATAGGAATTTAAGACCTCCCAATGCACTACAGTGCAGGACGTCAGAAGTCATAGACTTTATCTTACACAAATGTCAATGTTTGGAGCATCCGCGTTATCGAAATCGGTTTTTAGGTAGGTTGTAAGGCCTATCGTAGACGATTTGGAGCTAAGTGGCCGCTGGGCCTAAGTGTTTTCTTTCTTTTTCGTTAGTTTGAGGCTACTTTATGTTCAGTTAAACCGCTGTAGTAGTTATACATACAAGTAAGGCAAGGTGATTATCTTAGATGATTTTTACTGCTCTACTTCTTGTATTTGTAATGGCTAATAACGAATTCTATAAAAAAAAGTTCTTATGACCATATGAGTAACGTACAAGACAAGTAGATTACCTAGGAGGCTCTAGTACTCATACAAGTACGTAAGCCATATAGGTTGTAGCAGTTATATGGGTGTCTTAGACAAGTAAATTACCCTCAAGGGTGAAGTACAATAGACACCCTCCGTTCTGGGCTAAAGTGCCCCCTTACGAAGACGACAGTTTCACACGTTTCTAATGTAAATCCTTGTTTTGATTACCATTTTATGGAAAAAAAATCATATGTAAAGCAAAGAATAGATTGATCCTTAGTCATGCCAATAAAATAGTGGATTGGATTTTCCACGCACTCTCAGCCCATTCCATGACCAACATTGATATGGTTTCAATGCAATGGTCTCTCTTATGCAACAATTTCCTCATGAAAATTGTTTCCACATTTTTCCTGACCCCATTTGACATCCCTGCCCTTATGGGGGTGTCCTCATACATCAATCAAACTAATAGTTAACCATTCCATAAAAGTGTCTTACCCTGGGGTGGCCCTCTACACGGGGTGTCCCTTTTGGCGGGATTCTACTGTAGTTGTATGAGTATATATGATAAGTAAATTACCCTAGGGGCTGTTGTAGTTATATCGGCATATAAGACAAGCCGTCTACCCTAGAGACTCTAGTGGCAAACAACCTTGAAGACGTCACGCATGAATGATTGCAGTCAGGTACAATAGCATTACCCGTTGATTAAGCCTGCAGTGTGATTAGACAGCTTCTGGTTTGTCCACAAATGACTGGATGTCAGTGAACGCTGAGACTGATGTTTGAGGACATTTGGGGCGGTGACAGACTAATTAACCCCACGCTTGTATTTATAGCAGCCCTGTGCCCGACTATGGCGTTCTGTGCAATCGCAACTCATCTTCCATTATTAGATGGCAATCGGAAATACCAGCACGTAGCATCCTAATAAGCCAGAGATTCAGGTCCTCTCCCCCTGTGAGATCTAGGTCTGTGTGTGCGTCTTCGTTAGTTTATTTGGTCTTTTTTTTCTATTTTTTTTTTGTATGGAAACATGTATTATCAGGAATTCATGCAATACCAACATATTTGTTGAAATTGGGTTGCAAGGGAGAGTTTCCACTTAGCCAATGTACTACTTTCGGTACGTCACGTCTACAGACATGAAACGTCGCTTAAGTCACGCACAGTAGAATTGACATGGATAATGTAATAAAACAAATAATGATAAAACATCCTGTACCCTTAACATGCTATCTCAAAATAACTATGGCACAAAATTGACATCTCTCAGCGGAAACAGTTGAAATAACATAATTTGGTACCGATTATGGTATATCAGAAACATGAAACCTCAGTTGTAGCAATAGCTACCGAAATTTAGATGTTGTTGGAGATTGTTCTAGTCATTCCCTGTTCTGTCTGATACACTGGCAAGGACTTGCTTGGCTGGACTCTATCACTTAAAGCTGCTTTTCAGACTACTGCGGCATATTGTTCCCCATAGAGGGCGCCACAGACTCAGATACTGAAGATGTAGACATGTAGAGCTTTTACTTCACCCTATAAGGTAGGGCGGCTTATTTTGGTAAAAAGAATCGACCTATACATGTCTAGTTTAATTTCTCTAAAAGATTGCCTGTAATTTGATAATAGCTGATTAGCAACTATACTTGTTCTTTTGTACCAATGTCCATTTCTAGAAAGTAACAAAGCTGCAAATACCAAAATAAGACCCGATAAAGGAGGAAATGGGAAAAGAGGGAACATTTTCCAGTCGGATTCCATGGATGGAGTATGGAGTATTTTCCCTTATCACTGACATTTTAGAGGCATGTTTTATTCTAGAGTTTGTAAAGTTTTATAACTAAGATGATTACCGGATCAGCCTTGATGAGATTTTATCTGACTGATCAGGCCTGATGTTTCGGCCAGCAAAATCTGCCCGCCACTAAGCACAACTGGATCAAGTCCATTGATGTAGCTAATAGGATGGACCGACTCTGCAGGAAAGTAATTGGGTAATTGACAGTCTGGAGCCCACCCATAAATCTCTTTACTTTCACACTAGAGCAGGTGACATGAGAGATCAAAACTTCATCTGTAAGATGTTTTCCGAAAAGTCTATCAGTTTCTAAGATTGTAAGTCATTGAATATTTCTATCAGTATCATAGAGTACTCTCCTGCTACTATGATCACCTTAGGGGCCGAACCGCGGGATGGAATTTAACCATAACAAAATATGGGTATGGGATCATCCATAGAGTACGTATGCAGAAAGGAGGGGGGTAAAATTTTCGGAAATTTTGCATACCCCGTGTCTTTAATCTATTGCGTACATGGTTGCACAATAACACATTGGCAGGCCTGGCCAGCATATACAACTGAAACAATTATCAATAAGACAGCTTATAACCTATGTCACACCACCCTAAATAGGTGAAAGAACAGACAGCTCAATGTTTGGCCGAATGGTTGTATTGCCATGCAACATAACCGCATGGTGGTGCTGAATGATAAATTTACTATTCATACAGCCAATGGTATTTTGTATATCAGCGCATGATTTGTTATATGCCAGGTATTTCTTGTTGATATATTTCATGTGAGAGATGCAGTGGATCTCCAAGAGTAAAGGTTATAGATTTACCCCGTTTTATAGACCATCTAGTGTATACCACTTTCTGCTTATACGAAAAATGTTTTCATGGGGCTACATTAGGCTAAGGTAATAGAAAGTAATATATTTACTCCGTCTCGACCCGGTATGTTGTTAGATTTTTAACAACATACACTATAGAGGCCTGCCATGCAAATGTCACAATTTGTGACACTGCCTGCCTAGTATATGGGTGACTGATGTGCTGCTGTTAAAGGGTTCATGTACATAGATTATGAACAACACAGGCTTTATGCAGAGTGGGTAATGAATCTCATGCACGTGATAATACACATTAAACGCGTGTGAAGGCATGGCCAACCCTTTAAATTCATAGTCGATGATTTTTACTATTCATATCAAAGGAGACCTCGTCTATGCTGCAGTTGCTGACATCAAAGCTCCAAAATTTAAACTCTTTGTAGTCTATCATTCCACGCAGTTCATCATCATTAGCTGTATGAGCAATCTCCCTGACTACAAAGGTAAAGACCATCATACAGATTACCGGGTACTGTTTGGTACATCTGACGTTGGCAATAGCAGGTACATGTACACATTTTGTGTTATCAGTTCACACTCTACCATCTTACCATCCCTCATATTTTCACATGACATCCATATCCACATAGATTTATAAGGTGTAATGTAAGCTGTCAATGTGTGTCTTCACAGTGAACTATGATTATCGGATGCTAAATCAATCAAACCAATCCAAATTCCACTTCTCACAATGGTGCCAGCATGTAAATATATATGTGTAAGGTCAACTGTTTATTTACCTTACTACATGCCTGTTCAGTATTTACCTTATTGCAGGTCTTTATATCTCACATGGATTATAACATATTATCAAGAAACATCAAGAAATTTAATACAATTGTTTATATAGCGTGAATTGTTTTCGCGGAATGATGTCAGAACGCAAAGCTGAGTGATATCTGTAGCAGAAGACAACGAACGCCATATAAATAATTATATGAAATTGAATGACATTTAGATTTTATCCTACCCCGTCAAGTGTCACCCGTGGCATATGAATATCATGTGGCATAACCATGACACAGAGTCACACCATGTTAAGTCTGTGGAGATTTGTATGAGGTGTAAGATAAAGAATCATATCAGTTCTCATTCTCTCTATTTACCTTACCAAAGTCTTCATATCTGACATGAACTGCGTGAGATCAGCTCTCGCTGTGACTAGTAGTATTGTGTAAGATCAGCTCTCACTGAATCTTTTTACTGCACCAGGTCCTCAAATCTCACATATTGCATATACACATACAGCCGCTTTTATCTGAAACCAGTCTATATTGTATTTATTATCCACCTTTTTTGGTCATGTGGCATGCCGTTATCAGTTCATTTTAGTACGCACTATTTTTCAATACGCATTAATTTTTCGTGTGCGTGCTTTGTCGCAACCCGACGCATATAACATATCTGTATGCGCCGGGTATGTCCATATATAGTTCCCATAGTTTCACTATGGGGATTTTGTATTAGATGGATAATAAAGTGTAATATCAGCTCTTCCTGTGTCTATTTACTGTACCATAGGTCCTCAGATCTCACATATTGCATGTACAGCGTAATATCAGCTTTCACTGTGTCTCTTTAACTGACTACAGGTTCGCCCGATGAGTGGCTGCCGGAGAATGTGGCCCACCTGCTCTATCTGTGCGGAGACAGCATCACGCTGAAGGTGCTCAACTCGAAAGCCATTAACGGGCGTATCACTGAACTAGCCAACCTCATATCAGCCCTCTGTCTTGTGAGTATCATTACATTCATCAGGCCTTATTTTTTTATACCTTTCGTATATTTCCTCTTAATATTCTTACAAATTTAGGATACAGAATCCAAGGGATATTTCAAAATCCTTAAGACTGGAGTAGGATGGAAGATAGGCTGTATAGCCTTAATACTTTTTTTCCAGTATAGATAAAAGCTTAAAAGAAATAACCATATATAGTTTGGTATACGAGAGTCTGTGTTGAAAGGCGCCTTATTTGGATCGGTATTTCACCTCCTTGAAAGCCTGGAGACATTAGTTAATAAGGATGCCTTAAGACAACGATGGAACTCGAGACACAAAATGTGCATGAAAAGGGCATCAATAGAAAGTACACGTATGTATAATGTAATGAATATTCTCCGTTGATTAGAGTTTGAGGTAGAGAATATTATTTGTCACCAGGTAGAAATACTGAAACCATGTGATTTGTAATTTGTTGGTACAAGGCGTTGGATAATTTTCCTCTTTGGTATCGATTTGAATCGCCATTGGTGTAGAAAAAGAATTAACTTATATTAATCCAACGTCATATTGTAAGGTCTTGAGGCCCAGACTAGCTAGGTGTACAACCTTCAGAAAAGGGGAGATAGAACTCAGACACAGAAATACAGGTTGAAACTGTAAGTCAAGAGGAGACTGATTTATTTGACAGACAGGAGGCCCTAAATCAAGCTCCAGGGGGTTTGACACTGCAGGCTTGACATGTGAGCTTTTATGTTCGGATTGGCTGTTGAACCAACAGCCAATAGGGGTCTTGTTCCGGTGTGGCACACTGTTCCAGTCTGCTGCACAGGTCTATGAAGGGGCTCATGACACTAACAAATGGTGCCATTGTTAGAGCACCTGCCACCATGTGGACAGGTAAGGAACTAGAGCTGAGCGATAATGGGGGTAATATTCAAAGCATGGCAGCTTAACTGTAAACATTCTCCAAGTCATCTGGCGAATTTCGGTTTAAAGTACCCTCCAAATTCCCTTAAACATCGGACATGTCCGCCATCTTGTTGGTGACAACAAGTTGCTGTCAAAGTGTAAAATGGTGAACAAATATTGTTTCCGACATTCTTATGTGCAATATAGAATTATATGCAATATCCAGACATGATTTAACCATGCCAGTTCGAAGAAAGTTGGTTGTTTCGACAATTTGTTGACATCGCCGTTAAGGACTAAACTGCGGGAATTACATAATCATTTAATCTGAAATTGCTAGGAAAGTCTGATTTTCTCAAGAAAATTGCTTCAGAAGTACTTTTAACTTCCTCACACATTAAATAGTATGGTACATGGACGTTCGAATGGTCCCATGGGCTTAGCATTGCGTAATTGCTTCTCAAAGATGGCCGCTCTCATGCCTAAAGCTGGGTTCGTTAGCGACACCTACTTCCAGGCTGACTCGACGAGGGAAGCAGGAGACCAAGATGGTGACTCTTCCAATTCAGTCACTTTCTTTACTATTAGTTACGGGCAATTAGATGATTACTTCCTTCTCATAGACACCAATATTAGTGGCCACGATAGGAATACAATACGATGATTTGTACATGGATGCTAAATGACTGCAGCCTTTGAGCAATCTATATCTAGATACTTACTGATTATATTCACATTCTGTATTTCAAAAGAAAAATGAATTCAAACCAAACCAGTGCTAATTGACAAATCTTCAAATCAAACAGACAACATTTGCAGATTCCTTCGCTTCCTCCACGACGGATAGGGTTGATTCCTGACACGTAGCCAGCAGATTAAAGTGGGAAACCGATTAAAACTGATCCCTATGTGAATGCTTGCGTGCCATGTATTTGTCAGAACCTAGAAGACAACGAGACCAGCCTGATTGCGGTTAGGTGCGGGTGATTCATACGTACACCCCCAGCAGACTAATCTGCACTGACTGGTTGACAGGACAGCCAGACTTAGTATCTCTGTAAGGAGGAGGAGGGTGGCATGTAAAGAGGGGAGGACTGAGGGAATGAAAGGAGGCCTGGGTACGCAGCGCCGCTGGCTGCTACCAGAACCCGGTGCTGATGGTGTTCTCAGTGGGCTCCACTAAGCAGTGAACTGGATAAGGGACTGGGTCCATCTAATCGGCGTACACGCCCCTCCATGAACGCTTTCTGAGAACAGACATATATTCTCACGCCCCTGGACGGATAGGGCCAGGCAGGCACGATGGATGTGTGTTGGGTCATCGGGCTTTTGTTTCAGGTCGCCTCCCCTCGTAGAACATAGACAGGGCCATTGGTGTGACGGATATGGCGAAAGGAATATATGTAGCACCTGCTTTCGAAATGATGGATATGTTTATACATTCTATATGTCTCACTAAAATTCTCCTATAAATTTTAAACGCGTTTAAAATCATGATATTCTGTACCTTCTGTTCAGACGAGGAGATTGTGTTCCAGTGCAGAATCTCAGCAGGATTTGCCTCCGACAAACACCCTGTGCAGTACATTAATGCCGTTGTGTGAATCCCACTTAAAGTGGGATTCACGAAGAGACTCATGTACCTGAGACTGGTGTACTTCACACCTTTTCCCTAGTGTCAGACAATTCTCAGTCGGTACAAAATTCTCATGGCAAAGCGCTTTTATCAGTCTCAAGGAAAATGGCGAATTTGACTCACATGGGAGGACACACCTGGTACATAATCTCAGATATAGTCACAGTAACCACTCACCCTGGAACTTAATTACCCTTGATGTGAAGGGTGTTGCAAACCTGTAATCATGCTTGCTGGCCTCCTATTGGCTAGGGCAGGTACATAGTTGCAGCAGGTCGCATTTGCCTCACCAAAATGACCCTTTAAATTTTAAACCTGTTCAAAGTCAAAATCTCATGAGATTCTGATCTTTGTAAGGGGTGATTGTCGCCGACAGTTGCAAAGAAAAAAACTTGTCTCAGCAAAATGGAACCCTATAATTCAGACGAGGAGATTGCGATTCAGTACAAAATCTCGGCGGGATTTGTCTCAGACAAACACCTTGTGAGGTATAGGAATAACACCACGTGAATCCCACTTTACCCTGGTTGGTTTCACTGTGCTATCCCATTCTGGCAGAGAAGACCATAGCGCATATTCGCATGTGTCGAGGTCTAGTAAAAATGGAGTAACCCAGTTCGGGCTAGTTTCTAACTTGATATTGCCTGAATCAAAATGTATGTGTAATAGAAAGCCGGTATGAGACACACTTGTAAAATATATCAGATTTAATTGGAATAGCAAGCAAAGAATGCTCAAAAAGGAATTGCTTTTTGTTATTTCATCTTCATTTCTAACCCCTAAAAAGTTGAATTGGGCTTTACTATCAAAATACACTATTTGCAAGAATTTATATCAGGCTTTGGAGGATAACACATGTATCCTACTTTCTCTCATGCATCCAGAAATATTAGATATGTATGAAAACATATGATACTTTTTTCCTTCTATAACAAGCCATTCTAAGTCGCATCGCTATTAGAAATGGAGCATCTTTTCACTCTTCCTTTATTATCCAAGGAGGTGTTTCCAGGGGTGTCATTATTCTAGAAGAGAAAGTCAATCTTTCAGTCAATAAGAGAAATCTATTTTTCAATTACCGATTGCTTTCAGATAGGGAAATAATTGTTTCAAAGGCACAGATGATTCACTCTCAAGATCGATTCTGTAATACACTTAGGATGTGCGCTAAATTGCTGTCTAGACATTACAATAGTTGCTTCAGGATGGGAATAGTTAAGACTAGTTTGTCCTGGGGTATCGGGACACAGTCGACTACTTAGCTGTGAGGTATGAGGAGTTTGTTATCACGCCCCTGCCACACCCTATCACACCCATCACTCACGCCCAATCTTAACCTTCTCTAATGCATTACGGCCTTATCAAACCACCTGGCTGCTCTAGATAAAGTCTCCACTTAGACACTCCCATCGATACTCGTTTTGCAGTCTTCAATGCTTACTCTAGGAATGCAAATAAATTTGTAGGTAGTTTTTGTTCGTTTTTAACTCTTTAGATTGAATTATCAATATTTCCTGGTTTACCCCTGCTTCATTAAGGTTGTGAGATGTCATGGAAAATGGAATGCATTTGCCCATCAGACGCAATATCTAATAGTGGGAGGATTGGCAAACTATATGGGTAGACCTGGAGGTTGATAGATTTGGGTAAACCTAGGTTCTTTGGTAAAATGTATGTTCTGCATTTTTAAAAACGTGCAATATGTTAATGGACCAGAGTGGGAGCCCTGATTCAGAGATTATATTTCTGTTATAAATAGAAATACCTGATATGATTCCCATTGCAAAACAAGAATAGGTCTGCCACAGTCAGATGGAGTCCAGCCAGGATACTTATTTATTAGTAGTCTTCTATGAGAAAAGAAAAAGTCTGGGTTGTGTTTCATGAGGGTGGCTCAATCCCCTGGCACAGGCTGCTATCACAGCGAAACTTGGCTTGCATGGTATTAGCGTACAGTCTTTGATTGAATTGGACTGACACGTAAATATCTAAAGCGTCCCAGTTTATGACTTTGCACCGACTACCATCTATTATACAAGTCTCCAAGTTCTATTTATGTTGGGGAAATACCTTTCATTATACAAGTTTGGTAGTGTAGATTTAGAACGGTAAACCTATTTATAGATCTTTTGAATATTTGGTGTGTTTTATTCAGGCTGATCATATTATGTTTCGTGAGAAACCCAATTTTATATAAATTTTAATAACGTGCAATAACGCAGCTCGTAGGTTCTGCACCAAATCTTGATGAATGCTGTATACAATTATCAAGAGAACTTTGTATGGGCTGACCAAGTATCACCATGTACTGTTTAGTAATCTAAACCATATGTCATTGCTTAGTTCTAGGTGCAAAATATCAAAAGTCACATCCTACAGAAAGCACAAAATGATAGCTATTTTTCAAAATGTAGTGTCTGGAGAATGATATAAACGTCAGTAAAACTGTGCATCACTGTCTCGGACAGATACACTGAGGAGGACGCCCAGGCCAGCGGTGGTCGAGCTAAATTTAATCGCTCTCACTATTTGCAGTAGTTGTGGATTACCCACAGTCTCAAAAGGACGTAACTAGTCTACCGAGACGTAAAACTACACAAGCAAACAAACAACCCACGTCCAGCGCCTCGCCAGGTGGTCAATCATGAAACCTACCAGCAAACCAGCTTGCGAAGCCAGTTTTCTAGTATGTGTTACTTAATTAGTTTTAACAAGGAACAAACTAATTTTAAGAATTGAATAGAAATATGCAGTAATGGGAAGATAATCGATATCATGTGACGATATTAGGATTCCTGGACACGTATGCGAGACGCCGTTGGCAATTTGAAATTGCACGGCAGTTGGTTAGGAAGATATCTGACTGCTTCATATGGATAATGTTGTTCATATCTTAGATTTGGCTACAGCAGTGTGAACAGATGTGAGCGATATAGTTTGTGTCCATAGGGCTGATCTGGGGGCCTGTTGAATGATTTAGGATCATACAACAGGACCCAGAGGCGATGTGGGTCAACTGTATTCAACACTTATGGTTGATTTTTGATCAGGAAGAGCAGTCTCAGCGAACGATCTTGAACATTATTACCAAACGATAACCCCCGTACGAGGTCTGCTTGTACTTTGTACTTTCATAGGTATAAGTTATTCAACAGACCCCTGTGTGCCAGCCATACACAGAATGCCTTACACGCGGGAATCCATGCTCGTGGTACACTACTGGCACTATAGAAGCAACCTTATTGCCCTCACTGTGACTAAACAGCTGCGTTGAATTTGATTTTTATTGCACGATAAGGGAAAAGTACATTAGGGTTTTCGGCCATGGCAGGTCATCAGATCATTGCATCAACAAGAAGTGTTCATGTTAACCTTCGGTAAGGAATGACTCACTTAATCCATGTTTAAAATATCTTACATGGGGAAATATATGTTTATTTATCATTCAAAGGTCAGAGAACTGTTGTAATGACGTGATCTTTGATGCACTGCTTCTGCGATATGGAATTGAACCTAGTTCAGGTCCTTCTTGGGAAAGACAAAGAGAGACTTTTAAGAACATCTCTGTTGTGACCTCTGTATCGCATGTACTTTCCTAGCTGCTAAACTGTGCCCCAACACAGGAAATATCTTAAGATAGACGGGCTGCATCATACAACTCGATTTGTTTAAGGATCTTTATCACACAAGTCGTATATCATCATTATAAATAAAAAAGATATCTAATGGAAACAATAAAAACTTCTCCATTCCAAAAGAAAATTGAAACATTACTTGGTCTGAGATATGCCCTAGTCAAACCTGAGCTTGAGTCGAGACAGTTCTTCACATGAATTTTAGAAACTGGACCCAATTCTGTGTGACAAGCCAAGATTTGGATGATATGTATAATCAGAATTCTTAATCACAGGTGTGAGTATGGCATGCCCAAGTTGTGATCTGGATGGTGAATATTGTGAAAATACTATGTGTTTACTACAGGTATGTGTGGGGCATGCTCAAGCTGTGTCCTGGATGGTGAATATTGTGAGAATACCATGTGTTTACTACAGGTTTATATATAGCATGCTCAAGCTGTGTCCCGAGTGGTGAATATTGTGTGAATGCTATGGGTTTAGTACAGGTTTGTGTGCGGCATGCTCAAGCTGTGTCCTGGATGGTGAATATTGTGAGAATACCATGTGTTTACTACAGGTTTATATATAGCATGCTCAAGCTGTGTCCTGAGTGGTGAATATTGTGTGAATGCTATGGGTTTAGTACAGGTTTGTGTGCGGCATGCTCAAGCTGTGTCCTGGATGGTGAATATTGTGAGAATGCTATGGGTTTAGTACAGGTTTGTGTGCGGCATGCTCAAGCTGTGTCCTGGATGGTGAATATTGTGAGAATGCTATGTGTTTACTACAGGTTTGTGTGCGGCATGCTCAAGCTGTGTCCTGGATGGTGAATATTATAAGAATACTATGTGTTTACTACAGGTATGTGTGCGGCATGCTCAAGCTGTGTCCTGGGTGGTGCGTGTCGTCTCTGCTGTCTGCCTAGCAATGGATAATATCCGGGACAGGATGGCACTGCTTCATGCCATCGTGGATACCTTCAAAGATGTCCTGCTTGAGTTGCATGAGTATGGAGATGCCGGTATGTCACCTACATTACTATACACTGTATAGACATATTCCTCGTTTAGTGCGGTACCTTTAATGAATCAAGTACTAGTGGATAAGTAAATACATTGTTCATACTTTCGGTTACGGGTTTTGTATTGTTGTTGGATAGCTTACAGTTGTTTTGTTGATAGATATCTAGAAATATTGTTACAAATTTTGGTTGACACTTCATTTCCGCCTTTGTGGTTAACTGTTTTCTGAGGTCATTGACCGACGTGATCATCTGTCATATTCCAATTACGACAAAGTCAGTAGTTATGGTTTTTGGTGATGGATTTGCCCCTTAACTGGCTTCGCTCAGTCAGGAAAGAATTAGGTTTACCTCGCTGAGAACAAGGTTTCAGTGCAAAAATAATCCCCTTGTTTTGCAACTCACGGAATCGGGAGCAGCCAACCAGGTGTCCCGTAATAAGTACATACTATCTAATTTGTGTCTAATAGTGTAAGAGTCGGTTGGGGAGAATAGGGGCATATTACACCCTCATTGTAACTTCATGGTGAGGGTATATCTCACTCTCATTATGAAACATTCTCCTGTAACTAATGGGCGACCAGGGGTCATTTTATTGTCTACGGCAACGAGAGTATAACTATAAGGTTCGAGGGGTGCTCATACGAGGGTTTTGGTTTGATAATTCAATTTATCGTGGGAAAGGACATTTGTAGCCCACAATCAACGAAATCTCATCCACGTTTTATAATTTACTCTGGGGGTGACACACAATCGTCCATAGCGTCCTTCACCTCTCATGCAGGCGACACCCTCTGGGGTATCATATACGACAAGATAAACAGATTAACAAGAGCAGTATTATTGATCAATTTAAAACAATGTAAATATGTTTGTTATGGAATAGATTAAATTGAGAATACCTGAAATATTTAGTTAGATTCATTCATAATCACAAATGCTGAAATAAGTACCCCAAAATACAATTATGAAGCACCACCTAAAGTGATTACAAACCCTCGCTCAAGAGACCCGAGACTGTCCTCCATTCGTGTTTTTTCCTCACAAACGATCGAGGTCACTCGGACTAAACTATGACCGAGGATGTCGTTCCCCTTTGGAAAAGACGAAACAACAGCTTACAGTCATAATGTAAAAAAATAGGATGAATTTGGAGTCGACTGAAGCCGCCCGCAGAAGAATTCGATTGCCTGATAAGATTGTATTTGAAATATATAGAACCTGAAGGACATTCATTTTGCGTAATCCATATTCAAAGGAGCAAGGTTGTGGAATTCATTGCCTCAGAAATGCCAAACGACCCAAGCCGTTGAAGAATTTAAGACCCATGTAACAGAATTTCCGTAATATAAGACTGCCGAGTTGGATTGCACCTAATATACCTGCAACATATCATCTCATCACACTGCTCTATCAATGGTATTTTATTCGCATTTTCTCTGGTACTGTATAATTAATATTGATATTAATCTTGATGTATCCTGAATAGTATGATGCTGATGTTGTATCTGAAAAACTTGTGCAAACGAAAGATGCAATGAATAAACTTTAAAAAAATAAAAACGCGATGGACGAGCTCTCGCCGAGATTGTCGTCCGTGGAGGTCCCCTTCGTCGGGACTGTTGTTCCTCTTGGGGGTTGAAAGTAAAACGACCCCAGTTGAATATCTACTTCACCGCTCTTTATGTGGTCCTAGGATAGTAAGTATTTTTATCTATCCAACCCCACATACAATCCTTTCATTGAGAGGGTTTGGACAGATTGAAACCAAACTGTTACCCTTCTGAGGGTGACTACCACATTATACAGTATAGTAGATCTGCTACCTACTAGAACTATGCAGCTGCCCGAAGATTCCCATAGATGAAACCGCTTAAGCACACTGGAATCCCCTAAAAGCCCCCCTTATCAGATTGTTGATACTTCTTTACCAACCGAATACTGGGCCGTGATAACAAGCACCATTTGTCATCCAAAATGGCATCTGATCTATGATTTGTTTTGGCATAGATTTATCCAGGAGGCCTTTTACATAGTTAAGCATATACCGTACTGTGTATTTCTACATCACAAAACACAATCATTTTGTCTGTCGTACTTCTATTTGTGCTTTTATCCTGTAGAATTTCTTCCCGTTATCGATTTATGGTTTCTAAACCAATAATAACAACAACAATACACAGGACAATACTTTGTCAAGTCAATCCATTGCCACCTTCTTATCTAACTAATACTGTTCTCTTTTTACTATGTAGTATTTGAATTTTCTATTTCTAGTGGTCAACTCTATTAGTCTTGTGACAAACTAATATCAAGGACTAAAATAATACCCTTTTTCCAAGTGTAAGAAAAAGACATAATGGATGGAGGGCAATTATAATGTACTTACAAGACATAGATCTACGATTTACGCTTAACACTCATATTTCCTCTATTTACACAGGTATGCCCTTCTATCAATGCACCATCCTGTATGCTACCACCTTCCCTCAGCTTATCTGTGATTGGTCGATTTGGGTCACATGGTACAAGACTTAATAACGGACAGCAGTTTTAAACTGCCACCCACTTCAGGTAGCGGCTCCCCTCGTGTAGTTCTAGTCCTCAAATTGTCAAATGTAGTTTTAAAACTCATTTAATTGGCATCCGTCAGAAGGACATATGAAAGGCAGTATTCTCATTACTTCCGACTAATTGGCTGCAACATATGATAATGATAATCTAATGGGAAAAACTTGATAGAGTAAACAGGGTCTTAATTAAAGTACTTCAAAGGAATGATTGATCCATTCGTTTACTTTACACTGGATCTGCTACGCAGCAAGGAGAAATGTCAAATAAACTTAAAAGAAAGTGGGTAGAAATTCATAAAAGCGGAGTTTTTTTACTTGATAGTTATTTGTCAGAGACGTAGAGGATGATAACGACCAGAGAGAATGTCATCACTGTGCGGCGGGCGGAGGAGGCTTCTTTCAGTCTGACCACACAATGCTTGACCGCCTAGCCCAGCGCAGAAAAAGAAAGCCCCCAAAAAACCAGCCCGCTTCCATCGCCTACCGCCGTCAACATGTGACAGGCGCGTGCCATGTGGGTCAGGGCGATGGAAACCCTGGCTCTAGGGTGACTGTGCCGCGAGGCAGGTGGACCCTGAAAGACGGGGAAATGGAATTCGACAAAATGGACGAATTCTCGGTATGCTATGAGTCGGGTCCCCCACCACCCTCTATCGCCACCTCGACAGCGTATTGTCCGGCGAGAGGATCCATTTTTACGTGTTTGTCGCCGGCGGCGGACGACCTTAAGTCGGTCGTGGCGCGGGCAGGGACGGCGAGCGGGCGGCATGAAAGGATCGACGCCGGCTCTAAAACACGCACTGTTTATTTGGCCGCAATCCAGGACCTGACGACGCCAAAGAGCAAGCTCATTAAAGATGTTTTCCAGCGGCTTGAAAAAGACTGGCGCCGGGTTTAAATTTAACCTCTCTCACATAGCTGCGGCGGTGTATGCGCATCCCACCCTCCCACCCAACTGCACGTGGTGCCCACAGTCAACATGACGCCCTGTCATCACTCGGTGAAATATTGGTTACTTGACCTCCAAGTCTTGTCCTTTTGTGAGTAGTATAAGAAAAGTGAAGTTTGTGGCAGGGGAAGGCAGCTGTATAGTGCAGGACTGAGGGAGGGAAAGTGAATAATGGGGAATTGGTGTTTGGTGGATAGTGTTTTTGTTTGAGTTTTTTTAATTCATGAAGAAATGAGACATGCAATTCACCCGATTAGGGCGTTTTTCAAAGTAGTATTGAATACATTTGCGCTGACGTCGAAAGGTTTCTGATAAGCATAATAAGTAAGACGATGAGGCCGGTTTCCATTGGCCAACGAAAACGGCGGAGATGTTTTATCCAAAGTCGTGGGTCAGCTTATAACCTTGGGTTTTCAAAAATGGATTTTTGAAAAAAAAAAAAGCCTAAAATCAGTACTCATCTATCATTACCCCAGATCCCCAATGAAACAGAGTGAAGGCCGTAGTGGGCTTATAAAATTTTATTTAATTTTATGAGTCTTATTGATGTGAATAAGAGAAATACATGAGTATCAATGATAAGACAAATATAGAAATTGACATAGATATGTGTTTGTCAATTGTGATATCATTTGTGATAATATGACAAATATTGAAAATGACATAGATATGTATTTGTCAATTTCTGATAATATTTGATATAAGATAAATGACGATTATGTGATATTACATAGTTAAACATAACATGTAATAATAAAATAATAGAAATAGCCCTACGAGTGTAAGGAGTAGGAGAGAAGAGGAGTGGGTGGGTGGGTAGAAAAAATAGGTGTTGAGCGAAGGAGACCAGTGAAGCGAATGAGACAGAGGACAGTGTCGCACTCGCGCACTTTGATGTTTAGTGCGGCCGAGAGCGGATAGGTGGCGCAGGGGTGCGCGAGTGTAGAGTGGTTTCACCAGGGGGGGCAATGACCACCCCTGACCAAAGGCCATGGGCAACCCATTACCCCAGATCCCCAATGAAACAGAGTGAAGGCCGTAGTGGGCTTATAAAATTTTATTTAATTTTATGAGTCTTATTGATGTGAATAAGAGAAATACATGAGTATCAATGATAAGACAAATATAGAAATTGACATAGATATGTGTTTGTCAATTGTGATATCATTTGTGATAATATGACAAATATTGAAAATGACATAGATATGTATTTGTCAATTTCTGATAATATTTGATATAAGATAAATGACGATTATGTGATATTACATAGTTAAACATAACATGTAATAATAAAATAATAGAAATAGCCAAGAAGCCAATAGTTAAGGGAAGAGGAGGGTGGGAAAAGTTTTTTATAGTCACTTTCTGAAGGAGAGAGACTCAATGAGAGACTTGTTGACAGTCTCTTGGTCTGATACTTTGATGTAGTCTCTATGAGCCTGGGACCTCCACCCTCCATACCTCTGGATGTTAAGTTCAGGTATCCCTGCCTCAAATGCCTGAGTGGCAGCGGCCTTCCTGAGGCTGTGGAGGGTGTATGTCTTCACCGTTTGGCCTGTGGCCTGTAGGAGGCGGTCCCATTCGTTGGTCATAACCCGTGATGTGATGGTCGTCCCATCGGGCAGTGTCAGGAACGGGTCCCGCAGTGAAGCCGTAGGGGCCGCCCGTAGTAGGCCTCGAACCGCGTCTACCGGGCACACCCGGATATCGTCCGCGGCCTCGAGGCGCATCACTTTCTGTTGCCCTACGTATTGAAGATTTTTGGCCGCCTTGATGGTGATGGTGAGATGCCGGCGGCCGAGGACCACGTCCCCGCGAGTGAGGTTCCGAGCCGGGTCGAATGCCCGAGCCGACTGCGGCGCCACCTCCCCCTGCCGTAGGGCCGCGTAGAAAATGAGGAGCATGCCCGCCCTCATTGCCGTATGGAGGGGCGATCCCGTCAGTGCGTCGAGGACCGCCCTGAACACATCCATTGGTATGGGGGCCTTCACGTTTGGCACGTACAGCTTGTTTCTCCTCATGCCCTCGAGGGCACGCTTCACCCGGTGATCCTCTGTCGGCTGCACGTCCCCCCCCGTCAGTCGGAGGTGTGCCCGGACGTGCGATAACTGGTTGGCGACCGTGGCCGGCGAGGGGGCGTGGTCCGCCACGTATTCCAGATACGACGTGATCAGGCTCACGGTCGGTGCCCGGGGGTCCGCTCTCATCCGGTTGCAGAACGCCAGGTAGGTGGTGACTGCGGATCGCTGGTTTGCGAGCGTACCTGGGGCACGCGCCTCTGACTGCCTCGCAGATGCCTTCGCCTGGAGTAAGAGAAGCGCCCGATCTGCAGAAGAGACGGAGTACGGGTACAAAAGAGGCATGGGTACACGGTACGATAGGGTACAACTCATGAATGTGAATGAGGGAAGTGGCCTTATCGTATTCCGTCCTCGACAGATAGGCTCTGCTCAGGGCATCTGCGATGACGTTTTGCACCCCGGGGATATGGCTGAAGACCAGTTCCACCTGTAGGCGTGCCTGCACCATCCATGCCTGGCGGGCACACTCCGCCAGGACAGGGTTACGGGCACGCCCGCTATTGAGGGTCTGAACAGTTCCGAGGTTATCACAGAACACCTCAATCCTTGATCCCCGATCCCTGTCTGTGATAAATGTGTGGAGTGCGTAGATGGTATTCAGAGCCTCGAGCTCTGAGATGCACTCCACGGGATCGAAGACGGGGCACACCTGTCCGGAGTACGAGAACCGGCCGTCGGTCCCTCCGACGCCCGACAGGCATGCATCCACCGTGATCCTCCGCGTCGGTGGACCCCGAGGGATGAGGGCGCGGCCGTTCCAGCCCCGGGCAAACTTAACGAACCAGTCGAGGTCCTGGCGCATCTCGGAATTGATGTTCATGTAGAAGCCCTTCATCCCCCGTAGGGCCTCGAGTAGCTTCGAGACGAATGCCCGCGCCGGACGTATACACCTAGCCACGTGTAATATCCGGCCGAGCACCGACTGAAGCTGTCGTTTCGTCAACGTCCGTCGTTTGGCTACGGCCGACACGTGACCACGGATGTCCTCCAGCTTGGCCGTGGGGATCGATAGAGACATGGCACGGGCGTCGATCTCTATCCCCAACCACGTCACGGTCTGGCTCGGCTCCTGTGCTTTGTCGCGTGCCTCGGGTAGGCCCAATTCCGAGAAAAGGGCTCGCGCGATCCTGAAGTCCTCGGCCGCCTTACCTCGGTCCTCGGAGAGGATGATGAGGTCGTCGAGGTACATCGCGGCCGTGACTCCCTTTGATGATAGTATCCCCACGATGGCCTCCGCCACACACTGCATGTGGTATGAGGAGGCACGGGCGCCGAACGGCATGGCCGTATCGCAGTAGTGCCCGCCCCCCCACGTGAAACACAACAGAGGCCAGTCGAGGGGATCGCACCTAAAGTTCTTGTAGGCACGCGACACGTCGATGGACGACATGTAGGCCGACGTGCCTGCCTTGACGAGTTTGGCCACAAACTCGTCCACCGTAGGGAGGCCGTGTTCTCGCTCCAGTCCGTAGACCGAGTTCTTAATGATGAACGAGTTCACGCTGCACTCCCTCGGGAAAGTCATGTCGGTAATGATGCGCCGGTCGTCCGTCCCGCGCTTTTCCCGTGTCATGAGTGGCGACACGTGACACCACGGGCTAAAAGGCGGTTCGGCGAACGGGCCCATCATATTGGTAAAGCCCGCCTCCTTTTCGAGAAACTTCTCTACCTGCACGGGGTGAGAGGTTGCGCTGGGGTGGTTGGCCACCCCTCTGGTATCACTCTCCGGTCCCAGGTATCCCAGGGGGAAACCGTATCGCAGGAAGCCTAGGAGCTCCTGCGCCTCCTCCACGTGTCCTAGGTAATGGTCCCATGCAGGTAGGTTTAGATCCGAAGGCACCTCGACCCTGGCGCCGAGTGCGTTGGGGATTCCCGTGTCGCGCACGGTCCGGTATATTTCCGCGTGCCTGGCGGGCCCCACGGCCGTGAACTCCGGCCAAGTCTCCCGGCGATGTTGTTTGAAGGCTAACGGGTCCGTACTCACGCCCTCCCGGTGGATTCCCGTTTCGCAGACATCGCGGAGTGCTTTAAAGTCGGGAGTGTTAGATTCCGGCGCACTAACACTAACACCCGGCAAGCGACTGAGACCATCATCCCCCACGGTGCCGGGGGCGGCCTCCGCCGGTGAAACGGGGGGTATCTCCTCCGGGAGTGTATTCGGCCCGTCAATGTTGTTGTTTATCCGGACCCCTCGGCCACGTGCCGAGGGGGTCACGTGATAGGTGACGTCACGTGGGGGAGCCGGATTCGTAACACAACACTCCGTCCTGCCGGCACCCCTTTCATCTTTCTTGCGCGCCTCGTCTACTGGCGGGGCGCGGCCGGCCCGTTTTTTGAACTCGGCTGAGGTTGGTGTACCACACTCTGCGCTGCCGCCGGCCTGGTAGTAGCCTGCAGTTGATACCCCGCCTGGGGTACCCGCCGTGGTGTGGGTACAGGGGGAGCCGCCGTGTTGTCGTACCCGTGTCCGTATGTGAGCTTGCGGTTGCAGGCGTGCACAGAGTGACCGCACTTCCTGCCCACCGAGTCGCAAAACGTGCACACGTGCAACCACCGGATACCCCCTTCAGTGTGGTCGCTGCGGTGGCGGCACCCCCTCTCTCCATTGAAGTCCCGGCACGGGGCCTCGCTCCCCCGGGCACGTCCGGTCTCCGTGTTTTGACTGCTGTTTGCGGTGTGGGCACTGGTCATCGCGAGCCGGACACGTTCTTCCTGTATCCGGCCGTGATCCGACCATCGCATCCTGCCCGACTCGACCTGGTCGAAAACAAAGTTTGACCAGCGTCTGACGCCGGCCCACGGCCGTGCCTGCGCATCAACGGTCACCTGGTATAGATGTTTGAACATATGCTCCTTGTCCTCGGGGTGCAAGGCGCGATCGTCATTCAGTAAGGCCACAAAACATGAAATGTACTCCAGAGGCCCGAGGCTCGACCGTAGGTCCAGTTTCTGGTGCAGCGTGTACACCCCATCTCTGTCCATAAACATGTACGGCTTCGCCGTCGGCCTCCGGGCATTTAAATCAGAAAGTAGGCTCTTACCCGTTGTGCGGTCGTGTCGCATGGCCTCACGGCCGAATTCATGCTGGAGGTGTTCCTCGGTCGTGTATGCCTCTCGGAGTGCCCTGGGCGCGGGGAGGAGGCGCTCGTTCTGATCCTGGGCCCAGTCTCTCGTCCGTTCGGCCGCTGACGAAGCCCGTGAGCCGGCCCGGCGCGAGGTCGGTCTGGAGATCTGCATGATCGCGTCCATCATGCCGTCCATCTGGCGCGATATTTTGGTCATATCCGTCCTGACTTCACCGACGTCTGTCTTTACTTCGTTGACGTCTGTCCTGACCCCCCCGAGGTTGGCCTCCAGGGCTGTGATGCGTGAAGTCCGAGTCCGTGCGCTGGCGCTCGTTCCCTGTTGAGATACCGAGTCCACGTGGTCGCTCTCGGCTGCCGGCTGTCTTATCGTTATTTCCGAGTCCGTCTCGGCCTCCGCGGGTGCGGATGCCGCCACAGCGCTTCTGGTCAACATGCCTGAACTATAATTCCTTACTGAATCGCTTGGTAGCCCTGTCCTCGTCTGCCGATATTCAGGGGAATACGGAGACCGAAGGTACGGAGGGCGATAGGGCCAAGGAGCGGTAGAAAAAATAGGTGTTGAGCGAAGGAGACCAGTGAAGCGAATGAGACAGAGGACAGTGTCGCACTCGCGCACTTTGATGTTTAGTGCGGCCGAGAGCGGATAGGTGGCGCAGGGGTGCGCGAGTGTAGAGTGGTTTCACCAGGGGGGGCAATGACCACCCCTGACCAAAGGCCATGGGCAACCAATAAAGTACCAAAAAAACAGAGATATAGAAATGTGAATCACATAATGGTAGCAATCTGTCAGATAGCATGTGACATCGTTTTCTGGTACAAAAGTTCATTGAAACATTTATATTATATACCGAAAATTCTTGAGAAAAAGGTTGTGAGTAGGGGGTGGGGGGGAATGGGGGACCCCAAAGTGTGTGTGTGTGGGGGGGGGGGGGGGTGCGGCTTATAAGCGGGGTTTTCCTAAAGTTGAAATGCCCCGAGATTCGGCCTATAGCATTTTGTTGAAGTGGGTGGTCAGCTTATAAGCGGGGTCGGCTTATAAGCGGGGTTTTACGGTAATACATGTATGTTACAAAATGGGACACCTAAGAATAATTGTAATAAAACATAGAATTATATACCCTAAAATAAGACCAGGTATTTATAGCTCTAATGATTCACCGTCCGAAATAAATTGGCCAGATATCATAGTTACTGTATTCCAGAAACTTCTCACATGCATATAATTGTAATTAACCTTTTGCGATCCGTAGTTCCATAATAATGGGTACAGTTCTAAAACATATTGTTCAGCTTACGCCAAAGAAACATATTTTCGACGGCATTGAAATAGTCCTAATCATACGCTTATCATATATTTAAATGGGTCCAAGTTCGAGGATCCATTTGTTCTAAATCAATTGTCCGCTTACTCGTGGTGTTCAGGTTGTCTATGGTTGTACGGTATTATATTATGCCCTAATAAATATAGTTAGATTGAATAAAGAAATGGGTTGGAAAAAATAGCAGAAATGAGTGGGTGTAGGTATTTATACGGGATAATCGTTAATAGCGACCGTTTTGAGATCATAGTCTACATATCATATATTTAGCTACAATCATCGAACACTTGGGACCAATGGTTGTATTTATCTTCAAACCCATCTTAAATCTTATCTCTATTGACGATTATCCCGTCTAAAAGAGGGTCTCTGGCGTGAATGACACACCTTCAAGCCCAACCATGCCAAACCCGCCCCGGGCAGTCACACGGCTTCGCACCGGCAGGAGCCCAGTGCAGATGTGTCCTGGGCCTTGTTTAGTAGTAGCCCATGCGTGTATGAGACAAAAATAGCGGCGAACGCCTAAGCGAGGGACGATGCTATGGCCGAGGATATGTCATTCGCATTTTAGAACCTGTGTGGTCCTAAGGTACACGAATTCTATGTATTTGTCCCGTGGTTAAAGTGACCCCGATGGTTGGTTAGGACAAACCACTCCCGTAAGATATGCTGTGGGACAATCTGAACGAGGGTTTCTAATCACCGCAGTTGGCGCCACATAATAACATTTTTAGACTAGATTGATCATTTACAAATAGCACTGAATATAGGTGTGGAGACGTAGCACTGAATATAGTATATCTTCCTTCGAACACTGCCTTTTGTATAGTTGTGTCCAAAATATGCATATTCCCACTATTAAATTACATTGATAAACAAGGTTTTATTTCTTATCATGGACCACAGCAAAGGGGTGTTGTCATCCCCACGGGCCTTTATCAAACGCAAATGGATGATACCTTGCCAATAGTTATCCTCTGCCACGACTTCCCTTTCAAATGATAAATTTTAATTATCAAATCAGGGGCCTGTTGAATAATTGAAGGTTGTACATGGACCCTCTATTGAACGCCAACGAGACCAAGGGACGATGTGGGTCGACTTTATTCATCCCTTATGAATGACCTTTGCTCAGGAAGGACAGTCTTAGCGAACGAGCTTGAATATCATTAAATGATAACCACTCGTACGAGGGCTCATTGTACTATGTACTTTAGTCGACATAAGTTATTAAAAAATCCTGCCAATATAAATCTTTGTTTCTGTCTTTTACATAGGTACATTATACTATATAAACACCTGAACACCCAGTACAATAGCATACCCCGTGATAGCGAACACTTCTGCTTGAAACATAAGGTTTAGAACCTCAGATGCTAGCCAAACCTATAAGGGAGGCACCCTACAATTCAGACTGTTTGGCGTTTCCCGAGTATATTCATGCCCCGACTAGTTATGTAAGAGGTGGAGAAGGGATAGAGGGGAAGATAGACAAGAGAAGCTTACACCATCGCTGTAGTGCTGACTCAGTGTTACCTGTCACAAAAAATATCTACTAAAGCCACTGATAAACTTGTATGCTATTCAGTGGGACAGTCCATAAGACTGGTCACTTTAAACGGAGCATGCCTTACTTATAACTACTCACTTAACCACCTCATACTACACATCACCTACCTACACACCTAACCACCTCACACCACACATCACCTAGCTACATACCTAACCACCTCACACCACACATCACCTACATACGCACCTAACCACCTCACACCACACATCACCTACCTACGCACCTAACCACCTCACACCACACATCACCTAGCTACACACCCAACCACCTCACACCACACATCACCTACCTACACACCTAACCACCTCACACCACACATTACCTAGCTACGCACCTAACCACCTCACACCACACATCACCTACCTACACACCCAACCACCTCACACCACACATCACCTACCTATACACCCAACCACCTCACACCACACATCACCTAACTACACACCTAACCACCTCACACCACACATCAGCTACCTACACACCTAACCACCTCACACCACACATCACCTAGCTATGCACCGAACCACCTCACACCACACATCACCTAACTACACACCTAACCACCTCACACCACACATCAGCTACCTACGCACCTAACCACCTAACACCACACATCACCTACCTACGCACCTAACCACCTCACACCACACATCACCTAGCTACACACCTAACCACCTCACACCACACATCAGCTACCTACGCACCTAACCACCTAACACCACACATCACCTACCTACGCACCTAACCACCTCACACCACACATCACCTACCTACGCACCTAAGCACCTCACACCACACATCACCTACCTATACACCTAACCACCTCACACCACACATCACCTACCTACGCACCTAACCACCTCACACCACACATCACCTACCTACGCACCTAACCACCTCACACCACACATCACCTACCTACGCACCTAACCACCTCACACCATACATCACCTACCTACACAACTAACCACCTCACACCACACATCACCTAGCTACACACCTAACCACCTCACACCACACATCACCTAGCTACACACCCAGCCACCTCACGTCACACACCACTTAGCTACACACCTAACCACCTCACACCACACATTACCTAGCTACGCACCTAACCACCTCACACCACACATCACCTACCTACACACCCAACCACCTCACACCACACATCACCTACCTATGCACCCAACCACCTCACACCACACATCACCTACCTACGCACCTAACCACCTCACACCACACATCACCTACCTACGCACCTAACCACCTCACACCACACATCACCTACCTATACACCTAACCACCTCACACCACACATCACCTACCTACGCACCTAACCACCTCACACCACACATCACCTACCTACGCACCTAACCACCTCACACCACACATCACCTACCTACGCACCTAACCACCTCACACCATACATCACCTACCTACACAACTAACCACCTCACACCACACATCACCTAGCTACACACCTAACCACCTCACACCACACATCACCTAGCTACACACCCAGCCACCTCACGTCACACACCACTTAGCTACACACCTAACCACCTCACACCACACATTACCTAGCTACGCACCTAACCACCTCACACCACACATCACCTACCTACACACCCAACCACCTCACACCACACATCACCTACCTATACACCCAACCACCTCACACCACACATCAGCTACCTACGCACCTAACCACCTCACACCACACATCACCTAACTACACACCTAACCACCTCACACCACACATCAGCTACCTACGCACCTAACCACCTAACACCACACATCACCTACCTACGCACCTAACCACCTCACACCACAC
Source organism: Alentia gelatinosa (assembly GCA_950022655.1). Taxonomy (NCBI): domain Eukaryota; kingdom Metazoa; phylum Annelida; class Polychaeta; order Phyllodocida; family Polynoidae; genus Alentia; species Alentia gelatinosa. The sequence continues at coordinate 46,088,360 of OX465584.1, forward strand.
ATCACCTAGCTACACACCTAACCACCTCACACCACACATCACCTAACTACACACCTAACCACCTCACACCACACATCACCTACCTACGCACCTAACCACCTCACACCACACATCACCTACCTACGCACCTAAGCAATTACACCACACATCACCTACCTATACACCTAACCACCTCACACCACACATCACCTACCTACGCACCTAACCACCTCACACCACACATCACCTACCTACGCACCTAACCACCTCACACCACAAATCACCATCCTACACAAGTCACGCCACACATCACCTACTTCCACACCTAACCACCTCACACCACACCTCACCTACCTACACACCCAGTCACCTCACACACCACATTACCTACCTACACAACTAACCACTTCACGCCACACAATACCCACCTACACACCCAATCACCTCACAATATGCGTCACCTACTGAGAACTCACCACCACCCTCTTCTGCCCAGCTATAACTTGTGTTCGACAGATCAAGAGAGTATGTTTGACTGTTGTCCTGAGATGGCTGTACATAATTTCAGCAACTAAATCATAAAACTGAGTAATGCACATGGGACCCATATGGGAGTGTTCCGACTTGGATGAGATGATAATTGGCCTAATTAGCAAATTACAGAGACTGGTGAAGGCTGACGTCGCCCAGTCCCCAAGAAGGCAGGCAGAATGAGATGACTACTTTGTACTGGTGATTATAATCACCATTGCCTCAAGCACGAGAAATGAGGCGTGAGCGAGCTTCAATCCCAGGTGCTCCAATATGCATCACTAGTTCTATTTAACCAACCAAGAGATAAATTCAGTCCCACTTTGAAACTATTACCATGCATTGTTAATGTGTAAATAAAGTTAACAGCTGAAGGTTTGTATCGGTAGAAATATGACACATGTTCAATGCAGTTGTCATGACCGAGTGGAACAGTGCAAGATTCCGGGACTGAGACAAAAGGTTATTACAGGCAAAAACCATTGGTAGGCGTAGGTGCTTGGCTTTTCAATTTTTACTCACAGATAAGGAAAGGAAAAATCCGGAAGTCATATCCTTATGTTGTAATGCTAGTAACCTGTATGAGATTCAGCGTGGGACTACACTGGCCTCTGCACTCAGGCAGATCGGGGGGAAACATCCTCTGGGAGCTATTCACACACATACACGGAAACAGAGTTTGTCACCTATGGTCATATGCAAAGTAGTCTGGCACCTTAAACAGGAGCATAAATAAACTTTGTAAGTATATCTGATTAAAAAAGAATTTGTCAAACCGCACCCCATAATGTTTGTGCAGAGCAGTATGGACTTGCATATCCAAGTCCATGAGCTCAGCATTTGCATCACATTTGATGAGATACAGATGCTGCAGACTGTGGTGTGGCATTAGGTGCAGCGCAGCCTTGGTGTAGTGTTGTTGTTTTTTTTACCTTTTTTTGCTCAGACAAACTCAACAAATCAGTTTGTTTACGCTCCCTAAAATGAAACCCTGTATTTCTGTACTCCTTCTCTATGAACCTCGCGTTAGAGGCACTCTTCCCTTGACCACCACCTGGTGAACATACGTCTCACTAACCACTACAAAGACGCGACCTGCACGCCGCGTGTGGGGAATCTGAGGTACTAAGCATCAACGTCCTCGCCACTGAGTTGCTCAGTCCACCTCGTTGAGCGTGGGGGCACGCGCAGATACTATGCCTATAGTTTAGAAAGAGGTTATAGAGACTTTCAGCGTGCTGCAAAATCCATCCCTTCACCATCTGCATGCCAATTATGAGGCCTTAGAAAAGTGCGGAGGTCCAGTGTCGTAGTGTTTGTGAGGAGTGCCCAACTGACCATGACCAATCACTCCAGACTGAACCACCTCTGGTGCTTGACATATTTCGAGCCTACAAAGGCAGTGGGAGAAAAAGCTGGTTTTCAAGGGTGTTATAGGCAGGGATGCCAGTTTGTAGGATTTTGCGTACATGTAGGATTTTCATTTTAGTCTCAAAGTGATAAAAATTTCAAGAAATTGCATGTTTTGAGAACAAAATAGACTCCAGGTTTCCTAAAATCTAAATCTTAGATAAACTTGTTCTGTAATCTTTCAAAATTCCGAATTTAGCTACCACGAGCACACTCAGTTAGAGGCCCTATGGTTCCAAGTGCTCCAACCTAGAGATGTAGGATGGTAGGATTCCTGTAGGAAATGCTCCTACGGATAAGGGCAAACTTAAATACTGACATCTGATAGGCTTAAAATATGTCATGTGAGAATAGAATTATTGAAGCCTCACCAAATGTAAAACAAATATCGGAGGAATGCCTAATGAATTTGTAAAGATATTCTGCAGAATATAGAACTTATTATGTGGTAATCTTTCTTAAATGATTTTCTTTGAAGAGTAGCCCATTTAGTGCAGAACTAGATATACCCACTCTCGTAGCAGATATCTAAATATCCTATTCTGGCCATCCAGGCCCAAGGATCTGCTAGGAGCGTCTCAGTCTCCATGTAGGAATTTTTTCTGACCCCAACTGGCATCCCTGTATAGCAAAGGATCCATTGCCTGGTTAAGACTCAAACCTTCTAATTGTTGATTTTTTTAAATCATTTCACCGACATTCATCAATGATGAACAGTCCACATAATATAAGTAAGGTTTCAAATTAAACACAACCTAACAACTGTAGGTCTTCCACGCTTATACTTTTTTTCTTTACAGTGAGCCTGGCTCTCTTTTATTTATCATTTGACTGTAGCATTCTACATGTACTTGATATTCTGCTCACAGAGTTGTTTTGGTAACGTGTTTCTAGATGAAGACGCGGGGAACGAGTTGGAACACATGCTGGACGCGCAAGCTGCCTTCAACAAGGAGATCATTCTGATGGCATTCCGCTCCTGTCTGCAGTAAGACTGGCCGCCGGTAGCCTCCATTACCTCACGGAGGCCCGTGTGGCTCTCCAGCCAGGATACCATCTCCCCACTCCCAGAAACCGGCTTACAGCACCTGCCAGCAATCAGCCAACACCAGTGTCCACCTCTATTTATGAACCGCGAGTATTTACTGCCTTCACTACTGATCTACTCTACATCACTGCCTTCCGCTCATTGTAACTCCAATTATGTAACTCTGTTATTGAAAGAAAGGACGGTATTAGAAATATATGAATAAGAATAGAAAAATGAATTGGTAATATCAGAACAAAGTCATAGTCAGCAATTACCCTGAACGTTTAACATAGATATAAGTCAAGTATAATTTGGTATTGTTGATAGGGATACTTTTAGTCTCATCAGACTTGAGCCTACAGACTATTTGTGGTCCTATGCTACTATATACTTTAAACAGTTATTCCTGAATAATATATTTCAAAACAAAAAATAGTAATGGACTATTTTTCTCGTATAATATTATGAAAGACAATTACTAAATCGGGAACCGATTTGATATAGATAAGTTTCTCTTCTAACACATCAAAGATAAGACTTTTTTTCGTAAGAAGTGTGTAATTTAGATAATAGATTGTATTCTACCTACTACTGAGTAATAGTCACTATAGAGCGAACAGCGTCTCAGCCAAGGATCTTTGTCTTATTATGAAATGATATGTATATTCCTAATTTTACTTATTGAAAACAAAATTTCTGCAGCTAACTATTGCAGTTATTGTAGTTTGTATAGTTCGCCTTATTAATATGGATAAGATATAGAAACATGTGAAGGAGCTTACCGTAGAGGAGATTCTGACTTTCACTCACCTTCTACGTTGTTGATGACGTGTGTTCTTTAAGTGAGCTTAGAGAAATAATAATCACAACACAGAGAACAGACTGAGGGCAGGTGCAAATGGCACAACTTCTGGATCGACACTGAACATATATATTTAATATCGTAAAAATAATCAATTTGTTGAGTCATCATCTTTGTATATAATCCACATCATGGTAATTTAATAATTATAAAATTTCATTAAGTCATGTAAAGCTCATATTGTAATTATTAATATTCCTATTTATACAAATAAAGATTTTATAATAAACAACCACAAGAGTTTTGACTGAAGTGATTGGAGTTTCTAATGAACATCTAGAAAATCACAAAACAACTGAGAGTGCTTCAAGTAGATCCATAATCTGTTTATTGTTTCTTTATACTGTACATACCATCTTTCGGGATTCCTGGATATTTGTACACCACAAGATGTCTTTCTCAAACCGGTAGCCCTTTTATACACGGTCAGGAGTGAGGTTGGCCTGTGTAACCATGTTTTCTGTGATTCTTTCTATATTTTAATACATACAGAACCCAGGTCAAGAACACTGACAGGGTGGGCCCTCCGGCTTCGCACTCTCAGGTATAATATATAAGTATCATCAGTACATTGCAGAAAGAGTGACGTTTATGTCAACATAGCGTATATATAATTTACAATAATTTGCATGTACATGTGGACGTAGCAAGCTACATAAAATATCGTATAACAATCTTTTGCAAATCAACCTACATAATAATAGTATTATTATCGTCGTCATCGTACGGCAAATACGTCTTTTTTGGTTTGTATATTCCCAGAGTTGGAGCCTTTGCAATAAGTTTTCTAAATTAACCTTTCTGACGCTGCGTGCGGAGGAGAGGTCTATCTTTTCACACTTGACTATTTAATTATAATAATTGAAAGAAATACATGGAAACAAATTGGTCCAGAGATCGCTTACTCCAGGACGCTATTGTATATGCACAAAACATACAATACATACACACACATATATTTTCCCTCCCATCCAAATAGCTGTGATGAAACTCTCACGAATCACGCTCTGACTGGTTTTTGATCGCCCAGCTTACTCATTTATCTATTTATTTTTATTATTAGGCGATCAACTTTATTATTTACTGCATGGAAATTGACACAATTACTAAATTCTGTGCAAAGCTGAGCTGTATTTATGTTCCTTTTCCGTTAAGCTGGGAAAATGTGATCAAATATCATAGCACATGGAAATGTCAAATTTTCTCTTGGAAATTCTTGAACTACAGATAAATATAACAACTGGTGTTAATGTTAAAGAGAATTGCTCCGCTCTCCGTAACTCTAGCGCCGCCTGGTGCCGAAAGTCGACGACAATGGCACCACCTTCAGTCTGTGTGTGATGTAGCACCACCTAGCGGAGCGAGCAACAACTACGCTCATGGCGGTGATTGTAGAGGAACTGGCTCTAATAAGGATCATCATCACATCTCCTTCAGGTATGTACACGTTTAGGTTTGCTGTCAGGACAGGTGACGACACAAAACAATGCCCCTTCTCATCGGCTGCATATTCAATAACACAATGACTATTACCAACACGGACACACAGGACAGTGATTCGCTTATAATCACACCCCTCACACTCCACGTCTGTGGTATAGCATTCATCACCACGATCATGTCCCATATTGGTCCAGACGGGGTTTCTATAAACACGACAGGCCTGGTATATATATGATAAACGATGGCGTAGTAGTAGCCAGAACCCACATGGGCCAAGACAAATAGGTTTTCTCCAGAGAAATTCAGTTTGTTTTTCATCCTGTGTCGTTACTTACCAATGAGTGTGAAAAATGTGGAGTGCACTTTGGATACGGAGTAGAGACTGACTACAGGGGATTACTTGGCTCGGCTAATGCCTCCCGTCTTCACAGGGAGGTGGGTGTTCACGGGAGAAAACTTCACGGATTTGGGGTGTGTGAGTGAATTACTGGCAGTTTGAAACTGGGAGTCTGTGATATAACCTTGACATTCTGGACGGGGGTTTATCTAAAATTCCAGCAGAATCGTTCTTTATACTGTAATACAACACTCTTATTCTAGGGAAAAAATCTCACTTCTTATTCAATATACCAAGGTCTCCCATAGTTTCAGATTCCATAGTACACTGTAAGTGTGTACGCACTGAGGGCAGGTTTTTCAGGAGAGTCTAAATACGAAGATATTCCAATGGATCTATCGAATTAAAAAAAAAAAAATTTAATTTAAACAGTTTAATGTTTATATACTCATCGTTGAGGGAGGGGGTGCTATCATATGGTGTGACGGGATGGGGGTTAGTAGTATGAATTCCCAATGAACCAGTCACAGTCAGTGGTGTGTATTATCTTCAAGATCCTCAAATGTGTACTTGTCCTTGACTTTTTGATTTAAAGTTCCCAACGTGACATCAAACTGAAGTTCGACTGAAGGCTGGGCAGGCCGTGTGTTTAACATTATGACACTATTCATAGATAATATATAACATAGATGAACACTTATATCCACCGTCTTTCCCACAGCTTCCATACTACGGTACACATGCATACCCCTAAATAAAGCGTACCATTTACATCCACAACAGAAGACGGTCGGAATAAATGCTAAATAAACAAAAACAACGGGGAAAACATTTCCAGAGAAAATGTCGTCGGCTCTAGAAGCCACATAGAGGCGTACGTATGGGGTATAGTTACATCAGAAACACTACTGTTCAATGTTGCACGGCTCCGATACGGGTTTACAGTTCACTCTCCCCAAATATCACCAATTCTTACCAGAATGCCAATTTGGTCTCACAGACAGGCAACTATGTTCGTATTGCATTTGGAGTTTGTTTTCCATTTTGCTAAAATCTACGAGTAACAAGGAAAAATAAAAGACAATACTTCTAAATTGCGGGAAAATAATTTCCAAGAAATACAATAAAGCAGTTAATGCAACACGGTTTCAACACTTGGGAATCTCTGGTCTCTAGAGACAGAGTTGATTAATGATTAAAAGAAGAGTAGTGTAGCTAAGTATATTCCCCAGAGGGCAACGCTCAGTAGTTAACTTCTATTGCTACATTTTCTCTGCACTAAATAAACAATAATGGAGGGACAAACCTATAAACCTAGTTGTATACCCCTTAATTCAATGAGATCAATGTGATATATATTTCATGAAACAATGTACAAATGAATTCAACATCAAAACCACACAGGTGGAGAAGGCTCCTAGATAGACCTTCGTTGTTGAAGGACACTCCTTTCGTTTTAATAAATAGAAGTTAATAAAATTGCTCAAATGTGGTCTTGTTGGCCATTAATCTTCCTGTGTGGATTTGAAATTTGTGTGTGTGATGATGACAATCAAAATTAAAGTGGGATTTACCAACTGTACCTCAAATGGTATCGTTACACCAGAGTCTACCTTTGCGCTCTGCGTGCAAGGTCATCTTACCATTTCCTAAACACCATGTGGTGCTACATAGGTTCGTCAAGGCTAAATAGTGGTCTTCAACACTTCCTATTCAAAAGGTTTCTTTGCCTGCATTATTGAATTAAGATTATTCACTGAAATAACCGGCGATTTGTATACAAAAGGCTATTTCTGTTTCCTATACACAGTTCCTCTGTCTCATCCACCTTCAGAGAATAAAGACTACGCTAATGATAATACAGGTACCAGTGTTCTTCCTGGATTCAACCAGAAATGAGCCTCAAACATTGATTCAAAACTAGAGTCAGAGACAAGATGGTCCCTGCCCTTAAATCATCGTATTTTTCCCCTAGACATGAAGTGACACACATCACGTGCTTTCAAACTAAGTAGGTTGTCCTTTGTCTATCTGGAGTACATTTCGTATTTTTTGTTGTTTTCCCTTTTTTTTTTACAAAGCCTTTTGACATTGTTATCACAAGTTTATATGGCAAAACGAAATACGTGTTCTGAGGAGGTGAAGGAGGAAGGAGTGGGTCAGTGAGTGTTCAGCAAACTCTATACAGTGATTGGCTACACCGCACACAAACACCGCCTAGCGGTCTAGCACGACACTACACAGCAGTGCCTCCTTCTTGGTCAGAATAGAGCTAAAACAGGACTGGCATCGCACTCGCTCCTTAGACGAGTTGAGAAACAGGCAAAGTGTTCCAACCAATGATAGGGTAGAATCGAAAGACGGGTTAACACGCACATCAAGCATCGTATCTGAAAGTTCTCGTCTCCTGTAGCTCTCTATATAACTACAAAGTTCACAGACATGGACCGGGAAAGCAAATATATCACCTCATCGTTAGTTTCGTAAGCAAATAATGATTGAAAAATGGGTCATTGTATCAAGTACATGAGATAGGAATTATAGGGAGTTTTTGTGTGAGAAGTTCTGATTGGTGGAACCTGTCACAGGAGTGAGTGGCTGCGGGATTCTTGATGGTCCAATCAAAATGCGTGTTACAGAGACAAGAAGGCTGTAGAAGCTAAAGACTTGACAACCCGTGATATATATAAACAGAACACGGAACTCGTTGAAGGTAAACGCGAGACTACATCAAGGACCCCTGTAAGCACAGCTTCTCCTGAGAAATTAACGTAAATTCCGCCTTAGATCCATAGTCTTTGTGTTGGCTATCGCTAATCCAGTTCATAGTGTAACGCAGGGTAGGGAAATAGAAGCGGAGTAAGGAAGGGCTAAATAGAGACTACAACCCCCATAGCTCAGCTGATAAACACCTTGTGGAGTACATGTATACAATAACACACGCTGTGCTTACAACGGTCCCGCGCCTGTCACTGGTTACGAGGACGTAAGGCCGAGTTACTACAAGAAACCTGCCCAACTCGCTACATCTCCTTAATCAGTGACCAAATGGCAGAGAGACGAAATATTAGAGTTGAAATCAAACTGGAACAAAGGAGTCTTTTTGTTTTCTACCCCGGACTAGGAGGGTGGCCACACAGCACACTCACCAGCTCCGTCTGCCCGCAGTGGTAAGTAGTGTGTGAGAGAGGAGGCGGGAGACGGAGCAGCTCGGAGCAGCTCACTCACGGAGACCGTGGTTCATAGCGTGCTGTGTGTCACAGATATGTAAAGTACCGGGCGGGGGTCACCTTCACATCTCACGGGCGGCGGCGCCCCCATCACATTCATACGGTCAACGTTAGATCAAGTGCACTTCATTGATGCAATGTACAGGGGGTGGGGGTATGGAGGGGGCTGCTACTCGTGTGTAGATGTGGCTCGACTGAGCTAGCAAACAACAGGTGCTGATTTAGTGGCTATATTCTATTCTACTGACACCTAGCGGAAACAATGCAAGGCTCAAGCCAAGGAAACATTGGATCAGACAGTTCTTAACTTCCTTTAGATGTAGAAAAAAATAGTCTGAATTGAGAATAAGTAGCCTAACTATAAACCGGGTCCTGAAGTGATAGTTTTGTTGTTACATGTATGTATCTACAAAGAGCCCGTCCGCCCATAAGGTTGAAGAAGGTGTTGTTATCAAACATTGTACTTATTATGGAATGCTTTATCTCTTAAGGCCTTAAAGTAGAACAATCTTGACGCCGTCCTTCTGTGACAACCACACCTCAATCTCTAAACACATACGAGCATCTGGCGTGCTTCCATTCCTGACAAGTCTGATGAACAGAGGTACATACGTCTCTAGGTGTTCACGATATCGGGACTTTCTTCAGTCGCCACAGACAAGTGATAGTCGGCCGAGCTGTTTTTAAGAGAGGAACCTGTTGTAGCCGAGCGCAGGTTTTCTACGTGACGCGTGCCCGCCACAGGCACCCGTCAGTGACTTGTGGAGCTGTGAGGTGAGGCTGACGACCTCCCGACCTGGCTCTGCCGCCTGCAGCGCCCCCGAGTGGTCGTCGAGTCAGTCACACGGGTGGAGCAGGAGCAGGAGCGTGGCGCCCTCTGTGGGGGGTGTGAGTGTGCGTGAGGACATGACGTGAAGCTCGTTCTAGGCGCGCGCCGCGTGACGTCACTGCTGCTGACGCCACACAGAGACTGACGTCACTAGTGTTGTTGGAATGTGGTGGGTTTTAAGGGTCCGCGCTGCGTCAGGCCCTCGAACCGTTTAAATGTGTAGTTAATAAAGACCCAGTCGTTCCACTTCCCTGAGATCACCTCCCCGTCTGACTGAGGCGCCGTCGCTGTGTCGAGTAAATACATGAGAGTGAGTTAGACAATCACATCAAGTTAGGAGACATTGCAAGTTTACAAACAAATCTAGGGACGGTATTGCCTCTACAATTCACGGAAGGTCTGTACACCAACAGAGTGAAATTAAGTCTTTCAACAAAACAGAAAACTTTTTTTCGCATCGGCTGTGATTAGAAATGTTTCTGCCTCGTAAATAACAAAAAAAAATTGTTTTGTCTAAGTCACTGTAATGGAATAGTCTACCATCACTGGTGATATAAAGACTGGTAAATAAAAATGATTCCAAATTTCTCATTCCAATTCTTTGTGAGCATAAACCACTAGAGAAAGACGTTGGCAGACTAGAAACCGATGGTAGTGTATCACGGTCTTATCTTTGATACATTAGATACATGTTCCCAAATTTGGTGTCTTTTCTCCACTCCAACTCACATTCCTTTGACGTGGGGAATGATTCAAACCCTACTCCAAAAGAAGGCAGAGAATACTTACGCCACTGCAGATCAACATCTGGGAACTCATCAAAGTTGGAGGTATCGTCTATACTCTTCACGTCCACGGGGATAGCAGCCGGGCGTTCTCTGTAACAGAAACACACGTGGTTATAAGTCACAGCTTTCTCACCCGCACCGGGCCCGTGTCTCCACTTTACTCTAATTATCATATACCCGCGCACCTACGTTTAACAGTTGATCATTTACTATCAAGTCCCCGATTCACCATAACCGAAATTAGTAGCACAGTATAATATCAGCGTATTATAACACATGTTGTAACATCAATACAAATTGGGAACACAAATACACCATTTGGGTATTATTCGTCAGTGGCTTCTACACCAACGACTTTTAAAAGCTATATACTGCTACTCCCCATACAATAGACATCGTGAACGGCACGCTGTGCTGTACAGTGTTGTATGGAAGACGTTGAGACATCGGCAGAATTCGTACTTTGACATTGTTTCTACACCAATTTATGGTAAACTATTACCAAATTCAGGAATATAATGACTGCAGAATATACAATGAGGTTATCGTTATTCACTTAACTCGACCTCATTGCCTCGTGGCGTAAATAAATGTCAAGCCTCATCTAGTCCTGAATAATTTACCGGCAATGAATGGTAAGGATGTCATGCATAATTACTATGAGAAGTATACTTAAGACAACAGAGAGTAAGATGGTTTTACCATCTCGTAATTCAGCCCGTTGTCTTTAGCAAACCTCTCGCACATCATTTTCCGGTTTACAATCAAGTACGTGAGATCGATACAGCGAGATAAATTAGACAACCTTCGGCTCGACTGTGAACCATTCTGACGTAAGTTTAAATGTCCATGCGCTGGTAAAATATTAACTCTGAAGTTTATAGGGAAAGATCATTTCTCTAAGAAAACATTGAGATCTCTTATTGTGGGTATTTGGCATTATATCTGGTCCCTTGTAAGAGATATGTTTATATATCATGGCTAATAGCTTACTTTGAAATTCAACCTTACGACAATACTGTAATTGTGATAATAGGAATAGGAATAGGAATTAAAGATATACATGGAAGAAATACCAAAAATAGCAAACCTGATATGTTCCCAGTCGACGCCTTTGAAGAAATTGTGCTCTCTAATTTCCTTCACACCGTTAGCACCTATTCGTAGTTCATGATCACAGCAGAACCTGAAAGTCCAATATTCACAGGTTTAATACACCATCAATGGTTTTCAAATGGCCTATTTGACATTCAAATCCAGTTTACCATCAGAAGGAAAATGAAAACAACCTCTCTAAATCAAGAAAGCATCTAATAATTATTCATTCAATGCTACACCAAAATAGCCTGGCAGAACACATAGTAAAATACTGACCGATATATTTGAAATATATCAACAAAGACAAGCCAGCATCATGGTATCATACAGGTATATTCTGTGATGTGGTATAATAAGAAGGTATCAGAAGGGTGCCTGAGTAAGTTTATATATTACGTATTGGATGTTAGATTACCCAAACAAACAAACCCAAGCAAACAAGGGCGACTGACTTCAAGAGATATGCTGATAAATACTTGTACAACAACCTGTATTCTTTTTTCTTCATCATAAAAGGGATATATGAGTACCATGTTGTCTCATATTGTGAAATAGATTAAACATATTCACTATATTGCCCCACATTATAAAACAAAAACCAAAAAGATATCTGCACTATAATATCCACACTGTAAAAAAGAATTTGCCAGAAATGTCTCAATATTAATTGGTCTGAACCACTGTAAATTTCATATCGGTGTGTAAAAGGCCTGAACCTTTCACGTACTACAAACAACACAAGTCGTTGTTGTTAAATCTTTAACTGTTATACAATGATCTTATCCATTAACTCATTTCATCGTTCAGTGTTATCATTAAGATTTGGAAAGCTTGTAATGTGCTACTGATAATTATTATGTATGGTTACTCTCTCACGCAGATAAACTATATCACTCAAAAGGACCCGAGAGGATGACAAGCTCTAACCCGAGTTCGGAGATGTGTATGAATAATTAACCCTAATAGAATCCATTAAAAAAAAGAAGAATTATTCACCTCTGGATAATTTCTCGGGATTCGTTAGATATTGGCATCTCTGGAGGGAAGACGAGTGTCTCTGACCAGTTCATCACCTTGCGGTACGTCTCCTGTGGGTTCTCTGAGCAGAACGGCGGGTAGCCTGCAGGTAGAAACACGGAGGGTCAGTGCGACAGACACACAGCGACAATAACCCATGACTCAATACCAGTGCTACAGGGCTGTGTGTATACGGGGACTACATGTCATAGGCGCTTTCTATCAACTCGAGGTTATATCATTTTTTCCTCGTCCCAGGATTCTTGGCAGAATTATGATAATTATTCAATCACCTTACACATTCATTGTATTTTTTTGTTCACTGCAGACTAGGTTGATCACTTAGCCACTTCTCAAAAATGGTACATTTATAGGTTAATGTTATCTTAATGCAGATAATCTATGGGCCTATCCCAGATCTGATATAATATCAGCCTAAACTAAATTTCAATATAAATGGGCAGAGTAACAGCAGTTTTAAGCAAATGAAAACATTGCTTCGTCGTTGATATGTATTCAAATTCTGATAGGCTATATCCAGGAAGACAAGAGGCTGAGGGTGAATCTCTTACCTATGACCATCTCGTACATAATGACTCCCAGTGACCACCAGTCACAAGAACTCGTGTATCCTGTTTGCATGAACACCTCGGGTGCGATATAGTCCGGCGTGCCCACAGTAGAGTAAGCCTGGAGACCGGGAAAATCAACGGATCGTTACACCTGTGTCAGGGTTTACAGACTTCCATCGTTAAGTGAATTTCCAACCTTTTCACCTATGACAAAGCAACGTCTTAAACCATTTAAACAAATTTGGATTAAGGCAGATTTTATTAATGAAGTAACCATTCTTATCCAAATATTCAAGAAACGTTTATATGTCAAATTCAAATATTTATAAATTCACATAGACTGTAGGTTAAGCTTCAGTAGAGCCCGCTCTGTTCAACAGACACCAGCCTGAGACCTAGGCTGTTTCCCCAGTCCTCATTAGATGGCTCCGTGAGATTTCAACCTTTTTCTCCTCCCCCTACTGTATACTCTGTACAGAATTAACAGCAGCAATCGTCAATGCACCTATTCCATTACACCAATTTCATTAGTGTTTGATGTACATATAGATTATTTATGATTTCAAAAAGATACATTAGGGGAATACACAGAGCAGAGTCCAGAAATAAAGATATGGTTATTGAAGAGTTTCTCTTCCATCAAAATAGCCTCTACAATAATCCGATAAGATGGCCGTCCAAGCTCAAATCTGACGTGATAGTCTACAGCATCGGACAAGTCTTTTATTCTCAAAGGAGAATATTAAAGAAGAAACCAACAAATGTTGGTCAAAGTCGTCGTTCTTCACGACTTTGAGGCGGAGTGCATCACGTAGCATTCGAACGGCTTTGACCAAAACAAGTTGCTCTCTGTATTTATCTCACCCCTGTACACACTAACAGAATGCACGATACATATATATGATATAGACCATGGGGAACAGACTGCAATACTCGTGGGGGCATGGAGAACGAGTTCCCAAAGTTAGGCATATAGGATAGAAATACCAGGGGTGAGATAAACATGGTTATTTATAATAATAGTGTCCTCTTGTGAAACTCACGAGAGCCCGCCGGTTCCGTTTCCAACTCTCTGCTCGCCGTTTAGAGTCTACTGGATTTGATGCTGGAATATCAAGAAAGGACATCCTCAGTTACATATGCCGTCTCTGACAATGACAAGGTATGCTCACTAATATTTACATATATTGGCATCCGGAATATAATTTCCACACATATATAACCTGATAGAAAACAAAACCGACTCTAAAAACGAGCGGCATTTACACGTGTATATCAGCTTTATGTTAGTTGTTGTGGAAGAGGGAGAATATATCCGACACTGGTAACACAGATGACAGAGATGTGGCATAAATTATCGATAGTGAAGGTGATTGGGCAGTGTCATCTATTTCTGCTTTTCCTATGACTTACTGGACCTTGCCAATGAATAAACTGTATCTTATTGTCCACATTACAAAGAGCTTCACTTGTGAAGTGGGGTTAACTAAATATTCTGTAATGATAAACGCATCGACTTGAACTAACTCTTGGCATCGTGTAAGGTTGGTTTGAAATATGGATAACAACTTACCAAAATCGCCTGGCTTGGCTTGTGAGAGATCTTTGTAGAATTCTGTCCGATGTGACTTTTTGAGACCCGTGCATAGACCAAAATCTGATAATTTAATATGTCCCTGAAGAGAAACGATAACATCCATAAGGTTTATATTATCCAACCGATGTAGTTCATAAGTACTCGTACACACGTAATTTACAATATCTACACAGAATGGTTTCAACTTACACGAATTTAGCGGCGATGATGCCGCCAGTGACACCAGAACAGGTGATCCCAGTCAAATCTTAGTCGTGCAAGTGGAATGGCAGTGGAATGGCTACACATGCATCGGGTAGATAGACTTACAGTCACGAACGAGAGATGAGTCGGAGAGGAATTTTGGACGAACATGAACGCGACTAAATGGTGTAACTGGAATGCCACCTTTACTGTGATCAACTGCTGTCTGTTCTGACGCTCAGTCGGCTTCAGCCCGTATACATGGTGAATATAGAGAGGAGGTGGATGGCGGGGCGGAGGTGACGCGCACACACTTACCCGCGAGTCTAAGAGCAGGTTGTCCGGCTTTATGTCACGGTGAATGAAGCCTAGTTTGTGGATGGAGTCGATGGCGAGCACCGACTCGGCAATGTAGAACTGGGTCTGTTCCTCCGTCAGAGTGTCCTTCTTCATCAGTAGCGTCATCATATCACCTACAACATCAACAGGCAATCCAATAATTAACACCGTGTCTCATACAACATCAACAGACAATCCAATAATTAACACTGTGTCACCTACATCAACAGACAATCCAATAATTAACACTGTGTCACCTACAACATCAACAGGCAATCCAATAATTAACACTGTGTCACCTACAACATTAACAGGCAATCCAATAATTAACACTGTGTCACCTACAACATCAACAGACAATCCAATAATTAACATCCTATCACTACAACATCAACAAACAATCCAATAATTAACATCCTATCACCTACAACATCAACAGACAATCCAAAAATTAACACTGTGTCACCTACAACATCAACAGGCAATCTAATAATTAACACTGTGCCACCAACAACATCAACAGGCAATCCAATAATTAACACTGTGCCACCAACAACATCAACAGGCAATCCAATAATTAACAATGTGTCGCCTACAACATCAACAGACAATCTAATAATAAACACTGTGTCACCTACAACATCAACAGACAATCCAATGACTAACATAATTATGACCTTCAATATGGTCTTAAACTACAGCTTACTGCTCACACTCATTCTTCACAATTCCATGTTACTGTTTCCACTAGTTCATCACAATTTGAACTTACTTCCCATATTAAATCCTCACAGCTACAGCTTATTTGCATCTAGCTTACTGCTCACACTAGATCCTCACAACTACATTTTACTGCATGTAGCTTACTGCCCACACTAGATCCTCACAACTACATCTTACTGCATGTAGCTTACTGCCCACACTAGATTCTTACAACTACAGCCTACTGCATGTAGCTTACTGCCCACACTAGCTTCCTGTTTGACCTAAATCCCCACAACTACAGCATCCTGCCCACACTAGATTCCCGCAACTACAGTTTAGTGCACACTAGATTCCCTCAACTACAGCTTACTGCCCACACTAGACACTAACAATTACAGCTTACTGCCCACACTAGACACTGACACCTACAGCTTACTGCCCACACTAGATCCTCACAGCTACAGCTTACTGCCCACACTAGAGCCTCACAACTAAAGCTTACTACCCACACTAGTTCCTAATATCACATCTCTGCTAACACTACACCACCTCCTCTATGCCCCGTGTTTGGGTTTTAGTACAGTCATGAATAATGGACGGAATACAGAACGTACCACCAGGCAGGAACTCCATAATGAGGTACAGGTTCATAGCATCTTGGAAGGAGTAGTACATCTTGACGACCCATTGGTGATCTGCCTCAACCAGGATGTCTCGTTCTGCTCGTACATGTGCCACCTGCACAACATAACATACACTCTATGGACAACAAATCACATATACGTCGAAATCATTAGGTAAAACTATCAATTATCATTCTTCGGTTCATACTTCTATTTTCTTTAATGAATGATTCTTCATATCTAGTTGATTCTGCATGATATTTAATCTGTGAATGTGCATTAGAAAGCAACATTTCACATAACTGTGCAGCACACTGCTGTAGTTTAGCTAGATCATAAATACAACGCACTCTTAAGGCTGTGGTATAAACCCAAGTACTGTGATTCTCTTTAATATACACCATCTTTAACTCTTCTGTGAGGTCTGGTCAGTGATTATTGTCACCCTGACTTTACTCAAATAACGAAATAACGAATCTGAACTACCTCTGTTTTAATTTGCCAATAACTTAATCGATGACTCTATCATCCTTATGACTTTGTTACACTAGTAAAATGCTCAACTTTTGTAACTTACCTGTTCCTTTTCTAACATGTCTGTTTTGCGGAGAATTTTCATGGCGTACACATGTCCGGTGTCCTTCTTTTGTACTAACCGTACCTGCAAACAGAAAATTTTCAATCTTACTATTATACTGTCCATGTAAAAAAGTATTCATCATGATGTTAGTGTGCATAACAGCTCATGTCACTCTCCATGTACTTAACAGCTCATGTCACTCTCCATGTACATAACAGCTCATGTCACTCTCCATGTACTTAACAGCTCATGTCACTCTCCATGTATATAACAGCTCATCTCACTCTCCATGTACAAAACAGCTGTCACTCTCCATGTACTAAACAGCTCATGTCACTCTCCATGTATATAACAGCTCATGTCACTCTCCATGTACAAAACAGCTCATGTCACTCTCCATGTACTAAACAGCTCATGTCACTCTCCATGTACAAAACAGCTGTCACTCTCCATGTACTAAACAGCTCATGTCACTCTCCATGTACATAACAGCTCATGTCACTCTCCATGTACAAAACAGCTCATATTGTCCTTGTTCAAAACAGTACATTATCCAGGTAGGGCACCTTATTAGTACCTCGTGTAAATCAAGGGTGTAAATCAAGGTTCAAATATGTGTGTCACATAACTCTAACAGAATCACAAAACAGCAATGTCCTATGACCTCCTGGACCCTATCAAGCAAGTGCGCTTACAAAATGCCAATTGAGAAGGGAAGGGGAATTACTAGACTATCAAATTAAAAAAGAATGCTTGTTCGTTTGATTATTCCCACGTGCACCCTTCTTATGAATCACTCTGTAATCTGATCTCTCCTACATGCAGTCTACGGCCCGCTCACAAGCAGCGGAATGACCTGCACGACACAGAATGTGTCAGCACGCACATGTCACTTTCCCACTTTCATGGTGAATACCTACACGTCATTCCCATAGAGGAGTTAGTTTTCACAGACCGATCTGCACAACCATCAACACACGGATATCTGAGGCAATATATTTGCACGGCAGCGCACGGCCAGTGCACTTGCTGATCTGACTTGTTGATTATGGAGATAGGAGAGGGCAGACGACCTTTGTCCGTCCGCGGGGCGGCGGCACGGCCCGCGGCCAACTCACCTGTCACCTCTGACATCTCATCTTTAAGGCCCCGACACACTGGTCCGACGCGATCTTCACAAGGTTACACAATGCGATAACAGGAGCGGTGAGGATCACATCACACCAGTGAACACGGGTATGTGAGCGTGTGCTATTATATACTACATGCTATATTATATACCTGTGCCCGTATGTCCTGTGCATACCCCCCGATGATACCCATATCACATCGGTGGCCGTAGGTCGTAGTTTGTGCTCACGTGAATTTTCTCAGGTACATAATCACACGAAAACAGGCTGAGTGTCTTAGTGCATCTTCAAAATAATTGGTAAAAATCAGATCAAAAGCAGTCGTATTGGTATACGGCTGTGTACTCCTAGGCGGCACCACTGAATTTGAATCGAATAGCACCAGTGTGTATTGTATACCTATTCAATTCTGCTATGCCTGAATGAAACTGATTTGTTCTAAATCGTCGCCAATCCGGTTATAAAACATGTGCGACGATCATGGGAACTGCGAGCGACGCCTGGAGAACGGTGTGTAGTCACACACTAGACGAGCAACTTACAACGAGGAGGGGGAATCACAAACTGAAGATCGTCTTACCTGTGCATGATAAGTAGTTAATCCTTACTCCGCTAAGCCCCCTTGATAGCTATGCGTGAATGCTCCCCAATACACCACAATGGCCGACAAGATACTTGACATTAAAGATTGACATGACGTTTAGGCTTACTGCTTCCTCTTTTACGTTCCCTATGCTCTAACACGAGGGCGAGTGGATGGGCGAGTGGATGGGAGAGTGGATGGCCGAGTAGATGGGCGAGTGGATGAGCAAGTGGATGGGTGAGTGGATGGGTGAGTAGATGGGCGAGTGGATTGGCGAGTGGACGGGTGTGATTGGATGGGCGAGTGGATGGGCGAGTGGATGAGCAAGTGGATGGGTAAGTAGATGGGTGAGTGGATTGGCGAGTGGACGGGTGTGATTGGATGGGCGAGTGGATGGGCAAGTGGACGGGCAAGTGGATGGGCGAGTGGACGGGAGAGTAGATGGGAGAATGGATGGACGAGTGGATGGAAGAGTAGATGGGCAAGTGGATGGGCGAGTGGATGGGTAAAGTCATCAAAAGGGCGGCATCCCCATCTACAGCCTTGACCATCATCATTTCCCGGTTACAACGCTCATCTGAGCTGCCTCTGCTAAAACTACGACAAGAGGTGAACGAGGACGACGTCACCACACAGCTGGCGGCAATATCGCCATTTAACCAATATCACTCTCAACGTGATCTGGCTGGGGTCATGAGTATTGACTAAATATGTATTTACTGTGTATCATGTACATCGGATAAAATATGCCTGCTGTACCACTTTCTTCTACATTAAATTATTGTGTATAATGTGCATTGACTTAACATGCCCGCAATACTGCTTTCTTCTACATGTATTTACTGTGTATAACATGCATTGTTTTGCTAAGCCTGCAGAATGGCTTCACTCGACATTAATTTACTGCGTATAATAAATATTTGTTATGATAAGTCTGCTAAACTGTTTCACACCAAATCATTAATTCACTTAGTATAATACATATTTGTTATGATAAGCCTGCCGTACGGCTTCACTCGACATTAATCTACTGTCTATAATACATATTTGCTATGATAAGTTTGCTGTACTGTTTCACATCAGATTATTAACTTACTGGGTATTACCAGTATCCTAATTTGTATTCACTACCTGGGTCAGAGTGTTGATTTATAGAAATATCATATGCTTTGATTGTATGAGTTTAACTTCCATCCTTGAAACCTAGATTGAAAACGATATTGGAGTAGTGTTGTGAAAGACAAATATGACTTTACGATCTAAAGAAAAACTGATATGAAATTTCACTCATTGTATATTTTTATACCAACAGCATTATAACTGTTTTTGGTCAAGACTTGATGTGACTTTTAAGCTAAAGACGAGTACTGATACTACAGTGATTCAATAAGGATGCTGGATGAAGCCCTCCCCACCCTTTCCGGCCCTGTAATGCGCTGATTAAGCTACCAGTCTATGCCGAAACCTGCCGCAATAGAGATCAGGCGGGATCGGGAAAAAGTGTATAAGCATAGCTAGTGGTGGGAGTGCCCAATGTTTTTTCTGTTAATTTTGGGCGCTAATATGATTTATCGCGCAATTAGATTCCCCATGTCAAGATATTATATGGTAGTCTTCTATGTATTAAAAAAAGACCAGAATTTATTTGACAAAACCTTAGTCTGGTGGAATCAGTACGCTATATATCCACGCCACATCAGTGAGTCCGCTCTCTAAACTGAGACAGTAGAAACAGGAACACAAAATATACAGGCATCTCTGGTAGCTTCATCCATGAGAATTTCCTGAAAGAAAATTTACCTGAACTCAATTGAGAAAGAAAGAAAATAAAATAATACCTAATCATACATTAAACTAAGACAGTTTATATTATAATCAGTTGGTCTTTGGGTATCTCCTTGACGGGAAAACATTTTTAAGTAAAGGCCGTCGACCTTCTGCTATCTGTGATCACGTACATTGCTATCTTATCTCGGTCATGCAGAGATCTCAACTACTGTAGATTACTAATAGTTGTTTTGCTGCTTATCAGTGTGTCTATGAGGATGTTATCCTGAAGTGATCAGAACATCCTTCTTATGACGAGATACTAAGACCAGAATGACGTGTGGCTTCCCTTTCCCTTTCTGACTGATGTCAGGGGCCAAAGACACGAGGCACTCCCATCTATAGTGCTCGTTCCACCAACACACAAGACATAGTGAGATTTGTCACCATTTGGTTGTCTTGCTAAATCTTGCTAGGTTTCGATAATCACGTGCACATTTGCTGCAATACATCAGTCTTGTTAAGTACCTTTGCCACATTCTTGCCGTAATAGGTCGTGGAATGCCACAATATGTTGGCACTAGATCTTGAGGCGTCACAGTGGTGGGGAACCAAAATATACACACAACATTGCGAAAAAGTATCATCATGCATGACATATCACGACAAAGGTGGTAAAATATTTCGTGACACTGTAAGATATAACGAGCGATATAAAAGTTTAACACAGCAAATCCATTATGTTCGTGAAACCAGCACTTTAGTCATACATCTTTGTCTTTAGTCTTTTTTAGACTTCAGAAGAGGTAAATATCCTCTACTAAATCTAAGGTCACGACTTGTAAATCTAAAAAAAAGACATTGACCTAGTCACCCACACATAAACTTATCTTTTTTTAATTTGTGAAGGTTCGACTCTTGAGGCCGAATAATGACGGAGAGAAGACTCGCAAACCTTACTCACTTCATTTACGGACGTGGATTCAGTTATAACCCGCTGAGATTTCTCATATTAATGCTGGATATGAATGTTTATCGCATTTCCAAGTCAGTATTTTGTGTCAGCGACAATTACAGTAATCCTATCTCACCTGCCCAGATAGAAAGTCAAGTAAACACACATTTCCTTGGTTAATTATGGGGCACGGTTAGAGGCACAACCACTCCGGTCTCGTAATTCTGATTAGTATCTGTCTATGTGGGATGTCATATTATCAACTTACAAGTAGAATCAGCCTGTGCTTATAGAGCTAATAGTAGTTCTTGAAAAACAAAAACATGTATTCAACCTAGAAATGTTTATCAGACTGCCACAATGATCATTAAGATGTTATAATGATATTTTAACTCGCAAACAGAATCCTTTTTCTGATACTTAAAGAACGTGTAAACGGTTCACGAGTGAATCAACCCCCGACCCACCCACCAAAATAAAGAGAAAAGTATAAGAAGCTATAACGAACTTGTCTTTTTTTGAGGTAGACATAATACGGCCTCGACTATAACATATACATAATTAAGTTCTTGAGATTTTCTAAGAAGTTTTACTCTTGTGGAGGCAAATGGAGAGTGTCTACGATCTACCTTGTTTCTAAATACACTACAGCAGTTTTAACAGTTTTAAGAAACCAACATAGCCTTCATATATACTACATACTAAAATCTGGCAGCATAAATAGATGTATAATAATTTTGCGATATACCCCCCCCCCCCCCCCCAAGTTCTTATAACTGCCCTGTTTTAGATGAGGTTCAAAACTATGAAAACAAGAAGATGATCTCGTGAAAGCCTGGTGTTGAATTACAAACTTTAGGAAGATCGCTATGGCTCTGGCAGTATGATGTCAAACACAGAGCACGCCATGGTAACGGCGGAGGTAAGAAATTAACAATCCTTCAGGCAAGGTAGCATCACTGTGGGGAACACGTTATCTTAAAAAGCCTTGTCAATTCAGTCATTTGCGCTGTGTTGGTCAGTTTCTCTGCCAGCACGCACTGGGCCGCCACCTTTCTGGACGGGGATGAATGAAGGACATCGAGCTACACGAGCCACCTGCCGAGGTGAATGTACTGCAGGGGAATTGTCAGCCCCACGAACCGAGCTACGAATCTACACGTCAAGGGTTACTACATGCTCTAAGTGTCTGATGGCGGTTAGACGAGGCAAACACTGACGACCTGCGTTGGGGTTTGTTATTCTTTTCAAACAGAGAATCTGAGTGGAGAGGGAGCAGGGTGTTTGGAGCCCTGGGTGACGGTACCATCATTTATCCTACCCCTCATATAAATCTCCATAGACTTAACATGGTGGGCCTGTATGCCTCGGTTATGCCATAAAATATTTATATGCCACTGATGACATATGGAGTTAAAAACATGTGACAGGGTAGGATAAAATCTAAACATCACTCAATTTCATATAATTGTTTACATGCCATTCGTTGTCTTCCGCTAAAGATATCACTCAACTCCGCTTCGTGATATCATTCCGCGAAGACAACTCATGCCATATAAACAATCATATGAAATTTCGTGATGTTTCATGATAATCTACAACACGTTCAGTTTACAATACACCATCTCCACCCGCTGCCGACATGGACCCCCTCCCCCGGCCCCTCCAGTAGCCTCAGCGTGTTACATGACTTTAGCCTTAGGACGTGCCCAAAAGGCGGTCAGACGGTGGCAGTGGGGTGAAGGGGATGGGGGTGACCCCAATCCATTGAGCACATTGAGTTATTACATTTCAACCCAAATCTGACATGGCAAAGTCACCTTAGTGAGCATGTATCACATTAAAGTTACCCCATAAATAACACAATATTATCTTAGTTATCATGTATCCAGTTAAATTCACCGTATAAATAACACAGCATAGCCACATTAGTGAGTATGTATTATGTTAAACTTACCCCATAAATAACGCATCAAAATCACACCAGTGGGCATGCCACAGGTTACTACGATTTAAATCGTAGATACCATAGCAAAGTCAAGTCAGTGAAGGTAGTACATCTAACACCATAAATAACACAGGAAAGCCATATAATTGAGCAGGTAACTTCTACTGATGCTACTATCACCATGAATCCTTATCAACAGATATATTGGTATTAAATCTGGACAGAAATCGTTTGATTATGTTTCTTATTGAACGCTTCGTGCTTGTCAAACGTGGAATTCTCGGAGTGAGCTACATGGGTTTTCTTGTAGCTGAATATTACATTTTAAAATTTGATATTCAGTATGAAAAACTATGCTGAAACCAACGATGAAACCAAACAGAAACCTAACAAAAATAGAACAATCACTGGTTGCTGGGCATTATAAGTGACTGCTCATTTCCGCTGACACACTTCCCATCACACAGTCCGACTTAGGCTCACCTTCAGCTCTCACCAGATGGCGACTGTTGACCTGTTTTAAGTAGCGGTAGTGACAGCGAGAACACATACGGAGTGACAGGTTCCACCCTCTACCAGACACCCGCACCACGGCCGCTCTATCTACACACAACATGCAACTTCCACAGACGTGTGGCTCTAGACCGAGAGATGCTGTCAGCGTCAGACAGAGAACGTGTTCTCTGGCTAAGGAAGACTTCTCAGACTCAGGGAGACATCCCAGATTCAGATTCTGAGGCTGAAGGAGAGTTATCAGATTCAGGGAGACATCCCAGATTCAGAATCTCAAGCTGAAGGAGAGTTCTCAGATTGAGGGACACCTCTCAGAACCAGTGGGTCGTTTAATAATCTAGGATCTTACATAAAGATCCTTTTCTATACCTTGTACAAGAGTTATCGTTTAATGATATTTAAGTTCGTTCACTTAGACATTAATGGCCATCCGTTAGGCCGTCCATAAGTATTGAATATAATTGACCCACTTCATCTCTGGGTGTCTGTGGCATAGGGAAAAAGAGTCTACTTGTAGGATCCTAGGTTATTCAACGGGCCCCTGGAAGACTTATGAGGCTCAGAGAGACTACTCAGTTTCAGGGAGACTTCTCAGGCCCAGGGAGACTTCCCAGATTCAGATTCTCAGACTGAGGGAGAATTCGCAGATTCAGGGAGACTTCTCAGATTCAGAGACTTCCCGGATTCAGAGACTTCTCAGTTTCAGGGAGACTTTTCAGGCACAGGGAGACTTCCCAGATTCAGATTCTCAGACTGAGGGAGAATTCGCAGATTCAGGGGGACTTCTCAGATTCAGAGACTTCCCGGATTCAGAGACTTCTCAGTTTCAGGGAGACTTTTCAGGCACAGGGAGACTTCCCAGATTCAGATTCTCAGACTGAGGGAGACTTCTCAGTTTCAGGGAGACTTTTCAGATTCAAGGAGACCTCTCAGACTAAGGGAGACTTCTCAGGTTCAGGGAGACTTCTCAGGCTCACGGAGCGAGTTCTCAAGCCCAGAAAGTGAACTCAGATTGTGATACCTTGACCACTTGAATTTTGACTGGGTTAAGTGCATCATATTCTGGGTTAACAATACTGTTTGAGATTGTGCTTAGGCATGGTTAATCTATAAGTACTCCCCAGGCTGTGAGCATAACTAAAAAAGCATATAAAACTCATGCTTCAGGAAATAAAGATTAGGCTGACTGGGAGTATAGGTCAGGGAGTATGGTCCGGATGGGATGTATGGCTGCATGAATGAGTGCGTGGTTTGGTTATTGATTCTTTTTTTCCGGTTATGATAAGTGTTCTTGCCTCGTATTCTAAATTAGTTTGGTTATTGACGTTGCAGTGGGGTTTTACCACAATTCACACATCAGCACACTGCAGGTAGAAAACATGACCGTAAGACGTCGTCTGCCGTTGTGTGACGTCACTTCCGGCCGTGGGCAGTATCAGCCGGTATCAGAATGATCTTATCACCGTGCGAGTGACTCAGCAATATTTGGGTATTCTATTTTGGGGAATCCCCTTAAATGAGCCACAGTGGATGGTGAGATACAGACAGTAGTCATAGATTGTTGCTCGTCTATCATACATTGAGTCATGATGAAACCCAGGGATTCCTCCTAACACTAACTGAACACACCAGCTAACACTGACAAGAGAGATCTTTATAGTAAACATGCATGTAATACTACAACCTCAGAACATCTCACTCATAATCTAATTACCACCCATAACGCAGCAGTGGGAGTCTTACAATACCTTTAGCTCGGGCCTTAATGCCAACGTCTTAAAACTTTTAAATGATAATCATGAAAATACATTCTTTTGTCTGGTTGTTTGTTTGGGTAGTTTAACGTCCGATCTATCCAATTAGATTTGATAATACATTCACTTTCTAAAGTCCATCAAACACTAGATGTTGCTATCTAGTTGGAGTGCTAGTCATTAGATATAGAATATCTCTCATATTCATTCTGATTCGTCTTTAAATGAAACTGGATAATAGGAATAAGCAGGCTGATAAGCCCTTGAGCCCCTAACACTACATATACTTTAAGTGGCTCAGGGGTATGGCCATACAGTATTTGTCTGTCTCTAGGTTGATATAAACAGGACAGAAACATGTTTATCTGAATATCTCTACTGTATAATTGACCCACTTTTTGTATGCATTACGAACCCCGACTAGAGCAATCTACGCCTATTTGCCCGTCATTAAAGACAGACACAAGGCCAACAAGGACAGTCCTCAATCTGTACTCAAGACGTCCACTACGCCTGCCGCCATGTGCGTGACAACATCTGTTTTGTTTCTCTACGCGGTTTAACAACGTTGGCACATTCTTTCCACTACTTCAGTAAGTGGGGACAGGTTTTTTTTCAGGGAAGTGAGGAAGGATCGGCCTATGTACGGTTTCCTAGCGCTCTTGATCGGTCGGAAATGTTAATGGTTAAAAGGCAATAATGTTTGGTTTTTTTTTAAACAAATATGTGTACTTATTTTCATTACTAAATGAATACCATAAACATATCGTACATCTCACTGAATCTTAACAATAGAACAGTATTATTCTTTATTTCTGGCCGAG
Source organism: Alentia gelatinosa (assembly GCA_950022655.1). Lineage (NCBI taxonomy): Eukaryota > Metazoa > Annelida > Polychaeta > Phyllodocida > Polynoidae > Alentia > Alentia gelatinosa. Next base: position 46,114,987 of record OX465584.1, read on the forward strand.
TAACAGGTGTTTTGTACCACCAATTTCGTTGGTACCACGTTGTAATCTTTTATCATTTCTTTTTTGTAGGCAAAACATCATTTTGCTAATACTCGGTTAACACGGCGAGAAACAGGACCCGGGGCTCCACGGGCCGGTGGTCTGACGTGTAACTTACAGGATGTGTAGAAGCTCTGTTGTATATCGCGCATACAAATGTGTTATACTGACGTGCATTCAGCGCTGCGCCTGCCTCAGCCCCACATGTACACCGCCCACCACGCTACACCACGCTACACCACGCCGCTACACCACGCCGCTACACCACGCTACATACAGCGGGCTTACAATTTACGGCCTTTAAATCCAAGTAACCAAATAAGCGGTTATAAACGTACGTGCAGCTAGAGCAGTATAAATGTAGATCTGATCAATACGTCTGCTACACGCTCAACTGCTCGTATCTTACTCGTTAGTGCCGAGTACCTCGACTAGAGCCAGGTATTGACGAGGGTTGTAGCACACACACTTATACAGACCTGCAGTGCCTTACACAGCGCTATGATCGCCAGCAGCCCACGACCGGCTTGCTACATAGAGATGACACTAACAGAGTTCTAACGTGTAAACTTAATAATACGTCCCAATCACCTTCTAAGAAATAGATGTTCTCTTATTGCTTTGTTCTAAGGTCAGCAAATCCTAAGGAATTTAAGCAACTCTGTTCCGTTCTTCATTGCTGGTTACATTATGAAAGACGTACTGTGATAAGGATTACCCTGAATCTAATATTACATAATGAATCAACAAAAATGCTAAATCAACGAAAGCTGGCATGTAATGCATCCCAATCTGTTCAGCCATAATGGCTGATTTGTGGCAATGTGCTTTAACGGGAGAACTCTGTAAAATACAGCTTTTTATAAGCAGAATCAAATCAATATCTTAAAAAAAGGGCATAATTCATAGGCCTTTTTACAGCATGAACTGGAGATAATGGAAAAAAACTTACTTCACCAAATGCACCTCGTCCTATGACCTTGATGGGTTCAAAGTCGTGTACTCCTAACCGCGACCGTTTGAGTCGTAAAAACTCCGTCTCCTTCATAGCGTGTTGTTGCCGCTTTTCTTGTTTCTGGAGAAAAGAAATACCAGTTAATCTCTGTGTCAGATCCTGATAGTCTACAGGTAGGCGATGTGTATGCGATGTTTAATATCAATTTTACCTGCCTCGGCTGTCTATCCCCAACTCATAAACCTACCGAAAAAGTCGTTTATATGTGATGTTTTTTAGAGATGGCTCCTTGTGTAAACATCTTCAATATTTGTAAATAGAAATAATAATAAATAGAATAAAAAATAAATAAATAGATAAAAATAATGTACTTTCTTTTGGAGTTATAATAAACTCCAGATGAAGATGACGATATTACCTCATATTAACCATTTTTGTTAAGCATATCAATCTACACCTTTGTGAATAGTTTACACAAAGAGAAATTTATCATAATCTCTTTGGTTTTATATAATAAGGACCAATCTTCTGGATGTAACATAGATTTATATCTAATTTTCCACAACAGGAGTATGAGAAAATGAAAAGGATATGATATCATTTTACTCGTGTCAATGATTAAGTCAGATTTTTCAAGAGCTGATGTTGCCGACAACCAAAAATGGTCAGAATAATTGAGTGTCCTCTATGTTTGAACAAAGAAACCTGACTTGACTGACGTGGCTACTTTAATGCGAAAACTGGATAACAAGGGACAACTGGGCAAAATGCTGCAGGCATGCTAAGACGGACACAGAAACTGTGCCAAGTTCTGTCCATACAATGCAGGAAGCATCTATTCACAAAGAATGGTTGTAAATGTAAAGCATAGAGAACAAGCGTTCAGAAAATAAGAAGAATCCGTTTTATATGCACCACATCATTTCTACTATCCGGTCACTGAAGTGGTGTTGACCATAGACGATAAAATCTTTACAAGGTGATGCTGGCCTGCCTTTTATAATGATTAAAGACTGAAAATACATGTTATTTTACAACCCTTTATGGGCCACACTCCTGCTGTCTGCAACATGCCTGCAGGAACTGGCCAGTAAATATATAATTACCCGAGGTACTTACCTTGGTACTATAATGAAAGGGAATTGTAGTTCTAACAAGCCTGAGGCGCATATATTACTGTCCCAAAGAGTCACGTTGTAAATCAGTCCCAGGTGAAAATTACATGAACAGTGGGTTACCTCGACCGCAAAACAAATCCTCCTTCGTTTTCTCATTTCCTCCTTTTTCAGTGTGTAATCATGAGGTGATCCAGGAGGTCATGCGAGGTGCGACCTTCACTTTTTTATCATTTTTTTATTTTATTTTTTTTTCGACACAAACTCTATTTTTGTTTTCAAAAAGATGAACACCCAATTTCCAATATTTAAACTCTCCTTTAAGAGGAGGAAATGAAGGTTTCCTAGTCTCGGTCGTAGCTGAAACCAACACAAGAGTCTCTTCTCTACGGCCACGATGAGAGTACTGTTTTCTGTGGAGGCGGGACATAATCAGTCTTGCCAGATTTAGAACGTCCCCCTCAGCTGTTCTGTTTAATCAAATATTGGGAGGAAAGCCATAAACCAACCAGGAAGCAAATTGATTGCAATTGTGATTTACTGTGACTAGTTCACAATAAGGCAGTGTCCAATTACTGTACATGAATATTACTTCAACAAGTCTCCACCCACAGTGCAGGCTTTCATCAGGCATCATGGAATATCAATACAAATATTTCTGATATCATTACGTTTTTAAGTGTTGCATTCGGGGATACAATAGGCCTCGTAATAATTATAGAATGGACATTTATAACTGGACCAGCAAGTTCTAATTCCACACTTAATATTCTTCTTCTTTTTTTTAAACCGAATAAGTTTTACCAGCAAATCAATCTGGACGTGGATATATACTTTTTATATGCAGTAATGATAGTAAGATGCCTTATTGCATGCGTTACGTTTCGGCCAGTGAGGTGTGACCTTCATCAAGGCTGGAATATGAGATTAATCTGAGTAATATACAGGGCTGAATATAGAGTCTCCTATGTTAGAGTGCCATAGATCACAGTATAATCTACGTAATATGAGTAGAAATAATGATCATTATGCTGGTAGAACTTACCTGTTCTTCGGAAAGACCCTCCTCCTCCATAGACTGCTCCAGTTTCCGGTATCTGAAAAATAGAACAAGGTTCAAAACATTAGTTCTCGACATGGTAGAACATTCCCATAGTATATCAATTAAAGGTACCTTTGAAATCTAATTCGTCCCAGCAACCAGTCATTTGTTTTCTTATTCAATCTTTTTATTTATTCTTTTGTTGGCATAAAAGTAAATCACATTTGACGTTGATTAGAGAAGTGAGAACTAAAAGGGGCGAGAGAGAAATAATGCAATGTACCGTATGCTGTATACTGGAAAATAAATGCTGTGATCTAATATAAAAAAAAAAAATTTTAAAAAAGGGGGCGAGAGGTGGAGTTTGTGTGCTGGACTCTGAACTGTGCGAACTACTTTCGGTTTCTCTCCGAATGGGGCCCTCTTGTCAGCTCATTTTAGATACGGCTGTGAAATTTGCCGTCCTGGTTCTTATTCCCCCGTGTAAAACGCACAAAGCACCGCAACATCCTTAAAGTAATCACTGAATTCTGGCGTGAGAATCGGTTATCAAACCGTGACTCGCCTAACATCGACACGAACTCCATATTTGCACAATATTTGATCGCTTGAAGACATCTTCATATACTAGATTCAAACAGAGTTTACCTGCTTACGTTTCAGGAAAATGTATCTGGTTATGTCATCCCCCATTCTATGTGCCTTTGTGACTCTATTGTCAGTGAATCTGTCTCTGCCCTTACCTGTTTAATTTGTCAGTGGATTTATCACCAAAGTAAACCTGTCTGTGCCCTCTCTTGTCTCACATGTTAGTGTACTTGTCACCAAAGTAAGTCTGTCTGTGTACGTTCCTGTTTAATATGTCAGTGAGTGTATCATCATAGTAAATCTGTCTCTGCCCTATTCTGTCTTACATGTTTGTGTTGTCGGTGATTGTATCATGACAGTGAATCTGCCTCTGCCTTTTTTTGGATATATCAGTCGATATATCGCCATAGTAAATCTGCTGTACCCTGTATTGTACTGCATGTCTGTGATTGTGTCATCGTAGTAAATCTGCCTGTGCCCTGTATTGTACTGCATGTCAGTGATTGTGTCAGCATAGTAAATCTGCTGTACCCTGTATTGTACTGCATGTCAGTGATTGTGTCAGCATAGTAAATCTGCTGTACCCTGTATTGTACTGCATGTCAGTGATTGTGTCAGCATAGTAAATCTGCTGTACCCTGTATTGTACTGCATGTCAGTGATTGTGTCAGCATAGTAAATCTGCTGTACCCTGTATTGTACTGCATGTCAGTGATTGTGTCAGCATAGTAAATCTGCTGTGCCCTGTATTGTACTACATGTCAGTGATTGTGTCACCGTAGTAAATCTGCCTGTGCCCTGTATTGTACTGCATGTCTGTGATTGTGTTAGCATAGTAAATCTGCTGTGCCCTGTATTGTACTACATGTCAGTGATTGTGTCACCGTAGTAAATCTGCCTGTGCTCAGTATTGTTCTGCATGTCAGTGAATGTGTCACCGTAGTAAATCTGCCTATGCCCTGTATTGTACTACATGTCAGTGAATGTGTCACTGTAGTAAATCTGCCTGTGCTCAGTATTGTTCTGCATGTCAGTGATTGTGTCAGCATAGTAAATCTGCTGTGCCCTGTATTGTACTACATGTCAGTGAATGTGTCACTGTAGTAAATCTGCTGTGCCCTGTATTGTACTGCATGTCAGTGATTGTGTCAGCATAGTAAATCTGCCTGTGCCCTGTATTGTACTACATGTCAGTGAATGTGTCACCGTAGTAAATCTGCTGTGCCCTGTATTGTACTACATGTCAGTGAATGTGTCACCGTAGTAAATCTGCTGTGCCCTGTATTGTACTGCATGTCAGTGATTGTGTCAGCATAGTAAATCTGCCTGTGCCCTGTATTGTACTGCATGTCAGTGAACGTGTCACTGTAGTAAATCTGTCTGTGTACTTTCCTGTTCTACATGTTGGTGTCAGTGACCAGCGGAGGAGTGAGACCACGAGTTGACCATAACGCTGCTTCTTATTTTTAGGCTGGACATGGGACCTGGTTTACGGACGCGCCACCAGTGTTTGCCATCGTGTAGAGTGTCGGCTATTTCTACCCAGTCGCCCGCCCACACAATGTGTGCCCACACAGCAGTCAGTCTGTTACGCCGCAGTCTCGTGAATCTGCCACACTACATTTGTTGGCTGCCCTTTGTGTGCTGCGAACCTGCCCGTACCATGATTGGAGACCAGGGTCTCACAAAACTCTTTTACGAGTCCTTATCGAGGAACATGAGGTTACAAACAAAAATTGCATCGTAACAAGTTCGGATATGGCCGATTATAGATATGTCCATATAGTCTGCCATACATAAGACAGGTGATCGGTATGGTGGAATAGGAGGAGATAAAAAAAAAAATGGAAAATTCTCTGCAATCATGCGCGGATTGTCAATGATATGTATGTGGTCCATGTGTAGGACTGTATCTTGGATTAGTTTTAGAGTATAGTCGTAATATTTGAAACTATTGTAAACCGATAAATACGGAACTCAGTTTTTGTTGTGGTATATTCGCTTATTTTTCTCGGTTATTAAAGTTAAGTACGTCCTGCCTACATCCTTAGCCTGAATGCTAGAGTTACATAAAACTACAGCATTACACCCACAACCAATCCATGGATTTGGGGAAACTGCTGCTCTCTATCATAGGAGCCCACACTCTGTAGGGTCCATAGGGTGTTACGAAACTGCCGCCCTCCTACACTGCACCCGCATCAGACAGACAGGGGCACTTGAAACTACTGCCCTACATCAGGTCATTCTTAGCCTGCTCCAGGGCTGCAGGAGAGAAAATAGCCGCACACCGGGTCGTGGTATCCAAAATAACCGGATAAATAAAGCCAAATCTTTCTATACCAGTCTGCGCAAGCCAAAATATGCAGCAGGGAATGAAAATTCATTGCGCGATTAGCAGTGTGCCAAGTAAGTCGTGCGTGTACCATTTGCAACAGGGATGTCAATTGCGGTAATGAAAAAAACAGAGAGAATATTTTCCATGTGGCATGTGGAATTGATTGTCTCAGAGAGACTTAGAAACATGGAAAACACATCGTTATTGGCCATGGAATGGAGCTGGGGTGACTGTGGAACTTTGAACCATTGTTTTTTTTTTATTATTATTTTGTTGTTGTTTTTTAAATTAAGTACAAACAGTTCTAGATGTTTATTGGTGTGAATGAGGTATAATTCATCCTTTCTTTGTTTTGTTTTTTTAAGAAAATAAGAATATTTTAAACTGAAAATGAAAACAAGGGTTTCTTTGGAAAATAGGAAAACTGCCATCTATGTTACAAGGTGGCCGTGTGGCCGTGTCCTAAGCCAGGATCTGCCCGCTCCTCTTACACCACACCTCGGCTCTTTTATTCCGCTCGCTAATCAATAGGAGGTGAGAGAGGCGACCGACATGCGGCCGTCCGCCTGGTCGCTCAATGCGGCGACTATTTACACGACATTCCGCACGTATGCGTGCACACGTACATGACGAGCATTCCGCGCGCGCGTGCTCGCCTACAGCCGGGCATGTGTGGGTTTACAGGTGTTTTGAGGGTTTAGCGTCATGGAAACACCCAGCTAAGTATCGACTGAATACGATTTGTGACAGAAACGTGTGAGGGGTGAAGCACATCTACGTGTATTTGATACACCCATCATGCTCACTAACCACGGTGATGTGGCTGTACAGCTGGAGAAGGCCATACATATACAGGACGAAACATGGTTTTCACATTTTTTTGTGGTGTCTATTCAATTATAACTTGTTGTAAATACATATACAATTAGAATTTATTTTAATACAACATGAAACGAAATTCCGGTGTTTCTTGGTTATTAGGCGGGACACTTGTTATTTTTATTTGAAACTATTAATGATAATTTGTATAGCCATGAGGATATAAGTGTTTTATCAAAAAGATGTATACGACTTAGTACGTGAATAAAATGGTGTTTCAACATTAATTTGAGGCATATAATAACGTAAATGAGTCCGCCGGGATATCGTTCTCGCCCTTTTGTCCCATTAATATATCAATCCGCTTCTGGCGCCGGGACATATTTATGTGACAAAAGACCTTGAACTGCCATCCCCACGGGCTCAGTATCCACGTTTTCTCGAATTACTCTCTGTCCATGCTCTGAACCACCCCGCCGCCCAATACCTTAGAATGTATCGCTGAATCATAAATTTGTATTGACACACCTGTTGACTGTGTGGTTCTCAGTAGATGTTACTTTTATTTGACTCGGTGTAACGCGCATAGTAACCGTGAACACGAGGTACGTATCCACTGGACACTTGTCTACTCACTTTACCGAATGTCATCTGTAGATCTATGTGGTTATTGGCTAAATGAGTGTGGGTGTCAGTAACTATCACATTACACCGCCAGCTCAACCGAAGCTGTACCACCCCCACATCCCACATCATGTACAGCTTTGCTTTGTCCTGACACAGGTGTCCCGATGTTTCTTATTTAAAAGCATGTATTGACCGACCCATGAATATAATACAAGCCTCATTTTCCATTCTCTCCACACTGACACTTTTATAAACGGTTATCACGATTTTTACCGGTCTCGCTTTTACACCAGCCGTGCCACTAGCCCTGGTTATGTTTCACGAGGCGGATGTAAATCTTACGAGCATCGTAGCACGTAGAACCTGCGATTAGCCTACATGAAAGCTGCCACGAGGTGAGGCGGCAATGCCAATGGGCGCTACAAATAGTCGCCGTGCCCCAGTGCGACGAAGCGCGCGGTGGCGCCACACAGCGGCGAGTACGGCCCCGCCACACTCTCCGAGCAGAGATCCTGCGCTCAACTTCCTGTGGCCGCTTATATCTCTGCCCCGACCTCACACTAAACAGTGTTGTAGAGCTGCAAAAGAAACAGCTGGATTGTCTGTGAACCTCATTTAACAAATATAGTAAACTGTTTTTCCCAGCTCATATGAGTTTTTTTTAGTATAATGACTTTTGACAGTTACCCTGTTTTGAATCCGCAATGTAGGCTGGTTCTCCCTGGGTTTAGTAGATACCTGGGAAACCCGTGTTAGGTTGAGGCAGAGATTAGTAAGTACTAGCGCCACGAAAGATCTGCTGGGGGAGTGGCCCCGCCCTTGGCGGAGTGCTTAACGGCGTGAGAGTAGTTTATAGGAATGGGAGTTGGGTCCGGGTAGAGCCGCACTGTGCCCCATTCTCTCTCCACTTGTACGCCGACTGTGTGCGGGCTGGGGCCGGCTGCTCGTGCGAGCTGTGTGTGACTCGAGTGGCGCTTTAGAGGTGGAAATAGGCGGGATTCGCCAGGCTTTGTTCACCATGACAGTCGCCCATTATCACCATGGGGACCGGGGAGTCCCTGCGCGGCTCTACCTAAACACACTGTGCCGCTCTGCCGACGTCACAAGGCTGACTGATACTTCTGTATCTTCTCTGTGTTTGAGGCGTCTTTTTGTGCTTGGAGAAAGGATCTCGTTTTCCATCAATCAGGACCCCGTCCCAGACTCGACAGGAGACATTTACTTTTATTTCTGATGAAAAAAGGTATTAATCACGGATGAAAATAGCATTTTGAGAAATAAACGAAGGATCGGCGGGGAAGGGGGGGGGGTTGAGGGATGTCCTTAGACCCCCATCAGGGGCAGCTCTCTGGGGGGCAAAACAAATAATAGCTTCTGGAATTTGAGCTTCTAGTAAAATGATGGCCTTCCTTATGTGTTTATTTTGCGTATTTCAATGATGAAAATGCCCTTCCCCACCCCTCCAAAATAAGTTCTCATAGCATTTGCACCGATCTCAAAAATAGCCCAGCAAGTCAGAAAAGATTATCATGAATGGTTAATATATCAAATCAGATTCATCGGGACATTGATTTCTACACGTACCGCTTGTCCCAGAAGCCATAAGGTAGACCTATCCATGAATAGATCTTCCCTTTCAAGCTGGTCTATCTATAAATGACTTACACATTAAAAACACGTCTTTATAGTCAACACCAAAGTGAAACCGGTACTAAAGCATTCCCTCACATCTGTGGCTCCATGAACATTCTCTTTCCCCCACTTATATCATAATACTTTAATAATCCTTCAATCTGATTTGCTACCCATGCCACATTACTGGTTGCCCTCATGAGACACAGTATTTTCATAACAGCATGAAAAACAACTACTACGGAGAGCATTATTAATAAGATGCAGACAGAGTAGTGGCGGCTAGAGGAGACAAACCCTAACAACTACTGTGGCATGCATTATTAAAATGGAATATACGTTTGCAGGTGCAATGTGCTTTCTCAGGAGTTACATGAATTAATCTGTGAGCGTTTGATGCGACTCACATATATATTGGTGCTTATACAAAAGACACCATTCTTTTCAAGTGTCCTAATTGTGTTACACTGCATGGACAGTAAAGCCCGCGTTGAGACTGACATTCATGTGCAGACACCGTGGTTATGGCTGCAGGAGTCAGACGGAATGATGTTCTTGCCAATGTTTCGGAATCTTAAAATCTTTTCATCAGCCCATGAATACAAATGTGGAAAATCATGGAATTCACAGCTTTTTATACGATCGAGGAAGTCTGGGTTATTGATTTCAGTTCATAAATTTGCCAGGTCTTTATGGAAGTGTCCATTGACATAATGAATTTGTTTAGTGGGTGACATGTATATTACTAATGGTAATAATCACTTATCAGCCTATAATTCTTTTTTCTTTTTAATAAGACAGAAGTCCGCAAAGGTGGGAGTAATGATTGTGGTTCAACATACCAGGGGACCCTGAAAGTATATAGGGACCATCAAAGATCTAAGCTTTTCACTTTTGTTAACATATTTCAGTCAATTCTTTTCCAGGTTTTCAAATTTTCCATAAACAATCAAAGAATTCTGTCTCTTTTAAAAAGCTTGTGATATCTTGTGGAATAGTCTCAAACAACATTTACATTTTGTTACTATTTTTCGAGTTTTTTCTTCAATTTTCTTGTACTCGTACCCCCTTGACAACTCAGCAGAATATGCTGAACAGTCACGGGTTTACCTTGACTTAAAAGAAAGAAGTGTTATAAATTCAAGATGTTAAAAGTCAAGATACATGATCTAATATAACCTCATACGAAAGAAAACTCAAAGCGATAACCTTCTCTCATTTATCCAGTGGTCTTACTCGACAGAAGTTGACCCTGTTAAAGTAGTATCGGACATAACATTGAACATATCGTGTTCGGTCTTGCCCTGTTTACCGGTTCCTGGAGAACTCGACCCGAAACGAACTCGAACCGTAGTTGTCAGTAGAACTCGACCTGTTTTGGAGAAATCGATTGGAGAACTCGATCCGTTACAGATATTTATGAATAAGACATTCTGATATAGAAGGAAGGTCTGACTAGTTCTCTTTTAAACAAATAAACCAACGGGTATAGAAAAAAAGTCCAGTTATGTTTAATTAGGTGTAGGGTTAAGGTTAGGGATAAGGTAAGGGATAGTGTTAGGGATAGGGAAAGGGTTAGGGATCGGCTTAGGGGAAGGGTCTTCTGTTTGTTTCCTTTCCCAGAGAAGACCCAATTTGAAGCCAAGATTACTTACTACTAAATATAGTTGCAGTAAGATACTTGAGTGGGGAAGATTTTAAACGGGGCGTGTTCGTTACGGGTCGAGTTTTTAAAACGGGCCGAATTTTTTGCGGGTCGAGTTCTCCAGTATTCTGTTTACCTCCACCCAGACGAGAGCCTGAGGAGAAGAGTGGCACAGACTTGAACACCTCTCGCCACCCACACACGTACACATAAATAGAGCCCATTAGCATACAGTGTGCACCACACCCACTGCACCGTGCGCTTCTCTGTATAGAATCTACGGAAATTACATTCTGTTTAAGACTTACATACAAGCTTCTCCAAAGAATCCATCTAGATAGTGAAGAAGATGGCTGCAGAATCGACGCGAGCACCACCCGGCGGCAGCCAGCTCAAGTAGACTCAAATGTCTTTAGTTTCGTATTTCCGGACAGGAAATTACATCTCTCCACATCAAAGACAAGAGGAGCTATAGATCTCTAGATAATGTCACTATGCTCTTAATGTATTGAAATGTAGAGTGCATATACTTTTTTATAATTCAGGTCACCCATTAGTAGGTCTGCATGCTAAGAACTAGCCAAGGCATTTCCCCACCTCAAGTTTCGATGAGAGCCCTCTCAGTTATTATTACATACCTATGGCCGAACGTCTACGAAATACTACCCGCTACTAGGGGTACAGTATAAATAATGTTCGGGCGCACTGCGCCTGTAGTAAATATTCGGGCACATTGTGACCATCGGGTCAATTGGTACATATAATAAGTTTATAAAATGGCGGGTTTTTTTATATTTAGGTATGTAATAATAAGAAAACGTAGTGACTGAGCCCGTAGGGATGCCATTCTCGGCCTTTTGATGCCATTAATACGTCCCTCGACCTACAGCGTCGGGACGTATTCATGGCATCAAAATACCTCGAATGGCCATCCCTTCGGGCTCAGTAACCACGTTTTCTCTTAAACCTACAGTAGATTATTTACTCAATAATAGCCGCTAGGAGATAACTACAGATCTCCAACTGAAAAAAACCCACCTTTAATTAGGTTTCATAACATTTTCCCCTTATAATATGAAAAATATAAGTATTTTATAAGGTAAATATTCCATCGAGTATTTCTCCTCGACAGATAAGTCCACTGTTGACATCCCGCGTACTCAAAGTGAGCTCACTGGATCGTGAGACGATTGAAACTATTGATTTATCTCCTAGCCACAAACATAGCCGATATCTTGAGTATCATTGAAGTTTTCTTCTGGTCAGTATTTGACTTGGCACGTACGCAAAACACTACGTGGACACAATTTGTGGCTGGTGTACTTTCTCGACGCCTCATTTTCCTCTCTGAGTCTCAATTTTCAGACACTGCCGGAGTTTGACCTCTGACAGCTTTGTGGGAGGGGCGGGGAGGTTATATTTTAGTTGATGTGATGGGAATAGAACCATCTGACGGCCGCCCAACGACTTAATACTTCACATTCTAAAGACTTCAGTTACGATTAAAAAAACACCCTATTATAGATCCAATTATAATTATAGTCGATAAAATAGGTCTTGACTCTACAATGGTGAAACAGCGACTGGCGTCTTACGTCAGAAACGTAGAAACGTAGCTGGTTACATATCGTGGGCAGTTGATCTCCTAAGTTATGTGTGCGTGTGTTGCCTGCCCGTAATTATAGGATTATAATTGATATAATGTGATATGTATCATTTATACTGGCACGGACCTCCATACATCCAAATCAGTGATACTGGCTAGTTCAATTTTGGTTGAATGATTCACAAGCCGTCGCTTTGTCTCTACAGTGAATGTATTGCATACACAATCCATCATTTTCTTTAAGCATATAAGATTTAATCTAATATGCCGAATATTTCAAGTGCTCCCTTAACAATACACCTTTAGCATCACGAGTGCTGACCATATTCTTGGATATTCAATATGAAGATTCCAGGTTGGGGGGGGGGGGGGGGGCATTGAGATATTGTTTAATAGTGTAAACGGGAAATTCACCCAACTCATCAATTTCCATCCAATCAGAAGGCGCGGGGGTTGTCTCAGGGAGCGGCTGCACTCCGCTGATCTCAGCCTCATTGATTTCTCTTTGAGACATTCTTCGAGACGGCACACGGTTCCCGGACAGCGCCTTGCCAATTGTGGCGGGTGAATGCTGGTTTATCCCGGCCGCCCGCCCCTATTGACGGGGGCTCGGGGCCGCCGAGACCGTCCTCGCCGCCGCAACATCTAAGAATGAATCACATTTAGATAGCTCCTGAGAGCTGGACCTGGCCGCAGGGAGGCGCAGGCTGCCACCTTCCCATTGCCGGGACTTTCCTCTCTTTCCCCGTTTTCTTCTCGGCTGGACGGCGATGGGGTTTTGTGTTCCGCTTGCCCGTCAATTCATGTCTTTCAATGAGACAACCCCCCTGCCCCCCACCCCCCACCGAACACCCACGCTGCCCCCACACGGTCCTCCCTGATCCTACTACTAACTTCCCTCCAACACACTCCCCTCGTCAGACTGTCTCGTATTTCTCCCATCTCTCCTCCCTCTATCCATCTAAATCATAGTATCATGCCTGGCCCTCCCCACCTTCACCGTAAGTTTTTCTCTATCTCTTACTGCCTTCCCTCGCCCCATCATTTACTTCCTCTCTTTTCACATCTTCCTCCTTACCTTCCCTCCGCGTCCCTTGTACCACTGTACCAAGTACTTATTTCCAGGTCCTCTTGTAGTCTCACTTCATCTTTTTTCATCCTTCTTTCTTTAAAAAAAAACCCCAACAAAACTTCTTTCTTTTCAGGCTGCCCATAGTTTCTCGCTTCCCTATATTAATCTCTTTCCTGGCCTACCCCCATGTTCTTCCTTCCTCTCCTGTCATACCTTACGTACCGTGCCTCCCTTCCCCGTCTCTCTGTCCTTGTCTCAGAACCTCTACCAACATCTACACCCTGTGTAAAGTCCCGTGGAAAGTTGATAAATCGGCAATTCAATTTATAAACATCTAACAGCAAATCTGCGGTTAGCTTGCCATGTAAGTCAGTCCTCAAAACGCGTGTTTCATTAAGGCTGTCTCATTAAGCTTGTCTCAGGGAACCTGTCTCAGGGAACCTGTCTCACTAAGCCTGTCTAATTAAGCCTGGTAATTCCCCTGCGAAAATGTTTTCATGAATCGCACACATATAGTAGTAATGCACGCATATAGTAGCAATGAAGGGTCGAATTTTTCCATATTTCCCAAATCCCATATTTTAAGTTATGTTTTTTCCAGCCATTGATAAATCAAAGTCATTTGAATATTGTTACCCATTTAATAACACTACATGGCAGACCAAGTGTAATAAATGTTTTTGATTATTCGCGGCACCGTTCTTCACTTGTGTATCAGACCTTACCTTTTTAGTATTAGAATCGGTTCCCAGTTACTCTTAAGATCTCATTACAGATACGGGGTAAGCGAGACCTCAGAGCTGACCTGCCACACCGGGACACGGGAACCGGCCCCAGCTCTTACTCGGGCACGGCACCACAACATTAATCGCCCACCACGCCGCAAAAGAAGAAATATATACCTCACATCATGGTCAGACACTGATAATCTATGTCTCTGCGGCTTTTTACAATACTTGCAAATTATTCCCCTATGTTTTTATACAATTATCGAATATTACTTTTACTTATGTTAACAATAAAATAAAGATATATCATAAATGAATATATTTTTAAATGGAAGTCCTACGTTCTTAGATTTAAATCTATTTTGTGATTCCTATGATATGAATTTATCAACTTTAGCCTACATAGGTCGAGCATTATATATCTAATTGGGATGCGTACATTAGTAATATAACGTATCTATACTACACACATGTAGGATACATATACTACACAAGTACAACACCGCATACGTGAACTACCAGATTTGTAATAAGGGATAACAGGTGGTGGACAAGACAACATGTGTGAATTATTCTATAATAATATTAATTATAACTATAGGTTTTTTAACAACTATGCGACGGAATCCATATAACTTATACGCATCTACCATTTATCATTATTACTGTTTTCTCAGATACACTGATACTTGATCTGATGCTTTTGCAGATCTATATTTCTTTATTTAATCTAGATTTATAATAGTTACTATATTAATACGTTTGTGTTATGTTATCTCATATGCGACACTGGAGAGTAAATAACTTGTATAAGTGGAAATGTACTCAAGATGACAGTGCAAAAACAAGGTGGTGTTACACCACTGCTTCAATGTAGGCGGATCTCTCAAATAAAGAAAAAAGATATGGAAAGTACCCATACAAAATGATTACATGTACAGTAATATACAGTAACACTATATCCATAGTGCAGGAACAATACTATCATGAAACATCATAAAATTTCATATGATTGTTTATATGGCGTGTATTGTTTTTACAGAAAGGTATAACAAAGCGGAACTGAGTGATATCTGTAGCGGAAGATCATAACTGATGGCATGTAAAGAATTATATAAAATTGAGTGATGTTAAGGTTTTATCCTAGCCCGTCACATGTTTTTAACTTCGTATATCACCAGTATCATCTAAATATTCTAAGGCATAACCTTGGCATACAGTCACACCATGTTAGGTCTATGTAGATTTATATGAGGATAAATCTAGTTTTAATTACACTACAGATGCAGTAGAAGCACACTACACTATGGGACGTGAGGTCAACACAAGGTGTAGGTAGGCTGAGCTATAAGTCCTGGGGACAGCGTCCGACCACGAGAGGGCGTGCAAACAGCCATCTTTCTCCGTGAGGGTCGTATCCAGGCAACGCGATGACGACTCACTATGTGCGCTGATAATGTCAAGACTGCGCCACTCTGTACACAGGCCTGCGTCTAAGCACCCTGATAGGTGAACCAGTAAAGAACCTGTGTGTAGCAACCTACGAGAAAAATATAACCTCCAAGGTCGGACGTCCTACACAACACAACTCACTGCCTCTCTTCTCTTAGCTTTAACCCTGGTCCCTATTCGTGTCATTCTCAAGTTATCCATGACCATAATATTGTACTCTGTTAGACTTTAAAAAGTTTTGGTAGAAAAGAAGTTTAGGTAGAAGCTCAGTTTAGAATTTAAAATGAAACACACGCTATTCTTATATTACAGTTAATCTGGCCCCACCAGGAGGTTCAAATATGTTGGTGTTGCTTTGTTGACAAGTCTCGTTTCCCTTGAAATCCAGCGGAAGCATCCTTCCCTAATCACATGTATTAATTATAAATGGACGTAAAAAAAAAATCAAAATATAAGGGGGCGCACTATATGACCTGTATCAAATGAGGGTAGAAAAGCTAACTTGTTGCACGTTTTTAGTTGTCGGCATCTCGTGGTATTTACTGTGGTTCTCTAGTTTACTGACGACCAGCTCGCATGTGGTACGTGTACCATAATGAGATTCTGTGGCACAAGAGAGTACCTGTGTGAGTGAAGCGCACCTTTGTTTTTCCTTTAATTAGTCTGGTCTTCTCGACAAGGTACGTATTCATAAAACACGCTTCCATGGCAATTGATCATTCTCAAGTGGTTAGCGTAACTTTTTGATGAGTTTTTGATCCCTAAACGAAGTTGCATTCGATATCATATTGCATAAGTTATATTTGTCACTGGAGCTCATTACTCACCAAAAAGGAATCTTTTTCTCGTAACTCAATATGGAAGCTTAAATTATTAGGAAAATTAATTGAAAGAGACATCGGACAAAAGAAATGGCCATAAACTGAGGTAATGGGCTTAAACTGAGGCAAATAACACAAACTAAATAACCAACTTGATCATTCATTGGATCACCTGAAGAAGTGCATTTAACATGCACGAAACGTCGTGACCTACGCTGATACCAACATGTATACCAACTGTCATCTTGGCTAATGATAAGACTTTTTCTAAAAGAATAACTGTGTCTGGTTTTTTTTGGTGAGTTTTACCTCCATTACATTGATTATTGATTATTCCACTAACTTTGCTGGCTGCCTTTCTCTGAGTACAACAACGGGTTTATATCACAAGTTTGTATCGGCTAAAATTAGAGACCCCTAAGGAGCCTAAGAAATGTTTGTCAAGAAAGGAGGTGGTAAGGGGAAGGTGTAACACAGTGCTTCACCCCTCATTATGATATGCTCAACATAAAAACAAAATAAAATCCTTCATACAAGTCACAAGGTCACCACTCCCACTAGCTCCTAAGGCCCACTAGCTCGCCACTCCCACTAGCTCCCAACACCCACTAGCTCGTCACTCCCACTAGCTCCTAACGCCACTGGCTCACAAAACCCACTAGCCGCAAACGCTCACTAGCTTGCCATGCCTACTAGCAGCACTTAAAGTAAGAAGGGCCTGAGGGTGTTTTTATCAAGAGCGCAATCATTATATATCAGGTTTCTTGTTGGTGATCAGTTGTTGGTGAAACCATCAACATGTTAGTGTAGTGTAAAGAGACAGAGTGGAGAAGATGCAAAGTACGAGTTCACTCAATACAAAGTAGGTAGAATTCACCCAGCACGCCCAGCAAAACGGAACCCTACACTGACACAGGACATATGTTATCAAGCTTTCAGTGAGGGTCCCAGTCCTATTCGGTTACTGTTGTCTGTCTATAATGATGATTCGATAGATGAACATTTGGAAAGACATCTCCGCGTCTCGAGGCCCCAGAGGTGGGAGACTGTATATAGGGCACTGTTCCCACGCTAAGTGCCTCCCACTTCCGCCTTCAAACTCCCCGAGCCATGGGCTAGAGGTCAGAGGTCGGAGGTCAAATACAATGTCCCTACTTATGAAAATATCTTTCCTGTTTACTATTCATCCCCCAGGAAATTCCCAAGAAGAAGAATCAACAGTCAATATCCACCCGACCCGACCCCCCTCAACGAGATGTATGTATACATAAACGTTTCATCCCTGAAAAAGCTGGTTACACTTTCAGCCAAGATAAAATTGTCTAGTCTAGAAAATCATTTGCCGTTTCTCTGTATGATCATTATTTGGGCACTTGTGGTGTGTGTTTTAGGATTCCATGTAGGCGATATGACACGGTTTGGTATCAGTAGGATGACCTCAGCTACACACATTCACTGATACACGTATCTACTGGCGAGCCGTCAATAGGAGCGCATTGTCTCTGATTAGGTCCAAGCCGCATTTACAATACACGGAGATCCGGTCCCGTCTCTGGCCTCACACGACCAGGGCACACAAAGCCCGGCTTCACAAAACGCGCCCACTACACACAGTGTCCAAGCGCCCAGCTGCCCGTCTATAGACAAAAGCGACGCGAAATCCTAGTACACTATATCAACGGCCGCTGTATGGCTGTAACACTTCTCTGTATAGGCCCGTTTCCATTTGCCGATTTCCCATCAGAGATCTACTGTCAGGAACCACCGACGGACTTTTGGCACTGCTGGCCCAAAATCGGTCAATGGAAACGAACCTGCTAGTCAAATGTCCCACGACATTTTCTGCCTAGATTATGCAATGTGGCACCACCTACCACTTAGTGAAAGCTTGGTCAATAAGTGAAATCTCCCCTCACTGAGTTTTAGATACCGACGCACAGTCGGTTGCACTACTGACAGACTCTCTGGGTAATACTAAAAAAAATCTCTGGAGTTTTCGTCGGCCAATGGAAAAGGGGCTTATGAGGAACAACCATGTACCTGGGTGATATTCAGAATTCTGTTCTTCGACAAAGAAACTCAATAGTCTACTTAAACAGCAAGTAAAGTGAACACAAGTTACTCAGACTAGACCGAGGGCGGCTTACTCGACCCTGATTCAAGTACATGCATTCATTTATCTGAGTGTGTTCGTCATGCTTAGTTGAGTAGCCATCATAGAAGTTTACATGAATACAGTATGGTTTTTGTATTGGAGAAAATCAAGTTGGACATTTTCAGTTCATCATATGAACATTCGGTTCTGTCTTTAAACATGAAGATTTGTGTTTTTGATGATATATGTGGACCATAATTGGCATTTCAATATTCACGTATAAAGAACAGTTTCTGATAATGCATCAGTTTTAAATTACAAAGTTCAGCCATTTGTAGATAACAGATAGTATTTCAATGATAGACATTTTCAAAGTCATAGATATAGACAGGAAGATAATATGCGAAATAATTGTAAAGGGTCTCAAGGGTAAGGCTTTTTTTTTTTTTAAAGAGGTCAGACTGCACTGAACTAAGACTACAAATGAACTCTGGCAACCATTCAGATTCAGGCTATTCAGCTATCTTTCTGTCTGATATTTTTTATATATAATATGAACCGTGTAATGCAAAGCTGCCAAGTGCCCTTTCTATGAGCGGTATATGAAACATGTTACTGCCACCACGTATCAATTGACAGGATCATGTCAAATCTCTGCACAGGTATTACCGGGAACATTCTACTTGGAAAAGACGCTATACTGTGCAAACCAACGCCCTACCGACCATGCTGGATTAACTTTACATTGACTGATAGAGAATGTCTGCATCTTGTATATGCCACTAAATGCTAGAATACACCCTTTCTTTTTTCCAATGTCAGGAATAATTTGTGGAGCCCGCTGAAGCACAGGGGCATCTCCTTGCTAAAAGGGTGGGTTACTTAGAGAGACAGGGAGGCAGGAGAGGTCCTTAGGACTCAGCCTCGTGCTGTCACCTTCACTGCTGTGGAGGTGTATGGGAGTTGAGCAGTATAGACCTGGCAGCTAACACCAGACTCGGCTTCACCTGGTTTCCTACAGGTACAACTTGTAGCCAGCTGCTCACACCTGCTCAACAAGGGACTCCTGCCCGCACACGAGTACTACTTATCTGTGCTAGAGACAGACCCACAATCACAAGTTGACAGACATATAACGAGTTGTTCTGTGTACTAATGAGAAATAGACATGAAGCATGTACTACTATTGTGCTGTTACTCTCTCCTCATACTACACATAGCATGCACTACTGCAGTGCTGTTACTATCTCCCCATACTACACATACCATGCACTACTACATTGCTGTTACTTTACCCTCATACTATACAAAGTATGTGCTACTATTGTGCCGTTACTTTCTCCCCGTACTACACATCATAGCATGCACTACTACAGTGATGTTACATTCCATCAATGTTACACACAGGAGATATTACTGCAGTACTGATACTGTTTTCTCCTTATACACATAGCAGGCATAACTCTAGTGATGTTACTTTCTCCTACCACTTACTGGAAAAAACAGACAATGAGAGCTGTCATCAATTATAGAGTGGTTGTCTCGTGAATAAACAAGGAGAGTGGGGCTGCTCCCCGGGCGTTTGATTGGGATATTGGGTCAATAATGGATGGACTGTATTGATTCTCTTACAAATAATGTCTACAGTACGGCTATGCTCTAACGCTGATGGTTGTAATAGATTATACCAGTGATGAACTTCGATCAAATGACCATTATCACCAATGAAATCACTTTGTGGAGTATCAATTCTTAGATAATTTAAATAACGCTAGTTTCTCTTATGCCTCTCGAGAGCTAAATGAATATAAATGGGAGCGTGAGCTGAGGTTATGAACGTGCCAGGACTAGAGACATAATATAGCTGATATATAAGCAACCCCCTGCAGATCACAATAACTTCTTTAGTTCGGGTATCGATTTAATAGAAAAAGCTCTGACTCACTATTATAATCGTTTCCCAGATACCGTCAATTGGTATGTGCGATATGAATTAGGCACACAGGTCAGTAACCAGTTAAAAGTGTAAAGTCAACCATAGAGTACTTCATAAAAACTAGGATACCATTGGCCTCATTCTAACTCAAGTACACTCACATAACCTCCAGTACATGGTCCCTTCATCCCCTCCTGTTACTCTCTCTCCTTTTCCAAAGTCTAGAAACCCTCTCTTTCTTCCAGTTCACCAAGAGATTTAATATTCTTGTCATTATAGTAATAAATTAAATTACCAAAGGCCCAAGCACACATTAACTGCAATAAAGAAGTCTGAAATACACATTATTACATACCTATGAGAGAGTGCGGATTCCGTTCGTCACTTAGTGACGAAATGATATTTATACGTCCCTCCGTACCACGTGACCACTGTCAAATGGCGTTTTTAATGTTTTACAGATATATGATAATAAGGAGACATCT
This sequence comes from Alentia gelatinosa, assembly GCA_950022655.1. Classification (NCBI taxonomy): domain Eukaryota; kingdom Metazoa; phylum Annelida; class Polychaeta; order Phyllodocida; family Polynoidae; genus Alentia; species Alentia gelatinosa. The sequence goes on from OX465584.1 coordinate 46,135,982, forward strand.
GTTCCGCGATATTTTCGACCGAAATACCTCTGAACAGATTCCATTCAGGCACACTAACCATATCTCCATATATCAAGGCAGGCCATAAAATACCCAGTATTATTGCCTCTTTATGAGCTAGCGTTGCAAACTGTAATGCGTGTTCCTCTACACTCTATTGATACAAGGCAATGTAACAGCGGAGGGTGACCCAAGCTCAAAAAGAGTCAGGTTCATTAACAGAATACAATAATATCATAATTTGTAATTCTATTCACATATCTATATAATACAAGGATGTCAGTTGGGCTCAGGGAAAAAAGTGGAAATATTTTTATATGGAAGGTACTGCCTAAGAGAAATTAGGAAAACATAGATAACACACCAATGTTGGCCATGGAATAGGGTTGAGGGAGTGGGGAGAGGTTAAGACCACTGTTTATTGGCGTGAAAGAGGAACTATTTACACTATCTATGTTTCTACAAGATAAATGATTTAATCAACTGGAAATGGAAACAAGGATTTCCATGGAAAAGTGGAAAACTGCCATCCCTGATAATAACACAAGCGCCAGTCACTATGCTACAAGTCAGGCATCTCCTAAGATATTAAAGTTTGGTGAGAACACATTCTGGGCGCTTTGGGGATACAACGTACACAAAATGACAAATCCGGGCCCCTTTTCTTCCACTACCGTCTGCTGTTGTTAAAACATACGGCGACAGTTTGACCTATTTTCTGTTTTCCCGCGGGATCGCAAACTGGGACATTCCTCTAAGAATATCGGCACCTGCCAGAAGCCGTCGTCTTGCCACAAGTATAACCAAACTAACGTTGTCGTCTCATCAACTACAGACCAGGCGCGATACAGGAACCACATCGACGTGTGTGTTAAGCGAATGGTGCCCAGTTAGCCAACGTTGGAGCCGTGTACAAATCCGATATCCTTCTCACGTCTATAAGTACTAGTCTCTCAATGGGATCTGCAGTTTTTAATTTCCAGTCGACCACTCGTCTCGCCTGCTCTAGAGTTATAATCTCTTATCTCAAGTTGTCAGGTCTATTGTATAGTCATAGTCTCTATTCTGAAGTTGTCTGATCTATTCTGTAGTCCTTGTTTCTATTCTGAAGTTGTCTGATCCATACTACAGTTCAAGTCTCTATTCTGAAGTTGTCTAATCTATTCCATAGTCCAAGTCTTTATTCTGCGGTTGTCTGATCTATTCTTTAGTCCTAGTCTCTATTCTAAAGTTGTCTTATCTATTCTATAGTCCTAGTCTCTATTCTAAAGTTGTCTTATCTATTCTATACTCCAAGTATCTATTCTCAAGTTATCTGATCTACTCTACAGCCCTATTTTCAGTTCACATTTGTGATCTACACATGCGATCTGTAGACACAATTCTCTGCTCTGTTCTCTTCTCTAACAACCGTCCGCTCTATTCTCTACCCGGGTCCTGCACTACAAGTCGTGCCCAAGTCGACCCTGGATGTGGGAGCGCGGTATCCTGGACCCCTGCCTCTTTATTAAACACTGCTGATTTATGCTTTCCAGTACGAGTGGCCATGACCCGAGTTAGTTTCTCTTGCATTTTTTTAGAACGTCGCTATGACATAGAACTAGAAAAATGGATAGGTACTTAGAACATACGTTCTAAGTACCTTACCACTGTACTAGTTGGGAACTCTGCCCCAAAAACACTCATATTGAGTGGGTGGTAATTGTAGGTGTGTCGATAAATAGAGTGAGAAGCTTCCGGGATAAGAGGATGATATAACCATATAAGTGTAAAACTATGATATTGTATTACGGACATGAGGTCGGATTATTTTCTCGTTTCTTAATGGCTCCATTGCAACGTTTCCCTTATCGATGCGATATGTATCTTGCAATTGCTTAGATAAAATATCCAGCGGTATCAAGTTATTCTAATATAACTATATTTTATCAATGTGTGCAGAACTACCATTGAGCTCGCTTGGTGTCTATTTTCTTCAGAATAATATTTCTTTAATGTAGAGTTCATCCCGCCAAGGAAGTTATATGAGAAGTTGTGCATCTACTAAAAGTACCAGGTATTATGTTGTAGCTTGTATCAGTCTTGCCAGCATTAAGTCCCAGGTCTCTATTAGAATAGAGCCCTCATCCCATGATACTCTTAGCACGAACTTTCTCCCTCATGAGATATTCGTGACACACACCCCCCATTACTGCATCCACATGGCAACCACAAAAATATACACAGCTAGTGCGGGGAAAGACTGCACTACAGGGGCAAAAGTCGATCGGCAGAATACGTAATAGTCTGTCAGGGATAATAACATTAGCCCCACCTCTGACAGCGACAAATGAACTGGAAGTGGGAGTAGCTGAGGCGGGTGTTAGGGGCAGGGGGTGGATGGGTGATGGATGTGGGCAGCAGGGGTCGACGGACGGGTGTTGTTATTATTGCCTCGGACTGACCTGGCACACTTCCCCATCGTGCTGTTTTGGGTCCCCTGTTGGGGCCGGGGCGATCAAGGCCAGTCCTGTATGCCACCAGTAACACCGCCACCACCACCGCCACCACATACACCATCCACCTCAGTTACCACAGACACCACGGCCTTGGAGCTACCGACTACTACTTGTGTTAACCCTCTCTACCCCATGACCCGTACATACACAGATGCTCATCACAGCCATAATCCGCCTACTATCAGGGGCAGATAAGCAGGATTCACAGGAGTGGGGAAGCACTGTATAAACCTACAGGGTTGGTGCCATACTGATTATTAGGGTTATTATCTACTGGTTACTATTACACTAGAGGTAAATACCCCTGCTCCATGACCTCTACCCAGAAAGCTGCTCATCCCACCCATCATCTACCAAATACAACTATACATGTACAAGTGTTAACTCTCTTACTCCCATGACTTCTAGAAGGAGAGCTGTTTATCCCAGCCATCATCTACCAAATACAACTACACACAAACTAGTGTCGACTCTTTAAGTCCCGTGACCTCTACACACAGAGAGCTGCTTATATGAGCCATCGGGAATTGGACGCCTTGAGCCTTTTACCGTTTGAGCCTCCTGTTAGCGCGAAAACGTGGACGCCTTGAGCCTACCCCCTGGACGCCTTGAGCCTACCTCATTTTAGTTCCAATTAGCGAGTTAGGGTTAGAAAAGGGTTGGGTAAGGGTTAGGGTTGAGTATATATGACTATAAACCAGTATAAGTACACTTTTCAAAGTTTATTACATCTAGATGTTCAAGGAAACCAAAATGGGGTAGGCTCAAGGCGTCCACAGGGTAGGCTCAAGGCGTCCACAGAAAGGCTCAAGGCGTCCAGGGCTCGAATCGACCCGGGCTCAAGGCGTCCATGACCCTGAGCCATCATCCACCGAATACAACTATACATTTACTGGTGTTCACTCTCTTAGTCCCGAGACCTCTACACACAGAGAGCTGCTTTTCCCAGCCATCATCTACCGAATAAATATACAATATTGCCATGATTTCGATCTGAGTGGCCGTATTCTCCGCGTAGTTCACGAGTATTGCGTAGCGTCAACTACAAGGAGAATACGGCCACACAGATCGAAATTATGGTAATGTTGTATTTATTACTCATTAATTTTTAGATTTAAGCAATAAATATGATCGTTAGAAAACTTTTCAACGTAATTAAGAAGTTATGTTTGGGACCACTTTCATCTCAAAAATCCGTATCCTCCTAGGAGGGTACGGAGCTCCGTATCCTCCTCAGTAGCGATCTGTAATCTCCATAGGCTTAGTATGGAGACTCCGTATCAGGTGGGTAATAAAACTATACATCTAACTGGTGTTCACTCTCTCAGTCCCGAGACCTCTACACTGAGAGCTGCATCTCCTAGACATCCTATACCGAATATGACTATGATACACATACTGGTGTTAACTTTCTCAGTCCTGTGACCTCTACACAGCTGCTTATCCGTGCCATCATCTAGCAAATATGACTATACATGCACAAGTGCTGACACTCTCAGTCCTGTGACTCTACATAGAGAGCTGCTCATCCCAGGCACCATCTACCGATACAATTATGCATGTACTGGTGTTAACTATCTCAGCCCCTTTTACACAGAGCTGCTTCTCTGAGCCATCATCTACCAAAAACAATTGTATAGGTACTGTTCTTAACTCTCTCAGTCCCGTGACCTCTACACAGACAGCTATCCAAGCTATTATCTACCGAATACAACAACAGGTATAGGATACAGAGTGTGTCAGAGTTTCATCGTCCTCTGCCAGTAAATTGGGGTGGTTCGAGTAGTGATGACGCCACTAGTGGAGAAGGTTTAGTCGAGGGTCAACTGCTACATTAATCAATTGTTGGCCGAACCCGCCACCTGGTGTTTTGTTTGGCTTCGAGGGCAAGATGGCGGCCGAGACGCTACGATCGCTATGTGCCCTCTACGTGTATCAGTGTTAACTCTATCGTTCCCACAGCCTCTATACACAGAGCCGACCATCAGGCCAGGGCTATGTTCTATCGACAACTGTTTTAAGTATCAAAGTGTTGTCGCTGAAAAACTTGCTACATGCGAGAGCTTACAATAAAGACAATTGAAAAAAAACTTCTACGCTTAAACACAAGTGAAAAGGCGACATGAGAAGGTGAGTTCTGAAAAAAAAAAACGCCCACATAGGGACACCTTGTCGCCAGGTTAATTTGACTGTTGTTATCATTCCCGCTGCGCGCCGACCTGTCAAAACGCAGACGACTTTTCTTCGCATTTACTTCTACATCAGGGACGCTGCAACAGCGACCGGCCGTCAATGATAACACAGAATACAAAATCACTTTCTTTCAGAATAGATTTACAAAAACTTCGAGAAGGCGTAGTCTATAATAAATGCGCATTTATATGCGGTCCCATGAATAAACTTGCACACGGCTGTGTAGACTATAATAAATGTACATTCAAATCGTCTAATGAAGTTTTAATGTCTTATGCCAAGAATGCGTCGAATCCACAACCCCTTAATACATTAGAAAGGTAATGGAAGTGTTACTAACAACTTCTATAATTTTCGCTGATGTACAGCATATGATCCTCACAGCGATCATGGAGTACACGGACTTCATGCACTGGATGTGTAGATCGTGTGCTGGTGAATACGTTGAGTTCTGTTGTTTTTTTCTAATTTGCGTTCTATATGATGCTATCGTTCTTCCAGCAAACAAAATAAAAGACAAGTGACCCTACACACACCTGCTTCTACTGATGTTGCCATCTCAATGAGTACCACACTCCCCACTCTGATACTTTTTCATGAAGAATAAGGTTGTATTTTGATTAACATCAACACCGTGTCGAACGTGTTCTAATAACGATATGATTGTTGACGTTTTTATCAGTGCTAATTACTTTACCCTTCAGATTAGGTCAAAGGCTTTCCAAGTCGCACAGATAATGAACGTTTAGAGCGACCGCCTATCTTGGCAAATTTCCCTCGGTAAATTAAAAAAAAAAGGAATAAAATTATCACATTTCCCCATGCCTGAAAACCTGTACTGCATGAGCCATACCATGTTCCCATATTAGTTCGCATTATGCTTTAATAACACAATTATAGGATAGTTTACATTTCAATAGTAGAAGAAACTATGAACAATGATACGTATGTATTATTTAGAAGGAGTGTGTATATTATTCAACAGGGGACGTTTACTCAACACAGGATGCATTTTCAGTCCACTTGCTGTGGTTTGTAACGCACGACGTTTCCTTTATCTTCACTCCTGATAAAGTCACTACATATTCATTCATTGTGAATATGCATTACGGGCTTTGGTTTTATACGTGTACTAGCGACTTCGTTGATTCATATTTGGCTAACGATTCCTAACTGCCGTAGTGCCCCCTAGCGGGTGAACGATAAACCATCATGATTTCGTGGTAATCATTTCGTAGGACACAGGTGTTTGAGCTGATCATTAGCGATCAGAACTATTTGGATTGACACCAGCGAAAGTTGAGATCTCATTGGTTTCTCATGAGACTAGCAGATAAAAAAAAACTACATTACTAAACTTTATTTCGGCATGGCTTGAAATAAATCATAAGAGAAATGGTACTCCTGCCAATAGATCTACAAAAAAGAAGAACATGTCCTAGATTTTCCCTCCACGAGATTCTCACTATTGTGGCCCCTCAGTCTCCAAGCCTAAGTTGAGTACACTCTTTCCTTACGTGCGGGAGACACTCCAAGCGGATGCTACCAGAATCGTAGTTTTTTTTAGATATGGTAGGTAACTATCATAAATACCTCTCCTCAATCTCGATCTAACAATCATTCTCCTCCATGGTCATTTTAGTGAGTGATGTGGCTTGTCGAATCAGAAGGTGGTCTTTTTCACTTTACAAATAGAGTCGCCAGTTTACACTTTGTGAATATGAAATATGTTCCAATGGTAGATGGTTATACTAAAGATCTAATCGCCTGAGTGAGCTAATCGTCAAGCGGGAGACTACTGTATGTAGAGTGCTGATAGCGTGAACTGTAGCAGATCGTCCTAACAACTCCCAGCCAGGCACATGCTTTGGACAAAGACTAACAAATCAACTCTGTTTCTTATATCAGATCGTGAAATAACTACACATAATGCTCTACCTGTCAAAAATGCACAATACATAGACTGATATTCAGGTTCCGGTCCGTTTTGGCCTCGAACTATCATTCAACACAGTTCCTTGGTTCAGTGATTCCAGTTCTGGTCCAACTACCCTGAGAGTGCGTTCCTATAACTAGTACAAGAGTATACCACTACCACTCCAAAGGACTAACTTATATACGCTGTCAAAATACAAATTCGCAGTTGTACAATTATGGAGATAATACTACAATTACCATCGATTCCGAAACTAAATTGCTATTTTCTACCGACTAAACTCAAATCACTGTAGTTAAAGTGGGATGGTCAGTCTTGTGTAATAAGCACATTATGGTCGCAAGTATAAATAGATATAAACTTCATTCACTATGTGAATCCAAATCTCGTAGGCAATTTCACATTGACTTCCTAACATGATTAACCCATGACAGACTGATCTAATAGAGGACAATCCTACATCGTAGAGTGACAATAAGCCCTAAGCAGCTTAGGATCTGTTGATAATCTACCCTATGCTAGGTAGGATCACCGTTGACGTTACGGAGACCTAAAGAGGATAGTACCGGCAAGAATTTGATATTGTCCTAGAGATGGATTTATATTGTAGTCGTAACTACACCTCAAAAAAGAATTCCACTTAAGCATAATCAAGTTATCTATTTAACAAAACCACTTTTCAAAACATTCTTCTCGCGAAATTCTACCACCTCTGCCACACTGGCTGCAGAGAGTGTACAGTAAAGCTGATCGTACCGTATGGTGTTTTATCTTGCCCCTGGTATTTTTTGTCCCATTGACTTAACATTGGAAATTTGTCCTCAACTCCCATAGAGTATTGGAAAGAAATGCTCAATGGAGGATGGTGTCACAAATCTTAGCCAATTAGTCAGTGATAGGGGTGAGATAAAATCTGACCCGCACTCGGTCCATAGCCACTGGAGATATGCCGTTGATTTTGGACTGCTACGTAATCTCACTCGGCTTTGCCTCATGAGAGACCACACCTCATGGCATACTGTCAGTGGCTACGGATCTCGCTGCAGTTCCTCCTTTATCCCGTGTTGGAGAGAGTGTATTTTAGTTGGTTGCGACCACGTTTTGCATTGTTGAGAGTGTATTTTCGAGTGTGTAGGCCGGCTTACCTGTGTTCGCGCTCCTCGTGCTGTGAGATGAGGTTGGAGTAGTATGTCTCCAGGGTGACTTTGGCTTTGGTGACTTTATCCACGGTGTGACTGCTGATGTGGATCTGTTCCCCCACAGTAGCCATCTTGGATCTCAGACCCTAGTTAATGACAAAGTACAATGGATCAAAAAACACGTTTATATCTATAATACAGGCCTGCCAGTACACACAAATATGTACAATGACCTCTAAGACAATAACTTGCAGCCCGGCCCATTAACTAGTTATACACTTGTATCCGGCCCATTCAGGATACTGTGTGTCCCCATAAGATGGGTTCATAACAGGGCTCCAACGATTACTGTCAAAGGTCCAACGATTACTGTCTAAGGTTAAAAAACAGTGGCTTCAGACTCATTTACCTCACCCCTGGTATCTTTTTTACCATAGACTTAACACTAGGGACTCGTGCTTAGCGCCCATGGAGTATTATAAAAATACTCAATGGGAGATGATGTCACAAATGTAAGTCAATTCGTCAGTGATAGGCGCGAGGTGAATTCTGAACCGCACTTGAGCAGTAGCCACTGAAAACACTTACAAGAATATACCGACTTGCTCGGGAATAAAGTTTGCGTTAGTGAAGAGTTATCTGATTTATTTGAGTATAATGAAGTTAGTCGTTCTTCTACCATAAGAATACACCTATCATATTTGTTCCTGGTAAAGGAAAAATAAGGAAAATAGGAAGTAACCTAAAAAGAGAAAAAAAACAGAATCCTCTTATACTTGGGTATTTACAAATTACGAGCAGTATTTTCCCTTTATCGTTTTCCACATTCCCTGTTGTCTTTAGTGCCTTGTCCTCTATTTTTCTTCGACGTTTACAGGAAGACGGCAGTTTGAATCTTCTGAGTATTCAAAATAGACGTTAATGCATTTGTAGTCGATCTGATTACTCTTGCACCACGCTTTGTAAACAAAGTTCCGGGTAAACAGAATTGCCAAGATCCCTTTACACAACATCCATTGAGTGATTCATTAATAAGAATAGCGATGACCAAGATATAAAGTTGGCGAGGGGTTTATTTGGGTTTAAGACTAGAGAAGCTTGACTCACGCCAATCTGCAGGCTTGTGAATTGGGCTATGGGCCAACTGTAGGCGAACTGAACTATTCAAACCTCCAGACTGACTGAGTGCTCGTCTGAGCTATGTGATTATAACCTATTAAGTGACTTAACTACACGTACCCTGAGATTTATCTATTCATAACAAGAGTTATCACATAGTTGTTGTTCACATTTCCAGTCTCATCAGATGCTTACTTTCTACTTATCTTATTCTTTGTCTTTGGCCCTTAATCATTTTCCTCCTGCGCATTTGCTTATGGATAAGAGTATATGGAAAATAAATAGACCTCTGAACTTTCACATGTAATCATTTCTAAATCTATCTAAACTTAGGTAAATTATTTCATATTGAAGATCGCCACTATGGGGCGAATAATGTTTGTCATTGAACTTTGTTTTTTTTTTAATTAGAAAAAAATATACATATACCCTTGCCGTCGTGATATCCCACTATAATGTTAGAAATGAAGGAATTTCAGAGTTGGAATTTATAATATGATCAATATGATACAGTGTAAAGAAATATCATTAATCTCATTCGAAATAAAGAATTTGTGAATCATATATAAGAACAAAACAAAAAACACTGTTTTATGGTAATGCTATATATTATGGCTTACGGCACGTACTTAGCTTGCAGGTCAAGTGCTTATTGCCACTTACCAACACGATACAACCCAGGTAGACAAAAGCCTACTTCACAGAGGTGCAGTAACTAAAGCACAGCAAAATGAACAGTGTTATTAATCCATATATATGCAGCGACCTTATCACTGTTACTCAAGAGGCATGTCTCATATCATTAATCAGGAACAATGTTTCTCCTCGGGCCAAACTTTCTATACACGTATAGGAAAGAGACCAGAGTGTTGTGGAAGACGTGTTCCCCCTCACGCCTGCTACACTCAACGGTAAGGCCAACAATAAGAGAATCTATTGTGTTGAACATAAGTGCGTAGTACAGATTCGTCGTCAGTACGAAACGCTTATTAGATAGGGCACACAATCTCGTGGGCCCTTTATTGAAAATTATAACCATTATAAAGTCCGCTCACGGTTTGGGGTGCAACGTCCTCTGCACAGAATCTGGACCGTGGATTAAGCTCGTTATAAGGCACGAAAGTTACTCGCATTCCCAAGTTTATATTCTTGAGTTCAATGCCTTCGTAGGTTAATGCCAATTGGCAACAGTTAGAACCAATAAAACACCCCACATGAAATAGCTTTACCCCCTGTAGCACATACTGAGACACCTATAAAATATATACATGTACCACAATGACCTGCTTCTATGACCACAACAAAAACTGGTGCTGGAGCCTGTATTTTTTCATCAACAGAAATGTCTGCAGATGTAATTTTTCTATCACCAGATAAGTCTTCCATAATCAATACTGACTTACAATGGGGTTTGAAATCATACTAAATAATCCACCCAAAGTGCTGAATTCTAACATGGACTGAGTATCAAGATCTGCAATAAAATCCACTGTCTATCCTATCGAGAGTACCAAGTACCGGAGTAGTATTTGTGATTTATGATGCATGAGTACTTGTTTTTCCACATGACACTATGAAGCCAAAACACGGCGAGATAAAGGTGGGGGCGGTGAGAGGGTCGCTTTGTTTTAGCTTTCCCGTCATCACGAGGCCCACACACGTCCATTGGAGCGGAACACCACTGAGGAGAAGGTGCAGCACAGCCTGGGTCTACTTCAGCCTGGCATTGCTGCATAATCTGTACAGGCACACGGGCTCAGTATAAGAAGCTTCCTAGATTTACAATACATATTGGTTTTGAAGACCAGGTAAGGCCCCAGACAACACACGTTTTACTAGCAGGGAAGGGAAGCAGCAGGCACACGGACAAAAATCAGCTGAAGTTTGTGTGCGTGTCGTCTTTCAGAAACATAATAACCACAATAAATGGGAAATCACATAATACTGTTTTCATCAGGTAAAAAAGGGGTGTTTCATAAACTATGTAAGGTTATGCCAATATGACCTCTCACGTATAGTTATTGACTGTCCACCAGCTATTACTAAAGATCTTCAATATCACATCATCGTAGCTTCGCGTTTCAGGAACTCGATCATTCACAGCAAATCACTGCCTATTCAGACTGACGTCTTGAAGATGGTCTTGCTACAGTGTGTATAGACCTACTTGGTCTCTTAATCTGATGAGCCTGCCCTCGTCTTGTCCTGTCTCACAATGGGGCCTAGCCTGCCCTCGCCTCACCCTGTCTGAAACTGAGGTCTAGCCTGCCCTCCTCTCGCCCTGTCTGATAATGGGGTCTAGCTTGCCCTAATCTTGCCCTGTCTGATAATGGGGTCTTGTCTGCACTCCTCTCTCCCTGTCTGATAATGGGGTCTAGCCTGCCCTCCTCTTGCCCTGTCTGATATTGAGGTCTAGCCTGCCCTCCTCTCGCCCTGTCTGATAATGGGGTCTAGCTTGCCCTAATCTTGCCCTGTCTGATAATGGGGTCTTGCCTGCACTCCTCTCTCCCTGTCTGATAATGGGGTCTTGCCTGCACTCCTCTCTCCCTGTCTGATAATGGGGTCTAGCCTGCCCTCGTCTCTACCTGTCTGATATTGAGGTCTAGCCTGCCCTCCTCTCGCCCTGTCTGATATTGGGGTCTAGCCTGCCCTCGTCTCTACCTGTCTGATATTGGGGTCTAGCCTGCCCTCCTCTCGCCCTGTCTGATAATGGGGTCTAGCCTGCCCTCCTCTCGCCCTGTCTGATATTAGGGTCTAGCCTGCCCTTCTCTCGCCCTGTCTGATATTGGGGTTTAGCCTGCCCTCCTCTCGCCCTGTCTGATATTGGGGTCTAACCTGCCCTCCTCTCGCCCTGTCTGATATTGGGGTCTAGCCTGCCCTCGTCTCTCCCTGTCTGATATCGGGGTCTAGCCTGCCCTCGTCTCTCCCTGTCTGATATCAGGGTCTAGCCTGCCCTCCTCTCTCACTGTCTGATTTGGTCTATCTGAGGGATTTACAACACATGTGTAGTTTGTTAACGTTCATGACATGCACATGTTAGGTGTACACAAGACACGAGCAACCTGCGTTTGCATGATGCAGCTGTCTGTCTGCCTGCAGTTGGCCTATTCCCCTTGCTATTTATCTAGTACCTGGTTTAGTTGTGATCCTGCTTGTACTCGGCCATACACCTCTGTGTGTAGGCTACACGAGGTAAAATGCACGTATGTTATGTACAAATCATACAATTACTAACTAAATTGTAAGGGGGAAATGTAGAAAAAAAATTGTACAATTAGTAACTAGAGACTACATGTATTTACACATTTAGATAAGTGCGTTGTAAATGGAATAAAACTGACAGAACATAGTGATGATTTTCGATTACTTTTGAATACTTGGCCCCCTATAAGCATGGACAATGCACAACGAGTCATGCAATATGGAAAACTCAGAGTTTGTCTACAGTTCATGTCTTTGCTTTTTGTTGGAGGCATTTCGAGGATCATGTTGTATTTTCAGGTGCACCTCACAATGCGTTACAGTGTACACACACCGTGCCCCACCTCACAAAACACACTCTGTGTTTGACAGTCACGACTGGTACCTGCCAGGCAATCAGGAAGCACAATCGTGACAGACGGGAACAGGCGGGCACACATCACGCCGCCTGGTGGTAGGCCTACTTACTACACCCTGGAGGATACCCAGGAGCGGAGAGCGTCTTAACCCTACCACGCCCAGTCTCTCTCTCTCAGATAGGTCACTTCTTACAGCCCTGAACGCGTGCCTCCACCTATTGACCCGGATCCCGCAGCAACAGACCGACTGACATGTATCTTCTAGTGGCAGGCGGGCCGTACCAGACTGAGCTAAGAAATGTATTCAAATCTCAGGTGAAACCATTGCTTTCTACAGTGACCTTTGTAACTGGTGTCATAACCAGGATTTAGAAGTATACAACGTAGAACTCACTTTAAAGAAAAAATATTTCACATTATATATCGAAACTAAGTTGTACAGGGACATACTTGTCAATAGTGTGACAATCTCTTTAAGTTTCGATTTCGACAAAGCGAAATTCCCTTTAGAGAGGAGGAAGGGTCGTTACAAATATAGGCGGATGGAACGTCAATCAGAGATACCTGTTGCTAATGTAAGATACCACCATCTTTTTATATCTATCCAACCACTAGGGTTCGAAACCTCACGTAAAAGTCTATTTCTTTTATCACATGAATATTTCTGAATATTTCCATAGGTTGGTATAAAGTGCTAATTCCACCAGCCCATTTTTCTTGCCTGGCAGGGTCGGGTTGTGTCTTGCAGCATTTGGCTCCATCTTGCTGGATCGTACTTAATCTTGTAAGATCATTACCCCTCTGTGTGGAGCCCCTATTATAGTGGGGCTCTTCCATGCTGTAATCTAGCCAGGCAGGCTTACATAATTCATCCCGATCTAGCGAGTCAACAGTTCAACTGAGATTGCACGTCCCGGTGGAATCGACGCTTTAACGTGTATAATTTTGTCTATTTAAAAACTGTCCACGTTAACGTCAACACAGAAACAAACCATGTCAGCACTAGAAGGGCACATGGCTGATAAATAGTGAAGCCCCGCAGAGATAAAGAGTGAAGCGGGCAGCCAAGCGGCACGGTGCGGTCAGTGACCTGTGACGACCAGTTACAGCCACTAAATTCACTCATCAGGAAAATTGGCCAAATCGTTACAACAGCCAGCATGTCCCTAAAAAATACCCCATATTCGCGTGACAGGGGAAAAAAAGGTATGTAGGTTGTGTGTGTTCTTCTTGTTGAACCAACTTTGATTTATTTGTCCCCAGAATAAACAGGAGTCACTTCTTTCTTGACTATGGGTATACTGATGACTTTATGTAACATTTTGCACGTTAAGGGTAAGATTCAGGAAAGTCAAACGTTTGGATCAGACAAGGAGAACATAGATGACTAAGTTTCACTGTTGCTCTCAATGATACTTCTTGACTGATGAGGGTCCCATAAACATATTTCCCAATTTTCCTTATGCTTCCTTGTACGGTTCTAATTTGATATAATTTCAGTCTATATCGGAATGTATTGAATATACTGTAATATATCCATCGTCATATCTAACCATTACTCTAATTTATATATGTTTCTATATATTACATACATTTTGTACACAGTTGGACCAGTTAGGTAACGGAGATGGTTCATCCCTAGGACTGCCATAGCTAATAGCCAACACAAATTAAATTTTGTTTTTTTGATATACAGATATGTAATCAGTCAAACTGTTTCTCCCCTTCTTTATTTCAATACAGCAGCTACTGTGAGTGTGACTGATACCAGTGTCAACAATATAGTTTATCACTTTAGGTCATCTCTATATGCAGCTCTGATAAGAGATATATCTATGTATTGTTATCTGCGATCAAAGAGTCTTATGCCGATGATCCCTGCACATATGTGTGTCTACGTAAGTAGGGCCAAAGTACTAAAAATAAAATTTATCCAGTTCTAGATGACTTCTCCATCCTGTTTACTTAAACTTCTTCACTCATGCAGAGGATATCGCAAAACGTTAATAAAAACTAAGATAATCCAAACCATTAGTATGATACGTCCATGATAAAATTTTAGGTTACGTTTTTTGGGGTTTATTTTCTTAATATGTCCATCCAGGGAAGAATCCTGATTACCACAAGCAGATACTTTTCAATGTCAAAGCCTAGCTTCAGGTAACATGGGATTATCCAATATCACAGCACCATGATGAACTAGCTCCATTTTCTGAACCTAACCTCTATACAAGAACTTGTCAATACATGTTGTAGTCCAATAGATAATTTTAGAGATAGTCCAGAAGAATGTAAGACAATCCTGTAGGCAAGTATGCGTTTAACCAACGTTGATAAAACGGGACAGATAGTAGACATGTTACCATCTTGTCTAGATCAATATATCAATTCATGAATAATGGTATATAAACATACATGCTTTAAGTTTCCTGGCCAGACCTTTCGTACAACTGTTCGTCAGTTTTCACGTTATTTTCCATTATTATATTATATTATCAAAGTACACATACAGTGATATAACTCCTAGAGAATGCGGTACTTTAAGGTTCATGATGTTATAGGTAAATTAGAGTTTGTTCTTCCTGGTAAGTGAAGAAAGCATGCACGTAGCACGGCAGGACACAAGACAGCTGTGGCCAGGTATCAAAGGTAATGCCCGGTCGTCCAAGGGTCAGGCACAACCTTCTATGTTTAATCACCTGAGGTTCACATGTGGCTAAAAGCGCGGCTAAAAACGTGACCCAAGACGGAGCTGTGTGTGGAGGTGGGCAGGTCCCCACCAGAGCTGGCCCTCAGACCCACCAGGCTTCTCAGCAGATGGGAGGGGAACCAGGGAGGGGGCCTCTCCACTGGTCTCTGGTGTTATTGTTTGCCAAGCCCTCTGTCCAATAGGAACGCGCATTAAGAAGCACGCCCAATAGGTCAACATTTGACTTGATTGCGCTATACATAGGTCACCTGTTGTGGGGTTGGCCAATCGCGTGACCAGACTTGTATATATCTACTGACCAATTAGTATCAATGTAGCCTAAGTTATTGATGCTCATCATTTAAGTAAAACTTTGTCATTTCACTGTTAATATGCTCTGATGTTATCCTAGACCCACCGCTGAACACAAGAGTAATAGCCAATGCATGAAAGTGGCTAAAGTGAGATGACTAATGATAACGAATCATCCTTATCATATCCAGGTAGGCGTAACTGCGGTAGTGTAATCTTGTCACCTGACATGACAAGGGGGTGTCCAGCTGTCATCAGTGAGGGTCATCATAAAAAGCTCGTTATTTGGGGGTTTTAGAACTTACCTTATGCTTACCGGTCACTTTGGCATGTTTGGTAGTGGTCACTGCGGTGGTCATGGTAGAAATGTGCTAGAACTGTGTGTGAGTCGTGTTCGAGGTATGTTTGTTGTGTCTAGGCAGCACCCTCCCTCCCACCTCAGTTCTCTACTCGGACCACGTGGCTAAGACTCACACTCTGGCCAGCAGCCAACTGCAGCCTTCCCTGACCCCGGCCACACAAGATACGTCCAGTTCAACACGACCAAAGTTCGTCAAACATACCGGAAGTGCAGCGCTGAGGTGCTGAACTTAGACTGGTTCCCTGCCACAATGAAATATGGGACAGGTAACGCCTTACGAGTAAACCACCTTGAACTGTCAGTCACGCCGGCTGTTGACGTCATTATCAGGGTTCCCTGCTATCAGAAAAAGCTGTTCTTTTAATATTTGAAAGTGTAACAACAATAATGGGTTCCAATAATGGGTTCCATTATGAGAAAGTTTTCATGTTGATGTATCTTTTTTAATGTGATATTGCATTTGATGCAGAAGTAAATATTTTGAGATATTTGTGATCACAATCCATCGTACTAATGAGGGGATATCCCAATGCTTGGCACCAGAGCGTATCGAAGGCATGCTCTCGGAGGGTAGAATGACGTCACACTAATCCCACAATGCACCAGAAAATTGGAGGCATTACACATAATGCACCAAAAAAATGGAGGGCGTTACCTGGCCTTAAGGGAACATATAGGCCAGGTTTCCAGGCTGTGCTGAACTCAGCTCGTGGGATGTCCAACACAAACCTTCCACAGGTCATGTTCACAGTGGGAATTTGGCATGGAGTTCAGCAGCCACATCACCACCCCATGTCTAAACGGGGAACTGTAGTGCCATCCATAAAGTATGTGCGCACAGTTTCTGAAATTGATGGCACCACCTGCCTAGACTGATGGCTCCACTCACAAGTCGTTTCTCTATGCTCGGGGATTCTTGCCTGTTGGTTTCAGTGATAGAAAATAAGGCAGCGCCATATTATTTTTGTATTTCCCATGGGGGTGCGCACCAAATTGTTCCATTTCCATGGAGCCATACTTTCCACAGTGAATTGAAAACCTGAAATACCCTGAAAACTCATATCCGTACTTTTATATGACTACACCTTGAACTCCTATGATAGATCAAGAGGTGCCATCAATCCAGGTAAAATGTGAGGTGGTGCCATAAGTTTAGGCAAGTGGTGCCAGTCCTGGTACAACTGAAGAGTGGTGCCATCAGTGCAGTTACCCCTCAGTGCGTATGTACTTAATGGATGGCCCCCTATCCAGATGTGATCAAATTTCCATAATCAATCCACTGACACCACAAAAGCCGTTCCTCTAAACATTCAAATTTCAATATGATACATTTACATATCTATAATTGTGTGACCTTCTCTCTGCTTCTAATAGCCAACTGCGGAATTATGATATACACATTTCGTTGTTGAAGGAGCGACTTGCCAATGTTGGCACCAAAACTTTATCGGTGATTAAGTCCAGCGGTACTCTGACCCT
This sequence comes from Alentia gelatinosa, assembly GCA_950022655.1. Classification (NCBI taxonomy): domain Eukaryota; kingdom Metazoa; phylum Annelida; class Polychaeta; order Phyllodocida; family Polynoidae; genus Alentia; species Alentia gelatinosa. Next base: position 46,153,268 of record OX465584.1, read on the forward strand.
AGCAGATACTGATTTAGTCGTATTCCTATTTATAGAATAGATTATATATCCAACATGAAGTTAGCATACAAAAGGAAATTGAAATAAGATAGGTATTTCTATAAATAAAATTCTAGTGCCTAATCTCATGGTAGGTATAATCATATCCTAAATCTATAGTAGGTATAATCTAATCCTAAATCTATATCCAGCTTGAAGTAGGGTTACAGGACAGAGTTGGGTACCAGGGCCTAACGCAACTAGATTCTGAGAGGTGTGTACATTCTAATACACGCACATACATGTATACATAATGTATAACATAGACGGGTTCGCCAAACACGGACTGGCGTGTAGGCACACAAACCGAGCACTATTAGTAATATCCATGGTGATCCTCGCGAAACAAACTTGACCCGCCGTTTTGTTGTGGCCTATATCCAGTGCCCCGGTCGAAACAATCAATCAGCAAGGTGGGTGATGGGAGTATGACAACGAGGTATTACAGATGGGTCAGTCTGTCCATATCCGCCATTCTAGCCGCTGCCTCAACCATCACGCGCCCTATACTACCTTTTTATTATATACTTCTTCTGTTGAATAGATATTTGGTTACAATTTGCAGAATAACCCAACAATGTAAGTAAAATAAATTGAGTAAATTGTGTGTACAACACTATATTCATCATTACCATTGTGAAAGGCTTTTCGTAAGTTTGGCTTAACCCTGCTACAAAGACTTGAACCTATGCTACCGTTAGCTATAGGAGTATCGTCCCTATTACACTATAGGATCGAGATGCTAATTTTCCACAGAGCTGTAAAATGAACGATGTACAGGGGCGAACACGGGCTCTAAGATTCGGGTAAATATTTTTAGTTGAAGCCTATGGTTGAATGATGAGAATACCTCCAGTTGCATCAATGATATTTCATTTGCCATGTAACCCATGCTACAGTGGAACAACGAAAAAGCTCAATCAATAAAAGAGCACTGTCTGTTTTTGGAGAGCTGTCAAGAATATAACATGATGTGGACTATGCACTGTGTATCCCAGTTATTGTTTTGTTCTACCATACCTCACTCTCAACACGCTCATAACATATCATTTCTTTGAACTCAGTGGGATTACTGTATGTTTATTCAAGTGTATACCTGTATAGCACAAAAGGAAGAATGGCTGTAGTCAGATGTTGTTGGTTCAAGAAACACAAAAGAAAACGTAATCCTGAGCACATCATCAATGCCTGTGGACAAGACGTTATCTGGGATTTCTCTTGATTCAAAATGCTTTTTTTCTCAGCCATCCTACTAAACCTCACTCAATTCTACTCGAGCTGCTCCGCCTCGACCTACGACTCAGAGTCATTGGGCGTCGGAACCAATTGCCCCAGTTAGAAATAATATCATATACCTGTGGCACTATCTCCTGCATACACCACCAAATCCTGCATATGGTGTATGTATGAATTTGCGGTTACGTGACTTGGTAAAATTACCATACAAAAAAATGCATGGTAAAATTATTGGGATATATCTGGTTGATAATTTTAGCAAGTATTTTTGACGTACAGCAAGCCAATTTCCCTATAGTGAGTATTTCCGAATAAAAATGGCCAGTAGAGGAACATACATCAGAATGCCTCATGCAAAGTCGTTCTGTAGTCGACGTCTTGTGTTGTCAATAAATATTTGTTAGAAATATTTGAATTTATGCGTGTAATATGAAACGGGTGCTCCTCGGCTTATCTTCACAGAAGGATTGGCTTGACGTGTTTTTGGCATTTTGTGGGTCTTTTGCATCTCTTTTTTTCCTACTGAAGATCTCAGATCTTATGGTCCAGCGTGAACCATTGGGGCAAAAGTAGGGTATGCTGGGGAGGCTTATTTTTCCCCAGGAAAGACTAAATACCACATAGAAAAGCCATGCGACTCTATGTCCCACAACATTTTGTGTGTGTTTTACTGTTTTTTTACCCCAAAAACATCCGCTATATTTGAAGAGCAGCGATTTTCTTTGAAATATTGATTCAAGAGTTGTTATGCATGAAATCATGCTCTCTTCCTCTTATAGGGTTAGCCTCTTCAAAACACACTTCCTCATGAACGACCACTCCTAGAACGCTCAATCATTTCAGTAAAGGCGCTCTCTTTATATTTTCAGTCCCCCTAGTATGGCAACTCTTCCTATAGTTATGCCCTCGAGTCGAGCCACTTCATTTAGTACAGGCGATCCCTCTAGCAGTGATGGCAGTTTATCTCTTTTCCAGGGAATTCCTTGTTTTTATTTTCAGTTTATACAATTCTTTTGCTTTTGTAAAACAAAGGGAATAAATTGTACCTCACTCACACTAATAAACAGTAGTCCGAACCTCCCCCACACACCAGCTCCATTCCATGAAGAATAACAACATGTCTTCCATGTTTTATCAGTCTTTCCGGGGCAATGAATTCCACAGGAAAAATATTTCCTTTCTTTTTTTCATGACCCCAACTGACACCCCTGCTCTAGTATAGTTATTTTTTCTTCCCTGTCTCTTTTGCCATACAGTCACATCTTCACTAGCTTCGTCCGAAAATATTCCAGTATAATTACTACCATAAGTATTATCTTTTCCATTTGTAGTCATTTTGAGAAGTATTGAACGTTTGGTGGCATCAAGGTGCTGTATTTTCACAAGGCTGTCTGACTCGTAGCCTCCTGAATGAGGAACGGGTCACTGGTATCTGCCGCCCGGTCTGACCACATACTGCCGGCCTCAGTCTAGACGCCACGTGTGTGTGTTGACATTATCAATCATGTCTACCCCGCTGATCAGATAACTCTGACGTAAGGTGAAAACACACTAGACCTGTGTGAACATGTAGGCTGGACGTGCACGTGGTAAACACAGCCAAACTCAAACCTCCCGCTATAGTCCCATGTTGTATGTGCGTATAGACTAATTACTTCTACATAACACAATTTATGGTTAATTTCATTTAGGTTTCATTTATCGGTATCACTTTTAATTTAATTATCAGTTCTGTAATTACACCAAACAGCAGCTGTTCGCACTGGTGTGTTTAAAGGAATCAAACTCCATACAGGTTTGCCATAGACTAAAATTGGTTAGTTGTTCATGAACTAATCTGAAAATTCCAGTTTTACTGAAAAGAGTAAATTTACACAGGCACTTTTTCATAATTCTAGTTTACCCTGACATATTCTCTGACAATTCTCTGATGTTTTCTTGATTTTTCCGTGATGTGTGGTACCCCTGCTATACCATCAGAGGAATTCCGAAAAATAAGTGCATGCCCCAAGTAATAATTCAGAAACTTTAGGGTAACAATTTAAAAATAAATCATAATTCTTTTAGATATCAAAATGTAGTAAGTGTAGTAGTTAGATTTTAGAGTTCGATGACTCTTCCAAAGTAAACTGCACTTTTTTTTTATGTCGTGATTACAAGGTTGAAGAAGATGTCCGAGGGACACACATATTGTATTATCCTAGTATACATGTTTAGGTTTGACGGGATGTACTCGCTGTAAAGGTGCTTGTCTAGCTTGGACAGGAAAATTAATCTACCACACGAAGGATACTAAACTACCCACTGGCAGAGTGATGAAAACCAGCCTATATTGGCAACGAAGTATTGTAATATGCAGTTAATAAAGAAATTCTTTTTTAAAAAAGTGTGTGTCATTTTTTCTCTTTTGCGATTTTTTTTTACTCTGGCCTGGTCAAAATAGAGTAAATACCTAATAATGACTTTGTTCTAAAGTCTATCTGGTAATAGGTTTACTGATAACGTCTTAGGCGATATGCAGTTTAAGTCTTTCCATCAATATTGATTGTAACATAAGTGGTTTTGCTATGTATGGTTTAAACTTATGAATAAATTATGTATGTATGTATGATCAAACGGGACTAATGCTATTTCTTCAAACTCTGATCTATTTTGCATTCAGTAGATTGAGTTTTAGCAACCAGGGTTTTTGGTATGCTAGTAATGAATAGAGACTGGTGTCCCTTCGTCCGAGCGCCGAGTATCGAATTCAAGTCATTCGTGCCGAGTTCTAACCTAGATTCCAAATCACAAGGTCAATGTTGCAAAGGATTGCCCTGTTTAATCTATTGTCTGTTTACACTACCATTCCACACATCTGTGTATTTATGGTAACAGGTGGTGTACCTCCATTATATCTTTAACAGTTTGGTTGCATTGGGCAATCCACACAATGCAATATTATGTATCACTGGGCAGTCATACAATGTAATAACATATAAGTGCCTCCAGACAATGTAATAACATCTGCATGAGCTCTAGTCGACTGTAACATGTGACACTGGGCAGCTACACACAATGTAGTAACATCTAAGTGTTCCAGGGAAGCTGGATACAATGTTATAGCACCTAACCGTGTTATATCTTGGTGCATCTTGTTATATCTTACAGTGTCACGATATGTTCTACATCCTTTGACGCGACACATCCCGTGCGATGATATATGTTTGTACAACACAAAACATTAAAAAAAGTCTCTTCTTCTTTAGGACTACTACATGTCCTTTTTCTCACCTAAAGTCATTTACACTAAACTAATTTGAACAAATTAAGCACATTCTAGTAACTATGCTATGAAACAATTAGGAATTGTGTTTACTGTTCAGCACCATACTGCTCACATTCCAAGCTGCCTATCCACCAGCCTACTTACATTCCAAGCTGCCTATCCACCAGCCTACTTACATTCCAAGCTGCCTATCCACCAGCCTACTTACATTCCAACCTGCCTATCCACCAGCCTACTTACATTCCAACCTACACACCCATCAGCCTGCTGACATTCCGACCTGCCTACCCACCAACCTGACTACTCACTTACCTGCATTCCCACCATCGTCTCCATCCACCTACCTGCTCACATTTCAACATGCCTACCTGCCAACTTGTCTACCCACCAACCTGCTTCCATTTTAACCTTTCTACCCACCAACCTGCCCATCCACCAACCTTCCTACTCACCAACGTACCTACACGATTGGTTTGCTAATATTTCAACATGCCCTCCCATTAACCTGCTTAATAGCTATTCTGCTACAGACCTACCAGTCTGTTCAATCATCTACCTGCCCACCCACAAACCTGCCTACCCACAAACACACCAACCTGCCTACACACCATTCTGCCCACCCACGAGCTTGCCAATCCTACCAACCTGCCTACACACCAACCTGCAAACCCTACAGTCTGCCTACCCACCAACCTGCAGACCAGACCCACCATCCTCACTACCCACCAACTTACCTAACCACCAGTGTGCTTATCTACCAGTTTGTTTACCTGCCAACCTGCCAAACCACCTACCTACTCACCAACCATCCCAACTACCCACCTGCACATCTGCCAACCTGCCTAGCCACCAACCTCTCATCATTCACTACCTATCTACAAACATGACTAACTTCAGTTCCAGCAGACTACTCACCTTGCAACAACTCTTAAATACATACTTATGCAAAGTATTGCATTTTGTTCAGAAATTTGCATATGCATGTGTATGGAAAATCAAGCCCTCAGCCCCCTGTATGCTCTTGTACGCATTTGGTCTAACCCCTCACCCCCTTGCTATATAGATACTTTATGGAGGGCCCATATGCTATCCTAGCTTGTCACATACTAGAATTATTGAAGTATATGTATGTAGATTTAGGAATATTAAATGTTTCATCACAAATTAAGTAATCGGCACAAAAATAGGATATGCTAAATAAAGGAAATATGCAGTAAACTTAACCTTTACCTGGAACAACCAAGGATGAAATCTAACCCTAACATCAATGTAGAGTAACATTAAAATATGCTGGGAAAAGTTGATAATTTTCTCCCTCATTCAAAACAGGTTATTTCCTCATTGATTCCTTAGTTTCCATATCCTTCAATAATCAAAGTTAAGTGTGGTAATCAGGTAAAGTATTATGTGATAAACTGGGATATAAAATGTCGCCACAGCAACTTAAAAATTCCCTGACCTTTCCCTGACTTCCTTACTATCAAATATTTCCATAAATTTCCCTGACCTTGAAAAGATAATTCTTTCCATGACTGCTGGCAACCCTGTCTATTCTAAACCTGTCACGGTGCAGCGCGTCTGCTGAGGTGTAGCAGAGGATTCGAGGGGCAGTGTGGAGAATTCAGAAAATGTATCTATAAATGTGGCCAAGTAGAGGCAAGGTAACAGGAGCTGACTCTAATGTGGACGCCCAAACACTTCCCACCGCCCCAGAGACCGTGCTGTATACTGCGCGACACGACGCGGGGTGGCGCTGGTAGTCGTCTGCACGTTAAAACGAGGCTGCCTCTGGTTTACTCCACTCCCGTGGGAAAATAATACTACAAACTCATCATTTTGCAGTCACTGTTATCATGGCGTTAATGGGTAAATTACCTGATTACTAATCTTTGTAGAAGTATGAAGGGGAACTGATGTTGTAACGAGCCTAGGACACTACTGAGTCAGTGAGTGCCCTAGGACGACTTCGTAATATCGGGCTTTTTCTGTGAAGAATTTATCGGTACGCTAAGTTAGTCCATGATCGGCACTGTTACTTTACACCAGACAATACTGAACCAGGAGCGTCTGGTTTAGTCTGGTCTGGTCGGGCTGGGTCTCATGGTCCGAGACATTTATCTAGTCTGGTCTGGTCAGCTTCAGGTGAAACTTCAATTAGCAAACGTGTATACTTTTCTTTTTTAGTAAACGTGTATACTTTTCTTTTTTAGCAAAAGTGTATACAAAGATAATCAGTCATCTGTAAGGTATAGTGTTTATGTGTATGCTCGTATCTCATAAGGGCTAAGTCTGTTCTAGTTTCTTGTCGCCGAAAGGTTGTTCATTTTTAATGGGTTTCAGACATACAAGCTGAACATGCCATAACAAGGGCTGGTCACGGAATGTTTTGAAAGTTATTGTGTAAGGAAATTGTTATGGACATTGCGGTCGTGTTGTGGTCGCGGAGTATTACATCCCTATTTCCGAGTCAACTGACATTAGCCTCCAGGTATACATGTAAAACCCGACTCAACGCTATGTAAGGCGACCGTCCCACCTACACAGCCTATTTACCCCGTCTGAGCCACAGGCCACAGTTATCGGCCGTCTGTCACGTCTCGGCTCCCCTGTATTCTATACCATGTCAACGCAGGTGGCCAGTGTAGCGGGCACGTCACGGATGGCCGCCTGTGCTTTCACTGTGACGGCAGGACGTCTCTTAATAAGCGCTATCATTGCTGACCCGTCACTCTATGACCTGCCCAGTACATTGGATGGAAGCTTAACTGATAATTAAGCCGCACCCCTTCTTTTCTAGAAATAACATGCCTAGATGTTATCTTTGAGCTCCAACTGAGGAATGGTAATGATATGTGTATAACCATCTTAGTACTATATATCGAGCACCATGGCGCTTACAATGCTCACTGCTATTCTACAGCCTTGTCGCAATCTATTACAAGTATTGATGGGCTGCTTGTAAACTGTAAGCGGTATTAAATTTTGCTTCTTAATTGATATTAAAAAGATCATGTTGAGCATAGGGAAAATTCAGAATTCGAAAATATTATTTCTTTTTCAAGATTTCGTTTTAGAAATTGTAAAAATCATGATTCCCGAAGCGTAAATATATATGACTACAAAGCCATTCCAATTGTCCTACCTGTACAAGTAGAAATAGTTTTCTCACGAAATTCTCTGCTCTTTGAGAGTGTTTTCATGAAATCAAGGAAAATGTCATTTCAATAAGAAAACCCACGGCCTCTGAGGTCGCCTAACCTTTGCGTATTTCCCTCAGCAACCAGAGAAAGGTTGAGCAATCCTGAGTGTGCCGGATCAGAGAGGCAACAGAGCAGGCCTTGTTCCCTGCTACGTTTCTGCTACAAAACTTGTGTTCTACAACAAACTGAGGGGAGGTTGTGAAACGAGGCCAGCAGCACGTTGTGGGCCCACCCCCACCCTGCCGAGCCAGCACCAGCTTCTTCACCTCTGTGCCAGTGACCTCTGACCCCGCGATCCGCGGCGCACACTGGAGCTCAAGGTGGTGGTGGCGGGGTTAGGGACGGCACGGGGCGGTCGTGAGGCGAGTGACTGCAAGCCGTTCACTGCCACTGTGCCACGCCTAATAAAGAAGAGATGAATAACATCAGGGTTGCCATTCAAAGGGCACGGATTTCCTGAATCCCTTCTTCATTTGGAGATATTTGCCATTCGGATGAATGTGAGGCTGGCTTCCTTGGTTACTCAGTGGACTTTGACAAACACATACCTAGCGACTTATCCTTTATGATATGCCTATACTAACACAGCAACACGTTGATTCTTCCTGATCACACCTTTGACCAACGGTTCAGTTGGGTCGGTCAGAATCGGTGAACTTTATGTCACCGATTTGTAGAGGAAATCGAGCCGATATAGGTCTGAAAACAGTTTTCCGACACCTTATATAGAACAACATTGAATGTGAGTCAAATTGGGAATGAGACACTGGAATGTGGAGACTTGTCTAAAGGGACACATGCACACTGGCTGTCACTTACCTCTACTGTCTGAAGGAAAATCATGTCATCACATATCATCCCATATCATCAACATTTATTTCTATCAATACTTGTTAGCATTATTACCAATAATACTAGTTGTTTCATATGGCTAAAGTGTGGACATATTCGTTTGATAAGCATTGCGCCGATGTCGCCTAATAAGGTAGGCTCATTGAAAATCAAATGTACATTTGAATGTGCCTAAAACAAAACAAAAACAAAACAAAACAAAAAAAGACAAAAAAAAAAGAAGTTATCAAACTCTACGTTATTGTCTAACAAGGCCTGTCACACAGCCCAGGGCCCATCTAGGCCCGGCTACCGTCGCTCTCTTTGATCCCAATCGGGTCGTTTTACGAGATTATAAAAGGAGTAGGTATGATCAGGAAGAATTGCCATATCAATATATGAGGGTGTAAAGCCTATAAGACACCGAATTTTTTCCCCGATTCATCCCGACCATCGGCTCGGTGAGAGTCGGGAATAAAATGTCGATGTCTTATACCTATAAGACACCGACACGATGACTCTTCCCGACGACACCTCCTGCCTTTATAACCTCGTAAAACAACCCGATTGAGATAAAAAAAAAGAGCGGCCGGGTGCCGGGCCCGGCTGGGCCGCGGGCCGGGTGATAAGTATATATAGGTAATAATGCAAAGTTTAATAACTTCTGGTCTATTTAAAATATCAGAAAACTGTTTTCAGACCTATGATCGCTTGTTTCTCCCCTACACATCGATATAAGACACTTGTAAATCGGAATGAGGGATAGATGACAACGCTTTTTAAATGGCATGCTCAGAATCGGTAACAATCGGGGAAAGTGCGTACACCGGAATCTTAAGGTCGGGCAGAGTCGGTCATATCTGACATGGTAGTAATGCCCGACTCGTCGGGAAAAGCAATAAAATCGGGTCAGTGAAGTGTGTACAACGACCCGATTGATGCAGATAGTCACAGACCCGACGGATCCGTCGGGCAAAGGTAGAATCGGGCACAGTGGTCGGATCGGTGTCTTATAGGCTTTAGACAGCATCATTATTGTTACCGATCATCGGATCGGTGAGAATCGGTGGTAGATGTCGCTGTCTTATGGACTTTAACATCAGAGAATTCCTGTGCAAGATAAGCCTATTTACACATAGTTGAAGTGTTCCTTACTCCACGTTCTAGAATTGAATGTTTACACATCATAAGTCTAATCAAGATTATTATAGAATAAAATGGTTAGGGTCTATCACGAGCAAGTATATTCAAACCAACCAAGGGCAGGTCATAGGATGATCAGTACAAGGCAATAGCCTACATATTCTCACGTTGTGTATAATTATCAGCGATACAGGTATACTGATGCAGAGAAAGAATCCATAACGGCTGTCATGAAACTATTCTCAGTTCTACTCATATGTTGCCACACCCTGTGTTACCTCGAGTTACACTACTGTACGTCTAGGCGACTGGAAGCAATGAACGATCCATTTGTGTATATGGTATGTTCCTTCTGTGTCGTAAGGTACTACAGGCGATAGGTTATCCACCTATTCATCCAACTCCTACATATAAACCAGCAAAGCCATTTGCAGGCAATAAGCCATTCAACCCTTTGAATAATCCGACCAACTTATCTGGTCCCATCAATCCATCCAACCCACGAAGAAACCCACCCAGCCATCTGCCACATACCAATCCAACTCTATGTATAAACCAGCAAAGCCATTTACCACCCACCTAATCAGTCCCACGCTATGTATATTCCAGCCTAACCCTCCACCATTTCACTTAACCCTACATACAAGTGTTGCTACAGGAGGAATTCCATTTACATGATTTAGTGACGATCATGTTTGTGGCACGTTCAGCCCAAGTTCCCGTCCTGCTCTTCTCTCGTTCATGGCTTTAAGCCTATCTACCCGATGTATATGTGGTCATTCTCCTTACACAATTAGGACATGGCCACCTCTTCTTGTGCCACTCACAGCAATATCACTGCTACGTTTGTGTAAATGGAATTCTACTTTAAGCCATGCACCATCCACAAATACTGCCAATCAGATGTATAAACAGGGCAAAGCATCAGCCATCCAACGGTTTCTATAAACAATAAAGCCATGCATTCATCCATCAATCCATCCAACCTGCCAAATCAATATACCTAACGTTATGTACAAACACATCCACATCACCCACCCACCTAGCAATACGTATAAACACTGCCACAGGGGCGAAAGTCAGAATGGAGGAAAAAAACAGGAAATTTGAGACGATTCTAAAGAAATAATTTATAACATTATTTTGGAACAGAATGGCTATGCATCGATATAAATTCTAACAATGCGAGTGTTGCCGATCTATACGAAATGTCGGAATTCCATTATTCGTGGGAAAACTTATTATAACAATGCGAGTGTTGCCGATCTATACGAAATGTCGGAATCCCATTATTTGTGGGAAAACTTAGATCCCCGCAGCCAGGTCATCCAGCTTTTTTCTCAACGCATCTAATCATCCAGGGATGTTGGTTGAGGTTATGATGAAAGTGGATATATTTTCCATGTGTAATTTACTGCTTCCGAGATATTGAGAAGAACATTGTCGTTGGCCATAGACACGGGGCTGGGGTATGTGGGGAGGTTTGAAGCACTGATTATTGGTGTGGATGACGCTCAATTTTACGCCAAAGTGTTATACTTTGAAAATGAAAACAAGGATTTCCTCAGAAAAGTGGAAATCTGCCATCTTTGTGAATCAACCCGTCCAAGAAACGTATGCGTCTAATGGCATTGGCGAGCACGGCTGGCAGGGGTTGAGTCCAACCACAAAGCCGCCATCAAGCGAACTTAATCTAGCCGTGGATCAACCGCCATGTCTAACTAGCTTCATCCTCAGTGCCCGTTACTAAGGGCGCTCCCCCCTCGTTGATGTTGCTAGGCAACACGTCACACGGTTCAGACTGCTGAGTCACTCCGAGACGGGGGTGCGGGGTAAAGACAAAAGGGGCACAGCACTGCGGGGTCATTAACTCCACACCCACTAGACGGGGGTGACTAGAGATTTGCATGTGGCGTATGTGCAAAAAGCGTGCATGCTGCAGTTTGTGGGGGTCCTGTGGACTAGACGGTAACGCACGTGTATTGACCATGCCTGGAACTTGTCGTCATTCGACACGAATATTTACCGCTAGATAACACCTAAATAACAGCCAACACTGAAACAATTTCAAAATTGTCTAAATACGTTACAGTTTTAATCTGCGCTAGATTGGTTTGTGCTGTCGTCCACATGTAAAAATGAAATATTAAGTGCTTTTAGAGTCGTGTAATCAGTCAAATCTGAGTTGCGTTTCTGAATTTAGTAGGTCAAGAAATTGGGACACTTGTTTTTTTTTTATCATGACTGCTGGTTCGGGCTACAAATAGACCCCAACATCCTGGACTAGGATGTATTTACTTTGTCCATCAGCTCTGACTGACCGTGTTAATCTCATCCTGGTCGTCCAGATACAGATAGATAAGCCAATGCGAAATGAGTTAATGCACTTCCGTCAGATGGTGACATGTCAGGGGAAAAAACATGTGGTTGAATATTTACATGTCTGGATTAAAACAGCCGTCGGTATTGGACCACAGCCAAATTATCCACATCTATGAATGAAAATGACACGACTGAAACACAACGTGAGTTTATTAACCAGCTTCACCTACAAATCTCTTCAATTCATCACCAGCGAAAAGAGCAATTAAGTTCAGTTTAAATGAGATATAATAACTATAGGCATATGAAAACGGCCATTATGAGGTTTAGTTTCTTTGTACATAGTCTAGAATTCACTGTGAACTGATGTGACAGTCATTCTTCGACCATGTCCCGTTTAACGTACCCACGTGACCTAACCACGTGGTCTACCAGGTCGAGTGGTCGCCGCAGGGAGACGGACCCCCAAACTACGGCCATAGACCACTGTTGTCATGGTAACCGTACGAGTTTTAGCCTCCGGTCTCGTGACGTCATAATGAGCTCTGGTTAACTCGATCCAAATCGGTTGTTCATTAGACTATATTCAGGACCGTCTGGTAATTCCCCAAGGTTATGCAACTAAGGTGTACATTATAATCTATCCAGGACCTTCTGGCATACGGACGTGCTACAAAACCCAACACACTAATAGCTGTCTATACTCCATCCAGGGCTTTCTGTTAACATTTCTACTGACAGCAATGATTCATACTCCATCCAGGATTCTCTGTTAGTAATGTGCCATATAGTTAAGTTCCCCATTTTCTGCAACTCAGTAACTCAACCCAGAAATGGTGCTCTTCTTTTAGTCATATTTTAAGGAAATACATGTTTTTGTTTCTACATTCTCTTAAGTAGATGGTGTCACTGGACAGAATGCAGGCAGACTTGGAACGAGTCAATTGTTAAGGACGGATCTACAGCTGGTGAAGCGAATGAGGCTGTGTCTGAGTGGTCTAATAATACCACGGTTGTGCGACAAGTCGTAGGTCACAGAAATCCGTGTTATTGTTTAAACAATAAAATCACTATATCGCTATTGTGTTCCGACGACCAATTCCCTCAGCCGCGCTGAATGCTACTGGGTTATGTAAATAAGGTCTTTACATTAAGTCAAAACGCACAATAGTTAACACATCAGTGTGTACTTGCACAAGCATGTGATAGGGTATCAATTCTTATGGTTTGTTTGTTCGTTTGGGTAGTTCAACATACAATTTGTTCAATTAGACTTGGGTCAGTACATGCACCTCATTCATGCATACAGAGAACTCCTGCTTGTGGTTATATAACGGAATGTTTGTAGTTGTTAGAGGCTGAACATATCATTTTAAAATAGACCATATATTCTTTAAGTTAATCACTTTTAATTTGCAGGGATTTCGAATATCTTTTTAAAGTTCAATGAAATAGTACCCTTGCTATCTTCAATCTGTAATATCTCCTGAAGAAGGTCTACGATGAGACCGTTTTATCAATTATTTCATGCTATGGTTATTTATAACGGGCGTGAGTTATATCAGGTATAAGGTACAGACATGGATGACATCAACAGGCTTTTAGGACTTGAGATTGCATACCACAAATTCACATAAGGACTGCTAGTGGTAGTAAAATGTAGGTTTTTATGGGTGTCACTGAAAGTGCAGACAAGCTTGCAACCGTGGTTTCTACAGTACCACAGTGTTTTTCACACATTGGGTTCTCACCTCCTAGGTGTGAAAGATGCGGGGGTCACACACCTGACCATATGCCAGCTGGATGTAAGCGTGTATACCACTACACCCTTCGAGCCTCAAATAGCCGTTTGGGAACAACTGCATATATGTATCTATCAAAGTTGACAAATTCGGAAAGTTGGAAATCGTGAGCGGGTACGTGCCATGCCAGTTGATGAGTGGGAGAGGGTGTCGTAGATGGAAGTCTATGAACTATTACTCATCAATACCTAAATCCAATATTCGATTAGTAGAACCCAGGAGTAGTTCATGTTACACGCAGGGAGTATTGTCCTACACTTCCTGGCTCCGAGGTCCTGGCGACCCAAGACAACCTGCCTGGAACCCAAACGAAGAACCGTGGCGATTCATTCAGAAATGTCTAATTCGCCATAGGGGGTGGGCAGGGCGTGTATGGTAGAAAGGCCAGGGATCTTTGCCCATGTTCATACAGACAGGATCATTGTTCTGGCCAAGGCTTGGCAGTCACTGTATATAAGCTTTGTGGAATATTCTGATGGTGAGGACACTTGGTAAGGTCATTCACATTGAACCACGATAAAAGTCCCTACTTTAATAAAGCAATTGTAGAGAAAGCTAATAAAACAGTATAAATTAATTCAACTTAATCGTAACTAACTTTAGCATGCAAAGAAAAACTCCCCCTATACATATACCATCCACAACCCAACCCATGAAAGGCACTTCAATAATCTCATAAATGGGCAATTTAAATATTGGCATAGGCCCCATAGCCCTTACACCAAGGCTGTAAAAGATCTGTAGCTAGAGCTTTAACGCCGCCTACAGTCGCCATTACGGGATAAAACCTCAGGTCAATATTGTAGACACGGCTCACTTCAACATGAACGACATTTCTATCCGAAGGCAATGCAAGTATTTTGCCATATGATTTTCTGAAAACCCAAATTAGGCTTGAAGGGCCAACAAGAATGAATTGATTCAAGTATATTCCCATGTACATTTGTATCATATGCTTATATGTAAACCATAATATACAGTCAGTCCAACATATGCAATTTGTTTTGAGGAGCATCAAAGAAACTAACGAAATAACATAGATTTCTGCACGTGAAGCGATTCTTTGGTGACATAGTACATCAGCAAATACAGTACGTAAATTCATTACTATCTCTACGAATATACTGTTCACTATACCACTGGACCAGCAAAAGTTTTTGAATCAATTACTACACATTTCACCACTATACACTTCACTTAAACCTAACATAACGTCAATTTATCGCAAAGTTTACCAACAACTTGGCTGTGGGCATGCTATGAAAAAGGCAGACAGATCGATGTAAACTGAACAGCAGTAGTTTAATTTGTCTGAGAGCCTTTTCCTACCACATGAAGTCAAACAAACACTTAGCTCCACCATTTATAATAAACGCAAATTCCTGTATAATTCTTTAAATTAATGGGAACTTGAGGTTTAGTCGTTTATATATTCTACACGTATTTAACAATTAACAGAAGAAACGTAATTGGCGCATGCCTGTATTTAGTAAGAATGCCATCAATACACACATATATGAAGAGAAAGTCTAAGCAAAATATGTATAACATATATGGCACCAATAACAACGCTTAGCTCTGACGTCATATTTGGATCCTGTCTCTATAGCTAGTAGACGTTTTATTTCTGAAGAAGAAATCATACCAAGTTCACATTCCTTAGAAATTTCATACTTGTAGAGCAGACCTGGTTTGGAAGACCTTTAGAATTAATTAATAATGTACCATATATATCTAGTTTTCAATAAATGTATCGACAAATCACTAGACATTACGGAATGGTGAAAAGTCGTTTTATTGAGTTAATCAAATAACTTACAAACATATAATCTTGTGTAGAAATACCTGAATGATTATGGAGAAATATAACGTCCACAAGTTCACTACACTGACATGCCTTGTAAGAATCCAAAAAGAGTCCGCCATATACGTTGTACTCCACACATAAACTGCTAAAATATTAATAACTCCAAAGAAGTCTACCTGATGTGGAAGCCTGGCTGTGCAATAGGTTAATAAAAAAGACAAAACGAATGTATAACCTGTCTTAGTGGCATATGATATTATGAAGTCATACAGAATCTAGGATTAGCCACCTAGGAAAGATGTCATGAAGTTCATAGAGAGAAATATGGGACAGATTATCGTCAACGTTGTATTCTTAAATCAGTCAGCACCTCAGCTAACCTTGTAGTGTCACTGAAGGTACTGTTTATAAACAGAAACCTGGGGATACCTCACAATGATAGTATGTGTACAGGCATCCAATGACTCTGCTACTGCTACTGTGTAGGAAGGCCCATAGGAAGTAGTACAAGTAGTAGTCATCAACGGCATCACTACACAGAAAACAACAACAATGACACTGAGTTACAGTTGTAAATTACCAATTTTTGGTCCAACTATTTGTAGCATCGATGATCACAAGGAAGGAGAAATGGGCAAGTGTCAATGAAATTCGTAGATTTTCCCTAAATATATACTCAATCAGAAACATATTGACATGACTTCGTAACTTTTATAGGTGGCAGTGTGTCAGGCATTGCTGCTGGACCGCCGTTTTTACCAGACACTGAGGGCTGAAGCATATCGAGATGGTAAACAAAAGGATGTCCATCCCAACAACACTGTTGAAATACAACACTAGCTAGAGGAAGGGCATGATAGTGCCAACCACGGCATGCTAAAATCAAGGTGATGTTCTGGGTTCGATAGTGTGCAGCGGACCAAATAGGAACTTGACCTTACATTACGACGAGTGATGTGATGGCCTAGCGGCCAGCGCACTGTAACTGTCTCAGTCAGTGTCTGAGGTTTTGTCAGTGATCGAGACAAGGACAAATCTATGCAAGCTGTCAGTCACTCAAACAAAGTGAATACACGTAATCTACCTACCTTGGCCCTTTTAAACTTGTTCCTGAGCTTCAAAATATTGGAACCGTTCCGTACACCCAACATAAAAATGAAAGGAAATAAAAACAACCTATATTCATGCACGTCAACTTGGCTCGTGGCCTGACAACTACGACCTGACAACTACCTAGTTTGAGAAAATTCCGCCATAGTAAATAGTTCTATTTTCTATATATTTCTAATAATCGATAAATATACCATTCAAAGAATTAAAACAAATTGATGTTTCCTATAAAAGTGTATATTTATCATAACTATTAAGATAAAGAAGATCTACAAAGTTAAACTACTTCACGTACTTGTGAGTATGAATATCCCGTACCCTAGAACTACTTTATAGAGCAATCAGCTGATCCTAACGAAAACCTAATACCCCAGAATATTATGATAGCCAAAATTAAATTAGACAAATATGCCACAGAATCACAAAAGACGGTATGGATTGTTTTAACATAAGATAAGAAAACCTCATCTTGTTCTCATATCCCGTTGTGGCGAACGTTCATATGAGACTTCCGGTTTCAACAAACCGACTTCCGGTACAGAGACGAAATCGGTTTTTGTTCGGTCTGTTCTCATTTGGAAGTTGTTTATATCGCAAAATGGCTTCATTTGGGAGTGACCAAGGGTTGCGAGGGTTAAAGCGCCCCTATGAAGATGATGACGATGATATTCCTGATTTAGATTCCCTTGATCCCCGAAACCACTCGCCGGTGAGTGTCAGCAACACAGCACCCGTGAGTCTGACAGCAAATTCCCCCGAGAGTGATCGGTTTGGCACAGATTCACCATCAAAATCCAGCTCGGCTGGAGAAGGAGGTATCATTTCAGCTTCTAGCTTGGAACAGGTTAGTGGCTTTGAAAGATATACGGAAAGTCTGAACAAGCTACCAGCAATGACAGCAGATTTATCACATCCCAAAACAAGTACAGAATCTAACGCTCCCTCTACTACTGCTACAACCACGAGTAGTATGCCTGATAATGATACTGGTCCGACCCCAAGTAGTAGTGGAATTTCAACTTCAAGTAGTATCGCCACAACATCTGCCTCTAGCATTGGAGACATTGGCGTAACACTTCCTACCACAACAGCATCAGTTTTGACACAACAAGCGAAATATGAACCCAAGGCTTCTGACTCTGGCAGTGATAGTGACGAAAAAAAATTAGTGGACATTGAGACTTGTTCAACGTCTTCATCGCCCACCAAGTCACCTAAAAAGCAAACCGAAGAACAAAAAGACAAGAAAATTTTAGACGAAAAGAATGAGGATGATGACAGTGGTGCACAGAAAAGTAAAAGAGAGAGACAAGAAGAAGAGCGGCTTCGGATGCAGTAAGAGTTATTGTAACTTTGATGACGATTTTCTCTTTGTAGATTTATCTCGCAATATCATAAGATCAAATCGTTATATAATGACAACGTATTCTTTATCATTGGATAACTCAGTATGTGAGCGTAATACATTGATGATACCCGTGTATATCCTTTTCAGAGAAATAACAACGATTTCATCATATTCTATGGTATCCCAGCTCCAATTTGATGTATCATACATGTATATCACCTGAATGATACTTTAGATATACCTTAGATAAGACAGGAACACTGAAACTGCATACACATTAATACATTGGCAGACCCAGCAGTTATATGTTTATCTTTTTCCTATCTAAAACCAAGATAATTATCAACTATATAGTTTAGACATCCCAGACTTTTTGATACAATATCCTTGTTTGTTCCAACAATTTAATCTGTCAAAAAACAACACTCCAGCAATCACACTCACCGTTCACACTTTAGGTGTGATTGCTGTCTCTATATGAATCCCGCTGGAATCGCGGTGTTTGTCCGAGCGGCCGCGTTACTAGACAGTGGGCCGTTAGGCGGCGCTGAACGGCAACACCTGTATTGGAAGTAATTCAAATATATCAAACAATGATCCTATATATTGCAAAATGGTAGTTTTTCCTCTCTTTAATGGAAATCTTTGTTTCCATATTTAGCTCATTACATTTTTTTTGTGTGAAACAAAGAGAATAAGTTGACCCCAATAAAAAGGGTTCAAACATCCCTCCACACCAAACCATTTTCCATGGCCAATAAGGATGTGTATTCCATATTGTCTGTCTCTCTGGAGCAGTAAATTCCACATGAAAAACATTTTTTCATGACCCCAACTGACATCCCTGATATTGTCTTTTATTTAGGGTTCTCGTTTCAAACTTTTCTGAAGACCAACTCAACCGATATGAAATGTTTCGCCGAGCTGCATTCCCCAAGGCTGCAATTAAACGGGTGAGTTGTAATAATCGGCGAATTTACCCAAGATGGTCGTCCCTATGGTATACTCGGGTTTCCGGCATGTTTCCAATACTTAGTCAATCAATTAGTATGGCTCTTATATTTCAATACAATGCTACAATACAATACTCCCAAAACTAGGATGAATACTATACCTGTAATGAAATGTTATGGGCTATAGAGTGCCTCCGTTTCTTGTTTCTAAATATATCCTAATTGTTTTCTGGCTCGATCACTCTATCATTTTCGTATTATTGATCATATAAATGAAAATGTTCTGGATGATCTATACCACTGAACGTGAATAAAGCTTCTGAAAATGAGTCAATTGTATGATAGCTCGTTGGTACCGCAATATGCAATTTCTAAACTAGTTACCACAAAGGTTCGCCATAAGCACCTTTAGCAACAACCTCGGGGAATTATATACTCGTTTTGTTTGCAGTTGTAGATTGATTTTGTTTTCTGAAGGACTTTACTTTATTTTGAATAGAAACCAAAAAGAAATCGCATGTTCTGCTAATTGAATAGCTTTTGCTGACTAGAATACACAGCTTTCTCCCCCAGGTACGGCTCCAGTGCTGACTGCTCCCCATCGTCATTGGGCGCGGTCAGGGCTGCTGTATCATGAGCAGGTCATACTCAAGAGCTGTAAACCCATGATCCCAGACCGAAAGTTCGGAAAGTTTGGACATAATTTCAGCACCAGAATGTGATGCATATTCATAGCCTCGACTCTTGTCTTCAATTACCTTCAACAGTTCGTTAACCGCAGTATTCAGCAGATAGTTGACGAGCTATCAACATTGCATACATAGCCCAAGATGCCAGAGATCATCCAGTTCTGCACAACCATGTTCAATGCACCCCCTATCAAATGAACAGGGAACTTGCCTAGCATGTTAATCCAGCCAATGTCCACCAGATGACATGGCTGTCTCGTAGCTACACCTGCACCGGTCAACTGCCCGAGTCAATGGAAGGGGTCGCTAGTAGCCCGCACATGCCCCGTGTGGTCGCTTGCTGGCTAGAATACCATGGGTCAGTGGAAGAGCTCTGAGAAATTGTACACTTTCAGTCGCCCTGGTGCCGGGCAGTCCAGCCAACTGGACGGCCTGCTGAAGGCCTGTATAATGCCTATCTGGTGGAATACTCGCTTTATAGTACCATTTCATGAATTCACTCTTATATATCTCATTCACTACACAGAGAACCAATTGCTAAGTCATCACCAATGTACAACTTAGAGATCATTAAAGTTACTGTCAAACATCCTTTAGTCAAATTGATTTGCACATTCATTTACTCACCAAACTTTCTTTGACCCTTCAATCACCTACTCACACATTTAATAAAAAAATATCTACCCTCCCTCTTGCTACCGAACAGGGCCAACCTGGCATGAACTTTGCCGCCGAAAGATATGTAACTACTCCACCAGGCTGATTAAACCCAGAACAGTAACACATTTTTCTCAACAAAAAGACCTAAACCCCGCAGGGAATTTGGAACTAGGTTGAACAAAATTTAAAAAAGAATAGTAACTCATCCCCTAAATTACCACACCTGAACGATTGGTCACTTCCAAATAGTAGTTTACCCACTGACAATTCACTTAATAACCACTCTACCATTCAATCCTCCATCTCACTCTTCCACATAGAGAATCATCCATGCAAGATATTTATTCTTATCTCGTCATTATTTTTTCCAGTTGATGCAGAGCATTACCGGAGCAACGGTTTCACATAATATAGTGATTGCTATGTCCGGAATAGCTAAAGTTTTTGTTGGAGAAGTTGTTGAAACAGGTAACTAAGTTTTCTTATAGCGTTCACAAATATTTATGAATATTTATCGATGTAGATAGACGTTCAATTAGACCATGCAACTGAAAATGACTTGCGCACCCACACTGGGAAAGCATCCACCAAAAAAATCCACAAGAAGGGGGGAATTTTTTCTATTCTTATTATGAATACTTGACGAAATGATGTAGTAAGTAGTATCCCTTGTATTTTTAAAAGATTTGTATGGGTTAGATTTACATATATTTTACTTGATTTTTTCGGCAATATTACGTAGATTAAATTTTACACAATGTACTGGGTTGATGTTAAGACGTAGAGATAAATATTTTTATGATGTACACTGTATTATATTGTAGCACTGGACGTGACAGAAAAACTAGGGGAGACTGGCCCTCTTCAACCCAAACACCTTCGGGAAGCCGTGCGCATCTTGAAACACCGAAACAGTATTCCCAATACGAAATACAAAAATAAGAAACTTTTCAAATAACGCGCGTTTTTCATTGTTTATAACTTATTTCTGTGTAGTTTAAACACATAACCGTCATGCCTGATAATGGGAACTCTATGGATGCACTAATTCAGTTCACGAATTGTTTTATGTATATATGTACATTGATGATGAATAAAATATAATGGTATTACATGGATTATGTTTTGAGTTACTATGAAAGTAAACGTAGAAATACGTCTGTGTTATTTTATCAGTTCCTGGTACTTGATACAAAGTGATGTCCTCAGCCTTGGACATAACAGCTGGAAGTAAATGGAAAGCTGAGTCCCCCGTCCTATCGTCTACCCGAAAGCATTCAACACTGGGCGGCCTTAGGGTCAATGTAAAATATAAAAATGAGCGTCTGAAACGGGCAGAAAACTTTGTAACCTGCAGTGGAATTTATATATCGACTATTACTATTTACCTACTGGCGTTAGTAGACGCTGCTATCCATGCAGTAAGAAGTTATTGCACAAATGATCAGTTCATAGTGTTAACGATCGGATAATGAGAAAAAACAGGCTTCTCGGTTCCAGTATTGGCAATGCTAGAGTGGCATTATTAAGTAAGGTCCTCTGGGGTTGGAGAGTAGGATGATGTCAATCACTAACATTAGGGAAGGCTTCACACCAAAGTTTGAAAGGTAGAGGTGAAACCTATGTTAAGCGGGTGTTCCACCAACCAGGTGCTAGCCCCGGCGAGAGGCCGCACAGGGTCACCAGCAGATTTGGCCCATCGCTAGTGATGATCGACTCAGTGGAACAACACGGAAGGGCCCCGATGGCAGTGCCGGTTCTCACCTTAGGTAGAAAATACTGCTGCCAGGTGGGCCGGTGGCGGTCTGAAAAGCACCAGTCTGATCTAGGGCCCTTAAACCCCACTCCTCCACCAACCAGGTGGCGTAAAATGTATGAGACCATGTCCACACAAACTCGTTCAGTGTTCCCTTCAAAAGGATCGCCGGAAATAAGCTGATTAAATGGCTTTTGCCGCCTCTGAGCCACAGCAAGTCCGTAGGTTTTATGGGAGTCCGCCTCTAGTGTTGACTGCTTCCCCACCTAAACCTCAACGATTGCCCGGCTTGGTGGAAATGGTTGCTGGGTGCCCGCAGGGCATTGTGCGGGCCCCGTGTGGTCGTGGGCTAGAAGAAGGCAGTCAGTGGAAGAGCTCTGACCATTCATACACTTTCAGCTGGCCAGTCACCCTGTGCCGGGGAGAATGGGCAGCAGCACCACAGCCCAACCACCTGTTCAACGCCTATCTGGTGAAACACCCCTTTTGAGCTATTATCATTGTGTCTCCCCGGGGATGGGGAGTTAGCTCAGTGGTTAAGGCACTGGACTTTTTTTTTTTTTAATTTTATTTCACATATAATTCACCTGAAGATAGGTGGTCTTCCATGATAAGAATACATAATCAGGACTGTTGCAAATATCAATGTAGTTAAATACAAGTCTCAAAAGATTACATAAGTTGATAATAAGTGGAAAGATTAATTAGCTAGTAAACACCTGAAAAATGAAATCTGGCACACAGAATTTGTGGAACCAGAATAATTAATACAAGCATAAGGTAGCGTAATAATGAGTATGGGAATGATGATGAGTACATTACTGGGGGGGGGGGGGAGCATCTAATCGACCAATTACACTGTAGTGTGGTTAGAGATCAGGCAAGCCGGCAATACCATTCTTAAAGCTGGTTTTACATGGGAGTTTCTGAATTTCTTCAGGAAGGGAATTCCATAGCTTCACACCCCTATACTTGGGTGACTTCTTAAAAAACTCACTATGAGGTCTAGTCAACTTGTAATCTCAAGGTTGTAGGATTTTTCTCGTTTGAGTCCCACTGCAGCCACTTTTGTCCTTTATTCCCAGCAATGGTAGATTTACTGCTATATCAAAGGCCAATCCTTCTCATACCATGTCTATGTGGTGTGGGAAGTAAAAGAACTATCACCTCGGTAAATGTGTTGGGGTGAGATTTCTACCTAAATTCATTACATAGGTTCAATCACAACCCTTGTAGTGTTAAATCAAACCAATCAACAAACCAAATGAAATGGCCCCTACAGCTTAACTATGTTAGATATTTTAATGAGGTATATAGTAAAAATAATAACTGTGTACCTGTGTTTGTAATCATCCGATACCTCACCCATGTCCACGGACGTTTAAAACTCGGCAAAAATAACTCGTTTTAAACATCCAGCGAACATAGGTTCGGAAGTAGAGATTTTCAACTCTTTATCGACATTTTAATTAACACAAAAGTGTTCCCAATATTTATTCTCACATTGGTTGCCCAAGTAGAAGGCCCTCCAGTGCTGAATTTGTACATTTATCTAGATTAACATGATAATAACCTATGGTGGACTAGTTCATTCTGACCCCCTCCCTTCCCCCAGTCACAGCAGATTGTAATAATATTTGTTGTTCATGACAAGTCGCTTTGCTTCTTGACCACAAGGGGGCAATACTGTCCACAACACATCAACACTGGTTTGGCAGCCCCAACAGTTGTAACCTTTCTATACACATTCTCTATATCTAATCAGACAACAATTTCTGGTATAGTAAGAATAAAGGCAAATCATTATTCCTTTCCCCATGGATACAAACCTGTAGAAGATACACTGTCCATGCTCTCCCTAAATAGTTTATAATGATAAGTAGTAATAGGTCTCGCTTAAAACATTGTAGAATAGCAGAGTCAGCTTTATACAACTTTTATTTCCCATCGGCTTTACATTCATTCCAGGTTTAATCGAACGGTAATCCAATTTCTGAAAACTTCAAAACTTTTTTTCTATTGCAATGTCGATAGAAATGGGTAAAAGATTAAACTAACAGGTGTCATTGGACTTGTCAGTCTGGTCATTTGAAATGAGCAATTGGTGTAAATCTTGTCTGATCCTATCATGTGGCTCAACTTACAAATACATTGAGTATACAGTCCAAAAACAGAGAGGGACTCCCATCTAAATACATGGAAATTACTGAATACATTCGCCCCTAAATCAAATACTTGGTACTATGGAAAGCTTTGTGCATACTAAGTGCAAGCAACTGTAAAATGCCTATCCATTGGACAACGTTCAATCCTGTTTGAAGCGAGATGTATTTACTATACCCACGAATGGGAAGTACCGTCACCCGTTCACACTTAGTTTGCCTCCAGGGATTAGTCTCAATTACAATGGATAGACATCATCAATGTTGAGACGATGTGGTTAGAAACCCGTAGAGCAACTAACAATTCAACTGAAGAAAAAAGTTTAAATACTTTCTCTCCTAGTTCAGCGAACACTTGGGGAAAATAGGATCCAAAGCTTGTAAGGAAACGCAACCTTTCTACCCATCAGACAACCCAAAGCAGGTACGTAAAACATCAGGCTTGGTCCAGTCTTCACCTATCGGCCAAAGAAGCCAAACATCATGGCAGCCACTGAACTGCACTGGATTTACCATCAAAGTTTCTGGAAAAAAGTCTCTTCATCAGATTTTGTAAATAAATCAATATTTAAATGTTTTTAAAGTTGTGTGGACCGAATAGAAATCTGACACATGATAGAACAGCAGAGAAGTCAAATCATGACTTTGCCAGATTTGTTCCCATCTGTCTTGTCCATTAAGCATGAGGTCAATCCACAAATCGCGTTTCAGTGATAACTTAGGGGTGTCCTCACAGAGCCGTTTTATCGGTTCGATTTATGTTCTTAGCATGGCTTTACGAATTGTACTTATATATTCATTTCATACTTTTGGAACATTTACAAATACACAACCCTTACAATTTATGCATTTCATACAGAGAGTTAAACTCCCATGCTTAAAACCATTGAATACTCTGGAATGTCTCCCGTTCAGCATGTTTCCAGTCACCTCCCAATTATAACATTAGTTTGCCTTTAGTGGTGCCTTTACAATTGAATATTTTGTAAAAATATCTTAAGTTAACACCGACAACACATCTAGCATACTTAAAGTACACATCAATTTGAGAGGCCCTTTTGTGTCATTATTTTTCTCCGCTTCATATGCTTATTTCATAAATCAATCAGTCTCACTTCAGATATGGAATATCTCGTTTACATACGATTTAATGTGTCAAGCTTGTAGCTAGCAACTTGTATTAAATCAATACTATATCTCGTTTGGACGATATTCGTGATCCAGAATTATATGTATTTGTAGGTCACGCTAGTTTGGGTTTACATAGACAATAATCGATGATTGTATTTTTAAGGGTGGCCGTAAACCACGAGATTGATGCTTAGTAATACACGAGCGATAGCGAGTGCATTAAGGGGTTGACGCCTAGTAATATACGAGCAATAGCGAGTGCATTACGGCGTCAACCTCGAGTGTTTTACTGAGCCACCCATCCAGAAACCATCGATCGTTGTATTTCTTACCCATGGTCACTAAATAATGATTTACATTCCTAAGATTTCGAAAGTTTGAAAAAGCCGTAAACTATGGGTATGGTTTACGGATCCTAATAAACAGTGGGTAGTGGTTTACTGTAGGCCCATATATTTCCAATGGGGACTTTGTAACCCTTGGATAAGAAAGCAAGGTACTCAATACTCGGGTTGTGGAAACAATGTATGATAACACACAAGCAACTTTATCACAAATAATTATCTACCCCTATCTCCTTGACTGACTAGACCCTGTTGTTCATATAGCCGACTGGTGAAGAGTCCTGGTGATATTGGAATGTGTTTGAATTTTCATTTTAGGGATTCGGGTTTCCATCTGTACATTATTGCAAATGAAGCTTCAATTGAACTAAACATGGCGAGTTAAAGCCGCAGGTTCTGACAAATTTGTTAAATTCCATTGATACAAAAGTACACCTGTGTCGAAATAACAGTATTTATGATTAGAATTTCTTCGTTTTTAGCCTATTTATGAATTACCTAATGGAATTCGCATGAATTAATTATGAGAAGAATGATAAAATCTGTATAAATAAAGTTGTCTCAAATGGTTAAACGTTAACTTCTATCCCGACCCAGGTGCTTTGAGCAGTTTCTTCTCGTGTCTTTGATGAGAAAAGTGAATACCTCCTTAAAGTTGCCAGATCTTTTGGAAGTATCTCAATACTCATTTTATTTTTGAAATCTGAGAATGAACTTTGGTGATAGCTATTGTTTACAGACAACATTCCAGTGTCATTATATAGGTATCCCCCAGTTGGATCGTAAAGTTACCGCCAGAGATTTGACCTACAATTGCCAGGGTCAGTGGACCGATGCCTCTTATACAAATGTACCTCTGTTTGGGGGAGACATTATCTTCCGAGAATGCTCTATTTTAACTTAAATCACTAACAATAGGAAGCCAACATATTAGACAACGCGTGTGGCAGAAAATCGTATTACACACAATGTCAATCCAGTCTCTCAGGACTTAAAAAGTCAGTATATCAGCCTAAAATATGTAGAGTCGTCGTTCACACTGATTCAGCAACGTTCAGCTGCGATAACTTCACAATGTCCAATTCACATGAGACAACTAGGTCAACCAGAGTATCAGTCTTCAACCAAGATCATTCTTCATGCAAACCTAGACATAAATCAATTATCATGACAGTACTCTGACATTGACCATATTCAACTGAACAAGTTGAGAGTAGTTATCATAATTGTGTCCATCTCCAGAGGAAATCAGGTTTCAAAAACCTTATAGAACTGCAGATAGCTGGTGATTTTAATGTGATCCCTGCACAGTACTTTTATTAGAATTATGGACGGTAGCAATGCGTATGAAAATCATATTTGTGACATAGGATCCGTGACTTTTAACTGACTTTTAACACGTTTTCCTCTTTGGTCTGGTCTATTCAATTGTTGACTTTGTAATCTCTTGTGTTGACTTCAGAAATAGCAAGGACTGCTAAATTTGAATTAAATATGTCATTTGTCAATGGGTATATCATGAAAAGCAGTTAACCAACTATCAGGAGCAGCATCTTACAACGAACAGGAGATCAGAACCGTTTCAGAATCACAAAGATACAAGACATATCTCACCCCTGGTACAATTATCGCCATAAGAACAACTTTTCTGTTTTTAAAAAAGCTCAATGATCACCCCAGTAAAGTAACAATACCACACAATGACTGTGGCAGAGTGATGTGAGATGACATCATATGCGATTCACCAATCCGCAGCCAGGATTTCAGAGAGCAGACAAGATATCAACATGGAGATTTAAACATTCCTAACTGGATTTGCAAAGTAATTTTGAATTATTCTGATATTGTGATGCTATTTTAATGTCCATGAATGGGGTGAGATAAATCCAGAACTGCACTCGAATTGTAAAATACATTCTCCACTTATTTGGATGCACCATGATCGTCACCCGGCTTCGCCTCGATGTTGATTGTGGTACATCCAAACTCGTGAAGTATGGTGTATTTATAGGATTCTCAATTCAGTTCTATATAAAGCATTGAATTCAGCAGATGGTATCTAGAATACACATATATATGATAAAATATCAACAAAGATAACTAATTTATAGAAGTAACCACCTCAATTCATGCCCATTTTAGTATTCAAGAAAAATACCTCGAATGGATTATTTTATCACACTCGTTGGGATTACATCGTAATTAAGCTTCTCTATTTGATAAGTAGGCCCCTTTATTTTAATGGTGTGGTCAATAAAGCCATGATTGAAGCGACTCACGTGAAGCCATTTTAAGGGATTTTACGTCAACTCAAAATATAACAATTGGTTTCCACATGGCATGATCTTCAGTTTTGGAGATGATTAACTGCAATTCCGTATAGTCAAGAATGAGATGCTGGTTATACACTTGTAAATATAGCAGCCTTTTAATACTTACTGTAATTCTTTTATTACCACCCGCCAAATTTAACTAGCGGAGGAATGAAATAATATGTGATGGGAATTATAGAACCACAAAGCTGTGAACGTTGAGTTTACAATGATTAGTAACATCATGTATAGCATTATACATCAACATACTTAAACTCTATCATCCAATAAATTAAACACTTTTCTTCAGCAATAGCATATATACAACACTTCAAGACACCTTTTAATAGCAAACTTTAGACATATCCACACGCTTCATTAACCAATGTATACACTGAGCGTTAGACTTACCCTTAGTTCACTGAATATACCGCCAGACCAGACCTGGTAAAATATACTTTGTTTCGTTTTCTCTGCCTCACTCACTCATCACGTTAATCCCCATCAATATTAAAAATAGCACAGTAACTGTGAGCTAGCTGGAGACTATGCGCATTGTGTAAATTGTACTTATTTTCAATCAATGTTCAATTCGTCGATTCTGTAGTCTTCTGGAGACTAGCAGGGATGACGTCTTCACTGGTGGAGCCTAGGAGATAGGAAATCTTGTCTGCAATCCAGATGGGCAAAACGGGGAAAAGTGTAAGTAAGACTCCCGAGCCAGACCCCACCATGTATTTCTCCATGGGGACTTTAGAAAGCAGCCCGCTGCGGATAGCGCGCACCACGGGTGTCAAGTCCGTCGGGTATCGCGGGATGGCCGCCTCAAAGTTAGCGTACATTTTATCGAGGAATTCCCTGCCATATGTTTCACGCGTGGCCGTGTCCAGGTTGTTCCAAATCTCCTCTTTCCGCTCCCGGATGACGTTCTCCTTGACGGCAGCTGTGGTGGAGGAATAAAACACGTGCTGTTTGAGAAAGTATTTTCGTGCGAAATGTGACCACGTGGGTTCAGTGTGCAGTCTCATTAGATTTGATGGTGTAGGAATAGTGTAAGTGATCAGTGAGAAAACATTCCTTTTTTTTTTTTTTTTTTGCATCGGTTGCCTCTTATTTCTGTGTGGTATGTGACCTTGGAGGTACAGCGTGTAGTTGTACTAAATGTTAATATTTTCTGATAGAAAGTTCTTAAATCTACTTGCCACAAGCCCAAGTCCAATGCTTGTCATATACGAGAAGGCAAAATATGCATACCTGTTTTAAGCGCTACTACTCTTGTGTTTATTTGGTTCAATACAAACAATCTTAAATTCTATATCTTATCTAAATTAAACAAGTAAACTATTTAGGAATTATTGCTCGTACCAGTTTTATAGCCTGATGGCTGGACAACAGATACTTTTACGTCCCACTTCATCATTTCTAATCGCAGAACGTCTGAATACGCCTCTATTGCATGTTTGGTGACACAATAAGCGCCGAAGCCCTCAAATGCAACTTTGCCTGAAGAGGAATAAACACAACACTACATGAGTCCAAATTACGTTTAGGTTCAGCCTCGAGGATAATGTTAATTTCTACATAAAAAACATCGACATTCAATCACAAAAACAAGTTAAATCATAATGCGAAACGGATTATTCTGTAGATTATAATTTCAGTAAATAATAAATAAGATAGTATGTCAGATCTAATATCAAAAGTAGATTTATATGATTTTATTTTTACTTGCTTGTTTCTTCATAGAAGTAAGTCAGTGAAAAGAGAGGTTTATCAAAAGAGTTAATTTGTCTTTACGGTGGTGAGCTGACCTGTGATACTTGAGATATTGACGATGCGACCCTTCTCTTGGCGAATTAGCGGAAGGAAGGCTTTGGTGACGCGGATCATCCCCATTAGATTCACATCCAGACTGCGTCTCCAGATACACTCCGGAGTCATCTCAATGTTGGACGCGTAGAAAACACCCGCGTTATTCACCAACCCCCACAGCCCTGGAGTGGTCAAACATGGACTGGTTATTTCAATGGTAGATAAACTATAAAGGGTAGTCAGGTGGAATAATGAAAAAAAGAGGAAATATTTTTCATGTGCAGTTTACTGCCTGAGAGATGCTGAGAAAACATAGAAAGCACATTGTTATTGGCCATGGAATGGGGCTGGGGTGTGTGGGGAGGTTTGAGCGACTGTTTATTGGTGTGAATAAGATCCAATTTATTCCCTATTTCTTTTATACGAGGAAAGACAATTTTAGAAACTGAAACAAAAAAAGAAAACGTTTTCCCCTGGAAAATAGAAAAACTGGCATCTCTGACTATACCGCCATAATAGCGTTGCTATCAATAGCAATAGACTTTTTCCCACTGGGCCTAAGTGAGGCTGGTTTCATTGATACGCGGAAGTGTTGGCCAAACATATATTTAGGAAGGTATTCTTTAACATTAGCGGACTGAGTGCATGAGCGTGATACATTTATGATACCCATTTAGATTATTATAGAGAGGACATTCAATGATGGTATCGTATTGTATGGCGTTCAAGTTTCAATTTGATGTGTTAAACATGTACATCGCCTCAGCGACACTTCAGATATGGTTTAGATTACACTGAAACAATGCAATGACCTAGGCCTGGCCACCATATGCTTATCTTCCTCTTTGGGGGAAAAAGTTCCTACGAATAATGATAACAATTTCCACGAGCTGGGATTAAATGTAGACAGGCATACTTTGCTTTTTTTATCACCAGGATGAATAAACTGATCTAAAAAAAAAAAAAGAATTTATATATCAACTCAATATCAAGAATATCAAGTATAGACAGCTTCAATGTCCGCGCCGGAGTTTTCAATTCAGCAGCTACATATATTTAGGAGTTGGTCGGTTCTTCTCCACATCAGTTCTACCAATGCCATGATTTGAGTTTTATTGTTCACCACATACAATGTCTAACAGTTTTTTCCATTAATGTATGTTAGACCACCTAATATTATCGGGACACAACAGAAGTTTTTATTCATGAACTGATAATTTTTGTTGTTAAAGGGCATGCATTTTGGTGTCACTAACCTTCGTGGTGGACTTCTTGTTTTATATACTCCAGGGCTTCATCTATCTGCACTTGCTTCGTTACATCAAGTTGAATGATTTTCAATCTGTCAACCAAAACGATGAGAATTATCATTACCAATTCCTAGGTGCCTAATGATCAGGGGATTTAGAAAATTGTAATTCGTGTAACAACTTTTTTAGCGCCGTGTAAACACATCAGCACAAATTTGATCCATGTATATATTTATTAATCGAATATTGCTTTTATCTTAAATTAACTATCTATGGAGCTTTTTATAGGTATCTTCAAATGTCTTTCTCAATAGTAAGCCAGCAGCATCAATCTGATTTGTTTCGTAGCACTCCCTGTGCTGTGTGTGAAAACATGAGTCTTATTTTCTCAGGGACGGAACGGATTTATTCATGCAAGAAAAAAATATGGAGTCATACCTTTCTGAGCATGTGTTCTGTAACTCTATGGAGCCAGGGCTATTTTTGTATAGGCACCCTGCATATACGGTCATTCCAATACTGTCGAGCTTTTTACACAAAGCGTGCCCAAACCCTGAGTCGCATCCTGAAGAGTAGAAATAATTCACTTAAAGGAGGGAATTATTTGAATGAACATTGCGATCCAATTCTAATCATGAAGACCATCAATAATACTGATGCATTTTTTTACGTTTGCATATTGAGATTAAGTCTGCATATTGCCATTAAATCCCATATCTTAATATACACGTAATCTAAAATTTAATCTATATGCAAGAGTCTGTAAAACCACCTTAAGTTTCCGTGATTTGAACTGTACTAGCAAGATATCAAAATTTTAACAAATCGTATTTATGTTGCAGTGAGGTTTACTGTTTCAACTCATAAAACTCCGTGATAAGTTAGATCTACAAACTGTTGTAACAGATCAAATAATCACACATTCTGTTAATTAATGTTACTTTATACAATAGTGTGAATCCAAAGCAAGTATAAAGGAGAGTGGGAATCATAGCGTGGGCCAATACAAAGTATCCATAACATCGTACATTTACATGGTGCGAGACAACAGCTATCTCATTTTCTTGTATTGTATCAATATCTTCCATTTCCATACACAATACTCAAAGATGTGTCATGAAATGACATGTGGATGACATTAATAAAGATGTAGTACTTATTGCACACCTGTGTGAGGTTACCACCCACTGACATTTTCAATCAGCAGATACATTTATTATCCGTTTATACTGAGATGACTCGTCTTAAGACTTCCTGTAGCTAATCCTGAACCAATCTGCTTATCTCAGTCCCTTGGTTACCGGGTCCATTGTACTCATAAATTACTAGTAGGTGAGAAAAATAGATCATTTCTTCATATTCAAACAAAGTTCATGAAGCGTAATGCATCCAAACTCAAAAACCACAGCAAGAAGAGATCGGATATTCACCGTTCAAAGATTAGTTGATCATTGTCGAAGATTATTGCGGAACCTAAGTAAGTGTTTGATATGGTTAATTCTAATATGCAGAACAAGTTTAGGGTTGACTCCACTGGACTATCTGACTGGATGTCGTGCATTGGTCTTTTGCAGCTATACAGTCAACGGTTGCCACCCCGGTATATATTGGTGCAGTGGAGCCATGATAGGAGGTCAGCAGCAACGTCGGCCAGAGGTCGGGGGCGAACACCCTATTTAAGAAGTTGAATGCTTGGTTTCAGCAGCCGGCCAGTGACTGGGGTGTACACACTATTTAAGGAGTTGTATGCTTGTTTTCAGCAGTCGGCCAGTGACCGGGGGCATACACCCTATTGAAGAGTTGAATGCTTGGTTTCATCAGTTGGCCAATGGCTTGGGGCGAACACCCTATTTAAGGAGTTGAATGTTTGGTTTCATCAGTTGGCCAGTGGCTTGGGGCGAACACCCTATTTAAGAAGTTGAATGCTTGGTTTCATCAGTTGGCCAGTGGCCGGGGCATACACCCTATTTAAGGAGTTGAATGCTTGGTTTCAGCAGTCGGCCAGTGGCCGGGGGTATACACCCTATTTAAGGAGTTGAATGTTTGGTTTCATCAGTCGGCCAGTGGCCGGGGGCATACACCCTATTTAAGGAGTTGCATGCTTGGTTTCAGCAGTCGGCCAGTTAGCACAGCTCCAATGCACCAATAATTACCAGCTGAGACCCAGAGCAACGAGGGGAACCATGTGGGCCGTTTTCAGCAGTTTGGCAGTATCCCAACCGACCGCCAGCAATTCGCCTTTTCTCTATATTCGCATAGACTCTCATATAATAACAAAATATCACAAAGAATTACCTTTCATTTATCTAAATGAAAATTCAAAATATCGATTTTCTCGTAAATATCATGTATGATTGATTCAATGACAGTAGAATCCGCACGCTTTGATAGCTGAGTGAGTGCACCTACACATAATTACACTGTCACATAATCTTATTGCACATCCTTCTGATACATTCATTATGTACATCATTACCCATGTGTACTAAGGGAAAACGTAGCGACTGAGCTCATAGGGATGCCATTGTCAGCCTTTGTCCCAAAAATACGTCCCTCTGCCTCCTAACAGTGGGTAGTATTTCATAGACGTTCGTAGGTATATAATAATAGGTTAGATGCCCAGGCCCTTCACTCAGCAGATGAGATTGCGAGCTGTTAAAAGGCTAGGGTTTGGTGGTAGAGATATTCCTTTGCCTACAGGCTTACATCCCAAGCAAATACTATTGATATCAGTCACCTCCAAACATGTAGCCATACATGTTCTCACGTCTATCAATTCACAATGTCTAATTAAGTAAATGGATTTGATGTACATTGAAGGATATCAATAACCGTAGTATGCATACTCGATAGTGACGTATTGTACATACATATTTGAGTGTCGGAAACACGCTCAGATACACTGAATAAAGGTCTAGGGGAGGTTGGGGAGATTACATAGATTCTGAGCTTCCTGGAAAAACCTAAACCTTCACTATCTGTATTCCGACTTTGTGACATTGGTAAGGTAAGGGGAACAAGTATTTTAGGGTCTCGGTGGAGTGCCCAACTGACCATGACTAATCACTTCAGACTAAAATACCTCATTGATCCACTGGTTCTAGGGATATTTGGATCCGTCAAAGGCAGTTGTAGAAGTAGCTTGTTGCCAAGTGGGCTATATGCATAATATAACTATGATTTTTATCTGTGTGGTCTTATTCTCCACGTGGTTAACGCACAGTAATATCCTAGCGAATGTTAGGATGTTGTGTTTTGGAACTATTTCATTTAAATGAGCTCCCAATCCTTACATATGGTTGTGAGGTGTGGGGATAGGACGAGCATATTGAATTAGCTCAGAGGCTTCATTGTAGATTCCTGAAATACATTTTGTGAATATGTAACAACGCCTGTAATGACATGACAGTGAAATGTATATTGTATAAATATAAAATCAAATCAATGGGTATTGGGCTAGAATTGTTGGTGGAAAGAGTACTAAATCATGCTGGAAGATGTATGACGTATGCGAAAATGTTGAGTTCAAGTGGATCACCCATGTAAATTAAATTCTTAATGAGTGTGGGATGACTCAAGTATGGCATGAACAGCAAAAAATATTTGTAGAAAACCTAAAGAGTAGAATTATATGGGTGAAATGCTCAGTAGAATTACACTTGAAAAGCCAGTTCAAACAACAATGGCACAGTGCTATTGCAGAACATAGATCCTGCATTCTGTGCAAGGAGTTCCAAGGTGATGTTAAACTTTAACAATACTTAATTGAATTGCCAGAAGCAATACCATCTATTATCTCACCCCAGATATTTTTTCTCCATAGACTTAACATTGGAAACTCATCTCTAACACCCATTAGATATTTAGGAAAAATATCCAATGGGGGATAATGTCACAAATGTTAGCCCATTTGTCAATATTAAGGGTGAGATAAATTCAGAAACCCATTCAAGTTTAGGGTCAGAGCTCGATCCCATCTCATTTGAATCACATAGCAATTCACGCGGCTTCGCCTTGTGAATTACTACGTGATTCAAACTCGATGGGATATGAGCTCAGACCCTAACCTTTCATGGGTTTCCTCTATAATATTCGAGTGTAGAAATGTAAAACTTTTACAATAGTGCAACAAAATATTAACAGATTAAAGAAAGAGCCCAAATATGTATACACTTGTAACATGGTTACAATCAACTGACTGAAAATTACTGTATAGTGTAAGCTAGTCCAAGAAACTATGACTGCCTGGCGCACCACTAAACAGTCAGAGCCTCCCTGCTATAACTATAAGTCAACCATCTCATTGAGGATCTGAGTTGTGAGCAGATGATAAGGAAAACTAGTCTCCGTTTACAATTGTATTGTATTTTCATATATTAGCATTGTAGTTTTAAAATGTACCTTTCTTTGACTGTCATCACTATGCTTCAAGCTGCATGTAACACAGTCTGAGGCAATAAACAAACATATTAGTGTCAATCACGAGGAGAATGCGACCACTGGACCAGTTTGAGGACGTACGTGCAAAACATGGTAAAATAATATCTCACCTGTCACAAGCACCCTTTTGTTTGCCACTGGTAAATGACTAGCTGGTAGAATGGAATACACAAAAAAGCATCCAAGTCCAAATATGGCAACTCCCGATGGTCCTTTTAGGAGAAAGTGGCACAGTGGCTCTCCAATAAATAGAATTCCCAAACTCAATACGGATCGAAAACCGAACCGAAATTCGTTCGTCAAAAATTTCGACAGAACTGCCATTGCAAACACGACCGTTATCGATGAGTACAGAAGTGAATAGAACATGAAATCATCATCCAGTACTTCATAGTTACTCTCCATGGCTTAGTCTCCGTGTGTGGGTATTAATTAACCCCTAACCGTGAAATAAGCAGATTATAACTGAATTAGGTTGTCTGTCTTTAGCGGTCTGTCAGTCTACCGCCCGCCATTACTGTCGAGAATTCCGAGATCGGGAGAAACAAAGAATCTCATTGGACAGAAAGCCTCACAGATTCTTCCATGCCTTTTGATTGGTTCCTGTTCCGGAATGACCCCATGACCTCGTGACCCCTCAAACAACATGGCGCTGTCCAAGGGAGTGTGGCTTCTCATCTGTGGATTTAGTTTTTCCTGTGTATCAGGACTTGTGGTATGTTTATGTCTTATGATACAATATAGAATTATTAAGATGTACGTTTTCCTCACAATACATCAAATTGATCCACAATAATGGTGGTTGAACCTCTCCATGTTATTTTAAATCTCTCTTAGCGGCTTGTGTTGTCACAGTCTGAGCTCAAGCTTAGTGGCAATGCCATTATATTAGTAACGCTACTAACGGTGTTGTCAGTGATCACAGAGCTGCATGTATAAGATTGTACTATGTTGGCGATAAGGGACCTAATAGAAAACCAATCTACTCCTATTAGCTTATTCCTGTAGGGGCATACCAGTACCAGTACCAGATGTTCGCGGAGAACCCAGCACCGGCTTTTCAGTTTTCTAGGACTAGATCTAGTACTAGTAGTAGTAGGAGAACCTAGTCCGTGAGGCTCAGCCGGTCTAACGGTGCGGACAGGAGTTTCTCGGACTAGGAGAACTTGGCACCCAGGAGAACTCGGCCCCTGTTTGATTGAATAATTACTTATGATTATTAATCTTTTTCCCGTCCTTCCCTTGTTTAATTTTAATACCGGTACTGTAATGTTTATATACCGGTACCGGGAATCAATTATTTCTTGGATTATAATGATATGATAGTTAAGCATGTGATCCACCAAGAGTGAGTTAGGGCTGGACAATGACCATGTGGAGTAATTGTGGACGTCGGCCGCCCAAATTGCTCATCGGCTCAGATCGATGAATACCATAACTTTGAATTTTGGTTATTAGGCGATCTTAATATAAATCTACATGAACGCAATGATCCGTCAAGTGCTAGACTATTTTAATTTATAAAAGATCACAATCTCGACCAACTAATTACCGAGACAACGAGACCTTCATCTACGGGAGGTACACTAATCGATCATATCTTCACCTCATGTCCATATGTTAGTGATTCAGGTGTTAGTAACATTTTGATGAGCGATCATCTGCTTATCTGGGCAAAAAGAAAGAAGCCAAAAAATGTATCGGTTTCAACTTGTTTTCGTGGTAGATCGTACTCTGATTATACAGAGGATTCTCTGTCGGAATATCTCACTGATTGTGATTGGCATGAATTGTGGACCAGCACCGACCCTGACTTCCAGTGGACCCTTATTCTAAAAGAGATTACAAATTTTCTCGACTTGACATGCCCGGTTAAATCTATGAAGTTTAAGCGAACAAAGGAACCTTGGATTGGTGATGAAATCCTATCAAAAATAGATGAGAGACGTGAGCTTATTAGAATTTACAGGTTAACGGGAGATACTGAAATGTTGTTTGAAGCTAAAAGACTAAATACTGCTATTAGACAAGACCTAGCCGAAGCTAAATCCGTATTCTGCAAAGATAACTTAGAACAGAGTAGAAATAAACCCAGGGACTTCTGGCGATTAATTAAAGAATTATACGAGGGACTGAAACAAAATAATTTTTGTAACCTAGAGGATGATAATGGGGAACCTATACCACCTGACAAGACTGCAGACTTTGTAAATGATTTCTTTAGTAATATAGGGAGTAAATTGTTTAACGAATGCGATAATGATAGTTATAAAGAATGGATGACTGCCTTATATGAATTATCTAGTAATGAGGATGACACTGATATATGGGTGGAAAAGGATGAGGTTTTAAAATTACTAAGAAACATTTCTGTTCACAAATCATCTGGTGTAAAGGATATTAGTAGTCGGGTATTAAAGGAT
Source organism: Alentia gelatinosa (assembly GCA_950022655.1). Taxonomy (NCBI): domain Eukaryota; kingdom Metazoa; phylum Annelida; class Polychaeta; order Phyllodocida; family Polynoidae; genus Alentia; species Alentia gelatinosa. The sequence goes on from OX465584.1 coordinate 46,191,306, forward strand.
GCCCTTATTATCTTAGTGGATGAGTTTACGCATATAATTAATACTAGCCTTCAAGGCGGGGTTATGCCAGACGCATGGAAAGAAAGTGTCATAACACCAATTCCAAAAAATAGTAACGCCTCAAACGTAACTAACTGGCGCCCTATTAGTTTATTACCAATGCCATCAAAGATTATTGAAAAATTATTCCACTCAAAATTGTACTCGTGGCTAACGAATATGAACTTTCTGACTAATAGGCAATTCGGATTTAGGCCGGAAATGGGAACGGACGACCCTATCTTTGAGCTAGTTGAACACTTATATGTATCAAGAGACAAGTCGGAGGTTACGGCCACATGCTTCTTTGATATATGTAAGGCTTTTGACTCGGTGCCACACGACTTACTCCTAGTTAAACTCGAAAAACTAGCATTCTTACCAAAAAATATGTTGAAATGGTTAAGGGATTATCTAAAAAGAAGGAAGCAACAGGTATTCGCTAATGGAAGCTTGTCAAGGAAATCAGATGTCTTATTCGGAGTTCCCCAGGGGTCGGTGCTGGGCCCACTGCTTTTCTTAGTATTCGTTAATGATATGTGTCAGGACCTCGATTCATGTGAGCACTTACAGTTTGCAGACGACCTTGTGGTGTATACATCTAACAGTGATGCTGATACTGCGAAGACTAGTATATCTGCTGCAATATGTAAAATCTCGACATGGTGTGATCGGAATGGTTTAAGTTTGAATATTGGAAAGACGTGCTTGGTCTGGTTTGCTGCAAAAACAAAATTACGATACGTCCCATCATTTGACATCACATGTAAAGGGAAACTAGTGCATACGAAACAGAGTTATAAGTACCTAGGTATAACGCTAGACTCCGATTTGAACTTCGAAAGGCACATTAAAGCGGTAGTAAAACAGGTTAATAATAAGTTGTACAAATTTAGGAGGTTTCGAAATTGTGTGTCTAGAACAATAGCTCTTGAAATCTATGTAAAAGCGATACGACCAATAATGGAATATTGCAGTTTCCTTTTGGATGGGGCTTATAAAAATAACATAGTAATATTGCAGCGAACTCAGAATCGTGCCCTTCGAATTATCGAAAAATGTGGTATACGACAACATTCGGTATTTGAATTACATGAGAATTGTAAGATAGAGTTACTTGCTGATAGAAGAGAACGACAACTGTTAAAAGTCATGTATAAGAAATCCTTAAATGTAGATAATCTGGACCACACAATTCGTTGTACTAGAAGTGACCGTAAAATAAAGTTTATTGCATTCAGACACAGAGGGGCGAAATACGAAAGATCACCCACCTACAGGGGTAAGAAGTTATGGGACGCTCTTAGTCCCGAAATACAACGTATAGATACACTGGCAGCCTATAAAAGGGCAATAAAAGATAGATAGCTTAACAACTCTGTATTTTGAAGTATGTATAGAGTTTTGCTGATAGTAGTTGACCTGTTACTCACCTCATCACATCACATCTCATTAATGTCATCCTTTCAATGTAAAACTGCTTAGTCAGAGTGATCATTAATTGTTGTGTTCACTACCTACCAATCACACAGGAAGAACTGATGGATCAGATGTTGTGATATCAATAAATAGAAAAAAAAAAAAATCGGCTGGGACAATCTGCCAGGTGGATCAGCAAATTGACTGGAATCCGCCAGACCAGCCCATTGAAAACCCTATTGCCCACAACTGTGCGGTCATCACCTCTGGCCGGCTGGCCCTGTAAAAACCAGCCGGCCGGCCTCCTCCGGCCGTCTCTGAGCGTCAGTACTTTATGATATGGCATATAATATAAGTTTTCCTTTATATGAATTATATACGGAAATACGGATTATATATAAGGAAAACTTCATTATAACAAACACTCAGCTTCAGCCCCCCCCCCCCCCCCTTTCCTGTATTTACTACTTGAGTCAGTTTGTGATTTTATTTGTGGTTTGATGATAGAATTAATATAAATTTGCTTGGTTGTAACTATCAGCTTATTATCTTCAGTAGATCACATAAAGAAATTAGAATATCCTTTGTATTATTGGTGATATTCAAATGATGCAGTTCATTGACAGCAATGCAATGCCTTTTCAATATCTATAATAGATGTAAAACAGAAAACGAAATAAAACCATAATACTTTTACAATTTATTCAGGGTGATGACGATGTGAAAGGATTTTCTGAACTAACATTGGAACACTCGTTTGGAAGCGGTAAGACCAACACCTTATTTTATATACATTATCTACATCTGTATATTCAATATTGCTATCATGTTATCCCTGATACCACATTCAAATATGACCATTACTCTAGAAGTAAAATCTGTAAATGTGTTTTCTTATTTATGATTTTTGAATGGATTATCTTTACTCTTTCAGGAAATGGCGCTGAATTTGCGAAAAGAGGAACGATTACTATTCATTCTCTCAAATCAGGAGAGGCACGATATCTTGGAAGTGATGCATTTTCGGCGGAGGAAAGAGAGCAGCTTAAAGTATGCCTGTTTCTGTGATTCTACATAATTCTGCGACTATCCTTATCCATATCACAACTCATTCAGTCTGTACTTTGCCCGCTTATTCAGCTTTTACGTGTGATCTGCATACATAAATTAGTGAATATATATCACATCAAGATACGCGTATACCTGAAAGTGTTTTTCCAATCGTTTCAAGTTTTGATAAACTTTGCATTATTTTCCAAAGGAAACTACATTGCATTACTTAGTAATGTATACGCTATCATAAACATTTACAGGATCTGGTGAATAAAGATGACGTTTACAGAATACGGGTTGTGCCTAAAAACTTGCCAGCTGGATCTGAATTGTATGCATCATCATTTATCAAAGCGGTAAGTATGTTGTTGTCAAAATTGTCCTGCTGGAAAAATGATGTGTTCTATTCACGTGTTGCACTATAATTGAGACCGGTGTATCCGTCTGGTACACACCTGTAGCCTGATAAGTAGAGACCTCTACCTGTGATGGTATGACCAGTATTAATTATAACTGAGTATACGCGAGTATAAGCAGTGGCGACACCTTCAGTCTGATTATACTCACTTCTTTGCTTCAGAGAGAAATCTCCGGGATTTTCCAAATATGTACTTTTTAGATTTGATAATGTTTAAAGACTTCTAGACCTGTTATAGCAACGTTTGAAATTGAACGGTTTTATCTAATATCTCGGAGGAAGTCAAGTTTTAAATGTAAGGTGAATTTTGATGAGGTTTCTTGATATTCACAGAAAGGGGCGCTTGCCATTATCTATATACTGTCCTTCATGTTCCAGTGTCTGCTATACGAGTCAAAGTTGGAGTTCATTATCAACGTTAATGTGGACCAGTCGGGGAACGTGCTAGGCCTGTCAATCAAGCCGTCTGTAGCCTTCTGCACCGGACAAAAAGTGTCAGACAGCGGTCTGAGCCGGTACCAGACTGAAGTGGAGGTGCTTCAGACTACAGCGGGACCACAGTCAGTATTAACCTGCCCCTGCTCTATTTATATGTTCTGTGTCACAGAAATAAGTATGTCTAAAGCCCATTTTATGACACTTCAAAAACCATCTTTGATCAAGCAAAAAAGCGCCCTCGTTATATTTTTCATGGCTTGATGATGAGCAACGAGTTTTGTCATTTTTGTGGCCTTATTACAGAACTTATTTGGCTGGGTGCTGCCAGTAATTCATCACAGTATCAGAAAGCTTAGGTGAAGAATCATGAATTACTGGTATTTTAAAATCTGTCAATCGTTTAACATCATAGACCACAGAAGTCTGCCATACAAACTTCACGATTGGTTATTCTGTAGGTCATAGTATATGTGCACGGTGAATGATGTGTTGCTCCTAAAGGGTTAAATTGAAATGAATTGTTGATATTTGGCAATATTTGTGTGCAGCAAAGATATTTCCTATTTATTGAAAATTAGTGAAAGGTAACATCTTTCTCATCCTTCGGCTACATATTGCCTTAAAGCACTGCCACCAGTGTGAAGTGGGGTATTTTGAGACTACTTGAAACTATCATTGCCTTATCTCTAGGTAAGGAGATAAGGAAACTACAGTACTAAATTCTGTTTTCAGGAAAGCTAGAAATGAGTCATAAGAGAAAGAGTTTATCTGCTAAATTACCGCACAAAAAGATGCTCAGATATTAAATTGGTCTAAACCTGCTTTCCTTTTGGACAGGGCTGACCAACGAGTGGAGAGGTCAAATGCACTTCTAATCCAATTAGAAGTGTCGTTCTGTTCTGGGTCTGAAAAATATTTTTAAAAATTCCAAAACAATCTACGCATATCCAACATCATTTTAGTATATGATAACATGCAAATATATTCATTTCTTTATAGTCCAATTATAACTTTTCATATCTAAACTGTTTTCGGACTATATATTTTTTTAATATTAAGTTCTAGTAAAATATATGCGTGTATCTTGAAATGGTGTATCAACGAGGTTTTCATTGCATGTCACTTCTAATTTCAGACCAGAGACGCAGGCATATGTCCAGAAAATGGAGGAAGAAAAGGCAGAAAAGGCAAAAGGACAGCGAGAGGAAAGCCGTTCTTTCTTGGGGAAATATGTAAGTACATGATTTGGTGCCTGAGGGAGACCAGAAAAACCTGGAAAACGATCAAGGCAACGGCACAGGGCTGAGGTGCTGTGAGCAGGTTCAGTCAATGGGGAATCCGGAGTCGTAGCCCTGATCCAATTTGGACTAGAGCTGTTTTGGACTTAGGTAGCTTAGTTTTGTTTTACACAAGGAAACACAAACTTAATATTCTGAAACTGATAACAAGAATCTCCATGGAAACATGACACCCCTGCTATTTTATTACATTCAAGATAGAATTTCTGCTTTCCTGCCGTACCCGCGCTCAGATCAAGGAATCCTATGAAAGTTTAACGTCATAGCTCGTATCCCATTGACTTTGAATGGCATGGTAATTCACAAGGCGAAGTCACATGAATTACGTAGCGATTCAAATTTCTGAATTTATCTAATCCGTCACACTGACTAATGGGCTAACCTTTGTGACATAATCCCCCATTAGATATTTTCCTAAATATCTCAATGGCGTTTGGTACGATGTCCCGATGTTAAGTCTATGGAGAAGAAATACCAGGGGTGAGATAAACTTGAAAAAGAATGCAGCCACCGCAATACGTCGGAATGAGCCTGCCCATAAGGTTTTTGGCTGTAATTAGTCCGGAACCACAGCTATGACTTTTTGCTCTTATCAGGCCGGAATATGTTTACTCAAGCCCTGTATATAGATGGCAGATTCCTATTTCCCACGGAAATCCTTGTTTTCATTCTTTTTCCTTATGTAAAACAATGAGAGAATAAATTGGGCTTCATCCATACCAATTAATAGTAGTACAAAGCTCCCCACACACCCCAACCCCATTTCATGGAGAATAACGATGTTTTCACAGTCGGAGTCAGTGAATTCCACATGAAAAATAGTTTTTTTATGACCCCAACTGACATCCCCCATATAACAATATATTTCTTTGGTGTGATTTTGGTACTTCTTTATAATTCATTACATTTTACTTTTCAAAAATGCACAATTAAAATAGTGATTCATATGTTGCATACTGCTTTTCTTTTCAGTGGTATTTCCTGATCCCGTTGGTGTTATTCCTGATGTTTGCTTCCGGAGATCCTAACGCAGCTGGAGGCGGTGGCGGCGGGCGGTAGTCTCAGAGCGTCAAGTACCATCTTCTTCACGAATATTTCTCAAAAACAGCAAATTCAAAACTCCTAATAATTCGGAACGATGTATAGATTCATCGTAGAATACAACTTATGCGAGACACAATTCTGATTTGATATGAAGATTATTTTTTTTCTTTGTTTAAACTGTTCTTACAGTGTAGGTCTTGCTCTAACCACGTCCACAAATTGATTATATCAAGATTATTCATATTATTACCGAAAGATCGGCGGTTCATGTACGGTACACGATATTATCCTACCCCTACTAAAAAAACGCCATGGGCTTAACATAATATTTGTTTATTCGTTGGGTATGACATAAAGTGTTGTTTATGTCACTACTTTCTATTAAAAGATTGTGGACACAGGGTAGGATAAAATCTAGACACCACTCGTTTGAGTTTGATTTTATTTATATCACACATTCTGTTGGCTCCGTTATCTCACTAGTTGAAGTCGACATTGCGTGACATAAACTAAAGCTTGTGATGTATCTTGATAATCTAGACTGTAACCTGTTCACAAATTTATACATACTTTCAAATGTTACTCAATTTGATGTACTAAGTATTGTGCTGGTTTAATTCACTATCTGATGTTGGTATGTTCTAGACAAGACGCTATCTTCACTGTATTTATTCCCATGGTTTCTTTGTACGTGATGAAAAAGAGTGATTCTGGAAGTCCTTATGGTCTACCAAATACCTGAGACACTTCAGTGAACTTGCTTGAAATAGAAAGAAGAAAACACATTAGATAGGGGAAATGATACTTTACACAAGTGTTGTAATAACGGCATTTGTTCCCTGCGACCCTGGTTGTACCCCGGTCAAAACTGCTTTGTACCATATTTGCAACATGAAATAGAAGTTTCGGTGTATATATATGTAATATTTGTAACATGAAATAGAAATTTGGGTGTTTAAATATGTAAATGAATCATTTGATAGATATTTTATAAATCAGTCGCGCGTGTAACTATTCGTTTAATCCTGTATAAAAGGTCTTTGCCGATAGTATGAGAACGTTATGAGAGGAGTAAATCTGTAAAAAAAAACTTAATGCATTCGTTTGATTTGTTTGTGATAACTGCATAAAACACTTTCAGTTTTGTCTAACGCGATACTATAACTTTGTATTTGTAATACATTAGGTCATACTGAGTTAGTGGTAGAATATTTATATTAAGGTCTGATCTAGTATCATGAGTGTGCTAAGGACAGTACAAGTATGATTATTTAGATATTTATTTTGGTGTGTACAGAAGGTTTTCTGAGCAATGAGTAGATATTCTAAATCACTCAAGACTCCGGACTCCTCAAATTTTTCGACAGATGAGAGGAAGCAGGGATAAATACTGGTAGCAGAAACTAGCCAACGTTTTTTGGTTTTTTCCCCCAAAAGTTATTAACCAAATACTACATATACTTTTATTAATTGTAACTGAGTTATAACTCCTCCATTTTGCCCACAAGGGTGCTCAAAATCCTCCCACTTACGAGTTATCAAAACTAAGGAGAAAACATTCACATGAAACTCATCTATGTAAAGGCAAATTTCCGGATTTCTTCCCTGTTATCCTAGGGTCCAAGAAAATGTACCCTAGGCTCGTAGGAACATCAATTCCCCATCAGTACAAGGTAAATACCTCGGGTAATTAACTATTTAATTTCCAATGAAGTCGGAAGCATCAAATTAGACAACCCTAAGTAAACATTTTTGTACAAAACCATGTGCCTATGAAAGAATCGAAGAAAATAGATCCAGGGCAATACGAAATATCTCACAATAATTCTTTATTTCCTCAATCAAATACACGTTTTTAGATTTCAATTGTAAAATTGCCATATCCAAGTTATTATAATTGCATAACATTACACTAACATTACTATCAACATGATATAAAAACGCAGAACTGACAAAACTATTCATGATAATTGTGCGATTCCCTTGAAACCCTCAGGCGATTGGTTTGAAATTAATACAGCATGTTCTGTAGCGACTTTTTGAAGCTTGCCACTTCTTGTTGTTGCTGTAATTGATCAGATACGTTATCATCAGTTATGTTACTCACATTTGACCAGAACTAATCGTGATTAAAACAGTGCGAGAGCGACTTTTATCAGTTTTGTACATACTGAAAGAAAAAGCAAATGCAGTCTATGACTAAATAAATTTCCATCTAACGACGCAAGAAAATACAGTGTATGCAGGGCTTATCACGAAAAGAGAACTGTGAAGGGTTCAGTCAAAGTAGTCAGGGATGTCAGTTGGGGGAAAAAAGTGGATACATTTTTCATATGGATTTTCCTGCCTCAGAGAGACCAGGAAAACTTGGATAATTTGTCCTTGCCAGCCATGACATGGTGTTCTGAGTCTGTTGGTAGGCTGAAACCACTGTCTTATTGGCGTAGATCAGGCCGCATTAATATCATCTTTGTTTGACGCAAGAAAAAGCAATTACATGTACTGAATATGAAAAAGTATATTTCCAAAGAAAAATGGAAAACTGACATCTCTGAGTAGTTGCCCTTGTTTGTTACTTACCGTGTCCATTAGAATCTTTTTCTGCAGCATATGCATTTCTTTCTTCAACTCGCTCTGTACGGTCGTCTGTTGGTCAGTATGGCACTTCTCCAGATTGGTCAATCCCTGATGTTAAAGAGGGAGTCAAACATACAGATATAATTCCCACAACAATATTTAGTTTCTACACAAATTATGCTAATCTTAAAATTTTATCATTCTGCGAAAAGTAGAACGTGATTTAAAGTAAGAGTTAATTAAGAGAATTTGTAATTTAAATACCACTGGTGATAGATCTATGGGTACTTTATCCAAATTTTTACTTCATTCCAGAGGCATATTCCCCTATACATTGGCGATTTTCTTTTGTATAATTGATTACTAAGTTTATTCACTATAACTCCTTAAGCATAGATTGAAGAGTTATAGTCCAGCATAAAATGTTTTCCAAGTCAGTTTTTCGGATGACACCGGTAGAACAGGCCCTTCAGGGTCAACCAAAGAACGTACGCACATGGGGGGAGGGGGGGGGAATACATCTTATTACATCTTAATTACATCTTATTACCTTGATGTATTCATCGTGCAGCTGTTTCAAGGTTTTCAGTCGTTGGCTTTGAATGATACGAGTTTGTTGGAACAGTTTCTGCTGCTGACGGAACAGGTTCTGTAAAGGAAAGATGCTACGCGCTTACTATTTGGAAAAATGCCGGATGTTTGAAACGCATATATGAATCCAGGGCTGTTAGTTAGGGGTCCTGAAAAAATAATAGCAAATATCTTCATGCGCAATTTACTACCTCAGAGAGAGTGATAAAACATGGGAAGAAATCATTATTGGCAATGGAATAGGGCTGGGGTGTGTGGGAAAGTTTGAAACACTGTTTATTGGTATGAATGTGGCACAATTCATTTCCATATATATTCTTTTCACTATATAAAATGATGTACAAACTACTTTAGGTTTATTATCAGGGATGTCATTTGGGGTCATGAAAAAAATATAGGAAATATTTTTCATGTGGAATTGACTGTCTGGGAGAGATTGAGAAAACATGGAAAACATATTATTATTGGTCATGGAATGGGGTTAGGGTGTGGGGAGGGAGTTTAAAACACTGTTTATTTGTGTGAATGAGGCACAATTTCTTCCCTTTTTGTTTTCCACAAGAAAACAAAATATTATTAATTGGAAATGAAAACAAGGATTTCCTTGGAAAGGAGGAAGACTGCAATCTCTGTATTGTAGTGGACACCAACTTCTGTTCTACTCAGGGTATGTATTCTAACAAGCTTACCGTTAATTTTTCTTCTTGGTCTTTGGTCTTGTCAAGGTCGCCTTCCCACTGGTTGAACATTGAGGTAACCTGCCGTGAAAATTCGTCATGTAGCTTTTGACTGAAAGAAATATCAGTGTACAGTGAGAATGGTGACAATCTCTCATCAAAGAATACTATACTGAAAGAAGCAATACAGGGCCCTGTTTTTTAGTCACAACATTCGTAACTTACGGCATGTATCTGACGTCAGTGTGCTAGAGAGCTACGATCGTAGAGTGGGTGCGACACTTAGTGAAGATATGACACTTAGGGAGGTAAAATGTGTGCTATAGTCATGACAAGTGGTGGTCAATGGAGCGGAAATAGTGTTCATAAGTGTCGTAAGTTTAAGACCACTCTGGACATGTCGTACTGAACACGGAGCTTCACTTCCCGTTGGAATTAAGCGATGAAATTTTAACACCAGTAGGGTATACATATAACCTATAATCGTACCAAATATCAAGAAAATCGGCAGCACCGTTCTGACGATATCGGCGTTTGAATTTTGTGATAGCAGATGCTGCTCTGGTGGCCAGTGTCAAGCACTTCCTGCCGGCCTCCGCGGGGAGACAAAAAGAACAGCCGAAACCCTGCCGCACTACGAAGGGAGTGAAAAAGAACAGCGACCAACACAAACGCACGGAGGGAGTTAAAAATTCAAACGCTGATATCTTTGGAGCGGTGTGTCCGATTTTCTTCATATTTGGTACGATTATAAGTTATATGTATCCCTTACTCGTTTTAAAATTTCATCACTTAATTCGTATGGGAAGTGCAGAAAATCCACAGTGACGTTTTATAGAACCTAAGACAGTTCTATACTTGTCTTAACTTCCGACACATATCGCCAAGATTGTTTGATTCAACCTACGACACTGTCTATAGCACACCCGCCATCTTGTGTCGTCGAATATGCCGTAGAATCTTGGTCCGATCTTAGGCGATCGTAGACTTGCGATATCGTGACTAAAAAACAGGGCCCAGCCTTGCATCACAGACCTACATAAAGGACTTGTTCCATAGGGCCGAATTCGGTCTGGTCCTATAACTGGGCCTTCAATCTGGTATCTAACCGATTGTAAAGTTCCAGTCTATACACCCCTACCGTAACCAATTATATTGGTTCCTATGCGAAGAGATTAAGTCATCTAAATTACCCGTAATTATTAGTACCAAAATGACTGCATTAGGACAGTCGCCATTTCACTTGTAGTAGCTCCCTCCCTTCCTGTCTAGTTGGTGACCCTCTGGCACCACAGCGGCAGTGTGCCTTTCACTAGTTGTTGGACCCAACAGGGAGCGGCACTTTGAACATGAGCGGCACCAACAGTAGCAGTGACCGTTTTATTAGTCGAGTGCCGTTCGCTGTTGCTGCTACTGTGGTGCCACTGTTCATGAGAGGGTCTACCCTCTCGTATTGATCAAAACAATCATTTTAAAGCATATCATATCAGATATAATAACATATTTTAGTTAAGAAACATATGCTCCAAACAATTCCATATGTATCTTTTGCCCAAATCTTTTTTGCCCATAATTCTCTAGTGGTCAACTTCTTTGTTGGAGCTATTCTCCAATTACACTAGCAACCAGGGGCCCGTTTCAATAGAAAGGGCGTCACTATCCGGTTAGTGACATGATTAGTGAACCCAATAGTGACATGAATAGCAGAAAAAGTTAGGTCTTGTTGCAAAAGGCATGTCACTGTAGGGGAGGTGTGTCAGTTCACTGTTGGCAACATTGTGACATTGCTCCCTGGGCCTGACAATGGATGGTGTAAGTGCTACCGGGAACAAGTGCTGTCAAGGTGAGGTCACCGCATAAATTATCGACTGTGCTTGAGTAATTCTACACTGGCCACCAGAGCAGCATTTGCTATGACAAAATTCAAATGCAAATATCGTTGGATTGCATGGGCCACATCTCCTTCATATTTGGCATGTTTTTAAGTTGTATGTGTCCCTAACTGGGGTTAAAGTTTCATAGCTTAATTCTTACGGGAAGTAAAGTTACGGATTTGTGACAATAGAAGCGAGAGGGTATACCCTCTCGCTATTATAGACACAACAGTGGCAGCAATAGTGACCGGACATGTTTCTTTTGAAATGGTACAGCCACTGTTTGTGTCTGTCTGAATTTCAGTGTCACTAAATGTGTTGTCACGAAACTACTGAAACGTGACCTGCCGCTATTGTGTCGCAAGGCCCAATAACGGATGTCCTACAGACTATTGAAACGGGTCCCAGAGCTACAAAATATTAGCTCTGGGACATGTTTCAATAGAATGCGTCACTAAGCCACTTAGTGATATGACTAGTGACAGCAATAGTGACAGCAATAGTGACAAAATTTAAGTCTCATTTCATAAGGCATGTCACTGTAGGGGAGGTGTGCTTGTAACTATTGTGGATGTGTCCCTAGTTTGGGACAGCCTAGCGGAAAAACATGTGGGGTACCCCATCTCACATACTCATGTCCTACCAGGAACAAGTGCGATCAAGGTGAAGGTCACTGCATAAATTAGCGACAGCGCAAGCTTGAATAATTCTACACTGGCCACCAGAGCAGCATTTGCTATGACAGAATTCAAATGTGAATATCGTTGGATTGCATGAGCCGATCTCCTTCATGTTTGGCATGTTTATATGTTGTATGTGTCCCTAACTGGGGTTAAAGTTTCATAGCTTTATTCCTATGGAAAGTAAAGTTATGTGTTTGTGACATCAAAAGCGAGAGGGTATACCCTCTCACTATTTAAGACACTACAGTGACCCTTTTAGTGACTGGACAACAGTCTTCTGGTACAAGCCACTATTTGCGCCTGTCAGGTACCCAATGTAGCTAAGTGGGTTGTCACTAAAGTACTGCAACGCGAACTGCCGCTATTGTGTCGCAGGACACAATAACGGACGTCCTACAGGCTATTGAAACGGGTCCCTGGACCAGGGACCCGTTTCAATAGCCTGTAGGCCTGTATTGGGTCTAGTGACACAATAGCGGCACTTCGCGTTTCAGTAGTTAAGGGACAACTGATTCTGCGACATAGGGTAACAGACAGGCGCAAATAGTGGCTTGTACCATTTCAAAAGAGACATGTCCAGTCACTATTGCTGCCACTGTTGTGTCTATAATAGCGAGAGGGTATACCCTCTCGCTTCTATTGTCACAATCGGTAACTTTACTTCCTCTATGAATTAAGCTATGAAACTTTAGCCCCAGTTAGGGACATATTTCACTTATTAACATGCCAAATATGAAGGAGATCGGCTCATCCAATCCAATGATATTCACATTTGAATTTTGTCATAGCAAATGCTGCTCTGGTGGCCAGTGTAGAATTACTCAAGCGCAGTCGATAATTTATGCGGTGACCTCACCTTGACAGCACTTGTTCCCGGTAGCACTATTAAACACCATCCATTGTCTGGCCCAGGGAGCAATATCACCATGTCACCAATAGTGAACTGACACACCACCCCAATAGTGACATGCCTTTTGCAACGAGACCTAACTTTTTCTGCTATTCATGTCACTATTGGGTGCACTAATCATGTCACTAACCGGATAGTGACACCCTTTCTATTGAAACGGGCCCCAGATGCTGCCTGGACCCTTTGCTGGTTCCCACCTGTGTAGTACTTATACCTTCAAATTGGAATACACCATCTGGTGAATATTGGCCACATTACAGGGTAGGAAATGTTTGTTATTCTCCTGCCTGACCTTTTGTACTGCTTGGAGAGTATGTTATGTCATAACCTCGAAACAATTTTCCGTTTTCTTATTTCTTTCCTGTGTATTATTTCAAAATATAATGAACACAAATCTTTATCAATTTGTAAGCAATGGATATTTCATATTAAGTATATCTGTTTTTAGGGTATACATAGAACAAATGTACCTGGTTGGAGGCGAACACAAAGGGATACCGTATGTGATTTAACCCGACCGACCCCTATATCGTAGAAGGGGTTGGTTGCCAAACTATTCTCCAATCAGGCCTGGAAGCAGGTGGCTAGTCTTTTTCACAGACACTTGGAGGCGCACAAGGCAGCCTGACAAGGGTCTGTAGGAGTCTAGTGGTAGAGGTAGGAAATTCCATACCCGGAAGCAGTATGGCGGCAGTAATGACATCACATGTTTATGTACAGGCAGTATACAGAGTAAAAATTACCTCAGCAGTTTGAAAAGGAATCATAATTTTTTCAAAAGTTTCAAGTTTACCAATGAATAGTATATACAAAAATGTATCAGTAGAGCACAAATTTTCAAATCAGTTTCAATGGATGAGAAGTTTATTCATCTGACAGCTACCATGTGAGTGTTTGTTGGTCATTCCCTGGTTTGAATCTATTTATAGCTAGGCCAACCAGAAAATTTCCATACCAGCCAATCAGCACCCAGTCCTGGTAGACCCATAGTGACCCTTGCGCCTCAAGCGGTCCTGAAAGAGACAAGTAGGTGGCCCTCTGAACCCCCAGGGCGGCCATTTTGGAGAAGCCCCTACACCATGCTAAGCCTATGGGACCATGCGGACGTCCATTTAGGGAGCGTTTATTAATTATCGCCCAGGGGGGGGCACAGTTTTTGGGACACCGATCAGTCAAAAAAAAAGTTGCCCCCCCCCCCTTGGAATACCAAAAAAAAGGTTCCCCCCCCCCTTGGAATACCCAAAAAAGTTTTGCCCCCCCCCTTGGAATGCCCCAAAAAAAAGTCCCCCCCCCCCCCCCATCGGAATAGGGTAAAACTACAGGGGAGGCTAAACTGATGTGGCCTTTTTCCATAAGGCTTTCCTTCTTTATTTTAGAACAAACCTAGCTACATTCAGTCATTTGTCAAAATTTTGACCAATCTCGGTGGCTAAGTGGTAGGGGTGTTCACCTCAAGCATGGTAGGTCATGAGTTCAAACCCCAGTCGTGTTATACCAATTACTTAGACAAAAATAGTACCCACTGCTCATTCGGCTTGACACCTGCCATTAGAATGAGGAGTAGTGGGCTAGGGCCCCAGTGGAAGAATGGCTATACCACCAAATTTGGTGATGGTACACACAATATTCCCTTCATAAAAATTACTTAAAAATGAAAATAAAAGAATCAAGTAACAAATAAACATCTGTTGTTGACAGAACAGCACCGATGCAAAAAAGATGGGGAGGTCTGGAGCAGGACTGAAACACAGACCATTTGGAGGCCAGTTTCAATGTCAGTCATTGCCATCTGGAGTCACCTTTGTTGGAGAGGTGCTTGCAGTTGCACCACTGGCAACCAATAGTGGAAAATGTCAGCCATTGTGTATTCCTTGCCCAGTTGTGCAGGAGAGTCCTTGAAGAGGCTATATATCAGAGGTTTCTATGTCCTGCTTTTAACATACGCATTTGAATGATAAACATGATTTGAATGATGAATTTATGTTTCAACTGAAAGCAACAATTTTTAAATTGTCACTGTAAAAAGTATATGGTAGTGGTCACATTTCTGATGGTACATACTGATATGTGTAATAAGCATGTTGTGCCATCAGTTGGTAGTCATTAGGCTCCCTTGCAGAATCTCAAAGGACCTTCACTGTTTCTTGTAGCAGTATCAGTGACATGCAAATACAGATGTTGTGGCAATTTGTCTGGCATGGTGTTAGGAATCCTTGTAATGAGTGGATCAATCTATGGTGTGACACTACAGAAGGAAGACAAAGTCCCATTTTCTTGCATCCAGAATCCCTTTAAGTACTCAATGTAGAGTTCTCAATAAAGAGTCATTTGCTCATAGTGCTCTTCCATAAATATGGTAATCTTATTGAAATAATCAGCAACAGGGGCGTTTGTAGCACTTGATGTAGTAAATGCTCCTAATTCATCGATGTTTAAGAAAAAAACTAATGATCTTGTGAGACTGCATTGATTCTGGAATAAATGTTAGTGTTCGTCCATTGTTGTCTCCCTCCACATAAGTCTGTCAGACTGAGGGAGGATGCACACCGATCTTGAATTGGCGAACAGGACTGTGACCATAGACACTTAACTCCAGGGAGTGAGACAACTATAGTTACCTTGTGCATTAATCATTATTATAGTTGTACAACTAAGATGATTTCTTGTGATATGATTTAAATGCATTTCATAACATCAATTCTTGTCATTGAACACAAATATGGTAGTTGGCCTCCAACATTGACCAAGCGACAGAATTAGTGACAAAATTCCCCCCCCCCTGGAAATATCCCCAAAAAAGTTGGCCCCCCCCCTTGGAATACCCCCAAAAAAGATGGCCCCCCCCCCCCTTGGAATACCCCCCAAAAAGTTGGCCTCCCCTAAAAACTGTGCCCCCCCTGGGCCATAATTATTGAACACTCCCTTATGATACTATTTAATGTGTGAGGATGTTTTAAATACTTCTGAAGCATTCTCTTGGTCAAAATTAGGTTGCCCTGGTACTTTCTGACCAAATGATTATGTGGTAACCCCAGTTTCGACTGTAAATGCAATGTCAACAAATCGTCGTAACAACCATGGGGCTGTTTCACTAGAAGCTACAAGTCTCGCTGTTTGTAACAGTGGCCCCCCTGGGCCATAATTATTGAACACTCCATTATGATACTATTTAATGTGTGAGGATGTTTAAATACTTCTGAAGCATTCTCTTGGTCAAAATTAGGTTGCCCTGGTACTTTCTGACCAAATGATTATGTGGTAACCCCAGTTTCGACTGTAAATGCAATGTCAACAAATCGTCGTAACAACCATGGGGCTGTTTCACTAGAAGCTACAAGTCTCGCTGTTTGTAACAGTGGCAGTAAAGCGGCAGTTTGCGTTTCATTAGTAGGTGCAACCAAGCGTGAACGGCACTCGGGAAAGGAGCGGCACCAACAGTGGCAGTGACCGTTTCACTAGTAAATTGGGTAAACTGTGGAGCTGCTGTAAGCGAGAGGGTCTACCCTCTCGTTTGTTACGTGTATAGAATTCTCTAAGCAATGAAATTGTAACACGGGTAAGGTATACATATAACCTATAATCGTACCAGTGTACTTCATTGCTTAACCCTTTAAGGACGGGTCTGTGTGGCCGTGCTACCCGTGTGAGGATGGGTGCTGGTGTCTGTGTATACTGCTAGGGGACGGCACATAGGTGTCAGAACCCATAATTTGAGGGTATAATCACATGGTATAGTACGTTATCCTTGATATTTATTTGTTTTCTCATTAGAAATACTTAATACGATATTAGAACTATATTATGTGAAAATTTGATGTTTATTGATAAATTAATTCTTTATCAAAAATGATTTTATATATTTTGGATAAATGATGCCTTGAAGCATCATTCGGCCTGGGCCGGTTGATGCCTCAAGGCATCATTCGGCCTGGACCAGTTGATGCCTCAAGGCATCATTCGTCCTTAAAGGGTTAATTCCTATGGGAAGGGGTGAAATACCACGTCATCCCGGCCCATCGACAAATAAATTCGAACGTCTAACATGTGTGCACAGCGAGACCTGTGCCAACAGTGAGAGTTGGTCTCACCTCAACAGCGAGATCACTGATGAAACGCGAATTTGGGATTGACACTGTTGCTGCCACTGTTGCTGCCACTGTTGCGGTCTCACCTCTCACTTTCACCCCTCTACTAGTGAAACAGCTCCCATGGCCACTGCTCTGTCAGACACAGTGTTTTGATCCATTTTTTGACAGGTTCTGCCATTTTAGGTGCCAAATTACTATTTTAGCCAATCAGAGGACATCTTAGGCTTAGGCATCAAACATCGATTTACGTTTCGTCGATCGAGCGATAATAACAGAAAGCTAGGGTGCTCGAAACTGGCAATACCCTTTGCCCCAAGCGGTCGTGAAAGAAACTAAACGTTCCGCTTCCGAGAATAGGGAACAAAATGGCCACTTCAACAGCGAGACTATAGCAACGCGCGCACGGCCGTCACTCAGTGCAACAAACGACAAATCTCTCAATAATTGTTCTTCAAATGGTTGCCAACAAGCGGCCGTTTATCACATCTATTATCAAAATATACCTGCTGAAAGCTGAGATTCAGGGCTTTCCTGTGGATATAAATATAGGAGTAATGGGGCAATAATTTTTTAAGAATTGTGACTTTATTTTAGAAGGATTGGCCTGGGCCTATACCCTGGTCCATGGCCCCTGCTCTGTCAGACATAGTGTTTAGTACATCCAATTGCTGAGGTCTTCTGCCAATCTACGTGCCAAAACACTATTTCAGCCAATCAGAGGACATATTGGGCTTCACCTTAGTGCTAGCTTGAAATTTCTATGACTGGAATAACTTGATGAAGCACTAATTTGAATAAAAGAAAAGTTCATCACACAAAAATGAATAAATCAAACAATTTCGTGCCTATGCCATTACAAAGAGCATACAGAGGGGATTAATTTGATATATGATATGCCATAGTTTGACAAGTGTAAAAGGTCAGCATCTTGAAATAACTACACTGAAAAACTGAATTTATCAATTCTCTGATCCATTTGAAGACTTCGGGGGGGGGGGTGTTTTTCAGTTGAAACGATCTTAAGTTGAGACTGTTTGAGGGCCAAAGTGTTTTTCAGTTGAGATGATCTTAGGGGATCTCAAGTTGAGACTAAGATAAGACCGTTTGGGGTGCTTTGTGTGTTTTTCAGTTGAGACGATCTTAGGGGATCTCAAGTGAAAGGATCTCAACTTCAGTATCAACTTGAGACCAGTTGATACTTGTCTTAACTTTCCCATCTGGTGCCAAAACATATCAAAATTTAAAGATATTTAGAGCCAAGTGTATTATGAACCTGGAAAACCTATATTCCGAATTGCATAGTTTTATTGTGGCTATTATGACCATGAGACACAATTGATAAGCAACATAAAAATGGAGGCACTGCACCACTCAGCTAGTTTGTGCTGAATTTAGTGTATCGCTTAAAGTCGGTCTCAACTTGAGATCGGTCTCAACTTGAGATCACTCTATACAGAGGGCTAGGGATCTCGAGTTGAGATCGTTTCAGCTGAGATCCCCTGGTTGGACTTGAGACAACATCTGAAAAACACTTGCCGCCATTGATCTCAAATTTGGTCTCAGGATCTTTGATCAATCTTAGTGGATCCCAAGTTGAGATCATCTCAACTGAAAAACACCCCCCTGGTTCAAAGTGAATTATGCAAATTAGCTATTCAAATTCCTATTTAAAAGTCAAAGATATGTTTTGCCTTGTATGACATGATCAAGATTAGAGAGGAATATTATTTGAGTGTTTTTTTGCAGAATCTATGCATCATTATTACAGATTTCCCTATTAATATGCAAATTAAGTATGACATCATCAATATACATGAAAATAAATATCTCCATTGGATTCAGCATGTGAATATTCCCCTGTATGCTAAACATCATGTCCCTATCATCAATATCTAGAGAGTTATTGTAATAAATCTGTTTATGTGTGCTAATCATTATGTGGTGCCATGCCCTTCTACTGTTTTCTATATACTTGAGTTCCTCAAATTCAATCTTAATTTGACTAGATTTTCCTCCATAATTCTTGAACTACTTGACCGATTTTAAAAGTTCAAGTATCTTTGTAATCCTCTCTTTCTAGGTTATCTTTTTACATATATTATTCTGATTATAGATATGAAATTCTATTTTTCATTCGCGTAGCTAGAGACTACTAATGAAATGCGAATTTCAGTTTACCACTGTTGGTGCCACTGTTGCTGTCTTACCTCTAGCTATAAGCAATGGACTAGTGAAATAGCACCCTGGGCTTACTGTAGCTACGAGATTTGTTTGTTTGGGTAGTTTAACGTCCAACTTGTTCAATTAGACTTGTAGCTACGAGAATGAAAATTTTAATTTCATATTTATAATTGGAGAAATGCATGCGTAATATAGCCTGAAAGTAGAGGATCACAGAGATTTTTGAATTTTGAAAATTGGTCAAGTAGTTTAAGAATTATGGAGGAAAGTCTAGTCAGATAAAGATTGAATTTTAGGAACTCAAGTATATAGAAAACAGTAGACTGCATGGCACCATAATAATAAGCACAAATGAACAGATTTTTTACATAACTCTCTAGATATTCATGATAGTCATCATATTTGATATAGAGGGGTATTTTCCCATGCTGAATCCAATGGAGATATTTATCTTCATGTATATTGATGATGCCATAGTTAATTTGCATATCAATAGTGGAATCTGTAAGAATACTGCATAAAGTTTGCGAAAAAACACTCAAATAATACTCTTCTCTAATCTAGATCATGTCATACAAAGCAAAGCATATCTTTCACTCGAAAATAAGAATTTGGACAGCTAATTTGCATAATTTATTTTGAAAATGAAGTCCCCAGCTGGATCAGAGAATCAACAAATTCAGTTTTTCAGTGTAGTTATATCAAGGTGTTGGTCATGTACATCTATCAAACTATGGCATATCATACATCAAATTAATCCTCTATGTATGCTCTTTCTAATGGCAGAGTTAATTATCTGTTTGATTCATTCATATTTGTGTGAAGGGCTTTTCTGTTTTTCAAATTGGTGCTTGATCAAGTTGTTCTGGTCATAGAGATTTTGTACCAGCACTAAAGTGAAGCCTAAGATGTCCTCTGATTGGCTAAAATAGTAATTTGGCACCTAAAATGGCAGAACCTGTCAAAAAATGGATGACCAAAACACTGTGTCTGACAGAGCAGTGGCCATGGAACAGGGTATAGGCCCAGGCCAATCCTCCTTGATTAAAGTGGCAATTTAAATAATATATTGCCCCTTTACTCCTATATTTATATTCACAGGAGAGCCCTGAATCTCAGCTTTCAGAAGGTGTATTGTGATAGTAGATGTGATGAACGAACACATGTGGAGAGCCATTTGAAGAACAATGGATGGGAAATGTACTGTTTTCCCATTGAGTGACGACCACCGTTCACATAGCTACTTACTGAAAGACCGCATATATGAATAGTGATACTAACCGCTCTGTGTGCTGGCCTTTCCAGATATCATCCACCCTTTTGTTAGTTGTCTTTAACGTGTTTGTGGTGTATAATTCCAATCGCTTCTTCTTTGCAATCCTTGCCTTGAAGATCTCACCTATATATACATAGAGAAAACCTATAATAGCCCTCTCGTAAATACAACCAAGGAAGTGTAGGAGTCTGGAGAAGGAATAGCAACGGAGACTTGTAGCGACCATATGGGCCAATGTATCCCTATTGTTCTCCTGATGTGGGTGGTGCGGCATGTGCGACTGCTCGTGATGGCCGCGATCATGGCCATCACGCTCCAGTGATCACATCTTTGCTGCATTGATGGGTGTGTCACTGCCAATGTTCCTCCCTCCCTAAATCGTTCCCTCCTTCCTTAAATCTTTCCTTCCCTCCCTAAATCCTTCCCATCCTCCCTAAATCCTTCCATCTCTCCTTCCCTCCCTTAATCCTTCCCTCCCTCCCTCCCTAAATCCTTCCCTCCCTCCCGAAATCCTTCCCTCCCTCCTGAAATCTTTTCTATCCTCCCTAAATATTTCCTAGCCTCCCTAAATCCTTCCCTCCTTCCCTACCTCCCTCTCCCCTGGTACACTGGTCCACTGAACAACCGCTGACTGATCGACTCACCGATCGATCTACCCACTCGACCGACCCATCCAACCACCCACCGACTGACCCACTGACCACCCCACCAAACGTCTGACCCACCAACCTACCAACCCACCCACCAACTTATTGACCAATCGACCAACCATCCTACTGACCGTTTGACCCCCTGACCAACCCACCAACCAATCGATCGACTCATTGACCAATTGACCAACTGATCGATCGTCCCACTGACCAATGGATCCACCAATCCATTGACCCAATGACAGATTGACCTACCAACTGATCAACACACCGACCGATTGGCACACTGACCAATCGATCCATCTATAGGTTGACTAACTGACCAATCGACCCACTGACCAATCAATCCACCAACCTTCTCAATGACCAATCAATCAACTGACCAACTGATCGTTCCACCGACCGATCATCTTACCAACCTATCGACGAACCGACTGACTCATCCATTGATTGATCAACTCATTGACTGATAGACCATCTGACCCACTGACCCATCAACCCATTGACTGATCTACCCACTGACCAATAGACCCTCCGACCTTCCCAATGACCAATCGATCCGCTGACTGACCGATCATCCCAACGACTGACTGCCCACTTGACTCACCGACCCGCTGATCAATCGACTCACTGACTGATTGGCCCCCTGTCTGATTGATCCACTGGCCGACTGACCCACTAACTGATCGACCTTTCCTCCTTCCCTCCCTAGATCCTGCCCTCCCTTCCTAAATCCTTCCCTCCCTCCCTAAATCCTTTTTCATGGAAAATGGGTGTGGAGAGGAAGGGTCGGAGATGTTCAGGTAGGATTTGGCATAACAAAGGACATACTTTTGAGCTGCCAGCTGAGAACTAATGAAACAATCTATCCATATGGTCTAAACTGTTCCCTGTAGTACAGTTTCAGGCCTTTCTAATGATATATAGAACATGTATGTAGGGTGTGTGGTTGTCTCAAAACAATTCACACCATATTTGTATCAGGGGGGTGGTTGACGGAGGCTCAGTGGCTGGCATTAACAATGCACACTAACTTTGAAATGTGGAGACTGGGTCAATTCAGGTCACTTAAGAGTATAAAACACTAAGTTGGGAGTTATATTTATGTGAGAAAATATAGAATTAAGTCAATTTTCATAGAAAATGGGAATGTAGAGGGGGGATAGGAAATGTTCGGGTAGGATTTGGCCTAACAAACAATAACAGACTGTTGTAAGACTATTGTAAGACTGTTATAACACTGTTGCAAGGCTGATGCAGGCTGCTGTAAAACTGTTACAAGACTGTTGTAAAACTGACATAATTCTGTTGTAAGACCTAGAACCGAATTTGTATTGGGCTAACTTGGGGTGATTTTTTTTTATACCAAACTAGCGACTTCGTCGATTTCTAACAATTCCTAACTGCCGTGGCACCATAACGTTGAGTCCGAGTTAAAGGGGAAAATATTGAAAAACGAAATACCAGACAGCCGACTACGGGAATCGTACTCCCGTCACTAGCATTCCCAAGCAAGAGCTCTGCTGACTACTCCACAGAGGCGGGTGGCCTACTTAGGCCAAATACTTAGGCTGGTGGTGGGTGGGGGGAATCAGCGGAGTTTTAATAGGGCTATCAATGTGTGTCCGGGCAACCAGCGCAATAGTCTCACAGACCGATCTCATGCCAATGAAATTGGAAAAGTACAGTTCTAAATTATGTTTTCAGTACAGCTAGCAACAAATCTTAAGGATAGAAGTATATCTGTGTAAAGAAATACAAAAAAAATTAGCAGGATTCAGTTAAGTACTGCACGAGATTCTCACTCTCGTGGCCCTTCAGTCTCCATGCCTAGGTCTGGTTCACTTTGTCTCTGTGTACGGCAGCAACTCCAAGCGGATATCGCAAAATTCTACCGTTTTAGATATAGTAGGTAATCAGAGGTCAATATGGCTCTTATACTTTGTCAAAATTTCTTTCAATTCAAACTATTATTTTTCTATTTATTGAATTTTGTACATAAATATCAATCATGCCTCTAAGATGCCTGGAGGCATTGCATAACCTCCGCCGTTCCCCTAGCGGATGACCGGGAACTAGGGTATGCAATCACCCAACCGTGACGGCAGCGCGACCGGTCGAAAGACACATATATTAGCCTCACTCCTCTGTTGCCATTCCTTCTCTCTCCACTTCTTTGATACAACCCATAGACAAAATTTCTCATGATGTTAATGCTCTATTTTTAGGATCACATTGATAAAAATACTATAAGAAAATAACGGATGATTTGACAGGTACAGAATGTAGATACACGGCAGAATTCGTCCATCAATTTGGGGATGGTGGGAGAGATTCTTCAAGGCCTGACATAAGGGTTAAACGATTGACCGGAAAATATACGTACCTCCAAAACATTCTAACATCCTCTGCATCTCGTTGCTGAAAGAAAATGAAAAACATAGTACTGTCTGATAAGCTATTTCGTAATTTCGCTATTTAAATGTATATAGTCGTGTTCAGAAAATGATTAAACGTGTTTTCTACTTGTTGTAATCACCGCCAGCGCCCTCAATGTCGTCTTCATCCTCGGGTACAGCGAGGCTACTGCGCTTTCTGCTTTTAGATGTCTGGTGTTCTTCTGAAATATGACAGCACCAATTAAATTACAATGTCTTTCACAGTACGATGTCCTTATTTTCACTCGACCCATATATCTAAGTTGCTGTTTTTAATCAATTCACCGCTATACATAGATCTATACACATTGATAAAGACATTTGGTATTTACCTTCAACCTCACTGGATTGACCTGAATTTTGGACTACTTCATCTTCATTGAATTGTTCTTGTTCGGAGACACCTGACTTTGATGCAGTCGGCTTTTTGGATCTGGCTGTAATCGTTACTTTAGGCATTTTTTTCCAGGAAGGGCTACCTGTTTGAAGGTGAGTATATTTTAAGTTATATTCAAATGTACAATATACACTAATACAGTGTACATACCTGAAGATGGAAGGTCTCTGATATTTAAACAATCAATAGTTTCCGGATGATAGAATGTTCTTTGGTTCTAAAGCTAAACTTATTCGCAAAATGCATGACACAAGAGGCATATAATCAAATAACATGGAAATTATTTTAAAAAAACCAACTAAATCAGTAATTTGTCTTAGAGAAGAAATAATGACGTATATCTCCATCTAGTCGAGGTCCTAAAATAGGGAGGACATTAGCCAGTGCAATTTCTTGAATTAGAAGACCAGTAACAAAGATGGTTGAACTGAGAAGAAAGGAAACCTTCACTGGAAAACTACCTCTAAATACACAGTTATAAAGTAAGAGACATCCATCTTGAATGTTGGCAAAGACAAAGGGGTATATATTTATCGATTCAATTTTCTTTTCATACATGTCAGACTGCGCCCAGAATGGAATGACAAGACAGGATTGGGGTGTATGGAGTCAGTATCCGGCCCTGTTAAGATAACCTTCTGGTTGTATTCTGTGGGGGTTCATCTACAAATCACTCTTTATTTGAAGTATCTATGCAAAATATTGACTGAGATAGGAATGAAGGATAATCAAGTCACACTGGCTTACTTATGTCAGTAATTCAAGTAGACATATGACCTCAGGCCAAAGTTCTTTGATAAAATGTCAGGTGGCACCACAATTTTAGAATCTTAGACCTGAAAAGTTCTGTTATGTATTCTTTATGAAGTTCTCTTGATTTCTATCTACTTAATTTTCGAAAATATTATCTTTTTACAAATGCTGCATTTGATTGAACTAGATATTGGGATTTTACCCATATTAAACGCCCAGGACTATAAAGAGTCTAGATCTAGACTAGAACTAGATCTAGATCTATTCTAGAGTAGTGGCGTGTATTATCGGCAGGCTGTATTATCGGCAGGCGTGTATTATCGGCACCTCTGGGGTAATTTATCAATTTATTCAATAAATAGTTGAGATAGCAATCATTGAAAGTCTAGGAACTATAATTCCTATCATCAACTTACATCTGATATACTATTAGTTTATTTTAGAGATCCATGGTGAATTTATTCAATATTATTTATGTCCTTGTCAAGAACTGTTCTACTATAGGAGAGGGGGTTAACTTGTCTGTTAGTATATAATTTATCATAAATCATGATATATTAAATACTTTAATTTTGGACAGAAATCAATATTAAATTGGGTATACAGGCTAAGACTGTTTTTAAAATGTGCCATATTGAAAATCTACCTTTTACCCTAAGTTAGTCACGTGGGGTGCTGATGACACACTCCATTTTTTTATATAGTCGTGTATTATCGGCACCTGACCCTAATTACTTTATTTTGATTTTAAAACCATAAATGTTCAAATGCATTATAAAGGTATATCCCACATTGTATGAATCAAACAATAATTGACTACTATGAAGAGGTGGAAAGTCCTCCTTTTTGAATGACTGTAATGCATTTAAACACAGTGTTTGGCTGTATATATCATGAGAGATTTTAAATTATTTTATAACATGCTGCATCTTTGCTCTTTCTATGTGTTGTAGAGACAGAATGTGCAGCATTTATGATACACTCCCTGTGCAACTTTGTGTAACATGTAATAAAAGTGCTACAATTTGCCAATTTGTATTTAATTGAGTGTAACACATATCAACATCATGTCAATATCTATAATTCCTCTCTAGTTGTTTTTTTTAATGTTACTAGTCCCATTAAAAAATATAGAGTGAAAGGGTGCCGATAATACACGCCAGGTGCCGATAATACATGCCTATACATGGCAATATAAAGCAATGGCTGCTCCCTTCAATTTTGTTAATTTTGGACCAAATTCTCCTTAAAGATCTACAATATAGTCTTGTTGGCCATATTTTGCTGTCATAATGTGCAAAGAACGGTTTTATAGAAAATATAGTCTTAAGGTGCCAATAATACACTCCACTACTCGAGTAGTGGAGTGTATTATCGGCACCTTAAGACTATATTTCCCATAAAATGTCTGGAAACAGTCTCTGCACATCATAATAGCGAAGTACGGTTAACAAGACAATATTACATATTTTAAGAAGAATTCAGTCCAAAAGTAGCAGAATTGAAGGGAGCAGCCATTGCTTTATAATATATTGCCATGTATAGGCGTGTATTATCAGCACCTGGCGTGTATTATCGGCACCCTTTCACTTTCTATATTTAAATAGAACCAGTAACATTTTTTTTTTAAACTAAAGGGAGGAATTATTGATATTGACATGATGGTGATATGCATTACACTCAATTAAATACAAATTGTCAAATTGTAGGACTTTTGTTACATGTTACAGAAAGTTGCACAGGGAGAGAGTGACCTGACTCCTACAGTATTATATTGCTGCACATTCTGTCTCTACAATACATAGAATAAGCAGCATGTTATAAAAGAATTTGAAGTGTCTCATGATATACAGAACCTTTAGATATATTGAAGCCATTCCAAAGGGAGGACTTTCCACCTCTTCATAGCAGGCATTTATTGTTTAATACACATAATATGGTATGTACTTTTATAATTAATTTGAAGGTTTGTGGTTTTAAAATTGAAATAAAGTAATTGTGTTCAGGTGCCGATAATACACGACTATACAAGAAAATGGAGTGTATTATCGGCACCCCACGTGACCAACTTAGGGTAAAAGGTGATTTTCAATATGGCACACCTTAGAAACAACCTTAGCCTGTGTACCTAATGGAATACTGTTTTTTGTCCAAAATCTATGTATTTAACCTTATAAATCATGATTTATGATAAATTATTTATTAACAAACATGTTAACCTCTTCAATTATAGCAGAACAGTTCTTGACAAGGAAATAAACAATATTGAATAAATTCACCATGGATCTCTAAAATCGACTAATAATAGTATATCAGATGTGAGTTGATGACAGGATTATAGATCTATACTTTCAATTATTACTATTCCATGTATTTATTGAATAAATCGATAAATTACATCAGAGGTGCCGATAATACACGCCTGCCGATAATACACGCCACTACTCTAGATCTAGTAAATCTGTGAGATTTGGCAGCACTGAACTTAAGAAAATAGTTCGGGCCTCTTTCAGAGTTTCAGAGGGTTTTGCGTATCACGAATAGTTAGGACGAGATGAGACGGACCCACAAACAATACCCATGTCTCTTGGAATATTCGGCCAGTGATAACATGTATCGATTTATATACGGATGTTAAGCGGGAGACAAATTCGTCCTGAGTGCACTCTCGAGCGTCCGAGTAATGTGTACAAACATAAGTCACAAAAAACAGTTCAAGTTCAAATATCTGTGTCTCGATGTATTATCAGTTGAAGCTGTTCTAAATCCTTATAAATATAAGAATGTAGCTTCTTTTTAAGTTCTGACCTTGTTGCTTTGATATTTCAATCCTACCTTTCCTGAGTGTATTTTTCTTCTCTACCAGATTGTGTCAAATGCCAAAGAAAGACGCTAAGCAGCCGACAATTTTGATTTCGCTGGTTTCTAATACTTTCAGCTCTACTCTGTGGTGTTCTCGCGTCGGTACCAGCGAAAAGAACCGGAACTGCTACTGGTACCGCTGTGATGCGAAATATGGTTACCTTGCGAAATTCCGCTTTTATCGCCCACGAGCATGCGCAGTCATGAATTTCACGATTGGAGAGTGCGGAAATCATCGGGCGCTCTCATCCTAGTTTGTAACACTCTCCTCCCACATATTTCACGGCACTAAAGTTTGCTAATAGTAATACAGGCAACTTTGAACGTTTCGTCCATCGAGCGATATTTCACGGGAGCGGCACCTACG
Source organism: Alentia gelatinosa (assembly GCA_950022655.1). NCBI lineage: Eukaryota > Metazoa > Annelida > Polychaeta > Phyllodocida > Polynoidae > Alentia > Alentia gelatinosa. The sequence goes on from OX465584.1 coordinate 46,219,339, forward strand.
TCACGCAACGTAGTAACGGGTACGTCCGGCCGCAAAAACGGACACTGCGCCGCTCGGTTTTCTCTCTTTGCAGAATAGTCCGTGAAATGTGAGCGCAGGAAGTTCTCCACACGCATGCGCGAGTAGAGTGGGCGATAAAAGCGGAATTTCGCAAGGTAACCGATTTTCGCATCACACCGCCTCCGGGAAAATTGAAAGTGGTCTGGTGACCCGCCAACCGTCTAGACCGCCGGGACCTCTGGCGGAGAACCGGGGAACTAGTGTAGAAGATATGACCAATTTGTAAAATGAGGTAGGCCTACCGGTAATTAAGTATCAATTAAGTCAATATACACAACCAAATTATGTTTAAGAAATGCAAGAATAACGTGTTTCCTGGAAAATAATGTCCTGTGATATATACTATTGGGTACCGTACCGGTACCGATATGCTACATGTACCGGTACCGGTACCGGCGGTACGGCCTACTGTAAAATTTGTCAAGTCACAGCACAGACCTGACACTCTGATAGTGATATTTTTTTTATCAGGGAAAGTATAGACAATAGGCCTTTTTCCGTGGGTCGGTGTCGCACCCTATCTGTATAGTTAGAGGCCCCTCCCACCTACTACGATTAGGACTAGGCCTACGATTAACTCTTTTTCCGTGTCGGCGACAAACTAACGGAATCGTGGAGGTGTCGCCGACGAACTCGTCAATAGTCAGGTTTTGTCGCCGACGAACTCGCTGCGCACCGCCGCGCTACGACGCACTACAACAAAAAAACGTTAATCGTAGAGGGTCTACGATATTCAAACATGTTTGAATTTCGTAGTGCGTCGGTGTGCGTCGTAGTGCGTCGGAAGGTTAATCGCAGACTTAATCGTAGTGCGTCGTAGTAGGTGGGAGGGGGCCCTTACGCCACGGCTGAAGCCAAACATACACCTGGCAAAGTATTCTTTAACATTGGATCACTGAGTGTATTAGCGTAGCCTAATACATTCATAGTAGGCCTACCGGTACCGCCGGTATCCATCTACATTATTTCCAGAGAAATAATAACGATTGCTTCGTATTCTATGGTATTCCAGCTCAAACCGGGTATGTCATACATGCATATTACCTCAATAACACCTTAGATAACATAGGATCACCGAAATTGAATTCATACACTTTAATACATTGGCATGCCTAGCTATAATACGGTATGCTTATCTTTCTCCAAGTCAAAACCAAAACAATTACCGGTACCGTACCGGTACCGGGTATCAACTACCGTATAAAGTTTTGATAGTCCAGACTTGTTGATACAATGTCTTTAACCCTTTAAGGGCGAATGATGCCTTGAGGCATCATCCAGGCCAGGGCGAACGATGCCTTAAGGCATCATTTCTCAAAAATCTACAAAATCGTTTTTAACCCAAAATAATGGAGAAACATTAATGAAATTACAGAATGTATGTATGATACCATTATTAGTATTTCTATTCAAAAGAAATTAAATATTTAAGATTATATATCAATTGAATTGTGAGTTTTAACGACTGTGTACCCGTCCCCTAGAGGTAATTAAAGTGCCACCAGCACCCATCCTCCAGGCGGTAGCTTGGCCACAGGCATAAAAGTCACCATGCAGGAAGCTGCATGTTACATTAGTAGAAAATACTCTCGTTGTTGGTCTTGTATCAAGGCTAATTAAATTGTGTACACATGTGTAGATGTCACAGGTGGCCATCTTGGAATAAAACACTTGGATCGACACGAGGCGCGGCTGGTTGTTGACTCATTAATACATGGTGCCAGGAGTGAGGTGAAATTTACTCAGAAACAGGATGGCACAAGCAGTGAACCTACCAGAGATCCTCATACTATATCAGAGGGAAATATTGCCAACAACTGGAAACGATTCAAGAAACAGTTTAAGTACTTTCTGAAGGGTATTGGAATTCCCATGAATGAGACTGGTGCAAACAAAGGTAGGATAGTGGCCATCTTGTTGAGTTGGGCAGGAGAGGCAGCCCAAGATGTTTATGACACATTCACTTTTAGACCGGCACAAGGTGATGACGCCGCCAAAATCAATGATGATTATGACACTGTTGTTCAAAAGTTGAGGCACACTGTGTAGCCAGAAAAAATATAGTACGGTATTTGAGCAGTGTGAATTTAACTCTAGAAAACAGAAAGAGGGAGAGTCAGTGGTTAGTTTTGTTACTGCACTAAGACTCCAGGCAGGCCTGAGTGACTTCGGAGAGCTAAAGGACTCAATGATACGGGACCAGCTTGTGGTCGGTATTTTGGAACGTAAGCTGAGAGTTAAGCTACTGGAGAAGCCCCAGCTGTTGCTAGTGGAAGCCATAGATATATGTAAGGCAAGTGAGAGAGCCAAAAAACAGGACCAAGTCATCAAAAACATAGGAATAGAACAAGTGAATGCTGTCAACAGAGCAGGTCACAGTCGTGACCATTCCAGGAATGAAAACCGAGGCACACAAGAAAACGAATAGCATCCAAACTGACACATGGGCATCATCTAAGAGGTGAAGTAGCACCCGTGTGCCAGACATGCAACACTCCACTGAGTGTAAAACATCTAATGCTAGATTGTCAGACAACCAAAGAGAGCAAGAAGAAATTCCTGAAGAATGTGGGTACAATGCGCAGTGTTTTCCATAACACTGGGAAGAAAGAAATTCTTGACTTCCTCAGGGAATATAAGATTTCCGATAAGATATGATTGAGAAAAGTACCTTGTTAATCCAACAGGATATGCAAATTTGAGTAAAGTAAACCAAAGTAAGTCTAATTGAACAAATTGGACGTTAAACTACCCAAACAAACAAACAAACAAACAAAAGAACAGCAAAGTGACCCAGTGACCCAGGCCAGCAATTATACCGACCCTACCACTTATGCAGCCAGGTGGGTCACTATGCCAGATGGTGCCCTAACAAAGTACATATGGTCAACGAAGGGCAAGCGGAATGTGAACCAGAACCAGATTATCTATTGGCCAGGTGGATCAACAAGTGATGGAGGTAAAGGTAGGAGGGAATGCCCGCTGGGTACCGTATACCCACTCATGGTAGGTGATGTCACAGTCCATGTCCAGCATGACACCAGCGCAGCAGCCAACCTGCTGTCAGAGGCTGACTACCATGAAATGAGGCCAAAACCCAAGCTAACACCGGTCAGGGTCAAACTGACTCTGTATACTGGGTGTGAGATTTAGGTTATGGGCATGTACATCCTGAGGTCTGAGGTACGGTAAATGGCAAGCAAGCCCATATCCACTTCATTGTTGTGAGGAACGGATCTAGTCTCCTGAGTGCAACCACTTGCGAGCATCTGGGACTGGTCACTAGAGTGAATGTTGTCAAAAGTGAAGAAGATGCCAGCATAGATCTGGAGCACTGCATGCTCCCAGAGGTAGGAACTGAACTCTCTTTATTGCATTTTGTCTATAACATAAGCATACAAAGTGATGCCATGCCAGTAATTAGGCCAGCACGAAGGGTCCCACTCGCACTGAAAGACCCGGTAAAGAATGAACTGGACCATATAGTGAAAATAGGTGTCATACACAAACAGGATGAAACTTGTGAATTGGTTTCTGAGGTGGTAATTGTGAACAAACCAAATGGTGATATATGTCTGTGCATTGACCCCAGAAACTTGAATAAAGGGATAAAGAAGGAACATCAGCAGCTCCCCACTAGGGAGGAGATATTCTCAGATACCAAAGAGGCCAACTATTTCAATGCGTCACAGGCATTTTGGCAGGTTAAACTCAGCACTGAATCAAGGAAACTGACTTGCTTTAACACTCCTTTTGGCAGGTTCTTCTATGACCGGCTCCCTTATGGCCTCTCATCTGCACCTGAATCTTCCACAAGTACATGGAACAGATGTTCCACCACATTGAGGGTACCAGAGTGTACATGGATGACATACTGATATGGGGCGCCACGGGAGAGGAGCATAACAATCGCCTAGCAGAGGTGAAACAAAGGATTGATAAGTATAGCCTGTTAATGAACTGGTCAAACTGTGAGATCAAGCAAACAAAGATATGTTTCATTGGGGACCAGCTCACTAGAGAAGGGATTACCCATTCAGAGGAGAAGGTGGAGGCCATTATAAACATGAAGACACCAGAATATAAAGATGTCCAGAGGATTCTAGGCTGCGTGAACTATATAGGGAAGTTCATACTCAACCTATCTAACCTGTGTTCCAACATCAGAAAGTTGTAAGGTGGAATGGGAAGGGGGGCATGAACACAAGACAGAGTGGAGGGGTATTAACCCTTTAAGGGCGGATGATGCCTTAAGACATCACCCGGCTGGGGGCGGATGATGCCTTGAGGCATCAACCAGCCAGGGGCGGATGATGCCTTAAGGCATCATTTGCTGGATATATATATATAATTGTTTTTTTGAAAATGAAATATTTTAACAATAAACTTAAATTTTTTACAGAATGTAGGTGTACCCTCATATTTTCGAATTCTAAATGATAGAAATAAAAATATTAAGGATACTAGATTATATCACATGATAAACCTTCGAATTTCGAGTTCAGAAGACAATGCCCCCGTCCCCTAGAACTGTACATAGCCACTAGTAGCCGTCCCTGAGTGTGTAGATCTACCATAGGCGGCCGTCCTTAAAGGGTTAAGGAGGCCCTCACATACCAATGTTAAGGTTTTTTGACCCACAGCTACCCACAAAGGTCAGCACAGACTCATCTAAGGATGGCATTGGGGATGTATTGCTACAACAAGAACATGAACTGTGGAAACCAGTGGCCTATGCAGCAATGTCACTAACAGAAACTGAACAAAGATATGCTCAAATCGAAAAAGAATGTTTAGGTCTGGTATCTGGTTGTACAAAGTTTCATCACTTTATCTATGGTATGCCAGAGGTTAAGTTAGAAACAGATCACAAACCTTTGATCCCCATATCCCAGAAACCGTTAAATGATATGTCACCAAGAATTCAATGTTTGATGTTAAAGTTACAAAGTTACAGAGTAAAACCCAGGTAAGTTTTTGTATCTAGCTGGCACCCTGTCTAGGTCTGCGATGAGTTGTGGTGATGTCGGGGACAGAGAAGTTCAAAGAGAGATTGAAGCACAGGTAAAAATGGTTTATGAATCGGTACATGCTTCCAGTGATCAGCTTGAGAAAATTGTAAGGCAGACTAAAAATGATGATGTCCTGCATGCAGTGAAGCAGCACATCACAAATGGGTGGAACAATGGTGAGTATCTGGCATATAGCTTGTATAAAGATGAACTGTGTGTAGTGAATGGTGTTGTAATGCGAGGTGGGAAAAAAGTAATATGCTAGATGCTAGAGAGGATACATGCAGGGCATATGGGTGTAGAAAAGCAGAAGAGGATGGCATGAGGTTCTGGCCAAACATAAACAGAGACATTGAGGCCAAGGTTAGTGAATGCAGTGCATGTTTAAAATTCAGAGTTTCACAGGCTAAAAAGGCAATATATGTTGATTATGCAAAAGAAAAATGCAGGCCTGTGGGAAATCCTTGCGGCTGACCTCTTCCCCTCGAATAACAATGATTATTTGGTGCTGGTTGATTATCATTCAAACTTTATTGAAATTGTGTTATTGACGTCAACATCAGCGGACAAAGTGATTATCCACTTGAAAAGTATTTTTGCGAGAGAGGGTAGTCCCAGAGTGCATGTTACAGACAATGGCCCCCAGTTTGCATCAGAAGCTCTCAGGGCATTTGCATTCACATTTGATCATAGAACCTCTAGCCCCTACTATCCAAAGACAAATGGCAAGGCTGAGAGAGCTCTGGGAATAGTGAGGGGGCTCCTAAACAAAGCCAAGGAGGCAGGTGATGACCTCTACCTGACCCTCCTAGCATATAGACAGGCTCTAGCAGAGGATGGTTCCTCTCCGGCAGAGAAGCTGAAAGGAAGGAAGATTAGGGGCATATTACCAGAGATGAAAGTTGACAGTCCGAGACCCCTCAGCAAATAGATAGAGAAACAGAGACCGGCATACAATCAGCATGCCAAGACCCTCCTCCCACTCGAAAAAAATGATGTAGTCCGTGTACAGGAAAATGCAAAAAGCTGGTCTGAAAGGCCTCAGGTTTTACTCGAGGTGGCACCCAGGTCATATGTTGTAAAATCAGAGGGAGGGGTATTGTGTAGCAGAAACAGAAAAGATTTGCTGAAGGTAAAAGAAAATTTTGTATCTAGTCTGTGAGTAATCAATGCATGTAAGCCTAGGGAACAGGCAGTAGAACATAGTGTACAAGGTATGGAAACAGATCACAAAGTATCTATCCAAGATAAAAGAGCAGATGAAAAGGGTCCAGTGGAAGTAGTCCCAGAGGCCCAGAGGGTGGAATGTTCACCAATCAGTCATGACCTAGTTACATCACACTGTAGATCAGAACGGGAAAGAAAGCCTGACAAAAGACTAGATTTCAAGCAAACCAAAATGCCAGTCATAACTCATTCATATCTTAAGGTTGTGTTACCTAGTCATAGTCCAACTATCTCATATATTTGTTGTTATGTTTTATTCCTCATTGTCATATACTCAACATGTTTATTCCAACTCATACAAAAGGAGGAAGATGTATCGAGGCTAATTGTGTACACATGTGTAGATGTCACAGGCGGCCATCTTGGAATAAAACACTTGGACACAAGGCGTGGCTGGTTGTTGACTTGTCATTGATACAGCGAGCTGCACTTTCGAGCAAAGCAGCACCAGCAGTGGTAACAAATGTACAGGAAAATATGATTTTCTCTAATTCTTTCAAAAACAAGGACTGTGACCTATGAATTTTAAAACTTAAATGTATAGCACTATACCTCTACTATATTATGTGAAACTTTGAGAAAAATGACATGTGTTTTACTATGCAAAATCAACTTTATAAATTTTCTCTATATTCTATTGTAAAATGATCATGATATTGGTCTCTAAATCAAAAACTAGCATGGTGACCCACAATTTCTAATTTAAATATGTGTTCTACAACACATAGAGATTATCATACTCAAGTTTCAGGAAAATGACCTGGATTTTATTTTTCAAGCCAAATTGTCCGATATGTCTTTTAAATACTTGGCCTCCTTGACTCATTAGGTGGAACTGTGGTTTTTTTTTGTTTCCTACCAGATCTTTCGTATCGCTTGCAGAATGTGTTATTTCATAACCTAAAGCCAACTTTCCATATCCTTCCTTTTGTGTATTTTTGAAAAATACAAGGAACATAAAGCTAGATTTCATTATAGATTTGCATGCTTTGAATATATTGGTTTCAGGTGCACACCGCAGATACTGTGTGAGATTTAACCCAATCTAACCAGCGGGTTCTCTTAGGAGCCGCGGGGTGTCGCCCCTGGGCTACTTCAACTCGTTCGAGGTCAAAACCTGGAACACCGACAAGCTTGGAAATAACCAAAAACTGCTGAATTTTCTGAGCAATCTTTATTGTATCACAACAAAGTACAAACATTTCGTTTTCAATCAAGGCTCGTCACGCTGCGCTAGCATCAGTGTGCTCTCAGCTGCGGAGGAGGAAAGGTCTCCGTGTGATCAGTGGTCAGACACACTAGGATCTACATTTGTTCCGATCTATTGAACGGGCGGATACCCTGAGGTTCATAGAGCAAGGGACTTGTTGTGGTTAAGTGATCATGCGCTGTCCGCGACTTTCACCTTTTTCACCTTTTTCCCTGTTTCAAGGGTAAAATGGCCTTGCCTAAACCTCCAGGCGGACCAATGTAGGCGGGTATTGTGAACACACTACGCGCTGCGGAGTGTACAGAGACGAGCCCGCCACTGGCAGATGACTTGTTTTCGGCGTCAGTGTCTTTTCGATTGCCGAGCCCAGGTATAGGATTTCCATTACAATCAGGTCTGGATATGCTACCTGCTTCTCTGAATCATGTGGACTCCCTTCCTGTTGTGGAATCGCCCAAACAGGCGGATTCACCGTGGGAACAATGGGGTTTTCGGAAGAAAAGACAAGTGACTACTTCTAGCGGTAAACAACGGCCGGATATGGTGTATGCTCCGGTCTGTGAACCTCTGTCACCGCCAAACTCTCAAACACCGGAGGAGGGACAACAGTTGACGGAAGGCAGCGTGCCACCCGGTCAACGTGAGAAGAATCATTCCTTATCGTCAGACAGTGAATCTACGACCCCTGCAACGCCAACTTGTTTTCGTGCGGCAGTAGGAGGTTTAACTACAGCCAATCTGACACAGGGGGTGTTCACCGGAGTGTCAACAACAAGTTCAGCATTGGGTATTGCGTCTGCGACACCTGGCGTGGCAACAACTTCTACACTGTCATCAGGGGTCACTACTGTGACAGCGGCACTGCCTACCAGCGCTACGACAGCGACTACTACGAAGAATAGTAACTTTCTACTGCAGGCAGCTAAACTTCCTCCGAAACAGGAACTGGATGCAGTAGGTCCAGCTGTCTCAACTAGTATTAAGGAGATTATTGATACTATTTGGGAAAATCCACTTACCAAGGATCATGTGTCAGCTTTATATGAGGAGTTTCCACGTCCCGAGAACCTGGAAGTGCTGCATAAAACCCATATAAACGCCGAGATGGTGGATAGCGATTTGCCAGAACGAGCAGTTAACAGGGATAATGAGTTTGCCTCGGTGCAGTGGGCTTTACAATTCGCTGCAAGGCCACTAGTAAAGGCATTGGAAATCTTGGAGCCGGGTTCAAACTTTGACGGAGACGGTCTAGTAAAGAACATGGTCGACGCGCTGAAATTGGTGAGTCGAGCAACGAACAAAATGAATAATCTGCGCCGAATTGCATTAAAACAACGTATAAAAGGGCCAGCCCATTCTATTGTCAAGAATGATGGGAAGAAGGGATTTGAGTTTCTGCTAGGGCCCAACTTAAAGGATAACATCTGTGCACGCAATGAGGTGGCCAAAACGGTGAAGGGATTATTTACTCAAACAAAGACGTCCGCAACTCATGCTGGGGAGCGAGACTACCAGAATCGCCGTCAGGGAAATGGACAACGTGGCCAGCACCGGGGCCGGGGTCAGTACCCGTCGTGGGACCACAGGAACGACCACCGACCGTACAACAACAACAGGCGCAGTTACAGGGACTACGACCGGGCTTGAGACATGGAGGCGGAGTCCCAAACAAAGTACAACGACAGAGGGAGAAAGGCCCAGGGACGAGGAAGGGGCAAACCTCGCAAGGATTATTAGACTGTGTGAGTAAACTTGATATTGACTGTTCAATGTTAGGGCGGCAATTTCGAGCTGGAGGTATTTCTAGATGAGTACACAACTGGGAACAGATTACTTCGGATAAGTGGGTCCTTGATCAAGTGAAGGGAATTACAATTGACTTATCGGAGGTGCCTAATCAGGAGATAGTTCCTGACTCATCTAGTACAGTTCCGGACAGAAATGAAGTCATACGGAACCAATTATCTAAGATGGTAGACCAAGAGATTTTAGAATTGACTACCCCCTGTAAACGCGAGCACGTTTCTCATATGTTCTTAAGGGAAAAGGACTCAGGAGAGCACCGAACTATTTTGAATCTTTCAGTTTTGAATAAATTTGCGCCTTACAAACATTTCAAGATGGACCACATTCGCAAGGTGGTTGATAGTGTTCCTCCTGGGTCTTTCCTAGCCAGTGTTGACCTACAACAAGCCTACCATTCTCTGGGTGTAAAAGTGCGGGATTGTAGTTTACTCCAATTACAGTTTATGGGAGACAGTTATCGTTACACTTGTTTACCAATGGGCTTTAGTCCGGGGCCACAAATTTTCACAAGAATTATGAAAACGGTGGTAGGTTTCTTGGGTCGGTACTTCCAAGTGTCAATGTTTTTCTATATAGATGATACGCTGGTATTTGGTAAAGAAATCAGACAAGTGCAGAGGGCGGTAATGCAATTAATCAATGTTCTACAATGGTTAGGATTCACCATCAATTTCCAGAAATCCCATCTGGAACCCTCGTTGAGTGTGGAATATCTGCAAAACATATCCTACAACTAAGAAATCGGAGAAACTCTTGGGCTTGCTTCGCTATTATATTACTAGAAGGAGGATTTGCATTAGGACGTTTGCCAGTATAGTAGGTAAATTATCGGCAACGGCACTAGGTAATGATAAAGCAACAGTTATGGAGAAGCTGTTACTAACCCGGAGAAACGAAGAATTATTGAAAAGTAGGGGTAATTTCGAAGCACCCATGTACTTAGATGGGAATATCAAGAAATGCCTGAAAGAGTGGTTAGTCGTGTTGCCAGAGGCAACCCAAAGTTTTGCAGAAAGATTACCTGAGATTACTCTGTTTACGGATGCCTCCCTTACTGGGTGGGGGTGTTATCTGGAAAATAGAGGAGAGGAGTATGGTGAAGCATGGGACATGGACGACGAGGTCTCAGACCATATTAACGTCTTGGAATTGAAGGCAGTTGAAAAAGCTTTACTACATGTCACAAAGGAAGTGAGATCAAGGGTGGTACTCTTGTATGTGGATAACACTACAGCTTTAGCATGTATTCGGAATGGGGGCTCGGTAAGGTCTAACGAATGTAATACAGTAACGGAGAGAATTTGGAGATTCTGCTGGGAATGGGATGTCGATCTCATTGTTAAATATTGCCCCACACTGGAGAACGTACAGGCAGATCGAACCTTGCGATCTTTCACTACCTCAGGGGAGTGGACCTTAAATGATGAGGTAGTAGAGGAGTTATGCTCCAAGATGGTTTGGCCAGAGGTGGATATGTTCGCCTCCAAATATAACAAATGGTGTAAAAAGTATGTTTCTTTAACTGTAGATGTAGAATCCTGGGCAGTTGATGCATTTACTTTATGTTGGTCTGGAATTAATGGATTCTTCTTTCCACCATTTAATTTGATTGGCAGGACAGTGGTGAAAATTCTACGGGATCGGCCGCCGGGAGTGCTGGTCTGCCTGGAGTGGGAATCACAGGCTTGGTTTCCTCCGCTGAGAGATGTCGGGGATCAGAAACAAATGATCAAGATACCAGCGATGCCTTGAACATTGAGATGGCCGGGACACCCGAGAAAACTATCCCCTGACAGGAAAGTGCAATTTACTAGTGACCCCTCTATTCGGGAGGTTTGGGAGGGGTTAGATCTTCCCGAACCAGTCTGGAGAACTCTGTCGGCATCATGGTCGAAAGCAACGATAAAGCAGTATGATGTTGTCCTTAGGAAGTGGATTAGGTTTGCAAAGGGACAGGATTTCCAGCCGTTGAAACCTAGTATGAACGACTGTTTATTGTTTCTACAAAGTCTAATTGACTCAGGTTTGGGGTATGGCAGTGTTGCTACGGCACAATCTTGTCTATCTGTATTTGTCTCATTCGATGGAAAGCCACTGGGTGAATGCAGATTGGTATGCAGGTTGTTGAAAGGACTGTGTAGACTTCAACCCGCACAGCCTAAGTATTCAGACACTTGGGACCCAATGTTGGTCCTGACTCAGTTGGACTCATGGGGACCAATATCAAGTCTTACTTTTGAGAGACTAACGAAAAGACTATGTATTTTGTTTATGTTAGCTACAGGTCAACGATTACAAGCACTTCACCTTTTAAAGGTCACTGATATGTCATGGAGTGCGGAGAAATGCATGGTGGTCTACACTTCCAGATTGAAGTCGAACGACCCAAATGTTAATTGCTTGGTGCTAAGGTTTGAAGTTTATGAAAATGAAAATCTTTGTGTTTTTAGCCATTTAAAGGCTTATGCTCAAAATAGTAAATCTTTGATGGCTCGCCCTTTTGTGATTTGTACTGTAGGGAAGCCACACAAAAGGGCTTCTAGAGACACGATCTCGAGGTATATCAAGTCTGTACTGGTGGAATGTGGGATTGATAGGAAGTATAGCGCTTACTCATGTAGACATGCGGCTACGAGCGCTGCTAGAAGGGCAGAGGTACCGCTGGACACGATAATGAAAGCAGCGGGTTGGAGTTCGGAAAATATATTTGGTAGGTTATTTCCAAGCTTGTTGGTGTTCCAGGTTTTGACCTCGAACGAGTTGAAGTAGCCCAGGGGCGACACCCCACGGCTCCTAAGAGAACCCGCTGGTTAGATTAATAATTAAACGAATTTATGAAGTTCAATTATAATCAACCTAGGGTTCTCGGAGCCGCGGGGGCCCCTGGGCCTGCCCATATTTCAGCTCCCACCCAGGTTTTGAGGTCAAAGCCTTCTCACCTTAGTGTTGAATCACTGATGCTAGTGCAGCGTGACGAGCCTTATAAGCCCAGGGGCCCCCACGGCTCCGAGAACCCTAGGTTGATTATAATTAAACTTCATAAATTTGTTTAATTATTAATCAACCCCTAGTCAGAACAGAGTGGAGACAGGTGGCGGTCAATCTAAAGGAATGACCATGCAGTCTATCCCATATAAGAAACACCTGGCGTGATAAGGGAATGGGATTTTCAGGACAAAGGCAAGATAACTTTTCCTTCTCCGTTCATTAAATGTATTCTTATTCATATTACTTCAGACTTCAGCCGCTAACTCATCTATAGTCGTCTAGTGGTAGGGACCTGCATTAGAGTCCTAAGGTTAAGGATTATATTCCCCTCAAGTGATAACTTTCGGTGTCCATTATCTGTCCAAGATGTTTTATTAAACAATAAAAGGTATATTACTTCAGTATGGTATATGGAAAATTTTCTTTTCTTCTTCGTTGACAAGCTATTCGGAAAATAGGGTAAGTGTCAACTAGATACCACACAGCCAAATATATCGTCTGTAAAAGGCAAGAGCATGTTCCATAGAAGGAATATCCTGTAATATATAATAAGGGCATCCTATATGCACTATATTACTGGTCAGGTCACAATACAGACCTGACAGTGGGTGGATATCAGACTAAAGTTTACTAACAGTAATAGCCTGACATCTAGAGTTGAATGCAGAAATCATAAGTATCATTACTCTGGCCACCAGAGCACAATCAAATTAAAATCTAAATAAGAGATTTTCTTTCGGACGTGCAAGATAATTCATAGTGGTTGCAACACGGTTATCCCATTCCCTTATTACGGAATACTATTAGAAGCATATAAACTAAACATGAGAATAAATTTCGTGTTTTATTTTCCTTTCCTGCCAACACTGGTTTTACAAATAAAAATTATCGATGCAAACATACGTCATGGTTTCGGTATTTAAATACGTTTGTTAAGTTTCTGATACATATACATTGTGTATTAATCTTTTGGTGTAATTAGTAGATAATTGCCCTAAATTTGGCTAGTCGAATTCGCTATACGTTGTCCCGTTTTACGAATCCAAGACCCCACTGGTCAATGTAAACCTGCCACCGTCAAATAATACAGATAGGTCATATATCGGCTCTATCAAAACATTTGGTAAATGTACATGACTGTGTATATCATAGAATACATTTCAGACGTAAAATACAATATGAGGTTACATTTCAATGGTCACTGATACAAAATGTAATAGTGCGATAGATCTGTATCACAGGTACACACATTACAAGTTTCAACAGATATACATATACAGTCTACATGTAATACCAAATTGCATTTAGTCAAGAACGGTGTATTGTGCTGAAATTTGGTAATAGGGCGTGAATTGCGTTGATGGTCTTACTAGTTTTAGAATGTTCCCAGAACAAAAGGAACAGTAATGGCACCATGAATAAATTTGGTTAAATACGGCGTGCAGCAGATGACATTTTTTTGACTGATTTGATAAACAATTTAGTAAAATCTTTTAGAATAATGGGTGATTTGCAGAGTTCACATAGTGGACGGAAGCGATTTCTTCAGCGCAGACACTGACGTCCTCGTCCTCCTGATACAAGTACATGATTCGTCAATTGTATTTTCCCCTCACATTCTCCTTTCGCATATGTATATAGTGAGAAATACAGTGGGGACGAGTTGTCTAGTTCTTTGAGATAGAGAAACCGAGTATAGCCTCTGACTGAATCTAAAAGTTTAGATAACCAATGTATAGACAAGTAAGTCGCCAATTAAGTCTCCAAACATAAAGATATATCGTCTATAATCAAGGCTGGAAATTGTTTCCATTTGTCATATACCATTTTATATTCGAAGAAGCTCCAGACTGACCTCTAGGAGGCACATTCATGATAAACATACATAACGAGCACACCTTATTAAAGCATTGAATACCACTTAAACACCCAAAATACTCGGCACCATCATGGACTAATATATCTTATAGTTTGAATACATGATTATCTTATTATGTAATACTTCTCGTGCTATCTATGTATGTTTAGCTATTATAAGGACATAATATGGTGGTCATTATTCACTGCAGATCGATATTAGCAAAATTTGGCATACACGTAGTATTTATCACAAATATAGTAACAAATTTCCAATTATATATATATAATTTACCATCTCTGTGATTTGTGAAAATTCAGTTCGTCTGGAATTTGCAATCAACATAAATATCAGAGATCTATCTAAAGATTTCAATAGCGAATGGTACACATACTAGAAGCAGCACTGTAATTATACCTTTCATTTGGTATTGATAATTGAGGTAGACATATATTTATTAATTAAAATCAGAAGGATGAAGTTGATGACGCATGAGGTACAAAACAATGTGATGGCCAGAAAAAGAAACGTACCGAAGTTCAAATTGGTTAGTCATACTAACAAACTATCAATTATTTCCTAATGCAGATTTCATATCACATTCCCTAAAATGAATTTTGCATAAAATCCAGCTCAAAACTATTAATTGAATATGTATCGAGAATATATGTGGTATTCAACATAATATAATAAATTTCATAAGTAGGAACTAAAGATAGATACACAAAAAGATATAGTTTTAGAAGTATGGCACTGCCATTACTTCAAAGCCTACTAATAATGCATTGTAACTAGATCTACCTGAGACTGATCCCATTTGGATTTAAACATTTCGCTTTACAAGTGTCAAGAATATGTCATCATGTACAATGGATACAATCCGGTACATTTATGGCACTTTCATATACCCCCTATAATACTATGCACCGAACTGCATTCCACCCTACGCCTTGAGGCCTCACGTGCCCAGTGACACCAGTAGATTCCTCCTATTTGGAGAATAATGGAGTCACACAGTCTTTTTACCCCCCCCCCCCCCCAACATACATACAATCACGTCAAAAATGGGATTTTTACAACGTAAAAGGGTCACATATATGTGATTGATTATCAATGCGATACATGGACATAAACATGGGTCAAATGGTAAAGTATACATAACAGAGATGTAATTGATTGAGGAATTTTATACAAAGTCGATATCGATGTAGCAGTTCTAGGATGTATGAGTGTAAGGGTCCTTAGGGGTGGAAGGGGTACATGAGGATGAATGGGTGCAAGGGTATACTTATAAGTGGAAGAAGATATTTATGGTACAACCAAAGACAATGCCAAACACAATAACTTGGTAATTAGACAAGCAATACAGTACATCAGACATGAGAATTTTAACGATCTCCAGGTAAGTCAATGTGACTTGACGCAATCTTTGAATAAGCTACACTCTCTGACGTGCTGTTTATTGCTTCGCAGTGAGTCGAATTGTCCTATCTAAAGACCACGGCAAAGTATGCATCAATACCGTGACAACACAATGGACTATTTACAACTGTTTGGAGGTTATAACATTATATTTTTAAACAAATGATTGTGTTTAGTTATGGTGATGTCTGTAAGGTTTAAAATCCAGCAAATATCTACAGCTAGGAACCCGTTCTCCTTGCATAGATTGGCTTTAGCCTGCAATGGAGAATGTGTATGAATAATATGCAAATCTCTTAGTCCAACCCTGATGGTAAGACATATAACAGGGTATATGGAACATATATATATATATACCGTGCTGCGAAAACAAAGAGAAACAACCCGAAAAGCTACACTCCTGGAGGCCAAACAGTGAAACCTAAGTTGCAAAAGCTATTAATATCCAGAGTCATACTACTCTGTTCCATGTCTACAAGCCTCACACCCACAGAAACTTCAGAAAAGTTCATTTTTCGGTTTATTGGTCGTAGCGCTAACGTTGAGATATGGCATCTAAAACCTCAGTTTAGAAAAAATGCTCTGCGTCTGGACCTTCTTTTAAAAGATATTGCTCGGCCTATAGAAGAGAAGTTGTCTGTGGTTCTACAGGTGGTCATTCCGAGTCTGAGCTGGTCTGAAAACTACCCTAATAAGGCGACCGCACCAGGAGACAAGGGAAAGGGAAAAGAACACCTGGTGGCCATCCATAAAGTATGTACGCAAAAACATATTAACCCCCCCCCCCCCACACACACACACACACACACACACACTCAATCTCGTACGCAAAATTTCGGATAATTTTGACACAACCATCATCTCCCTCAGTGCGTTCGTACATTATGAATGGCCCCCGCTAGGTTTACATCAATGCTCATTGCAGAATGGAAGGAGAATTCAGGCTTTGTGTCCAGAGAAGCACATTGTACTAAAAGAAAATAATAACGTGTTTTAAGCACATGGTGAATATCACGGGTATGATTTGATTCACAGAACTAATTCCCATAAAGTGTAGGCGGGTTAAACCCCACCATAGAGTATATTTGATGGGGATTATTGATCCTTTGGTAACCTTTAGCTCTGGGATAATTGGGCCAGATACAATCATAAAGTAGCACCCATGCACCACAGCGATTCCCATCGATATTGTTATCCCAGAAGTCAATATAATACTGTCATCTATCCCACCCTCAACCAATTCTGCATGAGATACTTTCAACAACCAAGGATATGGGTGAATATATATGTATCCATATCCTATACCTATACATGAGGCCTCTTTCCCCACCGCAGTGTAGTTTCTAGTTTACATTCTTAATGGTTATCTTTTACAAATGATAGCTATGTAATGGCAATGGCGGTATTCCGTATATGTGTAAGCCTGGCTTTTTATACCTGAAGATTTCCCTATCAGTGTTACCTTCGTGAGCCCACATGCTCTCCATCCACGAGATCGGAACTGGCGCCGAGTACTGCTCACCGCGCTAGCCTGGCCGTATTTTCAACGCCATAAACCCTTTTATGGAGAGATATTGCATAAATTTTGTTCACTGCCTTTCAATTATTCATTTCCATACAGGATGTTTTCACCAAGTGCATGTATAACAATACAGTATACCATATATCGTATCGCCAAAAAGAGGTTAGAACGCTCGTGAGGAATGACTTTTGAGTATATTCCCTTAAGCACCCCCCCCCCCCCCCACACCACCTACTCCTAAACAATTCCAGTTTCTCTTTATAGATATAGAATTCATTGATAGTCGGTTCAATTAAATCTCGGGGTCCGACTTGTCAAATACTGATGTAGCTACACCGGATTATTAGTGCAATAATGTCTATTTGATATATCGGAATGTTGCGTTCAAATTTATTGTCTATAAATCCCCTTGAATTAGTAATCTAATATGTGCAGATTTCACTGCAGATTACGAATCGATGGGTAAACCAGTAGATTCCGCAATCAGGTGCCCCATCGGAGTGATCATTTGATGTACTCTATTCCATTAATGCCCAATGATGCAAATACATTTTCAATATTTCCTGTCGTATTGCCTTCTTAACAGTTATTTGCCTTATATCTTACTGAATTTAGATTTTTAAAAATACTTATCAATGTATACTAATATATATATAACAATGTGTTTGAATGCCATTTATTTTGTACGGGGGCGGAGGTGTGAATTTTAAACTGGCTGAGATCAACATTTGCTCAAACATTTCTTTAGACTAATTTCATGCACTGGGCCCTGTAATACAGACACATTGTCACACTGTCAATATATGGACACATACAGATTCATCAGACATTCACAATGCACTGCTTAAAACTAAATAAAAAATACGTTTAACGAATTAGCCTACTCTTTCTGTATTATCTGTAACTATGTATATATATATATATATATATATATATATATATACGGCAAAATATATAGGTTAACAATTTGTTAATATTTCTGTCGTCGATAATTTCTCATGTGCTATCTGTCCATTCTTACTTTCCACTGATCCGGATTTGAATTCACCTGTTTGTTTCAGCTCCGTTTCTACCTTTAGCAATGGTTGTATGCTGTGCGGGTCCGCTGCTCTCTGGTTGTTGACCTTGTCGTATCTCATGAGAGGAGGCGTGACGGTTTCCTTACTCGGGCTTCTGTCACCCATCTCTGGGTCCAATAAGGACGCCTTTGTTGAAGATCGGTTGTTCTGCCGCCGGCGTGAAGTTGGTTTTTTTGTTATATCCTCTTCTACCTTCACTGGACAGCATTGCATGGAGCCACAATACTTCTCGCATATGCCAGGTATCAAACAGGCTCCGTCACTGACAATTTGATGTTCCTGAAACAACCACCAGAATAAAATGTTAATCATCCTCAATACACATTTAGGACACATTGATTACGTAAGATAAAAAGTGTTCTCCATTGATAACATATAACTAGACTCATCCTAAACGTATGGTATGATAATTCAGATAATTTGTTTCCTAAACATTCATCATATTTTCAAGTGTTTATTGGGTTTAAAAGATCGGCAGGGGTATCTTTATCATTGCAGTTATTGTTCCATATCAGTACATACAGCTGCGGTGGCAGCACTAATGTATGCTGACGATTTAGCTCTCGTATTTTTTGACAAAGACATTCAAACAGCCTCGAGTCGAATGCAAATAGAGCTAAATAAAGTAGAACCCCGCCTAACGGACACCCCGCCTAAGCGGACACCCCGCGTTAACGGACACCTTTGCTCGGAACGGTTCCCTCTATTAGATGTTTATTTCAACCCCGCGTAAGCGATCACTTTGGACCGGAACGGAGGGTGCCGCTTACGCGGGGTTTCACTGTAATATTAAATGGATTTCCATAAACAAACTATAGGTAAACAAAAAGAAAATAGTTCAAATATGGGTGGGAAGAAATGTAAAATATATAGATTTCCCTGTAAATTCTATCAATGGAAGTACACTTCTACCAGTGCACAACTTTAACTACATGTACCTAGGTATCACTTTCGACGGCGGATAAACAAGGTTGTAACCAAAACATGACTCAGAATGCAGAAAATTCAACTATTACGCTACTTACTGCCGACTGAAATCCGGATAACAATAATGAGACAATGTATACTACTCGTCTTTGAATACATTGATGGTATAAATCTGGGGCATCAAAAGACTGATGTAAATTGTGATGTAATAAGATCCTGATTAAGGTCAATCCACTTCGAACAGAAAATGATAGGAAATCGCCCCTGTACCATGGTACCAGCATATGGGACAAATTGCCCATCGATATCCAAAAACGAATGACAACAACTATTTCAAGATATATCTAAAGAATTTCCTATTACACAGACCAGAGTTATGGAATGTATAGCGGGTTATATTTACACCCCCACCCCCCACCCCCACCCAGCCAGGCAATGTTCCTTTGTTTTGTGTATATGTCCTGTCTGTCTACTGTGTCCTTGTCCTGTTGCTGTCTACTGTACCGTAATGTATTTGTCCTAAATTGTTTACACTTACCAGTGTACACACATCTTGATGTAAAGATGAGACTACAAAGGAAGAACGCCCTGACATGGACGATTTGTATATCTTTATTAACTAAATGATAAAAAAAAACACACAAAAAACAGCACGCCTAACAGCCTTCACTTGGGTCCAATGTCTTTAGGTGTGAAAGCTGTGAACATGACAGGCTGTGGCTGTAGCCTAGTTGTAATTCCGGTACCTTGTAAAGTTTGAGGTGTGAGAGCTAGAGGGGCTAGGCCTAAAAAGCTACATCCTATAATGTAACCCATATACCTTTCATAGAACTTAATATGATTATCACAAAGTGTTGTAAAAAAACAATCATATCCTAAAAAGTAGCTGTTGCAATTCTAGTCTTTGATCTAGAGAATGATGTTACAATACTAACACAATGCTTTAGTATTGACATTAAAAAAGTTGTATTTCACAAAGTAAAATCTAACAATAATAAACTCCATGTTATGGACAATACGTATGTTTCTAATAAACGCCACTCAATAATCAGATTTCCCTGATGGTTATGCTATTCTATATCTAACACTTTTAACATCCATATTGTTTTATTCATACATTTCCTAAATATAGTAATTGTGCAGTACTATTCATTTAAATACCAAAACCCTTGGGCCATATTTCCAGTAGATTTCCTATGCAAATCCACCAAATGTAGATAGGTCTTATCTCCAATTCTGTAAGGGAAACCTGGACAAATACTATGCATCTGCATTGATCTGGCATTTAATTTCCAGCTTAAACTGATAGGTTTCAATGTTTACATATAACCCAGGTAGCGCTACGGTGAATTGTTAAGGGAAATGGCGTGGAGTTCACGATCGCCTTAAAATTCCCATGGAGTCAGAGCAATAGAGCGTAATGGACCAAGCCACCCTGGAGCATAATGGACTGAACTGGTTGCTCAGCTCACACAGCTACCCACCACCCCTGGATCCCAAGTGAACGTGGCCCGGTTGCCTAGAGAGTTCAGTCCCGCTCAGCAAGGTACTCCGTGGTCGCACAAGGATCCCCTCCCACAGGTAGAAACAAACTTTGGTATATACCGAATCCTATATTTTCGTTATAATGGCTCTAACTTGGTCTGTGTGTCTTTGACTGGCATACCATTCTACTTGCACTTCAAGTGTTGTTCTCGACAGCCGATAGTGATACTGCAACTGAGTATTATGTACATGTATGTACAAAATGTATGTGTGTGTGTGTCGATATGGCTGGCTCAGTGCATGGTGTTACTTCAACCTAAGCCGCTGATCCAAGCTTGCCTAACACGCGGCTTAATGGTTTCGTCTAACAAGTCATTCATTTACATTTAAAGATTGGACGTACATTTTCACCTTATCGTCCACTAACGACAGCCAAAAAATGGCAAGCCAGACCAAGTAAGTAGACACAATATTTACTTTTCCCTTTACAACTTTATCAACTTTACCTTTTTTTGTGTGTCAAAGTATGACACATTCATGTGTATCTTGGTAGATTGTACAGAGTAAGTTCTCAGCGAACTTCTGATATCCTGGAACTTTGTTATTAATCTCTTGCTTGTTTCCTTATTGAAAATAAGTCAGGATGTTTAACTCAACCGATTGATGAATATATACATGCATGTATGTAATATCTGCCCACAAGCTGTAACAAGCTGTAAAATTCCACCCATTGATGTATATTCAGTTGCATGTTTAAAGACATTTCTTAAGAATGATGGTACAGAGGAGAAAATGTTCATAAGGTGAACAACACTTGGTAATACCTCGATATCGTATGAAGCTGTTGGTGCTTGTTAGTGGATCAGATTAAAATTTCCTCCGATATATTCGAAATTGACAAAAACACAATATATATTACCTAAATCATCTTTCTTAATTTACTATGACAGGGTCGTGGAAAGAACGAACAGGTACATCCAGAGGAATCTTATTCTGATTTACAAGATGATAATAAAATAAGTACATTACAATCGTGAGCTAGTGAATTCTATACTACAATGACGAATGGAACACACAACTCTGACAGGCTGTCGCTGTCAAAGCCCTCGACATCGTCACGATGTCACACTGTATTTATCACAGAGTGATAGGGAGGAACCATACTGATAGCCTTGTCATAACGAATCACCCTTCACTGTACTTATCAGTGAGGATTTGTGTGAAGCACATAATGACACCTCGACACAGTACAACAAAGGTGCTTTGAATGGAGGCATCTCGAGTATCGCAAAGTTTGGATACAGAAGGTCACACTCCTGGTAATACCTGAACCTTTCTGATGGTCATCATTACATAAGTCTATATATTTATTTTTGTTCACCGGTTCCCATGGCATCAATTTTCAATCTCAATACAGCTTCCGAATTTGAAAATCAAACTACAATCAATTACCGGTAATTGACAAAAACACAATATATATTACCTAAATCATCTTTCTTAATTTACTATGACAGGGTCGTGGAAAGAACGAACAGGTACATCCAGAGGAATCTTATTCTGATTTACAAGATGATAATAAAATAAGTACATTACAATCGTGAGCTAGTGAATTCTATACTACAATGACGAATGGAACACACAACTCTGACAGGCTGTCGCTGTCAAAGCCCTCGACATCGTCACGATGTCACACTGTATTTATCACAGAGTGATAGGGAGGAACCATACTGATAGCCTTGTCATAACGAATCACCCTTCACTGTACTTATCAGTGAGGATTTGTGTGAAGCACATAATGACACCTCGACACAGTACAACAAAGGTGCTTTGAATGGAGGCATCTCGAGTATCGCAAAGTTTGGATACAGAAGGTCACACTCCTGGTAATACCTGAACCTTTCTGATGGTCATCATTACATAAGTCTATATATTTATTTTTGTTCACCGGTTCCCATGGCATCAATTTTCAATCTCAATACAGCTTCCGAATTTGAAAATCAAACTACAATCAATTACCGGTAATTCTTACAGTATAGACGTGCGATGAGTTTTACCTATCGCTGATAATTCTGTAAGGATTGGTTCTCAGACAGCAGCTTATATCTTTTTCATCCTGTCTTTACTAGACAAAGGTAATGGTAGCTATGGGTATTCCAACTGTTGTTAGCATATCATTGAGTTTACGAGACTTGGGACCTAAATGAGTGTTAGAATATACCATTCTCTCCAGGGGCATTTCTTCTGGTGGAAGCATTGCTGATATTAGAGGGACAGTTCCTCAGTGGAGGTGACCCGTAATTTATAGTTCTATGAGAGCACACTTTAACGGCATTTAATCACACCCTTTATCACACCCTTAGTATGTAAGACAGTGAGTCAGGGACATTTGAAGCACTGACAGTTGTCTAGTGACTATTGAGAACATTTCAGTTGAGGAATCGATTTCCTTCAGTGTCGCTGTTAAACTGCGGCACTGCACGTGGCTCTATGAATAAGAGATTGGTCATGCACTGTTGCACATTTCTGTAAATTCTCTATGGCATTTCATGAGAAGTCTGACCACGTTAACTAAACTCAAACTGCCTATCTATATATTCCAAATCTAAAGAAAATACATTATCCTTGTCCGGAATGTCACTGTTGAGCTTCCAGTCATAAAGTTAGTATCAGAATTCAATATTATGGTAGATTGACGGGGCTTAGCTTGTATCAAACACTCCTACACCCATCGCTTGCGACCACGGAATAGAGAGAATAGGGGAGGCCGCCGGCGGAAAAGGGCGTGACCTCAGAATTCAATATTACCCTAATGAAGGTATTCTTATCAGAGTAGGTTGGGTTGAGCTTGAACAAAAATATCGAGGATTAAAGGAAATATGACTTCAAGTCAAAAGATGAGCTACACCCGTGAGTTTAAGTAACCCATTCATAACGTAAAAAATCTAGAGATGCCACCAAGGACTTCCAATCTTTTACAGTTAACTTTTTTTCAATTTGAGAGAAATCGGTTGTTTTTGTTGTTGCCACGTCTACATGATTGAAATGGGAGTGATTCGATTGCAGTAGCAGACTCTGTATGTCGGGGGAGGGGGGGGGGGGGGGGGGTGTGGCCCCGTGATTTGGCTCCCGCCCCTATCGGTGTATAATGTGAGCGGAGTCGTGTTGCAGGCCGGACACTCGATCCTCTTTGTTGCTTCCCAGTTCCAATGGTACTTTTCTCTATAATTAACTATTTATACATTCACGACAAACTGGCCCAAGAGTGAGAGAGCTTAGAAGTGTGAGGCCTGTAGTGTTGAGAGTGGACGGTTTGAACACTGCGTGAGGGCGACCCACTCTTCAGTTACATTATGTGTGTACATGTTTTAGTTCATACAATGAACGGAATAAATCTATTTATTGTTGAATAACAATACTCATTCTTTCAACATAGTACACATACATATATATAAATATATATATATCATCTCAATATGATTTTTTAGGTAAAGCTTGTACTAGCTAAGAGGTAGCGTTCTGTGGTTATCTAGGTATAGCTGCATAGAAGAATCATGTATTTAGTGACTTTTTGATGTAATTCTACAAACAAATCTAGTACTCGGTACAAGTGTGTATTTTCTTAAACGTCCTGTGAGCTGGGTATATTGTGGTTGTGGCGACTGGAGTTATTCTAAACTGGCGGCGAATCAATAAGTATCAGAGGCTTTCAGGTTCAGGTCAGAATAAGCCGAGCCTTGATCCATGCCGAGTCTCCCGACCTCAGTGCCCAAGCCTCCAGCCCACAGCACACTGCCACACACGACGCCGCACGGATTCTGCTCGTGACTGACGATTTGATACGACACGACTCTACATGCTATACATACTGTTGCTATAGCTAACAGATATACCCTTTGCGACTCAACGGATCCCATATGACCATCCAAGCCTAAACAATATTTTACAGAGAAACTAGAATCAAAGAGGCTAGATTTTTTAAAGTGTATTCGTGCATACGTATAAAAGGTGTTTTCTCGAACACCAAAAATATTGTGTGACAGCCAAAGATTTCGGGTGTAAACTTTGGCACCGATGAAGACCCATTCTCAGATACGCGGGAGGTACTGAGCCCGCATTGTTGAGATCACTACAGCCAATGCACTACTGACCGACCTATCATACTCCATAATCCCAATACAAAGACCCTAGGAAGGTACCCGAGTAGTGTTATTGCCAAACATACACTTTAAGGGACCTTCTTATCTCTCGATCCTCCATTTGTTTACTATGAGAAACATTTTTCTTTCTTTTTCCACAAAGCCTCTTCAACCACATTCTTTGGGAAGCTTCTTGACTTACATGGCTTAGGTCCAGCAAAGTCACTGCAGATATTGGATTTATGATTGATATGAATGATGATGTAAGCCTTGCGTGTGGTATATAGGTTGACACATACATCACAGACACTTTGGAGCTAAATAGTGCAGGAGTGGACGTCTGTAATAATGGAGAACCGCCATATATATATTTCCATTAAATGACATTGAATTATTTTTGAAGGACTAACATGTTCGCATATAATACAGAAGTGGGATTTTAACACCAGACGACATTTCATTACATGTAATTTATAGTATATTAACGCAGTTATGTTGTGTGGGCCAAAGTTTAATGTTAAATACGGTGCAACAGAGAGTCATAAACAGACATGTTTACTGGAAAGACTAGGTGACTCTATGATGATTGAATCTTTACACTGTCTGTGTAAAAGGCAACTAAATATTTTCCTAAAAGAACTTCTATTCAGATTAGCAGCATATCGCGCCAGAATGTGTACTGACGACCCTACAATCCAGGATTAGCTTGCAAATGACCAATCTACGTAATCCACGAGAGATTAATTGTATAGGCACACTGGACTTGAACTTTTGGCTCGGCTTGAGGTAATCTGTTTGAGTGACGGAAGTGGACTATGTTCAGTGGCAGTAAGCCACCCACATGTCACTCCCAACAGGATTGTACTCCATTCACAACAACCTGCCCCACACTTCAACGGCTTCCTTTACCGGTGTCGCATCAAACAAAAACGGTCTTCTATAATTGTTGGTGCCACCTATTAGAATGTATGAAAGCTTTGCAATTGAAACCTCATTGGTTATAGTTTGCATGGCTATTAATTGGTCAAAGACGAGTAATACAGGCATGGTTAATGCGGATCTCGGTTCTCCAGTATGAAAGCTGTGCAATTGAAGCCTCCTTGGTTATAGTTTGCATGGCTTTTAATTGGTCAAAGAAGAGTAATGCAGGCATGGCTAATGCGGATCTCGGTTCTCCATTATTACAGACGTCCACTCCTGAACTAAAGAGCTCCAAAGTTTCTGTCATGTATGTGTCAATCTAAACCCGCTCGTCAGCTTCATGGATTATATGAGTGGTGAGGGGTATTCATTCATTTACTCTAGATTTGCAAAAAGATTTAGTCGCCAGTGAGAACTTGGCAAAAACTCAGGAACATGGAATATAGGATTATCACAATTCCATACTGGTTGTTCCAAATCATATCGGAGTAAGCTTGACATTATTTACCAATAGACCAGTCAAGATGTACTTCTTCCAGAGGATATGTCTTGAGAACATAACCTGTCCATACATTAAAGAGTAAATGGTGTGATTACTATATCATATATGACCAATGTAATTAACAGACACTTCTTTACAGAACCACGTACAACGACATGAACGATTGGCGCCAACTATCGAAAAATGTGCCTCACACAGTGACAGATACTAACTGGAAAGAGGTAGATGGCACCTGTGTGTAGCGTTAATGGTGCTTGGTATTTCCCGGTGTGACTAGACCTGCTACACGTGTTCCTTACCTACTTAGAACTTCTACACAACTCCAACCTAAACCTTAGAAAATATACACCAAAATGACTAGAAAATACACATTACACAAGATGAACTCAAGAATATGCTATTTAGTCGTTCAACTAGGTTCGGCGTTTATCCTTCTACAATGCTGAACTCATCAGGAGATGAGTTCACTGGCAAATACATGTATAGGCTTACACCCCTTAGGTCATATGATTTCCTTCATGAGATTCCCCTGCATGCTTGAAAGCTAACTCGTGTTCTTGATCGTCGTTGCTAATATCCCGCTTAGGTAAGCATAAAGTGTGCCTCCCCATATGACATTAGCGTAAGTCAAACGCAGTATTAAGCTAGCACATATATACTTGCGTTAATGACCAAAGGCATGCGGAATCAGACCTTCATTCAAAATACCACCAAAAACAAAGTTTACTACATCTGCATTAGAACACAATAGTCCCGCCTTAAAATACGGTTTTTTAATTAATCTTAGATCAGAAGACACTCGGCATTGCATTAAGTGAGGATATACCTGAATTTACATATTTGGGGAACCCTCCTCGATGTTTAACTGCAAAACTAACCAAAGCGTGTAATTTTTAACAGCTTGTCCAGACCGCACCTCAGACCCAAGAACTACGTTCACCCTTTTTACACGAAAGAAATGGCTACAGGCTATAATTAACAGAATTGAAACACTAAATTCATCATTTTAGGTGAGGGTATACAGCACTAAATAACCAATAGATGATAAAATATGGGCGAACCCATGCCTAGCGTTCCCAGCTAATAAAATCCAGGCACAAAGCTATAAAGGGAGCATCCACCCTCACAGAACTAACACGAATGGTCGTTGTCAGCAAACATGTACACAACCCATCCAGTGCGCACTGCTCAAGGATACTGTGATATTTCTATCTTCCGTAATGGAAGGAGAAGAATAGAAACAAGGAAAAATTCCCAATTTCGGGAAAATATCGATACTTTTTCAAATTTCAAATAAGCAGGCGACATTTGCTGACCGCTTCTTGTGCCGTTGTAGTGACTGGATGGCCCGCCAGGTGCGTCTCAGTATGATTCCCTACAATACGCCGGGTACCTTTGAAGACGCCGTCTGGCGGCCTGCTGGTGTGAGTAACCATGGCAACTAACACATTTATTAAATATTATACTTGTACATAAAATATTCTACTTAGAATACTAGCAATTTTTGTGGACTTTTACTTGTTGTATACAAATCTATATCCATATAACAGCTATTATCGTTATACATGTTTAAAGACCTAGGGTATGTGGCATAAAGGATCTCGTCAATTAAGTGTAAAATAAAGTCTCTGCTCTCTCTTTAGTTTTAACTGCACATGCTATTATGTGTATAACGCCGCCTCCACCCCCCCCCCCCCCCCCGCCCCCTAAAATCTTAGTTCCCAATGGGCTTTCTTTATCATTCCGCGTTTGTGCCATTCCGGCGATTTGCTATACCAACAACAATTAACAGTACATGTAAAACTAACGAATCCTCCATAGATTCAAATGGAGTTGTAGAGCCCGATCATATCATATTCAACTTTCTGCTTATACTTCTGGTTATCCCTGTTTACCAATAAGGTGTGCTTAATACTACGTCTTAAGTCTTACCCTGACAAATCAAACGAGTACTCAAATTATCTTGCAATTACGTTTCTACTAAACTATTTTAACGGAACAGTTTTCCGAGCAAATGCTAACTCGGTAACTGCTGTAAATCATCCTTTGTGAATTCATTGATAAAATGTACATTTTGATGATATGATATAACCTATTAATGGTCATCCTAGATTAATTATGAATTGTTTTAGATATTAATGGGACCATACACATTCAAATAACCATGCCTTCATGCTTTAATTGTTCAGCTCCCTGTAGTAACACTACCGTCCATGTAGATTCCCTGTGACTACTGCTCCTTTGTTTGACATAGGAATCATACTAAGGAAAGGAAAGGCTGTTTAGACTGTTCAAATTGCAATAATTACAGTATTCATACTAATAGAGGTAACATGATGCTCCATACGTAATTCATATTCTTCTAATTGACGAGTGAATCGTAATACTTCGACTTCTATTTACAGGTCTCTCGCTCCGCACCTTCCTATTCACGCCCAGTGGGTGAAGGTGGAAGAGCAGATGAGTACGTCAGACGTTATGAGCAACTCTCACGGAACGTAGCATACCGCTACCCCAACCCAGGCACACCCAGGTAAGTCAACCCCCCCCCCCCCCCACCCCTCCAAACTCAGGTACCACCTACCATAACCCAGGTAACTCAAACCCAAACTAAGGTACCACCTAACCCAGGTGATACCTACCCCCAAACCAGGCACACCCAGATAACTCAAATCCCAACCCAGGTAATACCTATCTTATCCCAGGTCACTAAAACACCAAGCCGGATAATACTAACCGTAACCAAAGTAACACCCTCAACAACCCAGGTTACTCAAAACCACAATAAAGGAAAACCTATCCAACCGATCCATGTCTAAGAATGAGGCATTGATATATAACATCTATTCCTGCCAAAAGGGAATAAAGGAATAGAGATTCCTGAGAACTAAGCAATGCCATGTAAGTATACCTTTAATTCGCTGAAGAGATTCATCCATATTATGGCAAATCACTGACCGCTAACATGATTTCACTTCAACGTAGTATGACAACTATGAGTACAGATCGAATGTTCACTAACTGGAATGCGACCCCTTCATTCATTCACACAGGGAACGACAAGGGCGCATTGGTGGCACCTGGAGGCACATAAAGGAAGTACTCGGGCACGGTGGATCCCGAGTTGTGTTTGTCGATGGTAAGTCATCTATTCCTTTAGAAATCATGTCAAGGCCCTCGCCTGGATAAGGACCAATAGGGGTTGACTGTCTCTGCATAATGTCACAAATCAAGAAACAACTATGGATGTCATTTGTCACTGACTGACGAACGAATATTATTCGTCCCTCTGTACCACATGACCTGCTGTTAGTCAAAATTACAGATGATAAAATCGCGTTTTAATGATTTCGGGTATATACAGGTACTAATAAGGAGACAGGGTTAGAGTGCCTTGTTTTTTGTGTGTGTTTAGTCGGTACCCTTGCCTCCCTATATTATCGCCGACAATTGGGTTGTTTGTTTGGGTAGTTTAACGTCTAATTTATTCAATTAGACTTACTTTGGTTTACATTACTAAAATTTGCAGAATTGCCGACATAACTATTTTCACCTTTTATGTATCATGTACGTGGCATTGTGTTACAGGTCTGGTGAGTCTCTACGACCACGAGAAGGCACTGAGTGGGTCCCGCTACCTTCGCGATAGATTGAACGGCCCTTCCTATGCCCCATCCTACCAGCAGATGTTGCAGCGCGACCTTGGACCGTACTCAGCACAACCCCAGCCTCCCATGTCAAGTGGTAAGCAAACACTAAACTGATGATAATTGTTTTCACCAACCTCAGTAATAGTAGTATAGTAGGAATAGGATCTTTAGTGTGTCGCAGCTTGCTTCACATAATGGGTCCCTTTGCTATCTCTGGGCCAATCCTCGTGATTCCGAAGAGGTGCAGGAACCCAGCGAACGAGCTCTGCATCACTTTCGCAGGTCCATAGCATTGCAGTCCCCTAGCATATTCGTTATGGTGCTTGGGATTGCTTGCCATTGGATATTTCTGCTATGAGAGTGACCGTAAGAGCATATAATGTCGCTTGTTGCGAAGCGAGAAAGTGAACCCTCCTTCCCTACTGCTGACGTTGCTAAAAGTACAGTTGACTGAGAGCGCGAAGTATTTTATGACTAACGCACTCTTCCATTGACTCCTCGTTGAAAACTAACTATAGTGCCTTCACAACTGGATCACAGGAGGTAAAAGTAGGCCTCATATCATAAGACTGCAATATGAGTGTATGCAATGAGTGGCGCCTGTTATGATACGACCCTACATTAGTACTGCGTTGGGATCCTTTAAAACTAAATTTGAACTTCGAGCTTGTCCATCCAAGAAGTTACGTGATTGAATGGTTCGTTGTTATATAAGTAATGGAATATATACCTCGTATGTGTAACCAAAGATACTTTGAACAAATTAAAAAAGAGACGCATTGTAAAATTCTAAAACAAAATTTGAACAAAGGGAGAATAATCAGAATCTACCTAGATTCCCATCACAACTCCGACTTTCAAATCTCTTCTGAGAATATTTCATAACCGTTTATTCAACTCCCAAACCCAAACTTGCAAGAGTCTGTGTGAGAATATTTCATAGCCACCTATTGAAGCCTCTCCCCCATTTCTTTTGCTTATTGCTGTTATTGTCGTTTCTTGCAGGCCCAAATCCGGCCCACCTACCGGCGGCTCCCATCCCGCCACCATCACCACAGGCCACACACTATCGTGGCTTCTACCGGTACAAATAAGCCGAGGATCTACAGTCCTACTACATAAACCCTCTACGTATCTATAAGAGGCGGTTTTCCTGAAGAGTTTGAAGGATGGATGACAAAGCGGGGTTGATACATGTGACGGATGACAAAGCACCACCAGATGTTAGATTGTGGCGTTTGCAGAGACAGGTCTGAACTGTTGAGCGTCGGATCGGGGGTGTGGAATTCTGTGGATTTTACTATCTATGCCACTTGAATTCAGTACAAGTGCTTGGAATGTAACTTTAAAGACATAGTAGTGTGAAAGCCTACTGGAGGATTGTGATCTATCCGTATCATTTGGAATTGTTCCGAAAGTGTCTCAATGGGCATTGCATAATCTCCTTGAAAAGTGAACATTATTTATACTGGATTAGAATATGAAAGTCAACGGAAACTAGTCCTAAACTACCATTCCTGGAGCATTATCATTTTCTATCGATCTGCACATGTTGGTGAAAGATTATAAAAGATAATTTGCATTTCAAAGAATATGAAAGAAATGCAATATCAATTTGAGAAAGGTCACTATCATATAGGATAGTGGTGCCTTTCTTGTACGTTAACTTTGATTATCAGTATTACGTCCTTGGTGTTTATGTTTTTCCGTTGATAATCTTGTGATAGACAGGACTTCATACGTGCTCCACAGAAGCAGGCGCAGAGGCCCATGCCTTTTACCAGTATTACAACTTCCTAAAATCCACAAATGTGATAACTGCTCAAAGAGAGCAGTTCTGTTATACTTTACAATTGTTCTCGTATGTTTTATCTGAAAATATATACACGTTTCTCTCAAGATTGCATTTGTTCTTCTTTGTATTTCGTAAGGAGTTAGTGACCATCTTTTGAAGTCAAGCCGAAGTTGACCTATGGTATTGGGGTCTTATCGTAATGAAATTAGATACACGATTGACACTGATACCTCTCACTCAATCTAACCGTGTGCAATACTGTATACTACTTGGCTCTAAAACTGGCAAGAAAGACAGTTTACAAGACAAACGCGAATACGTTGCAATATTTTGCAAAGCTGACGCGCACAGTAGCAATATTTTGCGCGGATGCGTTGTTATCAACAGAAGGAATTAACTATCAATGACTTGTGCTGAATGTACTCCTAACACCCCAGCGAATATTACAAGTATAGTAGAACCCCGTCTGATGGACGCCCCGCGTAAGCAGAAATCACACGTTAGCAGACACTTTTGCTCGAAACGAAAATCTTCTCCAGTAGATGTTCAATTTAACCCCGGTACGAAAAGCGGACACTATGGCCCGGAACAACGGGTGTTCACTCACAAGGGTTTTACTGTACAGGGACGCCAGTCAAGTTTGGAAAAACTGAATTGTCCATAAAGACTTGATCAAGTCTGAGAAGTATAACCAGGTGGCTGCTAAAAAGATGCCAGCCGCCATTCCAGATAAAAATACAGTAGAACCCCGCGTAAGCGGCACCCTCTGTTCCGAGCCAAAGGGACCGCTTACGCGGGGTGTGTGCTTACGCGGGGTTGAAATAAACACCTAATAAAGGGCTCCGTTCCTTGCAAAGGGGTCCGTTAACGCGGGGTGTCCATTAGGCGAGGTTCTACTGTATATACATTCAAATAGAATTATCGAATAATCTTATTCAAAAATTAAACGTGAAAACCTGAAAATTTCGGATCCTTGCAATTACATTTAGAAATCGGTCCGTGGTGAAAATCTTAGATGAAAACAATAAATATGTGGCCTGCGTCCACTCATTGACCGATTGTTGAGAATGTAGCACCAACCGAGTTACTGCAGCTCTAACCCCAAGGCCGAACCCCAAGGCCGAACCTAGCGGCATGGGTACAGAAAGTGAATGACCTAGCGATGTTGTCTGCGACTTTCAGAACCTTAAAGGGGCATTTGTAGGTGTCCTTTATGATAAATGATAAATTGTTTTCGCAACCATCACAGGTTGGTTCTCCTTATTAAAATTTCATATTTATAACAGCAGAACCCCACCTAACGGACACACCGCGTTAACGGACACCTTTACCCCGAACGGATCCCACTATTAGACGTTTATTCTAACCCGGTGTAAGCGGTAACCCAACATAAGCAGACACTTTGGCCTGTAACAGAGGGTGCCTGCTTACACAGGGTTTTACTGTATTCCATTATATCACTTGACCATCATTGTCCTGTTTTGGCAAGTGTTAGATATCAATAAACATTTCACAGGAGGTAGGATAGAAGTCGCCAGGAAATGTCCAAAAGTCGCAAGGAAATATTTGACATGTCAAACATAAAAATCGCGAGCAATTATTTTGGGGGAAAAGTCGCAAACAAATCCTCTTATTGCGGAGGTGGAAAAGGGGGTACCATGGGGTAGTCCCGTGTCGTTGGGACCCGAGGTCGCAAGGGGCGCACACCTAGCGATATGGTACCGGGACTAATGTCGCAACAGGGAGGAAACTCGTGGCTGAGGAAAGAATCGGAGATTTAACAACGCTTATGAAAAACAGTCATTCATAACATTATTTTTGAACAGAATGGCTATGAATTAGAATCGATCTATATATTCAAATACATAGTGTATGTTCAATGTTACGATCCCGCAATTTGTCGGAAAACTTGCATCCCTGCCCAAAAGTGTAAAAGACGCGAGGTGTGTTCCGGGCTTTAATATGGTGAGGCTTCCATTGGCTGACAAAACCAAAACAATTTCTGTAGTCAGACGTTTTTGCGATACCTACTGCCCAATTTTTGGAGGCGCAAACAGTACTGAAATGGGTCGACGTGTATATGCATTTAATTTCCACCTAATACAAAGTGTCGATAGAAAACACATAGCGAGTGGGTACGTCCATACTTGGCGTGTACGGATATGTTGTATGCTCCGGGGGCGCTTACGGAAAAATAGTGCATAACTAAAACACAATGATATTGACATGCCACTTGTCCAGAAAAGGTGGATAATAAATGCAATCTAGACTGGTTTCAGATAAAATCGATTGTATGCTCCTTGGTGTTGACTACGCAATATCCTCGCATACACTAGGATATTAATGCGCGTCAACCCTCTCGGAGCATACGGCCCCTTGTATCTGAAACCAGTCAATTTTGTGTATGTATAACCTGGCTTATTATCACGGACGATTTTGAATCGTTTCCACTTTGTCAATCGGCAGAGAAATATGTAAAGTGTGACTAAATTCAGTTTGATTCAAATAATAACCAGACTATTATGAAGTTTCTCCAGAAGCTTTAATTACATTTTGCAATCAAATATTGAGATTCTGAGCACATTGACGTTAATCTGATCCGTTTATACAAGGAAACACTGTATTTGCTCAATATCATCAGTCATTTCCCTTTAATGGAAACTCCTCCCAGCTTTTGTATAAATCAAAATAATAACAATACCCGTTTATCTCTTACAATCAGTCATTACACAAGGTGTCGCTTTTTTATACATTAAGTGTCGATTTTTTAATATATATAATTCTTACCAAGAGATACCAAGTATCCTGTCATAAACATGAAACATGGAAATGATGAGCAGTGCCGGAAGTATCTGCGTTCAAAGGATGAAAGTAATCCATTTGAGAAAATTGCATTATTCTTTCCGCTGAAATCCCAAATGGAAATGAGTTATGCATGTCTCGTAACATGACGTCAAATAGATGAATTACCTCATTGATATTCCTCAAAACAGCTTTTATAATGTATTAGCTAGTAGTATATGAGCCCGGGATAGTTGGGATACGATAATTTGTGACCCTCATAAAAATATGGTCATGCATTATGCCGTTTACGCCTCTAGTGACGATGGTAAACAACAAAATAACTGTTTATCACAATAACCACACAAGGGAACATATACAGGTAAACAATAAGCATGGTGAGCTCCATTAACAAGTAGCCACTTTCTGCCCCATCACCAAAAATATACACCCAAAGCTCTTGACATTGGACATTATCAACAATAAGGTTGTGGGTCCAATGGGTATGAATTGTAACTATCAAGGACAGATAGGGAATCCCTCGCACCCTTCCTGAACAGACGACTGACAATAACCTCAACTCATATTCCTTAATGTGACGTGTAGTGGGCCCACCCTAGTGAACTCCTAAATGATGAACCAGACCTAGACTGACCTCAGTAGCGAAGCCGCGTGTCTATCCTTTCAATATCCTCCCAGACAATTCAAATAATTAATTTGATTACACCAAGATATGTTGGTGGTATATGTGCACTTCCCGTTAAAAGCATATTTACCCTTATCAGAAATAAAAGCTCTATGGGTGGGCGCCTGTGGCGAGGCCTCGTACGAAAAGCGGGTAACTACTGTGGCCGACTACCGTAAGGGAGCATGTCGTTGCAGGGCGATTATCGTCGCTACTCACAAATCTATTGTTTTATCACATGCTATGAAACATTATCTTTAATATCATCTATTTTATAAAAGAATCCTAAATGCTATTTTATAGCTACATGCTCTGCAAGTTTTCTGTTCACTGGGCCATCATTTCCCTATAAAGCCAATGATATCGTAAGTGTTACAGACATGATGACTCGATGCAGTATCCGATTATTTGCCGATTGATGCTTTGAGTATTCACCCGCCCTTAAAAGGACAAAGTAGGAGATTCAACGCGAATTAACATTTCCTTTCAATATACACGTATTATGACTGATTTCCTGAATGACGAAACTGCAACAAAGGTGAAAATTGTATTCCTGTTCCTCTTTTACTTCAAGGCTTGCTTATTCTTATCTGTATGTACTGTCAAACCTCATCTAGAAAAAGGTGGTGACCTTACGCAGAGTAGTTCCCGGAACACCTCTAGAGAAATGACAACAAAACTGGAGTGAAAAAAGGACACCGGGGGTTCAGGGGGCCAAATCAGCCCCATATAGGGTCCAGGGGCAGAGCTACGTTGGGGCCCCAGGGGGGACAAGTACCCAGAAGCCGCTGCAATTTCAGCCAAGTAAATTTCTGACCTCAAATGACCCTTTTTCATTTTGTAAACTTGTTGATTTCACAGCATATTAAAAAATGAACATTTGACCCCAGCCCACCCCCGAATGCAAATGTTCCACTCTAATTTACATCGATTTCAATAAGGGTTCTAGGGATGTTGGAAATTCGAGAATTCCGGGAATTCGCATGCTTCATCTGCAGAGCTCAGTAGTACCGAGAGCTCAACTTGAGCGCAGTATACAACGCACCAACAGTGCAAAGCTCAGAGCTCCAACACAGCAGTGCACAGTGTACTAGCACCGTAGTGCACAGGATACCAGCACACCAGCACACCAGGACCTCAGTACACAGGGTACCAGTACACCAGTGCGCCTGATACCAGCACATCAGTACACAGGGTACCAGCACACCAGTGCGCTGATACCAGCACATCAGTACACAGGGTACCAGCACACCAGTGCGCCTGATACCAGCACATCAGTGCACCAGATACCAGGACCTCAGTACACAGGGTACCAGCACACCAGTGCGCTGATACCAGCACATCAGTACACAGGGTACCAGCACATCAGTGCGCCTGATACCAGCACATCAGTACACAGGGTACCAGCACACCAGTGCGCCTGATACCAGCACATCAGTACACAGGGTACCAGCACACCAGTGCGCCTGATACCAGCACATCAGTGCACCAGATACCAGGACCTCAGTACACAGGGTACCAGCACACCAGTGCGCTGATACCAGCACATCAGTACACAGGGTACCAGCACATCAGTGCGCCTGATACCAGCACATCAGTACACAGGGTACCAGCACATCAGTGCACCAGATACCAGCACATCAGTGCACCAGATACCAGGACCTCAGTACACAGGGTACCAGCACACCAGTGCGCTGATACCAGCACATCAGTACACAGGGTACCAGCACATCAGTGCGCCTGATACCAGCACATCAGTACACAGGGTACCAGCACATCAGTGCACCAGATACCAGGACCTCAGTACACAGGGTACCAGCACACCAGTGCGCTGATACCAGCACATCAGTACACAGGGTACCAGCACATCAGTGCGCCTGATACCAGCACATCAGTACACAGGGTACCAGCACACCAGTGCGCCTGATACCAGCACATCAGTACACAGGGTACCAGCACATCAGTGCACCAGATACCAGGACCTCAGTACACAGGGTACCAGCACACCAGTGCGCTGATACCAGCACATCAGTACACAGGGTACCAGCACACCAGTGCGCCTGATACCAGCTCTTCAGTTAACAGGATACCAGCAGTGCAATGCAGATTTCCTGTTTTATACTAGAAATATGTAGGAATCATACTAAAGACACCGTCCAGAGAAGACAACCCTGCTATCAAAAATCATCATTTAACCAGAAAAAAAGGGGTAATATGGCCCTTTGGGTGAATGAGACATAACTTTTTTCAGTAATTGCGCCATAACCTGTCCTTCCTAGCACGGAGATGAGGCTTGTATATCACAACATTTAAGGGAACTAATTCATCGGCATAAGGATATACTACTCAATAATTGCATATATCATTTCATCTGTTATTCACATAAGTAAAGCCGAGTTATTTCTTAAGGTAGTGAGAAGTCACTAGAATGGTCGTACTAGAAACGCAAAGATAAAATCTGCACGAGCAGTATCCAACACTTAAAATAACCTACTTACACCAAGTGTTTGCTTCCAGTCAACATAACAACACCTTGTGGTAAGAAGTTGTTTATAGATAGCACTTTTGATATCAATCGATACCGCAGTTGATTGTTTTCATCAAAGAAATCATCCATTTTTTTAAAAGTTTTTTCCCCTCATAACCTTTATTTTGTCTTAACAAGATTGATAGTTGCTTTTATATCCTAAATCTGGCGCATCACATTCTCCAGAAACAACAAATTTCATACAACGCGATTCACACTTCGGCATCTTCAAAGAGCCAGTTAATTAATAATCAATTAATACAATTCTGGAAACGAACATCGGATTACATTAACCTCAAACAATATAATGTCCTGTCTTGGGGAGAGTGACAATTTCGTTTTGGGACCATTCATAAAGTATGTACGCAGGGTCCAAAATTTCAGAAAGTCTACGCACGTACTTTATAGATGGCCCTTTAAAGAATACGAAGGGCCTGTTATGACACAACCATTAAGTGATATCGTGTGTCACAAGAAAAAAAGGTGATACTTCAAAAAAACAAGTAATATTCAAATTGCACTTCACGCCTTCCAGTGTAATAATTTTTGTTCCGGTATAGTTAGGACCTGTTCCAGCCATGTCTTTCATCATCAGAGTAACAATAAATAATGCGGTGTAGTATATACATGCGCCCATGTACTATTGCTTCACAGTCCGAGAGGAATCAATTCTGCTTAAAAAAATAATCAAACCATGAAAAACATCACTGGAAAATCGTCTCACCATCCTTTTATAAAAACAGAACCCAGTACAAGATCCTGGACCGCTAGTATGGCAGAAGCTGGTTTCTTGTTACCTCACTTAACTCTATACCTGTATAATTACACACACACACACACACACAGATGCATATCTAGCAAACAATGTCCCTGTTCAATAGGCAATAACCTTCCATGACCTAAAATTTACCCAACAAAATATCTTAGATGTGACATTTAGATAAGAAAACCATCTCA
This sequence comes from Alentia gelatinosa, assembly GCA_950022655.1. Taxonomy (NCBI): domain Eukaryota; kingdom Metazoa; phylum Annelida; class Polychaeta; order Phyllodocida; family Polynoidae; genus Alentia; species Alentia gelatinosa. The sequence goes on from OX465584.1 coordinate 46,257,889, forward strand.
AGTGAATTATGCTAGTTCTATTTCTATTCAACTAATTCATATATTCTGTGATGTATAGAGGCGACAATGCTAGGTATGTGTCTACTGGCAACTTAATAGATTTAATTCTAGTGGATAGCATTTAAACATTTTATACATGCTAAGAGTCCAACGTTAACCACTTTAAATGATAGTCTATCGCAAAGTTTTGCCAACATAAAGATTAAAGTGCCCAACATTACTGTACAACGCTATATAGCGTTTATATAGACCAGTGACAACAAATTAACTTAACCGGGTCCTTTGTTATCCAGCACCCCCGCCCCAATAGCGCCCCGTCAGTGAATAGCGTTAGGGGACGGGCGAACTCTTGCCTAAAGTCTTAATTCGATATGACATATGACAAGTCAGCCTAAAATGTTATTTGATTCGCCTAAAATATATTATGCACATATTTCTTTTGCACAGCGTTAATCAGCTGTCTCCCCTAGTTCCGTGCAAACCATATACATACATTATGTGTAGTAAAGCTTATGTTTTATTCCATAATTTCCTTGTATTTGTTTGGATAGTTTAACGTCCAATTTGTTCAATTAGACTTTCCTTGTAAAGCCAATGCTATCGGAAATGTTCCTCCAAGTTTACACATCTATGCCATGGACATCGACCCCCTCGATACAGTTTCAGAACAATGCCACACTTACTTCAACTATATACCATGTGCCTTGACTGCCCTCTACTACTATTCAAGAAAACCTATATTGTATTGAAGACGTGGCAAGAAACACACCAACAAAAACATATATATGTGTTCCCTCAGTGTCCATTCTCAACTTCAAGCTGTTTATATTCCCATGAAGAAAAGTGTCTGGACAATGGTACGCAAACACGTGCTGACTGTAGACAATACCAGACCTGTCTGTAGTTCCTTCATATTGTCTGCTACACTGTAACAGGGATATGTATCACAGTTTTACTACAGACGGCCAGACACAAGTATACAGGTACATCCACAGAGGGGGAACAAAGTCATCAGAGAGGAAAAGATCGTCAGGGGTCATATAGATGTCAATTCGAGCAATATTCCAAGTGTGAGATTCAAATATTCAAGTAAGTTACATCTTTGGACGTTTATAAGTCACCTCATGCTTAATCCAGATATTTGGCAGCTGCGTGAAGTGTATTGAACGTGGCAGGTAAAGTCCCATTGGGGAAAACGTAGGTTAAATCCCTTTCTTGCATTTACACCGCAGTTTTAAAGAATATGTAAATAGAACTTTTGCAGAAAACATATTGGGGACTTTAAAATAGCTGACAATATGTTCTGGTCCAACGGTGAACGCGGTACACTCTTCAAAATAAAATTATATACAAATATACTGGCATGACGCGTGAGTTAGTTGAGATTGTGGTCAAATCATCACATGTATATAAAGTAAATGTTTGATATAATTGACATGATAAAATAAGAAAATGTGTTTTTCTTTCTTCGAAAACACTTTGACATTGGCATAGTTGGCCTACAGTAAACTGGGAACGACTGCGGAAGACACTTCGTATATATCAGTACACAAAATGTACATTGAATTTTAAAAATTAAAATAAATCTACGGAACACATACAATTCCGTTTATGTTAGTACAATACATCCCACCCATGCAAGAATTTGCAAGTCGAAAATCGAGGGGTTTCTCTACTTGTGGTGAGCACCATATCTGCATTAGTTGGCGGTGGAATCCTCTCGTAAATAACATGTATATGGACATCGATTCGGCATACATTACTGCCACATTTCAAATATGAATTTAATATTTTAATTCAGAGTCGCAACCCTTGGTCACATTTAATTCTATATCAGTTGTTAGTGTAGCATGTACCCTTACTTTACACAATTCTGTATGTTACAATTCGTCCAACACAACTGGTGATAGCATTTCATCCACATAAATTGTATCATACAATTGATTAAAATCTGCCAGTGATTCCATGTACCGCAAATTAAAGAGCTGGTCAAGATACTGTAGAGGCCTTCTATAAAACAGTCAAAACAAAAACAATGCTACAACTGCATTTCTCAAACGATGGAAATCGAATTCCACATCCAGCTGTAAAATACCAAACATTCAGCTCGTATCTTTCACATGCATCTCAATAATATATATATATATATATATCTATATATATGATTTACACACAAAAATAATATCCATCCGATTCTTCTCCGTATAAAACATAATAATCAAACCTGTCTAAAATTCCACTGCCTATCTCGCCCTGTGTGATTTAATTTGGCGCTGAAGGCGTCCCCTCGGGGAGTAAAATACCGGCGGGTGGCTAGCTGGCCTCGGCCGTTTTAACCTCCGAGACGATGTGGTCAGTGCCGGCGGCGCTGCTCGCCAGGCCGCCGCTGCCGTCGCAGTCGGCGCCGTTGCCGGTGGCGCTGGACGTGGTGCGGAGACGGATGCCGGTGGGGATCTCGGGGCTGTCGGGCTGGTCGGGCGAGGCCGAGCCGGGTTTCTTGGTGGCGCAGCAGGTGTCCGGGTAGCACGTCTTGTCGGGCCCGCACTCCAGTACGCAGTCCCGGCCAGGTTTCATCTCCTCAAACTAGAAACAAGGAAACGCAACGTCAGTGGATAGTACGGTATAGAAACGGCTGAGTGAAATACGTGGCGCTTTGTACTGCCCGTTGTGCATTAGGCGTGGCTTAGTTCAGAGGCAAGGCTTGACTCAGTTGCGTGGCTTAACTCCATTGCATTAGAACCTAAACAAAGTGAGCATGGACCGGTCCTAAGAAGGAGGCACGCTCTGCACCTTATAATCATTGAGTATTGTTAAGAGCTAAACTACATAGCTTAAATACATGTACAGTAAAACCCGGCTTCTGGGACACCTCGCTTAAGGGGAATATTGGCTTGGAACAGAAATTTTGTATTACAGTAAAACCCCGCTTCTGGGACACCTCGCTTAAGGGGACATCCCACTTAAGGGAACGCTTTGCTCGGTACCGAAATTTTTATTTAGATTATCTTAATCCCGCTTAAGGGAACACCCCGCATTAGGGCCCACTTTGCTTGGAACGGAGGCTGTTCCTCTTAAGCGGGGTTTTACTGTAGTTTATTTTAACCCTGCTTATGGGGTGACCCCTCTTAAGGGGGCCACTTTGCTCGCAACGGAGGGTCTCCCCTTGACGGGTCTTACTGTATGTGGTGTGGTGTCAGTAAGAGGCGCATTACATAGCTAAAGCGGGTATTCCACTGAGAGGACGAAGGCGTCGAAAAGAAGACAAATGGCATCGCACGGCGATCAACTGCCTTCGGCGATTCAGCTGGATATAGTCACAAGTATAATGGAGTAGCGCTACATGACGTTGTGTGGCGATCTCCGGACGTTGGTATCGCCCACAGTAGTACTATTCATGCGCGGTCTAATCACACATTATGTTGTTGTTGTAATTTTAACTTTGATTCTTTCAGAGGAAAAAGTCTGTGTTTGTTTCTCATATACATAATGATTCTGAAATTGTTCACAGTCGAAACGACACTACAATTTGGATTATAAAAAAAACCATGACAATCTAATGAATTTTTTTTGTCAGATCTCTGCAAAAGTTATTCGTCAGATAAATAGACGACAATGGAACACCCGCTTTACGTGTTATACGCTTTTGGTAAGAGGCGCCTTATGGAGCTTATAGCGCATGTGATGTTGGTAAGGGTCGCACTGCACAGCTTATAGCTGCATAACGTTTATGTCATGTGATGGCACGCAGCCCTGACAGTGGGTCAGTCCGCCATCTTGCTGGTGACGACAATCCGTATCTCGGTAGTTGTTGGTGGAAAGAACTAGTGAAAACAATACTTTTAGACATTGGAATGTACAATGTATACACATAAGGGTGAAAATACGGTTCTTTAGATTACGGTACCTGAACACGAGTCAATGTTTCAACTCAAAGAAAATTACCTGTTTTGATTATTTGGTTACAACGGACTTGGATGACGTATACAAGTCTCTGGTTATATAAAGGTCTTAGCGTAAATCAAGGGCATAACGTATCTATTTGATCTGTAACTGCAAGAAAAATTACTTAAATACTATCAGCAATAAATGGCCGAGTTGGCCTACAAGTTAGCACTACAAAGGTGCTTCAGCAAGATGGCGGCGCTCATGCCTTGGGAGGGTAATGGCAGCGCCACCTAGTTCCGGATTGACTCGGCGAATACGTCACGGGATGTTGGTGAGGGGTGCACTAGATTACCCTCATTTCATGAGGTGTCAGTGAGTCACGTGTCAGTGAGAGGCACTATATCTATCATGTGGTGTTATGGTAGCCTAGGCTCATTAGAAGTCCAATTCCCATTCAGTACTTATATAGAACGTCCTGACCATGCTGTACAAACTACAAAAGGAGATGGCAATTAACGGTTTATACGGAACGAGGCGTTTACACAGAGTTCCGTACAAACCGTAAATTGTTATCGAGTTTTGTAGCTTGTACAAGCATGGTAGGTCTTTCTATATTTACTTTATACTCAAAATTGATAAAAATTATTTATCTAATTTAGCCTAACAATTGATATTTTAGTCAACGCGTATGGGGAAGTGTTCCGTATTTTCCCGTAAGGAACAGTGTTCCGTACTTTATTTTTACGTTATATGGCGAAACGGTGCGTATTTACAGTATATACTGCATGGGTATATAGTAATAGGAGAATACTGTCTTTAACTTCGTGGACGTTAAATGTAACGCGGTCCTCGGGCCAATCTTGCATCCCGAGCTTGTAGGACCAAGCAACATTCAATGTCCAACGAAGCCTACCCTGTATTCTTTTTATCATATATCCTCAAAACGGTTGAAATAATCAATTATTTACCAAAACGCCAACGCAACTTCATTGGGCAAAGCATCGTGTACCCTAACCCTGGATTTCGCAGAAACAATTGTTTCGAAATGAAACCGAGGCTGGTACATCATCAACCTTGTTATCTCCAAGCACATTCTTACTGTCTTCGTTCCATGTAGTTGATTTTTTTCTGGTTTTATTTTCATATTTTTCTAAGATTTAGGAAGAGAAGAAGAATATTCCCACTAACTCGGGAAAGGGCTAGTTCCTTTTTAAATAATGAAAAGGCAGTTATATTCTGTTTGCATTACCGACATGTTTCGGAGTCATTCACTCCTTCTTCAGGGTGTGTTTTAAGGTGATGGGCTTGGTTACGTGTTGCTACTATGGCAATTCATTAGTAAAGCAGACATTAGTAAAGCAGAGTCAGTCGTTTCTATTGTAGTTTGGTATTTGCTCGTTTCATTTATTTCTAAGATTTATTTATATCTGGTCAATTGATATACACATAAACTTCACCTTCAAATCTTCATATTTAATTTTCATTTCACTGTGTGTTTACATTGTATCGATGTTTATGGCTTTGTTGATGTTTTTAACTGTTTGTTTACATTTAGCTGGCTGACTGTCGGCCGTGTTGGTTGGTTTGATTTAACGTCCAGCTAACCACTACAGGTTCTTACCAGACTTTCTCAAGGTTCTTTTATGTCGACCGCGTATCATATAGACACGCCATAGTGGCATACACAGTATGGCGCTACGGCATGCCTAAATCATTTACATTCTTAACTTTGTATTTCAGAGTTGCATATTTATTCATGTTTTCTTTTTATGCATATTTATGGTGGATACTTATGAATCGCATTCAGTTTCTTTCGCTGGTCTGTATGTGTCATATACGGTCGGGAACAAGCTACGTAAGGTCGTCAGGCATGTAGACATAGTGTCTGATACTTACTTCCATGTAGTAAAGGCGTTCATTATGTGCACGGGTATATAATAAACGCAAGTACACCGGGTAGCTACCTAATGTAACCACCAGAGGAAAATCAGGGCGTGATCGCATTTGTATGATAACGACAAGATATTGAAACGCAACGAGGAAGATTAAAAAATACAATAATAAATCTATGCATGACGTTTCCTCCATACCTTAAACGTGTCTATGTTGAATGATAAATAAATATATCAGCGCTCTAGACATGACCTTAAACTTAGATATAAACCTAGATTTTTTAATCTGCTATTCAGTAACGGAAACGTCCCCTTGTATTCTTCTTTGTCACTTTTGAGACAGTTTCAAACTTAGCTTATCGCAGGACACATTCGGTTGCAGAGTAATAAGTGAAGCGACTCGTTTCAAAAGAACAGACCCGTTATAACGCCATCTACATCAGTCTTTACGTCGGTAAAAAAAACAAATGGATAAAAAAGTGAAAGGGATGAACTCTTGTCACTAGAGAACCCGCCCAAACTTAAACAGAGCAGACGTGGATGCCTGTAGAAAGCCCATAACAGTACGTTCGTTACAGTAGGTCGAATTACATACATGCCACTGTAAATTAGGACCTGAACTACTTCTCTCTGGGGACAAAGCCCACCACCAAAATGCTAACCCTTTCCAGCATAACAAATGAGAGGTACAGTGAAGGATTTAGAAGTGTCATGGTGAAATTTATCATCCATATATTACGCAGTCCCCATTGGACATATATGGGGCAACACTAAATCACTATCCAGGGATGTCAGTACGGTCATGAAAAAAATAAAATAAATTTCCTGTCTCAGAGACTGATACACCATGGAAAACACATCATTTTTGGCCATGGAATGTGGCTAAGGTCTTTGGGGCAAATTTGAACCACTTTCTTTTGGTATGGATAAGACCCCATTTATTTCTCTCTTAGTTTTACGCACAAAAACCCTATAAACTGAAGATTAAAAGTGTTGTGAATTAAGGTCAGTTACTGTGCAGAATTCCTGCTTCTGCAGCCAAGCTACATTCACAAATTAAACAAAAGTATACCCGATTATATTCTATTTAATATGTCGTCCATGGATACAGTTGCCCTCTTGGAAACGCTAGGTTAATTGATGTGAACATGTGTGAAAGCTCTCGAAGAGTTTTAGGCATGACAAGCAGACCTTGAATTACTCCCTTAATATAAGAACTACAAGAGCATGCACAGGAAGGCTTGAGTAGGGAGTGCTTTCGGTCTTATTCTTGTGAAGCTCAGATCAAATACATCATCTTAAAATCAAGGAATTGATCAATAGTATAAAATCAAAATAAGTAAATAAATTCTAATTTACACAATAATACACGGACGGCCGTGGTCAAAATTATTGATGTTTCGGTGTTCATTTAATTATGTAGAGGGCCGGTTTCAACTAATTATAGGAACAAGTCGAAACAGTGAACCAAAAATAACTTTATTCATGTAGCAAAAAGATAGAGGTAAAATCGAATACTATGATAAATAAACGAATTATCAACAACATAGACAAATAAAAACGTACCTGGACGAGCAGATGAGTTTTCAGAAAATATGAAGCGAGGCGAGTTTGTGGCGGGACACAACCGGCAATCATACAACAATAACGACGCACAACGGTTAGATGCCAGCAAACACAGCTGCGACCACAATCAGAGGCCGCTACTCATGCAACGTAGTCAAAACGCGCAATAAATTGAGACAAAATAAACACCAGGCAAGCAATACAGAAAAACAATCAGGAGACAGCATCAACATATTACTGCAACGTAAAAATCCTTTTAAAGGCATATCGGACAATTTGGCTTGAAAATCAAAACCCATGTCATTTCTCTGAAACTTGAAGATGATAACGTCTAAGTAAACACAAATCTAATTTACAACTCGGGGGCCACAGTGCTCGTTTTTTTATTTAGAGATCAATAATACGGGGAAACAGGGTTACTGTCGCCGTACGTTATAGAACGCGGTAAAATTGACAATCTGATTGTCGATTTTACCAAGTATTTATGACGTAAGGCCACAGTATACCTGTATCGTTGCATACCTTAAATTCGCAATTTTGTAAGGCTTTGAAGGCGGCCAGCGGCGACTCACCTAAGCTAGGCACAGGTTAATGCCACATGATCACGTCCCCCGTACGACACCAAGTTGTTGTACGGATATAGATACGACATGGGTAGGAGCGGGCCGTATGTGTAGGATATACTACCACTGGTATACAATAATATGATAATTTTTAAATTGAATTCATAAAACTTCTAAAAAGTTTTCACATAGTAAAATTCAGGGGTCACCGTCCTTGTTTTTGAAAGAATAAAAGAAAATCCTATTTTCTAGTACATTTCCTATGTATATCAAACAAATGTTTATTGGCCACAACATTGGAGATAGTCAATTGGCATTAGAATTAATCCCAAGGAACGAGTTTAAATTGATAATTAACAATATTTAAGAATCACCAGATGGCGCCACAATGAATTGTGGGATATGCCTTTAAAAAAGAATCTTTGTCACGCAATCAAGAAACACCGTAATAATTTTGGGGAGATTACAAATAGGTTGGGCTGGAAATAAATACGGGCGGGTGACATGCTTTGGTCCTTTCATCCTTCCTTTTAGTGGATTTCACTAAATTCAATATAGTTTGGAAAGTAATGTAGTATAATTAAATGTCATGTTCTCTGTTATTGGATACAACTGCACTGCACTGGGCAATATGATCACAAGCTGGGCAGGTAAAATGCATTGTGGGATCATTCCTCTCCTTGTACCGTTTTGTCTCACTAGGTGTCACTGACCGGGCCGATCATGTGAGCCATATACTCCGTATACGGATGACTTGCCCAAGTCCTTGATTATGGACATAATTTACAAATAAATGTGGACTTTCCTAACGCCTGACAGGCCCAGGAATCAAAGACTTGTCCGATAGACACACACCTCCTGCAAGTTTCTCCTCCTGTAACCAGATACCTCCCCTCCCTCTCCCCTATCCCTGCCCTCTAATTCCCGGAGGGTGGATTCCTTGTTATCATAGGTATTTACTCACTGACCGACCTTTGGACGCAGGAGGGTGTCAGACATGTATACACACACAGACATACAGCGGCAGAGTGAACGAATAAGGCATTTACTGGTTAAAGTTATATGTAATACTCATAGCTATTGTACTTTAATGCAAGTTTTCAGACAAATGACGGAATTCGAACATTTCATACAACAAGGCAACACTATAATACAAGGATTATAAGTTGGCATGGCATTGCCATGATTTCGGTTTCAACAAGTAATGTATACATATTTTAAGAAATAAAAAAGATTATTAAACAGGCCCCTGATGCCATCCAACACGTCTGGTATCGGCACCCGTGGAAGCCTGTTGCGATATATATAAATACACTACTGTCGCCGGGTGCGGATCACATCTGACCAGAGCAAGTCCCACCCGCTAGTAGGTATTCATTGAACCGCAACGGGTGCCAATACCAGACGTGTTTGAGGGAAGACATAGTCAGAGGCTCAACGTAACATAAATATACAGATCGAACTCACCCGCGGGACCCACACGCTAGGGAAGAGGAAGGGAGGGAGGGAGGGAGGGAGGGAGGGAGGGAGGGAGGGAGGGAGGGAGGGAGGGAGGGAGATAGGGTGGTGGAACCCTGTTGCAATATATAAAAATAGACTACTGTCGCCGGGTGCGGACCACATCTGACCTGTGGGGCTCCACCCGCTAGTAGGTATTCATTGTACCGCAACGGGTGCGCAATATATATAAATACACTACTGTCGCCGGGTGCGGACCACATCTGACCCGCTAGTAGGTATTCATTGAACCACAACGGGTACCGAGACCAGACGTGTTCGAGGGAATCGGGTCACATAGGTCACCAGCATATAAGACATAGTCAGAGGCTCAACGTAACTTAAATATACAGATCAAACTCACCCGCGGGACCCACACACTAGGAAGGGAGGGAGGGAGGGAGGTGGAAGCCTGTTACAATATATAAAAATAGACTACTGTCGCCGGGTGCGGACTACATCTGACCTGTGGGGCTCCACCCGCTAGTAGGTATTCATTGAACCGCAACGGGTGCGCAATATATATAAATACACTACTGTCGCCAGGTGCGGACCACATCTGACCTGCTAGTAGGTATTCATTGTGTTCGAGATGAACGTGTTCATCCAGACGTGTTCGAGGGAATCGGGTCACATAGGTCACCAGCATATAAGACAGAGGCACAACGTAACTTAAATATACAGATCGGGACCCACACGCTAGGGAGGGAGGGAGGGAGGGAGGGAGGGAGGGAGGGAGGGAGGGAGGGAGGGAGGGAGGGAGGGAGGGAGGGAGGGAGGGAGGGAGGGAGGGAGGGAGGGAGGGAGGGAGGGAGGGAGGGAGGGAGGGAGGGAGGGAGGGAGGGAGGTGGAAGCCTGTTGCAATATATATAAATACACTGAATCGCAACAGGTGCCTTTACAATATATAAAAATACACTACTGTCGCCGGGTCCGGACCGGTATCGCGGCTCTAATTATTCAGAATACATTACTTTAATGTATTATAATGTAAGACGCAAAAACTGTTCCCCGTCTTCCCTAATATATTTCAGTCTTGACCTATAGGTCAAACCGAAATAATAAACTGATTCACGGAAATTCTGTTCCAAAATAGTTTAACTGATTCTCTCTTGTAGGTGTTCACAGCAGGAACCCTGATTATATATTGTACCCTATGACATAAAAATAAAGGCTATCGATGCCTAGGAAAAACAGACTAACCTTTAAGGACTGAGATTGACTTGAACATACTTCGATAGCACTTACTGTATTTCACCCCACTTTTCATTTCATTTTATTATCCCTTGATACCTAATACACATACAGTCTGTAAAGAATCTTTAGTCACCTCTTAATATGAAATTTCTAGATTCGGCAGCATACAAAACCTGTATTTTTAGCTCTAAGAGGAACCAGCCTGTCATATGAAAAGCCACCACGAAGAGAGTGTTCTGATTAATAGATAGCTACCTATAAAACCAAAGAGTATAACTTGACTTTGCTGATATATTGTTACGTTCCAAATTTTCCGTAGGTGAAACATTGTCTCCATCCCTTCCCCGAACTGATCATGCTGGCTCCATGTAATAGGCCACTGGAGGCGACCATTGGTAAACAAGAAGCCAGCATATAACCTGGATCTTGATGTATTCCAGTTAGTCTGGTCAGTGTAGCGCATTGCAGTAACACCAGCAATAAAGCTTGTAATGGGACAAAGTCTTGGAGTCATTCATTTACTTTATTATCCACATAAGATAGTAACACTGGTTGAGAAGTATATTGTTACATTCCAAATTATCAGTATGTGCAACAGTCTCCATCCCTCGGCCTAACTGATCATGCTGGCTCCACGTAGTAGTTAGTGGTTAGTGGTTATATTCAACACCGTCAACCCCACGCAGAAGACATGGAGCCAGCACAAAACCTGGATCTAGATGTATTCCAGTCAGTCCAGTCAGTATAGCACATTGCAGTAACACCAGCAATAAAGCTGGTAATGGGATGAAGTTTTGGAGTCATTTATTTGGTATTATTCACATATGGTAGTAACTTGTGGAGAACCTGGGTATAGTGTTACGTTCCAAATTATCTGTATGTGAAACATACAGTCTCCATCCCTCGGCCTAACTGATCATTCTGGCTCAACATAATGGGCTGCTGGAGGTGACCCTTGGTTATGATCAACATGGTTGCCCACACATGGCAAACATGGAGCCTGCATATAACCTGGATATCGATGTATTCCAGTTAGTCTGGTCAGTGTAGCGCATTGCAGTAACACCAGCAATAAAGCTTGTAATGGGACGAAGTCTTGGAGTCATTCATTTAGTTTATTATTCACATAAGATAGCAACAATCAGTCAGGTCAACCTTGAAACAACTGGGCCATCAATCTCCCAGCAGATATCCTGGAAAGTTGCCAGGACATCTGCATGGCGCTAAGCAACACCAGAACCCAACACTATTTCTGATTTGACCAGTCCTTGTATCACTGTGAGGACGGGAGGGGTAGGTGGAGGGGGACATGGACTGAAGACAACCTATGTATATAGTAGAACCTGGCTTAAGGGTCACTTGCACTAAAGTGTCCCTAAAGTAGGCTGCCCCCCTTCCATTGAGTGAATTCAGACATATAGTAGCGGACACCATTCCTAGAAAAAGTGCCCCCCCCTTACACGGGGTGTCCCTCAAAAGGGTTTCCACCGTTCTTCACTGAAAACACAGTGTGTATATTTTGCCGGTGAATTTGCTGTGCTGCTACCTGGGTGGCAGCTTAGGAACCCGACGTGGATCTCGTGTCAAAGGATCACACCAATTTGTGGCGTTTCCCCTGGTTATTTACAGAAGTGTTATTCATGGAGGATAAACGCTGCTTTCTGCATAACAACTGCTGCAGAATTTTCTTATCTTCCAAATATCTTCGGTCTATCTAAGAGTGGCCATCATCCAACATTCTACAAACGTCTGGTTAACTTTTCTAGTGAAGAAAAGTAAATCTCTATCGATGTAATCTAGGCTATAGCCTATCGCACGATCGGGAAGAAGTGATTAACTAGACTTACAGCATTTCCAAGACACATAATGAAAACCTCCTGTACAATAATTACATCTCGTGTAAATAATCTATTCAATCCCGCCATCTCTTGTTCTGTCCTTTTTTAAATGTCTTTGTCTATGTCTTTGTTACATGTTCTGAGTGTGTTTGTTTGTGTAATTTGTCCATATAATAATCTCTCTTATTACAAGTACATCACTCTAGCATTCTGACAAGAGAACTACTGAGTAAAATAACCTGTAACAATCAAATAACTATCATATCTATTCTATCCTATTTATTTAATGTTTTAAGGTTGTTGTTTTTTATGTTGATGCAAGGAAGAATACCGATTTCATTAGTGATCGTCTGTAATACCGATTGTCATTTCCTCGAATAATATAAAAAAATAAATATCAATTCTTTATTGTGGTTTGTTTATCAACTAAATCACCCCAGACATCATAAGATCAATTACTCACCAAAAAATTCCATTTTTACCGGAATTCTTATCTAAGCAATAACGTCTATGGAAACTTGACCATTTTCCAACCAGTTTTGAAATTGCACATTTTAGTTCACCTTTTTTTAAAAGATAAAACGCTACATTCTCAAAAGTTGCCCAAACTATGGACAGGTCCGCTCTCCAACTATTATAGATCCTAACGCCAATATTACCTATATGCATATCAAAACAAAATACTAACTGAATACAATGCTATATGTCATCCTTAAGGATGTAACAACAAATTCTCTTTTCTGTTTCTTTTCGTTGGTTAAGAATTGAAGTCTGTTTGTCTGAGGTTTAGCACCCCAGGAAGAGAGAGGATCGAAGTAAACTCACCTCTACAAATTCAGGCTGTATCGTCGTGGAATGGATTCCCTCTTCATGGAAGAAAGCTTTGGTATCTTCAGCGATGCGCATGTAGTCGCGCAGGTTCTGACACCGTATGTGAGCTGAGGCGATGATTCTGTTACCCGCAAGCTGCCAGATATGGAACTCATGTACGGCTAACACGCCTTCCACCTGTTCAACGTAACAACAAGCCATGTACTGATGACTGCGGCACCGCCTCAACGTGAAGCCTCAGTAACATTCAACAAATTGGTACAATAATTTTTTTTATCAAATCTTCTAATGTTCACATATTCTATATACCATACGCCACTGATAAAGCGTATAACGATCATCACAATATTACTGATCTGGATTTTAATGTGTGTGGAGGGTGGATTTAAAAGCCACGTCAATATTATTTATTATTGATCTGAATGCCATTAAACAATACCGTCACTCATTTTTTTGTATGTTTGTACATAGAGCCAGTGGATTTGGGTGATATTAGTATACTGTTGGTCGGAAGAATGAGAAATAATGACCGACTGAGGGCTAATACTGGCCAGGGTGAGGCTCTAAGGTACACTAATAAGCGGCAGAGGGCATCAAAGAGGAGCCAATAGTCAGTGGTTGTCCGCCTATCACTCAGGACAAACTCGCATAAGACGTACCTTTTCTATGAGTTTGTCTTGGAGACCGGAAACCTGGATGTGGCTTGGCACTGTTTGCAGAAGGATGAGCGCAGATTCCTTTACTGAAAACAAATATATATAAAATGTGTTAAATACGTGCACTAAGACAGAGATATTGTCAAGCAAATTAGCCGCCCCCCCCCCCCTCCAACCAACCGCCTATAATTTCCTGAAAAAGTCCTAGTGTCATTTTATTTATAAATTGGGCTCTCGCTGCTGTCGCTCTACTAACTGAGCAATTTCGAAATTACTATTTTCTTTGCCTCAAAAGCAAGTCTGTAGTGATTAGGTTCGTAAGGACAACAATTTTCCACCAGTGCTTGCCAGTAAGTACCTCGGGTAGTTCATATTTTGTGCCTGCCACACGACCAAAACTGAGAGAAATCGCTCATGAGATTTTTGTGTGTGAAAGTCATTATTCAGCTCTGTTATTGTTTGTTTGTTTGTGGTTAAACGTCCCTGAGGGTATATATAGGGACCAAAGGCTCTGTTAACCGTGGATGTCAGTTGATGTCAGAATAAAAAAGAAAAATTTGCTCATGAAGGATTTGCTGCCTTAAAGACAGCAAGAAAACTGGAAAGCACGTTGGTTTCAGCCACAGTACAGGGTTGACGGTAGATGGGTATGGTACATAACACGGTTTAGATGGTGTGAAAATGGCTCATTTAAAATCGTCTTTGTTTTTACACTAACGAAAAAGAATATCATATACTGAAAATGAAGTGTGGATTTCTACGTTAAAGTGGAAGCTAGTATCTCTAGTTTATAGATAACAGTTCTACCACTGAACAAATCACTGGTGTCTGGCATGAAGCCTCACATTCATCTACGGGTATACATATATCATGGTATGGCATATTTTCTCTCTCTTTATGTGGTTCCTTAAGCCTCACTTTCCCCTGGGGATTTATTGGTGCGGATACCATTTCACAAGTGAAATTTTTTTTTTTTACTCGATGGTCGCGAGGCCGCCACGTTAAGCATTGATATATACATATATCACTTTCATCTTCTGTTATGTGACATAACACAGCTATCCGCAGTGGATTATGGACTAAAAAAACGGTACTGAGTGAAACCACACGATCCTGCTGTGAACGCGTGTCCGTATCTGCCTGTCACAGTGATCTCTCACTGACCCTTGGGACGGTAGCCACACGCGGATATCTGTGAACTAAATAACCCTAAGGTTGCTCAGTGCGCGCGCGGGTGTGGGGGTGGGGGTCAAAGGTTATATACTGATACCAGCACTATCAGAGAAGATAAAGGAAGCTGTTCCCCAGTAGTATGAACTATCAAGCGGAATGGTTATATAGAGTGTGACAATATTTCAATACGTGTACATGTACATGTAATAATAAGGAACTGCCTCGAGAACCATAACCACTGAAAATATGCTATGAGTTGTGGTTGCGGAGCAATCTCACGAGGCAAAGCCGAGTGAGATTATGTGGCAAACCAAAATGAATGGCACATTATCAATGGTTATGGATCGACTTTATCTCACCCCTATCACTGACTAATTGGCTAAAATGTGTGACATAACCCGATAAAAAGAAGATGAATAGAAGCGATAAGAAAACAGATAGATGGTGAGGGGTTTAGGACGGTTGGTTATTCAGGCCTAGTAATAGCTAATGAAAATGGACAGATGGAGGAGTTTTGGTTTGGTCTTATGTGCAGATGTAGATTAACCGCAATGGTAGTAACAGATCAAGGGACAATATCTCACATATACGATGACACGTTTCAACTAAAATGTACACAGGAACTCGCCTTCTTCATTATCATATCAGTGTTTATATGTTCGTGTTTTGTAGGTTTTGTGATATACACCACCAACCAGCATTTTGGATTACCTTGAATTGATAATTTATTGTTTCAACGAAAACTTCGCATGTTTAATGAACTGGCTTAAATGAACTTGATATTCATTGAAAGTTTCCCTGAAGACTTCACGGTCTTGTAAATATTGCTTTGTAGTTCATGTCCTTTTCACTACTCTATGCCCTTAACAAGGAACTTAATCGTCGGTCAGTTAGTTAGATACATATTCCGCATGGGACGCTAAACTGTCTATCAGTCGTTTTTGTCTATTATCCAAGTTTGAAGGTTCCTTATATCTATCAATATTTATTTAGTATAACTATAAGTACAAGTCGCCCTGGGTGAGGACGACGTGAAAAAGTGAATGGCGAATTTATAGTTCTTTATGCAACATAGTGGGAGACTAAGTGAACTAAACTCTGTGAGTAGGTGACCACAAGTGACCTCCTAATTCAATTCCCTCGCCCTCTGTGGCTTGTCGCCAGTGCTTCTCATTTCTCATTGGCCGGGTATGACCTTGCCTTCGACCTGATTCGTATAATTTGTTTATTTGCCATGGTACCTTGGGCGCTCCTGGTCCTGTCTGACTGGGGGTAGGGACCCACCCGCGCATGGTTGGTGTGGTGGGTTGGGGGAATCTGTGGTCAGTTCTAAAGAAACTGACGAATACTGCACTTTGGTTTGGGCAGTAATCTTATTGTGTGAGTGTGTGTGTGTGTGTGTGGGGGGGGGGGGGGGGGGGGAGGTGCGCCTCTGGTTTGCCCTACTTAAAGAGTCCACGTAAAAAACAATAACTCGTGTAACCTGTAAAGAATACAGGGAATTACAACGGGAGTCTCGGAAGTGTATTCGCAAGGACTGACTTTGTAAAATTTGAAAAGGCTAAGGATCAACAACCCATAGTCTGTGCGATTTTATGGATGCATGAGGTGACATATGAAAGTTTCGGGAGTATTTGGGTAGGAAAACCTCAAGGACATACGGTAGCACTGATAAATGTAGAAATCTCCAGTGCTATAAAAGATAACAGAGTCTGTTTTGGGTATGTAGGACTTTTCAATTTAATTTATTCTCAAAAGTAAGAGGATGTGCACTTAAATTTGTTATCTTACGGTTCATGAAAGTGTCTGCTTGGGTGTTTCTACTAAAATTCCTAGATATTGTGCAGTGTTGGAGTGTCACTTGTGGCTATATTTACAACTCCATTGTTCGGCGGTGGATGATACACATGTTCTGGTTGGTGTAAGTTATGATCAATAAAAACTATCGATGCTCGTTTAAAAAAAAAACACTAAAGAAATGGAATTTTATCAAAGTTAACGAGCGATGCTCGTTTAAAAAAACCACTTAAGAAATGGAACTTTTATTATCAAAGTTAATTTTTTATTTTGGAGGTTCTGTATGCTCAAGTAATGTAAATTCCCGCGTATAAGATGTGCCTTATACGCGAACCAAACCCCTGTTGTGTCTTATAGGATTCGCCCCAACTCGGGCTGCGTCTTATACGCGGGTTTTAATCATTATAGAACAGTGCTAAAACCTTCATAATCAGGTCCCAGATGCGTCTTAAAGCACTCTCCCAGACTCAGAGTGCGTCTTTTGCGCGAGATGCGTCTTCTACGCGGGAATTTACCGTAGTGCCTTTTTCCACAGTGCGCCAGGAAGAAAATATACTTGCACTAATCTTGCCTCTATTTTGCATACAAAATACAGGACGATCAAAATACTGTCTAAGAAATTTAAGGTTGTGTCACCGTTTTATACGGAATTTTATGAGATAAATGATAAGTTGTTAATTACAGATAACTTACACTCCTCGTATATATTTCTGATAAGTTTTGATAATTAAACATAGGCGATAGCATATAATAAATGCTATTATTATCCACCCATGCAAGTAATTTTATTAGTTACGTACCGCTGTTCCCTAAACTGTATATAAGATATGTTGTATATGGCACCGGATGCTGTACACTCTAAAATGGACCATGGTCGTAAACCAGACCACACTCAATGAGGTTCATGTTATTTACAGAAACTCGGCCGCTCGTTCCACGAATAATATCAAGCATCATCTCGTCTTGCCTAACGTATGACCATGGTATAGTTGTTCTATATAAATATTACCAATATCTAGCACCTAAAATCGTTACTTCCCACTTTGATATTAATCACAATTTATTCAGTATTACAAGCAAAGATTATAAGCAGGTATTTGGTAGGATAGCAGTCGGAGACCTGATTCTGAGGGCACGTGATGTGAAAGGTGAAAGGTCAGTCAGAAATCATACTAACATGGACGACCATGTTCTTTGTCTAATACGTCTGGAACTCCGTGTTTGTTTGTTTAGTTTTTAATGTCCATTATCTTTTATTTTACTTACTTTGGTTTTTATTAGTAGTGGAATCTATGAAATGAATTTTGGTAAAAATATCACCTCTACACATTGACTGAGGTGAGAGTTCTTTTAGTTCGGTGTTCTTTGCCCTGAGCAGTAACTGATAACATGTAATCTCATGATTAACAAGACCTAGAATTAAAACTCACGGTGTTGCTGAACCATATGGTTGTACAACCAATCTGAAAATTTGAATTCAGAACAACCCCCAAACTTGACAAATAAACTCAAAGACCCAAAATAAAAAAACCTGTTTACAGTAAAGATAGTTTCCAGGGTAACCACCAAAAAATAATGGCGCATCTCTCCAATCTATGATTTTTGGAAATACGCCGAGTTTAGGCACGTGTGCAAAAGCCGGTTCGTGTGCAAACAATGGTCTTGACATTTGTATCACATGTCTCATGTACACCTACACACAATAAACATAATCCGGTTTTATCTATGTTACCCAAGACAAAGAGCCCTGAGCACTCCAATAACAAAGCATCGGTTGGGCCTTGAAGTGTTTTCGCCTAGTTTTTTTAAATCAATAACAAAACTACGACGGAAGCTGATTTCATAAAATAAAATAGTTAGCTGAGGCTAGATCTATTGCGAGTGTCTATGGTTTACCTGAGATATATGTTGGAAGGCACCTTTATTTCTAATTTTGTATCGCATCCAGCCATGTATTTAACATGATCAATACCTTTCTGGTGCTCCTAGTCATCAGCTCCCCAGAAATCACACATCGCAGACAACACGTGTCCAGGTCGTTATTCCCCTCTAGGTCAACTCCACAATCAGACATCGAATTTTCAAACAATAATTCATTTTTTTGTATGTTGTATTTTCCTGGTTCACCACCTGAGGTTTATGTCCCTGTTTACGTGTAAAAATAGAAATGAAGAGGTACTGGACGCAATAAGCTACGCCAATGTCTACTGGTAGGTTTATATTCAAAACACCATAAAATTTAGTTATTTGTTAAATATATTCAATAGAAAAAGTAAAGTTGTATACTCACATAGAGGTATCGTAGTTGAGAGAATGATGATAACCATGCCCATACTGGAAGAGAATGTTCAGTCTAAATTAAAATATACCATGTATGCATCCATTATTAGGACTCAGAATCAGTTTTAATTTTTTTTTTAATAATTGATCATCTTTGCAATCCACCATACAAATGTCGCTTTCAGTGTCCTTACTATACCTCGTCTCTCATATGAGTTTCATCTCTTCGAATAGTGTACATTTATTATTTGAATGTACTTTCCACCAGCGAAAACAGAATATTCTGGTTGCTCCCACATAACTTATCTTTATAAGATCTCCCAGTTATCACCTGAGTGAACAATAATGATAATTTATTTCTTTTTATTCCTTTTACCCTTGTGCATGGTTCGCGACCTGTCACGTGTAACAACCTTAGGAAAACGCAATACCACATGATGAACATGACATCAGACTTATAAATAAAGCACCAACACGTCCAGGACCTCAGTGGTTTATTTCGTTGTAATTTTTTCCCCTATGGATTCCCCTGGTGTATCCAAGTGTATATTTTTGTTGCGTATATGCCACTTGTATCTGTATTCTCATACACGATTTGGGCTTACCTCATGGCTGGGTCGATCTTGAAGCGCCAGTCCTGCTTGACGAACTTGATGACAAGCGCGCTGATAATGACAACGACCGAGCCCAGCGCATCCCCGAGAACGTGTAGAAAGACAGCACGCATGTTCATCTGTGAGCTGGATGCTGTCAAAAGTATGAGGCACATCATTGTGGTGTTGTATATTATACCAACATGCTGGTGCACACGTCACAATAGGTATAAGGTATTTGTGGCTTCATGTCTAATATGCTACACGTTTGACACACACACGGATTTCTACTGAGACAGACATCTTTAATCAAATATCATGAGAAATATGCTTCTTCTGTAGTACTAATCCTAGGGGTTGAAGGCAATGTTTTAAAGGCATATCGGACAATTTGAAACGTAAGCCCAATGTCAATTTCCTAAAAATTAATGTGATAACCTGTGAAACACAAGGCTTATTTGAAAAATTGGGGTCACCGTGCTCGTTTTAGCTTCAGAGATCAATTTTATGAAAACATCATAATTGAATATATAGATTTTTTTGGATTTTTTTTTTTTCCCGTTAATACTATGCTCAACAAGATGAAGCCCAACTCACAGAGTTTGTGGCGGACGTGGGGGTGGTCCTCCTCGTCATCCGTCGTGTCGTGGTCGTGCTCATGCGCCGTCACATGGCTGGGCAGCTCTCCGTTGCCCATGACGTTGTTGGGTTCGTTGAGCCTCTTCTTCTCTGGGAGGACACCGTGACTGTGGCCGTGATTACCGTGACTGTGGCCGTGACTGTCGCCGCCGTGACTGTGACCATGGCCGCCGTGACTGTGGCCTACAAAGAGCATCACGTTCTCAATCAATATCATGAATATCAAAGATCCCTGATGACTAAAAAAGGACAAAAAACCTACTGGGAAGGATAATGGGTAATAACCCGATTTATCTCACCGCTGGTATTTTTACCCCCATAGACTTAGCATTGGGAACTCGGACTCAACACCCAAGGATTATTGTAAAGGGATACTCGATGGGGGATAATGTCACAAATGTTAGCCAATCAGTCAGTGATATGGATGAGATAAAATCCGAACCACTCTCAAGCCATAGCCACTGAAAACATGCCATTTATTTTGGTTTACTAGGTAATCTCACGAGGCAGAGCTCGTGTGATTACTCCACAACCAAAACTAATGGCATCTTTTCAGTGGCTATGAATCTCAGTGCAGTTCTTTTTGTGTGCTGAAGGGGAATTGAGGTTCTAACAAAGACTAGAGCACGTTTCTGCCCTCGTAAAACAGGTTTGGCATTGTCATGTCACATACTTCAGATGCCTATGTAAATCTTTTATTATTGGCCGATCCTTATGTACCGTGAATGTCCTTGGAATATAAATATCATCGCTTAACAGAGTATATTACAGCTTTTCAATGGGGCGGTCGAATTCATTTACCGAGACCTTGTCGAGGTCTATTCCGTGGTGAAAGTCTTATTATTTTTATCACGACATGTAACTACAAAAGGTACCAAGGTAAGAGACACATATACGAGCGATATTAGTTCCGAAATGGAGGGAACCAGACCTGAACTACAACAACACAATAAATATAGTTTAGATTTGATAGCATGAGCTGTTTTATCTTACCGTGCCCATGGAACAAGAAGAGTCCAATGAGGTTAATGAAGAGCCCGATTCCTCCCACAATGAGCATCAGGTCCGGGTCGTGGATATGCTCATCGTGGAACAGCCGCTGTAGCGCCTCCACGAAGATTGTGAAACAGAGAGCGACGAGAAAGACAGCGTTGACGAGTGCACCTAACACTTCAGCCCGCGCCCAGCCGAATGTGTTCTTCTGCGTGTGCCACTTGGAGATCTTAAAGTATGCATGGCATATATGTCACTAAAGTAATTTCAATGTATACATGGTATATGAAGTCTCTACAGTGATTTGAAAGTATGCATGGTAAACAAGTTTACAACAGTGTTACACAGATCCCACCAGATCGCGCAACGCACCCGGGAGAGAAGAATTTTACCCAAAAGTTTACAACAGTGATTTGAAATGATTTTTTTTATTTTTGAAAGGTAACCTTGGGGGCACACTTAGCCTCGTCTCACATCTAGTGATTTGAAATGATGATTGGTATTATTAAATTGACTACGATGATTTGAAAGTATTGCATGGTATATAAAACTATTAAAACGATATGAAAGTATGTGCGGCATATAAAATATGTGGACGATCGCGTCGCGTCAGAGTGGAAGGGTATTTAGTTCAGAAGTGGGCCGCTAGTTTACGCCATAGCCTTCCCTTGTATAGTGTGGTCACATCAAAGGTCCCTGTCAGCTTACCATCTAGGTCACCTCCACTCTGACCCTTTATTTGTTCCAACATCCAGTTCGTTCCAAATATGGAACTCTAGCGTGGGACAATTCCTCGTGCTTTTCAATATAATTTTTAGACATGTTCAGAGTAGGACTACAAAGGTCATGATTAAGGACCTGTTAATACGGGTATGCAGACCCTGCCCTCTATTCTTTATGCTCAATGAATTCTTTCCCAAAATACCGTCATTTCCCAGAGTAAAGAAAAAGAAAGAATTATAACCTTACAAAATGGTTAATGAGTAAGAAAGTGAATATGGATTTTTTTTAAATTTCTAAGCGGAGAGGGCTTACTCAATACAGATGGAATGTCACATGACCATCATAATTTTAAACTTCCGAGTTACCGCTTCCCTTCTCAAATTTCCATGCACATAGTGATGCTCCATATGAGTCAGTTTTAAAAGCGGAGATGATACTAACCCGTACTGAAGCAAAGCCAACAACCAGAGCAACAACATCTGATAACATGTGATAGGAGTCTCCGACAAGAGCTAGCGAGTTGGTGAGGTAGCCCACGATGATCTCCACGAGGAAGAAGCTTGCCGTCAGTGACAGCATGCAGATGAGACGGCACGACTTGCCCGTGTAGCGCCCCATGGTGGTCGAGTCGTCGTGCTGGCAGTACTGATTACACTGGTATAACACTGCAAAGAACAAGGACAAGGCTTTATATTAAATCCTATAAGACATCGACCCACCGACTCTGCCTGATTGCACTTTTGCTCAACGGATCTATTGGGTCGGGGGGGAATCGGTGTCATACAGGTCGATGTACGCACTTCACTAACCCGATTTTATTACCTTTCCCGTAACGTCGGGCATTACCAGCATGTCAGATATGACCGACTCTCACCGACCTTACGATGGTCGATGCATGAACCTTCATCGACTGTTCCCAATTCTGAGCATGTTGTTTGAATGACAACGGTCCCCAGCCACTCGTGCCATATACAGGTATTTTACACTGACTCAAATGGGAGACTATTCTGATTATGAATCTGAAATAGGTTTTCGATATCATGAATAGAACAAGTTATCAAAGTTTGTATCATTGTATATTTGGGGTCTACCACCCGACTACTGACTACACTGCTGTGACACTGCAAGAGAACAAGGACAAGTGAGGTTTTTCCCAGAACAGCAAGATGCCCAACACTTCAGTGCACGGTGTGGTTTCTAGTGTTATCACGATCCTGTTTGGCCTACTGTCAACTCTATTAAGTAAGCACTTAAGTAGATCTAAATTGCTTCAACCTATATCCTTTATCTAGGTTTTTTAACTCTCAAAGATAGCATATCATCAAAATAATAGACCAACAATCTTATCAACTAATAACACAGTGCATCTATTTCATCGATGGAGTAGAACGAAAGTGCCCTAGGAGACAAAGTATCAACTTTAAGGAGAACTCCATTGTACTATATTGTTTTTGTTTTACCCTAACAAAATACTGCATGTTGACCTCTATGGGATTTCGGTTCAGTAGCGCATAGCATTCATCATAATTAGATTTATGCGAACAAGGAACGGCATGTTTTCTTAATCTGTGGTGGATACATGTAGATGGGTAAATGTGAAACTTTACCGTTGAGATATTAGGTATCGATTTTTTTAAATAAGTTTTATTAGGGCCATTAGTACAAATAACTTTGAACATACACCAGCTCGGTTTAGCCAGTCTTCCGCTTGTTCCCTCTGTCCTGATAGAGACAGTTACAAATTTAACGGCATACGGTGGGTGAATGAATACTATTTCTAAATAATTTCGTTCTTAAAAAATTGGTGGTATATCTCCAGTTATAAACATCTACTAGTTATTCAGCATAATTATCACAACACCTAGATGAAATGGAATGAGTATGAATGTGTTTTGATCAAATAAGAGTTTCGCATGTGAATAGTACACAATTCCAACAAGAGTTTCGTGTATTTAGCAATACCCTAGAATGTCCACTGATATATCACTATGTCCAGGATTTGATATTGATGAAGAAAAAATAATAGCCTAGTGGGTGGAGCCAAGGGTAGAGAAACAAGTAATCCTTTGCCAGTGCTAAGCTAGAACTAGTGATTAAAACGAGGGTCCAACTGATGTATTAGATAACAACACCCCATAGTACAAGACCTTTCGTTATATGCAGCTGCAGAAATGAATAATACTTCCCAGTTTCAAATGTTCGATTAATGATGTTAACAAAACAATCACAGTTCACCTGAGTCGAAGTCCACATGTATAAGCAGGGACGAAAATCGGGACCTAGGAAAAACATTGCCAAGTCAATATTCACTTTAAAGCTTAAGCTTGTTTATAATAAGTAGGTCTGAGTATTGGGCTTAAGAGTAAAGTATTATTACAGGGATAACAGTTCTGATCATGAAAAAAAAACAAGAAAAAAAGGTAATATTTTTCGTGTAGAATTTACTGCCTCAGAAAGAATGAGAAAACATGGAATACAAACTGTTAATTTTCATGGAATAGGGCTGTGGTGTGTGTGGAGGTTTGAACCACTGATTATTGGTGTGAATGAGGCCTAATTAATTCTCTTTATTTTAGACTAGAAAAAAGGATGTTATAGACTGAAAGTGAAAACAAAGATTTCCTTGTAAAAGAGGAAAACTCTGATATCATAAAGCAAACATGTTATGGTAATGCACACTCAAAATCGGTACAATGACTCTTCGATGTGGGCTACCAGTGGCAGCTACACCGGTAAAGAATTCTGAACTGTAGAAGTATATCCCGAGCTAGACTTTCCGCTTATGGTTTGCCAAAACATTGACTTGGGTACTGACCACACCGAGTGCAGCCTCTTTTATATGAACATATTGATATAATAAAGTCTTGATGTCATATGTATATTCTTCTAATGGTAGTGAGATTCTGAAAATCACTCTTATTCTCGCCAGCACCTTACTAATGAAACGAGCAGATCAATAATTGGAATATACTACCAAAAAGAGAATAATTGGAATATATAAACATTGCATATAATCACCCGTAATGTTGACTGGTGAAATACCGTAGTGCTGTTGCCACAGTACAAAATCACACTGCTTAATCACTGTTTCTGAACTGTATGCCTTCACTTTAATAAAGCAGTCACCGTTACCAGGCTCATTCAGCACTGTCGGCTGCCAAGAGAGGAATTTCTACGGCATTCATAACACAATTAGTTGTTTTTCGTTATTTTTGTTAATGAAAATAGAAATTCAGCACCTTCAGAACTGACAATAACGTAAATTCTCCTTTTCTGAGAAAATATTGAAACGTGGCGAAATGTGAACACGGACTTCGATGACGAATAAATCAATATAGCCTACCAGGAATTCTTGATCAGTACAGATATGGCGCACACTGGGTAGCCTACATGATCTCCAACGTCACCACTTTTTTCCTTTTTCCGAAATAAGATATGTATCTTGTCTAGGTGTTCGTTTTTAACACTTTCAGAGTTGCGATGGAAGCAGGATAACGCCTACTGACACCACTGTCATTGATGCACACACGTGTCTTTCATGACTGGAGGATTATTCATTAACTATGAATACTATGTTCCTCCAATTATTTTTTTTTTCAATACAGTCTGGCTGTAACCATGTACAGCATAATGCGGTAATATCACAATACTACATTTTATAGGTTGCTTTAGTAACACGATGATTGCAGGCCAAAGTTGTATGTATCTGACTTTTGGCTTGGGTGTCATACTAATGCTGGTGCATAACTGGGACAAAAGGTGACGTGGGGGGGGGGGGGGGGGGGGGACACACCAGTCTCACACGGTGTATGAGCACGCTAGGTTGCCTGCTAAATGCCAGAGCACACAGAGAATAATCAGACCAGAGTGCACCTAAACACGATTCCCACCTACCGATATTTCTGTCGCTGACAAGTACAGTTGCTCGCCGGTGAATGTACCCCAGGATATATATCAAACACCGATGGTACTTCGGAAATCTGAAGCAAATTCCGTCTCTTTCACTGGGACAACTGTGCCATTCGATGGGGCGGTACACTCGTTGTGCACCTGATATACTCCCGGTGTGTCGCACCACTTAACCGGGTCCGGACCAGGCAGAGATAAGATACTCCCGTTGTTTAAGGCTGGCTGATACAGAACTGGCCCATACTATTCCCGACAGGCTTATTCATACACGAATTGCCGTTCAGTGCCATCTTACGTCCGAATAATTCGCAACGACCAGTCAAACAAATTTCTGTCATATATTATTCGTTGTATTTTGTTATTTCTACATTTCATTTTTTTCCGTTTTAACTTTATCAATTTTCACTATTCTGAATTACAACAATTTCTCATTTGGTTTCCTCATCAAATTTTGTTTGTTTTGTTTATTTGGGTAGTTTAACGTCCAATATGTTCTATAAGATTTACTCATCAAATACAATACATTATCCTTCACCATGTGATCCCCATGCTCAGAATGACCTACTTTAATGACGAAAGAAAACAATAAGGATAGACTATATTTTACTAAATAGAGTCTCTAAGATTGATCAAGATAAACAAAAAGCATGCAGTGATTCTGTCCAATTTGGTAATTCGGTTAAAAATCTAAATTAACTTACAAATATTAATTCTGCGGGTGTATGGAAGACAACTCTGGATTCTGAGATGAGGTGCTTTGGTCTCGTGTCATTTAGAAATGCCCACGCTTGATTGGCAGTTTCAAGTACCACGACCATAATGCACTGGGTGTCCTGACCTGGTGGCATATGTCAGGGCTGTTCGCCGATAGGTTACTTCTGTTCTGGTGGGAACCACCAAATGGCACTAATATTGGTTCTACAGTTCCAACGATAAAGGGTTTCTCAAAACTCATATGGGTTTGAAATTAAAATAGGAGGAAAATAATGAGTATACACATTAATAGGTAAATAAACATATAGATAATGAAGAAGTCTGTTACAAGCTGGTGGTGGTAAATCCCCATAATCTTACTTGTAATTAGATTGTATGAAATGATTTTGATAATGGCAGGTGGTAACGCCTAATTATTTTAGGTCTAATTGTATGAAATGCTTTTAATAATTGCAATAGTATAGAAAGTTCTTTCTCAAATCGAATGCTATCCACAGAGATTCACCCGTTGTTCAATTGGCCTGACTACATTTTACCCGCAAGGCTTGCCTCCTCACTCCCAGTCACCCACACCATAACGGGTCCACATCAGCTCTATTTAGAGCTAACTACATCAAGACCTTTACAAAATAACTACGGTATATTTGGAACAAAAAAAATACTGAAATGAATTTGAAACTCGCATCCCTGCTGACCAGCAGTATATTTGACAGACAATTTGAGTGAAAAGGTTTATGGACGAAAGAAAGTAGGTCAGGGGTGTATGAGATGCAATAGGGCTAGTATACTGTGTTTAAACAGAACAAGGCGGAATGAACACATAATATTCATATTCATGTGCCCATCGACAACCGCACTGATAATTCCTTACGTTCAGTGGGTCTATAATACCCCAATGAGTCCACACACAAAAATGTTGTGCGGTTGTTATTTTGAAAAGTTACTCCTCTTTTGAGCTTGTTAGCCAACAGACCATTAGGATAGTATTAATTGACCAACCGTGACAAATGTGGGTCACTATATAGCAGGGATATCAGTTGGGTCATGAAAAATAGGACATTTGTTTAAAATGTAGAATATGCAGCCTCAGAGACTGAGAAAATTAAAAAAAACACATCGATATTGGCAATGCAATGGGGCTGGGGTGTGTAGGTAGGTTTGAACCACTTTTTTGTATGACTGAGGCCCAATTCATTTCTCTTTGTTTTACACAAGAAAAACATTGCCTGAAGAAGTCTACTAAATGTAAGACGAAATGTTGCAAATACCTAATTCTATGTTCCCCCCTATCTCGATGTATAATTACCCCCAATAAATTCACTTTTAATTTAATCAGCTTGTCTGGTTTTCTGTGGATCCTATCAACACGATCAAAAACTTATTTTATAGGCTGAGAGTGAAACCAGGAATTTTCCTTGGAAAACTACCATCTCTGATATAGGTATTCAATAAGTTACTGCGTCCTTTAATAAGAACACTGTGAACGCGATCCTTCTTTTCTTCTATTCAGAGGACTGATTCAAGTCTCAAAACTAGAAGATAAACCACTTGTGGTATCTGACATCTGACAGTCAAACCACTGGCTGTTCTTTGTCCCCAACATCGAGTGGAGTACTTACTCACTCTGATAACTGGAGAGTTATAATCGAAAAGTAATCACAACACTTGATACATCTGGGCAGATCCATGTTATTCTTTAAGAAACAAATTACAAGCATTGCCTAATAATCCTGGATGTCAGTTGGGGACGCGAACAAAATGAGACTGAGAAAATATAATTAGGGTGTGCGGGAGGTTTTAATCACAGTCTATTGGTGTAAATTAGACCCAATTTATTCTCTCTTTGCTTTACACAAAAATCAAGAATTTAATAAACTGAAAACGAAAACAAGATCTCTGAATAAGATAATAAGGAAATACATTTTAGGTACTCATTTACATTTATTCACTATATATTATGTAGAACAGAAGTAAAAAGTAGCGGAAATAGTCTTCCTGAGTGTGACATGGTGAAGAAGCCAAATGGTCCAAAAGAGCATCAACATTATTTAGACACGGCTG
Source organism: Alentia gelatinosa (assembly GCA_950022655.1). Lineage (NCBI taxonomy): Eukaryota > Metazoa > Annelida > Polychaeta > Phyllodocida > Polynoidae > Alentia > Alentia gelatinosa. The sequence goes on from OX465584.1 coordinate 46,286,696, forward strand.
AGTGGGTAAAGCTATCTCTCGAGAGACAAGCCGGCATTCCCGTGCAAACATGCCGAACGTTTTGTGACGCCTGCAGCCAGGACCTTGCAGCCATAACTCCCGGCCGTTCTCCCCACTTATCGACTGTTGTCGTCTGCTACAATATCTAATTTAGAGTAGGTGACAAATATCTGATATGTGAAAATATTCTCCGATTGAGTCTTTCCGTCTTCTTATCATTATTACAATCGCACTTGTTGATGTTTATTATACGTGCATAAATGGAGCACATTTTATTTTCAGAAAATGTGAAGTATCCGTCCATGCTTTGAGGTAAGCTTGACTTAACTGACATGGGGCAATAAAATGAAACACGCACGACAACACCAATTTTAGTTTCTTGGTTCCATAACCCCTCAATATCTACGATCCAGCATAATATTTCTTCCTCTGTATTTTACAGAACCATCGATGCAAGTGAAGTCTAAAAACTAACCAGAAACCATAATAGGTTATATCAAAAATACACTCATCAATTCATAATATAGCTTGGAAAACACTTGATCCCTGACTATTACAGGCCTCCTAGTACCCCGCTTCCTCAATATAGGTTTTTTAAAAAGGTTCTGAAAATCAAAATATTGGTTTTTACAGGTTTTTCGAGGCCAGAAACATAGGCTTTTATAGGTTTTTAGGGTTAACATAAGTAGCATGATGGAGTCAAAATAAAGTGAATTGCTATATTTTCAGTTCTTGGTTTCTAAAAAAATGTACCTAGTACTAAATTGCAGGAAGTCAGGATGTCTGGCTCATAGCAAGCACATGTGCGTGCTGAGCTTCCAACAGGCAAGCCAGATTCTTCAATTTTTTCAGGATCTCTTGACAACACTGATAATGTGTCATTCGACAATCTGACTTTGTGCCAAGTTAACTTCTAAATTTTCCTGTACAAATAAATCTGCATGACAGTAAAAAATATTGGTTTTTATGGGTTATATAGGTTATTTAAAAATAATAAATTCTCAAGAATCAAAATATAGGTTATTATAGATTTTATAGGCTTCACTGAGAGGCCTGTTAATACTGTCGGGAGTGTCCTCCATCCAGTATAATATATGTATAGGTATACCGGACCTGATAGGATATGTCATATAGGTTTCTTAATGAGCTCATGCCCACAGGCAGCGATGGCATCATAAGTGCTAATCCTTTTAATCTAATCAATATACCAGGTAACAACTAGAAGTCCCCGTTGTCTTTGAACATTTCATACACACTACATATAGCGATGCCAGTGAGGTCTTGAAAAGTAACTGGAAAGTATTAATACCTTTCTTCGATAAGACAAAAATAAAAACTTGAACTCTGGCGAACCCCATCACCAGACCGGGTTTAAAGTTCATTTTAAGTGAGTCCTTTTCAACCCGATTCTTTACTACCTATCGAATATGGTTGCAATTGATTCCGGAGGCTGCACACCTCTAAGAAACAGGAGACAGGGTGTGATGGCTCTGAGCTTCTAGGCACGAAGGCGTCTGGTATTTAGTGGGGACTATAACCCATTCTGATATCTACACAGGGTTGTCAGCTGGGGTCATTAAAAACAGAGCAAATATTCTCTGTTCCTACAAGCCTAAGGCACTATGACGCCTGTGAATATCCCCGTATCCTACTCTCTGAAAGGTCTGGTCTGGTTTTCCTCAATCAACTCCGCGTTTGCATCTTTCTGCCCATTCAGCATAGAAGACATTTTCACAATATGACCCTGGAAGTTGTCATGATGTAAAACCAGAGTAACGGTCATAAACGCCAGATATCAATCGTGCGCTCGATTGATGTCCGCAATTCAGTACAGTGGAAGCTGATGGGAAATGAAAGGTAGGCATCTAGCTGGATCACCTACCTATAACGTAACAGTGTGTCATCTTCTCCTCTGCACGCCCCTAACGAGCGCTGGCCGTTCAGACCTGCGGTGAGTACACCTTTAGCTGGCCCCGTGTCGACTGCCAGTGACGGATAACATGCGTGGCGTTTTGTTTTATACTGTCACTGAGGATCTATACAAGACACCCCTTCACCATGTCTGCCCTTGTGGATACACTGCAACAGTCACCTAACGATAGGTGAGTGAGTGAGTGAGTGAGTGAGTGAGTGAGTGAGTGAGTGAGTGAGTGAGTGAGTGAGTGAGTGAGTGAGTGAGTGAGTGAGTGAGTGGAGGGAGTGAGTGAGTGAGGGAGGGAGGGAGGGAGGGAGGGAGGGAGGGAGGGAGGGAGGGAGGGAGGGAGGGAGGGAGGGAGGGAGGGAGGGAGGGAGGGAGGGAGGGAGGGAGGGAGGGAGGGAGGGAGGGAGGGAGGGAGGGAGGGAGGGAGGGAGGGAGGGAGGGAGGGAGGGAGGGAGGGAGGGAGGGAGGGAGGGAGGGAGGGAGGGAGGGAGGGAGGGAGGGAGGGAGGGAGGGAGGGAGGGAGGGAGGGAGGGAGGCAGGGAGGAGAAAAAGGCAGACAGGGATGCAGACAGTTGAGGCAGGCAGGGAATATGTTAGTGTGGGTTGGGGGCGGAGGGGGGCTTCATGCCACCCAGCAACACCTGACGTCAGGTGGCCACTTTATGCCGATCGGTCAATCTGACAGGTACAACAGAGGGTGACAACCCTGGTGGTAGACACGTGGTAGAGGTGGTGGTGATTGTTAAGGGGAGGGGGTGTGCGTGTCCGTGCTCGTGCTGGCGTTTGTAGTCGGGACCAGGGCTGCGGGCCGGAGAATGCAGGTGAAGGTTTGGATGCAAGCTTCCCTGGGGTACACAATGTAGATGGGGGTGGACTGTGGTGCCAGCTACAACCTGAAAGTATCTGGCTAGCTGGAAGTATCTGGCAGTATCAATTGAATGTATAGGGGCATACCGACAGGCCACAAATATCAAGTAATGAATACTTATGCTAGAATGCTGGCCTACACGCTACAAGCCGGCTCACGCCACTGAATGCCTAATCTCACCCCAATCACGTCCGTATGAAAATCTTGGTCATGGGCCATGCGTTTTAAGCCGTTACTAGCGACTTCGTCGATTTTTATTCGGCTACCGCACCCCCCCCCCCCCCCCCCAAAAGTCGGCCGCACTACGGTCTAAGTGTACGCGTGTATTATTTCACGTGACACAGGTACTTTTACCGGCAACCAGCGCAATAGTCTCACAGACTGATCTCATGCCAATGAGATTGGAAAACTACTGTTCTAAATTATGTTTTCAGTATGGCGAAAAAGAAATCCTAAGGATGGAAGTAGATCTATGTGGAGAAGCACAAAAAAGAGTAGCAGGATTCAGTTTAGTACTACACGAGAATCTCACTCTCGTGGTCCTTCAATCTCCATGCCTAGGTCTGGTTCACTATGTCTCTATGTACGGGAGCAACTTCAAGCGGATTCGACGGAATTCTAACGTTTAAATATGGTAGGTAACAATGCGAAGTGTAATGACCTTGTGTATCATACTTGGATAACACGTTTGTAAAGGCCAGGTAATTATGCAATGAAATAACCCTATGCATGTATATCTATAATATAGACATCTGTCATATTGAAATGGGGTGATTTAATGTTCCTTGGTCAAATTAAATAGACAAGCAATAAGTCAAAATGACTTGGGAGCGCTAAACCTCTAAACATCAGAGGTTCATGGACGCCTTGAGCCCAAGACTATTCGAGCCCTGGACGCCTTGAGCCTTTCTGTGGACGCCTTGAGCCTACCCTGTGGACGCCTTGAGCCTACCCCATTTTGGTTTCCTTAAGCATCTAGATGAAAAAAACTTTGAAAAGTGTACTTATACTGGTTTATAGTCATATATACTCAACCCTAACCCTTACCCAACTCTTTTCTTACCCTAACCCGCTAATCAGAACTAAAATGAGGTAGGCCCAAGGCGTCCACAGGGTAGGCTCAATGCGTCCAGGTTTTCGCGCTGACAGGAGGCTCAAACGGTAAAAGGCTCAAGGCGTCCAATTCCCGTCGAGCCGAGGTCTGTCCGTAGCCACATTCCACCACAAGCTGGCAGATACGTTGATGCAGTCACACACACCCAGCCCTCAGCCTGACCTGACCCCTCGTGGCACAGTAAGGAAAAAAGTCAACATCAATCGGAATTTGGACATCTGTCAAAATCGTATCCTAAATGCTACGAGGGTAAAAACCCAGCACTGTCCATGGTAAAACTGTTCTCCAAGTTTGTAGAAGCATTCATTCCTGGTTTTGCTACAACTGAACTGAGTGGCGCTCCCCAATGAAGTATTGTGTTCGTTGCAAATGAGAATGAATAGACAGACTAATAAAGATTTCTACAGTTCCAATAGTAGTGATGGAATAACACAAGACCTTTTTTTAGCATTCCTGAAAGTAAAGAAGAATAATTCGCCATAACGTTTTGAGTTGAATACCTAGGTAATTTCAAATAACTAGCAAATTTAATGGTAACTGGACCGATGGCACCACGGACCGATGGCACCTGGACTGATGGCCCCTCTTTTCAGTTTCACCTGGACTGATGGCACCCGTGCTTGTACTGATGGCACCACTTGCTTAGACTGATGGCACCACCTTATTTTTTTACCCTTCACATGGGAACCACAGTTGATTTTCAGGGTTTTTTCTGGTTTAGTTTTTTTTAATAAATAATCACGTAAATTCCTCTTTAAGTGAATATAATATACTCGGTAGTTGAAAAGTGGGTACACAATATAATCTGGCAATGACCATCAGTCTAAGTGAGTGGTGCCATCAGTCTAGGTAGTGGTGCCATCGGTCTAGGAAAAATGTTGCCATCGGTCCGAAGAGGTGCCATCGGTCCGAAGAGGAGCCATCAGTCCAGGTGCCATCAGTCCGTGGTGCCATCGGTCCAGTAATCAATTTAAAAGGTAATTTCAAAGTTTATGTTATTAAGCCTTGACATGGACTTGCCGATTCTTCTGTCGATTCTCACTAGGCATATCACATGTTACTGTTGCATAACCCCCTATAATACTCACTATATATAGATTTGGAAACAGTTCCCTGCTGTTCCAATTAAAGAAAACTTGTTGAACTTTGCATATTTTCTATGAAGTCCCACTACCCGGCCCCGGACTTAAAATAATTGACACCAAACGAACTCGATCCATTAAAAGAACTCGACCCGTAACAAACTCGACCCGTCTTATCTGAAGTGAAGTATCTTGTCAATACAACTGTGGATACATAGTTTACTTTAATAGTGGGAAGTATGCTATCTTGGCTTCAAATTTGGTCTTCTAGGGGTAAGAAAAACATACTTTCCAAATACCTGTGTTTATTCGTCAAAAAGTTTAGCACATGTAGGACCTTTCCTTTTATAAGAAACTGCCTCATCAATAGGTATCTAAAAAAGGGTGTTGTTTAGAAAAAAAGAGTGACAAATCAAACATTCATCTTGATTTTAATCTTTAAAAAGTTTATAAAAGGGTAAGAAAGACAAGTTTTGTATGGTTCAGGCTCATCAGGCATCTAATACTCATTTGGCTGAAGTCTATAAGACAGCAACAAACCGATTCTTCCCGATCACGCCTTTGCCTGACGGATCTGTCAGGTCGGTCAGAATCGTTGAACTTTTTATTAATATTACTGTAAGCACTTCACAGACCCTAACACAGACTTCAAGCACTTGTAAATCGTACTCAGGGATAGGAAGTATAGCTTTATAAAGGGCATGCTCAGAATCAGGAACAGTTGGTGAAAGTGCGTACATCGAAATCTTAAGGTCGGGGACAGTCGGTCATATCTGACATGGTAGTGATGCCCTTAGTGTTGGGAAAAGGCAATAAAATCAGGTCGGAGAAGTGCGTAAATCAACCTGATTGACGCAGATTGTCACAGACCCCATGGATCCGTCGGTCAAAGGTAGAATCGGGCTCAGCCATCAGGTCAATGTCTTATAGGTTTTAGACATCGACATGCCGATTTTTCCCGATTAGACCTCCTCCTTTTATAACCTTGTAAATGACCCAGGAAGAGATCAATGAAAGCAACCAGGAGGTTCTGGTCTATCTAAGATATCAAAAAACGGTTTTCAGATCTATAATCGTCTCTGACTCACCTACAAATAGATATTAAGCAGTTCTGAATCAGACTTCGGGATAGGTAGTTTTGCTATTTAAAGCTGATATTAAGCAATAACTCCTTGAGAATCTTATAAAAAAAATATAAGGCCCGCCCCTCACACACTGAGAGCCGGGTTGTGTGTACCTGACACAGGTCACTGCTGACTGTCCCCACACCGCACCGCGATCAGGCAAGGGGGATATACCCAACTCACAGGGTGGCTTGCAGGTCATAAGTGTGAGGGGAACCGAGGCATGCACACCACAGGTGGGGCATTGAAAAAGTCACACTAAAACATGGGATTCACAGTGAGTTCAGTTATTATATTGTGTATGAGGAATAAGTTCACACAGAAACACACATAATATACATAGATACACAGAGAAACAGAAAAGTATACATACATAAACAGACATGTATACTCAGACAGAAAAAGGCTCACACAAACACACACAGACACAGACAGAATAAGATATAGAGACAGGCAAAGACAGATACAAATACAGATACAGAGATACACACATGATACACATACACACAGATACAGGTACACAGATATACATGGATATTGAGCATATATTGTTTTAGTTACCATATTTTTTGTTGTGGTCATTGTTCTGCCTATAGTGCTTGTTATGGTTTGTAATCAAGGCTGTGTGTGTGCTCTGCTCAGTGTCAGGCGTGACTGACTGCCTTCAGCTCTCTAGCTGTCGGTTTTATAGCTCCAGTCTGACTGTCGGCGCAGGTAGCAAGGTCCTAACACCACTCCTATGCTTTAGCATTGGAGCAGCGCTCCTATAGACGACCATTGCCTCAAAGTTGTCCAGGGTACATGTACACAAGGCCTGACAGTGTGCCACGGTACTCCCAGTGAATAAATGCCCTTAGTAGCTCCGTTTCACGCATGCTCAATAGTGTGAGGGGTGGAGCTTAATCTTTTGAATTATTTAACAGAGCTTAATTGCTTTATATAAGCTTTAAACGGCCTGCTCAGAATTAGGAACAGTCGGAGAAAGTGTGTTCATCAAAATTTTAAGGTCAGGGGTAAGTCATATCTGACCTGGTAGTATTGCCCAACGAGTCGCAGAAAGGCAATAAAATTGGATCGGTCAAAGTCTTTGTTTTGTTGTCTTAAGGCCCATACACACTGTACAATTTCGGAACATGAATGTTCCTTTCGCGGCAACAAAAGAACAATCGTAAGCTCAGGCGAGGCCTAGAAATTGAGTAGGTCCGTGTGGCACCCTCCTCCAGAACTTTGCCTCAGATTTCAAAATCCCGCCATGGTGATGTACCTTTTTTGCCGACAAACTGCAGTCTAATGTTCCGAAATCGGGACCGATAAATTAAGAAACCTGTTCCTTCCCGTTGTCGGCGAAAACGGAATTTAAGAAATATCTCCCGTGGTGCCTACCGATTTTGGCCCATAATTAGTCGCTGGGTGAGCAATAATGGCCCCCCTCACCGATTTAGCCCCCATATACTAAGATTTATTGCTTGTTCCTTTATCAGTGGCCTCAAATCTCTGACATATTCGGAAGTAACTCGTCCAGTGTGAACAGAATTTGCTAACGATTTATTCCACAAAATTACCACCAACCTCATCCATATATCCTGCTGTGATGGTCGATGCCAAGCGCAAATTCGCCTGAGACTAGTTAAAATGCCCTAACGATTTAGGCAGTTAATGGGTGGGAACAAAATCGTACAGTGCGTTTCCCACTTTAAAGGCTTCAAACAGTGATTTTATTGTTCCCGATCATTATCGTAGATCGGGTCGGCTAGAATTGGTGGTAGATGTCGCTGTCTTATGGGCTTAAGGATAAAGGAGACAGTAGCAATAAAAGTAAATTTAGACCAGGCAAAATAGACTAAAAAAAATTTGACAGCAATTTGCTTTTAAAAATTGTTTAAAAAGCTAACAAACTCGGTCTATGAAGTTACTAAATATATTGAACCGTTATTCAGCCTTCTGTCTTCTTCCAAGTTTGGGGGTACTGTTGGATTACTTCATTTAAATATATTTCAGTTACCAAATTTTTGTTACTTTCAGAAAACTCTCAAAGAATTTAGGATTGGAGAAATATAATCTGCCTGACACGATCGGAGTTTTTAACGAAGATTGTGGTACTTAAGCCTATAGCCAGTATAGGCTATTCTCCGATCCGGCCTGGAAGTAGGTGGCGCTACGGACGGCCTTGGCGGCCATTTTGGAGACACACCTCCGCAGTGCTAAGCCTATGAGCTGTTTAGACGTCCATTTATGATACTTTTTAAAGTGTGAGGACGTTTTAAGTACTTCTGAAGCAATTCCCCTGACAAAATTAGACTTCCCTGGTAACTTGAGATCAAATGATCATCTGAAAGCCCCAGTTTTGACTATAAACGCGATGTCAACATATCGTCGGAACAACCGATTTTCTACGAGTTGGCACGTCTAAATGATGTCTGAATGATGTAAATAATCCTATTTCAACTATTACATGTACAGAATGCATGGTTGAAGGTAAATTAATATAGGTTTTTTGCCATTTTAGACTATGACAGCGCTTTGTATTCACCAGCCAATATGGCGGATCGATCCGTTGTCAGGTAAATTTGCATAATTTGGAGGGTATTTTGAACCGGAAGTGTCCAGCCGGATCGGATAATTGTATTACTAGATTCTAGTACTATAGTAATTCTCATAAAAGTGCATGTTTGAACGTGCACACTTAATTTTACTAGTACTTTTGTGTTCATTCACAGCTCAATGTGAATTCATAAACTTAATGTTGGTCCAGATAATAATGAACCAGTAAACACATGAGTCCATACTATATAGGACACCATAACACAACAGCTGGGTCGAGCCTAGATCTATCAAGACAAATACACTGGCTGCCATGGACGAAAAGTGCATTTCCAAACGGACTATTCAGGGTACGAACAGCTGAAGCGAGTGAAGGGGAGCTTGGGTTTGCAATATCAGAAAGCACAAATATAGAGACATGAGAGATGGAATGGACACGGTAGTTATTTAGCACGGTGGTCTGTAGATGCATAGTTTCATTATCCCAGATGATCGGTGATATTCCAGATGAGAATCTCAGTGAGATCTAACATTTTTCAAGTAAGAGAGATTGTTGGAAAGATTCTAGATCTAGAGCGTCGTCTGCTTCAGCAGATCATTTGTAAACATAAAAACCAGCCACAATCTCTAGAAGTGGATGGGGGAGACACTTACCTACACTGTCGCGATGTTGCAGTGAGTATTGATCACTCTTGGTTTTTCTCCAAAATTAAGTCGGTTTATCTTTCCACGGCCAGGTCAAGCCTGCAAGTGCCAACAGGGGGGGGCACTTCCAGTAGCTACTTTTGCGCTCAGCCCGCAGGAACTGCACTCGACACGCTCGTCTTTCTTAGCAACTGCATGGTATCCATCGAATAATACATGTGGTGTACCATGCTTTTGTCAAGTAATTTACCAGTTTTTGCACATTTTCCTGTCACTCGTTTTCGACTGTGGAACAAAGGAGACTAGAACACAAAGTCGCCCAACAAAACCAGTTGGAAACGGGGCTGGCCGCTTGCCTGCATGAATTGAAGTCTTTACCGAGCGATATTGTAAACTCTTAAAAAATCGGCATGAACACATACGGCAAGAAGAAAGTTATGCAAGCGTTTCGATACGTAGAAATCATCTTTCACTCACTAGCAGATATTTGGGAAATACTTATAGAATTTATGCGGTTATTAACTTATAAATTATTAATGGCAAATATTGGGAAGACATTTCCTATTTGCATTAATTATAATTAGAAGGTTTACTGTCTGATGCAAGGTGAAGGTCATTATTAAGGTGACACAATACAGATTCAATATATGTCCATAAACATTTCACAAAATTTGTTACAACAGATATGTATGTTCTTCTTTTTCTTTATGTTTATTTGAGAACATTTATGGGTCAGTATGTATCGTTTAGTGTATTTAGAAAAATAATCCTTCCACGCTACTCTTTTTATTTCTCACGTTGATTTCCCTGGTGCCTGGTCCTGGCGTCATCACTACATTAGCTAAAAGGTGAGGGCCTAGTCTCCGGGCGCAAAGCACACTGGGTGAAACCAGCATCTCGGACGATCTTTCGGCAAGCAGAACAAACTGTGTGGTTTTCTACGAAACTACTAAAGGTAATTCTTCATTTATCAATCTGAAAGATGTAGCAATGTTTATTTTACAATATTGTTGGTGTTTTAGGACATTGATGATGTTCTGTACTAGAGGGTCTAAGGAAAATAAAGGCACACAAGGTCAGCCGATTAAACGCGTCCCGTTTTGCAAATATGGCCGCGGCTTGGGGAAGCATTCTGAACGCTCTATGTTTTGTGTTTTCACTTATCTCTCATAACGATATCCAATTTGGCTCAACAAAATATCCATCTCTCTTTGACAGGAGTATAAATTAATGATCCATATCAAGATTGTGTAAAGTATAATTAGGTCGTTTTTATAAAAAGCATTGTGCCTTGGAAGTTGGACTCGGAGTTTCAGTTTGTCTCAGTTTTGACTTTGGTTGGAACTTGTACTGTAGCCATGTAATGATTGATAATGTAGGTAGAGTATTAACCACCCATATCCATTGATTGAGCGGAGAAAGTGAAGCGCTGTCCAATCTAAAACGATATACTATGGTGCAATGGTATAATGCTGGGTATTTATTAATTTATAGGAATACGAGGATGTGGCTACCACAAAACACACAAAAAATCAGAGCACTTAATTAGAAAACCTTTTTGAGAAAACAGATGATAGAGCTGGGGACGTCTGTTTATCGGATATTATCCTACCCCTAATAAACTAAAGGCCATAGGCTTAACATGGATTCGTTCATATCGCAGGGATGACTAATTTTCTCTGTGTGGCCGTATATTTCCTTGAAGTTGACACTACGCAATTCTCCGATCCGGCTTGACACTTCTGGTTCAAAATACCCTCCAAATCATGCAAATTTACGCCAAAGCGATCCGCCATCTTGCCTGGTGAATACAAAGCGCTGTCAGAGTCTAAAATGGCAAAAAATCTGTATTAATCGACCTTCGTACATGTAATAGTTAAAACGGGATTATTTACATTATTCAGACATAATTTAAATGTGCCAACTCAAAGAATATCGCTTGTTTCGACGACTTGTTGACATCGCGTTTACAGTTTAAAACTGGGGTTACCACATAATCATTTGGTCTGAAATTGCGAGGGAAGTCTAATTTTGTCCGGAGAAATTCTTCAGAAGTACTTAAAACATCCTCACACTTTAAAAAGTAACATACATGGAAGTCCAAACGGCCCAAAGGCTTAGCACTGCGGAGGTGTGTCTCCAAAATGGCTGTCAAGGCGGTTCATAGCGCCACCTATTTCCAGGCCGGATCGGAGAATATGGGATTTGTTTATGTCACTACTTTCTATTACTGAAAAATGTGGAAATGGGGTAGGATAAAATCGAGATGCCACTCGTTTGAGTCTGAGTTTACTCATTTTGTTGGCTCTGTAATCTCACTCGTCTTCGACCCGTGAAATAACAGAGCCAGCAAAATGCATGACATAAATTATGTAGTCTGCATACTACACGACTAGGGGACCTGGCGCACCCTAGCGGCCTGTGGTTTCTTGCAAAGTGTTACTTCCATGACTTTACAGGTACCCTGAGAGACTTTCCCTATTATCAAGAGACGTCACAAGTTTGAGTCCGAGCTTATTTATGTCGCACATTTTGTTATGTTCTTTGAAAAATGAGATGCGAGAGAATGTATGGCAACTTAAAAAGAATCCTTAAAATTTGTCGTCACTAATTTTGGAGTCAACAAGAGCTGTTAACAAATATGCGTCTTAATTATGAACTATTTTATCTTCACAGACAGTATCATGCCCCGTTTTGGGCGAGATGCATCTTTAGGGTGCAAGGTGTATGTTGGAGACCTTGCCCGTGATGCATCAGAAAATGAACTGGAGAAGGCCTTCAGCTATTATGGCCCATTGAAGAATGTGTGGGTAGCTCGCAACCCACCCGGCTTTGCCTTCATTGAATACGATGACCAAAGGGACGCAGAGGATGCTGTCCGCGGAATGGATGGAACGTAAGTATTATTCTTAAAATATTTCATGAAATGATTATCAATTATTCTGGTGCAAGGTTGGGGGTCATATTGTAGAACTCTATCTTAAGATAGGCGGGTCCATTCTAACGGATACAAAGGTTCATTTAGTTAGTATGTACTATTTGGTTCTGCTATTTACTCATTCCGATATTTCATATACATGGGCAGCACTCGCAGCGTTAGAATATATACTGGTATATATCGATTCATAGCCATTCTGATCCAAAATATGTCATAAATGTTTTCATCAGCGTTTTTAATTTCCGATTTTTCCCCGATTCCCCATTTCCATCCTTGTTTACTAGGCAAGGCTCTGACGAATTCTGGTGATATTGTCTTTCTGCAGGACCTTGTGTGGTGCACGTATCCGTGTCGAGCATTCAACTGGGAAATCTGGCCCAAAGCCATGGGTTTCATCATCTCGAAAGGGACCTCCCCGTCTGCGCAAACCGTATGATCCCAATGACAGGTGTTATGAATGTGGAGGTCGTGGGCACTATGCCTACGACTGTTCACGTTCTGGCGGTCCCAGCAGAGGTAGAGCGTCAAGGTAGAGAATCCTCTTTGATATCTTCGTTTTCACACACTTACTTTTCAAACATTATAGTTCTACTGTTGCACTTAATATTGTCAGACTTCTCCTTTTTGTTGGATTTATCCTAAAGCATTTTGAATGGTTTGTACTATGAACACGTTCTTTTTAACGGTCTTTGTTGAAATATTAACGTAGATCACTTGTATCTGGAATTGCTAAAGCATAAATGTTTGCTAGGGCAATTGCAGTTAATAGAAACAATAAAAGAAGTAACTGTATCGTATCTTATATATGATGTAAAACTTAATATTTTTATTCATTGGAGTGTACATCTACCTAACAGAAGATTTACTTACTTACCGCAGACATATTTCCATCCACTCTTTGTTGGAATACCGACCCGCTATCAGCCGTAGACCAGGTTGAGACAACACATCACAGCACTCAGACCCCTTGTCCTCTCTGATCAGCCAACGCTGACCACGCAGACCGTCCCTTCATCTTCTAGATTGTTGTTAGTTGGATTTGATGTCGTGCATGCGGCCCGGGGGCCGTGGCCATGTTGGATCCCCTCAACATGTGGCCATGGTGCCCTGCCTGAAGTCGCACTTGCCCCACCCGAGTCATCCCTGCAGACCACTAGACCTAGATAGGCGGACCTGCCAGCCACGAGTCAACTCGTCCACTCCTATCTGTTAACCTCATCAAGCCGTCATGGTCCAAAAACACATGATCGAAATAAATGCGGACGGTCCGTCATCAGTCCACCCTTTTGACAACCGTAGAAAGCTGGCATCCGACACGCCATCCAACCATCCAACCATCTTGACAACCCTAAGACAACGTGTGTCAACATGACAGCCGATCTAGACAACTGCTCTTAGACCACTCCTGAAAGAACCCCCCCGCCATTTTTGTGTGCAAATCGGCGTAAGTTATGCCGGGCAGCGGTTTCAAAATTTTGATAATAAGTTTGTGGAGGGTACTCAACATGACCCTTGTTGGTGAAAGAGGGTGGGGGTGATGCAAGAATATATATCTACTCTAGTTATCGAGATATATACCTACTTGAAAAGGGGGAAAAGTCTGCTTTTCTGTTCAATTCAAATCACACCACCTTGGCCTCACTGACCATGGGAGTTGAGAAGTTAAACAAGAAAGACAAAGTGCTGTAGATCAAGAGGGTATGATTATCTTGACGCCAAGAGTCGCTGTACAGTAGAAATAAAACCCTGCCAACCAAGACATAACCTGTCTAGGTTAACAGTGATTCTTAGTAACATACATACCTGATTACAGGTTTATTTCCTATTCGATTTTTTTTTCGTTTTTATTAATTCTATCCACTTAATTAGTTTCCTAGACTAACAATTATGCGCCATCTAATCCTCTTTATTTTCTCTGTAGGTCTCGATCACGGTCCCGCTCGGTTGAACGCTATGGAGGCAAAAGGGACGGGAGCCGATCTCGCAGCAGGTTAGTATTTACATTTTAGTACAGAGTGTCGTTGGGTGGTAATAACATACAGCTGAAAGGATAAATGTAAGAGGGCGAGGGCCCTTTATATGATTTTCCTCCTGATTGTTCCCCAAGTAATTTCTCATGTAAAAAAATGTATATTACATAAACAGTTGTCATTTGAATATTATATAAACTCCAATTGCTTTCGTTAGTTGCTACGTCCACAGAGTATAAAGTGAAATAACGTTTTTTATATCGATTATCGATATTTCATTTTTTGAAGACAACATCAGTCGGCGCACAGAAAAAGGTGGATAAGTTACTCTTCTTTACGTTGGTACAGGAAACATAATTCTTGTATATCTAGTTTTTACAGACTGGATGATAAAGACACAAAATAGAATAGCTATAAAACGAGAGATTCTCATATGTCTTACGTAAGGCATACTTTATTACAGGGGCCGCTACTACGGGAGCAGGAGCCGCTCTAGGTCAAGGTAACCTGTCTATATGTCTTTGTCTCCAGGTACTAGGGATGCAGCTTTTTAACACCACCAGGTGTTCGCACATCAAATCTGATACGGCAGATTCCCTGATCTACATAAAGGGGATGAAACTAGCCTATTTGGCTACTACTCTGATTTTAGAGTTGGCCTGATGTAATTGTTTTTGGGTTTTTTTTCTAATAGAACATGAAGTAAGAGATCTATTGATTATCAGTGTATATCTGTACAATGTATCCACTTCTGATACATTGTCGAAAGTAAAGTTGTCCAGATAACAAGATGTAAAAAGGCGTATCTTAAAGCGTAACTTAAAGCTTTCGGCTGGAAGCTATAGACAGTGAAGCCCAAATATTCAGATATACACAATTATGATATACATCATAAAAGCAAAAGTGAATATTGAATCGGATGTAGAAATCTGCTTTAGTATGCATGTAAACTGAAAATTCGTAAACACAAGAAAGTCATTAAAAAACTACTGCCCCTTCTAAACTAGTGCGGTAAGTTTGGTGCTCAAGTAGTCAGAGATGGTAGCTTTCCATTTTTTCTTGGATATCTACAATGTTACATTATTGGCAGACGTTAACAACCTAGAGTTTACTCTGACCTGTAATTAAATTGGCCATCTTATTGTATTTTCTCAGAGGACCATACAGGTCTAGATCAAGGTCACCACCACCTCGGGATCGCTACAGGACAAGGTCTCGTTCTGGCTCCAGGTCACCCATACGTCACAGATACTCCAGGTGTGTAACCAGTCTTTGTTCCTGACAAATCCCAAAGACAGAATAAAGAAGCCGTTCATTCGAAACGGTCCACTTATCTATACGTTTAAGAATTGAATTTGTTGTCATACTCATTTTGACCTTCATAAGGTTTGGATAGTCCTCTAAAAACAAGGAGCATTGGTAACTGAATATTGGTGGATTGAATTCAAGATATTGTGTGTAATTTCTTCGTTCCGTTGGACTTCCATACGGAATCCGTGGTTGGAAAAAATTTGAATTCAAGATATTGTTATAGCTGACGCAAAGTCTAATTAAAGGGCCACTCCAAATGAAAAATTAAGACAGCCTCTCTGTTCAATTACTAGCACGGTTTCATAGAGATACTGTGTTACAGGGTATATAGGAACTGGTGCGATGTAAGATTAACTCATTGAAAAAAAGTGATAATTGTACTTGCTACAGGTCTTGATTACTCTTCTCTATGAATTACACATACCGATGCAAAAGTATATAACATATACAGGGATGCAAGTTTTCCGATAAATGACGGGATTCCTACGTTTCATATACACCGACAACACTAGAATATATATATCAATTCCTAGCTATTCTTTTCTGAAATAATGTTATAAATGTTTCTTTTTTATAAGTGTTTAAAAATTTCTGATCTATTTTCCCCAGTTCCCACTTTCATCTCTTCGTATAAGGTTGTAGATGAGATAAGAGGAGAAAGTACTTCATCATCCAGCCAATACATAGTGTCCATAGTAAACTATCTACAAAGAAATACATGTCCTAACACATTTTTATCTCTTGTAGGTCAAGGTCTCGGGACGGAGATCGCAAGTCAGACCGCGGCAGTCCATCAAGAAATGGCGGAGATTAGACATGCGACAGGAGATGGTCATAGAACTACGGTTCGCGTTCATTAAAATAACCGATTCTGATGGTGATCTTAATAAGTTTGATGCTGAATACTTACGGAGGATTTCTACTCTAAGAAGAATGTTCTTCTCACATGTCGTATTGTACTCCCTGACACCTAAGATGTAGTTGTTTTCTACACAGTCAATTCATTTCATCTCATCATTTGTGTCCATTGGATCTGAATATATCAATACTAGATTAAGTCATACAGTCATCGAAAGAAGAGTTTGTAGTCGCTCATTTGCTCGTCTAACACTGAACCTATTTCGGAGTCCTAACCACCATGAGTTTTCATGCCGTTTGTTGTTTGTGCTGTTCACAATGGATATGGCGAAAAGGAAATTAACATTCCAGTTTTTGTTTGAGTGTTAATGGAGAAACTGAAGTGAAACTGCCATATTTTTCCTTTTACCTCAGATTGATTGATTTAATAATTTACCTCAATAGCAAGCTATAACTGTGTATGACTCGAGGTCATTGGTCACCGTGTGAACATTTACTGATTGGAGCGAAGGTAATGGATATATTGGAAGTTATGATGGAAGGTTTACCTTAATAAATCTTGAATCATTATTATGTTGTCTTAGTTTCTCTTCACAGTTCACTTTTCCTTAAGAGTGAAGCATTATAAAGTTGTGGCATCGAGGCACTAGAGAAACGAATAAAAGTCAATGTAACTATGGAAAAACGATAGTTTTACTCGTCTGCAAATACATTCCAATTTCTACTCTGGATGTGAGATTAGAGAGGAAGGTCTCAGAACCAAAAGTTGTTGGAATATGTATAGATTCATAGGGATTCTGTTCGAAAATAATGTTTTAATTTTTTTTTTTTTATAAGTATTTTACTTTCCTGGATTTTTCAGTCCTGACATTCGTCACTGAGTAAAGCTTAAAATAGATAAAGTCGGTCCCCCACCGAGCTTCTGCTCCTATACCGGTGCCAATTTTCCGGAACCTTTTCCGAATCCCTGTGGCAAGAAAATGTAATTTAATCAAATGGGAAATCCACATTTCACCGTTCTCGATGTGATATCACAATAATTACCATGCATTACTTAAAACGATGTAGGAATCCTATCGAACTCGAACTCCCCCTGAATAAATGGATGTCCAATGCATTACTTAGTACAGGGATGCCAGTGAGGTTTGGAAAGAAACCCGGGAATATTTAAACCCATATCCACCACAAATCCTTTGCCATAAATGATACTTTTGCACCAGATATTAATAACTGTTAGTATACAAACTACAGGGATGTTAGTTAGGCTCAGGAAAAACATTTTTGAGCAAGAAATATCAAAAGGCGTTTCATATATTCTGTAATGTCATATAAAGGAGACAAAGGCCAGATAAAGTGTAAAAGCGTTAAGGAGTAGTGTATTTTAGTAACAGCAGTGGTACATCCAATTCGGGTGACCCATGAGCTGAACGTCGGTAATAGAACTAGAACTTCTAGGCATAAATGTTCACGGGCCCGAGTTCGGCAGCTGAGCTCATCCGTCTATCAGCTCGATGCCACAGTGGCGCACCAGAGCAACCGCCGTCCCTATATAGGGAGTTGAGATCTTGTGACGGTTACTCACGCGGGGCCCAAAACCTTCCTGTGTGGTCCCCCTGGACCGTATACGGGGGATCCGGTGTACCCTCTCTGCTGTTCTCGCCATAATACCATTCATAAAATGTTAGAGTTATCAAAAGATTGTACCAAATCTGATTATCTACTTGAATTTGAAAAATGTACGGAGCAAGTGGTGCCTTCTAATAATGAATGCTTTCATAATAAACCAGCAATTATAAAGTAAGTTACAAATATATTTAACAGGAAATACGTTTTAGAAATGAGCTGTGAATGGAAGGGTGGTATTATTGCTGACAAGATTCAAGCCAGACCCATGTTTTGATCACAACATTGGTGCCAACCTTGCAGTGCAGTCTCAATAACAGTGTCAAGGTGGTCTTCGAATATTTCAAAGGGTGACAACACTAATTAGTGCAGTCAAGGGAAAGTTATTATATAGTTACATCTGTTCTAGTGCCTTAGTGCAGTTCAATATTCTGCAAAACTAAAGGGTTCAAGATGTTTTTGTTTGGCAATCACTGCACTCAGGGAAGGGATATCCCAATATTTGGCACCAAAGCATTGGGAAAGCCCGCTGTGCGTGGGTAGAATGACATCACACTAATGTGGTAAGAGTGCGCAATCCCACAAAGTACCAGAAATATAGACTGTAGTACAATATGTTGTCGCCAGGGCCAGGGCACACAGGCTCAAACTAAGACTGTTATGGGGTGTCATTTTGAGTCAGGAATTCCTTCCTCCGCTGGTACTAATCTGCCCTGACTTATTTGCCAGTAAAAGTGGCTAGAGTTGGGCTAAAATTAGAACAGCCAATCATGAAATTCCTTTCGCGCATCAGGCAGAGGGCACAGGCAAACGGGAACCGTGCTCTGTTAGGCGCTTACAGACCATAAGCCTAAGGTAGCACAGTCTAGAAACGGACTACCAGAAATATGGAGGCATTACCCATAATGCACCAAACAATGGTGGCCATAGGGAGCCAAAGTGAACCCACTGAAAACACAGATACCCTTTAACTGAACCCCATTTCCGATGGCCAGTAAGAATGAGGCTTAGTGCTAAGCTTTTGTTTTTGGTCTCTTTTGTTACTTTTGGAGTGTAGTTTATTACTTCCGTCTCTGAATAACTCTGTCTCGAAGCTACGATGACAGTTGTTCAGTTTAGCAAAAATATGGATCTAAAAGATTGGAGAATGACACATAATCTCGAACCTACATAGTCAAAGTACTGAGCGCCTATATCCGGAAATGGTATTTTGTGACCAGCTATCCGTGGTTGCAGCGGGTTCACTTTGGCTCCCTATTACCTGGTGTGGACACATAAGCCAGGTTTCCAGGCTAAAAATGTAAAACCCCACTCCCCATGGATCTGGTCCTGGAACGATTTTGTATGTCTGAGCGGCCCTAACCCTCCTATCGGTTTTCCCAGTCCCATGACTTATGAAAAAACAGGACACCAATGTGAAAATAAAGAGACTGTCCTCTGTCCAAACGGAGGTGGTCTGCCAAATGGATTAAAATAAAACGATTCCGCTCTTAGTAAATTGTCGGGGTTTGGGGTGTGGTGTACTTACGCAAGGATGTCAGTCTGAGTGAGAAATGTGGAAATATTTTTCATATGGAAATTCCTGTTGCATAGGAACTGACGAAATGTGGAAAACACGTCTGTTGCGGCCATGGTATGGATCTGAAGGCTTGTGGGGAGGTTAAAATCACTGACCTATTCGCATGAATGAGGCTAGATCATTATTGTAATTTCAAGGAGGACAAATAATTTCATATGCTGAAAACGAAAAAGTTGAAAGTTGCTATTTCTGTTACAGGGTTAGTTTTCAGACATTTTTTATATAAATGATCTTGTGGAATTCACTTAGAATACATCGAAGCATCTTTGGGTTGTTCAAACGACTTTTATGTATCCCGCGGGTAGTACAGAGCATGATTAAAATTAAAATACATGAGTGCTCTTTCCCACCAGTATGAATTGACAACAAAACAGTTCGTCATAATCATAATAATGATAAATTCACTGGTCCAGCAACAGAACAGCACCGAGACCAGGTCGATATCACAGGCAGTATAGTCATCAATGACAGGGATGGCATACCTTCTTTTATCTCACCTCGGTATTTTTCTCCATAGGCTTAACATTAGGAACTCGTACTCCATGGCCGTGAAGTTCGTGTACCCAATACCCAATGGCGAATTCATTTTATCAATAAATAATGTTGTACATGGTGAGATAAAATCAGAAATCCACTCAATGTAAATAGCTTGGTCCGCATTCCACCGCAGAGTAATTCACTCAGCTTCGCTTTGTGAATTATTACTCTGTGGTCAAACTCGGTGGAGTACGGACCAAGCTATTTTCATCTTGTGGGTTTCCTTCTAAATGAATGTTGTGGGGACCTTCAGTTCTAGCAATATGATAAGCTATGGATGAGGAAACCCCACCAGGAATGGTATCCGGCCTCAGACTAGTACTAGTTCCCTGGACAACCACTAGTGGGCTTGGCAGTTGTTAATCTTTTGCCCGACATCGAAACCAGTCCCGAACTCCCCCACGCCAGCAACCGTTGTTGCTCTCCCGACCCACCTCGTGCCCCACCCAGTGCCGTCAGGGCTCTAGTAGGACGACAGGACGGGTTTTCTATCAAGGGATGCCAGTACGGTATGGAGTTATCCACTTGTCGATCTTATACAATCTACATCCTAATTTCCAAAGGGCAGTACTAAATATGCAGCTTTCCTTAGATCAGATATAACTGCTATAAAGTTTTTAAGCATGCATCAACTGCATGTATCTATTTAGCGGTATGAAAAGTTGAAATAAGATACCTTAATTGGTATTCCTGAACTTCAAAAGTTCGTGTACCCAATACTCGATGGATAATTCATTTTATCAATAAATGATGTTATACGCGGTGAGATAAAATCATTTTTGTTGTTCGGTCAACCTGGCAAATCATGAAAGCAATCGGATTTCAGACCAGTGTTATTGTTGAGTACAGCTTGTACGAACAGATTGTGTGAGCAAAAAATGACGAACAAGGCACATATACATATTCATTAATTTATTTTTGACCCAGTTGTCCTTAATCAATAATACGTGTTGTTTAATGTTGAAACGAATTAAACCGTTTACAAGGGGGGAGGGAACCAGTCCACTTGCAGAATCAAGATTTATTGTTGGTAATGTTTACAGTTAATGCATTAATCAATTTCATTTTAAATGATGTAATCACAAGTGTCATTTTCCCCTTCATTTTACAAAGTTGCAATGAACACTCGAAACTTGTCTTTTTATCCATTGGATGACTGGGAAGTGAGCGATAATTCAGATCACCACGTTACACACATACTTGTTGGACACCGTACATCCGTTAAGACACCGATCACGACAACATAGATGGGAATTGCTGTACATCGTAGCACCTGTGAAATCCAGCTCATGTTGTGCAAAGGTTATTAATAACAGTAAGGTGTTGAATGCATTATTAGATGGCAACACAACATCTACAGTGATAACAAACGTAAGATTCATACTGGTATGGAATAAGATGTATTATCATTATTATTGATTCTGCGCCCATCAGCTTTTACTAACAAAAACTCAACCAAAACCGCATATATTGTGTCAACCCCGAAGTAAGACCTTGAACCTTATTTTCTATGTTGAAAGAATATAAGACTTAGGTGCCAGTTCACTATTATTCAAGAGAGATTGTCCATGACAATATTTGAAAAAAAATCAGAAATCTCACAAGACAAGAGTGAAAGCCGTGTCAGTTTTCCTCTCACAAGTAATGTCACATCCAAACGAAGGCCGAAACCAGCGACAAGTAAATCACATGTAGTCAGAGTTGGCGTCGGACCTGGGTTTCTATAAGACATCAAAATAATTACTTATAAATGCTGACAGAAAATTCAATTTCAGTCGTCTTGGCGTATGGAAAATCATGTTTTTTTTCTTATTAACGAGTTACTATGGTATACAAAAGTTTACCATCTGGCACCTTCATCTAGGTGTTTGACACTGATATACCAAGTGATTTCTGTACACCGAGACTAATAAATGAAAGCCGGTCTCATCCTCCAGGGTCCCTCGAGATGAGCAAAGTGGTTAAGCTAGAAAGTCAAACAAAGCCTTGCATCTGGTCATAATAACTCGCATCACATTCCCTTCTACACTGGTAAAACAAAATGGTAGTCATAAGGAAACTATGTGAAACCTAAATGTAGGAGGAACTTAACCATCTAAAACAAAGTGGGTATCCCTCAAAATGGACAAAGGAAAAAATCATTGAACGAAACAACTCGACACACAACGGTAATGTATTATCAATAGGATGTCCTTCCTCTCTGGTTTTGCTATTTTCTCATAAATACATGGTACCATCTCTTCACCCAATCAAGTGGCCATACATGTCACATGGCATGATATTATATAAAAATACAATATATAATTTGGATTATAACTTCAGTATTTCAATCACTCTGCGCACATGTGTCGACAGAATACAATCTGTGGGCAGTGGGTGGGTTCTGCTCACTGACGGGCAAGGTCACTCAAGTGATGTGTAGATCTTACACACGGTCAACGTCTGGATCTGAGACTGAGAGAGACTGGGCGAGACAGTGACGTCTGTTTTTAATAAGTTACTGCCATCACTTCAATAATCTTAAACATACAGAGATACTTTAATCAGAATTATTGTTTGCATAACACGTCTGGTTTGTTGTCAATGCTCATCACATGGCGTCCTTAGGTTGTCTCATGTGTTTTAAAGGTAAGCGGTACATTTAGATAACACCAATTTGTCTTCATATCACAGACCGAAAAAACGGAACCCAGTAAAACACGATTGTTACGATGCAAAGTCTTCATAATGAATGACCATTTGAATATGACATTTACTTTCACATGTAATAGAAATTTACGGTAACATGTAATTGAAAATAATAAGAAACACTACGGTACAGACATCACACATATATAGTAAAATCCACCATATATATAACACAGTTCCCGTGTGTGTAGTTTCCTTTTCAATAATGGGATATCCTGAAAACGCACAATCAAAAAATGTAGTCTCTAAAATATCGAGTTGGAAATAAGCTAAACGCCAAGAAGAATGATATAGTAATGATAATAATTCTGTTGATCCCACATTTCTTGTGACTGTAGCCAGCGTCGCGTCGCTCACAATGAGACATCCGTCTCCATAGTATCTACGCTGACAAAGAAGTGAACAGCGAGCACATTTCTCTTTCATTAAATAATTTCCGCGGTCAGTTCATCACTGCAACAAATCCCTAATCTCCTTCGTTTCTGCTAAGTCAGCATAGACCTGACCGTCCACGGAGATTTTCTTGGCACCCTGAAGAGAGACGAGATACATGCCATTAGTGTTATCGTGGTTACAGAAAAAAATAAATTCAAAAGGGGAAAATAACTTAAATGTCATTATCATAGCAATTATGTTGGTAAAGATTATTCTGATAAAAGATAAACAAATTCATTACAAATCTCTAAATACGTCTCAGGATTGTCTGCTTCTTTATAAACTTTTTTTTTTTTTTTTACATAAGTATCAGTCACATTAGAGGGTGGGATGATTAGGGTATTTGACTCTCAACTCTTGCAAATATATTCACAATATATTCACAAATCCGCAAAAAAAAAAAAGCCATGCTTTTATATTATTTTGTACTACGTGGCAAAATAGATCTAGTCTCAGGCAGGCATATGTGACCTCTTTATTCTAGCACTGGAAAATAGCTCAGACTGACCACACCTTTAAGAAAGGGGTACCTCAAATGGGTAATGTCCATTGGACAAACCACTAAAAAGAAAGGCATATGATATTAGGAAACGTCCTTACTGTGGACGAAACAGTTCCTGTTCCAGGTTAGTCTTTGATTTCATACTGCCCGACGCCATAGGCGGAAGGCCATATAAAATCAAAGACTGACCGAGAACGAGAAACGTTTCGCCCACAGTGAGGACGTTTGCTTATTATATATACCTTAAATCGATGAAAAAACAACATTTTGATGACTTATTAAGTCACACTCACAGTGGGCACGAACATTATCATTACTGCACCCCTAGCAGCGGGCAGTATTTCATAGACATTCGCACACAGGTATATAATAATAACTAACCTTGGAGAGTAAGAATGTAATGCAGTCTTTATGGTTTTCGTAGACGGCACATTGAAGAGGCGTCATGCCTAATCCATCCACCACCTGATTAACATATGCACATAACATAGTTTCATTTTAATGTGTATTCAATGACATGGGTAAATGGTTATTTTCACGATCGTTCATTTGGACAAATTTAAACAACATTATGCTGTCTTATAGAATATGCCCCCAAAAACACCTCTCTGATAGAAAACTATCACATCTCAATGTGATTTTGTTTATCGGATAACGTCACTGTGCTGCAAAATTGTGATAACTTAGTAATTTTATTCTTGACTAAATAAGAATCAACATATTGTGTACTAATGCAGAGAGGCTGTCAATGACTATGAAAATATATATTTTCTCAATTGGAAACAATATCCCGATATGAAATTAGCCATCAACAAATCATAAAAACTCTAAAAGACAACTTTAGAAGGGACAAGTGGAATCTAAGAAGGCTATGATATGACGCTTTAAGAACGGTTGACATGTAGCCATCTAAGGGAGGAATTTTGAAATGGGAACTTAATATCGAGCGAATAATGTGTCTTTGGTTTTTGGTAAGAGGAGCGACTTTCATTATTCAGTCAATCTGTCAGGATGTAAAATAGTAGGTTAAATCAGTAGGTATGTCAGATTGTTGTGGTATATTCTTTTTTTGTTTAATATCCCATGGGGCAGTATGGGATATTGGGAATAGATGTACCTTATTCACCTCATCTATGAGATAAATTCAGGCAGATATTTCACCACTACCCATTTACCGAGGAAAGTTATTTCCTTTTGTGAGCTAGTGTTAGTGACAGTCCATCTATCATTTGGTGTTAGTATCTGTCAATCTGCCAGACAGTCCATCTCGAAATCAGTGACAGTACCTGCCACTTTGTGTGCCAACCTAGGTCAATATGTCAGTCCTCCTATGACACTATATCTGTCAGTTCGTCTGTAGACTTTCCCTATCGATAATTTGAAAGTCTGGGGAGGGGAAAGAGAAATGAGGAAGCAGGGAGACTTAAACGATTGGAAGATCGGGATAAGACAGGAGATAGGGAGAGCGGGAACAGCAGAGGAGGGGTTATAGAGTGAAAGAAGGGGGGGGGGGGGGGGATGGATACCATTTGTGCAGTATATGACAAATCCCTGACAGAGATTGATGATATACTCAGTCAAAAAGTGAGTCAGATATTTCCTTTTTTACAACTACATGACTGACACAGGCAAGAACTATTAACGACTTACGTTGACATCGGCGCCGTTTTTAACTAGGAACTGTAGAACCTCAAGTTGACCAAAGTCGGCGGCGATACACATTGGGTGCCGGCCATTCTTCAATCCTCTCGTGACAACACCCTTGTCCTAAAACAGAAGCAGGGAGACATCATTAAAGTGTATATTGATTTATATATGACCTGACATGCTACTATGCAGCGATTCTCCAAGTTATCTGGTGACTGCATAAAGATTAGGAAAGAATAGCTAATGATGGCCGAAATATTTCTTGAAAATGAACTAAGATAACTGACAGACGCCCATGGGCGTTATCAAGGGCCGCAGACACTTGACAAGGAATTCCGCCCATAAGCACAACCCGATGTCACAGTAGAATAACAAATATATCCATTCAAATTAGAGATCTGATGCCAGAATTGGAAACTTCAGTTTGTTATACTTTATATTCCATCTTACATTCCGTTTTACAGTTGGAACTCGGGAAACGGAAGAGAGATGTCCGAAAACCAGAAGTAGTATATGCGCGGCACAACATAAACACATCACATTCCGCTCCCGAGTCGAAATGTGATAACAAATTGTAATATCGCTGTTCAGCTAGCAATCGAAGCATAAATAGCAGTTAATTCAAGGTATCTTATATATCAATAATGCTATTAATATGTTTAATTTCTGTGTCTATTGCTTTTATCACATTTAAAACAACAGTTTTGTTCAGAAATTACAAAATCAGTGGCGGAGTATGCAGAGAGGAAACCCACTACGACATGAGTTGTTGTAGCTTTAAGGCCCGGCCCCACTGAAGCGCCGCGATTGTCGCACACGTTTTATGGGGCCATAAATGGCCCGCCGGCAGCATTTATGGCCCAAAGTGCGACGGATCCATCGCACTCAATTGCAAGGAAAACCAAGGGTATGCCCCACTGATGCGATGAAATCATCGCAAATCATCGCAATGCTTCTCATTGTTCCTCTGTTTAGATTGCCTTTTTATTTACATTGATATTCATCCCATTCAACAAACATGAAAATCTGATATGTTTATATACAGAATGTTTACAGGTGACAGGTTATAGCATTCTAAAGGTGTCAGATCTACTCCAACAGCCACAGCCAGCCGTTTTCACACCTCCTACGGCCTGGCAATTGAGGCTCATAAGGTGCTAATAATTTACTGTAGTGTACCCCATGTACCAGTAGTACTTAGAGCCAGCCTGGGTTAGTCAGGATTGTATATGAATACAATGGGAGGCCATCCATGCTTGTGCGATCAACCAGTCACACATCATGAACATTTCATTATGTGCGATGCGACGGATCCGTCGCATCGCACACAATCGCTAGTCCGGCCCCACAGAAGCGATTGTGTGCGATGCCACGGGCGGCGCCGTTTCTATGACCCTCGCCCGCCATTTATGACCTTTTATGGACTTGCGATGAATCCGTCGCATCAGTGGGGCCGGGCCTTTACGCACAATGAAAACGTTTTTGATTGTTTTATCGTATGTTCAAAAACACTTGTGCAATGCTAATGCTCATAGAACTAGATGCGTTAATCCAACATCGTTCATATCAGTTTTGTGCAACATCCCAACATGTGAAGTAAATAAGATTATTATCTACTATATACCCATGCCGTATATATTGTAAATACGCACCGTTTCGCCATATAACGTCGGAATACTGTTCCGTACGGGAAAATACGGAACACCTTCCCAACTACGTTGATTAAAATATTATTTGTTAGGCCTAAATGAATTAATGATTTTTCCTAATTTCGGGTATATAGTAAATAGATAACGACCTACTCGAAGATAATTTACGGTTTGTACGGAAGTCGGCATAAATGCATCGTTCCGTTCAAGCCGTAAATATCATCTCGTTTTGTAGCTTGTACAGCATGGTCAGGTCGTTCTATATAAATACATATACTGCCCACTTCTACTCATGTCATATTTATATCCGTACGACACCTAGGTGTCGTATGAGGTACGTGATCACATGACATTAAGGTCGGCCGTACTCAGGTGGTTCACAGCTGGCCGCTCTCCAAGTGTATCTTCTGTTATACGCATGCTAACTGAATACTAGTGAGACTACGAGCGGTCTATGTGCGTTAAATATTTTGTGCAACGGGTATGATCGCTCGTACATGTATTAACGCTCGTACTGTATTCTCTTATAGAAAAGACAAATCTAGTGCAATACTAACGTTCGTACATCTAGGGACGACCAGAATTATGTATGTTAATTCTTTTGTGCAACGCCCCAGGGGCCCCCAGCGGTTACTTCATCAATTCAATACTCACTTGAGACCTTTACCAGTATGTATAGGACATGTCCAGAAAACACTACTGTAAAGGGCTGGTTCCACCAACACAATGGATTTGCCATGGTATAACTTGTTACATCTTGCAGTGGTGTGATATATCGTACCTCTGTTGTCGCGATACATGGCGCGTGATGGCGTTTGTCTAGTTTGGTGCTCCACCACCTTGATACCTCAAGACACATTGCGGCAAATATGCACGCGATTATTCAAGACCTAGCAAAATATAGCAAGACAACCAAATCGGGACTTATCTCGCTATATCTTGTATGTTGGTGGAATTACCACTTAAGTATGCATATCCTGTCCATGGGTTTACACTTATCACCAAAGTATGCACATCTTTTTATTACTCATATACAATTGCTGATAATACATTGACTTCTGATAACAGATAAAGGTTGGTGTAATGGGATACACGGATATTGGCGGGACACTCCAGTTCAGACATCACAATGTGGATTTATCTGAATATCTCATTCTTCATTCTTCAACATCAGTAGATCTTGTAGAACAGTATTACAAACAGTGTTTGGGCTTAACACGAGACTTATGTTCACCTACTAAACTGACCTTCTTTCAGACACCTTTTTAACAAGACTGAAGCCAGCCCCTAACCATTCTAGGTGAGGGAAGATAGTATTCCTTTTGTTAAATGAATACTTTCTTAATACTATTTAACATTTGCTACATCATGTATATATCTATATTTTTTGTTAATTAAGTTAGAAGTAAAGATACTGCATTTAATTGTATACACAATAATGTAGCTGACGACGCAATATCCTCGCTAATCGATCGGATACTACTATGCGTCAACTGCTCGGAGATTACGGCCACTCGTACACAAAATCAGTCGTTATTTTAAATATTACCAACCTACAAGATTAATAACAAGTCTATCGCAATTACAAGTTTCTGTAAGCCATTTAGTTCCAGACACCACAGCACTGTCAAGCGTGGCAGTAATTCGGTGTAGACTTACACAACTACTATAGTTCGCCATTAACCACCTAATGAGAAGAATACAATAAGGATGCAAAAACAAAAATAAGAAAAAAAATAGGAAACACAAACACTAATAAAGCAAGGAGGAACCAAATCAAGCCTCTTCTGGAAAACAAGAAAAATACTACTAAGTCAGACGCCCAACAACAACACAATCGATGAACAAGGACAGACAATACCCAACCCCCACCCCAGGAAGCCAAGAACCACATCGCAGAATACTTTGAAAGCCTATACCAGTCCAGAAAAGGTGCCCCAAACTATGAAGCCTCGACGAAACACATTAAAGAAACCAACCAACACACTACACAGAAAACAAAAAGCAACCCACAAATTGAAAAGTTTACACTCACAGAACTTAACAAAGCAATAGGTACACTCAAAAGAGGAAAAAGCAACGGCCCAGACCTAATCCCAAATGAACTACTTAAGGAATTAAATGACCACAACAGAAAGGAAGTCTTCAGACAACTAAACGAAATAAACACAACACAGAAAATACCCAAACAATGGTAAAAAGGAAACAAAGAGTTTGTTTTTGTTTGTTAGTTTGATTTAACGTCCAGTTAAACATTGCAGGTTGTCACCAGACTTTTTCAAGGTTCTTTTACACCACAAGGGTAATTTTTTTATTCAGATAAAGACAAGTACAATCACCTAATAGGCGTTCCTCCATGTACAAGGTAGACAAACGTCCGTTGCAATAAACGAATACAGTTTAGTGCATACATAATGAAAGAATAAATCATAGCAATTGCGTTCCGAGTTTGTATAGTCTCTATAGCTTTCAGTCTTTTACCGCAGGTCATATGACTCTGCCTCTTGTGCTATTAATCATTCATCAATACTTCAGATTGCCTCACGACCTTTATAGTCGTGTAAAACGCAGCTACATTTTTACATAACAGAAATCATGATACACAGTCAAAACATATTTATACAATCATCACAGGACAATACGCAATCTCCCCTCACTAAGTGTGATTCTATTAATGTTATTTGCATTTATATTATAATTTTTTTCTTTTGGTACGTGACAGTCATGTTCCCTTTTCAATAAGAATTTTTGTACATCACATTTATACTGATCCTTTGTTATTTCGGTCTGTATCTCAACGGGTAACAAGTTCCATAGGAGCATTCCTACATAAACCAGACTTTTTAAAAATATTTTTCAGATCTTGGTCTAATGGTTTTGATGACTATTTTGTTGCTTATTCTGGTGTTATTTCTTTCAAAGTTTATTATATGTTCATCTGTGATGATCAAATCTATGTGATGAATTTAGGAAGAAATCTCACCCCTACACATTTACCGAGGCGAGAGTTCTTTTACTTCTCACACCACATAGACATGATATGAGAAGGACAGACCTGGAGCCTAATAAACAAACTAAACCAAAACCTAACAGCAACAATAAACACTAAACATGGACCCACAAGAGAAATATAAATACTTAGTAGAAACTGAACGAGAGTTAGACTTGCACGACGGGAAGGTCATGTATTACTACGCGAAGCGTTAGCTGAGCATAGTGAGGAACAGACCTGACCAGAGTGGCATAGACACTGACAAGTCTGACTCGAGTTTGGTTTCGTATTTATCCTACCCCGCCTCAACCCTTTCGGATTACTAAAATATAAATATTGATTGAACGACCAACCGGAACTTTTGAGTCCAACCAAAACTTTTTTCGGAGCAGCTCACAATCTGGTCGCTGATTGGTCGATTTTTTATGCCCCTAGAGGCATAAATCGCACTTTTTGTCATGGCATGCCACACAAAATTTGCCTATGTTATGCCTATGGACCGTTTTTATTAGGAGTAGGATAAAAGATAGTATAAGACAAGGAGGAGCACTTGCAGTCACACAATATGCAGCCCTAATGGATGAAATAAAGGAAATAATAGAAAACCTACATCCAGAATACAAAACAGAAACCAACCACCAAAATGCATAAGACCATACTAATAGGGAAAGGGGACAAATAGCATAGCCCCTCTGGGAGGTCCAGGGGGCAAAACTCCTGGAAGCACTTTGGTTTTTAGATATTATTTACAAGTCATGGGGAAAAGGTGCCTCCTTTTGGTTCAAGGGGCCAACGGATTTAGGTTTTATAGATCACAGAAGCTGTTCCAAAGATATTGGTTTGGGCAGGGAATTTACACACCTGAGACCACCTGGGAAGACCTGTGGTGGTCTAATAGCTAATACTTCCTGTGGGTCCAGGAGGCAAAGCCCATAGAATCATTAGGATTTTGTTTGTTCCAAGGATTTTGCTTCAGGTTGGGATGGCTACACACCTGACAGGGGTTCCAGCAACAAAGCTCCTCCTGGGTGTTCAGGGGGTGAAGTCCCTGGAAGCAGTTGGATTTCTAGATTGCTGCGGATCCTGTGGCATAACCCCTCCTTGGGGTGCACTTCAGGATTTAATTTCAGTGAGGGGAGTCACACACCTGAGGCTACCTGTCTAACATTTCCAGGGGTCCAACAGCAAAGCCAATCCTGTAGGCCTAAGGGGTAGAGCCCCTAGAAGTAGTAACATTTTACCAGTTCTATTTAGAGGAAGTTTCTAAAGTTACACACCTGAAACTACATGGGAAGATTGCCAGCAGGGGTCTAGATCTAGTTGCAAAAACCCATCTGCCAAATTTACGTACACATAATACTTTTGTGCAACGCCCCCCTGCAGGTCTACCGGTTTCAAGTGTCTTCTGACTTTTTCTTTTCAGTACATAATCATATCTGTCTTGCATATCACAAACTATTTCGATATCATTTTGTAAAATGTAACCGTACAGATTTCTTTGGTAATTAGGTGTAAAATCACAGTGCAAAACCTTCCCACACACTGCGGTGAACACGCAGGGGCAGACGAGATCTGGTATAAATCTACGTTGAAATACTTCTACCCAGACCAGTCGCTACTAAATCTCCGTGGACTCAAGATATAATACGTCGAGGTATCTTTAAAAATCGGGGTAAATACGATAAATTGGTTTCGAGAATCAAGTACTGGTGAGGGGTTTGCTGGGGTTTGCTGTCGGGGTGAGACCTGTGACACTGTGTGTGTGACAGTGACGCACCACCCTCTCCCCGGTAATTTGTTGGTGCTCGCTCGCCCGATTCTACTCACCTTTCCAGCGATCTCTTCTAGCTTGTCAAGGTCCTTATTCTTAAGAGCCCACATAATATCTTCGTCAGACATGGCTGCCATCGTTTCGTCTTGAAAACACCTCAAATAAACACCTCGGGGTACTTCCTAGTTCTTACTATTGTTCCTTCATGTGGCCAGCCCACCGGAAGTAGTCTTTTAGATTGAACCAATCAGAAATCGTGTTACAAAATGGGAGGACACCACTTCAGCGGGATCTTCTTTTTGCGTTTTCACTCCTCCCAGCCCGTAGTGCTGCCAACTTTCACCAGATGGCGTCGTGACTAGACCAGTGAAACGAGAAACTAATGTCATTCCCATGTCTATAACATAGCGGTTCAAATGAGATGGGATCAAGCTCTGACTAATCTTGATGAGGGCAGTGTCCTCCCGAGGAATAAGCTTACACTATGCATTTTTTACGGTCAGTTTAAGATTCTAGCCATGTTATAAGTGTACCGGTACCGGGTATCTATATTTGGGTTCTTGCTGTTGATCTCTTAAAAAAATTCTTGCGGTACCGGTATTGTACCGGGGTACTATTTTCACATTTCTACACTCAAACAGGTAGTATTCATCACCAATCACACCAAGCGCACACATATGACATAGCAGTAGCTCCTTTTCTGTAGCTTTACCTTTCTTGATATATATCTTGTCCGTATTATTCAATTTATTAGAAGTCTGTTGTTACTGGTCAGTACCAGTAGGCCCTACTGTAAGAATATTATATCTGAACCTTATTATCAGAGAACTTACCTTAGAGGATATGAGACTGAGCTCTTAGAGATGGTGTTGCCACTTCAAAAGCCTAGATTAGTCTAGCGCTCAAATCGAGAGCGCCTCAGGGGGAATCCCTGACATTTCCACTAACTCTTAGATGGCCGCTCGTAAAACTCATAAAACACTCCTCCCCGTTCTGTTTTTTAAAAGGCCAGGGGCCAGCCTTCAGGTCTTCCAGGTGCTGGGCTTCAAGCCCAGCTTGACTTCCTAACTTGAGAGCCCGGACATTAAGCCCAGATATGACTAACACAACTACATGGTCTATGTGCCAGGCATTGAGCCTAGCCTACTGACTACATGGCCCGATATAAGGACCTATATATATAGTGCTGAGGGCTGGAGAACATTCCTCGCAGCCAACCTGAGAACAGTGCTAGCAGGCAGGTTCCTTGGCTCCCCTATGTGCCTGGCTACTTCCCAGATGGATTCTGGACAGTGCTGGCAACGATCCATTCCAGGGGAAAGAGGTGTGGACTGTCTGCCTCCAGAAGCAGCTGCTCCAGTTGAAGATTCTGCACTGCCTTCTCCAGCTCTGGATGGTGTTTGGGGCATAGTAGCAGGGCCGCTGGTTGGTGTGTTTTTTTTGCTTCGTAGACTCCCATGAGGCTCCAGGGTTGTGTTCTGGGCTTCTTCCAAGGTTTGGGACTGGATTGGGAATAGCTAGGAGCCCTAGACAGTTGCTAGGGTTGCAGGTGCTCAACAAGTACACTAAGGACAAGCTTCATCTCCTCCTTCAGTTCCCACAACTTTAAGTCTACTAGAATGAAGCGAGAGTTGTGGATAGAGTGCCTTATACTCTTCAGCACTTCTTGCATGGATTTCAGGTTCTTCTCCCCTGTAGTAAGTGCAGCCCTCAATCACTGACTTATTCTATGTTATCTTTACTTGCTTTTCTGGATACTGTTTCAAGGGTGTGATGTTAATGCCGTGTGTGCATGCAGGATAGTTAGATGTTATTCTCATTCAGTGAAATGCCAGATGTCATGAATATTGTAACAGTTCTCCAAAATAGTATCTGCCAGATATTAATTTATATTGGCCAGTTATGAACTAGATCTAGCTGGAGAAATGGGGGGTTTCCAGCTACCACACAAAATATGCCTCTAGAGGAAGATAATATATATCTAGATGATATCCCTGTGTAAAGGTGTTGTGCCAGATATATAAATATATTGGCCTATGCAGAGCAAATTGTAGTCAAAGCAGAAACTGTTGGGATTGTTTCTGTAGGTGTTTACCAGATATATGTATATATTGGCCTATACAGGACGCCTTGTAATCAAAGCAGAAATAGTGGAAATTGCTTTGGGTATGTGTTTTGCCAGATATATCAATATATTGGCCTAGACAGAACACATTGAAGAATCCTAGTCTGTGAAAATTCAGATCCTATATGTGACAATGTGAAGGTAAGAACTTCCAGGAAATTGCTTGATATTGGCCTCTTGTTTAATTATCAAAAGTTGGGGGTGACAATTTGTCAAAAAGATAAGTGACTGCTATATCTAAAACCTCCAAGATGGCCTCCAGGTCACATGTGAGAAGGAGGGTAAATAATTGAAGAACGCCTAATCATTCCTTGGCACTGATTCATAAAAAAATAATAAGATAAAGATGAAGTGTCAATATTTAGCAGTCACTTCGTGAATGTTCTTGCCCCCAAGAAAAAAGTATGTTCAGAGGATGACTTGGATTATAAAAAAGAATGTCAATCCAAGATGGCTAAAGAGATTCCACTAATCCCAGACAAACATATTTGTCCTAATTCATCCAAGATAAAAGAGTGCATATTTTTGGCCAAATCCTCTTGTGAATGTAAATAAATGATGGCCTAATTATTATAAAAAGAGTTCCAATGGAGAGTGAAATATCCTTGATTTTTGAAGAAATTGATTCCCTAATTCACTCACTGGAGGAATGAGCACATGTGCTTAATGGGGGATCCCTTTCTTCTCTCAACAAAAAGTATGTAAAGTGTTCTTAAAATTGGTTTATAAACTAGGTAGAAACATAGGTAAGTACTGCTGGCACCAAATGTAAGAATATTACATCTGAACCATAATATCAGAGAACTTACCTTAGAAGATATGAGACTGAGCTCTTAGAGATGGTGTTGCCACTTCAAAAGCCTGGATTAGCCTCCTGCATATGGAGAGCGCCTCATCCATGTGTGACAACCCTGGAATCCCTGCGATGACATCAATAATGCGCCCGAGGCTGAGACCGTCTCCGGGGGAATCCCCAATACTTCAACTAATGCTTAGTCGGCCGCTATTGCTTGTACAACAATATATCAACTTAGAAGATGAGTCACTGTAGGTGAGTATATTTCTGAAAAAAGGTGAAATTTTACAGGTTTCAATGTCTCCAAAAGCCGAAGATGTGGGCGAGAAACCCTAATAATATATATTTTCTATTATATCATAATGTCCATGAACACCAAATATAACGCTGTCAGGTAAATAGAAAAATATGAGCTTCTCTAGAATGTAGGAAGCTAGAGAAATTGCCCATCGTACATTTTTACATGAAATTACCCATATTTTTCCCATACCCTGTGCGTTTCAATCTATGTCTATGTCCCTGTCTGCTAGTATGCATGTCTATTTCTCTTTGTTATATCTGTCTCCAGCTGTCTGCTTCTCAGTCTGTTTCTATGGCACTGTCCCTGTCTGTATCTTGTATTTCTGACACTCTACATATGTGTCTTTCTGTCTCTGTCCCTGTCTGTTAATATGTATGTCTTACTTAATCTTTGTCTTTGTCACTATCTGTTAGCATGTCTATTTGACTATTTCTCTTTGTATGTATCTTTCTGCATCTCTGTTCTTCTCTGACCTTGTCTATATAAGGTGTATTTAAGTTTGTCCGATCACATTTGAAAATGTAAATACCACATATAGTCATTATGATAATCTACTAATTTCCTTATCTAGTGTACTGTTGTAGGGTCTCAATGATCTTACCCGGGGATTATTAACCGTAGAATTGCACAAAGATGTAATAAATTCTTTTTAACTTCTTCATCTCATTATAAGTTTAGTAGAATCACTTGCTGTGAACCTCACACACCCACAACCAGAGGCACATATAACAGATGATAAGATCCTATTAACTTACTTTAATGAACTGAGTCAATCCGCACAAAGCATAGAATGATCACCTGCTTAGCTATTCAAATCGTTTCAAAATACTAACCACTTTCTTCAGACCACAATTCTTGTTGTTCCTCCTTTCAATGCTCCAATCAATCACTTCATCCCATTAAACCAATATCACTTAATACAATTCACATCGGTCCATCTTTGTGGTTATTGGTTTGAGTATATTTGGGGTTTTGCACAGCAAAGTGCACCACAATTGCTGAGCCCATCCACACGGTCTGTCTATACACCCAGTATATCTCAAATCATAACTCCATGAATATCCTTGCAAACACAACATTCAATATCCGCCTTGGTGTCACAGAGTCGGTGAAGGTCGACCAGGAAATGAGAGTGCCACAGGGATATTGAGTACCTCCGCAAGAAATGCCAAAAAGCAATGAATCTCTTAAAAATGCTTTCCTACTCAAAATGGGGGGCAGACAGGGAGATTCTGAATTGGAGCAACAGGAAAAGGAGGTTGTGTTCTGCTGGCTCCCCAGCCATATTTGCAGCCAAAATAGCACTGAGTTGTAAACCAGGTTTGGCTCCTGTCCCACACTCAGACCTTCTCCCAATCTCCAAAGAGTACACTAAACAGGAATGGCAGAGCCGATGGAACTCAAGCCAGGACAACAAACAACATGCCATTGAACCATCAGTTGGCAGAAATCAAGACTATGCAGGCTTGACAAGAAATGAAGTGATAAGACTGACCCGTCTTTGGATAGGTCACTCACTGCTGACACATGGGCACCTCATGCAGGCTGAAGAATGATCCACATGCCAGCGCTGTCAGGTGCCTCTTTCTATTGAGAACCTTCTGCTTTACTGTCAAGCAACAAAGAAAAACAGGGATAAATACATTCAATGTGCAACATCCATGTCCAGTGTTTTCAGCAACACTGGGATGAAAGAAATTCTGAAGTTTCTTCAGCAAACAAAGATTTTTGAAAAGCTATAGAAAAGAACAAAAGAGAAATTTCTTGGCCAAAACTGTAAGGTGCGGGAGGTTGGCAAATAAACTGTCAGCCGGCTTGACCTGTAGCCAATTACAGGGAGCAGCTTCATACTCGTCAGCTTGCTGACCCGAATGGTATGGTGCAGCGACTGGTTTGCCATTGTCAGTACAATGTGACTGGTGGAGTGTTGTGTCAATAGTCTGTGGCATAGCCCATCAGTGAGGTAGCACTATAAAATGGGCATAGGGTCATTTTTTTACGTTTTTGAGAGACATAAAACTATACAAACAAACAAACAAACCATGAATATTCAAGATATAGACTCCCATCTTTGATTAAATGTAAATAAATATCTTTTAATGTTTTTAATTATTTTTTATTTTTTACTGTGCAATATGCCATGAGTAATCCTTGGTACCTTTAACAGGAATGTTGTGTATTACATCTCATTTCACAGGGTCTACCTGCTATGAATGAATATACTTTGGAGTTATCACAGCACCATCTGGAATTTCATTTTCTTCGTCACATGGCTATTAGCATTAATAGGAAATGGCATGGATAAGTCATTTCAGTTTAAGCAAAAATTCTTTTTTTGATAACTTAAGAAATTATTCTAGGTAGTAAACATGCAGTTATGATTCAGGGATGTCAGTTTGGATCAGGAAAAAGTGGAAATATTTTTCATGTTAAATTTACTATTTTGGAAAGACTTAGAAAATATGAAAGTGATGCCATGGAATGCAGCTGACAGTCTGTGGGGAGGTTCAAACCACTGTTTTCCCTCTCTGAATGAGGCTTAATCTATACTGTCTTTGTTTTATAGAATAAAAATAAATTCATTAACTGGAAATGGAAACCAGGATTTCCAAGTAAAAGTGGAAAACTGTCATTCCTGATTGCTGCTGTGAATTTTGACATATATCTTAAGCCCTAATCATTTTTCAAATTAAAAAAATATATTATACAGCTTGAAGGCACTGACTTGCAATAAACCTACACTACAGTGGTACTTACTTTTACTAAAATAATAAAATACATTAGGCATTCACCTTGAATGCCTACACAAATTTATGCACATTTCCTACAATTAACTTTACTAAGCCCTTAGGATTGCCTATCTTTGAGTATTAACCCTATCAGACCTAGTGTTTGGTTTGGTTGATTTAACTGTTATTTCCACTGGAATACCAAGTGATGCCTGAAGGCATTCCCACTGTAATACCACATGGTTCACATAATTATCATATTGATGTAATAGATTATAAAATAACTATCAACAGGCATGAAAATTCTGTATAATGTAGGTATAGGAATATTAGGATTTTTAGGCAAAATAGGACAACGGGGTTATAGTCATCTAAAACAAAGTGACCTTATAAGAATCAAATATTTCAAAGTAATTCCAAAAGGTCTAGCTGAGCACAAACGTCTTTTTCAAAAGATAAACATCAGAAAGTAGATGTTTAGATTCTCCATAAATATGATAAATTTGGAATATCCAACTGTGAGAAATAATTGAACAATTAATTCTTGAACACTTGTATATCTAAAATATTATGCAAGTATATCTTTACCTAGCAGCAGCCATGTTTAAATGATTATAGTAAAAATCAATGTAGGCCTTTCCAAGGAAAATCTCAATTAATTGTTAGCAGTCTAACAATCTAGCCTCTCATCTACCAGGCAGAATGAGCAGTGATGGGAATATATACATTACAATAGGTTTTTAGAGTATTTCTGGATGATAGTTAAATATAGTGTGGCGTTGTCAAAAACCTGCAGTGACTAAGTGGCAAGCAAGTTTGTTGTATGCTTACAATATTGGAGGTATTCTTTCAATGACTGAAGGTTTCCAGATAAAGCCTGAAATATACAGGCATAAAAAGCTCTCTAAAAGCCATATCCATGTAAAAATTAAAGAAATGTAATAATCAATCTTGGTATGCATGTTTCATCTTGTACTCATTTGTACTCTCAACCTCTTACAGACATTTTACCTCTAGAATCTGTTCCATTCAAACTAAGAGTAAAGTGCTGGTTCCACAAGATAAAGTGAGATAAGTCACAATTTGATTGTCTTGCTAAATCTTGCTAGGTTTTGAATAATCACATTCTTATTTGCCGTGATCCATCTTGAGGTGTCACGGTGGTGGAGCACCAAAATATACACAATGTCATGAAAAAGTACAAGTATCATTGTGTGCAATGTATTGCAACAAAGGAAGTATGACATATCACAATCCTGTAAGATCTAACAAGATAAACCACGGCAAATCCATCGTGTTGGTGGAATCAGCCCTTAAACAAGAATCTCCAAATGGCCTATGAATGCATGGCTAACACGAGTAGAAGAAATAGCTATCTCTAGACCATTCAGACCAGACTAACAGATAAAAAGAATGTATAAGGGACCTATGAATGCATAGGTAAAAGACATATCAGAAAAATATATGGATAAGTAACAAATTTGGGTTGGTGTATCAGAAGAAAAGTTTAAAATTCAAATTATAAAAAAATGGCACTAGAGTTTCAATTATAATTTCATGGCCAGAATGTGTCTAAAAACTCTAAAAGTTCCATTGTACTTTTCATGGTGTTTCCGGAAAAGGAATTTTGTAAGAATTGTCATGTTTGTGATAGAAATTGTCACATCCATTATATTCAGTGCACTTTTTCATAGCTGTCAGAGCTTAGTTCTTAGTCCTAACCTCCTGTCATCTTACCTCTCACTCACAATGTAGTGAGTGTAATGTGTGAAATATGGGAACTATAAAGGCGGGATGATGGTGGATTGATATGGGAAGATTTATACCTAGTCTTCATGATACCCAGGCTATGGACAGAGACAGCGAAGTAAGTCAACAAGCACTGTTCCTAGATACTAGGAGCAGATAGGATGTACGTCATGGATGAATGAGCGTGCAATTATAAATGAATAAAAACTGAAAGGTTTGAGTTATATTCAGTCTATGGATAGTTTTCTGTAACCCACTTGCACTCAGTCAACTTGCCATTTCTGCAACTGCCTGAGTCTAGGATCAAAAGGCATCAAGTGCCATTGGGTCTTGAGGTATTTTGGTCTTGAGTGATTAGTCATGGTCAGCTGGGTACACCTCTAAGACCCTGAGACACTTGCTCCCTGCTCTGTTCTCACTATCACAGTGAGCAGCATGCAGATAGTAAAGGGATAGTTTTCTGGAAGCGCACTGAAAGTTCAGTGTGACCACTCTAACCTGTAGATGATGTATTTAGAGTGTGCAAGCACGCTCTAATAACACATAGAGGTGATACATGAATAGTTGTTAGAGTTGCTCACAGATGGCAGCAGCTTTCAGTGGGTGTGTCATATCAACAGTAAGGAGTTTATAGGGACTATTAAAGCATTAGAATAAGATGTAATACTATAGAAGAACACTACAGTAAACCCTATTAGCTTGTGAAAGTTCACTTGAAGTTAACTAAAGTCAGAAATTGAATTTCATAAAAAAAGAAAGATAAGGTATCGGGTTGGGCAGCAATTTCTTTTAAAGAAGGATAACTTGCACAGTGTCAATTTAGAGTTGCCTTTTGTCATAGAACACTTATCGTTTCAAGTGCATATGATAGAGTATTAACCCATAATGTTAGATAGAACCTGTTTGACCCACAAGAAGTATCTTAAATTGTACTATGTGTTTATTATTTTGTTGATATACAGGACATGATGCAGTTTTAGGAGCCTCCTCTTCCTGGGGCCACAAAAACTGACCCAATAGCTTGACAGAACCCTGTTGAACTGGTAATTACCAGAGTTATAACCTTGGTAATAAAAGATTTGAGGGAAATTGATGTTCTTAGGAGCCCAGGGCAGTTTGCCTACTGAGTGCCCTGGGATACAGGGACCTGTAACCTAGGACATGAAAATTCAATACCCTTGGTAAGTTATAATCGACTTCTTTTTAGAGCAAAATTTGCATTCTGTGTATTATAGACTTTGAGCAAGACTGTTGGCAAAAATGGTCTTATGTTCCTGATCAAAGTCTCACTTCCTGGCGTGCAAGGATGCCAAAGTCTGATTTCTTTGCATGTAAAAAATGCAAAGGGTTGACTTTCTAAGCATAGTATTGTGAGAATGCCAAAGTCTGACTTAAAGCATGTAACAATAACAAAGTCTTGAGTCTTCAGTGTTTAAGAATACCAATATATTTTTTAATGAATTGGACGGAATTGAACGATTAGAATTATCTAGAAAGAAAAGAAAAAAGTCAGCAATATTTTAGCCCCCCCCCCCCCTCAACTTCAAAATGTTCTGACGCCACTGCCGTTCCTATAGACGTAAGTGTATACATGTGAATTTATTCCCAATTCTCCAACTTCACTGAAAGTATGTTTATTACAATAAGATGTTTCAATTCGATCTACAAATGTATATGGTATTGAAAGTATATTCCTCTGATTCTAATAATACCTAACAATGTGATGGTTAACTGAATCAAAATGTTAAGAAGACTACATTTAAAAGGGATGTACTGTATTTTGTTTATTTCGGAAATAAATGAGAAAAAAATGTCTTAGTGCGGTATGTACAGGTACAATGACCATGAAAACACTCCAACCGCCGTGTTGGGAACAACAGCACGACATCAACAGCTTGAGAAGTACCCTCATGCCTCCCTAATCCAACCACGGTGCACACATACTTGTTTTGAAAGCAAATCGGATTTGGCGCGCGCGAAAGCTGCTCCGTGTTAACGGGTGCGAGCCTCGTTGTAGCCGGACGCCATTTTTGGGAACAGGTTCCCCCGCCGTCTCGTTTTGAATTTTCATTGTGTTTTGTGAAAAGGATCGCGCGTCGTTCAAGGTTGACTGGCTTGGGCGATCTCCTCTGGACCTAGTTTATGTGGGTAAGTCAACTACGACACAGTTAACTTTGTAGACGAAAGTTTACCGCCTCCGAACCCCACGTTTATTGTCCAACAGCGGGAGGAAAACGGCGACCTCCGAGAGAGGGGACTGAGATTTTCAAGCTCCACATTATCGCTCACGACCAAATCGGGATGGGAACTTCGTCAAAACATGCCATTTTATCCACTATTCGCCACCCGGTTACGCAAAGTTGCATGTTAGTATTGTTTTGCAAGTGGTTCCCGAGAAAACTCACACCGGTTTTCGCTGGACCATGGGAACTATTACAGCTTCTGGGAAGCGGGGTGTTGGAATTATAAAATCGTTGAAGCATGGCAAACTTAACAACTGCGGACGACGCTCCGATGTTAGTGTAAATGGCGTAACAGCGGCCTCTCCGTTACGCGTGAGTGGACTTGAGTACTGATAGGGTTATTGGACTTCAGGCGAACATAGTCTTGCCCACCAGTTGCTCTAAGCGACTTGCATATGATAAAGTCTAACATTTGAAAGGTATTCTAATAGCCGGAATATCAGTTTGGAGATGCCACTGTAAGAAAGAGACATACCTCATGGAGGAGGCAGAGGCCAGAGCACATGTGCATTTGACTTGTTGCAGCAATATCTGAAGGGGTACCATTCAATGACTTCCTTCCTCTTCCAACGTTCATATTAAACTTTAAAGCTCAACATTGGTCTAGAAAAACTTTGCGTTTATATGATTAATTATGATATTTGAAAGTTTTATTGTAATGTCCAGAATTATTTTGACAGGACGAATGCAGTAATGACGACATAATGCGCTGGGTGAGGATGGATTGTATTGATTGCAGTGATACATTATTTACACTCCTTACGGCATCAGTCCATTGATTACTGGATATTAAATTGTTGTTTCTCGTGCTGACTTGGGGTAATGGAGAAACACGCACGCGACACTAACTGCCGTAGTTAACTGGGTCACGATTAATCATATAACCATTTGTCTTGTTTCAGTCTTCAGAATCTTCAGAAAGTTTTTTTCTTTTTGCTTTGTTTATCGAATATGTCACTTTATGTGTATTTTCATGTGTATAGTGTTAAAAATACCTAAGTTTCCAGAGGATTATGGACCCCTAGTTGCAGACCCAATATAGTTCCATCGTCAGGTCTTTATTGTGATTGGATGGTGAGGCAGTTTATAATTCATTGTGCGATATAGGCCAAACTTGCATGGCATTTAGTCTCAAACGTTATCAAGTACGTGATGCTGGTACATTGTTACACAAGGTAACAAAGTTCTCTGTATCTAAAGGTAAATTGTTTGGTGATCATGATGACGATGCTTGATGAAGTTTTTATCTGAGAACAGATATTTTTTTCAGTTGTATCGTGGCTCTGAAACAAACAGCCATTACAAACTGGATGTCTTTGCGTGTTATCCTGGAGTTATATGTTCATCGACTATATAATGAGTCATAAAATTTAGAAATGCATTTGATTGACACAGATATTGAGAGTATGACACATCACAAAACGTATGGAACATATGAAGAACATATACATACTGATATTTACGAAAACGTAGTTTCTGTCCCGGTGGAAATATAAATCCCAAAACCTTAGCGATACATGTATATCAATTTAGGAAGTTGATGTACATGACGCCCAAGCCTTAAATAATGATAAGTGACAGTTCTTGCAATGTTATTGAATAGAAGAAAGGCGAATCCTGAACTTGCACGTTCCTACTTTTGACAGTTAGAAGGTGGTAATACAACGATGAGCACTCGCAATTACCTATGATGGGAGAACATTGCAGGAACTTAAGAGAATGCCCCTCATAATATCCTATAAAGAAATACGAAAGGGATGCGTGGTTTACATTGCTACATGTTGGGTGACATGTATACCAGGCCAATATCTTAATTGGAAGTAGCAGTATTTCTGTACGTCAATACTTACGGCATTGTTTGATGAATTGTTTGCTCTGCTATTTACTTGGTTTATCTATGCAGTAACATATGGTGACTCTTAAGAAAAGATGGTAAGTTATAGATATTGTAGTACTGATATACTTAATGAATCACATGGTGGTTATATTAGAGGATCATATGAAATATAGTATTTATTCAAGTTTTGCTTAAAGGCTTAACAACATGGCTACTCTTTGCCTGGAACCTGATGGACCGTATTGAAATAACATAGCTTTTTAGCGGAATACAAATCTTTGAATTCATTATTGGATAAGAATATTTTGTTCGGTACATTTCTGTTCTCACGATGATACAATTTAAAATTGGGTTTTAGTTGATATATACGGAAGGTAGATATGCGTTTTCAGCTTCAGCAACTACTGCTGCGTGACTAGATCTAATATTTAATTAAGTTTGAATAGGATCTACATTTAGATCTATTTTCGTTGTTTTCAGTTCCTCAATAAAGCTACGAGGCCATAATTGGCAGTATAGAAATCTGACTGTTTATTTTAAAAGATTAAAATTTCTAGATTTGAACTTTAAAACTATAAAAAAAATCTTTGTCTTCAGTTAATCAGAAAGTGAAAAATACTTTATAAAGCTAAAGGGGTTCAATGTAAGCTGTTTTAGAAGTCTGTGCATTTAGTGCTTCCTGTACAACATTGTAAGGCAGTGGGGAATATTACTATAATTATCTAAGATACATTCACTACCATCGCTTTCAAAGGTGAACCGGTTCATATCCTTCAACCTGTTCCGATCAACTGAGAGACTTTGAATGGAACTCTATTTTTAAGCACACATATTCTGAGAGTCC
This sequence comes from Alentia gelatinosa, assembly GCA_950022655.1. NCBI lineage: Eukaryota > Metazoa > Annelida > Polychaeta > Phyllodocida > Polynoidae > Alentia > Alentia gelatinosa. The sequence continues at coordinate 46,331,115 of OX465584.1, forward strand.
AGATTTTCAGGTTCCAAAGCTAATTTGTTTTAGATCATGACTTTGATAGACTTTTGATTTGGTGACGAGGCGAGAACATTGGGCTATCTTAGCGATGACTTTCTAACTGTAATGAATGACTTTTTTCAATAGACGCGAATTTGGTCCAGACTGTATCCGTTATCGGCATAATGCACAATATCTCTCTCGTTGGATAGAGATCGGGGGGGGGGGGGGGGGGGCAGTGTGTATCATGTTTCCCTATGGCTAATTATTATCAGTAATTAGTTTTCTCCAAAAGAGCAATCTGCGTAGACTAAATGAAACACGATGTTGCAACTAAAACCATTTATTACTGAGGCGAACGGCATGTGAACTATTCAAAAGAACAGAAACATGTAAAATGTATGTAAAACAGATATCCAGGGATATAGGCTCTAAGCATAATAGGTCACGCATCGTACATAAAATTCATAGTTTTAAATGTCTGCGTTAGCCAGAAAGGAATAATTCATAAACTAGATAGGTCATGTCGCCCAAACGTGTGTCGCTTTCAAAGAGGGAGTCACCATGTTATTACTGTCTCGCTTAGATCTAGGCCACTGATTGTCCATGCACACAGCAGTATTGATTGGACGGCGGAGAATTTAAAAATAAAAGACCGATGGCATTTGAATCGGATGGCGACGTGTCCCTATTTAACACACTTCACAGGGTCTGCCTCTATCCATTCTCCACTTTTGTCTTAAACCCAGACACTCAGGATTGGCGTCGCTGTTTTTGTTGTGTGTGGCGTGGTGGTACATGCGGAGCGGGACTGGGGCGGTGAGGGTCAAATGCGTGTTAGTGTGGGGGTTGGGTGTTGGGGGGTATCTGCTCGACCATCCGTCACAAATGAGACGCTGTAGCGGACAGCCCGGACAGTGCCGATGTTCATTGAGGCAGAACGGTGGGTTCAAGGCGTGACTAAAGGATCCAGTCGGGCGGTGATGCTCACTGATTGCGTTGGGCCCGTCAGTCTGCAGATAGGGACTTACTGAAGACGGAGCAGGAATGCTGAAACAGATGTAGATAAGTGGGTATTATCATATCTCCAAGCTTTATCTCTATTGACGTAGATTTGATGGGCTGGAAGATTTACGCTTTCATTTGATCTTAGTGATCTGAGTACACTAGAGCGATACCTTCTGTACTTGTTTGCATGAACGAGAACTTCAAGCACGCTTTCTTTATTTCAAAACAATACAATGTTTCCTTTTGTTGGTTATCCAGGGTAGGTTAAGAGAAATTTTTTGAATATGATACATGTATAATCACTATATGGTGTGGAATTAGCTTAACTACCAAATAGGTCTTAATTTGTTGATGGGTTTGTTACAGAATCGATATTCCGTCTATTAAATGGACTGTATTGATATGTTAGGATTGGGGAAATTATGACATATTTTGTGGTAGTAAGACGGTTGTTTCCGAGATTTGTAGGTCATTCGAGTGGTAGTAGTATAGAAAAGGGGGGTCAGCTAAGGTGCCGGTCGCGACCCAGGTTATATCCTTCTAAACGCTCATGCTAAATGCAGGGAAATACCAGTATCTGAGAGTGAGAGTTGAAATAATTTCAGCTGTCAGTGTGAAAAATTTATCTATAAAATACGTTTTTTGTTTGTGATATTGCCAGATATTTTGGTTCTATCAATATGAACCGACCCGCAACCTACTCAAGTGTCCTCTATTTTGTTGTTTCCTGGAACATGACGATAACTTAAAATTACACTTGAAATAACCCACTCCCTAGGTTGTTGATTATTTTATGTAGGATTATATTTCTTTTAGAACATCGAGATGAAAGTAGGTTTATATAGTCCGTTGCTACTTCTGTATTGTATATTTCTGGAGAAATATTTTCATTTAGTTGGAAATACAGATCTTGTATCCCGGGAGGTGAAATGAAGAGAAATACAGAAACCAAATAGTGCCAGTGGAAAGGCATCTACATGTGGTAGCTTGACATGTCTTTAGAACCACGAGAAGAAACTCAGAGGCGCTAGACAAAGAGTACCTTTCCACAAATATTAAGCACTGTGTCTGGCGGGACATGAAACCTTCAGTTGAATTCCCATACAATTCATATATAAACTTGACAAAGGCCTCACGTTTCAACAATATTTATTTCATAAGGTCTTAACATAGCGAATAGAACCTAATGTCACATATAGAACAAAAATTGCCTTCAACTGGGAACATTCAAATTTATTCCTTATTTATTTCGTGAGCAACTCTTCATTCACATACCAAGCATGGCTATTCTCTCTGTAATATTCAATATGGACATGTAATATTCAATATGGACAAGTCTGGTCATCGATGACGCTGAGTGTACCATGCATGCTTGCCCATGACGGCGAGTATGCCTTTTTTCCTTACTCATGATAAGTGCACCAGGCATGCTTGCCCATGACGCTGAGTATGCCATGTCCGCTGGTCCATAACGCTGAGTGTGCCATGTATTCTCATCCATGACGCTGAGTTTGCCATATCTGCTCACTCATGATGATAAGTGTACGATGTTTACTTAGGATTCAGTTATCTTCTAAGAGGAGGCAGTTGCTGCTCTCCTTGTATGCTCATCTGCAATGTTCAGCATTGAATATAACGCATAGGAATAAAGGAAAAGAGCACCGCCCCTTGAAAATCTCGACTAATCCCCACCTTTTTTAGAATCGTGTTTCCCTTTCGTTTTCTCGCCAATACTATAACATTCTGTAGCTCACTTTTGTTGACCCATATCGTGGCCACCGCTGGGATTATTGCTATTTGTATATATTGGACGTGTACACACCAGATTACTGCCTGTTATATCACATCTTGGTATTGTGCCACCCCCTCCCTACCTCAACCCATATTACTTGGTCCTGCTTTATTCTCTTATATAATCGACTTATACCCCCGGCACTATAACATACTTTCTATACAAGTATTTCTATGTTGACCCATCACCTGTGTTCTTTTCACTCACCTACCTGCCTTATCCAATACGTAATGACTCGATTTGTTTCATAAGAACAATATTCTACCGATAAAATCAGGAAACAATATTTCAGTAAAGATCAACGATATATGGGTACATTCATGCCACGTTTCCGGGAATGCCTTAGAGCGGTTGGCGTTGTTATCCTTTGTTCTCACAGTTGATATTACTTTTCATATTGGTAAAGTGTAGACTTGCGGTGAAGGCCAGGTCAAACGAATAGATCACCCTATTGGCATAGGTCATTGAGTTGTTTGCTCGTACCCGGTCTCGTTATAATGGGTACAGACGGTGGTGGTGGTCGAGGGAGGGTGGACGTGTAATATATATATATACGCACTCCTCCAGCGGAGATCTCGTATTGACTCTGACTCATGTCATATCACGTTCTGTACCGACTTGCTTTACCATTCGTGAATCACATATAATCAATGGGTTTAGGATATGAATGAGTGGTAGTCCCAATTGATTGATATATTGTGTTTGCATGTACATGTACGTGCATATTGAGTTAACCGTCTGTGTGCAACAGGTACATCCTCAATTGCTCTTGAGGCAGTCATATCAATAGTGAACAACCGTGTCTTCGGTTACAACTGAAATCATCTTTCCTGCGTCAAAATTCATATTATATATATATATATATATATATATATATATATGATATTGATAGCTATAGTTAGAACCGAGAGAATCCGAAGAAGAGAGTGGACATTAAGGTATAACTGACGCCACTGCTCAAGTAATTACCTACATGTGTCATTTGTATGCATGACTTTCGACAATAAGTATGCCATTGCATACCAGAATGTAATATCGGAGACAGGTGGGAGCCTAGGGGCGTTTAAAAGGCCAATATTCGAATTATTTATGGAGAGTTACGGAGAGAGAGTTATCTGACTCTTGGTATGACATAGATATCTGTAAATGATTAACGGATTTATTCTGACGTGTGTTTCTCCGTACATTTGGTATACAGTACTTGTATATTACATATGTTTAGGAGATTTAAATTAAGTAAACATTAGAATAGCGCGTCAGAACTACCTCAGGAAGTTGGAAGGAGCTCCTGATCTTCCTGCTTTTTTATCTTCCTTTCCATCATAGATGTTGATGCCATCTAGAGGGAAAGTCCCTTTATGTTGATGGGAATATGGCGATTGTAAAAGAAGCAAAGCGAATATAGGGTAGGATTAAAAATATTAACACTAACCACTGTTGATGACATCATTTACTGAGTGCGCTTCTTGTTAGGCCTTGTCAATAGGAAGGATGACTCCACTCCGATGAGGTTTATAACATGTGATTATAGCACTAGAAAAAGTGATCCCTGTTCTGTACACAGCATCACACTTTACCAACTATGCCAAGGAGGCCTTCCCATGACCCGCCAGTGCTGATTTTTTAGCGCTCACCTGGGTAAATAAGTAGGGGTGAGATTTCTACCTGAATTCATCACATAGGTTCGATCACCACCTTTGTGGTGTAAAAGCACTGAGAAAAGATGAAACTTTAGAAATTTGGGAGTGGGATCTGTAATGGTTAACTGGACGTTAAATCAAACAATCAAAAGGTGTGGCAGGAAAGAAAGGAAAGTGGCATGACCCCGTGTATCCAGCACCTTGCAATTCACAGACATTTGCACAAAATGGTGTCTGAAACGGACAACTTACAGGATAATCCGTCCGTTATTTCAACAGCAGTCACGTTAAATGCCAGAATAAAGTGGAACTCAAAAAATAGATAAAAAGTCTTTCACTCGATCTCACTTACATCAACATTTCTCTATCTTTTTGTATGGAAAATTACTGAAATGGAACGCAGTATTACTTCCTCAGGTAGCAGGTCGTTATAGAGGCCCCCGGTAATAACTATATAAACCGATTATTGAAAAATGATATTACCGCCGAATCAGATAAAATAATGCGTTTGATATCTCATTTTTTTCAACCACCGAACTCCACTTGACTAGCAGAACAACACGTTGTACCAATCTGAAATCTGAGATCTTGCCGAAGGAAAATTATCACGGTTGAGTTGGTCAGCCGTCTACAAATATCTAGTTCAGACTGAGTATCTGTTGCAGTTTGCTTTGTTCTGCTTGAGGTGCGCACTCACTCGGGTGTGTCGATGGTCCCGTAATAAATATATTGTGCTCCGAGTACGGGAGTCGGAGGGTTAAAACTAAGATAGATTTGCTCTGTGAGATACAATGTCGAGTTGGCACTCACACACATAGCGAACACCACCAAGTGGCTGTATCGATAACTAAAGTGGCTTGCTTCCCGACTATTTCCTCTCGGAGATGCGGGAGGAGCTATTTCCATTGATTTCTGACACTGACTGTTTGGCGCGAAACTAGGCTAGCTAACTTGCTGATACCCGTAATTGAAGCTATAGAGGAAGGGAAAATGTCGAGTAAAAGAAATGGAAACTGGGGTGAGTGTACTCCACTGGCATATGTCTCATCCTTAAAAAAGAGAGCCCAATCAGTGTGTATTTGGGTGTGTCGGGGGAGTGCGGACCAGGCTGGGCGAACATGGGCGGGGAAGGCCAGACGACGGGCTGCGGGACAGGGCAGGTAGGGCGAGCTGACGTGTGTGTGTGGGGGGGGGGGGGGGGGGGGGGGGGCACGGCAGATGGGGGCCATCCATAAAGAATACTGGAGAACTCGACCCATAACAAACTTGACCCGTGAAAAACTCGACTCGTTAAAAACTCGTTCAGAACTTGACCAGTAACGAACTCGACCCGTTTTAAATCTTCTCAACTCAAGTCTCAAGTGTCTCAACTGTGGATAAATACTATACTGAGTAATAAGTATATCATCTAGGCTTCAAATCTGGCCTTCTTTGGGGAATAAAACAAACATGTTCCATGTTCCGCTGGTTTCGGGAATGAGTTCCATAGGTTCAGCTTGAAGTTGAAGAAAAAATAAATCTTTGGAAGACGTGTTAGAATTAAATGCCGCCTTGTCCGGTGTTTTACCAAGCTCGCCTTGTACGCCCCCGACTGTAAGAGGGCAGAGTAACGTGATTACCGTTGATGGACCATTCGGTTTGTACAACTTGAAAAGATAATCCTGCGATCAATCATCTGAGTAAAACACGCCTGGGCAGTCCCTTAAACTCAGCTATTCCTAGAAATAGACAAAACAGACAACTGATGAACATGCTACTGCTTACGAAGGCATTGTAACCGTCGGCTAGTAAAACTACAGTTTGATTTCGTCTTTACTGATGATGAGTCATTGGATAGCAGTCGTGTCAGGATTTTCAGGTATCGTTCTCGGATATTTAGAGGAAATGTAAACATGCAAGGTAAACAAAAGAGAAGACTGATCATTAGGGAATAAGTCGATGAGGATGTATTCTGGTGCAGTTTACAGGCATAGCTTCGATGATGGGGCATCATAGGGGTTGTTCTGTAGCACTCTCACTAACCCCGTTCATGCTGACTCATTACACTATGAACTAACAACGCCCATCTTTATTTAAAACAGTCAAAAAGAAACAAACCCAGGTAGTATTACACACATTATTAATTTACAAGTAAACTAGGCCATCCTCTAATTTGTACTCGCCCGCTGACATTTACAAACGCGCAACGTTGCTGTTTGAGGTGTTTTTTTAATAAGAGTACACAATGTGCATAAATATTTAGGTCAAGATAACCACCGTTTGTGGGTATCATTGATTCCCTACAATAACAAAAATCCCAGATCATTGGCTTTCCCCCTTTACCCTTCCACTTTCATTGGAAAATGGTAGATGAAAAAAAAAGCTGAAAGAAGTGAACGTGGAATGTGATATTGACGAGTGTGACTGGGAGGAGATGTTGCGGGAAGTGCGCGTAAATCTTGTCTACTTATCGAGTGTGATGACCTCAGGTGTGAAGATTGTGAGGTAAATCAACCAGCCAACGGGTTAACCCACTCAGCGCCGCCAAGTAGACGCTCAAGTGTTGATCTGATTGCTGGTACCCCGCTGCCCGCCCGAACAAGTCCCGCTCACCAAACACCAGCGACCCAGGGTCAGGCCTATAATGCGCCTAAAGCTTAGGCTACACAAAAGCCCCCTCGATCGAGGATACCATTTAAATGGTTTGTGTGACAAGGGCCAAGCTGACAATACATGTCGATGTCAACATAGATTACTGCGCCCGCGTGAAGGTGGGGAGGTATTAATTAAGTGTCACTGTCAACTACGAGACTTTTGAATGTTAAATGGAGGCATGTTGTCTTTCCCATTAATTGTGTTATATTTTAAGGAGAGCTAAAGTGAAAGAGATTGCATCCACGCCACTGGTCTTTGTGGGTTATGTATATTTTATAGAGGAAATAATTTGGTGCAAAATTACCTTTACAAAATATATGATTTTGGTTGATTGTTAGTAACTATTTTATCCCTAACTTAGTCTCACCCTTGCGTCATCGCCGAAATACTCATGTGAGTAGAACCACAGGCACAGCGAAGACGGAAATCCGCTAAATTGACAACAGGTGTATACCAGAATATACGGAAAATGTGCTATAAAAAGAAGACGAAGACGATAAGATACCACACGAACATCACGGAGAAAACTGTGGGGCCTGGTAAACTGAAACCCCTTCTAGTAGAAGCGAGGGATCCTGAGTGTAGAGGTGTGCTGGCGCGCCAGGCTCCTTCTTGTTTGGTGACAGAATGCTGCACATTTCCCACACATTACAGGGTACATTTCTCATCGGCTGGGATGGAGGAGGGGAAGAGGTAGATAGGGAAGGGCACAGCGGATAGGGAAGGGAGGACAGAAGTAAGGGTGCTATTTTGGATTGCAGAGCGTCAGAAGAGGCAGGGGGAGCGTCAGTTTTTTCAATTATTATTTTTAAAATCTATTTTATTACCGTTCTCCTACATGAAATTCTTCCGGGCAACTGAGTCGAGTCCATATCAAATCCTGCGACAAAAAGAATAATGTTAATAGTAGTGTTGATGGATGGGGTATAGGGATTGGGAGCGTGGAAGAAAGGCAGCAGAGGAAGGATAAAAGAATTCGAGATGGAAGCAAGAAAGGAATGAAGGATATAAGGCTAATATAGCTTAACCTGCTTGGCTTAAATCTCTCTTTCCTTATATTAGATATAAGTGCACATGGATAGGGATGGCTTTAAGGAAACAGGTTTGTAATATTCAAAACAGTCCTGCAGTCCGGTTTTAGTTAATGTACATGCATGGGGAAATCGAACTTGAATAGGAGCTTTTACAGTGGCATCATTTGTGCCCTGGATATTAACTGTCAACGAGTTCATAGACACGGAACTATCTTCATAACTCTGCCCTATCTATTCATCTGTTTTATCTAAAAACTGTTCTGGGATACACATTGGGAATATAATGCCCTGTTACGGTGAACAAAGCGAACAATTAATTTTTTTTTTTTCATTGTGCTTAATCACCCATTTGGAATAAAAAGATATGCACTTATCGCAGAGGCAGGCTTCTGTGACGTTAATCCAGGTCACTTCTCACACTACTCCCATGTTTAGAGTACTGCTGACAGATACACTATTCCCATAACGTATAGCACTCCCATATTACATGTACTGCTGACATATACTCACACTACTCCCATAATGTATAGTACTCCCATATTACATGTACTGCTGACATATACTCACACTACTCCCATAACGTATAACACTCCCATATTACATGTACTACTGACAGATACTCACACTACTCCCATAATGTATAGTACTCCCATATTACATGTACTGCTGACATATACTCACACTACTCCCATAACGTATAGCACTCCCATATTACATGTACTACTGACAGATACTCACACTACTCCCATAATGTATAGTACTCCCATATTACATGTACTGCTGACATATACTCACACTACTCCCATAATATAAAGCACTCCCATATTACATGTACTGCTGACAGATACTCGTGGTACTACCATCTTACGTGTACCACTGACAGATTCTGACAATGCTCCCATATTACATGTAATACTGAAAGATCCTACATGTAATATTGATATATCCTCACGGCCCTTCCATATCACATGTATTACTGACAGATTCTTACAGGACTCCCATATTACTTATATTACTATATACCCATGCCGTATATACTGTAAATACGCACCGTTTCGGCAGATGACGTAAAAATACTGTACGGACCGCCGGTACTGTACGGAACTCGGCATAAATGCCTCGGTCCGTACAAACTGTAAATTATCATCTCGTTCTGTGAATTGTACAGCATGGTCAGGACGTTCTATATAACTACTGACAGGTCCTCACGGCAGTCACAAAGTATATATACTACTGACATTTCTCTCCTGTATAGCTTTTCTGCTGTTTTTATTGGAAATGTAGCTTGCAAACGTTGGCAATTTTAAGAGGTGGTGATTTACTGTTGAATGCCTGTGTTTGAAGTGCATCCAGAAAGCACAAAAAGCTGGCACTGTATATTTGAACAATTGCCCTGTTTAGTAGCATCACATGCACATGAGCCAACACAAGACTCCCTGCAGTAATGTCTGCGCCGTAATTACCAACGAAAGAGATTTTTGTTTTACTCTAGAAGTAACCGGAGCTAGTGTCAATTTGACCCTCGTCATAGATTAATACAAGTCGGGTTCAGTATTCCTGGAGGCAGAATATTTTAGAAAAGAAGGGAAAAGAGATTCTAGGTTTCAGAGCTGAGGTTTCATTATCTATTGTATTTTCCCTTTTTGAGCGTGCCTTTATTCAGGTATACTGTCGGTCTTGCGCAAATTCAGTCTCTGATATCAAATCTATGATCATGGGGTGATGGTCATTATTTAGATAGTTATTGAACTCGTTTTTTTGTGGTTGTGTTCAGATGTAAGCCGTTTTCGAGGCTACGTCCTTATAAAATCATACATCTTGCAGATAATCACCGTAATTGATGCTACGTCTCTTTGTTGTTCTCCGCGAAAAGTCGTCTGCTTTCAGCTTGCTCTTCTTCCCGGCGTACTGTAAGTTGTAATGTATCTGTACCCGGCGGTAACCCTATCGCAGTGCATCAATCTTTTAGTGCGTAATGTAAATAATCACTCAGCTCTGTGCCAGGGTGGGAAAAAAGACAAAAAATGAGGGGAGATCTATGCGAGCTGTATTCGTCTTGAAGGGAATCCATATACTATGAATATTGAAAGAGGAAGTTTGTAAGTGATTACATGAATCGCCATACAGATCTAAGATTAAAAGGCTTCCTTTTAAAGCAACATAAATTGTTGTGCTCGGTAATTCTTGTTTTACTCATGTTGCTTTGTTTTACGTATATGCACGGTTTCTTTTAATATTAGATAAATTTTTATTTTTACAAAACCCACAGCCATCAGATAAACATACATCTGGCATCCTACTGAAGGACGTTTTTACTTATTTTTGACTATCAAAACACCAGTCATTTCTCCCTGATCTCACTCCATCCATCATGCTTCCCTGTTTGTATGCTTACTTCACTGCATACCTGCTTCGTTGACTATCCCCCACCCTTCCTCCCTTCGTCCCTTCCTTCCTCTGTCTATCCCTCCATGCCTCTCTGCCTCCGTGCGAATAGGGGATAGTGAATGATGTAGACAGGGAGAGACAACGCGAGGTAGAGCTGTATAATCTTTTATCATCCCCACGTCATATACAAAGACCCCATTGAAAAGGTAAAGGGACTGATTAAACCACAACCTATTATGTAAAACCTGTCAGATGTCATAATAACTGTAGTATACATATTCTTGTCTGTGGTATACGGTCTCAAATACATGGTATACGGGAGAATAGTCCCTTTGTTTCATAGCTCAAAGAAATAGTCCCTATTGTTATACCCTTTGATATGGCAATTACTGGGTTTAATTTATTCGAAAAGATGGATAATAGATACGACAAACGATAGTTATATGAGCAGGCGGCTCTGTGAATCACTCCAGGTCGACATCGTGATTACTATGGGTTCACCGTATTACTATGGGTTCATCCACTCATGGTTTACGGCCTCCTGTCCACAAAACCATCGTTCATTGTCTATTCATTATGGCCGAACATACATGAACTACTACCAGATGCTAGGGATGCAGTATATGAATTATGTTCAGGCTCACTGAGACGTAGTGAATGTTCGGGCGCACTGTACCTTTAGTGTACTTTGTAAGTTCATACATTTTTGTCATGATATTTAGGTATATCTAATAAGAAAACGTAGTGACTCAGCCTGTAGGGATACCATTCTCGGCCTTTTGTCCCATAGACTACGTCCCTCCGCCTTCGACGTCTTGACCTATTTTATGGGACAGACTATCTCCAACAGCCATCCCTACGGGCTCAGTAACAGCGTTTCCTCTTAATCCCTCTCTCCCTTGTTTAAGGAAAATGCCAATTCTGTGCAGCGTAATAGGTCTAGTTCTAACCAGCCCGGTCTCACAGATTCCGCTGCTTTTCTCGCGGGAATTGAAATCAATAAAGGCCGTTGGCGTGGTGTGGTACTTTTACCCTGTGTGCGTGTGCATGTGCGTGTGTGCGTCGGAGGCCGCGTCTCCGATTAACGCCGGGCGCACCCGGATGTGACGTAGCTGTGAGAAACTCATGTGCTTTCTTAGTATTAGATGTTCGTCACGCCGACGACGGATTAATGATCGAAAATGGGAAAATTGTTCAAATCAAGGGTGGACACAGTTATGACGAGTCCAGAAAATAAGAGATGGGTAGGGTGTTAAGGTTTAGCTAATTACACGAATTTACATACCATAATGCTTTGTTTATAGGCACATACACCACTAATATCGCGGTGTAAAGATGGAGTTGAGACAGATAGTTGACAGGACAGAGGGTAGACCAATATGAGTTGTGGGAGGATTTCTCTGGAGTGATGGAGAAATTAGGCGTACTGGATGGAGTCTATAAGAGTAATATATGGGGAGGCTGTTTGGGAGTGTTGTGCAGGATGGTAGGGTATTCATTAATGTAGTAATTTAAAGTAATGTGAACCTTGCTTATATTGAGGCCTGGAATTGGCAATGGGGACCAGTACACTCTTGAGTGTGTGCGTAGGGGGTGAATTCGATGGGGTGTGTGGGGTGTATAAGGAGTAGAGAGGTAAGAGGGAATGAGGAGGAGGTCGACTTGGTCATGGCCTGGGATAGAGGGACAGGGTGAAGGTGGAGTAGGACGGAGAGAAGAGTACGGGGTGGTGTGGGATGGGGTGAGGGAGTCTCCGGAGGAGTAGGGTGTTTCGGGGAGCTGGGGAAGGAGGGGTAGGGCAGGTAGAGCGCATGGACTAGAAGAGGGTGGTGAGAGGGTGGAGTGGAGCTCCTGACCGGCCAGATGGATGGGAGTCCGTGCGAGTGTGGCTGTGCGGTGCGGTGTAGGCAAGCGGGGAGACATAAAGGTCAAATCTGTGAAACAGACAGATCGGCGGCCGGAGAATTATCGTCGTCGATTTACGTGCTCTATCCCGGCAGAGTTGGCACGGGGCCAAGTAGGGCTCTCCACTCATTCAGTACTCACACCACAACGCACACAAACCTCACATGTTGGCCTGCACAGACACACACTGCCTGCCTGCCCCGCTGCTCGCTGTGCTGCTGCTGGTTGGGGTGGTGGTAGTGATGATGGTAGTAGTAGTAATAGTGCACGGGTTGAAGACAATCGTCTTTAGGAGTAAGCAGCTTCCGATGTCACGCAGAGCCCGGTTTTGTTAAGACTCGTTACTGCCAATTCCCTCACCACGCTCGTGCTTCTGTATCTTCTCTTCTAGGCTGCTTTTGGTTCTATTGACTCTTTTTTTGATATCTCGCTTTATAACCCTCTCCGGATATCCTAACTTTCTCCTCTCCTGCCTGCCCTCGTTATTTGGTCACATCACTCTTGACACTCTTTGTCCTCATTTTCGTGCAGTCAGTAGCGCTGGCCTCTGGGTCTTGGGGGTCTAGGGTTCGAGGCTCAGCCGTGCCGCTGTGTTACATGCTTGTCTGTCATCATTATCTCATTGATTCTATCTTGACGTGATACGACCCATGGTTGTTGCTGTGGCAACCAACCTCTCCTATTACTCCCCTTCCTCCTTGCCCCTTCTCTCTCCCTTTTCCTGTCACGTACTTGCTCTATTTATAATCACTTCCCTCTCTTCTTTCCTCTAGTATTCCCCTTTTCCTTCATGTTTCTTCCCGCCTGCCCTCCCCTGCTCCCTACTTCCCTTTATTTTACCGACACAATTTCCTGTCCCTTCCCTTCCACTCCCCTCTCCTTCACCTTGCTACATCTCCGTCCTTTTCCCTATAACCACCTCTCTTCCCTCCAGTCATTCACCTGTCCTATCCATTACATTTTCTCCCTCCCTTTCCATATACCTAATCCCCTTCCTTCCTCCTGCCCCTTCGGCCGTCCCTTCCCTTCGCCGCCTACGCTTTCGGCTTTCCATCCCTTTCTTATCATTCTCTACATTTGACTGGTCTCCTCTAGCTTCACTCCCCTGACATTTCTTTTAGGACAGCATTGAGACCACATTGAGACGAGACAGTTTCTTATAATACGTCTGAAAACACAAGACTAGATTGACGTTGGCAGTCACAAGACTTGTAGAGTTCATGCTTGGTTTGTGCATGCGATATACATGTACTGCTCAGTTTGGCCTCGTACATAGATACACATATACTGCCCAGTATTGACTCTATATACATGTCCTGGTCAGTATGGATACGTACATAAACATGTACTGCCCAGTGTCGACTCTATATCCATGTACTGCCCAGCGTGGACTCGTACATAAATAAGTACTGCCCAGTATAGAATGTAGACATGTTTTTTCTTTCATTTTCTTCTTGTCGTATTAAGCTTGCATCGTTTATTGTAAGGAGCCTTGGGCTTCACTGGTTGATGAAACAGAGCGGAGACAGGGATTGGCGTGTCAAGATAACCGCCGGCCCCTTCTCATCCATCATTGATACAGTCACATTGATATGCCCCGCGAGATGAACTTGACCCCGACCCAAGCCAACGTTTTCCTCATATGCTTACTCCAGGGCCTCTATCCACATCAGCCGCGAACTCGTGCATTACTGCGAACATGTATTATGAAGCAGTGGCGTTGACTCTATCCGACCCCTTCCTGTGAACGCCAACATGGCGCCGTTTCATCTAGTTCGTTTATTAATTAAGTAGGGGCGGTGTGGTCGACTCATGTCAGGCGATATAAGAAATTCCAATATAGGGTGCCGGCCTCTGTTTTATGCTGATCGATTTCCCATGTACTCTTTGTCTGGTGCTATGTTTGGCTTGTAATTATTGAGCCATTGCCTTATTGCTTTCACTTTTGTCAACACGTTATACTGTTTGAGTCACCGTTTTCCGAATGCATGCGTCAGTTATAAACCTCGGTTATATTTTGATATAGACTTACATATAAGTATACATATACACAATCACTCAGTGGAAAGCATGCTGTCACAGGGAGATGGAGAATAGAGGTGTACATCGTCAAACACATTACTGGACACATGACCTCACGTAGCCTCATACATGTAACAAGATATGTCCGCAATATGCCTACAGTTACTCCTACTGATCTTACTGCAGACAGATGAACCTGTGCTGCAAGTGGATTGTGAATGGCCGGTCTCACAGTAAAGGGATAGCAAGCAGACAGGTGTGTGGCTAGTTTAAAGGGACAGAAAGCAGGCAGGTGTGTGGCTAGTTTAAAGGGACAGCAAGCAGACAGGTGTGCAGCTAGTTTAAAGGGGCATCAAGCAGACAGGTGTGTAGCTAGTTTCAAAGGGCAATAGGCACACAGGTATGTGGCTAGTGTCAAAGGATAGCAGGCAGATCAGCGGTGGCCAGTATAAAGGGTAGCAGTTAGATAGAAGGATAGCTATTGTATTACCGTTCAACCAAGTCCAGTAGAACCCTTCTAAATGGTCCACCATTTGTCCGCACCAAATTGATATGGTTTGGACAGTGGTCCACTTTACAGGGTAAAATACGCATCGAAAACTAATCTGTCCCTGGGAACGTGGTCCGAGTTGAGAATGGTTCGTTGCTGTTTCCGCAGTATATATAGGCAACTATCTATCAGTCGACTAATTAGCAATCTCGTAATATCTTTTCGGCACTCTTGAGCAAATCATGAAAACGTCCCATAATGTGCGTTGCGTTGTTCGGTTCCTCACATCTATTTCTTATTCAAATGTCTCATTTCATCCTGAGCCTATCCCAACCCTAGCTTTACCCATACCCTCTTACTCCACCCCTTATCCCCTACCAGTACCCCACCTTATATCGACCCTTACCCTACGTTAAAACTACAATTACCATACCCTAACCCGGGTCTTGACCCTTATCACACGGTATTTCTACCATTACCGCTACCTCAACTTACCTTCAGTGCATCCTCCCTCCATCCTCCCTCCACTCTTACCGCATCCTTTAAGTATGCTACCACTAATTACGCGAGTCTTGTTCACACTCAAGTCCTATCCACAGCACTTAGCTTCAATTACAACCAAGCAGGTCGGCGGATTGAATCGATATGTAGTCGAGCATAATTGATTAAGAAGTATATATATAGACCAGAGAAATGATTAGCCGATGTGTTTACAATAAATATGTTGGGGAAACCGATACATGTGTGCCCACGTGACCTAATCATGTATGGAATAAGTCTTCTTCTCTTTCTCAGAGGCAGGTGTAAGTCATATCTACCAGACCTCGTTTTCCTTGTTATCACTGATGAATGTTTGTGTAGGTTCAACGCAACATGCAATGTAATAAGTGTAAATGGTCCTATATTGTTGCACCGACCTCGGAGTTTTTCCCGCACGAGAACGTTCGTATAACGTATTGATGTCTATGCCTGGGAACGTTCATATACCGCCTTTATGGCTGTACCTGAGGACGTTCGTATCACGTCTTAATGGCTGTGTCTGGGGACGTTCGTATAACGTATCAATGTCTGTGCCTGAGGAATTTCGGTTGAGGTAAATCTTTGGTCTTACTTCTGATTAAGACATGGCGGCACCCACTTGCTACGACGCGCGCCAACGCGCTACGATAGACCTCCCGACGAGCGCCGATCACGACACACGTCGCCATCACCGGGTGGTATCAGGAGGTCCCAATCGTAGAGCGTCGGCGTGCATTGTATCATATTAGCTGACAAAAAAGGTGATCATAGTCCCGAGGTAGCATATATAATATCAGTTATAATTCTAGAAATAATGCATTGTCACAACATATTTTTGATAGTATATACAAAACAATACCATATTGTTTTTAGGACGATAAAAACTCAGTTCCTTGCTAAACTACGAAATGATTGATTTGAGGCTCTCAGCTTTAATCAAATGACACTAAATTTGCAGTGCAGTATCATTGTATTGCCCACTATGTCTGTAAATTTAATTATTTTCGGTCAAGCTCGCAGATGAGTCAATCGTAGCGCATCGGGAGCAAAATCGTAGTAGATAAACACCCCCTTTATCGGGAATGGGGAGGGACCCTCAAAATATGACCTAAAAGATGTGTGAGTATATTAGGCAGTGATCCACCCAATAAGACAGGACTAGTGAGAATTCAAAGATGTATATTAAGTCACCAACGAATCAGACAAGGAATGTAAATTTCAGAGATTAATTGAACCTTCCATCACAATTTGGTAGTTGATATAATTTCTGTTAACACTACAAAGATTCTGTGCTACAATTCAGAGCCCAGCAGCCTGTCTGTTGCAAAATTACAGGACCCCCCCCCCCCACCCCCCAGGTTGTACAACTTATCAATGGGAAAGGAAGTTGCTAAGGAACACTTATTATAGGTTGGTAGTTTGCAGATTGAATGTTGCATCTTAGAACCATTATCTAAGGTAATCAAAATTCGGCAATATCTATAAGTGTACCTCAACTGACAAACTCACGACCGGTCCCAGATGGCACAAGGTGCTGTCTGCGCTGACATAGACCGAAGTTGGTATTTATGGAGCGCTAGTGAATCTCCTTAGATGATCTTTATACACATCCTACCGCATTAGACGTATTTTACTACCAATTCCGATATAAGGCAAGCGTTATATCCGTTTTTTCTTTAACCATGGCATGCATTTCAAGACTTTTTATGATAGTGCACAACCTTTCCCTTTTCTAAAATGATGGGGTTCACATTTTTGTTGTTTTTCTAATGGGGTTTGTGTGTTATTTTATACGGGGCCTATATGTTTGTGGGTTTGTACTAGGGTTTATATGTCCATTGTTTTGTACTGGCGTTTTCATCTGTGGTTTTATACTGCGGTGTACGTGGTCATTATTTTGTGTTTTTGTACAGGTATTTATAGGGTGGTGGCTTTATAAAGAATTGTTATAGGTTGTGATGATAATGTACTTGGCGGCAGTGTGTGTGTGTTGTAAAGGCAAACCCAGAGATCAAGCCAGGGCAGAGGCATCAACTATTGATCAGCCCGCTTAAAATGATCAATAGGCATGTAAGACAGACGCTCGTCTTTCTATCTGTCTGGCTGTCTGCCCAAATTCACCTCCAGTCATGAGGTGTGTCCAACCGTCAGTAAATGTACTACAGCCACCTTTAAAACAGATATATCTACCGCTTTATCCTGAAGTAAACGGTTGCGGTAATGGACATGGGGCGTGATTGAGGGTCCAGGACTCTTCATTCTAAACCCCAGCAGTTTAAGTTTCAAGAAATGATATGGAAAAAAATCATCAGATATTTGAGAGAATGAGAAGTAGCTGTTGTCTTGGGATGTATACTTTGAGAGTTTTTTCAGTGGGGTGTGGGAGCTTTAGTTTAAGGCTCAGTATTGCCACTCTAAATCTCTCCCTGCATGCCATCATGGGTTGCATCTCTCAGTCGTATGATCTTGGTTGTTCTAATGACCCGAAATCTCAACCCCTCTTTTGGGTCACACTGTAGTTTCCTGAGCTCGTTCATCTCTCTACTGTTAAATGCAGTTACTTTTAACATTATCTACTTTGTGATATAATCCAGAGTGCATCTTATCGGCTTTGTTCCAAATAGGGCCTGTGATCCCCATGGCATACATTCGATTTTGCCATATTATGAACCTGGCTATTAATATATCTGTACACGTATGTCCCACACTTAAGCATCAGCTATACAGATTTCATTCGTGCACACTGTGCATAAATCAATAGTTTGTGGACTCACGTGACTTATCGTAAAATGACGATTTTGATTATTTCCAGGTATGTGGTAATAGTAACGAGAAATAGTGAATGTAACTGAATTACATCTGTTCAGCCACACTAACTATGTCTCCCTATATTACCAAGGCGTGTAATACTAAAATGTCCAGTTATAGTTCCTCTGAACTCGTAATATGCAATTCGGTTGCTGGTCAGAAGGTTCACCTATGTCCAAAAGACGCCGTCTTATGATACCTCTTATAGCTAATTTGAACTCTCTATTTGACAGGCTCTCCCTGATAAGGCCAGCCACAGTTGACTTTAGATCAGGGTACAGGGTAAATGCCAAGCTGCAGTTATACATCTATGACACATCTATGTTATTGTTGTAATAACCCCCTCGTTATACATAAAGACTTGTATCGGCAGTGTTACAAAAAACATCTGTTACAATTGTCTACTGTATCTGCACATCAGTGGACAGAATAAAATGTTGTGTATTTAGTATTCTCTGGGAAAACAGCGAGTAATATGGGCAGTATGTCAGCAGAGTCGAAAATAGTGTAGATGATGTAATATTTAGATGCCGTTTGTATTATTGATAGCAAATAGGACGATTCACGTAGAGTTGTATAAATTTTAGATACTGTTCACAATACGCACACGCCAATCTTTGCGAGAGATAAATGTTCATGTACTAAAGTATGCATTATGCCGCATTGGCGTGCGTACAGCCATTTAAACTGGGTCCTGTCCTGCCCACGTTTTATCTTGTAACAAAGAAAATAAGAAAGAGCAAATATAAAATATACAGACTTAGACAAAACATGATGATGTAATTTTTGTAGAAACATAAACATACTTGAATTATGCTTTCCAGTTGATTCTTCTTAAGACAATACTATTTTGGTATCATCAGTATCACAGAATAGAGCTGGCTGCATCCTGTGATATTAATGTATTACTATAGGGACATATTATAACTTGGTATCAAATGATAATCCCCATATATTATTGTTTTACTAAATTTCATCAAATTTAATCAATCCTCTATTTAGCCTTTTATCGCAATTACACCAATGATGCATGGTAAGTTTTTCGACCAGAATACGATCCTCGGAATAGTAAGGGTTAACCATTGATTTCAACAGGAAATGCGAAGAAATAATCATAAATCCAGATCGATCTCTCCCCCCGACCCACCTCCTTTTCTTCTCAGAGCGGTAGCTGTCACCAAAGAAACACCTAGCCTCGTTTTAATCTTAAATCTCTCTCTTTTTTCCGTTACAGCGAGTTCAAGAATTACGATTGCGGTATGGATGGGCAAACGCCGAAACCGCCCAGACGGCCTCTCACTCCCTACATGCGGTATAGTAAATCGGTGAGTGGACTTTTATTTTTATTATGGTGAAGGTGTATGTAGTTCAACGTGTATCATTCATATGTAACATGTGAGATTTGTTGTCATTTGTTAAGAATGTGGTCATTGACTATGCATTCTCTAAGAGGAAACACACGTTGAAATACTATATTGAGAGGATTGAGAAATTTGATTTCACCGGTAGGGAATTTTTAGGGCGCCTTGAATTCAATAAAATAAGGAAACATCGCTTCTCCTCAATTAACAAATGGGAAAACTGGAGAAGTCGGTTGGAGATTTACTCTGTTAAGCCACCACTTGGAATATGAAGCTTTTAAAAGTAGTATTATCCAACATCAGTAGCATTTGGAAATACACTAAGATAAGATAACGTCCTCCACTCGAGCACTCGATATGACAGGCAACGAAAATAGACTCGCTTAGTCGTGCATGACAAAGTGTGAAAACGAGATGAATGAATATTCAACGCTACATAGCGCCTGATCTGATTCTGCGGACGAAAAGGATTATTGATTTTTTTAGGCTATAAACTTTCATGTTCCTTGAATTCTAATGTTTAAAAGTTTTCAGATAATGCTATGTCACTAGTTAGCGATAAATCTCCTATTATATGGTACATTATACATTGAGCTTTTAAGTCTCTTGACCATAAGACATACAAGATGTTTAAAGTTATGTTAAGTGGGCCGTACTATCTATGGATTAACATCTAAGGATAATGTGTTGTAGGGTCATAGTTCTAAATTCTATTGCTTGAAGATATTATTCCAGGTTAAGGACGGACTGCTTCAAGAATAATCGTATCCTGATTTTCATATATGGATATGGAATATTTATCACCCTTCTTTGTTCCATAAATCGTACATTTCTAATTGGGTATGGTGCTTGTTAGATTACCATTTTTTATATAAATACAACATGAAGGATCCTAAAAAGTAGAACTGTAAATTACCATTCTGGAACCTAAAAAGTGTGCGGAGTATATACTCGTTAATTTCCGGTGCAAACTATTATAAAAGTTCATTTTATTAACACTTTAACTTCTACTTTTTAGAAATAACAATATATGCTTGTTCTTGTATCAAAACTCACTTCCATAAACTAATGGGGAGAAGAACCGATTTTCCTGAAGCTACCGTCACCTGCAAATGAAAAATGCATGTTTTTCATTCAAAAATAGTTGTGAAAAGTGGGGTAAAAAATGTGGACGCAACTAACTGGAATAATGATCGAATACCCGTAAACTCTTGTATCCTGTACAGTTGTAGTCTTATCGATATCTGCATGGTGAAAAGTATCCAACTATGGGTTGAATGTCAGTGAATGGTAATGTTACTTGTTGTCTCCTCATTTCACCGTTAACCTGGGTGGCCGGTGCTTCGTGGTCGAAGGCTTACCGTGGTTACGGGGGGTGACAACTACACCCTGTTTTAACTGGTGACGAGCCCGTTTACAAGACTTACCGCATAAATTCCCGTGTTGTATACATGTAATAATTTTGTAAGAGACCAGTTTTGATAATGATAGGCTGATTACGATAACACTGAGACTGATTAGCACCCTGTTAGTAATTTTGGTGATGAAACAAGATAGTGTTGGTACCCTGTTCATGCCAGGGATTCAAGTATTCTGACAATTTACGGATGTCTGAATATTAATATTTCCATTTATGATTGTCAAAATTCTGCAATATCTGCAATCCGGCCACACCCCGACCCGACACTGGTTTATGTGCACACTTCTCAAAGTTCTGTGCATGTTTTTCTACCAGTCCCGGCACTTCCAGTCATGATTCCCTCTAGATTTCATTTCCTCTGTTCTTTTGTAACAAAGACTTGCATCTCCCTGAAGCCCACATCTAAACATTATCCCGGTTCAGACACCAAGTCTGTCGCACCTTAACATAGAAACACTTAAAACATACCCGATTTTGATCACTGATGCTGATCCTTAAGCTAATACAATGGCAGTATGGTTATCTTTAAAGTTTTGTATTTTTTTCTTGCGTGAAGCAAATATTCCACTGAATTAGAGTTACGCTGTAATAGTAGGGGCCATCGATAAAGTATGTACGCATAATTTCCGAAATTTTGGACCCCCTTTCCTCGATCTTTTATGCAATAGAATAAAGAGCATATGCAAATTTACTGAAATGGTTGACTCCATCCCCCTCAGTGCGTACCAACTCAATGGATGGCCCGTAGCGAGTAATATATCACAACGGGGACCATCATGATTGTCTTCAGTTACAAAGATTTGCCTCTTCATGCACTGAGATTTCTTATTCTCAGGATTCCGCGACATCAGAGACAATATGTCAATTTGGTGATCGACTGTAATTGCCGGCAGCACACCCATACCATGTGGGCTGAATAAACCCGTACCATTTGGCCTGAATGGCCTCATGCGTTGTGGCTGAAAGCCCCTGGTGCCGTGTGGCCTGACTGGTCCTACCATGTGGCCTGAAGAGGCGTGGGTTTTTTTTTCACCTCCGTTGACCTCTCATCATGTCTGACCTAGACGGGCATTTGCCATGTGGCCTGAATAGGCTCGTTCCATATAGCCTGAATGGATCCAAGTTATTTGGCCTCTGCATCTGTATCACCTGAATATTGTGGGATGTAATTTCCCAGTCTGAGGGAGCCTCAGCTCAGAGGCCAGGTAGATAGATATAAGTGTTTTCTGTCATAGTTCCATAGCCAGATCAGGTCCATCAGGTTATACTGTGGGGCCATCCATTAAGTACTTACACACTGAGGGGGGGGGGGGGGGGTAAAAATTTCGGAAATTTTGCGTATGCTCCCTCTTTGTTCTATTGCGTACAAAATCAGGAGGGGGGGGTTGGGGGACAAAAATTTCAGAAATTCTGCGTGCATACTTTATGGATGGCTCATGTGCGTGTCGTATTAATGTTTTAAGGCTGCTGACAGAGATAAAGAAAATATCTACCAAAAGAACAGTATTGATATGAAAAACCTCATTTTTCATCACATCTCTTTGAGAAGCTGTAAATACACAAAAGATTATACAAAAGCAGGTCTACTAGAGTTCAAATCTGAGTATCCCTCTCTACATTCAGGGTCATCTGAGATGTTAACCTAGCAAACAAAACATTGAGTTATCTGGTCATAAAAGTTAAAAAATATTTTATGTATGCTGACATCGAGAATAAATGCGTGTAAGAAACTGTAAACGGGCTCTGTCAATGATAACGTTGCTTGTTGATTACTCTTTTCATAGCTTGATGTAACATGTTTGCTTGTCCCTAGATCTGGAAGTCCGTCAAGGAAGGCAAGGACGAGGTACGCAAACCACTCTCTACCACTAGGGGGCGATGGCAGGAAATGACACATATCAAAGTCATACAAAATATACTAACTGGTTCACGTGTAAGCCGATACGGACGCGCACTGTTCACTTAACCAGTACCATAAGCAACAGTTGCGGGGTATGCCTAGGCTCTACCCCCGTGTGCTCTCACTCATCTCGGGAATAGATCTTCAGATATTCTGAAATTGGCCGATTCTCCTCAGTCGTCGGCTGTAGCTGCGAATCCTCGTAAACCCTTAGTTACAAAAAGAGGGGGATATCTATTATGATTCACTGGAATTGAAGGGCGGAAAATATCAATTACACAAAATTCCCATGTAGGGCCATTCTTCTGGTCTGTTTTTAGAAATCTGTCGATAACATTTTGGGGATACAGAACAACGTTGAGCCAACTGCGTGTTTCTGTGTCACTAGCACGAGCATTTCACAGAGAAACGCTAACTCACGGAAACAGTTGCCTGTTTTCCTGCCTATAGCAGCCCCAGTAACGTTTTCTCTATCCTGTAGACGCATTAGTCCAGTCTCCCTGAAATTTATATAATAAATATTTCTCAGATTTAGATTTTGCTCTGTTTTTCACCCATTCCCTCATTGTGCCCATTGTACCAGTCGATTTTTGTCTTCGCTTTCGCTATACCTCATGTAGCCACGTAGGCGATGCAAGCCTCGCTCTGGGTAGACTCTAGGCCCATTATTTTCCGTACACATGCCCCCTTTTCACATTTTTTAGGCTTTAGCTGTTTGATTTTTTGGATGTAGCTAACATTGTAGTAGTATTAACTCCGAATGAGACTTAGATTTAAGGCTAATATGTTTTCTCAGTTTTGGGGATGACAGTCGTTGGTCGTCCTCTCTCACTGTTCTCCTTGGCTTTTTTCTATATCTTCCTCCAACAGGGTGCCGTCTTGTTGGGGAACATGCATGAGGAGTTCTCTCTTTGACAACTACAACTTACACCAGACTCTGCTTCGTTTGGAAACCGCACTCTCTGGTTTCTCCAACCCAATCCTGAGACATAATTGATGATAAATATAATAAGATAATCCAATTCTCCCATATGTAGAACTTTTTGATGCCATGTCATGTTTCGTCTCTATAAGGCACATAGTTGTTCCAATTCGACATAATTTGCGCCATTCAAATCAATAACTGCAGCAGGCGCCGCCGGCAAAAGCTCAAGGTATATTTTGGGTGCAGTGTCAATTCAGAATAATAATTAAGTGAGGGAAGGGTGTGATCTGTTGATAAACAATAATTGTGCACTAATTGAAATAATTTGATTAAGAATATGTTTTGACATCAAATTCTGTGCTATACTACTAAAGCATGACAAAGAAAAATAATAATTACTGTGGGGCTGTTTTGCTCGGACGCCGAAAAGTAGAGGTGCGTGAGAACCCGCAAGGTTAATATTTCCTGACCGGGGCCACTAGACAAGTAATGTTAATATCCGTGTACCATTCCGTCTTTGGCCGAGCTTAAAGAATATGCACAATGGCGTATCACAACAACCAACAACCAACCACAACTGCCGGAACTATTTCCGCGGAGAACTGGTGGTCGTTGAATATTTTAAGTCGTACATGAAGACCGTACCAACGAAGCCCAGGGACGATGTAGGTTAACTTTAATCAACAGTTATGGACGACCTTTGGTCAGATAGAACAGTATTAGCTGAACGAGCTTGAACATTATCTAACAATAACCCTCCTGCGAGGTCTCCTTGTACACTGTCCTTTCGCTGGCATAAGTTATCCAACGACCCCCTGAATCGTTCGAAAGTACGCGCTCCTGTGTGAGAGGTGGGAACGTATATCACAGACCTCACAGACGAGAAGTGGCATAAAGCTGTGTTGAGATGGACGCACAGGAGTCCAGAACACTGCATGCACGTCTAGTTTCAACCTTTGCATACAGAGAATTCTGAAAAATCCTCCACATATTCTTGTTAAATTTAGGAGAGTATTAATCAAGGTTGACGCCCAAATATCCTTGTTAAATTCAGAAGATTAATAGAGGTAGACACCCAAATAAAACCTTCATCTGAGTACTAATGATTACAGTGTTTGGCGCTAGAAAACAGTGTGCTAATTTCTGTGACTCGTTCGTTTAGACTGCAGTGAGGTTTCCGGCTTTTCACCAGTAGTCATTGGTTGCTACGGTTTTTTTTCCTTCTCAAAGTGATAATGACGCCTTTAATATTGCTGGAGCGGCAGTATGTTTTGTTTGACTTTGCTGAGTGGCGTTGATATATTCACTCCATGCTGGTAGACAGTGAATCTGTGGCCTTGACCCTTGCTGTAGTAGAAAGGTGTCGGGCGTTAAAACTAATAACTTCTTAAGCCTTTTTTGTTGCATTTCATTTGTAGCTAAAGTTAAGATGTAATCTCATTTCATTCAGTTTGCTAAGAATCCTACTATCTATAACTCGTGTATAGGTTACAACCAAAAGAAATGAATCTGTATTTCTGGTACTACTTAGTTTTTTTCATGGTTCTGTTTGAGATCAATACTGAATGGATTTTGTTTGTTTCCCTCATTCAGATATGGCAGTCCGTGAAAGAAGCCAACCCGAGTTTATCAGTGTGCGAAATAGGAGCCACGATTGGGAAGATGTGGAGAGAGCTCGATGACGTCACAAAACAGAAATACAATGAGGACTTCATTCAGGATAAGGTGGGTTCAACTATGCTGCCTTTTAGTAAAACCATTACTATTTCGCTGCGGTGTTTTCCTTCATATTAAAACCCATTTTTTCTATCATATTAAAACACATTAAAAAAAAGAAGAGAAGACAACGTGTTATCTCAGACAAACTACATCCACTCAGGAATTAATTCATATAATTTAACATGAGGTGTCCTTTATGTGTATTGACGCTTTCAGGCGACAAAGCATACAACCTGTAATTAGGAAGTAGGTAGGCTTCACTTGGAACATAGTCATGTTAACTTGTTCTAGTATTATTTTGTTATTGTTGCATTGTTGTTGTTTTGTTTAGAAAACAAAATTGACAAAAGTTAAATACGGGGATGCAAGTTTTCCTATAAATGACGGAATTCCGACATTTCATATAGATCGGCAACACTCTCTGAGTTAGAATATATATCAATTCATAGCCATTTGGTTCCGAAATAATGTTTAAATGTAGTAAATCTAGAGTGTTGGATTTTCAGTGATTTCATTCTGTTAGGTACCTTGTGAGTTATAAATGATTCATTTTTTATAAGCGGCTAAAATTTCAGATTGTTTTTTCATTCTGGTCTTTCATCCCCGAAAATAATAAAGTGTCTTTTCGTTGGCCGTCAAATGATCGTTAGTTTCATACTAGCATGAAGGGGACAAAGAAAATATTTTTTCCAATTCTTTTGGGGCAGATGATTAAATGTTTTTATCTCTGTCCTCAAAAAAATATGTTTGAAGAAAAAAATTATATTTGGATAAGTTAAGTGTTTGCTATAGGTAAGTAAAAACCAACTTAGCTATTAAAGTAAGACGTTCATTTTTTACCTTCAGGTGCGGTATGATGAAGAGCTACAAGCTTACTTGAAGCTCACAGGCCTACAAGCATCTGACCTGGCCAAACCAAAAGGAAGGAAGAAGACGGATGCCAGCAAAGCCCGTCCTAACCACCAGGCGGCTACACCTCCACCTAGCCAGGCCATGAACGTGGCCAGTCAACAGGGCGGGCTCAACATCCCCCAGATGCCGCCACCAGGCTACCCAGGTCAGCCCATGGGCATGCAGCTACCGAACTTTCCCGCGAGCCCTCAAGCGTCAGTGTCCGGCGCTCTGCCACATTTCTCACAAATCTGGACGACAGGCCAATTCGAGGGCCAGGCTGGCCAGATGATGATGTTGAACGCGCAGGGTCAACCGGTGCAGATACCCAACGGGCAGGCGGCTGCCATGGCCTTTTTCCAGCCCCAGCTCCAACAACTGCAGCAGCAGGCCCAGCAGGTTCAACAGCAGCAAGCCGAACAGCAAGCCAGTGCTTCTGATCAGATGACCTCCTCCTTCAACGGCAGCCCTCAAGCCTCGGCATCGCCACACTTAAACAGTGCCTCGCCAGTGGCAGGGGACCAGCAGGCAACAACAGCACCTCCCACGTATGAACAGCAGCAACAACAGCAGCAGGCTGGCCAGTTCGAGAGATGGGCACTGCACCAACAGGTGTTGGAGCAGCAGCAACTTGCCGCCCAGCAGAACTTCCAGCACGAATCTCAGGGTGTTAGCGATGGCAGTGAAGCTAAGGCGTCACCACAGAGTCAACTATCTGAGACGAACAGCCCTGCCCCGCCTGCATCCACGACTGCCGTGGACTCATTGGATCAAAACCAGAGCATCACAAGCCCTGCCGGCGACAGCAACTCCGTTGGTTCAGTGACCCCTGATGGCCAGGCCACCCCACAGCAGCAACAATACGCCTCAGCCCACAACAACTTCAACAGCTACGCCAACTTCCCATGGGGGAACTTCCCACAAGCAGTGCAAGCCCAGGTCCAGGCGGACTCACAGGCCAACACAGATGCCAATGGGAAACCAGTGTTCAGTAAAGAGAGCATCAAGGACAGCGAATTGCTGCATCTACGCAACGCACTCTCCGAGAAGACGAAAAAGGTACAGCTGCTGGAGCAGGAAGTCGAGAAGGCAATCAACATCATTGAGCAGCTGAAGGCAGAGAACCAGCAGCTCAGGGCGCATGCCCAGGTACAGGCGCAGGCTCAAGCACAAATGCAGGCTCAAACACAGGCCCAAGCGCAGGCCCAAGCACAGGCCCAAGCACAAGCCCAAGCACAGGCGCAGGCTGCAAACCAACTTAATATGGGGTTGCAGCGGTCCCCGCAGACACCGGCCAACTCGTCACCAGCACCCATGTGAGCAGGAGACTGTTACACACTATGTAAAGTTTATCCATGTGTTTTTTCAGACGCCTCGCTGCATCACAGGTTTCTGCATGCTGCTCCACCCTGTATACCAGAGAGTATAGATACAGGGCTGGTCGGATCACAGAATCCGCTTGGAATCTGAGCGAAAAACCTCCCAAACAAAATACCTACAGAGACGTATGATAATGATGATGTATCAGATGTGTTAGGTGCGCAAGATGGCAGCCAAGAGCGAGGCCTATACAGTATGGTGCACTGGCCACATTCACACATGGTCCGTGAGTTAAGAAATGGGATACTACAGGTTCACAGATAAACCACCAGCCAGGAAAGTATGATAACATATCTTTTTACACACACAGAGACTGAGCTTGGGACACTTGTCCACCTGGAATCGCTTCTACTTGCTCAGATTCCCGTAGACTTCCACTACAACTATTAATACTATTACTATTATTATATTATTAATTATTATTATTATTATATCGTCATACTGACCACACCCTAGGTGCAGGCACAACTTGGAGAGATGATTCATAGTTTATCATTTCATCATCAGTGTCGCGTTGATCAGATCTGCTTACGGTATCTGGGGATGATCTGAAGAGGACTGTAGGCTTCCGGCAGTGGTACTTAAAAGCGCTGTTATACAGCGTACCATCCTCCAGCCCAGCGCAGCCCCTTAGTGGCTGCCCGCCTTCTCTTTGTTTTCGGACTGACGACTCAAAGTCTCGACCTTCTAGTGTTTATTTTTGAAGGGGGAAATGCAGAATATGAAATATGTATGTCTAGCGCAACTCGGTCCACACAGTCGATAGCTGTTAGTGTTACGATGCAAAACGAGGGGGATTCTTAGCTAACTCTGAATGACTAGTATGATGGTTAGTGGCAGAGTGAGTGATAGAGTTAACGGTTGTAATTGTTCATACGCGCGTTAATCACTACCAACTTTTCTAGCAATGTATACCACCGGCCCTACCCCCTGGATGCTGGTTAGTTTGTTGGAGTATTTTTTTTTTCTCTCATTCTCTCTCTAGCGGTTCAATTCAAATGTAAATTTTCAAGTCAGATATGTCCTTTTTATACACACAGATATTATTAGAATTATACAAAAAGGAACCGTGTTCCCACAGAAGTTCATATTTAGACTAATAATGAAATACTCAAAAGTGTGAGTTACAAGTGCAAATTAAATTATGGAGCGTTTGAAAGGTGTTCGTGCCGATCCAGTCTTCCTCAAATTATTATTCAGAGACTCGGTGGACTACTGTGATCCCATTAGAGACCATGTAATGGCTTTTCTAGTGTTCCTAGATCCACGTCCTCATTTTCTTGGTTGATCACTTCCTCGTCAAGCCGACTGTCTGCCTTACTGGATACGTACAGGGTATTATAGGCTACGGTGATCATCTCGTTAATGACCACACATTGTTATCCCACACATACGCAATCTACGAGTGAAGTTTTAAGCCAGTCATTTCATGCTAACCTGACTTTGCTCTGTTCCTCGTTTGCATCGCTATAAAGACGCAACCTGTTAACTAAAGAAGTCACAATGAGTTAATTTTACAGCAGGTTACCCAGACTGTACTGGGGAGTTTTTTTTTTTTTTTTTTTTTATACAAGTAGTATTATTAGATATATTTTCCCCCTGTGACACATAGAAGTGTGATTAAGCTTATATTGCTTTGTATACTGACGGTTCTAAGCGGTTTTGATATTGGAAGGAAATAAAATAAGAACTCTTTCTGACGGCAAAGATGTTAAAACTGCAGTTCATCTGTAATTGGCATCAACAGAATGTGTGGCAGTTCAGTGAGTTAGTTCATGCACAAAATGGGGGGGGGGGGGGGGGAGTGGGCAATCTGCGTCAAGGTGATTTTGTTGTTGTGAATAATGATGTCCACAACTTAAGTGATTCCCTCCTTTTCTCTGACGAGGTTGTTGGCAATGTGGCCTGCGAACATGTGAGGTGCCATAGGTCTAGTCAGCAGGTACAGGCCCATACAGGTGGTAGTGCCCTGAGTCTTGCTTCCTCTCTCCTGTCCTATCAACCAGTATCAGCCTTGTACAGGGTTTCGTGTGCTGAGTGGTGCTGTCACTCGCCTGTCCTGCCCTTTCAGTAGGTTGTTGTGCCCTGAAACGAGCTCTCACGCCTGTCATCTTTATTATCAGTAACTGCATTCACAGTAGTGTTGAAATTGTTGAATACAACATATTATAGCCGGCCGTATTTTTTCTCAAATTAAATCATATATGCCACATTTTTCAAGATACCTTGTTCATTCATATTTCTTTCTTTTTGTTTGCGCACATGGCATTATGATGGCGCCTGTTGCTGTACACACCTTATTACCTAAAACCAGCCTTATCCTAACTCCCAAGTACACATCACTGGACCATACTGTCCCCTGGTAGAACTGACAGAATCTCCACGTAGTGGAAGAATTGCACGCTCCCTCGTCCTCGGCTCTCAATGTATTGCCCTCAGCCCTTTACCAAGTGCATACCCCCAGCACCAGCGTATGAATGACAGCCAAAACGTAGTACAAGTAGTTGTCTGATAAAGGCAGCAGCTATCACGCCATTGGCGTGACAGACTTTAGCTTCTCTGTATTGAATCCGCATTCTAAACTGCATCGCAGTCTTTTCACAGATTCTGAGAATGCTACATGTGCCTCAAGTTCTCTAACGATAAAACGGTGACGAGGTCGTTTTTCAGTAATGTGGTATCAGGTGGCACCCTGTCTTTTTTTCCTATTGAGAGTGGTACTCGTGTAGGTGCAAATGAGAGTTTTCCTGCTAAAGTTGGACTCCTGCACCGAACCTCGCCGTGAAGAAGAGTTAGTCAGCGTGCTTCCTCATTTAATAGTCACTGCTGGCATCCTTGTAGAAGTCTGGGCGTTGTTTAAAGAGCCGACAAAGGATAACGAGTGCGGGTCGCACGAGTAACGACGCACTTCAGAAATAGTTACGCTTCTGGATTTGAGGGAAGTAGAGTGTATCACTGTGCCTGGTGACTCTTATTTTACTATAATAAACGAGGGTTGCCAGGCTGTTGTACCAGCAGCCTTACCGTTTACCACGCTGACTGACAGCCTCACTAAACAAAATTAGGGGAAAAAACAAATTAGATATATCTGGAGATAACAATGAAATTATTCTAGCTAGAATAGTTGCATGGTTGACTGCCATTTTAGTAACTCCGAGTATACAATGGTGACGCTCTCTTCTGTAGGGGGACTATGATTTATAGCTGAAGGTTGACTTGCCGCACCATCCTGCATGTAGGACTGTACAGTGGTCGTACATGGCCAGTAACATGGTGGGTCCCGAGGCTCTCGTGGGACAGATGCGATGGTCTTTAACGAGTTCAGCTGCATGTAGCGTGGTGCGGAAGGCAGACCCAGGTCTTACACCTCACATGATCCGAAGCACACACTACTCTCAAACATAGTTTGTCCTCGTGCTCATAGCCAATGGAAGCCTGGTTTCTGAGAGTTAACCGTTCACCCAGACTGTAGGTCTGAGTTGTAGGATCAACCAGTTTAGCTGCTGACTAGAGCAATTTACGAGACACTGGGTTGGAATAGCTTATTGTAGACACACTTCTGCTGTGCAGTTCACGTTAGGCTCACGGCTGCCCGGTAGTTCACCGGGGACCTGCTGCACAGGTTACTGGAAGTTCTGGTTTGACGCATTTCATTTTTGATTTCGGCTTCGTACTGTTCACACATACCTGAGTTGGTGTGAGCTGCTCTGAGCAGCTGAACTACTCGCACGTCACAGGGGCGGCTGAGTGGACCAGCGGCTCGCCATACTTCAGTGTAGGTTATGCAATCACACAGACTCGCACCGCCAGTGGGGGAGGGGGGTGGGAGATAGGAGAGCTTGGGAAGAGCTTCCCAAGTAAGATGCCATATCTTCAGAGTCTGTTTCATGCTCTAAAGTAACTTAGAGCTCAGTTATGGCACAGTTGGTCTAAGGGCAGCATTTGGGTTTAATGAAAGGACCTCAGTTATGGGGTGTACAACAACAAGAACAAAGACTGGTGTTTCTTTTCTGTTTGTTTGTTTCTCTTTTTTTTTATGTAGAATGTGATGTTTGAAAGGGCATAGCCCCCTTACTTGCCAAGTAGTTTAAAAATGGGGGGATATTTAGTGAACGTAGTGTGCAAAGTTGATTAAATATTAATAACTAGTAAGGCCGGTTCTGCTGTGGCCTGCAACATCATTATATATCTAGTTTGTTTGACAAAGTTTCATGCCTTAATACTGAATGTTGGCTACAGTGTTCTTAAGTTTAGATTTTAAAGGTGTGCCCTATGTAGCTGATGCATTGTTTTATATCAGGAACTCGTTGGTATTTATTATTGTGAACGCATGAGGATTCTCTCTCAGTTGTGTGTTGTATATGAGAAGAAACTGTACCTTTAAGTTTTTACCCAGGTTCGCCACGGAAATCAAAAAAAGAAATGAGTATTTTATCAACGGGGAATAAAACAAAGAATGAGAGATGTTTCTCACACATGATGCATACTTTTCATAGACAGTTCTGCTCGGCGGCGCTATAAGCAGAAAAGCGTGGAAACCCGATTTGGCTGTCAGAAAGGAGACTCCCGTCTTCTTCTTGCACAGTGTAAGCAATCTGCTATACTGGACCTATTTATTGTAATGACAAACGACGTAATAATCCTCGGGGTTTTCCCATCGACATGTAGTTCTCTTGACGGCCTTAAAGATGGCCGTTATAGTGCCTCGTCCTGATGCCCTGGCGGTCGACATGGTAAGAGGACGTGAGGAGAGCGCGCTGTGCTTAAACGTTGAATGTCTGTAAAATAAGGCGAGAGAAGACTCCTTCGCAAGACTCATCTAGTCAGAAAGTATCATCCCAAAAAAACAGGAGGAACTTAACGTTTGTCAAGGTGTCTTATTTTGGGAGAAAATAGATGGAAGAATTGTAGTTTTTGACTGACACGTGACTTTTGAGAACCAGAGGACCCTGTTCAAGTCCGCCATGTAACGCGCAACTGATTACCTTTTTTGTATTTTTTTCTAACCGCCACTTTTGTGTTTATGTGTTTGTTAACTTTTAAATGGTTGTGACTTTGATATGATCATTGGTTATCATGTAAAATAGTGACGGATTTGCAGGTGTTAGTCACCGAAAGAAAATAAAACTTTTATTCAAAGTTCCATACTGGGTACGTTGTTGGCAATCCATTCTAGCCGTAGTTACGTAAATGAACAAAATTACAGAGGTCTGACCATTCTATCTGGACACAATCCCCGCTTTTCTTTTGTTGCGGGTAGCGATGCTACCCTCCACAACTGAAGTTCGTAGAGACACTACTGAAATTAGCGATCTCATGCAGTATTATGTAATGCTATAAAGTGAATATCAAATATTCCAACTGGCTTTACGACTCTGCTAAAATGTTGGTAAATGACGTAATACATACGGTTGGCGAATTAAGCCCATCATACCAAAGTATTACATGACATTTATGAACTACAACTATGCAGAACATTTAGAAGGATAACGTCCAGTTAGCTACTACGGTTCACATCCAAGTGTAAATAAAAATGGCCTTTGTCTTTATGGATTTGTACAGTGACACGATTCCTTTGTTATGTCATAAACGAAGCAATCCAAAAAACTTCACTCAACCGTGAAGAAGAGAGATCGTGCTATATGGCGTTCATTGTCCATACATGTTCCAGAGTTAATTTTCTGTAGATAAGCATACTAGCACATACGTGAGGCATTGACTGTTCTTGGGATTGGCCGAGTTAGATCTCTGACTTGTAATTTATTATTGAGAGTTGAATTATGTTCTTTCTATGATGCCAGTTTGGCATACTGAGTTTTGAAAACATATCATGTATTATATTGATAATACAATAAGAAGGCCTCGTAACTTTATCAAACCCGGCAAGATTATTTGCCGGGGATTAACCCACCTTATTTCCCAACAGATCTTTTTTTGACATATAGCGTTTTGATGAGACCATACCTGAGTGTTTTGTTCCTGTATTCGTAGCTTCGTGCGTACTCTGAGTGGAAACCACTAAGTTATACAAGTAGATAGTTGCTATATTCAGATTATGGCGAATAAAACGAGACAAACCAGGAGACTGATTTCTCTGTGCTCAATAGACCTTTCGCATTGTTATGTGTACATTGGTTTCAGACATGTTTTGGACGTTGGTAAAATGACCGTAGAATACTTTGTAGATCTGTATATATGTGATATTGTTTCAGTAATAAAAATAACATTTCTGTGGCTCATAGTGGTGGACAATATTCTATGCGGTTTCCCCGCTATTCGACGTTCAGTCTACTACCATATATCAACAATCATGCCTCTACGAGATCAGGGAATTTAGAATTGCAAAAATTAAAACTTGTTTTACTGTGCGTATGTGACCAGATAAATCACCCAGCTTCCAGCTATCGTAACAGATCCTGATCAAATATGGGTAATCGGGCGGACCATTAAAGCTCTGGTAATAATCAATCACCCACAAAGTGCGAAATGCCGGTGAATTATAAGAGGATTTTGGGAAAAAATTACTTTGTCAAGGAAAACCTGAGATTCCCAGATTTGCGACCGAAAAACGAGCCAATTCTGACGGCCTCAAAAACTTTGCGTTTTAAAGGAAATACAATATTCCAGATGGTTCAGACATTAAAGGGCCTTTCTGCTATCTGACACAAATATTTTGGCTACAGCCGTTGCCAAGAAAGGTTTATTAACAATTGGAATACGGCCTTTCGAAAGTCTGCTCCTAACAATTACAAAATGGAAATGGTAACTCCGTTTATTTTATGGGTTTCTATTATCATTTGTAATGAAACATCAAGGGTCAAATCAGGAAAATGTCAAGAATACTTTACTGCTATTTTTTGGTAACCCTGGACAAGCTCTTGGTTTTTTATAGTTATCGTAATATCCAAATTTGACACTAAGTGCAGCACGATTAATTTTAGCTTTGACTGTAATCTATCGTGTTGTAACACAGGGAGAAGGTTATCAGTTGAGAGCATATTTTCATACTAAAGCTGAGCTGTTGACACCCCCCCCCCCCCCAATTTATCCTCGGATTTACAGTGATTGACCCTAATGATGGCAGAAAGCACCCCCCCCCCCCCCCGAAAAAAAGGGGGAAAAAACCGATGCCCTATTGATGTGAATTATAGCCACTGAATTTAGGCCATTTAGGTTACATATTTGAAAACATTAAAGGATACTTATGTTTCCGTTTCCTAAAAATATCGAAAGTGTAACAAAATGACCCAAAACAACGAGTTACATCAAATGTGCTTGAAAACCGACTTCAAAACATTACCATTTGGATAAGCAACACTCAAGACCCTGTAAACATATTTTATGGTACTGTAACATCTTATTTTAGTACTGTCGAACATTCACAATGATACGAAATAGTCAATAAAAGAACTTGAAAATGATAAAGAGCACCAAAATACCACATAATACAAACCATCGACAGAATCCCGCGTAAGTAGTGGTACCCCCTTTACATACTTCGGCGACGACTTTTGTTATTTTTGAATGAACTGATCGACTTAAACGTGATAAAAGGCTCAAGAATCGAACATACATATATTAATTGTCCTATTATAATGTCAAAATATTTAATCCAGGGTTCAAGGCTGTTATGCCACTATGTTTACCACTTGTCTGTCATCTTCATCTCACCGATTTGAGGTTTCAAAGTTGAGCCATAAAGGGGACTGACCGGTCAAGAGTGTGTGCTAGTTACCATATCTCTAGACACTTGCCAGGATCAACAGGGCCTACAGAGGTGAAAATGGTATTGCAGCACCGTATTCCAGGGTGTGTATTTGGTGCCATGCAGAGTAGTGAAAGGGTTAGGTATTGTATTGTATTGCCATTATGACTATTATCATTCATTTTGAATACTAACACGCATACGTAGATGTTATCACCCTACCTCTCTCTAGCACCTCCCCATCAACCTGCTAACCCATCAACCTGCCTACATATCATCCTGCCCACCCATGAACTTGCCTACCCATGAGCTTGCTCATCAACCTGCCCAACCATTTTTGTTGTTGTTGTAAATGCTTTATTACTTCGATTTATTACATAATCGCTCTTCCAGTAACAGCAAGGGGTGTGAAAGAATAAAAAAAAATCAACTGTATGAACATTGTACAATGATGTTGACAACACGATCAGATAGCTTATTTCCATTGTTAATTATGGAAGCCAATATTTGATTAATGACAATACAATCACTCTGACACATACGCAGTTCCCTGCTAGTGTGACATATTACAGTAGGTAAGATGTCAAGCCCGATTATAGAAGTGTCACATATCCAAGGGCAATACAGTGTACAATATCATAACGAGATCATTCTTTCAATTTTACTATGACCCCTTTTTTAAAAAGCAATTTTGAACTTTGATTCTGCAGGTCTGCGGATATTGAGTTCCAGAGGCTCAACCCAAAATAAACTGAAGATTTCCTAAATATTTCCTTCTTCGGTCTGGGTAAAAAAGAGAACACTTGCTTTGTGATCTGGTCTGTCTCCCGTTTTTATCCGATCTACTGTAATTGAGAAATATCCTTCAATCTCTTAATTATTCCCATTAAAAGAATTTTTCTCCTAATATCTGGTGCTATTACCCCACATTTTGACAATAAATCCCCGGTTCTAATATAGATTCCTCCCTGGAAGGCTTCTCTTCCCAAAACAATCCTAAGAGCTCTGTGGATACCCTGGGTCTGCTGGGGTGAACAGAAATTACCAATCTGTTCACCTTCTTGGTCGCCCTGCCTCCTCGTGGTGCAGACCGGATGTGCTTGCACGCAAGCATAACTAAAGCGACCGGGGTGGGTGGGGAGTTAGCTCAGTGGTAAAGAGCACAGGACTTTGTTGATTCGGGTCCCACTGCAGCCACTTTTCTCCTTCATAGTGGTAGATTTACTGCTATTTCAAAGGCCAATCCTTCTCATACCATGTCTATGTGGTGTGGGAAGTAAAAGAACTCTCACCCCGGTAAATGTGTAGGGGTGGGATTTCCTCCTACATTCATCTCATAGATTCGGTCAAACCCAAAGTAAGTCTAATTGAACAAATTGGACGTTAAACTACCCAAACAAACAAACAAACCCCGGTTCAACCTTGATTTGATATCCAGGGTCGATCTCTCCAATAAAAAAGAACAATGATCAGCTATCGGCAGCAGACAGGTTTTGGCAATTTTTATAGCGGTATCTTTTTTTTAATATAATGTCTTATTCATGGGAAGACTGCACTTTTATCATTTATCATCTTTAGCAACTTCAGCCCTTGTCTCTTAAAACTGAAATTAGCATCTAGAATTGCTCCTCAATAATTTATTTCCCCTGTTGTTTCAATAATGTCATTGCCTATTTTAATAGCCCCCCGATTTCCCTTTTTTATTTTCATACTATTTCCATGGTACAAGATTTTTGTTCTTTTCACATTTACTTAATCTATTCGAAACATACCACATTCTCAACCCGTCTACTGCCCCTTCCATCTTGGATTCAGCCCTCTGTAAACTCATGTCGTTGGCCACGACCACCAAATCATCCGCATACGTAATGGCAAAAATATTGCTAGACACAGAGAGAGGGAGATCATTCATGTAAATAAGGCATAACAAAGGGCCCAGTATGGAACCCTGAGGTACCCCAAATTTAACGGATTCTTTCCCTGATGTATTATCTCCATACCTAGAATTGCTCCTCAATAATTTATTTCCCCTGTTGTTTCAATAATGTCATTGCCTATTTTAATAGCCCCCCGATTTCCCTATTTTATTTTCATACTATTTCCATGGTACAAGATTTTCGTTTTTTTTCACATTTATACTTAATCTATTCGAAACATACCACATTCTCAACCCGTCTACTGCCCCTTCCATCTTGGATTCAGCCCTCTGTAAATAAGGCATAACAAAGGGCCCAGTATGGAGCCCTGAGGTACCCCAAATTTAACGGATTCTTTCCCTGATGTATTATCTCCATACCTTATAGTATAAATCATTCTTTCACATTGATAGCTTTTAAACCACCTTATAGCATTTGGCCTAAGTCCCGCTTCCAATAATTTGTGAATCAGCAAGGCGTGATTGACACAATCGAAGGCCTTTTTTATATCAAAATAAGCAGCTATTGAAATTATTTTCATTTTCCATCTACCGTACCTACTTACCCATCAACCTGCCTGCCCGTCAACCTGCCTCCCCATCAATCTACCTCCCCATCAACCTGCCTATCCATCTACCTGCCTGCCCTTCAACGAAGCCATTCATCAACCTCCTACTCATTAACCTGCCTACCTATCAACTTGTTCCAACCAGCTAGGAGTGGTGGTATGTTATGTGTAATCAACTTCTACACATCCTATCATAGTCGAGGATTACATGATAGCATATGTGCTGGCAAGGAGAGAGACCTCTTCAGCAGCCTCTCCCTATTTCGTTTTCCGAATATGTTTTGAAACTTCGTTTTGATGTAAATAAAACAAATAACAATAAATCATGGAATATTATCACTTGTAACATACATTCACTGTACTTTAATATTTCTTTAGAATAACAATTTTCATACATATTCACAAACCACTTATAAATCTTTATAATACGGGTATATATACTGTAACGGTAAATGCAGAAGGACGACGAGAACCATCAGATACAGTGTACAGTAATATTTATTCAATGAGCCTACGGATACACAAAGGCTAACGCATTCTGTAGGCCTGGCCCATGCTCAGGTAAGTCTTCGGAAAGCTTCAGCTAGATCCTCCCTCAAAGGCTTTCGTATCTAGAATCTCCCGACTGGTCCGCACTTGTCCTTTTTATACTCAGTCAGTGACGTCATGGCTGATGACGTCACTCCGGCTGATGTCACACAAGGAGTACCGCAGGACCGGAGGGCCCCTCTCCGACCGGAGGACCGGAGGACCGGAGGCCCCTCACCATCTCCGACCGGAGGACCAGAGGGCCTCTCGTAGTTCCCCCCGGAGGACCGGAGGACTGGAGGATCTCCGTTACAATACAATAAATAGTCTGAAACAACAGTGAAATATATTATGGCTGTATAAATCTGAGCTGTTGCCAGTTGCTTCCTTGTACCGAACTGCTCCTTCAGGGAATTCACCACCTTTTTATTATCATGCCAGGTCTTCTTTGGGAGAGAATCATAGTAGATCAAGGCATCGTCCCTAAGGTGCTGCACCAGGCCATCAAGATTTTCCTCCTGACTCCTGCTGCACCTACGATCTGTTCGTACAAACTGCTCCCTGTAGACTCCCCACTTCAGACGACCGTCATAAGTTGGGATCTTTCCCTGGAGCAGCCTGCTCTCCCTGCCATCCATTGGGCAATAGACTGGAGCCTCCTCATCACTTCTGATGGACAAAGACCTGTCACCTGAATCCATGGATTCAGAATCTTCCCATTTGTTGGGTCTCTGGCTTTTCACTAATTCAAGGGCCAAAGTCAGTATTTTGTAGCTACGAGAATAAATTTTATACAGAGATCACAGAGATATTGGGATTTTTAAAATCGGTCAAGTAGTTCAAGAATTATGCAGGAAAGTCTAGTCAGATTAGTTGAATTTGAGGAACTCAAGTAAATAGAAAACAGTAGAAAGCATGGCACCACATAATGATTACCCCTTGGTCATACTCTATTGTAGTCCTGTCCTATAATATTTCTCACACATTATTATTCATTTCTACTTCATGCTTAACAATATTCATATTCTAAATACTAACGTATAGTGATGAAAACTAACATTCACTTTTAGTATGTTTTTGTTCTCCACCAGGTGATCCATCATTGGGATTTCTTTCTCACTACAATAAGGAGAAATCCCAAGGGAGAAAATCAAGGTGTGTACAGAT
The DNA here is from genome assembly GCA_950022655.1 of Alentia gelatinosa. Classification (NCBI taxonomy): domain Eukaryota; kingdom Metazoa; phylum Annelida; class Polychaeta; order Phyllodocida; family Polynoidae; genus Alentia; species Alentia gelatinosa. The sequence continues at coordinate 46,370,820 of OX465584.1, forward strand.
ATGTCTAGAGATATTCTACCCACCTCCTGCCTGGGTGACAGACTACTGAGCAGATCTTGGCACCGACTTTTACCTCCCCCCCCTTGCTGGGTTAGCAGCACTCCCTGGTGATATTTTTTGGTACAGAATCTTAACCATGCTTCAAGGAAAATGTCGCATAGTGTGCGATCCCCTTAAATACTGTGACCGACTTGTCAGAAACCACTGAAAGCTCTTCAGACAAAAATGAATGAATCAAACAATTTAATTCCTATGCCATTACAAAGAACAAACATAGAGGATTAATTTGATGTATGATATGCCATAGTTTGATAGATGTAAATGGCCAGCATCTTAAAATAAATACACTGAAAATCTAAATTTATCAATTCTCTGATCCATCTGAGGACTTCAGGTTCAAGATAGATTATGCAAATTAGCTGTCCAAATTCCTGTTTAAAAGTCAAAGATATATTTTGCCAAATATGACATGATCTAGATTAGAGAGGAGTATTTTTTGGGTACTTTTTGCAAAATCAATGCAATATTATTACACATTTCCCTATCAATATGCAAATTAACTATGACATCTTCAATATGCAGGACAATAAATATCTCTATTGGATTCAATATGTGAAAATACCCCAGTATGCTAAATATCATGTCACTATCATCGATATCTAGAGAGTTATTCTAATAAATCTGTTCATCTGTGCTAATCATTATATGGTGCCATGCTTTCCGATGAAAATACGCGAAAGCATACAAGGAGAAACCTTTATAAAATTAATGGAAAATTTGCTTAAGACATTTTTATGTTGCCATGGAAACCAATATTTAAAACAATATTATGAACATTGTGATCTTTCATTAGCTTCATTCTAACAGGGGACAATCCAAACATTCAAGTATAACCAGATTTATATTGGTTTGCTAGCTAAAACCTAAATGAAAGGCTCTTTTTTCTCATAAGCATCACTACTAAACTACAATTTTACATCTCAGAGGCTGAGAATGTGAAAAAAACCACTGATAATTGATACCTTATTCAAACTACGATAAAATTTTCATTATAAGACTTAACGTTCTAATTTTTTCAGAGAAAGATCCACAAAGAGTTGTAGTTTTTTATAAATGTGGTCACCATATGCAAATCAGTAATTTGATTTTTTTAGTTTTTTTTACATCATGCAATTGCAAGACTTAACTGAGAATGTACCTCAGCTCCAATACCTGGTACTGCCTTGAGATCGTCCATGATCGCTGCATTTATGCAAATAGCCGTTGCCATTTCTGAGAGTTAGGTCAATCACTCAGAAGCAGATGAGGGAGGTTGAGATGTCTCAGTGCTGAACCGAGAAGTTAGGTTACAAGTGCCAGGTGTAAATGCATAAGCAGAACAACACAATAACAGTCTAATCCTATGTTATCTGGACTATACCTTCTTCACTTACTTTCTTGGATACTGTTTCAAGGGGGTGATGTTAAGAGATAGCATGGCGTGCATGGCGTGAGGACGTGCTGAGCTACCGCTGCCCAGGCTGGGATGTTTCTGTGAGCGTATAAACGGATCTAAGTATGGTATTCAACAAATAAGCTGACCGTGAAGTCAAACTGTAAGTAAGGAACATTATTCGTTGTTTTTGGGGACTCGATGAACATTGATTACGGAGATTTTCACGGATTGCTTTACTGACTGTGCGAGACAGCCATTGAAGCCGTCTATTATTGCTCACCGGTGATACCATGTCCGGTGTTGACGAGCTGTTCGTAAACGTAACCGGTCCGCCTCAGTAAGTCCTGCAACAAGCCACAACATTAGTGCCACCACTGCTAATACCAAGAAGCGATTCAAAAACGTACCTATATGTACGACAGATCTAGTATTTGAAACGATCCCTGAGCTCGATAGTGCACTCGTAGACATGGCTGACACAGTGGTCGCGGCGGCTACCCCCCCGGGGGATGCTGCTCAGGTAGCAGTTGCACAAATGGCAGCTAGTCTGGATGGGTTGTTGAAACAAATTGCTGGGTTAATAACAAAAGATGATCTAGATAAAAGGTTGACTATATCTGACAAAGCGATGACTGACAAGCTTGCTTTGTTTCAGTCTGATTACAATAATTTCAAAACAAGTGTCACCAAAGACCTCACCGCTGTAGTTGATGATCAAGTGCGTCTCAATAACAAAATAAAGATAATTGAGAGTGAGTTAGCTTCTATGAAAGTCAATCAGCAGACCTTGGGCCCTAACGTTATGGACGACGGAGCCCGTCTCAATAGAGGCAGAATCCCAGATTCACTTGATCCGAAAACAAACTACTATTATACATCGCGGGAACGGAATACCCTTATATTTGGATATGAAACTGAAGATGGAGAGAACCTGCACCAAATACTTGGGTATCTATGTAATACTCTGGAAATTGTCATTCCGAGACAAAATGTACTCAGGCTAGAACGTCTAAATCACAATCGGAAAAGGCAAACTCAGTCTTCTCAGGCCCCCCCCCCCCTATAATGGTTTGTTTCACTAACATTGATTCACTTACGCAACTACTGAAGGCAGCGCCCAAACTAGCCTGTACTGAACTAAATGAAATCAAAGTTGGGATTAACGAACCCTTTGAGCAGAGATGTAAACGGGGAATCTTAAGGAGGGTTAGCGGCTACCAACGTAGGATTGGCCAAGACGCTAGGTTAGAGGGAAATTCACTGATTGTCGAAGGAGCTGTCTATGACCTAAATCAGGCGGACAAGTTGCCGACCGATCTGCTACCTCCGGACTATGTAGCGAGGGTTGACCCAGTTTGCCGAACCAATACCAATCAACACACTAGAGTCTTTCCCCCCACCGCGCGAGTAGAGGTTGTCGAGAGCATGGATGAAGGCCCCCCCCCCCCCCTTGAGGAGGCGGAAGGTGACGGTCCACCTGAAATAGGCCACACTGAACGGCCGCAAACCAACGAGACCACCTTTGAGGGAAATGACAATGTTAGTAAATCACCGCTGGGTATAGTGTTCGCTGGTCCAAAGGCGTTTTTAAGCAACCTATACAAGTGTGAGATTGAGGCGCGTATCGTAGAAAGTGCAGTTGACCAGACCTTTTACTTCCGATCAGTGGAGCATGCGTACCAGTTCAGCAAGGCCCTGTACCATCAGGCCCAAGAAATGGCCGGTAAGATCTATGAAACTGATTGTCCATTCGAAGCTAAGAGGCTTGGTTCCAGTGTACAAGAAGGTGACAGTAACTGGAATGAAGTAAAAGTGGAAAAGCTCAAACAGTTGGTCCTGTTGAAGTTCACACAACACGAGAACTTGAAAGCCCGACTAATCGCCACAGCGCCTGACCTGCTAGTTGAGGCCACACACAGTCTCTTTTGGGGAGTGGGAGTGAGTTACGAACGTAGCCTGCAGTGTGACCACTACCCTGGGACCAATACCTTTGGCCGCTTACTTGTTGAAGTAAGGGGGATTTTTAGTAAATAGACAGTAACGTTGTGTGTCTTCGTGTATTCTGCAACTGCCAGGATATGTCTGCTCTCATTGTTGGAGATTCCAGAATCGGTGCCCTAACCGGACTCCTACGACAAGACCCGAATGTTATTGATGCTCACGGAATCCCTGGAGGAGACTTCGCGGAACTTGCGGATGTGGCACTTAGAATGATCCCAGCTGCAGGAGTAAACCTGCGTTTCGTCTACTTGGTTGGAGGGCTATGCGATATTACTGTGAAACTTAGACCAAGTGGAGAGATAAAGGCACGTTTTGACAGTACAGCTGATGCGGTGCGACATGTTGGAGAAACGATTGCGGGTATTGATGCAAAATTTAAGTTGTCTTTTCCCGATGTCCACCTGTGCTACGGAACTTTCTTTGGTACTAAGCTTAGTGTATATAGTCCTGTACCGTCCACACTTAATCAGCAGGCTCATATCGACGCAATGGCCATGCGGGTAAACGAGGTGATAATAAAGCGCAATCAGGAGCACAGAATGGCCACAGTACATATGGCTACCCTTGTTTATTTCACACAAACTAAAACAGGCAAGCTCTACATTCACTACCAAAAATTGCATGATGGATGCCACCTAGTGCGATGCTGGTATCAGAAAGCAGCAGGGATTATCCTACGCTCAGTCAGGCTCAGCACCAATAACTGGCCCTAGGCTCTAGCACCATTATCAAACTCATGCTTGTAATCCGTAAGGAACAAGGTGACTGATATCGAATGCTGTCCATGGGTAACTAGTATCTTGAGCTATGAAGAGACAAACTGGTATATTCTGAAGTTAAAACAGGAACAAAACTAAACTGACTTAAGTGTTATCTGAGCTTCACCCGTGCAATCTGTAATAGAGGCACAATCATGAGCTCTATGTGTCTATTTACTCTTACATCTGTACTCTCTGTTTATTGAATTATCATTTGTACTCTGTTAAATTTGATACACATGTATTGAGTATTTCTTTCTGTACCTAGTCGTTTGAAGGTTTAACCCTAGAATTTTCTAAAAAAGTTGATCATATAAAGTTTAACTACTTAGCTTGGCATGCCCAGCCTGGGCCGCGGTGGGGATGCATTGTGTGATGATAAGTGAGAGAAATATACTTGGGGGTTGTAACCTCATGCTTATTTGTAAATACCGTTATATCACTCCTGCCAAGGCTGACTGACCCTGGCGGTGATGTTGCACAATGGCTGGGAATCCCCACCCATTCTGCAATCATCTCGTTCATCTTCATTCACCAAACAGCACTCTAAGAGTAAGGGAGTTCAATTTGTTCATTGTAACATACGTAGTCTGTTCCCAAACCTACTCTCGGTAATGAATACTTTCAACGGAGTTGACTTTCTTAGTATCTCTGAAACATGGCTGGATAGCAGGTACGACGATGCTCTATGGACGATTATACAATTTTCCGGGAAGAAGGGAGGACAGGATTGGAGGCGGTGTAGCCTGCTATGTACGTTCTTACACTTTCTGTTAACAAACCTAACTTTAAGAAAATGACGGTAGTAGTAATGTATCGACCCCCAGAGAAAAACATTAATATCACTTTAGAAACTCTGGATAGAATATTAGTTAACGACAAGGTTGTGGGCACTGAGATTTGGGTCCTAGGGGATCTAAATTGTAATATACTCGAGAGAGCAAGTCCAGTTAGAGAAAAACTTCTGAATACAACCCGTAGTTATAACCTAGTCCAACTTATAAATTGTGTAACCCGTCCGAACAAAAGTTGAGGCACACTAATAGACGTAATTTTCACGAACAGTCAGTTTATTGCTGATAGTGGAGTTTACGACGACCTACTAAGTGACCACTTGCCTGTCTATTCAGTGAGAAAGAAAACAGCCGAAAAGAACACTAGGGTAAGCTTTAAAGGCCGCAGTTATCGTAGATATGGTACTGATAGTCTGGCAGACAACAGGACTGGTCACGTTTCTGGGCCAGTAACGATGTAGAATATATGTGGAGTACTATTAAGTCATTTATGGTGGAGTATCTTGACATGGCATGTCCCATTAAGAACATGGTATTTAACAAAGGCAAAGAACCCTGGATTAGCGACGAAATATTCTCACTCATAACAGAACGTAAAGAGGCTGTACGCCAATACAAGGAGAATAAGACCTATGACCAGCTGAAAAATGCACGCAAACTAAATAAGAAAATTCGTTGGATGTTACGGGATGCAAAAAACTCCTATATTAAGGAACAACTGGAAAATCATATAGGTGACCCTAGTGAGTTTTGGAGGGTAATTAGGGGTATGTTTCAATCCGACAATACGGCTAATGACTGCTCGTTAATTGACGAGGACACTGGTGATCCTGTTGGGTATTCGGAAACAGCCTCTTATATCAATGAATACTTTACCTCCATAGGACAGAAGCTCTTTGAAAAAAAGGATAGATCAGGGTATAATGAATTGCTAGATAAATTGAGCAATACCACCGATAACTCAGAGGTAGAAAATTGTGAGTACCGACTCGAACGTGACACTGTTCGTAAGGCTGTGTGTGAAATTAGTGTCAGTAAGAGCTCGGGTCTTGAATATGTCTCAGGTAAGGCAATGAAGGACACCATACTAACATAATAATACACAGCGCATTACAAATTGGCGTCCTATATCATTGCTACCAAGTCCGGGTAAGCTTCTAGAGAAATTGGTGTATGCTATGATTGAAGGGGAGGTGGAAATTAGCAACCCTATCTCAAATAAGCAATATGGGTTTCGGAAATCGTTTGGAACAGGGGATGCAGTTTTTGACTTTACCAATAATCTATATAAAAATGTAAATAATGGATACCCTACCGCAGTTTGCTTTATAGATTTGCAGAAAGCGTTTGACGCTGTCCCCCATCACTTGTTGCTAACCAAATTACGATACCAGTTTAATCTCCCTAAGAAATTGCTATCCTGGACAACAAACTATCTGACTGATCGAAGTCAATGTGTGATTATAAATAAAGAAGTGTCCAGCGACATAGGTGTCAAATTTGGTGTCCCACAAGGCTCCGTAATGGGGCCTTTACTATTCAATCTGTTTGCAAACGATATGTGCACTAATATAACTTCGTGTGAATGCATCCAATATGCGGATGATCTGGTAGTGTATACAGCCAATAAGAGTCATCAAGTAGCTTCCACGGATCTACAGCATACAATTGGGATAATTGATAAGTGGTGTTCGGATAATGGTATGACCATTAATACCGATAAGTGGTGTTCGGATAATGGTATGACCATTAATACCAATAAATCGAAAACGATGTGGTGTGGCTCGAGCCGTAAGTTACCTCATTTGCCACCACTAAGTATTTTGTGTTGTGGAAGTGAACTCATAGAAGTCACGAAGTATAAGTATCTTGGTGTAACAATTGATTCGGGGCTTAGTTTTGTCATGAATGTGAATGAATCTGTAAAGAGCATGCATTCTAGGCTATTCAAACTAAGTAAACTGCGACCTAGCATGAGTACCAAGGTGGCTGGTAAGTTATACCTAGCAGTAATCAGGCCGACGGCAGAATACTGTTCCTTTCTGGTCGACGGGGCCCCAACCACAACTGTGAACAAATTGCAACTAGCCCAAAACAGGGGTCTCCGCATCATACAAGGATTCAAACGACATCGGCAAAGTATCCATGAACTGCACAGTAGACATCGAATAGACTATCTCGACAGTAGAAGGAACATGCAAATGCTAACAATAATGCATAAACGCTCGAAAAACTCACTCAACCTTGACGAAAGACCACGCAGGACACGCAGTGGTAGTAAAGTAAACTTCAGTGTACCACGCATTTACTTAAGTCACTATAAGCGCTCGCCTCATTATAGAGGTAATGAACTCTGGTTAAAACTAAGTGAAACCTCGCAACACCTGGGGGCTGTTTCACTAGGAGCTACAAGTCTCACTGTTTGTAACAGTGGCAGCAAAGCGGCAGTTTGCGTTTCATTAGCAGTTGCAACCAAGCGTGAACGGCACTCGGGAAAGGAGCGGCACCAACAGCGGCAGTGACCGTTTCACTAGTAAATTGGGTCTCACTGTTAGTGCCACTGTGGAGCTGCTGCAAGCGAGAGGGTCTACCCTCTCGTTTGTTACGTGTATAGAATACTCTCACCCACTTCCCGTGAGAATTAAGCAATGAAATTTTTACACGAGTAAGGTATACATATAACCCATAATCGTACCAAATATGAAGAAAATCAGCTACACCGTTTCGAAGATATCGGGGTTTAAATTTTGTCATAGAAAATACTGCTCTGGTGGCCAGTGTCTCCAGGGGGAGACAGAAAGAACAGCCGAAACCCTGCTGCACTACGGAGGGAGTAAAAAAGAACAGCGACCAATTCAAACGCTGGGAGGGAGTGAAAAATTCAACCGCCGATAACTTCGGGACGGCGTGTCCAATTTTCTTCATATTTGGTACGATTATAGGCTATATATATACCTTACTCGTGTGAAAATTTCATTGCTTAATTCCTAGGGAAAGTGGGTGAAATTCCTAGTCATCGCGGCCCGTCGACAAATAAATTCGAATGTCAAATGCGTGTGCATAGCGAGACCTGTGCCAACAGTGAGAGTTGGTCTCACCTCAACAGCGAGACCACTGTTGAAACGCAAATTTGGGATTGACACTGTTGGTGCCGCTATTCCTGCCACTGTTGCGGTCCTACCTCTCGCTTTGACTCCGCTTCTAGTGAAACAGCCCCCTGGTGTCCAAAAAGGAATTCAAAATACTTGTAAAAACACAGTTCTCAACTTATGAATGGAGTGTATAGTATTGCTGCTAAAAGGTTGTCCACGAACCTCATCCCATCCCATCTCATCCCATTATTTTTTCCCTCTGTCAACCGGTTGTTTGTAATTTGTTGTCCTGGATGTAAAGAAACTACACCAGTGGAAGAACTGCCCTGTGGCAGAACTGGCTGCTATATGAAGTCAAATGCCAGATGTCATGCATTGGCTAATGATATTGCACCAAGTTATGCCAGATATCAAAATATTGGCTCACAATATTGCACCAAGATATGCCAGATATTAAAATATTGGCCCAGAGTATCTTGGGATCATGCACAAAATAACTTGATGCAGAAATATAGTAACATTTCTCCAAAGTAGTATCTGTCAGATATTAATTCATATTGTCCAGTTTTGAACTAGATCTAGATATAGAAATGGTGGGATCCAGCTACCACACAAAATATCTGTCTACAGAAAGATAATATACATCTATATTTTTTTTCTCACAAAAGAGTGACCTTCTCAACCTCCAAAGAGAAGAGAACCTCACTCTGTGTCAGACCACCCCCACAGGGAGGTCAGATATTCCGGGAAAACTTTTTTCCAATAAATGATACACACCACGGTCTACCCATAGCGACTTATAGTGACTGTATAAGCTAGTTACTACTTTTTACCTCGGATCCAAAAAGGAAAAACTTTTTCTTTGATCAAATGGGAGAGAATCACACTCTTTTCATTTAAATGACCACCCAGGGAGGCTACTTTTCGCCCGAAGAGACCAGTAAGGTCGAAACCAATGAGTAAGTTGGTCCACCCCAACAGGGGATTGAACCCACAACACACAGAACAAGTTCAAACGTCTACCACCAGAGGATAGACTGAACAGAGACAGTCTAATACCCAAAATACCCTTCAGAGGGAGGCACTGTGGAGACCACTCCACAAGCTGGGATAGAACCTGTACTCGGATTGGCCAGCACTTTTTCCCGCCGCTCTTTGTCTGATTTTTCAACAAATGAAAAGCCGGAAAATCGATCACGTGATCGTCTGGACCAATCATGGTCAAGTTCTGTGGAGGAAAAATGAATTAATTAACGCCCAGAGACTGGGCAAAGCCTTACATACAGTCACTTACTCGTTGGTCGCGAAGCCGCCTTGTCTGCACATCTATATGATGTATACCCTGTATCTAGATGATAACCCTGTGTAATATAAATATATTGACCTTTGCAGAACAAATTGTAGTCAACGCAGAAACTGTTGGGTGTTTGCCAGATATATAAATATATTGGCCTATACGGACGCTTTGTAATCAAAGCAGAAACAGTGGAAATTGTATTGGGTATGTGTTTTGCCAGATATATCGATATATTGGCCTATACAGAACACATTGAAGAATCCTCCACTGTGTAATAAATCAGCTTCAAGATGTAACAATGTGAAGATGCCTGTGATGCCCGCCATTAGATCTTAAACCAGAAGTTCTTTATTTTAATTTCAATACTGAAGAGTTCCACAACGAATCTGCAATCACTTTTCCTTCTTTATTTTTTTTAGTTTTCATTGTAATCGCACATCACCATAAGAGCATCATGTTTCTTATATCCTATGACATTACAAACCAGTCATGTTTCTTATAAAACTATTATGTCTCATACATGTCCTGACATTACAAGCCTGTCATGTTTCTTACACGTTATGACATTACAAACCCATCATGCTTCTTAAAAACTATCATGTTCCTTACATGTTATGACATTACAAGGTTTTCATGTTTCTTACATGTTATGACATTACAAAACAATCATGTTTCTTATATATATGTAAAACTATCGTGTCTCTTACACGTTATGACATTACAAGGTTGTCATGTTTCTTACTTGTTATGACATCACAAAACCCTCATACTTTTTTGGTACAACCCTAGCACGAGCTGGTCTAGTTTTTAACGGGGTTGACTCAGCATCAGGCACATCGCCTGCTTCATCATCACTTACAACCTATTTCTTTACTTGAGAACTGTTTCTCTTGTACCTCGCCCCTTCTGGGCTTTCTACGGTAACTTGGCTACCTGCCTTTGATACAACTGCATATGGCTCAGGAATAAATGGTGCTTGCATTTTGTTTTCTACCCCAAGTCAATGTCTGACATAGTCGCGTTACATCATCTGTCTGCTTGTATTTTAGACAAGCCTTTCTTTTCGGTCACGGTCACAAGTCTCTAAATTAACTACGTCCTGTCGCAGTTCTGGTACTTCCCAGTGGTATGGGCGATACGCATTTGCTTCTCAAGTGATTGGTTCTGTCTCTTGACTTTCCCATTTGCTTGTGGCCATCTTGGTGTCACTTTGTGATGTCTGATGCCACATTCTTTCATAAAGTTAGTGAAGACTTCGGACATAAACTGTGGCCCGTTGTCAGATGACAAGGTTTCTGGCAGACCATGAGTCCCAAATATCCACTCCAGTGCCTTCTTGGTGTCCTTGGCAGTGGTTGACCTCATGATTTTGTATTCATAGAATTTGCTGTAGTAATCTACTACTACCAGTATGGATTCTCCCCTTGGGAGTGGTCCCAAGAAATCTATCGCCAGGTCCTGCTATGGACCAGCTGGTAATGTCGTCATCCTGATTGGTTCAGGCTGGTCTGGTTTACTGGTGATCTGACACCCATGACATGATCGGCAGTACCTTTCTGCATCTTTCTCCATATTTGGCAACCAGACCTTTGTCCATAGGTTTTGCTTAGTCCCTACAATCCCAAACAGTCCTTTATGCGCTAAGGCTAACATCCTTGGTCTGAGCTTCTCGGGTATGACTAGGCAGGTGCCACGCAGTACCACATACCGGATCGGACAAAACTCTGAGCTTACTGCCGCATACATCTTGTTTGGGCAGTCGTCCCATCTGCCAGACTCAATGTGTCTCATCACATTGGTCAGTTCTTTATCCTCAGTAGACTCTCTCTCTACTTTACGAGTAGTCATGGCCTTCGGTGTAGCATTCACTCCTATAATCCGCACATAGCTCTCTGTCTCATCGTACTTGTCAGTCGGTTGCTGAGTCTTGTCTATCAACAGTCTTGACAGTGGGTCTGTTATGTTTATCTTACCTGGAATGTATACCACTTTAAACCTGTAGGCCTGCATTCAAAGCACCCAGCGCCTAATCCTACTGGGCTCGCATCTGGAACCACAATAGTCTTAGCATCTACATCAAAATATCCGAGGGTCTTGGAGCTTACAAGCAGCTTCTTGAAATTCTGAAATGACTTAACCTGTTCAGGACTAAAAACATAAGGCTCATTCTTTCTGGTCAGCTTCAGCAGCGGCTCTGCAGTTAAAGCAAGGTCCGGCATGTACCTACTGAAATTAACAAAACTGAGAAAACTCCTCACCTCAGTTACTGTTTCAAGCTCGCTTGCCTCCAGAATAGCTTTCACCTTTTCCTTTGCAGGATGCATGCCTGTCTGGGTCAGTTGGTGTCCCATGAAAGTCATTTCCATCACAAACAGTTCAGTATTGTCAGGGTTTGCGTCAGTCCATGTTCCCTTATCTACTGAATACCTTTGTCAGCATCTTGTAGTGAGTAGCTATGTCAACAGTATTCACAACTGAGTCATCTGAAATATCAACTACCCCTGGTATTCCCTGTAGGACATTCCTAACTATGCATTGGTATATTTCATTCACTGCATTTATGCCAAACGGCATTCGCTTGTACCTGTACAAACCGGAATGAGTCACAGATGTTGTCAGGTCCCAAGCCTCCTCATCTAGTTCTATCTGTTAGTACCCCCACTTCAGATCTACCTTAGAGAACACGCCTTAAATCTACACATAGTCTTATGTCACCATCAGTCTTTGGGGCTATTACAACAGGACTTACCCACCTAGTTGCCTCTTCTATGGGCTCAATGATGTCTTGGTCAAGGAGACTCAAAATTTTCTCCTCAACTTTTTTCCGCAAACCGAATGGCATACGTCTCAAAGGCTGAGCTACGGGTCTATTTTTAAGCTGACTGATTCCCCCTTCCACTTACCAAGGCCACTCAGAATATCTTTCTTCTCAAGTCTAACCCTTTTTCTGAGGTCTTGCATACTCCCCAGACTATGGTCACTTTATTCACCCCTATTCCAATTTTCAGAACACCCAATTTCTCAGAAGACTTCCTCCCCAGAAGTGGTGCCCCGGCGCTCTCAACGACTAAAAACTCTGGCGCAATCTTGTGGTCCCCCACACATGCTTTGGCAATAAAACAACACCCAACCTCTAGCGGCTCACTTAACGTATAAGTGAACAGCTTCCTTTTTGTTGGCTTACACTTACATACAATTCTCTGTACTGTCCCATATTTTCTGGTCAATGATGTTACAGTCACTTACACCACCAATATCAACAGCAATCATTTCACCTTTGGGCTTTGCTAACCTTCACACAGAAATTATAATTGTCGTCAGGTTCTTCCTCCACCATGTGGGTGATCTTACCCCTTTTTGAGCTGCTTTTACCATGGGGCTTACCTTTTTCATCTTCATTACCACTGGACTTTGGATATTTATTTCAAAATAACCCTTGGCCTTACACTTTCTATGCTGCTTGTGCTTGGCTGGACACTTATTATCCCAGCGTAATGACCCTTATACCCACAGTTCCAACAATTACCCTTTTCTTTCTGCGTATCCTTAGCAAAACCCTTACATTGTTTCTGAAAACTAACTTTGTTGACACTTTGACCCTTTTTTGCACACATTTCAGTAGACTGACTTTACCGCCTCATGGTTAGCTGCTATACTCAGTGTCTGTTGCAGATTCAGGCCTGCACCTTTCTTAAGAAACTTCTTTTTTATTTTGTCATTGCGACACTTCTGAACAACCTTGTCACATATATAATCATCCTTACGATCACCAAACTCACACCCTACAGCTAATTTTCTAAGGCGTAAACAAAACTGAGCCACAGACTCACTGTCCTCTCTTTGTGCCTTCTGGAACATGTGTCGCTCGTAAGTCTTGTTGGTGGGCACAAAAAAATTTGCCTTCAGGGCAGTGACAGCTTCTGCCCAGCCCTTCGCATCCCCAGTGTTGGGCAGTGAGGCAAAGATTTCTCTCACCTCAGCCCCAGCAGTATACAATAATAGGGCTCTCCTCTGTGCTTTGTTGTCATCCCTCTCAGGGTCAATAAATAACCCCTTGCTGTCCACATATGCATTGAACTCTTCCATGTAGGCCTGCCATCTCAGTGACACAGTAGAGGTATCACCAGAAACATCAAACAGCTTCATGCCCCTACTATTCATGAACTCAGATTCAGATCTGTAGCTAAACAGATTCCACTAATCCCAGACAAAGGTCACACTTGACCTAATTGATCCAAGATAAAAGAATCTGCTTATTTTGGCCAAAATCCTCTGGTGAATGTAAATAAATGATAGCTTAATTATAATGTAAAAGAGTTCCAATGGAGAGTGAAATATCCTGGAGTATCCTTGATTCACTCACTGGAGGAATGAGCACATGTGGTTGGTGATTGGGGATCTCTTTCTTCTCTCAACGAAAAGTATATAGTGTTCTTAAACTGGCTTATAAACTATATAAACCAAACAGAATCCACATAGGTTAGTACTCCTAGCACCAAATTTAAGAATATTACATCTGAACCTCAATATCAGAGAACTTACCTTAGAGGATATGAGACTGAGCTCCTGTAAGATGGTGTTGCCACTTCAAAAGCCTGGATTAGTCTAACTTTAACCCTTTAAGGATGAATAATGCCTTGAGGCATCAACCAACCCAGGCCGAATGATGCCTTGAGGCATCAACTGGCCCAGGCCGAATGATTCCTCAGGCATCATTTCTCTTAAATCTATAAAACTGTCTTTGACAAGGAAATGATTTATCAATATACATGAAATCTTCAGAAAATGTAGCTATAACATCAAGATATATATTAGTAAGCTGAAATAAGTGAAATACTAATGATTACCAACAATATCACGTGATGGAATATAAAATTATGACTTTATCCAAAATGTGTTCATCCTCTAGAGATATACACTATCACTAGTACCGGTAACTGTCCTTATGGTGACAGCTCTGCCACAGGTGGCCATCCTTAAAGGGTTAACCTATGGGGAGTGCCTCACGCACGTGACAGCCCGGGAATCCCTGCAATGATGTCATCATGCCTGAGGCTGAGCCAGCCTCATGGGCCTATTCCACCAAAAAGGCCCTCAGCAGGCGGGTTTTTGCCCTCCAACCGGCATTTGCCGCCTGGGCCCGCCGCCCCAAACCCCTAAATTCTCCGAGCTGTTCCCCAAAGCCACCCCGAGGCGACCAACAGGCGTACACAAGGTGCCCGGCGAGCGGCCATAGAGCCGGCCAGACCCGGCGCGGCAATATACTCGCAGCGGGTTTGCTATTGCCGTCTGGTGGACGTTAGCGGCATTAACGCGCAAGCCCGAGGTTCTCTATCGATCCGATAGGCGGCGCGGCGTACGACGATACACTACGACGCTCTGAACCCGCGAAAGTCGCGTATCGAGCGGAGCAGTGTGTCAGCGTGTCGGGAATTGTACGGGAACGGTCAGAAAACGTCAAATAACCGCAGAATTACAGGTTAAATCAAACAATGAAGGAAAATAAAGATAAGGATTGATGTTATGAATGTGTATATTCGACTCTGGTGCTAGAATTCTATCTAAATTACCCCAATTGTCCGAATTTTCGGTCATAGTCCATACGAGTACCCCTTTCGGGCCTTGCAGCTCAATATTGACGGTGTGTGTCAACGTGCGCCCGGGGAACAGCTCTCGGCGTGCTCTCGGCGTCACTCTCGATGTAGCTCTTGGCATGCCGGCCGGCCTGCCAGGGGCTTAAAATCAAATGAATCAGTTTTCCTCTGGCAGGGCTTGCAGGGGACGTTGCGCTCATAATGCCCGGCCGCCCGCCCGCCCGGCCTTCTCTGTGGTTATCACTACATTTTGGTGGAACACCTCAAAAATTGGCTATTGCACCGAGTACTGTCCCTGGCCGGCAGCCGGCGGCCACCAACAGGTCAGCCGATTCTGCCCGGCGACAGAGTTTTGCAGGCACGGGGAGAGGCCGGCGGCCGGCAGGGGCCGGCCGTGAGCGGCCTATGAGCTTCATGAGCTGTTCCACCAAGCAGATTATCGCCGCCAGCGGGAGGTTTGGGCCTAATGGGCTTGTGCCTCATTGGTGGAATAGGCCCATAAGGGGGAATCCCCAGCATTTCCGCTAACGCTTAGTCGGCCGCTAGCGCTTCTACAACAAAAGGGGTGAGAACTTCACTTGAATTGTATAATACACAATACTTCACTCATTTAGATGTTCTGTATAGTAATCCTCACTTGGCTTTACCTCTGTGACGACTGTGGTGCATCCAAACTCGTGGAGTATCGAGTCGATCCAGTTCTATTCTCGGGAGCAGAACATTCAAACCAAACCGAGGCTTCAGTTGGCAAAGGGTTTTGCTATTTTCGAGCACCCCACTATCACTGTGGTCTCACTATGGCCGCTTACCTTCCTAGTGAAACGGCCCCCCCTGCTTCTCTGGTCATCCACTAGGAGACACTGTGGAATTAGCAATGCATAGCTTGTGCACAAGGCGGCTGAGTGGTGCAGTGACTACACATGTACTGTTTTAATGTGCATATTCAGTTTGGTTTTTCCACTGATGAAAGTCGTTAGAAAATTATGAAATACGTGAGATACAGTAGAACCTTTCCTAATGGACAGCCAGCTTTAACCTTTGCTCAGACCTGACCCCTCTATCAGATGTTTATTCTAAATCCATGAAGCGACAACCCTGTGTAGAAGGTTGCTTTGGCCCAGAACGAAGGGTGTCCACTTACGCGAGGTCTTATTGTACATATATACATATATATATATATATATATATATATATATATATATATATATATAATTCATCGCTCCAAATCATGAAAAAATTGAATAGGATATAGCACTTGAGAAAAACAAGGAGACCTTTGTGTAAGGCACAAACTCAATGTAGAAATTATACTGAATGATGTAAAGCTTGAGAGAGTAACGGTTTATAAATATCTAGGTATATTTTTGGACCAACACATGACTATGTCTGAGCATTTTGATAATGTGGTTAAACTTGTATCGTATGAATATTCGTCTTGTCAAAGATACGTAAATATATTGATGTTTACACAGCAGTTCAATTATATAAAACTATGATACATCCGTATAGACTACGGCGATATGATTTATGACTGTACCAAATCACAAATTAGAAAAATTGCAAACCATGCAAAATCGAAGTCTCCTCACCTGTTTAAATGTTAATAATCGAACACCTATAATACGTCTACATCAGCTTGCGAAAGTAGCTAATTTGAAAGCCTGAAGAAGAGCTAGAGTTAAGTTTGACGACCTTATGGAAGAACCTAATGACCATAATATAACTCGCCTCCACATGGCACCAGTTTTTAAGGTCACCAAACCGAATAATGAAAAATTTAAGAGTTGTGTGTTTTACCGGGGTGCAATTGAGTGGAATGGTGTGACTAGTGGAATAAGAAATTTTAATAACTATGAAGACTTCAAACGATTTCAGAAGTGGTGGCCACTAGGTCATAATTGGCCAGATATTTGATTGAAAATCATATAAGTGCTGGTAAAGAGGGTGTCCCCGTTGGCTACCTTGTATCCATGTGATACGAATACATACTTTGTAGGAATTGAACACAAGGGACTTCTACCAATCCCTAGTTAAATCGGGAAAAGTATGACCTTCTGCTATCTTCTTCATTGTAGTACTCCACATCTGTATTTAATAAAACACATTTATGAGTTCCACCAGCCTGCAAAATGGGCCTTGTACAAAAGATGGATGGTAGCATTTGTGGATTTATCCTATGCATAATCATCAACCCCGTAGCAGACCCTTTCCAGAGTGTGAACCTGCAGTCAGCCATTGATTAAATGTACCCAGATACATTTAATTGGTGATCTGAAATATCAGGTGGGGTCTTATTGCTGGAGGGAGAAATCATTGACTTGTAATTGTTATCCACTATTTCACCTGATGATTATCTGCTAGCAAGTGTCAAATAGTCAGCGGGTGGTGCTAGATGTCACAATAAGCCAAAACCAGGTGAAAATGTGGCAATAGGCATCTTGTATACCTGGCAGAAACCTGTCCTCATTTATCAGAAACAAGGAACTCTTCCAAATATAACAGCACTCTCTGCTATTACACTTAAAGCTTATAATATAAAGCAATTAAGCTCTGTTAGTTAATTCTAAAAATTAGGCCCGCCCACACGGCTTTCAACCATGTGTGGATCGGGGCCTACAGGTGCATACATCGGCTGATGTGTAGGGTCCGGTCGCGACGATCTGACCCGTAGTGTCTGACCTGGACCACCTATATAACCATTCTGAGCACTGTGTACGCTTCATTGACTCTCTGAGTCTCAGTGAGAGCACATACACCCGGCTGTATTTAGTAGGGTGAGACTGGAATACACGGTATTGTTAGAGTGAGTTTAATAAGTTATAATATAAGAAAGTTATATCTTATAGATTTGAATTGGGCCATTATACTGTATAAATCTGTGTGTATTTTACCAGTGTATGTAGAGCGATGCCTGCCTGTGACTGTGTGTGACTGGACTGTGGGAGCACATGTGTGTCTGTCACACACAATGTCGACCTGTGTGATTCTATGTGTGCATACTGTATCTGTATGTCTCTATATCTTCCTATCTGTGTCTGTGTATCTGTGTCTGTCTGGTTATCATTCTGAATATATGTTCCACAATTCCTCATATTGAAGGAAATAGTTACTCTGACAGGTATCCCAACATGGCCGACCTCTTACCTGTAGTGACCCATGCATATGAATGAGCTCTGGACCCCCTCCCACCTGCCTTATATGCCCCCTGACTGGCCCTGCTGCTGACCTGACTGGTCACGAACGCTCTCACACAAACATGCCCGTACTCTCACTGTGTGAGGGGCGGGTCTTTATTTTTAATGAATTTATCATCAAGACTCATTTCTGTACTTCATCTTTAACCACTTCTGATATACACATAACGACTTTCTTTGATGTGGACATTCTCTTATTTGGCTGCCTTTTTCCTTAGTTTTTTTTTTACCATTTCAGTTGATTTGTGAATGCAGCCTTCCACAATAGCTGATTCAGTCTTTGTTATAATTGATTAAGACTATGTTGCCAATACTTGACGACTTTCAATGATGTGTTATCTTGATTGTTTGAACGCCGGGATAGTCAGCATTTCACCTCATCTCATTACAATATAAATTATTTGTAATAATAGACGAAAATTGTTGTGGTATGAACATATACACGGTTATATCTGCTGACTTAACTATCACTGTGACTAATGTATTCCATCCTGGAGGGACCAGGTGGCAGATCGGCTGTTGCCGAACCTGGCTTGACTTATTGCCTACAAGTTTGACCCTAATAAAACCATAACCAAAAAAAAAAGAGAGGATATTCCTCCATAACTGCTGAAACACTAAAGCCCTAGAATCTAAATTAGAAAGTGTGAACGTTAACCAGCCTGTGCACCAAATCTCCATAACTTTGAACTATTCCAAATGAATTTCTAGCCCAAGATGAGCTCAAATGGGCAATAGGCCAGAGTAGGGCCTACATTATTCTCATCTCTCATACCAAAAGTAATTTTCTTTAGATTTACATCACCTTGATTTCAAAAATGGCTATTGGGATGTCAAAATATCGTTGACTTGGGAAGGTGTTCACTAATCCATTTAAATTCTGTGAGCTCTACGACACGTAGTACCTACATAATAAACATTTAACACCGGAGCAGATTGAGATTACTTTATTCATAATTAAAAAATACAAAGGTATGTCAATATTACCTCCAATTGATGGCACTTAAATACTGATATTCTGCAAACAAATAAATTGCTTTTTATGTCATACTTACCTGGTATCAGGATTCAGCGATTTTGGTCTTTCATATTACAGTGTTTGCTACATATACCAGCCTTGAAGGTTGTCAGTAGTAAGGAGATTTAAGGGCATATCAGACAATTCACCCTGAATTTTGAAAAACAAGGGAAGGTAGATTAGCTAGAAATTGCTATGATCTCAACGTGTTGGAAGTACCGTATATGTAAACATGATGATGACCTGATCACTAGAATAGGGACCAATGTTAGTTGGTGATCCAGTGATTACGAGGATATTATATTTTAAATTTCTAGAAAGTCAAATTCTACATGGTGAAACTCGTGTCAGTTTCTTCAACCTTTCACAGAATATAACTAGTAATTTGCTGGTGTGTATCCTACACATGTAAACAAATGTACTGAAATCCTTGGGTCACCATCAGTATTCTTAAAGGAATGGAAGAAAACAATTTGTTGAGTACATTTGCAATATAAATAAGGCCAATAGGTATATTTTACCTATTGGGTTTGGTCAAACTTGGCAAACGGTTATTAAAATCACAAGGAACCAGTTTGATTACTGTACTTATACCCGAAATTCACTAGGTGTTACAATTGTGAATTGTAAGATATGCCTTTAATTCGTCTATGCCAAAGTATAGATCAAGGGACGAAGGTAACATCGTTGAATTGCATTATACAGCTTAGTTCGAAAGGGATGGTTTAATAAAAAGAGGGTTCAGCCTACTATGTGGGGTGCTTAATTGGAAATTACGGTGAGCATCTGACCTCATAGATGTAGCACCTACGGTTGTTGGCTTTCACTCTAACAGCCATGGGACTTTGATTTACTATTAAAGAAATATCCGGAGTGATCGGTAGCGGTCTGGAGGGACTTTCAAGATGCAGTTAAGGGGTTCAAGGGTAAAACTCCCAGAAGCTCCTGAATTTATTTAAAGAGACTTTCTGGCAAATTGTGGAAACATAGCTGACCATTATTTATACTTCTATTCTGAGTCAGCCCCTCCCCCAGCCCCAGAAAAAGAAAGAAATGTCATCCTCGGATTCACATTGGTTTTCAAGATTGACCACTGAGATGTAAAAAGAATCCGGAAAATCCCATACCGGCTCCAACTGGGGAATGGACTTATGGGGGTCATCAAGGTCACGAAGTTCATAAGGGCGTCGCTAATGTCAAGGTGCTGGGGGTCGAAGGTAAAGCCTTTGACAGGGTATGATTGGCCCTGGACGAATATACAATGCATTCGTACCAGGTTCTTGCGTCATCACAAATTACTTCATTCCAACAACTATCTTATAAATTATCGCTTTTATCTCTAAAATTCTCATGATGGTCCTACATGGGGTGTAGGTTTTTTTTGTTGTTGAAGGGAGTGGGTGCGGATGGGGTTACTGGGCTACTAAGTCATTGTCTATGTTCACATTGATTTCGTCAACCATCAATATGGCACAATTCACAGGATTCCAAGTCAAAAGGTAGGTACAGGTGATAAATAACCCTCTTCTGAATGACTCAATTAGCACTAATTCTGATTATTTGTTAACCGAATCAATCTAAATACCTGGAAACTCCTTGAACTTATGAAAAGGTTTACAAAACCACTTCACTATTCTTCGCTTTCAATGGGTCCCTACTGCCTACTTTTGAGTAATCTGTGTCGAGGAGAATCCAGTCACTGTCTTTATAGAATACCTCCTAATGTATTGCACATTGACTAAAGGCTTGAGAACAAACATAATACCCAAACTGTGAAATAGTTCAATAGTTACCTCTTACACAAAAAACTAATATCTAGGCCAGCAATGGGTGACCTTCGTAACCTTAGGAACATAGTTCTCTAGTAATTACATCACAAATAATAGAACTAGCATTTTGGCCGTGGGATTCAGTCAGTACGTTTAAAAGGTATTCTATATAAAGCTATTACTCGCTGAAGGTCTTTGTCCACTCAATTAACGAATGTGCTCTGTTCTAGTCAAAATGTTTATCTGCCCTACGCCTCGAATATGGGAATGCACTGTCATCAGAGGATAAGGGGAACTGGCAGGTGGAGATGATGGGTATGAAGAGAAGATGCTGTTTGAGCCTGGTCGGGCAGCGTCCATCCGGCGTCAAGAGGTGTGATGTTATCTACATCCGGTCAATCATGTTCCCCGCGAGTTTTCCTGTTGTCGTGCCATCGTCCATTCTTCACCATGTGGCTATCACCAATACCACTATGATGTCTCGCTTGGAGTTTATCCCGATTATACATAGACCACGTACTTGTATGTAAATAATTCGTGAAGTGCAGCAAGTCCGTTTTCATCATAATATATACTTGAAATACCGATCCTCCAAATACACATTTTTATGGAGCATAGAAGGATAAAAATGTCCATTAAGATCGCAGTGTCTGTCACACTACCTGAATAAATCCCAATAATCCCATTTTATATTATTTCACAGTCTTCGAAAGAATTGTTTTGGCAAAAGTTCCAATACCCCATTGAAGCTCAAATTTACGCGAGCTTTGAGAACTACATCGTTGTGGAAGTCCATACATCTGAACATATACTCTTCATACGATAACAAAAATGGAACTGGTCACTATTATATAACTGGTGACAATATAATATATATTCAATGAATATGAGGCTATCACACTAAAACAAGAGTGGTGAAAGTGGATGTAATGATGACTTTAGTTTGCCTTTGCAGTCCCTGTAAGAAATTCACAACGCCTCCCAGATGAATTCCTTGCACATAGGACCTGCGTATATCACAAAATGATTTTTTTGGTCAATTGTGCGTATATCACGGCAAAACCTGGCTAGCTGGCCAAATTGATCAAAAGTAGAGCGGTTCTCAAACAATTATCAACCACGATACAATTTGTCATGAATACTGGAAAACTCGTCCCGAAACAAAGTCGCCCCAGGATTTTCTCGTCCAGTTTTTATTTTTCCTTGCATTGAATAACAGACAATTGCTATTTTTACGACTATGTTAGCTTTATAGAGGCATCAAATGTATTGTACTAATCTGATCTTTGGCTACACCTTTTTTTATATATTTTTTTTACAAGAGATGGTAATATTGCTTGCCAATGAACACAAATATTCCGAGGCCTAAGACTAAAACTCAAGATTATTCTGCAAGACGGGAGTTCTCCTTAAACTATGGATCAACTTCATTTCGGGGCAGGTTCTCCAGAAAGCCATATTAATTGTACAGAGTAAATGAACAAAATTCATGAATATCATTTGTTTAAAATTCCCGAATGCATCCCTCAAACATCAAATCATAAATAGCAACCGCTTTTGTCCTAGTTCACATATAATTGACACACTCTCTAGAAACTATAATGGTTTAGTCTCCGCTTTCACCAATCAGAACGTTGCTTTACATTCCAGTCTTACTGCAAATCCCGTAAGGCACATAAAGTCCTACACCCCCCCCCCCCTCCAAGATGGACTGGCCATCTCTTTCATACCAGCATTTACACCAACGACCTAAATATCATTTACTTTCAATATCAAATATCTATTTTGGATATTTTCAAGTGTCCGAGTTAATATCTGGATTTAAGAGTTTGGTCTGTGAGATACATATAACCATTGATTTTGTCGACGGACGACCGTAAACAATGAACAGTTAAATCTGTATAATGCATGACCATAGCCAATGCATTACGTCATCAATATTGAGTTGCTTACGGTTGTCCAAAACACAAACCCAGTCTTCTTTTTGTTTATTACTCACCTTAACAAACAAAACTTAATTAAAGCAGTAATTTAAATGCAAACTTTGAAATTTACACTAATATCAACAACCTTTCACTCTTCACGTGTCGGTTATGCACTTAAGTAATCAGGGGGAAAGAAATCTGTTTGGGGAGTGTGATTTCCCTAATCAACTGCTTTGACGTCTGTAATCAATGGGTGTGATTCCAGCTAGCTGCATTTTCAATTGGAAATTTGCAGTTGGTTAATAATAGAGGATATTCGTCTGAAATTATTCTACCATCAAATGGAGACCAAATAAGATGGGTCTGTTTTTGTGAAGCCCATTGCGACTGCACTTGTATCTTAGCTTGATATAAACGTCCACAGGCTGAACGTTAGGTACTCGTACCCTACAGGCTTGCGAGTACGGTAACTCATACTCAATGGGTGATAAAAAGATAAACTTGTCCAGGCTAAGATAAAATCAGAAATGTTCTTGTTTGGTCTGTGTCCCCAATTGCCATCTTGTTTGGTGTGCTTTGAAATATTCACTCAGCTATCGCCTCGTTCAAATTCCTGCATGCTCCCAACTTGATGGCGAACAGGTACATAGACCAAACATTCATCAATTTCATTCTTAGTGTAAGACTGTCTGGTCACTAATATTGTGCAAAGTAGATTTCACATTGGAAATGTGAAAAATCCTACAAATAATGGTATAACATGTACACTTCACATCCTATCTTCAAGTGACTGTGGCTCAAAATGAACATCACTTAACGGAAACAGTAAGTAGCATGATTTAGTTGAGTGGAAAATGAACAGATACTGATCTAGAACATAATGATACGGCCGGACAAGCTTCCTCAAGCTTGGAAGACAGGCAGAAGTGTTGCGATTCAACAGTATTGAAGAAGAGTAGTCGCACTGTTTTACTCAAAAATATTTCTCTATATCAGTCTTAACGCAACTAGTGTCACTGTACCCATCTGACCCTGGGACGGATTCTTTTTGTTCAAGTTCATTTCCATTCATCGAAGTGACCGGACACTTCGTACAAGTAATTGGGCTCAGGAATACATTTGGTCATTCTGTTCAAACGCTTAAATAGTTATGTCCTTATACAGCATTAACAGAACATCCTTTTTCATCTTGCATCAATATCAGGAGCTGAACCGAGCTGAATCACACTTATGTTAGTGCCATATTCTCTGATGTAGTCATTGTACTCACATTTACAAGGTTACATTTTTACATGAATTATTGGTTGTGACAAAACTGTGCTCCTCACGATTTATTGGTACCTAAATAATAAATGCCATCGATATTAAGTTAAAGAGTAGACAAACATGCAGCGCTGACCACTCCTCAGTTACTGAGGCGCCCCTCTCTCAATGCTAAGAATCTGAAAACAGAAGTGGAGGTTTATTATGAACTGCAGTAATAGACAAGGTTAATTCTGAAAAAGATGGATTAAAAAGAACCGAACTTTCTATGATGATGATGATGGTATATTACGCTATAGCAACAGCCAAGGTCATATCATGGCGAAATTGAATCTATGGGATGAGGATGATAGATCAGCAGGTAACTTATAAGCACGGCTGAGCCCTCGAACCCTGGATCACGAGATCCATAGGTCAGTGCGCTACCGACTGAACAATTATGCTGCCCTCAACACGTTTTCTATACTGCCTTTACAAACATGCCTAGTTTCCTGGAAAAGTATACTGTTACTGGTACTCTGAAATAAAGGGAAAGTGATCACAAATGTTAATAGGAAAACTTATTTCCCTTATTTCCAAGAACATGAACCTCATATTCATCAGATTTTTTTTTCCAAGAAACATTCAACGAATCCCCCAACTGGATGCGTTTGTACAAACAACCTATGAAACTTTGTACACGTGCATGTCAGTATAACAATATGCCTTCTATGTAAGAGTTCATCAATCTTGATTGCAGATCTCTTTCTTTAGGTGGAAGCTATCGACACCTTGCATTATACAATCACCTCCCAAGTTACAGAAATGTTAGTAGAACTCAAGATACCAATACCTAACATATATCTTTACCTAAGGTAATGGTTTGTATTTTTTAATACAAGACTGTTTTTTAAACCTGTAAAATCATTTGAAAAATCTATGCATGTTTGACCGTTGAAGTTGCTATATAAGGAAATAAAACTAAACCACAAGCACATACAAAGTATTTCGGACGAGTTTAAAGTTCATCAAATGAAATTTAAACTACAATTCGACAAACAACTTCATGTTACAGCACAGGACTAATATTGAGACAAAATTTTACGTAATGACCTTAATAATGAGTATATGCTATAGACAAAGGTTTGAATATTTAGAGCAATTACCACAGGATACTTCTTTTGAAATTAGTCTTTAAGGTGGATGTAGTTGAAGACTCTAGTACATGCTACATCCACCGAAAGTCAGTCCTAAATCAACTAATAAGTTCATTGATGATCAGAAAGTCAGATATAACATGAATGGTGAAAATTCTAATGCACAGGAAAATTATGATTGGATATTTCCAGACATTGTCATTTGCCAAATGCAGTTGACACTGGGAAGGAAAAAATTCCCAATATTTACAACGAAGTACAATACATTGTAACTAATTTTTAAGGGTTCTGCATAGCACTGGTAGAGCTGTGATTAGTTAATTTATACTTCAGAACTAAGAGTTTTCGTCACAAAGATCAGGGCAACATGATGAACTGCAAAACTACAAAAGAGTGGCAAGTATAGGTTTCAGATAGTATATAGGGATGATCAATGACCACATTAGATCTATCATGATGCAATGTTGTCAACTGTATCAAAGCATTTATTTGGATTTTCATACTTTGTTCTGTGAAAGTCTAACAACCCAAGTTACGGTATAAAAATATAAAAAGAAAAGTAATGTTCAATTCATAAATGACATTGTACATGCCATGCTAACAACTTGACCACAAACGACTGTCTATTAGACTTCCTTTATCTAACCCCCAATGTAGTTGTGGAAAAGTCCCTCTGTCTAAGGGGTCAAATGTCATACAAAGCATTAAAAACGTGCGGTGTTTCAAAAGTAAGATGTTTGCAATTTCTGAACTTTTATCGAATCAGACAGCTACAGAACTGACAGTAGGACCTAGCCTCCAGGAGGAAGTTCGGTAGATTTTTCATAGCCCGTATTAAAACGGTGTTCATGCCCTGGCATAAGCTTCTTGAAGTAAGCACATCCGAAGGAAACATCAACATATACCAAAAGCAGTTTTATGAAAGAACGAGGTGATTGAAATTTTCATACAGGAATTCTCAACAGACTAATACTTTCTAAATAGAAGAATATATTAAAAAAATACAGTAAACCAAACTCTACCAGTCCTGAATAAACTACATCATGTAGATAATATTGATATTCAGTTTGTTATCAATTCTGTTAATCCAACTTCTTTTTTTTTTTTTTTAAAGAAAAGTACATGCAATTCTGAATCCATACACCCAATGTTGCTAAAATCAGACACAAAGCACTAAAAAATCGCTAAAATCCGGCACTGATATCCATGTTTGTAATCTGTAATACGAACTATTCACTCAATAGATCGCAATTTGCAAGTGCCCAATGTTTTTAGGTGTGGTAACAGCATAATTTTGTTAACGAGTGACTGTATGTCACCACTTTCCAGTTACATTATTCAAGTGTTTACAATGAGATTTTGAGGGATCGTCTTTGTTGGAAAGGCCAACTGTAAGTCTTTTCTGATCATATTACTAAAACATATGGAGTATCAGTCAAGAAACCAAAATAAAGCACCAGTACTACATACCAAAGTTTAGTGTTCATGTTTTCAAATATGAATCCTATATAAAGGTGCAAGGCGATGTTGGTTGTTTTCCTGCATTATTTGCTTAACCAATCATTAACAGCCGATAGCGTTGGTGACTTATTATGTTTTGAGCAATATACGTTCTCATAGAAGAGAAGAATATCACCAGTTTTATGATAAGAACAACTCACTATAAGATAAAATAGGGATACAAATCTTTGGGGAAATTACCAACACACTGAAAGACTTCATGAAAATATGACCTGCAGTAGAGAACACAGCATCGCTGTCTGAAGTTTCTCATATGGTGTTTGAATCCAGTCTACAATAAAACCCCGTCTTTATTAATATCACCAGTACCCGATGATTATATTCATGACAAATGTTTGAAAAGGATTTATCTAAAAACACGGAGAATTTAGCTTACAATTACTCAGAAATTTATGTATTTCATTTATATTTACAACATGGGTCTAGTTTGTGTCCCTTCGACAGAACAAACAATACACACACAGGCCTTGTAGGCAAGCAGTGGATGTTTGTGCAATAAATTTACGGTGATCAATATTTTTAGGGAGTTTGTCCTCTTGAAACCACTAAGACAATACAGACGCCAAAACTTGCGACCAACAGCAGTAGCAGACCCTCAACCCTATTTAAGCACCATGTGAGGATGTAGAGGGATTTGTGTCGTAGAACCAATACAAAATTATAGAGGAAGCCCACAGTGTGTCGAGGAGTTGACAATGAGCTCAATACAATTATGCCTCATAGGAGATAATATCTCAATGGACAGTGATTTACTTGCATTTCACTCTAACAAGCGAATGGTTGCAATAGCTACATGTACAAAACATGATATATTTTCAGAAGGAAACTAATTCATTTACGTTGATATGTATTTTCTTTCACAATGCGTATTTAGGGGATGCAGTTGAAATGCAGTTCCTTGATGTTAAAGAGAATGGCTGAACTTGTAGAGTATATAAAAATGACAGGATAATACAAAAAGGATTTTTCATGCTCCATCAATAAAAAACAGATCTCCCCCTGACACTTAGCCATGTCAAAAGTTCTCCCCATCTTTTTGCTTTCTCCAAATAAGCATGTTTATTTGGGAATACGTGTTGCTTTAAATAGAAGATCTTTGGTACTCTATTCTATGTTATAATAATCAATCACCCATGATTATTCACAAGGAGCCAAAATGGGTGGGTACTGTTAGCTATCATTGCTACTTTCGTTGAATCATTGATCTAATTATATTTAAAGTTGCAATAATGCTCATTCTTTTTAACGTTATATTGGACGTTTTAGGTGATCAGATACAGAAATGCCAGCAAATTCTGAAAAAAAAGATGCAGAAAATGTCAAAATCTGGCTCTTTAATGAAGAAAATTTAGAACGTAATCTTTTTATTTCGAGAGGAAAACCGACATTCCTGTAGGTATTCCAGTGCACCCAAGAATTATGGCAGTTAGGAACACAAATAGTAATTTAAGAGGGATGTCGGCTGGAGATATTTTATAATGTGGGACCTGCTGCCTCAAATAACCCAGGAAAACGTGGTTAAGTCTCGGTCACTGCGTGTGACTAAGGATGTGTGGCAGAGGTTCGAACCCCCGTTTTACGAGCATGAATGCGGTTGGATTGGTTTACAAAGATAAAAAATATTTGATGAAAGTGAAAAAGCTGATTTCCATGAAAAGCTGCCATCTCTAAGTAATCATTCTAACGGTGCACAACAGAGACCAACTGTGCGTCCACTCTTGCCGACTACAACTACAGGGATGTCAGTTGGGGTATAAAAAATGAATTATTTTGTATGTTAAATTTACTGCCCGGCAGTGAAAACATATAAAACAAATTGTTATTGGGCATGGAATGAGGCTGGAAGTGTGTGGGGAGTCTTAAACCACGGTTTATTGGTGTGGATGAGGCTACATTTATTCTGTTTTACACAAGAAAAACATATTTATGAACTGAAAATGATAAATGATTTCCTTAAAAAATAGGATAACTAATCTCTGCAACTGGGATCAGGAATTTTCCTACGGCACCACTGATTCCTGATAGTAACCAGACATCACCGACTTATTGGAGGTCTACGGAATTTGCTGTCTCAAACAGACAGAAAATCTTGATGCCCTCCACGGAATTGGGCTAGGGGTTATTGGGGTTAAAACCATTTGTTTTATTGGCGTGAATGAAGCTGAATTAATATAATTGTTTTAAACATGGAAAAAGATTCTTAAAAAGAGTTTTAGATTAAAAAATATAATTTCTGTATTCAAAGATACATGGGACCTGTTTTCACAAGGGTATTATTCGAATGTTCGAAAGGATAGCAATTATTGCAACTTTAAACGTTTGGATCAGATTATGTTGATTACTAGATGTAGTTCCCAATGTCCATGATTGTTGTTCAGATGTCCGACTTAATAACACATGTCCTGGGTAACATTTGAAATGACCCGACAAATAAAATTGATGTCCAATAAACACCTGACTGGTGGGAATTAAAATTGTTGACAATGAGTATGCAATCACTATGCAACTCCTAGATAAATACCCGATGCTATGTGATAACCCTTCCTAGATGGCTTCTTGGTAATATGTCAAGACAGTGCATTAGCAACAGAAATTCTCGGGAGATTCCCGATATGAATCATAACAATTTAGTCATCGTTGCCGTACTCCGTAATGTACTTCCTAATCTATTGCTGTCCTATTAGACAGAAACTAAACAATAAACAGGACCTTCTGTACATGTCACAATTCGGAAAGGTAGACAATTCACTAACTGCCACGAATATAAAGTGTTTTTTTCTGTCAGTACAATGCTTCCCTTTATTGTGTTTCCATGTTCCTCCGACCGTTGTAAATGTTATCTTCAATCTAAAGGTATTGGGAAATGCATAGGGCTGAAGCTCGGGTAGTAGTATAATATACAGACTACTTTACCACTAAGTTCATTAATGGTAATATTTAGAATAAGGCAAGTGTTGTGCTTTTCTGATCTAGTCACTCAATTTGTATCTAAATCATTGTGAACAAAGAGACATGACAAGTAAAAAGCCCTGGAGCAAAGTTCCCTCAGCTACAGATAAGAGCATTTTAAATTTGGATCTTATAATACTTGACAAGAACCGACATATAGTTGGGATGAACACAAAAGGTTATTTTTATACTTTAAGGAATATGAACAAAGTTAAGGACTTATATATACATGTTAGTGCATCGAGATCAATGGGACCCGGCAGTTTACGGAGGAAATGCATGATAAATTTAACAAATGATAGCAGTGTCCTCTGCAAAACTGCAAGAGATCTAGGTTAAAACCAATGTGTGTGACATAATTCCACAGGCCAATCTAGAACAGACACATGGTCGAAACACACGGTAAAGCATTCCCTCCACTCCGACACACACAAAATATACAACAGCAGATTTAGAGACACTACCCTCCTAACAGGTCATGGCACTCTGTCCCTATCAATGGATGTAATGAGATTGATCAACAAGCAAGACCAATGGTTTTTAAGCTAGAATTTTAATATCGGATAAGAAGGGTCTGAATCTTTTATTTCGATAGAAAAAGGGGTTAAAAGCCAAACAAAAAAAATATAATGGGGGAAGAGACGGGCAAAAAAAAATGGATAGGTCGTGCTGAACACTTTATTGGCAAACTGCAGGGCACTGCCACTTGGTGTTGCACCTCTCCTGTATCCAGTGCAGTTCTTTTCCCAGTCGATATCAGTGTTAAACCAATTCAGCTCTAGCTGTGATCCATGATGCAATGCTGTGCAGTCCATGTGAAGACTCAAACTGATGAAGCCGAAGACGAGCTGAGCAGCTGGTTCTCTGTTGGCTGTCGTAGAGCTAAGATGTCCTCACTGCGAAGATCCTTCGACGACAGTGCATGACGAAGAGTCGCTCAGTGAAGAGATGTGTTGGAGTGTCCTACAGTGATGCGGCGAATCCAGAAGTCCTTGCCATGATTTCTATTGGACTTGCATTTTCTTGCTAGTCACTACATTTTACAACATTACAGGAACAATTGCGGACTTGCTTCTATATATAAATTCTTTTTTTTCTGTCTGCATCATCAAGTCATCTTTCGCAAGCGAATTGGTGTACTAAATCACTTTGTTCCTCTTTCTGTTTTTTTCTCTTTTTAATCTATTCGATTAACACACTTGAAAGTGACAATAATGTTCTGACACATGATCTCCATCTATGAAATATCTGTGTATCATGGAGGTTAACATGACGACATGAAGTACATAAAATTCCATTCGACTCCCTAGAATGAAAAGAAACAATACAGATATAGGGAAGCCGGTCATTTTACATAGTTACACTTTCCTGTTACTCCTTGCCATACCTTCATGTTGATTTTGGAAAGCAAAGTTTAGTATCCCCTACCAAGGACTCACTAGGTGAGAGTGAATTTTATTAATTTTGCGAGCACTGGTCTTTGTGGTGGCTAGCAGCAGGAGAGCTCCCTTACATGGTCACTGTGCAGGCGGGACACTTGTACTGGACAGATCTGCCGTGTGACAGCGATCAATGTTCAGACTTGTCACCAGGACATGCTTCCAAGAACTTTCTTGCTCACCCGAAAGAAATCATTTAAGAGATGAAAGGTATATAAACAACTGTTTACTGAAAAGCTATTATACATGAACTTTGGATTGAATTAACACTTTGTTTGATACGTGGCTCAAAAGAATTGAAATAACACTTAGGGACTGATACAGGATCTCCAAATTCAATTTTGGCAAGGAATAACATCATCAACTCCAATCTCCATGCATGCAAACAATGGTAAAATTGATCTAAACAGGGACAGCTGCACTGGAATATAAATGAAACAAACAACTAACATCTATAATCAGTTATGCCATACTAAATTTCCTTGAGGTGTTGTTGGAAGTCTTGATAGTGTTCCGTCGTAGAAATGTGAAGTCCTGAAAGGCAATGCTTATAACGGGTGCTGACAAACTGTCACCTAACCAGAACTCCCAGTGTACATTGAATCCTTCTCACACAGTAATGACACAGCAAGCTACACTGTCACGAGAAAGTCATTAAATGCCCCGTCGCCTACCACCTCTTTGGCAAAAACATTGAAGCTTACTATTTGAAAGACACCTAACATTATATTAGCTGTGTGTAACATGCATGTAGACTTACAAAAGGCTTGGTTAGAAAGACTTAGGTCAACATAAGATTAGTAAGGGAACAACTGAAAGATCCCATTACAAATTATTTGCAACAATATACATTTACTCAGGTATCACATTACTTATTTTGTTCTCAATTTGTCTCAAAAGCGCAATTCATTTCCCATTTTGAAAACAGAGGTTTTAGCGACAGAAGTTAAATATAAATGCAAGTCTAGATTTTTCCTTTTTTTTTCAAATCCGGAAACAAAAAAATGAATCAGGTTAGAATTCTGATTAACATTGCTACCCGTTGCCACATACAACTTCCTCTATTTTTGGGCAGCTTAGGTGTATTATTGATAATGGCATTTGCCAAATGTAAAGGCTTATAGTGCTTGTTAACTTTAGCCTAGGCCCAACTTCAATAAGCAATGCTTCCTTAACATTATCCAACTCAACTTTCCCAATTATTTGCAACAGCACAAGGCTTGATTTAACAAACACAAATGGAATGTACAGTCTAGTAATGCTTTCGCCATAGTAACAGAGTTTGTCTGGCACTACATAAACATGGATGGAACGGTGTACAATAGAAGCGGTACTTTCCGAAGGTCAGTTAGTCATTAAGTGGCTACCAGCATACGACGCGGCAGTTTACCTTCGGTAACTTGTTTTTAGTTTGAGTGTAATTTAATGTCCCAGGTGAGCCTGAGGGTACATAAGAACCATCAAAGATTCAAGTTTTCATTTTAGCAGACTTATACCTGTAAACTCATTTTCGATGTTTTCAAACATCTTATAAACAACCAAAGTCTCTTACAAAAAACTGATTAAATCTTTCTTTAGAATAGTCATATTTGTTACTAATTTCCAGTAATTTGTTCAATTTTCTAGTAAAAAAACTGACAGTATAAAAAGATGTCCAGAAGAAATCATGAAAGGTCATTTTTGAATGAAAGCAGACGGATGCTGATGCGCAGTTGATGACCATTACTCGACCTTTGAACATGAGAAAGAGTCAAGGGAAAGCAAAAGCCAAGGGCCCCTTCTGCCCCTACACTCAGACAAAATGAACACAAGTCTTTACTACAAACCATGAAATGAAAGCATAAATCTCCTAAAGGATAAAAGTAACTTAAAAAAAACTGAATTCCTGTTTCAATTAGATTTAAAATTAAGTATACAATTATAGCGTTTGTGCACTTGAGCCACATGAATACCCTGGTACTAGGCCAGTTACAGAGTGAAATTTATTTCCAATATTTCCCACCATACACGTCTCGAATATTGGAAAACATTACACCAGTTTTCAAAGGAGTTGACAGCTATTGCAAAAGTAGGCGGATATTGCCCTCTGTAAACATCTACTTGGCTTTTACACTATTTACAAATGAATAATTTACAGCCGGCAAGTATCGTTAGGGAAACAATAAAGGTGATCCATACATTTGATTTGATGTATTATGTGCAGCTTTTGACAACTTTTCATTCCTATTACAACTAAACACCCTTCCTGAATTTTAAGGATGCCCTTCTGATATTGGTTCGAAAGTTGTACTGCAAATTCCTTGCGATTCCATTCTTTTCAACATACATCATAATATCGTGAACAAGATAAAAAGAAATCTGAAGGTTATGAATGATTATTAATTCATGAAAAAAAGTTACATGGGAACTTATAAACTGCCGCGATAGTAATTAATATCTAAAGATTTTACAAAAATTTCAAATAAGTCTACATCATCATTAGCCCTCATGAACTTGAGCGACGAGTGGCTTTAGCTCCCCCTCCTT
The DNA here is from genome assembly GCA_950022655.1 of Alentia gelatinosa. NCBI lineage: Eukaryota > Metazoa > Annelida > Polychaeta > Phyllodocida > Polynoidae > Alentia > Alentia gelatinosa. Next base: position 46,404,531 of record OX465584.1, read on the forward strand.
TCCCCTGTTCTACTCTCCCCCCGGCCACCTTTTGTTTCTAACCAGGCAGGGGACCAGGAAATCGATAAAAATCCGATAAAAAATGGCAGGGGTGTTTGGACGTCGCCTAGACCCCCAAAAGGTTTAAGGGGCAGAGGCCAGGGTGGGGCCCCCCAGAAGTTCCTATATTTCGAGCTATTGTAAGTCAATTCTTGGTCTCAGCCGAGAGCTAAAATGGCAAAGATTGCACAAATGTCGCTCACCATCTTTCAGGTTTTTATTTCTACCCCCCCCCCCCCAATAAAATTAAGAGTAAATTCGGAAAATCCCACACCTGTCTCCCCCCACCTCAATTTCTTACCCCCCCCACCCCTCCCAGTCCCGCGTCGTCCCTACCTTACCTTAGCGGGCTGTATCTCTCAGTGGCGCCGGCTGTACTCCCGCTCTCTCTCCCGCTCCCCCCCGTGCCGGCTGCTGCTGCTGCGCTCAGACTCGTAGCGGTGCTCGCGGTCGCGGCTGCGCTCGCGGTACTCGGCGGCGCGCTCGCTGCCCCGGTCGCGGCCGCTCTCACTGCCGCCCCCGCGCTCACTGCCGCGCTCCCGGCTGCGTGACCGGTGCCGGGACCGCTTCTCCCGGTCACGGTCCCGCTCCCGCTCCCGGTCCCGCGACCTCGACCGCCGGTCTCTGCTGCTCGACCTGCGGAGGCAGCACACGCACACGTTAAGCAGCGTCACAGAGGACATAACACAGAATCACCAATTAGTGCAGTCACTTAAGTTGTCAGGGATATCAGTTTAGGTCATGAAAAAATATGGGAAATATTTTTCATGTGGAATTTGCCGCCTCAGACAGACTGGAACACACATCGTTATTGACCATAGAATGGTGCTGGGGTGTGCAGGGAGGTTTGAACCACTGTTTATTGGTGCAAATTAAGCCCACTTTAGTCTCTCTTTGTTTTACACAAGAAAAAATGAATTTTACTTGGAAAAGAGAAAAACTGCCATCTCTGAGTTGTTCAATGTTAACTACAACGAGACCAGCTGTCATAATTTACCAGGGATGTCTGTTGGACTCGAGTAAAAAGTAGAGAGGAGTTTCTGAATTAAAATGTGGGACTTACTTTGAGCCGTACGATTTGGACTCGATGCCGTGGAGTGTGTCTTGTAGAGAACTGATGAGAATCTTACAACGATCATCGTTGGCGATCTTCGACTGTTTGATGAGCGAGATGGCAGTTACCAGTGTCTCGATTGCGCTTGCATACTCTCCTACAAATAAACACACATTTGGTAAATTATTTCTTACTCGTGCTTGGGATGTCAACTTTTTCAGGACAGTAATGGTATACATTAGTAACAAGACATGTCAGCTGGGTTTAAAAAAACAACAGGAAAAGTGGAAATAATTTCCCTGTGGAATTTCTTAGAAGCAAGAGACGGAGAAAATGTGGAAAACATGTTCAAGTCAGCCATGGGGTTGAAGGCTCTGTGGGGAGGTTCAAACTACTGGATTATTGGCGTAAACAAGACTCAATTAATTTCAATCTTTGCTTCACACATGTCGCTGTGGGACGCGAGTATATGAATATTTCTATGGCCAGGGTGCCACGGTATGCCCCAGCTATGGGCGGGTACCACTGGCATTCGGCTGGTCTGGTTTGGAAATGGCCAGGTGCGAACAACTGATACCACAGAGTTTACAACATGATGATTCAAAACGGAAAATCTTGAAATTTCTGTTAGGGACCATCAAAAAATTATGTACGCAGAATTTCAGAATTTTTTTTTCTTACCCCGCACCGTCTCCCAATCTTGTACGTCATTGAACGAAGGAGCATACGTCAAATTTCCCAAACTGTTGACCCCTCCCCCCCACCTCCCTTCAGTGCATACATAATTTAGGGATGGCCCCTTAGTAAGTAATGGATGTGAACGTTTGTGGTATACTACGAGCATGACACAGAGATTACTGACCTGCAGAAGCATCCTGCACCGCGCGAGAGATGGCGCTACTTGACACCGTCTTGTTTCTTTGCAGGATTTCCTCGAACTCAGCCTCCGGAATCTGGGGCGGGGGTGGTTCGTGGCGGTCCATCGGGGGTCTGGAATGATGAGACCTACAATGTGAACCGGCAGACCGGCGGGTTAAAAAAACACATCAACACCACACAGTCACATCGCTACCGGCAACCTGGCACCGCCAAACCTGGGCTACCACGAGCAATTCTCTGTATTCAACTCTGCAGGTCATGAGCTATTCAGTTTTGTTTGTTCGTTTATCGGCCGGGGGCCCTTGGGGTATAGAGGGACTATCTCAAGGTTCAGCTTTCCTCGCTGGTTTTACACAACCGGGAGACAACGATGAAATCCATGAAATGGGATTTGTGTAGAAATCTCACCCCTATACGTTTACACAGGTGAGAATGCTTTTTACTGTTTTACTTTTGCTCGATGGTTGTTGCGAATTTAAAGTATCTCTTGATGATTCACCCCCCCCCCCCCCCCACATAAATATTCTTAATTTTGAACTGAAAGGGTTGGGGGAGGGGGTGGGGGTTCTAGGATACTAATAAAATTGTCCCCTTAGCTAGGAGCATCTTTCTTGCTACTTTAGAAATCATCGAAAGCTCACAACCGCACTGTTTGAATAGCAAAAATTTGCCCTGGTCTATATGTATACATGCCAGCAAAAATATTACATCAAAGCTGAACAGAAAACCATAAAGGGATGCATTGCGGGGGATCGTTTATCTTCAGCGTATATGAAGGACATAGCATTTTAAAACAGACACAAACTATTTAACTATCTACCATGCCTCTTTTTTTATTATACATGCTGTGCAAGATTTGTAGGCATTCCAAACTTAACAAATTCCGGCTAGAATTTAAAACTACGCTTAGAGAGCAGCAACAATTATAACCCCAACCAAAATAATTGGGATATCAAATGCAAATAATAATAAAGGTTCTAAAATATGTAAAGCCTATAAGACATCGACATATGTCCGATTATCACTGACCTGGCCAGTGTTTATAATCAGGAACAATAATGTGGATGTACGAGGGTACCCGACTGTCACACATTCTGATCGGTCATTACTCCCATGCTAGTAATGGCCGATTCTCATTAGGCAGAGGTGTGATCGAGACGGTGAAGTGCGTACATCAACAAATATATCACGGATTCTCTCTGACAAGACGGATTGGTCGTGAAAGGGTGTGATTGGGAAGAGTGGGCGAGTCTTATAGGCTTTAAGTAAGGTGAAGGGGTGATGAGACGTGCTGGTACTGAGCTAGGTGAGGTGCGACTGACCTGTCGGGGGGCGGCCGGCCGTAGGGGTCAGCCGGCGGGTACGGCGCCGACGGCCGTCCGTACGGGTCGCTCGGATGTGGCGCTGGTGGCTGAAATTAAAACACAAACTTACTAAACCAAGTTCACTAGGAGACAATGGGTTTTAGATATGCGGAGGATCGTATTCAGCGTTACAATAAATATTACGCAGGGTCGCAAGTATCTTACGATTCCTTTTTAATTTTTTTTTAATAAAGTCTTTATTTTGTTCGGTCATGTAGACCGTTCTTCCAGGCAATACATCTCTTTCTTTTCTCTTTACATTCTCTTTGACCCTTAACTTCCCGTGATAATGAATTCCAGAGCATAATTCCCGAGTACATTGTCGATTTCCGTAATTTTTCTTTTTTTCGGGCGAGATGCGTATAAATTTCTTTTCCCTTGCGATCTCGTCATGGCTGTAGTTACTTACGGGCAGTCCCTGCGGCGCAGGCTGTGACGAGGGCAGGGAGAAGAAGGCGGGGTTGACGTGTGGGGCGGGCTGAGGGGGGCCGGGGGGCGGCACACCGGGGGGCGGGTGGCCGGGGGGCGGGGCGCCGTGACCCTGTGGTGGCGGTGGACCTGTCAACATGAAAACCACGTTAGTTCAGTGTCAAGACTTGATCAACCAACTCGGGACCATCCATGATGTACATACAGCGAGGGGGAGGAGGTGGGGCTTAAAAGATGTTGCGCACGTCCTTTAATCTATTGGCGAAGGGAGTAGGTGGGGGTCAATATTTTCAGAAATTGTCTGTACGTACTTAATGGATGGTCCCTTACGATTACTACATCTTTTTACAACACCTATACAGGCATATCAGTATTCGATCTAAATGGGTAAAGTTATCAGACTTATTACTCATAAGGCGAATAAACTTCATCTACAATCTATCTTCTTTATCTATCTATTTGCACAATGTCTATTTCTCTTATTCTTGCAAATTTTTCTTCTGACCGGTATTAGGAAAAACGCCAATTATGGTGATTGTACTATGTTACTTTTCTTATTTGAAAAACAAAAATTACAACAAAATTATTCAGACGGCATAGATTCCGTCAGACAAAGTCACCCTATGGATCCAACTGAAGAGGTCTGATTAATTGAATCAATGAGATGCAAGGCACACTTCTCATTCATCATTTGAGGGAGAATCTTATCAAAACACAGCACACAAAGCATACATCAAACGCAACCCAAACACTGCACCCCTGTTCCAACCGGATTCTCCTCGGCAACCAATCACCACGCATTCAAATTCGTCCAAGTCTGTTAGGTTCATTTTCTAGTTCGGTTCTAAATTAATGAGGAGGCTTTTGCTCATTGATGCTTTTAGCAATGTTCACTTACTCAAAGTACGAACCACGCAACATACCAGAGATGTCAATTGAATAGTGGAAGCATTTTTCGTGTGAAATTTGCTGCCTCGGAGACCAAGGAAACACATCGGTGTTAGCCGGCATGTGGCTCAGGGTCTATGGGGAGGTTCAAACTAACGTTTTATTGCCGAGAATGTGGCTCAATTCATATTATCTTTATTTTACACAAAGGGAAATAACTTTATTAACTAGAAATGAAAACAAGGATTTCCATGGGAAAATATTTAGCGCCATCTCTGACATTCGTTGAAAAGGTACGTCTCTGAGGGAACATTGACATTAGAGAAGCACATTAGAGAAGCACACATGATCTCCATTATTCACGGAGGAATCTTCTCGGCCGATTCCTTGCTGCAGAAATATTCATTAATCAATAAAGATGTTAGTCAGGCTGAGAAAAGAAATCCCGAATTTCTCACTCCTGTATATCGTACCTCTAATGTAATGAATCTTATCTATAATATGAAAATTTAGCACACCATAAACACCGGAAAATTTACAAATAACCGGAAAGTTGGCATAGCTGATCATAGTAGGCCTAGCCCCATAAGGTGTGCCTGACTAGCTGACTAGATCTAGAGATGACAATGAGAAGAAGTGCGATCAGTGAACATGTAGTGCAAGCTCAAGTAGTTTTACTTAGGATAGTTTTACTTACTGAATACATGATTTGAAGCTCCGTATGAACCTACCAAATAAATAACCGGTGATTAATATTTAACATTGTTGGTCTACCACTAGCTAGGTATACAATATTGATACTAAGCACCGAGTGCCTTTCTGGGTAAATTGTGTATAAACGTAAAGCCTGTAAGACATTATCATGGCGACAGTCTCAGACCCAATAAACTGGCCAGATCGTGGCAATATGTTTGGGTAGTCTAACGTCCGCTTTGTTCAATTAGACTTACTTTGTTTACTTAACCAACATACAGTAGAACCCTGCCTAACGGACACCCCACCTAACGGACACCCTTGCTCGAAACGGATCGGTCTATTAGATGTTTATTAGAACCTCATGAAAACAGACACCCCGCGCAAGTGGACTCATTGGCCCTGAACAGTTGGCTTCCTCTTACGCATGGTTCTACTGTACATATATCCTGTTGGAATAATCGGGAAAGCTGCCTGGCCAATCCAGGCCGCGTAAGCTTTTCGATTACATCTTATCAAAAATCTTGCACTCCCTTAGGAAGTCAAGAATTTCTCTCTTGCCAGCATTATGTAAAACACTCCGCATTACTGTCAAATTCTTCAGGAATGTCTCCCTGCTCTTCTTTTGTGGCCTGGCAATGTAGCATGAGCTGTTTTTCACTCCAGGAAGTGTTGCATGTCTGGCACATTTCACCAACCCAAATTTATTGCCCCATTGACAACTGTAGGTCATTACTTACATGCGGGATCTGACTGATAGTGCCCGTGCTTAAGCCTACGATAGCAAACTATGTGAGGTCATTGTACGAGAGTGTTCTACATAGCACGCATGGGATTCAGAAATTAATAAAAATTCCGGAAAAAGTGCCACAATATATTCTAAGAAAATTTCTGGCCTCAGCTTAGAGCTAAAATGGCATTTTCTCTTTTCTCAATAGGCAAACAAAGCCCCCAACTGCAACCCCCCTAACTTTCTTCTCATTGATTCCAAGAATAAAATCAAAATCCGTGAAACCCATTGCTAATTTTGACCAACGATCGGATCAGTGAATATCGGGGATAAAGTGTCGATGTCGTATAGGCTTTACACAGAAGTCCATGCTAGTCCATTAGCCGTCTATGTGGGCTAACAAGACATAAAATCAACAACCTGCCAGCTGAACAGACGTCAGACATGGTCGCCCGACCAAGATTTAATAATTCACTAGAAGTAAATTTCCTCTTCTAATCTCAATGCTTCCCATTCACAATCACACCAAACAATGATGCAAAAATAGAAACTAGCAAATAGAAATGAGGGTTAGCTTTTTTGTGTAGGTTTTCAATGCAATAAAAACAAACTGCAATGCATTAAGGAGCGCTGTGTATGGTAGACTTACCTGTGTGAATAGGGGGTCTCTGTGGTAGGGGCTGAGCGTTGGGAGGGGGTCCGCTTGTAGGTGGGTACCCAGGGCCTGAAAGTAAAAGACAGCGAGTTTTACTTTTTCATTCGTTTGATTTTATGTCTGGTCAACCATAAGTTTCTTTACAGACTTGTCTCAAGGTTCAGCTTATCTTACTGCTTTTACACCAAAGGGTTAGTGATCAAATCTATGAGATAACTTCTGATAGAAATCTCACCCCTATACTTTTATCGAGGTGACACCACCTAGACATGGTATAAGAAGGACTGGCCTTTGATATAGCAGTATATCTGTCATAGGTGATGGAGAAAAGTGTCTGTGCTGTGCTGTTCGCATCTACATTATATGTGAACATGCCTCTCTATGGTCATTAATATCAATATTTAGGCTACACCACCTTACACTGAGAAATGGCCTTGACATTTTTTTCTAAGACCTGGCAGAATATACTTCTAGTTGGTTGACTGAAATACTCAATCAATCACCAAGAATATTTGTAGGTTTCTTACCGGGTGGCCTGTCCCACTCTGGCCTGGGGCCGGGTGGCGGGGGCCCAGACTGGTGCTGTGGGGGCATGCCAGGGGGGCCGGGCATGGGTGGGCCATGTGGTCCAGGTGGTCCATGAGGGCCAGGAGGTCCATGGGGAGGGGGCCCATGGGGTCCTGGTGGTCCATGATGTGGCCCACCGGGGCCGGGTAGTCCACGTGGGGGTTCTGGGCCTGGTGGAGGCCCGCGAGGTGGCTGAAATGAGTGGCAGAGGTCAGTCTAGTTTAAAGACGGAATAAAGTCGATAATGTCTGCTAGAAATGAAAACAAGGATATCCTGGGAGGAGTAGAAAACTGTGGAAACCCATGTCTAGACTAACAAAGCTTGATAATATCTGTTTGTACTGATACAACTTATACATCTCTTCATTCTCTCTTTTCTCATCTTTATTTCTGACATACACCGTAGTGCCACCTTCTAAGCAGCATTGTATGGACAAATACAAATGGAAAACAAAACAGCAGGAGCGTGTTCTTATACTTTTCACAAATATATTTAGGGATGTCGGTTAGGTTAAGGAAAAAAAGTGGAAGTACACGTTGGTATTAGCCACAGCGTGGGGCTTAGGGTCTTTACGGAGGTTCAAACCACGGTTTTATTGGTGTGAATGACAACAAATCATTTGTGTTTTATATAAGGAATAAGAACTACACATACTGACAAGTGAAAAAGTGAATTGCTAAGGAAAAACGGAAAGCTGCCATCACTAATTAGTAATTCGTTTGACAAATATATAGATACTTACGCCCATGCCAGGCGGCGGGGGACCAGGTTGTCTGGGTGGGCCCATGCCTGGTGGGCCCTGCATGGGCGGAGGTCCCTGTCCCGGAGGTGGGCCTTGCGGAGGAGGGCCTCCGGGTCCATTTCGTGGTGGCGGGCCTCCTGTTCACAACAAAGTACAAATTAATATGCAGAGCCTCAAAGTATATATCAAACAAGAGGCATGCTTAGCGCCAAACTCTAAGAGAGTTATCAAAACAATAAAATTATTGATTCTTCTAAGAACTACCAATACTTTATATTCCGTAGATATCCACACAATGTCTCGTTCTGTAGTGCAAATCGCATGGGTAATTAACTGGTTTTCCCAACAATTTCGTCTAGAGAAATACATTTATTAGAGTTTTAAGGTAATAATTGTTCTTACAATATGTTAACACTATTGGGATTTCCTCTGGCTATCCTTAAACCAAAAATAGAGGCTACTGAATGTATAATCCCGAAAAAAAGATCAAGGGACTAAAACCACCTTAGGTTAGGCTTCCCAAATATTGCAGTTGTAGAAAAAAAAGATATCACTGGGATAAGATTTTATTTGTGTAGTTTATTTCAAGGTCCAAAGGTAGTGTACCAAATACGACCAAACCTAAACCATTGTAACCTTACTGATATGCTGCTCAAAAAGAAGAGGACCCCCCCCCCCCCAAAAAAAAACCACACCAAACAAACAAACAAAACAAACTAATGGTTTCTGTTCTTAAGTTACCAATAACTTGTTTAAGTTTTACATAGGGCAAGCTTAATGCAGCACTCACGTTAATTACAGAATTAGATTTTAACAATTCCTGTAACTTTGTGGTAATGGAAGACAATATCTTAAGAACCATACCTTGGAAGGGAGGGGGTCCCATACCGGGCGGTCCCTGTGGACCCCCGGGCCCTTGTGGGGGTGGTCCCGGTGGGCGCTGGGCCCCGCGCGGTGGGTAGCCTCCGGGCGGCCCGCGGTTTCCTGGTGGACCACGACCAGGCCCGTCACGTGGGGGGCCTTGACGGGGCATGTCTCTGCGGTCTCGGTCTCGGTCACGGTCACGGTCACGATGGTCCTGGTTACGACCTGCAGTGGTATATGCAAAGTGAGTATTGTTAACTTGACATACTGTACGCTCACCACAATGTGTAGTTGTGACAACAGGTAGTTTTGTAGGGAACAAATTAAGATACTTTGCTTTGAAAAAAGTAAGTAAGTAAATCTCAGCCTTAAAAGCTAAGTGGCCTATGATGGTTGGGCCGCGGTGGTGATGGTCTAACACTTGGTGCCTCCCGCTTGTGAATGCTACTGTTGTGTAAATACTGCTAAATTTAGACGTCTTTTTAAATTTATGAATGAAAATATCGAAAATTCAGATTTCGGTCATTTGTCGGCAAATATGCATCCCTGAATAATTATGATGGTACCTTGCAAGAAGATAGCAGGATTTCCAGCTGTTTAAATCATATGAAAAGATTCAGCAGTAAAAAAAGTGGTCTAGTTAGTTTACCGTTGTGCTGGGCCTCCCCTTTGCGTGCCTGCATCTCAAAGTTGGAGAAGTTCTGTTTGCTGTAGGGTGTGACGACCGGGTTCTGTCCGTGCAGCTCTTTGGTTGGCAGTTTGTCCATGACGGTGCGCATTGACGAGTCCGACGAGAACTGAACCACGGCGAATCTGAACACACACATAAACAACTTTTTATTTTTACCGTTAGAATCAGGGATGCTGTTGGGGTAAAAAGAAACATGGACAATTTGTTTGCCATAAGAAAAGGAATTTCTATCATCTGAATCAATTGGGATATTGCCATATTGTCAATAACAGAAATACTAAAAAATACATGCAACCACTGGTGCTGGCACCTGGTGTTAACTACTGGAAGTAACACCCCTCCTGTTCAAGATAGCTGCTTAGAAAAGACAGCACATAGGTTGGTAGCCTTAGACTTTCTTTAAAATTCAGAACTTTACACAGAATATATTTCAAATCACAATCTTACAAAACAGTGAATGGTATACTAATTCTGATCTGTACACATATTTTAAACACAAACTTAAGTTGAGATCGGTTTTCCATTCCATGATATGGCCTGGGGAATTTTGACTGATCGGAGCCATTACTGAGGTCGTTCACACATGCTTCTGTAAAATTCACAGCCTCAAATAGACCAACGAAGTGTGAAAATCAGGTTGGTGTCTGCCGCAGCATATGGCTGAGGGGCTTGTAGGGAGATGCAAGGGCTGTGTCCTGTCATCTAGGAGACTGGTGCGGTGTTTCTGACTTGGGCAGCTAAGCAGTTTTAGTGTTAAATGGAAACCACCACTATTGGCATGAATGGAGCTTAAAAAAACCAAAAATGTATATACTGAAAAAGTAAAGATTTTTTCTTTTTAATGAAAAACGAATTTCCGCTGAAAAGGTGAGCTAGCATCACTGTTTCGTTGGTTACCTCCTTATTTAGTTGCCGACTGTACCGCCACTATTAATTGAATGCAGTCTGATGATTTTTGCAGATGAAACCGCCGTACTGAACAAATCACCCTAGAGGCTCCTTGATATATAAAGGGCATCTAACCAACTTGTTGACATTGTTGAAAAGCCTTGACCACCGAAAAAAGAACAGATGCTACCCAAACTGACAGCTGTACTTTGATTAGCCATTGGGGATCACATGGTACAAAACTATAACAGGGGTGGGAATTCGAAATTGCTACACATTTCGCGGTAGTTGCACCAACTGTGTCGATCATAGATCTAGCCACGTATTATTGACACACACATACACAACATCATAATGATATCCATTGTAGATAATTACATTTGGTAACCTGGAAAACACCTGGAAAACACATCAGTGTCGGCCAATAGGGTTGTGGATGTGTAGGGAGGTTCATACCAGTATTTTATTGTCATGAATTAGGCTCACTTTTTAATACCTTTTGTATTTTCCGAAAAAAATAAGAATAAATCATAAACTGGAAATGAAAGCAAGGATTTCCTTGGAAAAGTGGAAAATTGTCATCTTTATATAATACAAATAATTCTACCGTTAGAGAGGAGGGAGTCAACTATGGTGCTTACACTCACAGTATCAGCTACATCGTAAGAATCTCGTATCTAGTCAATATTTAAAAGAAACATAATGTAGGACCCATTAACCATGGTACAAACACCTCAGAAGTATTACTGCGAACAAATTCAGATATCTGAGTGCGAAGTACTTACCCTTTGGACTGTCCATTTGCTCTGTTTTCATAGAATTTGATATCTAACAAGTCTGACACTCCAAGACTGGATATGACGTCTGTCAGGTCCTGGTCTGTCGTCCACTGCAAGAAAACACCAAGTTTAACATTATTCGCCGTGCACATTTACTCCGACAGGCGGCGTCACAAATCGTGACGTTTGTACGCGGGCCTCTTGCTCCATGTTGCTAGGAAGATGTACAAATTTTAAAATTCCAGTGGTTCATAAATTATCATCTGAACTTTCTGATATTTTACAAAACTTAAGAAAATACTCAGGCAAATGTATCTATGTCATATCTATAATTCTGCAATAATTTCCAAAATATTGCGAAGGAACAAAAACAAAGCATTGTCCTGTCATGTCCATGAGAATACCATTATTCGACCATATTCACACAGGACCCTGGTGATTTATAGGGACCATAAAAGTTGTTATTAAATATTTTTCAAGTTTTCAATACATTTAGAAACTATTCAAGAGAAGTGTCCCTTTTAGAAAGCCGATTATATCCTCCATTGAAGTAGTCTGAAACAACATTTATATGTCGTTACTAATTGTATTTTCTTGTACCTTTTGTTAGTTCAGCAGGATATGGTGTACAGTTATTGATATATTGAATATTTGATTCAATGAGAGGTGGGGGTGTCTCCTACAAGTCGAATTCTTCTGCAAGTCTAAAGTAACCTATTCTTAGATGCGTCAACTTGCCTGTTAAAAATTTCGTTAATGCAACATTAGCTTATTCTTAACATGTTATTGGCATAAATGCTATTTGCTTTAGGAGACTTGGGAGTCATTAACTTTCCACCAGTTCAACCTGGATATTACACGTAAACAACCAAAATTCAGAAAGTTAACCATAGATAAACTTATCACTGATATTGAAATACTTTAATCAAAAGGTGACAAAAGGATGCAGAGTTTAGGCAATGATTAAGTTGTTTGAAACATGCCTTTGAATACAATGTTTTTGAATTCTACTTACCCATGTAAGGTTGCCCACGTAAACCATGACCCTTCGGCCGGTGTAATTAGATGGTAAATTTGGCGGCGCGTGCGTGTTTGAAGATTTAGAAGAGGGCTGAAACAACAGCAACATCAACGTGAATTATGAGCCTGTGAAGCCCTAACTAAGGCGAAGATATGATGGCAAATTCCAGGGATGTCCGTTTGGGGGTCATGAAAAAATAGAGGAAATATTTTTCCTGAGGAATTTACTGTGTAAGAAAAGCTGAGAAAACAGGGAAAACACATCGTTATTTGCCATGGAGTGGGGCTAGGGTATATATGAAGGGTTGAACCACTGTTTACTGGTGTGAATGAGGCCAAATTTATTCTTTTTCTTTTAAAATAGATAAAAAAAGAAACTGAAACCGATTTCCTTGGAACTCGTATCTGCAAATTCAGGTGGACATTGCTTGCATAAAAACCAATGCACACTACATTCCTTTTACAACACCCTCCTCTTCCAAGAATTACTCGATGAAAAGTTATAATATCATTATTCCTAGCTATACTTATCACATGGCCAGGAACTGATATAAAACTTCAATCGGGCATATATTGAAGTATATAGTTTGTCCAAGTTAACCTGTCCAGCCATATTTAATAGACAGGTATTCCGGGTGGGAAAAAATCCGATTATAAATATTTGTCATATGAAGTTCGCTGCCTCTGAGACTGAGAAAACGTGGAAAACACGATGTTACTGGTCACAGCGCAGAGGTTTGGGAGGATCGCACCACTGTTTTATCAGCGTGAATAAGGCTCGATTGACAAGGTTTTTACTTTACAGAAGGAAAAGGAATTATACCTACTGAAAATGATATGGTGGATTCGTATAGAAGGTAGAATGAAAAGCTCCTATCTCTTATTGATTGTTCAGCCATATTTAATTAGTACTCAAAATCATCATTTTCAAAGTGGCTGCCCGTAAATTACGACTATAATACACATCCTTTGGGGCCTGCACTAAGAGCAGGTTACTGCTGCGCCAGTGTGATTCGTTTTCCCCGCAGCTTATATACACGAGGATGTCAGTTGGGGTCAGGAAAAATGTGAAATATTTTTCACGTGGAATTTACTCTAAAGAGAACATGGAAATGCACCAGTGTTGGTCAAGAAATCCGACTAAGGGTCTGTGGCCAAATTCAAACAGTCTTATTGGGATGAATGTCGCTCAATTTATGTTAATATCTACAAGAAAAATGATTGAATAAACTGGAAATAATAACAAGGATTTCCTTGGAAAACAGCCATCGCTATGACATACAGGTGCGCTTAACAGACACACATTATGTCTGTCTGGAAGGTCGACAAACTAGGCCTTGCCGTTTTTACTTACGTTGTAATCATATGGCACAGACCTATTTAGGCGACCCCTGATTACTCGGTCATTAAGTTGGCATTGAGCCCAGTCCAGAGAACAACGCGCAGACTTGTCAAAAACTGGTTATTCTACTGGATCTAAAAACTAAAACCCATACTGGTATCATATAAATGACATGTAGAGTGATTCATATTGATACCAGCCGTTTCAAGACTAGTATAAAATCGAGCAAGTTTATCGTCTGGTGTGAAAGTAAAGTCTTGTTGATGTTCGTCTTCCTAATAAGATTAGTTAAAACAATAGACTATTTCAAATTTACAGACGCTTAGGATTGTGGGTGAGCTAGCCGATAATTTGGCTGTTCAAACCAATACCGACATCTGTCAATGCATCAAGAATAATGCCAAATTAAAAAAATTAGAACTTCCTTCCCCCCCCCCCCCCCTCAAATTTGTTGTTCTTGTGAGGAACAGGTAACTCCAAAAGCCATGGTATTTCAATCATAATGCCAAATAAGCCCTGCTTCTGGGGGGATATTAAGGGTTGAAACACGAGACTGCTTTACGGGTTATGTGAGTTTTTTTTGCCGAGAGACCTGCCTGAAAAAACGTGGAAAACAGTTTGGTGTTGACCCTGGCGTAGGGCTGAGGGCTTTAGGGGGAGGTTTAAACCACTGTTTCATTGGTGTGAATTGAGCTAAATTAATATTATTTGTTTTACACAAGGAAAGATGATGGAAAAGCGGAAAACTGCAAATTCTTATTAGCACTGAGCAGCTGTCTGGGACGGATAAAGCACTTTCCTCCACAAGAAATGGGATTGCGGTCCTAAGTCGGTTTTGGGTAGGAGGGATAGCCTTTACGGGTAGGGATTGGGTTAGACTTGATAATTTTAGCTGGACGTGGCGGCCAACGCGACTATTGAGCAAGTGACTGAATCCTCACCCGAGATAGGTCTCCCCATCTTGAATATGTTAATCAATCCTCACAGAACTCGACTGTAATTGGTTGGTTTGATCATTTTCCCGTATTATGATTGGATGGGAGTCCAGACATAGCGGCGGGAATGTCAAATAACCAATTGAATAGGGTCTATTGTCCAGTGTTCGGTTCTCCATAGACGGTGGCGCCATGGAGGCCGGACAGTCCCCACTTGGTGGGGATCTCCGGAGCTACCCTTCGTTAGTCTCTTTCACGACCGCTTGTGGCGCACAAGGGTCTGTGGAAGTCCACCAGTACTCGTCGCTGATTGGTGGAGATGCGACTTTTCTCATTGGCATGCTATAAATAGTATGGATTCAAACCTGGGGAAACCCAAACAAAGCTTCACTTGTAAGCTGTACGACGAATAAACAGCTCTAATTATTGAAACTGAACTAACTATCTGTGTTCTACTAACACATTTACTATTCATAAGCAAACCTCAGCCAGCCTCAGACAAACACCACCACGCATCGATGTCAAGCGAACTCAGATACATAGTCGAACGCCCGGCGGCACACACCGAGCGATCTCAACCAATAGGACACGCCGCTGAGGGTCACATGCATGCCTCAGCCAATCAAACACGCTGAAAGTAAGGTACGCAGCAGGACGCGGGAACCTCCCCGTGTCCGCTTCCCCTGTCTCTCTATTATGTGGTCGCAAGCGGTGGGAGGAGGAAGTGATTCTAGATACGCCCCGTTGTTGTACACATAACTTTGGTTGGGTGGTCATTGAATCTATGAAGTGAATTTGGGTAGAAATCTCACCCCTACGTATTTCCCAAGGTGATAGGAGATGAAGGAGATGAAGGAGAAAGATAGCAGTAGTGGGACTCAAACAACCTTCGGGTTACAAATCCAGTGCCTTGACAACTTAGGTAACTCCTCATCCTCTCACAGACTTTAGGAATTTGAACCTGCTGTGACTGCATAAACCATAAGTAAATAAAATGGCGGTTTTTTCTCTCGTCATAATTTCAGGAAATATATATATATAAGACAACGTCCTTACAGTTAACAAAACGGTTAGGTCGTATGAGCGACTGACCATGAACAGAGACAGCAAGGACGTTTCCTGATAGAATAGGTGGGGCAACTGATAACCTGACTGTTCACACCTTGGAGTTGACTAACCTGCGTAGGTACATGCTGTGGTCTGTGAGTATATCGAGAATAATGCCAAATTTAGGCTACTTTGGTTTATTGTAGAAATAACCCTGTAGAGGCAAAGAGGACATAGTCCGAGAGGTCTGACTGACTGGTACAGACAGTCAGAGAGCACAGCCAATGAACTCCAGCAAAACTACTCTATCATTTTGGTTCTAGGCAGGATACCATTACGAATTTGTAGGAAGCCTTTTCTTGCAACAAAAAGGAATGAGATGACTATGATTTCTTACTTCTCCTAAATTAGAGATCAGTGCGTGCTTTTGGTTCCTACATAATGGTCCGACAGGGCGGAAACCCTACAGAACCAATCTAAAATGGTGGATGTTGGAATTCAGGGCAATGGGGGTAGCCTTGTGGTAAAGGCAAGTTTGTAATCTAGGCAGTTTAGCTGTATATAATGATCGAGACTTAACCACAAAAAAGGAGTTTCCATGTTTGTTCAATCGCTTATGAGACACTTCTGGAGGTAAAGTTGCGTGAACATACTGTCATCGACAGGGTTATCTAGAAATAAGGAAGTGTTTTTTTGCCTATGGGAATGAGCAGATGTGCTCTCTGACTGTTCGCCAGACAGGCATAGATTCTCAGAGTAAGAACACAGTGACAGGCGTCTAAGAACGGGCTATACAACGACTCCCGTGCTGAGTCAGCCGCTCCCAGCACCCTCAGTGAACTGAGCTGCTCACAACTCGTGGTTTACACCTGCTTACAGACAGAGGTCTATGTACGCCTCGTATTTCATAACTCAGAGCTGGTGCCCTAAAACGAGGACGTGAATGGGCGGGGGCGTTGTTTGTTTGCTTAATGACCCAGGGGACCATATAGGGTATATATGCAATAACTGTTAAAGGTTCAGCTTTTCTCACTGGTTTTAAACCACAAGGTCGTTGATCAAATCTATAAGATCAATTGAGGCAGAAATCATGCCTCTACATAATTAATGAAGGAGAAAAGTGGCTTCAGACTAAAGCCCACGTCTTTGTGGTTACAAATCCAGTGCTTTAACCACCGAGCTAATAAACCTGTTATATATTTGGTTTTCTCACACGTTAAGGTTCTCTCAACTATGTTTACACCCAAACGTCTATGACCATAGACATTTCTGAAACTGTCAGCATGTACATAATTGACGAGAATGAAGCTCAATTTACACTTTTTTTTATTTTTATACACTGGATTCCCCCCCCCCCCCCCCGAATATTGCGTTGACTGCAGCTAAAAGTGTTTGCTTTTTACCCCAATAACAAGGATTTCCTTGTAAAAGTGGAAAACTGACAGCCCTGCTTTCTAGTTAAGCCATAGTGTATAGCACCAGGGTATTTATTAAGATAAACTCACCGTTGAGGGACCGACGTCCTCTGTGGTGTCGTCATTGGCAGGTGCTGTGATGACGTCATCGTATAGATCCCCATGTTGGTCTTGGAAGCCACTCTCCTGTAAATGGTATGTTACAATTATCCTCACATTGAAACCAGCTTTTGTAAAGTTTGTTATCCATGATAAATAAAGGATTTAAAATGTATGATATACAGGTCATTCGGAATATAATTTGCGGGCATTTAAAAACGTGTTTCCTACCTTTATATTTCCAAGAAAGCTGGCTACTGAACGATACCCATAATACAAATTGCTCGCACCAAAGATCGTTTATATTATTGCAATTCCTTGGATTTTCTTGAGCTAACTGCTAATGCTTTCGGCTTTTCTCTTGAGACAACCCCAAGATATTTTCATAGTTTTAAGGAGTATTGTGAAGTAATTAGAAGGAAACCCACGAGATGAAAATAGCTTGGTCCGTACTCCACAGAGTTTGACAGCAGAGTAATTCACGAAGCTTCGGTTTCTGATTTTATCTCACCCTGTATAACATTATTCATTTAAAAAATGAATCACCCAATTAGCCATTGAGTATTGTGTACACAAACTTCACTGCCGTGGAGTATGAGCTCCTAATCTTAAGCCTATGGAGAGAAATACCTGGTTGAGATAATAGAGAAAAACCAATGTTGATGCATAGATATCCCAAATATGTCAGATCAGTGATTTTTGATGTCTTGGACAAATCAAACCATTTTCCTAGATGCCACGATATGTTATGGTGAGAAGGTATAGTGTGTGTCTGTAGTTTATCATTCAGGGGGACCCTTGGGATTATATATAGAACAAATAAAGATTTAAGCTATTCATTTTTGAAGACTTATTTCAGTCAATTCTTTCCAATGCTTCTTTTAAATTTTATTATATAAACTCTTGGTTTTAAAAAGCTGATTATATCTTTCTTTGGAATAGTGTCAAACAACATGTTGATACAATTTTCGAGTAATCTCTTATTCCTTATACCTTCTGATAGTTCAGCATGATATGCTTAACAGCTACAAGCCTTAGTCTCCCCTGCCACCGGAGTCGACCACGTCTGGCTTGGCTCCCTTTCTCATCTGCACTTTTACGTGTTCAGACCGAGATCTATCATAGACTCAGTTGCTACTGTTAGGCTGAGCTCAGGCCTTAGAACTAGAAACAAAATATTCCTTCCTTCATGTCCAAGTAGATCTAGATCAAGTTATAGACAGGGATGCCAGTTGGGGTCAGGAAAAATTCCTACATGGGGACTGAGGCCAGCCTACATCCTACAGCTGTAGGTTGGAGCACTGGGATCCATAGGCTCTCTGACTGAGTGTGCTGGGGGTAGTGCAATTCAGAATTTTGAAAGATAACAGAACAAGTTCATCTATGATTTAGATATTAAAGAACCTGGAGTCTATATTGTTCTCAAAACATACAATTTCTTTAAATTTTCATCTCTTTTAGACTAAAATGAAAATCCTACATGTAGGCAAAATCCTACAAACTGGCATCCCTGTTTAGAAACCACAAATTTAATTCATAATAGAAACATAAGTGAAGCGATGAGCAGGCCACGCCTATGTTCAATGTGTCCTTTTGTCTTTCTATTTATCCCTGCCTATGCTTATATTACCAATAGACAATAATCGATGGTTTTGTGGACAGGCGGCCGTAAACCACGAGAGGTTGACGCGTAGTAATACACGAGCGCTAGCGAGTGTATTACGAGGTCAACCGCGAGTGGTTTACAGAGCTGCCTGTCCACAAAACCATCGTTTGTTGTATTTATTATCCATCTTTTTGAATAAATTAAACCCATTAATTGCCATATTGACGGGTATAACAACAGGAACTATTTCTTTGCTCTATACGCCGTTTTAAGGTTTCCCATAACCTCTTGCGGCGCAGCCAGTTTCCGGTGTCAACAAATCCGCCGCTACACGACGGCGCCGGCCGCACATAGCGTTATATCATGGTTCGACTGGCATTCGCGGCGAGACGCGCAACAGAAAACGGCAAATAAACATATACTCCTTACCATAAATCGAAATGTTACCTTAATAAATGTTTAGCGGATGTATTTGGCTACCTTCTGATCTTTATTTGGAGTTCCTATCCCCACGCCTCCAGGCTTAGTCTGTGTCAGTACAGCGCCTACAGGCTGGGAAAATATGCCGTTGGTGGTCTCGCAAGCATTGCTTGGGTAATCTTTTACAAATATCTCATTCCTGATGTCAAATAACATGTTACACATCAGTTGTAACGCTTAGATATGTAATTCAAACCCACAAACAACATAACTAAAACGGCCCGTCGATCTATTCGACTGTCCGTGAACTCGTATTCACGGCAGCTAGCTGGCGGCCATACCTGGCTGCAACCTCCGGCATGTGACTCCCGTCTGAGACGTCATATTCCGCCTGCACTCCCACGCCTCTCTCCCGGGTCCCACTGTCACCCGGGTGCTCGATCCACCACCAGCACATTGGGTTTTTTTCGGGGGGAGGGGAGGGGATCCTCTGTTATTTACACAGTTATAGCCCTTCGTATTATGTATATCCCTTGGAATTATGTTAGGGCTAAACACTTCGGCTTTCTGCAGGTCAGAAATGTACTAATTTATTGAGTTTTCACTGCCAAGTAGCTGGCTTGTCACACAGTGCTGGTAACGTTTGCAACCTGCTGTTCTCTTATCACCAAGTTCACGCAAATCAAACTATATCTAATGAAACCATATGAGCAGCGAAGGATTCTTTATGTCTATTATTTGCATAGGTAATTATCCGATTACTTACCTTTGGTAGAAGTATGAAGGAGAATTAAGGTTCTTGCGAGCCTAGGGACACTTTTGAGTGCCCTAGGTAGTGCGAGTAAGAATCAGCCATGTTTCTGGGCATTTCACGGCGTATTTGATACTTAAAACAAACTTAGAACTCTTTGTTTACATCGTACGGGTGGCCTCAAGACGGCCGCCTGCTTAACCGGAAACTGGCTGCGTGAGCGCGAGAGAACGCGAGACTTGGGATTGTAAATGGGCCTATAGCAAAAGGGACTATTTTTCCCGTATACCATGGTTTTGAGGCCGTATACCACAGGTTTGATTCCGTATACCACAGTTATGGTATCTGACAGGTTTTATACAATGGGTCGTGGTTTACTGAGTTCCCATACATTTTCAATGGGGGCTTTGTATACGATGGATAATAATATATGTTACCTCACTGGGCCAGAAATCAAACAGGTCTGAAGCCAGTTTAACTATGACAATTTTGAATGAAATAATTTTACTAGTACCCGGTACTGTAACTACAGTTCAATGACAGTGGCAAATAAAGAAATAAATATTATTCATTTGAAACCGAGTTTATGAATTTTGTAAAAGTATAGAAAAGAATTGACTGAAATAAGTCTTCAAAAGTGAAAAGCTTAAATCTTTGATGGTCCCTATAAGTATAACCCCAAGGGTCCCCTAAAATGTTAAACCACAGACACTCTAAATACATCGAGAGCTTGTGGTTAACTGTCTTGCAAAGCATACAAGTTTCCAATTTTATGCTTGCAGAGGTACATTTCATTTCTTGTCTAGGCTTAAGGCTCATGTAACACTCGTAGTTGTGGGTATTCCTAGATCTAGATCTAGTATACACCAACGTACCACTTGTTATTGTTTTTACCTGAATCCCAAAACTGAGTACCCACGAGTTTTGCACTCGTGAATGAAGAGGTCTTCACATGAACATGTCCAATGTTTTTGCATACGGATAGGATGACAGGGCAAATCACGTCTCTATTATTAACCTTTCAATGCTACCTGTTCGACCAATATCAGTATATTTACGGATTGAAGTCATTCGCTGAAGCTAAATGAGTACACACGGTCAAAACCTTTGAAAGATGGCGGCCCCATGATGCGAGAGCACGCGCAACGCTCACTCCGAAAACAATAAGTCGAAGCTGAATGTATGACACCATTGCAAAATAACCATGAGGGTTTTATATAACTACAGGAACTTATAGATATATCAAACATGAAATTAATGCATTATAATTGTACTTACAGCTCCAAAATCATCAACATCAGCATACAAGTCGATACCGTCGGCTCCTTCTCCCGACATTTTGGAGCGTTTTACCTTGTTCCTGAAGTTTGCGTATAAAGTTGTTGTCAAATTGTCTGAATAAATCTGATGAAGACTACATTTATCTATGAGATATTTTGTTATATTTCACGTGATATTTTCTATATATTAATGCAAAGAAGAGCCATTTTATTTTAAATTTAATAATTACTTTGTTGTCTCACTTCTGCAAGACTGAGGTAACATCCGGGGCAGTCTGTCTCATTCACTCTCCAAGCATGTTTACAAACTAGGTCAAGTAGAATAGGCTTGAAGAGTATATATTTCGATTTTCCCGCCTCGTCTTCACTGCCCTATTCGTACTAAAGAACTAATTATAGTCCTTTTTTCGTACTGGCACAGCAGCAAACATTGATAAATAATTTATTAGGATAATATCCTAATTAATTAGGGTATTATCCTAATACATAAATTTCCCTGAATCAAGTCCTATATGGGCCTGAGTATAACAGGTTCAATAACCTGGTCAGTGGATGAAGGTAAGGAGAGTGTGAGTGAGAGTGGGGGAGAGGCGCTAATTAGTAGAAACCAAACGAGAGCAGCATAAACATTGAGAAGGCTAACTCGAGTTTGGTTTTGTATTTATCCTACCCCATCTCACCGATATACAGAGAAAATTGTGTAATTATCCATGATAGTAGTGTGTTGACACTGCCGGATCTACTTTCGTTATCTGGTCCCTGATTGGTCAGTTTTTTTATTCACCTCGGTGCATAAATAACACTTTATTCAATGCTCCTTCAAATACATTGAGTCAATGTTAAACCTATGGCGTTTTTTATTAGGGGTAGGATAATATGGAGTGACTGGGTTGAGATAGAGTCATATGCCTACCCTTCCAACCTCATACCTCCTTACTGGGTCTGTGTTTCTTTGAGGAGCATAGTGAATTGGATGTTGAAATTCCAATGCTAAACAGTCAGGTCTGTCCCATCAGATTTGAAATGTACATGCATTGTAAAGTGGTAGGAGACCAGTGAGCCAGAACAAACAGGCTCCTGAGTGTAGCTAGTTGGTCAGTAAAGTAGATGGGGTGGTTGTGGGAGGGGAAGGGGTGAGGGTTATTCTGGCATGACTGTAGAGTGGCTTCAGGTCTAGTCACTAGTGGTGTACCTAAATCTTCATCTGTCCCTGTCTGTTTTTAAATATGTCTACTTGTCTTTGTTTATGTCTGTTTTCTGTCTCCAGCTCTGTTTGTCTCCGTGGCACTATCCCTGCTTATGTACTGTATATATATATATATATATATATATATATATATATATATATATATATATATATATATATATATATTTATATAATTCTCTCTGTTTATATCATTGTCTCTGTCCCTGTCTGTCCATATGTATGTCATACTATATCTTTGTCTCTGTCCCTGTTGGTTGGCATGTATGTTTGACTATTTCACTTTGTATGTGTCTTTCTGTCTCATTGTCTCTATCCCCTATCTGTATATGACTGACTCTCTGTTTACTTGTCCCTGTGTGAGTCTCCCTTCTGTCTCTGTTATCATCTGCATCATTATCTGTCTTTCTGTGTCTCCCTCCCTGTCTTCATGAAAATCAATGATCAAGGGTTTCAGCAAGTCTATGGTCAAGTCTCAGGTGCAAGGCTTGATGACAGGGTTGAAGGGAGTAAAACTGGTTTGTCAGGTCTGTACAAAAGGGATCTGAATACAGTGTATTTAGATCTGTCACATCAGATCTGTCTCTCTGAATAGAGTGTATTTAGATGTGTCCCATCAGATTTCAAATGTAAATACCATATTTAGACAATACTATCATCTAATAGTTCCCTTTTCTAGTAGCAGATTACAGTAGCCATAACTAAGTGTTTATCATTTCATGAAATGATTGACATAGTGAATCATTTTGTCTTCAAAAAGACTAGAAATAAAAATGTCTATTTTTAGGAACCAAGTCACTAGTGGGGCAGGGGTATGGTAAGGCTTGATACTGGAGCCCTGCTCATTCAACCAGGCCTTTATAGTTGGGACATTGATAGTGAAGTGTTAGATTCTCTGCAGTAAGCTGGAAGCCTGTGTGAGCATTCTAACCTCTAGATGAAGTATATGAGCACGCTTTCCCTCGCTCACATAGCTGTCCCACTTTGATACATTTGTTTTGTAACATCTAACTATTCTCAATAGTGTCGGTAGCACATGGATGCAATCGTCTCATGGCGAATTCGAATTTAATGCCATTTCTTTTCCTAAACAACAGCCATGTGTACATTTTAAAATATAACTATTGGCATTTCAGGTCAAATGAGTAGTTGAATGCATATGGAAATCAATTTGCAATCAGCTATGCCCTACCGATATTTGAAATATAGGGAGTTGCCTGCTGGTGACACCTTCATAGATGAGTGCACACAGCAACTTCCGCTGCCTTCCCCCTTACTCGCTTTCTCCCACACAGTCCACCCGACCTAGTCAGCATCCAGTTGGCCAGTACACCAGCAAGAAGGTTGGGGTAGGTAAATTGGCAATCAACATTGTCCTACCAACATATGAAAGTAGATGGTTACATCATGGTCACACCCTCAAGGATCAGTGCACACAGGTATTGAACCCTGTCTGCATGCCCTTGATCATACATGTGATTCAAAATGGTGGATACAACTTAGTTTCTATATATCCTCATATTGTCTACAATATAGTATGTCAAAGCAATTTTATATGAAAAGGGGCCATCCATAAAGTATGTAAGCACTAAGGGGGAGTCGGGGATGGTGGCAAAAAGTTTAGAAATTTAGCTTATGCCCCTTTTTTGTGCTTTTGTGTACAATTTAGGAGTGGGGTGGGAGGGTACACAATTTGGGGAATTCTGCGTACATACTTTATGGATGACCCCAAAATGATAATTCTACCATTAAAAAAAAATACATGAGTAGTACTTCAAATTTATTTCCCCCCTAACTAATGACACTCCCTTGGATGTTAGCAACTGTCAGTGCCACTTATGGAGACAGCAGATGTAACACCAATGCTCAATATAAATTAGTATTGTGTAAATATCTGTTTCAGTCTGCCTATTTCACCCCCCCCCCCCCCCCCCCCACACATACCGTCCATGATTTTTGAATAAATTTGACCCACATCTTCCCTGAGTCTACATGTGCGAGCCTACATTATTAAACGGGTAGCAGGAATACTCCAGTAAGATATAACCATAACCTAGGAGACCAACCGGCGCCCGCTAATTACAAATCAACTGATCAGACTACTGGAGTTCCTACTATTTTAATATGTATTTTTCCAACCCATTTAGAGAGTACAGTGGATGTCTAGTGTGGATTATTCTTCACCAGTTTTTGGTGTGAGGCTGCAGTTGTCTTGTGCACTGCAGATAGCTGGGACCGACGGACACTAACCAAATAATCAGGAAACAAACAAAAGTTTTCTTCTAAAACGAACATTTTATTTGTGTTTCTTACTTCTTCCGAGAAATATACTCACAATGCAGCAGACAAATCTGGGCCACCCTACTATAATATTAAGGAGTTTGCCAGATTTCTAAATGCTGCCAATAAAATAATAACATAAAGTTACAATCTGTCTTCACATTCGTCACCAATAATGCATTCCTCTTCTTTGTGTCCGTAACATGTAAATAAGCCAAATCTACTGACACTTTCCCAGAGGGACTGTATAAAAGAGAACCAATTTAAGAGCCGACGTCATTTGTTCTAGTCATAATGGCAGCTTGATTGTCGACGTCTTCTGGGTGCAGACCTCTTGACTTAAAAACTGATAAACTTTGAGGACACAACACTCATCCTATTTATATATATATTACAGTACACACCAGGCATCACAGTCAGTGCATTCTGACAGCAGAATGAGGATTGCTCCATGTTGATGCGCACTGGTTAAACGTTTAAAACACTGGTAGTACGACAGGGCTACTCGGGCGTGGACCACACAATGCATGATCGTGATGATAGTCTGCGGCGCACAGTCCTCAACTGTCTCCTAGCCCCCAGTCCTGTATGTGTATGAAGTTCACATATTTGTGGCAGTGCCGCTGCTCCACCGGTCATGTGACCGCTTCACCAGCGATTGCCTCTCCGCCATGAGCGTCCCCGCGAACGCCCCCGGAAGTTTCCCCGGAAGCCGCCGCGGAAACCACCACGCCCCCGGTTACCGCCGCCTCCCCGGCCCTCTCCGCCCGCGCCTCCTGTAACATAGGAAATAACACTATTTCATGTGTGTAATGTACGGCGTGCGCTGTTCTGTATGTATAACATAGGGAATAATACTGTTTTGTATGTGTAATATACGGCGTGCGCTGTTCTGTATGTATAACATAGGGAATAGCACTGTTTTGTATGTGTAATATAGGGAATAGCACTGTTTTGTATGTATAACAGGGAATAACACTGTTTTGTATGTGTAACATAGGGAATAACACTGTTTCACATGTTTAACATCAGGAATAACACTGTTTAATATGTGTAACATCAGGAATATGAGGAAACGTCCCTACTGTGGGCGAAACA
The DNA here is from genome assembly GCA_950022655.1 of Alentia gelatinosa. NCBI lineage: Eukaryota > Metazoa > Annelida > Polychaeta > Phyllodocida > Polynoidae > Alentia > Alentia gelatinosa. The sequence goes on from OX465584.1 coordinate 46,430,291, forward strand.
TTTCATGTTAAAGATTTCCCATGACCCAATGCCATAGGCGAAAGGTCATATGAAATCAACGACTGGCCGAGAACGAAAAACGTTTTGTTTACAGTTCGCTTATTTTTATATACCTTAATATGATTTAAAATGCCATTTTGATGACCTACAAAGTCCCAGTCACAGCGGGCATAAACAATGTTACTACTGCACCCCTAGCAGCGGGCAGTATTTAAACATTGAGACACAGGTATAATAACCCTGTCCCTATGTTGGACACAGAAAACACACTTTTGTATGTAAATAGCATACTGCCGCCTCTCCCTGCATCTATGAACCAATATAATTTCTACAAGGTAATAAAAAACAATAAGGTATTTCTCCCAATGGACAATAATCCGGTCATATATAGCATACAGGGAGAAGAGTTCTAGCTGTGGAATCACAGAACTAAAATAGATAAGTGAAGTAGCCAAATGGTCGAGGGAAGAGGAGCTCTGAAATGACCTTTCTCTCCTCGGATTTACATTGATCTAAAGAATGGTCCTTGGGACGTAAACAAATCCGGAAATATGGAGAATGCCATGTTTGCGTCTGCAACGGAGTGTGTTCCTCTTAGTGGTATCCTACTCTACCCGCTCTAGAAAATGTCTATACCTCCAAATCATTTATTAAATATAATTCAGGAGAAATAACAATAAACACACATGTGAGAACGTATCAAAACATAGCTCTGAAATAAAGTACATGTATATTAACTGGCAGTCCATGAGCCAGACCCTAGGTCAAGTGACTTTGTACAATTGCTTAAAGTAATAAAACTATCATCTGTTACCATTTCTTAAAAGATAACAGCATGCAGGATTTCATGCACAACTACGTGTAAGTTCTTATCATGCAAAACATGTACAGGATGCTACCATTCCAATACTATGTGATATGTAAGTATTGTTAGTATATCCTACATTATCGTCTGAATCGAGCCATCTACTACCAGCAAGAAATGCCTTTTAAACTTATGATGTAAAACTATTGGCATAATTTTTACAATTCCTCGAAAATCACAGTTCTGTTTCTTAAAAAGTTAACTGATTGATAAAATTATCGAGGGAACAACATATCAAAACCAACTGAACTTGATTAAAAAAAAGACCACAAGCAACATACTTCATAAAAAATAATGTCAGAATAAGAAAACGATACTGAATTACCTTATGGAGACTTGGTATTTTAAAATGGGGTTGATTGTTTGTCTGGGTAGTTTAATGTTCAATATGTTCAATTAGACTTTGGTTTTGATGGTGAACATATCTATGAGATGAATTTAGGCAGAAATCTGACTCCTACATATATACCGAGGCGCGAGTTCTTTTAGTTCACACACCACATTGGCATGGTATAAAAACGATTGGCTTTTGATAGGGCATTAAATCTACCACTGCTTGGGGTAAAAGAAAGAGTGGCTACAGTGGGACTGGGACCCATCAGGTCCCACAACCTTGTGGTTACAAGTCTAGTGCCTTAACCACAGAGCTAATTCCCCACCCCCAAAAGATGGGAAAGATGCATCTCTTCGTTTAAAAGAGGAACTGAGTAAAATAATGTTTGTATTTTCAAAATTTTCTCTTCCCAAAGGTACAATGGCCCATTGTTACTAAATATTTCAATCGACGATAAATAAAAACAAATAAGACGAGTGAATATATCCAACAATACCAAGACGTATAATTGAAATAACACTCACATTATCTCTATTGGCGGGGATACTTCTGGCCTGTAACTATCGATGAACCAAACGCAGAAACCGAAACTGACACTCAACCTGCTTTAAGCGCTACCATAACGAAGGATCCAGGCAGAAATCCCATCCCTACAGATCTATCAAGGCGAGAGTTCTAATACATCCACACCACATAGACAGGGTATGAGAAGACCTTGCTTTTGATAATACTGAACATCTACTACTGCTGTGTATGATTTAGTTTGGTTGATTTAACGCCCAATAACTGCAATTAACCGTATGGGTCGTATTACTTTTCTAAGTAGACCCCATCTGCAGTGACTAACGAATTCAATAAACATTGGGCGTGCTGGTGCTAAAGGCCCTTTGGGTTTAAACTGTTTAGAAGTGACTTAAGGTTAAGTGATCAAGGTAATGGAGATAGTTTTAAAAGACGGGCACCAGAAATATTAGGATTGCCCCACCCTATTCATAATCTGACCACTTCATCTCGGCTGAAATTCATTTAAACCCGGAGCAATCCCGTCAAGCGGTGACTGCCTCATGTTTCATTATCAGACGATTACAAAGTCCCCAATTAAAATGTATGGGACTACAGTAAGCCACTCTCCATTGCTTGTAAGTTGTCAGAAACCATAAGCATCATCAACGGATTTAAACCCATTGATTACAGCCTCAAAGCCATGGATTACGGAAAAATAGTCGCTTTATGGTGGCCATGAAAAAAAAATCAGTCCCTAATGATACACTCTATAATATGGCGTTTCCTGGTTTTAATTCATTCGAGAATCAGAAGATGGATAATAAACACAACAAACACTGATTTTGTTGACAGGTGGCTCTGTAAATCACTTAAGGTTGACTTTGTATTTATATGTCAAATTAGTGAGACGTGGCTAGAACACCTCTATTGCAAGCCGATGCTGGCTAGAACACCTCTATTATATGTCAACCTCTCGTGGTTTATGGTCACCTGTCCACAAAACCATCGATTATTGTCTATATCGACCCTCGCTAGTCAGCAAACGCACTTAGAGGGAGAAGAGGCGATCTCAGGTAGAACCTTGGCTTATATATCCTTTAAAATGAGCCCAGAATCATCATCATACTACACTGTCTATGGAACGTTGTGTGCCACCATATATGACAAACATAGCCTAACAGCGTCTTAACCTCCTAATGCGATGATTCAACTATTATTTTCTTATCGTATTGAGGACTATATTCTTACTACCGAATGGAATCTGCTTCAATACGCCTCATTGTACTGCTACCCGAGGTAGCTATCTTTGTTATAGTACTGATAGACAACTGTTATTTCTAACATGCCACTGTGGAAGCCCACACTTTAACGTACAGGCAACAAGTGTGGATGAGCAAGCTTAAGCCTGTAAGACATCAATATGACCGATTATCACCTACCAGATTCAGGCCGACGAACATGTTGGATCAGTGACAATCATTGACATCAGTGTCCATGTACGCACTTTACTGATTTGATTTTCAGACCCCTGAGTCTGACAGCTCTCAGTCATTGCTCACATGTAGGATATGGCTAACTGTCTGATTACATTCATATCGATACCCATATTTCACTGAGAGTGGCCGATACTATTCACCTTAGTTAATTAGAATTTTTTTTTTTTGTAAGAGGTGTTCTCGCCACGTCTTTCAAACCTTAGTTAATTAGTGTTAGCATTCATTCTTCTGTTAAACATGCATGCATTATATACCAATTTGGAGGACTCACTAAAGTGATTAATCGATTTGAAAACCATTGCCCAATGCCTTACTTAGATAAAAACATATTGCACTTTCTAATACTGTCTACAGTGCATGTGGTCCAACCTGCAGTCAAGTATGACACATCCTGCAGCCCGCCCCAGCCAGTGGCCTGCCATGTAGATAAGGATCAGTATCATACATCAACACGATTGTAGCTGATTCGCACCAATCATCGGCTCAGTAGAATCCGGGACGAAAAAGCGTTGATGTCTTGCAGGCTTTCCACACTTCCACCACAACATTCAGAGTAAGAAAGCTTACCGTCCTCGTACGTGCCTGCATTATCACTCCAGCGACCTGTGGGTGGAGAATACAACTTGCGAGTCTCCTGCATCTTACGTGGGTCCTGGCTCTGCTTGCGATCCTTCTTTGCAGATGGGGTGCCACTCTCGAATGTGATGGGTGTGTAGTTGGACCTCTTCTGACTGTGGAGGCAGACAAATACAACATTAAAATACCTATTCTTACTACTATCATATATTCTTTTATCTTACCCCAGATATTTTTTCTCCATAGACTTAACATTGGGAACTCGTATCTAATGCCTATTAGATATTTATGAAAATATCCAATGGGGGATAATGTCACAAATGTTAGCCCATTAGTCAATATTAAGGGTGAGATAAATTCAGAAACCCATTCAAGTTTAGGGTCAGAGTTCGATCCCATCTCATTTGAATCACGTAGTAATTCACTCGGCTTCGCCTTGTGAATTACTATGTGATTCAAACTCGATGGGATACGGGCTCAGACCCTAAACTTTCATGGGTTTCCTCTATGGAATTTTTTTCGATTCTCGTTGCCATGACTACTCCTGAATCTTCTATTCCATATATGTTATGATGTTGCTATGGTACAATGCTCGTTGCTATGCATGTATACAAAAGCGGTTATGAATGATTCTAATCCACAGACTTTGAAATAATTATTGTTGTTGGTTGCTAAGGTATGTTCTTTCATGATCTGTGAGATCACCGTAATGAGATGACCCCATTTGGATCACCTGAGTATGAGTCTATAAAAAGAGAATATGTAACACAGTTTGTACATTATCAGTTTATTGTTGCCCTGATGAAGACCCTAGCGTTGGCACAGTTAAGCAATAAACATTTCTTAGTGGTGAAGTTGTCCAAGTCGTCCATCACTGAGGAAAAGTTGGGTTTGTCGGCCTTCGCCTTCTACAGTACTATTATAATAGTATAAATGGAATTAAAGTTCTTACTAGGGTAGGGCATTACAGGGTGCCCATGGAGGACAGGGACAATGAGACATAGTTATATCTTGTCTAAATTGCTTGCAAAGCTAAACGTAACATGATTATAAACAGAACATGCTTTAGATACTCACCCTGGTGATGTCAATGTGGGTTTCTGGAAAAAAACAAGAAAAAGTTTTGTCAGGAAAATGTTTCATAGGGCTACTTCAAACAGAATAAAATGAAATTTCCATATCTAATAAGATTAGCAAATAAAAAGTATTCAAAATCAGAAATAAGCGGAACACTGCCATCTGTGTTGCGTTGCAGGTGGTGTAAGAGCTAAATGGAGTGTTCAACAGCCCAGATTATGATTGTATCATCGACGCTTGGATTTTGCTGGTTTTGAACGATAACAGGCATATTTTGCCTTTTCAACACCAGGATAAGTGAAACTGATTAAAAAAAACAAAACCCAGAAAGGTGCATCACACAGTGCTTGCATGGTGGCCTTTCGCCCGGTGCATATAACAATCAGTGTAGTGGAGGAGGTAACACACTCATTGGCGGTGGTCAAAGCGCTGGCCCATAAAACCTATAAATCATCTTTTGATGGATGCCTACAAACGTAGCTCACACAGCCTTTGAACTCTCCTGTGGGTTTGTAAACTAGATGTTTGGCAGATGCCGGATGCCGTCAGATTCACTGCCATCTCAATGGAACTTGCGCTTTTGAAAGACTGAGAAAATGTGATGGGCTGGGCTCTGTGGCGACGTTCAAAATACTGTTTCATTGGTGAGAATGAGGTGCAATAAATATCTTTGATTTTACACAAGGAAAAGATATTGAATATACTGAAAACTAAAATGTAGATTTCTATGGAAAATTGGAAAAACTGCGGTCATCATTGACCAGAGCTATACATGTGTATACATACCGTGCCGACTGGTTTCCAGGACATGTTGATTGTAGCTTTATAAGATGGCGGGTTGTGGAACAGGTCTTTGATGAGCAGGTTGATGTTGTTGGTGATTTTCAATGCCACAACCTTGATTTTGTTCTGCACAGATGGAAATATTCAGAAGATTAGGGACTCTGTGTAGTACAACTGACGAGTGTGCAAAGCAATGCTCATGAGCTAATCTATGAGGAAATCAGTGTACGTTTTATTATCTCTCTCTGGCATTTGAGATATATGGAATATACTATCATTAATTCGGTCATGATGAGATTTCTCCAGGTGGTTGGACATAAACCCCTACCTCCTCGGTCTTGAGATCGTCTCCTGTCTTCCCTTGGAGGGCCATTCTAAGCTGTTTGATATACACTTGGACTCCGCGAGCAAAGAACTGTAACCTGCATGAATGAAATAACAACATTGTGAACAATTAACCATTTCAGTCTGGAGAATGTCTGGAGGCATTCGCCCTGACGGATCTTAAAGATACCTCCAGGCATTCCCCTGGTGACTCCTAAAGACGCCCCCAGGCATATTGAGGGTATTAAAAACAAAGAGAACTAATTTTGAGGAGAGATAATTAGAAATTAGCTGTGGATTAGAATACTGTAGCCAATAAAAGCCTGGGTACAGCTGTGAGATATACTAAGCTTAGATAGAAGTCGTAAGCATATAGGTGCAGGCTTCTAGCAGGTTGCTTCAGAATTATGCTTGGAACTAGTTCATGATGCAATCACCTAAACCCCCATACTTTCATCTCTTCTTGAAGAATTTTATAACAAATTCCTAGAACTTTATATCAAATTCCTATCTTTCAATGTCTCAAGCTCTTCAGGAATGTCAGTTGGGGAGAGGAAAAAAGTGGAAATATTTTCTATGTGGAATTTGTTGTCTCTGAAAGACTGAGGAATATAAAAAACACATCAGTGCTTGAGGTCTCTGGAGAGGTTCAAACCACTGTTTTATTGGCGTGAATAAAGGCTTAATTTACATTTTCTTTGTTTCATACAAGACAAATTATTCTATAAATTGGAAATGAAACCAAGGATTGCCATGGAAAAATGGAAAACTGCCGACCTTGTCTTCTGGACACATTTCAATGCCTAACAATTAAGTTTACAGGCAACATATTTGTCAACAAATTTTGAAAGATTGTGAAATGAACTGAAATCATGACAGCTGGTCTCTTCTTCATCATTCAAAAATGCACTTGATCTTGAGATGGAGCATGTGTACATAAACAATACACTAAAAATCTCAATCCTATTGGATTCAGTACTGAAGAAAAACACAAGGCATTCGAAGGGGTAAAGGATAACATGATTCATCAATCTAAGTTCATTATATTAATTCTAGTCTGATATAATATTCAATGTTTAGGGTATCAGGTGACCCTGAGGGTATATATAGGGTCCATCAAAAGTTTCAGTTTTTAACTCTAGTAGACCTAATTCGGTCTAATCCTTTAATTTCATGTCTCAAATACATGAGTCACTTTCGAGAAAGTTTTAATGTCCCTCTTCTTAATGCTATACCTTAAAAGGAGCTTTTCATATAACTACCGTCTCTAAAACGTTTCCCACTATTTTCTTGTTCTGTCTCAATTCAAAAAAATGTGTCTAGTATTCAGGGAAATTTCATTGTATTAGACATGGCAAAAACACCTCAATGGCAAAAGAAAAAAAAGTATTTGGAGAAACACTGCAAGTTTGACATTAAAGGAACTTTTCTCGTTTTAAAACAGATAACCGCCATACCTGATTCTGAAGTCTTTAAGCCTGTCTGCATTGTCGTCTGCTGTGAGGAACTCGGGACTTTTGGCGCCAAGTTGATGGAATGCATACATGAGACACTCGACGTAGGAAAACTGCAGTTTGGGCGTCTCGTTTGACGAAGTGTTCTCCCCATTCTCCCCATCTTCACTTTCTACCGGTGGTAGTGGCATGTACTCCTACAACAGTCGCATTAACACAAGTCACAAACAAGAAGCTCAAAGTAGAGTGAGTTCACTCTCCACTCATGTTATTGAATAACAGTCACATTGACACTATTCAAAACTAAAAAGCTCAACGAGTTTAGCAAGAGAAATTTGGGGTTAATACTTAATTCATTAATTGCAAATACAACTGAATCGTGTTTCAAGAGCAACATGGAGTTTGATTAAACTAGACAAAAAAAAAGAATCACAAACAAGAAGCTCAAAATGATGCGAGTTTTGCAAGCAAAACAAAAGGGACAAATTTTTATTCAGATTCGTAAGAGAAGAAGCTAGATTAAAAAAAACCCATTACTTTAGATATAAGAGCCTTAAGTTTCAATTCATATTATCTTAGTTTTTTACACTAGGAAATATAATTTTATATACTGAAAATAAAATGGTGATTCCATATGACAAATGGAAAGCTGCCATCACTATTTTTTTTTTACCATATTAGGGTACTTTTCATATTTACATTTTGGGAAACCCTCCATCACAAATATTTGTTTTGTTTCCACATTAATGGAGATGACATATAGACCACATCTTTGAATGTATTCCTTCAGCTACATAAATTTCGAGATTATAACCAGCCTTGTGTTTCCTACTGGATGAAGGAGAAACGTGGCCGCAGTGCGACTCAAACACACACTCTGTGATTACTATTATTTCATGTTCAATCAATTATCACAGGTTCGTTCCAGAGTGTGTGGTGATAAAATCCAAGAGATGAATTTAAGTAGAAATCTCACCCCAACACCTTTACTTCTATTGGTGTCCATACCACATGGACATAATATGAGAACAACTGGCCTTTGATATAACAGTAAGTCTCCCACTGCTGAGGGTGAAGGAGAAAGGTGGCTGTACACCACAGCCTATAGACATGGTATGAGCACACTGGGCCTTTGATATAGCACTTAGTCTACCACTGCGTGACAGAGAAAAGTGGCTGCAGTCGTAGGTGAGTAACGTGTAGAAGAACTCACGAGTAGTTTGTTGTAGAGTTTCTCGACCCGCTCGACCTGCTCATCGCCCAGTCCCTGCCCGCAGTACGCCGACATCTCTGCAAACAGTTTGAGCAGCTCCAGCTGGACGTCCACGGCCGGCGTCTCCGCGCCCTCTGGTGTCTCTGCCTCATGTGACGTCACGCTTGACAACACAGGCAGCACGCGGTCACACATGTAACCAACGAACTGTGACGAGTGGACGTTTTTCTGTGATGACAACAAAAATACAACCGGTGTCAATGATGAAATGGACAGTGTTGTATAACCAATATTAGTGTGGCAGTAAACAATGAATTCTACATTATTTGACATACTTGTTATATAATACAATTTTGCTTAAAGTAATTTGTGATCGGATATTGCATTTAGTTCTCGTGGCCACAAGTCAATGCTGGCCAGAACATCGGACGTTTGGATAACAATATTTATAACAACACTACAACCTTCGAAAATAAATGCTCATATTCTTGTAGTTTGTATTTCTCTTTCCTATGTATTCTTTAAGGGTAATTTTCTGGACACCACGCAATAAAACATACAGTTTTGCAGCATCTTTGAAAATAACAGACTGTAGTCAACCACTCAGTAAAAACAATTGGGTTTTGGAAATCAGGAAGAACTATATAGGATAAGTTGCATGTCTTGTGTTCTGTACTTACCGAGAAGAATGGCAAAGCTTGGCGGATACACTGTACTAGTCTGTCAACACAATCTGGGTCAGTAGGCTGAAAGAGACAGAGGCATACGTATAGAATATGTATATAAATATATATATGAATTGAGTTAGCGTCATCATACACAAAGGTGTGAAGTAAACATGAACATACACAAAACAACCAGAACATGCATTTTGATTTGTTCAGAGAACTAGACAGCCTACTTTACAATCTGCCTAAAAATGTATGTAAGAATAGAAAAATTTAAACAGGAAAAAAAATGAGGATTCCATTCCGACCAAATGACCTCCGACCGACCAGTAATAAGAAGTAGACTTTAAACAGGAAAAATGAGGATTCCATTCCGAAAAAAAATTGGTCCTCTTAATGGAGTACATGGTTGGTGGAGATCAGCCTACTCAGTGACAATTACAATAGGAACTACTTTCTTTATTCACATACCTCGAATGGTTGGTGGAGATCAGCCTACTCGGTGACAATTACAATAGGAACTACTTTCTTTATTCACATACCTCGAATGGTTGGTGGAGATCAGCCTACTCGGTGACAATTACAATAGGAACTACTTTCTTTATTCACATACCTCGAATGGTTGGTGGAGATCAGCCTGCTCAGTGACAATAACAATAGGAACTACTTTCTTTATTCACATACCTCGAATGGTTGGTGGAGATCAGCCTGCTCAGTGACAACAATAGGAACTACTTTCTTTATTCACATACCTCGAATGGTTGGTGGAGATCAGCCTGCTCGGTGACAATGTCCACCATCTGTTGACGGCCCTTCAATGTATTCATACATTTCATAGCTGATAGAATCTTCATGAACGCCACAAACTCGTCACCAGTGACATCTTGCAGCACCTGCCAACCAAGATAAGTATTGATTATTGATATGGAACAATCTGAAAAATACAGCCCACAAAACCCTCATTACCTCGTCATTAAAATACATGTATACATAGGAGAAGCTTATGAGATACACTCAAATTTAAACATGTCTTTCTTAGGTTCTTGTTCTTGATTCTTACTGTACATATTTACTCCATGCCTCTCCTGGTATGCATTATAATATACCTGCATGTCACACTGTGACGTATGGAGTATATGATAACGTGACTTAACTAAAATGTTTCCACTTTTATGTATATAATATCAGAGTGAAAAAAAAAAAAAAAACAGGCTCACAACCTTTGTATGTCACAATGCTCAGTGAAATTATTGAACAAAAATATCCCTTAGCCTATGGCAATGAGGTATATCTGATCAATAATTTTACTGCCTGTTTTTAACGAGCGTGTCCAGTGAGCCAGTTTTCGTATACAAAGTGTAACATCTACCATTAATGCCCGAAAACCACACACTTCCCTACTGATAACCCTTCCTATTCAATTTTACTTGGCCATGACAAATAGAAGTAGCAGGGCCTGTGTTTATGACCTCCATACCGCCAATATCGCACAACGATTTCCTGATGCTACTGAACTTTCTTGATGTACCATCTTGTTGTAGTTGATCACGAAACAAAATATTTAAAAGAATACCCAAAAAATACAGGAACAGAACACATGCTGCCATCGTAAGTTTCTTAATGATGAATTGAAAATCAAGAATATGACCACTATCTTTTGTTTGAATCGATGGCGGTTACCTTTTTCGATTCTGTGACGAGGTATTCTTCCACTTCGGGTGTGAAAGCCTCCTCTGAGACAGATTTGAGTTTGATGCTGAGGAATTTGATGGCGCGTTCCCGGACGACTTCCTCGCCCTGGAGAATCTGTGAGAAGAGTCCTCCCAATGCTCCTGAAACACAGACAGATACTATCATTAAACTACCGCTAAACTCGGTAAAGCTGGAGACATACAAGTCAAAAGTATAACATACTATATTTATCCCAGGGAAATATTGTTTTGACTTTCCTATGGCTAATCACTACCTTTATATATCAATCATCTATTTATTTTTGTGAATAATTTTTTTCCAAACCGCATAAATCTATAGTTTTCAAAAAGACTACTTTGATTAGATTAAGTAACTTAAGTCTATAAAAGAGGATTGTCAGTTGGTTGAAACCACTTTCCATTGGTCTAAATTTATAACATTATATAATAACGAAAAGTTGTTGTTCTCTTTTCAGCAGAAAACTTAATAATAATGACTCTAAAACCGCCAAGAACATTGTCTCAATGCACTGGCCAGTAACCTTTAAAATGATTAGATGTTATTTTGTTAGACAAACATTTAAAAACGCCTACATAAGGTGAACTGTATTGTCTGATACTTGAACAAGAAAAATTCATAAATTGGAAATGAAAACAGGTTTTCCGTGCAAAAGTGGAAAAGTGCCATCCTTGGACAATTTAACATTCATGGCACTGTCTCCAAACTGACCTTTGGCGTCATACTTGAACAATGCTAGTAGAGAGTTATGTACGATGCTGAGCTCTGCGGAGTCGTCTGACTGCAGTAACTGTGTGAGCACGTCGGCGATGCGAGGCAGGTGCTCCTGTGTGTCCCGACAGAACGTCGGCAAATCTTTGATGGCTTGCTTTCGTATCTACAAACACACACATAACGACACAGGGATGTCAGCTATGGTTAGGAAAAACATGCCAGTGGAATTTACTAGCTCAGAGAGACAGAGCAAACATGAAAATCACACCAATATTGACCATGGAATAGGGCAGAGGGTGTGTGAGGAAGTTCAAACTACTGTTATATTGACGTGAATGAAGCTCAATCTACACTATCTTCGTTTTACTCAAGAAAACTAATTTAATGAAACTGGAAATAAAAACAAGGATTGCCATGGATAGAAGGAAAACTACCAAACCTCATTATTTTGTTCAAAGAGTATAAGTGGGCATATAATATGTATTACGAGTACCATGTTTCATAAGAAAGGTCTGTTCTAAATCTAGTCTTACTTCTGTAAAGCTTCTAAACGTCATGGAATAGACCCTAAATCCATGTAAATAGCATCAGGGTTGCATGAACATATCTTGGTGTATATATATAAAACAAAAAAAGGTTTGTATACTCACTGCAACATCATCATCTTCGCAGAGGTCTAACTGTGCATCTATAGCTTTTAGTGCTAGACCAGGAAAGAATTTAAAGAAACGTGCAATGAACTGTGATGAGAGTCGCTTTTCGCTGGGAGTGCCTTTAACTGCACTCAATATCAGGAGGAATTCCTCTTCGTGCTGAAAATAGAAAAAGAATTCAACACATCAGAAATCTTACTGTATGAGACATCCTCCCACTTGGGATGTTCAGAACGAATTCAGTACACTTTTAGTGATGAAGTGAGTTGCGGGCAGAAAAAAAAGATAGAAATTTATTCATGTGGAATTAGCTTCCTCAGAAAGGCGGAATGTAGGGCTGTGGGATGTTTAAAACCACAGATTTATTGGTGTGAACAATGCTCCATTACTACTATTTTTGTTTTACACAACTCAGGTAAAATGAAATTTATATACCGATAGTCAAGGAGAAAACGTCGATTTCCGTGGAAAAATATAAAGCTGCTATCTCTAGGACCTAAATGCTAATTGGTCTAGGAGTTTGATTGCCAATCGTCGCGGTTTCAACTCCACTACAAGGAATGGGAGATTTAGCACCGATCAACACGGGACTAAATGATCGTCCATCAATCGCCCCTGAATCCACTGCAGTGGAGCACCACCTTACTTTAATAATAGTTAAAGGGAGACAAACTTATTGCCAATATTGGTATTGGCATTGGAAGGACCAGCGTTTGTTTTGTATGCGTTATAGGGGAAGGGAATGCAACTGGCATTTTCAATTATCCATTTCCTCTACACTTAATTCTGGTGCCGAAGGCCCTAGTTAATTATTGATATCTGACCGGGCAGACTGACTTGAAGTTGATCGGCTTCATGCCAGCGGGTGATAATAGAGGAATTATAGACATTTCTTAGCGCAGGCTGCATATTTGTACATATAATAAACATTATCTATCACCTGTTTGCATATTGTAAGGCATAACAACCAGATATGAATAGAGATGTCATTTGGGGCGCAAGTTTGTCTTCTTGAATTTTGATTAGTCTTGCAATCGAGGCCGAAATCGTTGTTTTGTCGAAGCAACGCGTCGGTCTGGGTGCAACACACTTTGTGAAAATCGACAAATTTAGTTTCATTTGATGTGCAACACTCACCTCCCCTGCCTTATCCTTGGCATCAGCTAAGACACCAAAGTTTTTGTATAATTGCTCCACCGACATGATTAGTTTGAAGAAATACTTGGGTACTTGATCCCACCAGAGAACAAGAAGACAACCCCAGCACCGGTCCAGCTACCGGAAGAATGAAGCTTGAGCCAAGCTGCGCATGCGCGAAACTGGAACTGTGGGAACGTAAACAAAAACACACGTGGACGGCTGTCCAGCTGTCACAGCTGTCTACAAAACGGCTTAGGGCTTCAACTTCAGCGAGTGTGTGTATTCCAGAATGATTTTATTGATGCGGAATGCCCTTGGCAATGTCCAGTGGTAGGTTCTAGGTGAGTTAGGATTTTGGGACAAAGCGATCCACCTTCATCAACAACCTATACAATGGCGATTCTCAAGAGCATCACCCATGATAAGCATTTACCATAATGAAATGGAGATGTTTCAGTGAAAACACGATTGTGTTGCCAATACTGTAATTATCATAATCAATTACAGTTGTTGTTATTTTCCAGGAATGAAAGAACGATTTGTACAGTCGAAGCCAATTACGACGCGACGAATTATGATAGAAAAAACAACTCTGGCACTGACCCTCTCACTCTCAGCACCGGCACCGGCCCCTTCGGCACCGGTATTGGCCCCCCTCGGCGGCAGGGGAGTTCTTACCACCCATATACATATTCTAGATAATCTAGAGTATGTGGAATCTTTATAACCTATGTCTTTTAACATTCAACAAACTTTAAACTTAAACTAAACATATATCAAGTGATCCATAAGTCCAGGGAAAAATATAGGTGGCGCCATCAGTCTAGCGAAGTGGTGCTATCATTCCAGGCTCTGGTGCCATCAGTCTAACTAAAACTGAAAAGAGGTGCCATCAGTCCAGGGGCCATCGGTCCGTGGTGCCATCGGTCCAGCTACCTTTGAATACACTACCAAATTAAAGTTTGTTGAGCACTACAAAACGCTACCCCTCTTTTTAAAGCCTTGTGAACTTTGTTCCCATATGATGCGACCTTTGCATATTTTAATATACATGTACCCATGCCATATATATATTATCGTAAAACTGGATGAGGTTTAATATTGTCCACCGTATTCCACGACTGGAGTTCGGCAAAGTGACTTTATGAGGCGAAGCCGAGTGAAGTCCGGAGCCAAAACTTCAGGAGTGGAATGCGGTGGCCAAGATTAAAACGAATCAGGTTTTGATTTTATCCTACCCTATCTCCTCGATTTTGGAATATTACGTGATAACAATTCCGTATGCCCCTAGTAGCATACAAACGTCCGTATGCCAGTCAGCGTGGCATACGGAATCTCAATGATAAGCCTATGGGATTTTATATTAGGGGTAGGATAAACTGTAAATACGCACCGTTTCGCCACATAACGTATAAATACCGTACTGAACACTATTCCAAACGGAAATATACGGAACACTACACAGAACATTATTTTATTGATTTTGGGTATATAGTAAAAATAAAACGGCCCACCATGCTTGTACAATCTACAAATTCGATGATAATTTACGGTTCCTACGGAACTCGGCATAAACACCTCGTTTCGTGCAAACCGTAAATCACCATCTCGTTTTGTAGCTTGTACAACATGTTCAGGTCATTTTATATAAGTATTGACAAGCAACAGAGACAGATTCAGTCCTGTTTCATTTATGAATGACTTTATTAACCGGTTGATATTGCCCCAATGTTATTTGTACGTAACTCAGACATTCCAATTAGTTCACTCTCGCATTTCCAATTACTATGTAAGTGTCGACAGAACACTGCGACTACTGACAGTTTCAGAAATGGGTTAGGTAGTCATGAGAATCAGTGATCTAGGATCAGTGGCTGAAAAGTAGAAAAGCCCATGTTTATGCAAGGGTCCGCTAATGTTGATCTTCCCTGGCACCCTACTGTACATCATTACAAGAATTATATCTGCGGATTATATTTTCGCTTGCCCAATGCATGATAATATCCACCTTTTCTTGTTTACCTCTTTAGCGCTTTTATCGGGGAATATAGTGAATGTCATTATTATTTATTCTACGTGTGATGTGACCACATTTGTCTCAGGAAATATATTTTTCCCAAGAAATTAAGAAGATGCACTAAATTGGGAGGACAACCGTACACATCATGGTTCTTCATCGATACCCCAGTTAGGAATGTTGATAACCATAAAGAGGATACGACCATGGAGATAAAAATCATGGTAATGTATCTACTATCCAGTATTCCAAATATAAGTTATCAAAGGAAACACAAATTCGTCGATAATATTCTCATGCACTATATTCTGCACGATAGGGATTTTTCTTCCTCATCCTAGAGAGTAGGATACGGCTTTCCGTATCATACTCAGTAGCGATCTGTAGGCGCCATATGTTTAATATAGAGCATATTAAGTAGATAATAAACTGCAGGAACAACACTTCAGTGATATGGAATATTGGCTTGACGACTAATCAATGTCTCAACCTAGAGCAAATAGAGGAAGGGAAAAAAACAAATTTAGAAACATTTTTTGAATTTTAATTACAGCAGTTTATTCACTTATTCTTTTGATATGGCAGCTTTATTCCAACAAAACAATAACAAACTTAACAATCGGAAACTGAATGTATTGAAAGGATTCAACAATTAAAAGTTCTGCCAAAACAACAAATTGTGCTGGACGTTCGGTCGGTTTGTTGTACCTCCTCCAACATCTATTCCAACAAAAGTACATCACAATTTGATTCTTCTCAATATTCTGTGATTTACATGTTTGTTATTCAAAGCCTTAAGCTACATCGCCTTATCAATGCCAACATGGATAGACCTGCTACCTTTTGTTAAAAATGAAAAGTTGCAACATTTGAAGCTTAATGTAGCACAAGGTGGGTATAGGTAAAAGCATATGTGTTGCGTCCTGGGATCCTAGAATATAAGATAAATTGAAACTTTAAAGCAGGTCCCGAGACCAGGTTAAAGGCATTCTATTCACATTACACTCCCCTTTTCTGATAGGGCGATGTGTGACTGTCACTTTCAATCATTGTTTCCGCAAATGAAGGAAGGAACTAAAGAAATTATTCTATCAATAGACATTCCAGCGCACAGGTCTGCATCTTTTACAATTAATGCTTAATGCTGCCGCTGGGTGGTGGACGCTTTGATCAGACGACTGTATGCATGTGATTGAGATTGGCAGTCATTTCCCGAGGTATAGTCATGCATATTACATGCAGACAAAAGCAGCCATTGACCCTCCGAGAAAGAGTCACGACAGGTACTCACGACCGCGCCCATTGATGAAGAGGTACCGACCAGATACCAGCTAATCACCACAAAACGGAGTCCATACAAATGTCTGAGGACCTGTGTCGATATGAGTCAGATATATGTGAGGAATTGAGGAAAGGAGGGCTAGGACTTAAAGAGGCTAGAATCCGGTGGATCTAGTTCTACTAATGAGGACGACATAGGGACCTGCATCCTTGAATAGACCATCACAAGGATAACCACCCAAATGCTTCTGTTGTAAACATCACTTAAAAGGAAACAAAGGCAGAAACCTAAAATCGTGAACATGGCTGAGACCGAGATCGACCATTGAGTTGTCTCCTATTCCAGATATTCACTCTCACGGGTTTCCACTATATTGGAATTTAAGCACATCCAACAACCTACGTCGTATTACAGATAATTATCACACGGGCACAGACAATTGACAATTTGGCCGTACGGTTTCATCCCCATGAGGAACCTACAAGCCTGCACCCTGAAAGGAAACTAAGAAAGGTAACGTGGATATACTTGTACTTGTGAAGGTTACAGGTCACCGGAAAAGTTTTAGTGTTCCGCATCTCATTATTTAGTGCTCACAGAATATAGGGCATGGCATTTACAGGTGTGAAATCTAGCAACTGTCACACCTATATCTCCGTGTCCAACTTACTCCATTCCCACCTCAGTATATATATATATAAGTTACATATTGAGTTGCATATGGAGAGGTAATAGATTGTAATTCCTTGTAATAATATGCTGTCATTGTTTTATAGGCCTATTAAATCTAATATGGTAAAAACAAACAGAATATACTCGTCCTGGCAAGACCATATATTACAATCAGGGACTCGTTTAACTCGGAGAGCCTCAGGCGATCACATCTTATCTGTTTTTCGGATATGGCAACGCACAGAACATCTAAATGCATCAAATCTATATACCCTTATTCATCCAATTATCGCCTTTGATATTAAAGAAATCTGAATGGAACTAATGAATTCCAGGTTTTTAATTGGTAGAATATAAAACGAAATACAAATTTAGGGATCTGCAATGAAATAGGTATTTATGGAAATTTGGGTATTTATACAAAATAACATATCTATAGGAGATATAGCTAATACCGACCATACACAACGAGTGGTTGAAGCGTCGTAATACATGAGCGTTAGCGAGTATTTACAGAGCCGCCTGTCCGCAAAACTATCGTATGTTCTATTTATTACCCATCTCCTTGGATAAACTAAACTCATGAATTAGTATATCATAGGAAATATCTTTTGGGACTTCATCTTTTGCTCTCCAACCACATAGGCATACCATTGTATTTACAAACAAATATACTAAATATTTGATGAAAGAATGTATTTACTGTATACGATGGTTTTTAATTCTGTATACAATTGATTTGAAATCTGAATAGCTTGGTCATGGTATCTTAAAGTCTTTAAATAATGGCTAGTAGGTTACTTTGTATGCGATGGATGATAAATACATGTACAGTGAGTAAGAGTCAAACTGATTTGTGGTCGTTTATTTCCTACCAAAGCAAGGGTTTAACAAAAGTTCGTTGCATGGATTAAGGCAATGTGCGGAAGCAAAACCTCCCCATATCATCATGACAGTCAGACATTAATGTTGCTGTTTTGAGCTAATATGAGAATAAAGCCACAAATGAAAACCCATTACAAAGTCATCAGAAGCATCATGGAAAAGCTGCACTTAAATGCACTCTGCCAACCGGACCGGAACGAACCAGAAAATGTCTGAGATTGACTGATATAAAGTTTATAATGTATCACAAATATGCACTAAATGACGATAACTAATTTGTACATTTATGTATACCAACTGTATCGTACCAATTGTTTAGATTATTATAACATTGGGTAATGTGAAGACGTAAGCAATATCCATTTCAAAAACCGATTCTAAGGTTTAATAAAAGTATTGAAAACAATTGAAACAGGTTATTCTTCGACACATCTGAACGATATTGCTTTTATATCTTGTAACGGTAATTCAAAACGAGAACCAGTACGTCAGTTGCACCAGCATGAAGGATCTTTATTGATGTCGGTAAATAGATACATGTATCAAATACTGCTCAGTGTTGCCGTAATCTGTGCAAGCTGAGTCGCAGTAAACCAGCATCCCCTGTTGTAGGTAATACAGGGGAACAGTAATACGGAGGATGATAATTGGGGGTGTGGGAGTACGCCAGGGACTGCAATCCGGTGGGGACTGGTCACCGGAGGTGAATCTGGTGGAACTGCAGTCCCCAGCCAGTCGTCCATGGTGCAAGGTTGTCTCCTGGCCTCAAACCGGTGACGCACCAATCACCCCTGGACACATCCCTCCCCTGGCTTTTGTGCCCGCTACAGTATGTTGTATGTGTGTATAAAGTGGCTGTTCCACCAAGCCAGTGCTAGCCATGGCCGACTTTCATATTGTCATCACTGGCAGACTTGGTGTGTTCCCAGTGACAATCTGCTCAGTGGAAGAATGTGGAAGGTGCCACCGGCGGTACCAGCTGGCTGGCGCTGGGTCCTCATTCTGGGTAGAATATACTGTACTGCCGCTAGTTGGCCGTTGCTGGGCCAGCGGAGGCCGGCTTGCCCTAAGACCCAAAGACCCTGCTCCTCCACTGAGCTGACCGGCAAGCCGGCTGTCCAGCCAGCCATGTGGCAGTTATGTGTGCTAAATTACAATGCTGCCTGCAAAGCATTGCTGGCCATCGCCCGCCAAAATCTATTCGAATAGATATTTAGCAGCGGCTGGCGAGCTTTGCCGGCACCTGCGTTGACTGCTCCCAGCCTATACGGTAGTGGGCATGGTCAACATGAATGGGTGATACCCGCAAGCGGCAAGCGGAGGCCGCTGTGTGTGCGTCATGTGGTTGTCAGCCAGCTAGAAATAAGTGGTTTGGTGGAAGTGCTCGGAAAATTCATACACTTTTTGCACATTCCCAGCCCAGCGCCAGCTTGGCTGGCCAGCCTGGCTTCCTGTTAAAAGCTAGACTTGCTCAAGTCTTTGATTATGAACATTCATTAAATGATTCAAGAAAATCCGAATGCAATTCATTATAGCATGTGTCCTTCTCTGACTGGCCCATGAATCAAAGACTTGTCCATTCTGACCAGAATCTGCTGTTTATGACCCCAAGCCACTCCCTGTAACCCTATACCTCCCTCTACCCCTCTCCCCTCCCCTCCTCCAGTTCCCTGGCTGCCTGTGTTGTCATAGCAATATATTTCGCCTACTCCTGACTATGTCTCGATTGAGATCAAAGTGAGAGGGTACCAATCTTCCAGCAGATATCCTGACCAGTAGCCAGACCTCTACTTGGGGAGTGTGGCGCAAAATCGCGCCAGTCTACACGGCCGATTACGGATGAGACCAGTCCCTGTGTCACTCAGAAGGTGTGGAGGGGTAGGACACAGGGACTGAGGCCAGTCTAGTTAAAAGCCTATTTGGTGGAACGCTCGCTTAAGTGAAATAACATCATCCTGCTGCAATAGCTGGAAGCACCTACTATATAATGCACTGCCTCATTAATCAGGCCATAATTCGAGAGGCCCAATTCACAAGGAACTCATTAATGCAAGAACTGTTCTACTGGCCTAAATCACATTTTCTTTTAATTATTCAGGACAAAGTTTAACGACAGCAATATCGGCTCTCTTGGGTGATTTTCCATATACATGGGTTACCGTTCAGCGCTGCCTAGCATTAATATGCTTATGGAATTTAGAGCATTCATATCTAAGGTGTGTGTGGACGGTAGCTGTGAGCGCAAGGCTGTTGTTTTCAGCAAGATATGACTGCTGGAAGAAAGTAGATTTCTGACCCCGAGTATGGACTGATTGTTCAGTTGATAATTGTCTCAATTTCGCGTAGATAAAGATAGGTAGATGCTGAATATAGGCCTGCCAATGGGTTTTGGTGCAGCCATGTGGGGTGTTTCTGTTATCTAAGCCATATCTGAGGTATTACTGAGGCGATGTGCATGTTTAACACACCTAATTGGAGCTGGAATACTAAAGAATACGATATAATCACTGCATTATATATGGGAATAACCTAAAAGGTATTATAGACGTACTAAATTCATTCACTCAGTCACCTAATGCTAAAGAATACGTTGCTATATAGGTTTCGCCAAATATTTGAAACCAGCCCCAATTTGGGCCTGCCGGAAAAGATCTATTGGATTCACATCTAAGGACGTCACAACACATTTTTTTTATTCAACAAACAAAATTCGCCATATTTGACAGTCTTACATTTCGCTCTCTGCGATCACAAGTGTTGATGACAATCAAGCTCTTTCAAACGTAAACTATACATAAAAACAGTAAAACATTATAATATAAATGGATATGTAAAATGTAATGATGGTAATGAACACACAATGATCAATCAAAATCGACAGTCAATTCCTGTACCCATAACATGAAAAAAAGCTGCGACCATGCTATAGCAATTATAGGTAGTGCTTATTTCTTTATAACCTTGAGAGATCTTAATTTTCTTCTAAAAGTATCTTTTGTTTCAGACATTTTCAAATCCTCACATTGGAGGTTCCACAATCTCTGGCATCTGTATAGCGGAGAGCATTTGACGTGTTCAGTCCTAACTTTCGGCATATCAAACAATAATTTGTTGACAGATCTTAGGACTCTGCGCTTAGGCGTTGGCTCATCCAATTTCTGCTAACTCCATCTTTTATACAATTTTCTAATATAATGTGAGTGACAATTCATCTTGTCGCCTGTGTACTGTACTTATTCCAGACAAATAGTGTAGCTGTTTGACAGTGTGCACTCGGGCCTGGTCATGCAAGCATATCCTCAAACCGTGGTTCTGCAGTCGTTGCAATTTCTCCAACCAACGGCAGGATGCTCCCTCGAAAACCATGCAACAGTACTAAAAAATAGGAGCCATGGTTTGCTTAAAGACTCTACATGCCACGTTTCTGGACATCAGGTGCTGTAACTTACCCAAACTAAATAGACATTGATTTATCTTTTTTATCAAAAGTATCATGTAATTCTCAAAATTAAGAGTGCTGTCTATTTCTACGCCTAAATATTGGTACAAATCAACTCTATTTAGTCTAGTGCATCCGGCATACAAGTTAAAGTCTTTAACCGCTTTTAACTTATTAGCTGGAGTCATCAGCATAAAGCATATTTCAAGTCTGGTAGATAACGAACCACATCGTTGATGTAATATATAAACAATAATGGCACCAGAACAGAGCCCTGGGGCACTCCGAACTCAATGTCCAACCAAACAGAGAGGCAATTGCCAAACCTTGTGCATTGTTTTCTCTTAAGGAGGTAAGAGTTCACCCAATCTTTGACTCTTTGGAAGATTCAGTAACCTGATCTTGTCCATCAGTATCCCATGGTGCACACTGTTGAATACTTTCCTGAAGTCCACAAATACAGCACATGTTACCTCCTTCCGATCTCTTGTGAAATAGAGACCGTTAACAAATGTATAGATGACATCTATAGTGCCCCTACCTCTTCTATAACCATACTGTTTATCAGTTAATATATTATTGTCCTCGAGTAAAGCCATTAAATAGCGATGAAAAAGCTTTTCACACACCTTGCCAGGTACAGATAGGAGGGAGATAGGTCTTCAATTGCTTGGGTTTTTCAGATTGTCTTGTTTGGGAAGAGGCGTGACTGTTGCCAACCTTCAAGCTGAAGGGTAGATGACAAAGTGCGTCACACTATACAGTGGCGGATTCTCGTGATTATCTCCATATCATCCTACAGTCGCCCATGCAACGGCACTATTTCATATATTATTGTTTTTTCACCTTTATATTGAACTGATCGTTAAAAAAGTGTACCTACAGGGAGCTTGTCTCAGTTGTTATTTCCAATATACATTGAACTTTATTCAAGTGTATATATATAACCTACATTTTGGTATCTTAATGGACCAGAACGTTCAAAGAAATAGGCCTAGTGGTTGTTATTCATTGGGATATCTGGAGCATCAACGCAATATAGATTTGAAAAGAAAACACGCATAAACATATACATACTGTATACTGGACAATGAGATTCTCAAAAGCAACTTATTAGTTCAATTCCATTTACGAACATCGCATAAATGTGTGTATAGATATGTCCTGTTGGTATTAGTGATAGCCAGGTTACATATATTGGCGAAGCAGTCAAGCGCTCTGCTACTCTCTCCTTTGTCCATACAAGTGGGTCCTAGATTATACTTACCTCCATCTGTGTGCCAAAACCCTCCCCTTTAAGTCTCACCTATTCTAACCTAACCCCCCTCCCCCAACCACACACAATCACATATAACCCTAAAACAATCACAGTGAACGAGACAAGAAATATATAAATACAAGAACAATAATGATTCTTGAGATACATATTAAAGAATCTTTCCCGGGCCATTTTGTTTAAACGGTATTGTATACTGATATTTTACTGACAGGGACCCTGTAACCTGACAAACAACTCCTTTGCTTTCCCCTTCAGCTTAGCACCCCTCCCCCTCCTCGCCCGCCTGCCCAGCCCCTCCCGCCCGCCCTCTCTCTCGTCTCCGTGCCTCCCTCTCTTCCCCTCCAGTCTCAGATCCGCGCGGTGCTTGGCTGGGTCGTCACAGACAGACCTGGGACAGGGACCACAGCAAAGGTGAGTCCTCCTCACATTCACAACGTCCCCCCACGCTGATAAACAGTCTCTAAATAGTTTCTGTGCATTGATTTAAGGCTTAAAGACAGAGTCTCTGTGCACCTACCTAACATGTAAAGACACATTATTCATTCATCTATTCAACATCGAAAGAAACAAGTCTCTGGGCATCTATTTTACACGTAAAGACACATTATTCATTCATCTATTTAACATGTAAAGACACAAGTTTCTGTGCATCTATTTAACACATAAACACAAAGAGCCCATGCATCTATTTAAACTGTAAAATCACCTTCTCCATGCATCTATTCAACTTATAAAGACACTGTCTCTGTGCATCTCTTTACAATGTAAAGACAGTGTCTGTGCATCTATTTAACATGTAAAGACAGTCTCTGTGCATCTATCTAACATGTAAAGACAGTGTCTGTGCATCGATTTATCACGTAATGAGAAAAAAAAACTGATGAGTGTTTGGTCTGGGTCCTCATATGCCAACGAGTTGGAACGCTCAGGGAAATGAACGAGGCAATACCTGGGTGAATATTCTGAAGCCCTTCAAACGAGATGGTGAACCGGGACACAGACCAAAAACGAAAATGTTTCTGATTTTATCTTAGTCTGGATATAGTCATCTGTTTATTACCCATTACCGTTCTCGCATACCTGTTGAAAACGAGTACCTAATGTTAAGCCTATGGACATTTATATCAGGCTAAGATAAAGATACACTCTCCATGCACCACTTTAACATGTAAAGACATAATGTTTATACATCTAACACATAAAGATACACTCTCCATACACCTATTTAACATCCGCAAAGACAACTCACGCCATGTAAACAATTATATGAAATTTCATGACATCTCATGATAATACATACATATACATATATGCGTGTCCAGACACTAGTCTCAAAGGCAGGCTCAGTCTCAGGGTTGGGAGAGGAGGTCAGAGAGTGTGTGAATAATTGATCAGTCCTTCTGCCATGTTCCTGACAAAAGCATGTCCGTTCTGGGCGCAGGGCTCTGGAAGAAGCACGCACCTCACAGGGTCATAAAAAACGTATACCGTTAGTGCACGGAGAATGTCCGCCAAGCGGCGATATCTACAGGAAGTGCCCGCCCGACGTGTATGTGCGCATGGGCAGATGGTGAGATACACGCCTGGAGAACTCTGAAAAGTCTCACCATGAATATCCTGTATCAGAATTACTCGTATATACGAGAGATACAATAAACACGAAAGAAAAAGAAAGAAGAAAAATATGGCCATTAGAAAATATGCAGAAGAACGTAGAGGGGAACATATTCCAGAGGAATCACAAGTTGCACTGAATTTCATGTACAGTGTATTTCATTAAGTGATGTCATGTTGGATAAATAAAGATTTACGAATAGGTTGTATATGAATCTGGAGTCCTATGAAGGATTGTGCGGGATATGATGGTGGCTGTTAAAAGGGAAATAATAGTACAGGAATAGAGAAGGAGGAAATTCTAGGCAGATAATGTTTGATAGACATGAAAGACAGTTGGGTGGGTTAGCTACTAAAATCAAAGTAAATAGCATCACTGCTAGAAACACAATTATCGATTCCAAAATATCCGAGTTACCTTTTAGAAATTTTAACGTCACACCTGCCAGTAATAAACAGGCACATTGTCTATCACCAGATGTTTGCAGTTCCAATATACAGCTATGGGGGGAATTATAACCAACATCGCCCGAAAAAGCAGGAGAAAGCAAAGAGCAAACAATAGATTGCCTTTAGGAGGGAGAAATATGGGTTTCTCGGTCCCTTTTTTAATCGAATTGGTACAAGATGGAGGTCAAGCATGGCGATAATTGGGTGTAGACTCACGCCATATGTTTATTTCCCAAATATTCCGTATTTTAACATGCACAACGTGTCAGTGATTTCTGATGGTAAATGAGATTATCATGACTGATCACGAATAATTGATATTAAATAAATATTCGAGAAACTTATTATTATGATTTAACCTCATTATGGAGATTCTGACATGTCAGAATCTCCGGTTAGCGAATTCAAGGCGCTCTTTCCATTTACTATGGAGAGTCTGTAATAGGTAGATAATAAAAACCTAGATTTACAAAGAAGGGCGCTGCCCATACATAAGTGGGATTCACACTGTGGGATTCACGTACCCCACAGGCTGTTTGTCTGAGACAAATCCTGTTGAGTTTCGGGACTGGAACACAATCTCCTTGTGTAAATGACAGGGTTCCATTTTGCTGAGAGAACTTTTTTGCCTTGCAATTGTCGGGGACAATCACCCCTTACAAGGAACAGAATCTCATGAGATTTTGCCTTTAAACAGGTTTAAAATTTAGAGGGGCATTTTAGTGAGGCAAATGTATTTCACACGTTCTCCCCCAATCTGTGAGTCCCAGTGGACCCAAATAACACCTATTCACACGGGGAAGTACCCTGAGTCGGCGACTGTGGATCCTGTGTATCCTGTGTACCTTGTGTAGGGGTGTAGGGGTGAGACTGTACCTGGTAAGTCTTCCCATGTGAATTGAATCTGTCGTGTTACCCTGAGACTGTAGAACACCCCAATCTGTAAAACTTTGTACCCAGCTGGAAATAGCAGCTGACTGGTGCAAAGGTGTGAAGTACACCAGTCTCAGGTCCATTTGTCCCATCGTGAATCCCAATTTAGAGGTGCGTTAGGAGCCGTATCATTGAGACACCATATCATGCAACATCTAAAAGCATATCCACGTAACTCATGAAGGACAGACCAAGCTCGGTGGCTAAGTGGTAGGGGTGTTCACCTTGAGCATGGGAGGTCTGGGGTTCAAATCCTGGTCGGGTAATACCAAAAACTTACTCAAAAATGGTACCCACTGCATTGCTTACGTGTACAGTGGGAACGACTCATTCAACAACTTTCAGGTTTTAAACATTTCTGCTATTAAGTCTTTCAAAATCACGATATCACAAAATCGACTTTTATGATTTTATCACGTATCATATTGTACATGGATATAATTGGACAGAACTCTATTTCAAATCATGAGGACCTCCGTTAAAAGGACGTAATCCAGATGGGAAAATGATTAATAACTCTGAGTTATTTGAAAAATTTAGAATACAACCCCCTCAACAACGGCGTCTATCTTTATCTCTTTCTCTAATACGAAGTCTCATCAGAACAAACATCTTATCGACCATCCCAACAGCCCCCTCGAAACGGGCCACGAGGACAGCGTTGAAACACAATCTTCCGATGCCGAAACCAAAGACAGAAAAATTCCGAAGGTCCCCAGTGTACAATACTTCGAAGTTTTAACTACGACTTCGAAGCTGACCTTTAAACGTGATGTTAGGATAAAATTACCAGAGTTATTATGCTAACTTAGGTATATATGAACATCAAAGTCGTCTATACTGCTATGGAATAATAGTGTATTAAAGAGCGCAGAATACAAACAGAATCTCATTAATAGTTGATACTTGAATTTACGTGGACATTGGTATTTAGGCTTAAAATACATCGGTCAAACAATGAAGGCGCATAGATATGTTATAAAGCATCTTGCCAAAGTCGGAATTATAGCCAAGGTAAATAATCCTAGACATCTGTGCCTGAACCCCGAACGGACTCGCACCCTCTTTCCTGAGATCCGGCGTCAAGTACGAGGCTTCGTACTGAGGAGAGGGTCACAGAACCAACACACGTCATTCGCGGATTGTTACACTGAGTAGACAAACGAAGGTCGTGAACCGATCCACATTCTTATCTCCGTGAGAAGGCTGGGAATAAATGGAGTCGTTCCCACCTCCTCAATCCCACCTCTCTCCTCTCACACCATCCACTCCGTTGATCTCACCTGGGCTCAGGAAAACCTGATCATGTGACACAGAGGACGCCATTCATTATCAGACTGTTAATGCAATGACATCATTACATATCTGTGCGCTAATGTCTCACACCTACTGAGCGACTATTTAGGATTCCGTTCGTTACAGTGTGACGAACTATAGATAATACTACACTCCGTACCATCTGACTTGTTTAGACCATGAAAAAGTGAGTCATAAAATGGCTTGTAGGTATAGGGTAATAGGGAGACATAATGAGGGTGGTTGAGTTAATTTAACCACCCTAACTTTGTCTCCCTATCCTATATCTTGTTCAATGAAAATAAACAACACTAGATAAAGCTGTTGAAGTGCCTAAATTCTCAGTTGGGTGGAACTTTGTCAGCTGTTTTCAAGCGCTATGTGGGGCAGGGTAGACTCGCAATGGATCATGGGATCATCTTTTCGATAGGCTTTTTGTTTGGAACGCAATCTCCAGTGTGGGAGATTGTGGAAGTATATGCAAATGTATATAGAACTTGGAGATAATGGCAATAATGGCTCTTTATGACAGTAAAATATCGTAGAACATCTAGTTTTCTAGTATCCTAATACTCTTCGATTATTTCCGTTTATTTTATAAGTCAATGTCCTTGTGGAATGATATAAGCATATATTGTTTCAGAAAAAAATAGTTTGGCATTCAAATGCTGTCCTTGACTCAGAGTAACATAAAACTAGAATTATACTAAACAGAAAACGGAAACTCAGTGTTAAGCATATGGGATTTTATATTAGGGGTGGGATAAAGGGACTAAAGCCAGTCTAGGCAAATACCAAAAGAGTAAGCAAAATCTGCTTGACAAAAACCTTCAGCCATTTTCACCGATAGACGTAGAATAGCCTTAAGGCCCTGTTAAACTGGGTGAAGTAGGTAGATGTCTGACTTCAGAATATGACCAATTGTGGAGAATGAGGGCGATATTCAGTCACCTACTTTAATGGACTCCACGACTAAAAACATATTGAACCTTTTCAGACCAAACCAAATCGCTCATCAGATTACAGCTTTTTGTGAAGTGGTGAAAAATCACTTTAAAGATGGCGCTACTAATCTGTGGGTGTTGCAGTCCCTACTGCTGCAAACTGACATGCCTGGCATCAAAAGCGATGAATACTCTCAATAGATTGTATACAACTGGTTCTCCCTTAGTATAAATCATAATTTTTGCTCGGTATTGTCATCTCTTTATGTAAAGGGAGCCTCGTCCATGATGGCAACACGGCAGATGGTTGGCCCACTAGGGTGCAGCAGCAGTCGCAGCTTATTGGCCATCACATCCCTGGTGTTTGGAGCTGTAGCCAATAGTGTCAGCCAAGTATGCGTTGACCCGTGTCGATCCCAGTTTGTCGGCATGCTCGGCTGGTTTTACCTGGGGTTCACTGGATCCCTGCGCCCTTGTCTCGGTCACCACATGCGCGGTGAGAGAAGGTCTGGGGTGGAGACTGCTGAGGTCTTTGTGTCACCCTTGAGGAGCCTCCAGATACAGGGATCATCCTTAACCCGTTCCCTGCAGCGCCGATACATGAGTTACCATTTAGCGCCGCCTAGCGGTGCATTGTTTAGGTAACTCTAGGTTTATGTTTATGGAATTCAGAGCTTTTACACCTTAAGTTTTTAAAGCTTTTATCTATACTGG
The DNA here is from genome assembly GCA_950022655.1 of Alentia gelatinosa. Lineage (NCBI taxonomy): Eukaryota > Metazoa > Annelida > Polychaeta > Phyllodocida > Polynoidae > Alentia > Alentia gelatinosa. The sequence goes on from OX465584.1 coordinate 46,459,327, forward strand.
AGTGAACGTTTGGGTTGAATTTGGTAACCCATCTTTCAACGGCTCCAATTAAAAAGGATAAGTTGCGTATATGCCTAACTTATGAGCTTGCAAGTGACAGTTGGATATTAATTCACAAACACAAGTCATTGTCCAGAATGTGGGCGGTAAGTGTGAGTGCAAGGCCATTGTCCTTTTGCATTATACCACTGCTTGGACAATGCTGTAATATCGAGTACAGGGTGTCTTGTTGATATTTGTTATGTTAGAATCTTTTCGTTTCAATGGATCACGTTAGTTCTCCGTGGTTGGAATTGTCTTAGTTTCACACAGTTGAAGATACATCACTCAGACCAGGCTTGCCAATGTGTTATTATGAAATGTGGAGTGTGTCGAGCGTTATCTAAGCGATATCTGAAGTATTGATGAGGCAATATAAATATGTAATATACCAAACCGGCACTGGAATACCATACAATACGAGGCAATTGGGCACTCCACCTTCTCTGGAAATGATCTAAACGGGAATTGTAAACGTATTGCGCTCATATACCTGGTAATCTAATGTTAAAAAGTACCTTGCCATGTCTTTGTTTGGGTGAGGGCAAAACTTAACTAAGCAGATAAGGCACACTGCTTGGAAAAGGTCTATTCCCTGGCACAGCCTCACAACATAGGCAGTGCCTGCAATAGCAATGCTCCTACCATAGGCATATAAATTCTAGTATTTTATTATTTCACCGTGGTAACTCTTGGCATTTTGTTATTCTAAATTAAAGAACCATATGTCCTGTGTACTTACTCAAAATATTTGAGAACACAAACTATTAGTTCTTTATCTATTGAATTTTGTATACATGATTATTAAAGACGCCTGGAGGCATCATGGTCCCATAGACTCAGGACTATAGTGGCATTTATTAGATAGGTCAGGAAAGACAGGGAAGAATATCCATTTACTGCTTTATCTCATGAACAAAAATTGTGCATTTGTGAATTGGCTCTCTTACTTATAATTCAATATTTGACTATTTTGAATGCAGAGAAACAAAGAAGGCTATATTTCTTAGTTCCAATTGACATCAAGTTATTTCATCCTAATATAGATTGTTGGGATGGAAAAAATAAGTTATCAGACCGCATTTTAATGGGCGAGGAAATCTTTCAAACAGTGACACGGTGATATAGAAATCTATATAGATATAAAAATAAGTGGATACTACCTCTAAGAAGTTTATATTCAAAAACGGTTATTCTAAAAACCGGCTAAAAACCTGAATGGACAATTTGCGACTTCTTCAGTATATAGTTCACAAAAATGCTCGCGGCATACACAGAATAAAGCTCCGTGTAAAAAGCAGGAAACGCTTCTGAACAGTTCTGTGTCAACACCTAGATCTACAAGTTCGTTCTCGAGAATGTATTTATTTTCTTTTTCACCTGGGGAATTTTTTATTTCATCTTAATGTTGGACATAGAAATATCGACCATATGTTCCTAAAAGGGAAGGGTAATATATGGAAACGGGGTTAGTGTGCGTGAATGAAATCTGATCGGGGTAATTTACCACATCTTTACGCCCAGAGTTCAAAGAATGAGGGACAAAATTACGATGAATTACCGAGAACGGGTTTCATTCTCACACATTCACTATATAGATTGTACCTAAATAGAATTCATCAAATGATACAGAAGGACAAAGTGTATTCATTCGTCAATCTGCAGATCCGTAAATGTGGGCTATTTGCGCACATACATGTATGTATATCACTGACACTGTATTAGATAGAAACGAAAGAATTCCGTATTCCCGAATGGTTGTGGCAGGAGGGGGGTATTTAGGAGATTTTGGGCACGTACTTTATAGATGGCCCTTAGTGTAGCTGGTATCTTTGTCCACGACCCAATTCCAGCTCTCAGACTTGTGATTTTATCTACTGAGACATATGACATAAGCACACTAGGGACCATCCATAAAGTACGTACGCACTGAGAGGTGTTGGGGTAGGGTGGGGGTAAAACATTTGGAAATATTATGTTTGCCCTTTCTTTGTTCCATTTCGTACAAGCTTTGGAGGAGGGTGGGGGTGGGGGTCTAAAATTCCAGACATTTTGCGCACATACTTTATGGATGGCACGCACTACAACATACAAGATAAATTGCAGGTCACTATCATGCATTTATAGGAGACAGATGCCAGAGACATGGGTACAACCAGAGCTACACTACTTTCTGACCAAGACCTAGATGTGAAGTGACAGTCTCAACGGACAGACCTGACAGTATCAGAGGGAGAAATCAAGTTGTCCTTTTGTTGTGAATGTATAGACCTAGATTCCTCATCAAAGGCAGCCCACTGTGCCCCTTTGGTAGAACAAGCTGTACATGTGGTATCGCATCTTGATTTTAGCTACAATCCATACATGAATAGTGCATTAACCAGACTGTAGTTCTCGGTCAATTATTCACTTTGAGAATAAATAAAAACCGGATAATACCATATTATCGTGGCCGCTACGTCTATCGGTTGAGCCTTCTTTTTTCAGTTTACATGCACATCAGGAGTGGAAATCTTGAGATATTTCTTCCAGAAATGAATGGCTTAAAAGCCCATAATCAATGGGATTGGAATCCGTAATCAATGTTTATAGGTTCTCAGATGCAGCTAAAAACGATGGGTAGTGGTTTACTGCAATCCCATACATTTCCAACGGGTTCTTTGTAATAGGTGAATAGTTACAAGGCCAGGCGTCCACCTACTACAATATTAATGTAGACCTTACGAGTCCTGACACCTTACATCCGTCGTGAAGGTCTGTATCATAGGCAAACGTCGGTGCCGAATCGGTGAGGCCAAATCCACTGAATATCTGCATCGTAGACACCTTACGATATCCCATCTATTTCACCTATAGCCTGTGGCAATCTATAACGTGTTGGATTGTCGTAGAAACCCTACGATTGCGATTGTCATCGGGAACAAATTGCAGACTGCCGGTATGCATCATAGCGTAATCGTAGAATCGATTTCAGCTTTCCTTCCGATGCGCTTTTGATTTTTCATCGGGTGGTGCATCGTAAAGCCTATCGAAAACGTATTTTAACTCAGTGGGCGCCTGGCTTCAAAGTGGTGCCACAATGTGAGTGTCGTGTGCGAAGAGGCTGTTCTACAGGGGCGAGGATATAGACAACCTTTGGCAATAATGCAACATCTCGAAGACTGAACTACGGGAACATGTTAACTTTTCCACTAGAAGAAATAAAACAATGACAGAAAATCTTTATTTCTAGTTCCATAGACCAACTATTGAAAACATTAAATATCTACGGACATGGCACCGATATACCTTTTTCCTTTCTATCACAGATACCTTCATCAAAATAATGTAAAGAGTCCCCCCCCCCCCCCATCAAAATAATCGAACTACAGTTCGGTAACTGAAGTCCTATTGCCTAAGGATACAATACTTTATTCCATTGGATATAATAATCACTTATTATATCAAAATTATTATACTGAAATTTTGTTTGATAAATTTATCTTCAGAAAAATATTGTAAAGACATCCTTGTCGGTCAATAAGAAATAATCCTCTCACAATAGTTTTGCATAGATACTGTCCTTATACAGCGAGGTTTAACCTCTAGATTGCCTCTGGATATCCTCTACATGACCTCTACATGATGTACACATGTCATATATATGACCTCTAAATGTCATACATGACATTATTATATATATATATATATATATATATATAACATACACATACATATCATAAACATGACGTCTACATGCTCTTTACATGACCTTTACATGATTTCTACTTGACATATAATGTCATATACATGACCTTTACCTGACCTCTACATATTCACTGCATGACCTCTACTTTCAGATGGATGCCGGCAGTGTGTACTTCCGGTTTTGGGTGGGAGGAGTCCTGATGTTTACCTTCGTCGTCCTCGTGTCAACAAGTAAGTCAACGACACTTACACAAGCTAGAAGTCACTAACCGTGTCACGCATGGTCATCAGGGTTGAGCATGCAGTCACCCTGCACACTGATGAGATACTTTTGCCATGTTTGTGAACCCTGACGAGTGGATTCACCACTCCACCACAATAGGACACTTCATGCGTACGCTTGACTGAAACTTACTCAGATATAAATATCTTGGGATCCAGGGAAATCTGATGCAGTTGTAATCAGCTTGGGAATATGGTTCCGTAATCCGTTTGAAATTATCAAAGTGGGATTCACACGCAGAAACTTGAATGGGATTCACACCGTGGGATTCATGTTACTCACAGGGTGTTTGTCTGAGCTCCTGCTGAGATTATGTACTCCAACCCAATTTCTTCATCTACACCCAAGGGTTTCAATTCCCTGAGACATGTTTTGCCCCTGTAATTGTGGGATTGTAAAGTGGGATTCACACGATGGGACTAATGGACCTGAGACTGGTGTACTTCACACCTTTGCACCAGTCGGCCTATTTCAAGCTGGGTACAAAGTTTCACATATTGGGGTGTTTTACAGTCTCAGGGTAACATGGCATATTCAATTTACATGGGAAAACTTAACAGGTACATAGTCTCACCCCCACAGCCCTACACAGGGTACACAGTCGCCGATTCGGGGTACTTCCCCGTGTGAATAGGTGTTATTTGAGACCACTGAGACTCACAGATTGGATTGGGGGGGGGGGGGGGGGGGGTGTGTGAAATACATTTGACCCTCTAAATTTTAAACCTGTTTAAAGTCAAAATCTCATGAGATTCTGTTCCTTGTTGGGGTGATTGTCATCGACAATTGCAAGAGAAAAAAGTTGTCTCAGCAAAATGGAACCCTGTCATTCACACGAGGAGATTGTGTTCCAGTACTGAATGGCAACAAGAGTTGTCTCAGACAAACGGCCTGTGAATCCCACTTTAAGTGGGATTCACGTGATGGGATTCATGTACCTCACAGGCCGTTTGTCTGAGACAAATCCCGTTGATTGTCGGCGACTGGTGAAAAGGTGTGACGTACACCAGTCTCAGATCCATTTGTCCCTAGTGTGAATCCTACTTTAGCGGCACTTACCCCTAAAAGGGAAGAGAATCTCATGAAATTTTGAACCCTGTGAGGGACATGAATCCCACCGTGTGAATTCCACTTAACGTACCTGAGATGGGTGTACTTCACACCCTTCCCCTAGTCTCAAACAATTCTCCTCTGGTAAAAAGTTCTCATGGCACATCTGAGTAAAAATGATACAAAAATGATAGATTCCGTTATCAATGTTAAACCTATGAGACAGAAATACCAGGGTTAAGATCAATTGAAATGTCACTTTCCAAGGCTGCTTTTTTGGGCTGACATCTCTGTTGGTCACCGTTCTTCTCCAGACAGTGTGGAGCGTCTCGGGCGGCCCCTGGAGACTAGTGAAGGGAAGGAGCTGACGCAGTCTAACATCACCTTCCTCCTGGAAGACCTCTCTCTCACCAACGGCGTCCTCGTCGCCATCTCCGCCGACTTCCTCTCCCAGAATCCTGTGCGCTTCCAGGTCTGGCGTCCCGAGTCCCTCGAAGACCGGAAGTACAAGCTGGTGTGGGATGCGCATGCCTATTCCCCCCTTAACGGTATTCACACGGTAGGTGGCACTGTTACTGCTCATTGTAAAACCTGGGGGGCCTGATTCCAATCAAGATTAACTCATTCTCAGAAAAGCCTTCTCTGAACTGCAATATCCTGGCAGAACCTGAAACTCTGTTACTTAATCCTAGATATGTACACCAATATTAGCGAATGTATGGGGCTAAATTGAACATGTTGGCTATTGTCATAGCCTTGTCGGAAGGCCACCGACAAGCTTCATGTCACAGCCTGTCCTGGCCTTGTCGTAGCCTCTTGTTGGGAACTGGGGTCCACCAACACAGCAGTGTCATGGCGTGTCGGGAGCGTGTGGGGTGTCCCAGGAGCGGGGTTTTACTCTAAAGGGGGGCGTCCACCAACCACGACAAGGGTACGACAAGTGCTGACATGAAAGTTCCAATCGCAGCCTGGTCGCAGCCTTGTCGTGAGAAGAGCAGGGTCGGGACAGCGGTGTCCTGGTGTGTCGTAGACGTTGCTGGTTGCCATTAAAAAGGCACCCATGGTTCCGACACACTACAACAGTAATATCGAGGAATCTACAACACTCCACGACAAAGGTCTAGTCGTAGCAAAAATCGAACATGTTTGATATTGTCGTAGCCTTGTCGGAAGGCCCCCAACAAGCTTCATGTTGCAGCCTGTCATGGCCTTGTTGTAGCCTCTTGTCGGGAACTGGGGTCCACCAACACAGCAGTGTCATGGCGTGTCGGGAGCGTGTGGGGTATCCCAGGAGTGGGGTTTTACTCTAAAGGGGGGGCGTCCACCATCCACAACAAGGCTACGACAAGTGCCGACATGAAAGTTCCAATCGTAGCCTTGTCGCAGCCTTGTCGTGAGAAGAGCAGGGTCGGGACAGCAGTGTCATGGCATGTCGTAGACGTTGCTGGTTGCTATTAAAAAAGTCACCCGTGGTTCCGACACACTATGACAGTGATATCGAGGAATCTACAACACTCCACGACAAAGGTCTAGTCGTAGCAAAAATCGAACATGTTTGATATTGTCGTAGCCTTGTCGGAAGGCCCCCAACAAGCTTCATGGCGTAGCCTGTCATGGCCTTGTTGTAGCCTCTTTTCGGGAACTGGGGTCCACCAACCATGACAAGGCTACGATAAGGCTTCCAATCGTAGAGCTGTCGTGGACCTTGTCGGAAAGCCATTATCGTAGCCTTGTCGTGGTTGGGGGATGCCCCCCTTAATTGGTTACATGACACCACTTGATGCATCACTTTTGCCAACCATATAACCACATTGAATGCATTCCTTACATCAGGAGCTTTAATTTGATACCAAATACTCATATTTTTCATGATTTCTATCAAATTTTCATCTCATCTATGAAAAAAAAAAAAAAAAAATCTTCTAAAAACGTTTTTGCTGACGCGCGCGGTGATGAGAAACAAGTTTTTTTTTTAAGTGGCCTTAAGTCTATGGTTTTGAAACAGCTCTCAGGGCTCCTAGTTAGTTGCAGCTGAGATACAGAAATTAGTGTTGATGATAATTATAATAAAAAAAATGCCCCTCACATGTGCATGCAGGGATCACAACAAGTCAGAGTAGGGGAGGCCTGAGAGAATATGAAGATTCCCTGTGCGTGATACTGTTTCATTTAGTGTGAGATGTGGTGAGACATAACCAGACTGATAAACACACTTACACAGATACATAGACACAGGGAAGATATACAGATACACAGACATAGTATCAGCACATAAAATCACACAGGTTGACATAGTGTGTGACAGGCACACATATGCTCACAGAGCCATAGCAGTAACTATACATACAGACACACAGACAGGCATACTTGGGTAAAAACTCAAATACACAGAGTTATGAATAGAGTATAATGGTCCACACGCAATCTATAATTTATCATACTCACTCTTACAATGTTGCATGTTGTGTAGTTGTGTATTCCAGTTTCCCCTTTTTAATTAAAGCCGGGTTCATGTGTTCACAGCAGTGAGACTCAGAGAGCCAGTGAAGCGTACCCAATGCTCACAAGGGTTTTCGAGGTTGTCTAGGTGGGATCAGGGACCAGGGACCTGTTTCAGTAGTTTCGTGACATGTCTAGATGGCGTCTGTGACACAATACGGACAGATCACAAAATCGCAGTCAATGACACACGGAGTTTCACTCACTTCTCGTAGTAATTAAGCAATGGAACTTTAGCATGAGTAGGAGATACATATAATCTATAATCGTTCCAAATATGAAGAAGATTGGCCACTTCGATCTTCTGATATTTGCTAGTCTTTTTCCGCTGTTGCTTGCACTGTTGGTGCCGCTATTGATGTCTGTCTAGGCCTAATGTCACAAGACTACTGAAACAGGTCCCTGTTTCACTAGTTTGTGACATATCTAGATGGCGTCTAGATGGTGTGTCCAGTTTCATAAGAACTAGACATTAGACTTCGTTTTGTCCGTTCTTGCTTGCACTGTTGGTGCCGCTTTTCATGTCTGTCTAACACTTTTGTCACGAAACTAGTGAACAGGTCCATGATGTGTAAATTTGTCTAATTCTTATGTTTGGGGTCTGTCTTTTTTTAAGGGCAGCTACTTGTGTTGTCACGAAACTAGACAACCCCAATATGTATGTATGGTGTCACAGACATGTCACAAGACTAGTGAAACAGGTCCCTGGTCGTCGCGACCGGACCCTACACCTCAGCCCAGATATGCACCTGTCAGTCCCGTTCCGTGTGTGCCCAACGGCCGTGTGGGCGGGGCTTAATTTTTAGGACTAATTAACAGAGCTTAATTCCTTTATATAAGCTTTAACAAAACCAAACCGATGGGGAAGTAGGGAAAGTCGTATAAGGCTCTCCTACTAGATTTTTTTCTACAATTACTTAATTTCCGGTATGGATCTAAGTTCTCTCTTGAAAGCTAGTTTGGTAGGTTGTGTTTTAGCTTCCTCAGGGAGGGCGTTCCATAACGTCTACCTCGATAGCCTAGCGACTTTTTGTAGAATTCTGTTTGGGCCTTTTTATTTCAAATGATAGTTTGTTTTGTGATCTAAGCCTAGGACCGTTATCTATATCGTCATGACATTGTGGTACTTCGAACGAGCCAAACTCATTTAAATATAGCTTTCTCATGTAGGTAAGTATAATTTCATTCCTTATGCGTTCTAGGTAGGTAACTTGTTTTTCATGGAGCTGTTCGACAGTGTTCACCATGGCACAATCCCTGAGGACAATCTGCAGGCCTCGGTTCTGGAGCCACTGTAATTTATACGCCAAATTTTGTTGGCGCCATCTTTCATTATACAAGCATAATCAAATAGGGATAATATTACCTGCTTATACACCTTGAGTGCTTTTTTCTGGGACATAAAGTGTCGATTCCTATTCAATATAAATAATTTTGTGAAACTTTCTTAATAACACTCCTGCAATGCTTTTCTAGGGACATTACTGTATCCACATGTACTCCAAGATACTGGTACGGGCTGACCAGGTCTAATTCCATAAAATTAATATACAATGACAGATTCAAAGTTTGCAATTTTTATTGGTAGGGACGAAACAACAGTATTTAGTCTTTTTGGCGTTTATCCTGAGGACATTAATCTCACACAATTCAACAAAATCGTCTAGTGCTTTTTATAATCGTTCTTGTACTATTTCAGCATTTCTATGGGAACTAATTAAAACCATTTCATCCGCATATAGTAAGCAGTCAACGTTTTTGAGAACTTTAATCACATCGTCAATATAATTCATCGGCAGGGCGTTCATAGGCCCATAAAACATGTTCGACAATCTCGTCGCAGCCGTGGAGCCAGGGTTTTATGTCAATAATCTTTGTTGAATCCCAAATGCACTACATGCTTGTCCGAAATTACGTAGGTATTTCGTAGCTAATAAATATATTGATTAATGCGGGTATGGTTCAGTAACTTAAAGGAATACAAACTAATTTGATAAATATGTATTATAGCAGTGAGAGGAAACACATAGCATAGGTGTTCTTTATAAGGAAAGGTATGATCAGGTGAGGTTCTGACGTTGAAGCAGGGGAGTAGACCTCAGCGCCGCCTGCGCTGAGCAGCATTGAGTAAGTGGATAAGACCTATAGATGAGGTATAGGTGAGCGAGGTCCTCTGTTCTTCTAGGAGCGGATCAGTTCAAAGGTGCCAAAAGCCTCATTCTATCTGGAATGAGGCTGACTTGTGGTATATGTGATCGTGCGAACCTGTCTTACTCTGTGAATGACTTGAAAACAGACATTCAGGGGGCTAACTCGCGTACGGAGAGTACACGGAGTAGACATACCTGGACTTCTGGCAATGTGAAAACTATGATTTGGACTTATATCGGCTAGATCTTTATGAGTGTTGAAGTTGTGAACAATCATGGAATCGTGTAGATGAATCTAAAGGACTGAATACATAGCGATGGAGTGATGAAACGATTAGGCGATGGACTTATATAATTATTTCAATATTCTGGGACTAAATATGTATTGGACTGATTGGTTATATTGAAAACTTGGTTATATGGAAAACTTGGTTTGTATCAAACAAGTACCTGAACCTTATTCTACATTTGCTATTGATACCAGAATGTCCTTCTGATAATTAAAAGGATTAATTAAGACTTCATCGTTTGTCCTTAGTACCTCCAGACTCAGGTGTGTGAGGCTACTGTGTAGCTGAGACTAGTTCGCAGCAAGCAGATCTACGAAAACTATGAACTTCCTTGAAACACATAGAGTTTAAAACGATCATTACAAGAACTTTGAAGGAGTGTAAGAATAACAGCTCCCAGGTCTAATTAACATCATTTTAGACCTCACAATGGTACACAAAAATCATTTCTAAAAACTGCATGCTTGTTTTACAGATCTACCTTCGTGATCTGGCAGGGGTGGACTGCCCGGTCGTCCACCAGGGGGACCACATGGGGCTGTTCGCGGAGGAGGGCCCCATGCCGGTGGCGTACTCGTTCATGCGGCACGAGTCGCCGGCCGCCTTACGGGACTCGCTCGGTGCCCACCAGGTGCGCGTTGTCCGGGGCGACACGGTGAAGTTCGACGCGCTGAGCTACCCCTTCCGCTTCTCCATCAACGCCTTTGTCCACACGGGTACGTATACGCGACCCACCTACAGCGAACTAATATAAACCCGCTAAAATGGCAGATAACCGTGCACAAAACACTTTTTCCGGAGGGCAGTAAAAACGAGTCTTAGTGCTAAAGCTATGGGGTTTGAGGATAGAATTTTGTTTTTGGTCTCGTTTGCTCTTATTGAAGTGTAGTTTACTACAATCGTTAACTATTGTTAAGTGTATAAAAATATGGATCTAAAACATTGGAGAATGACATATAATCTCGAACCTATATAGTCAAATTACTGAGTGACTATATCTGAAAATGGTGTTTTATGAATGGGTATCTGTGGTTTAAGCGGGTTCACTTTGGCTCCCTATTCTTCAATCCTGTACGAGTTACAGAAAAGGATCTTCATGTACAGCCCAAGATTATTAAACGGGCCCCAGTTGGAACCGCTATTTCTCTGCGGTGCATGTAGTGTTATACACGCACGCCGCCCTGGTGGCGTTTCTTGTAACTAACATATGTAAAAGTTGTCTGGGACTGCTACCAGTTACAGCCCGGTTACAGGAAGTGAAATCTGGTCATGCTTGAATACAACAGTTAACAAGAAGATGAATCTACTTGTCTTTTATTAATCTAAGCCCAGAAGCTTTACAAGATGGTGTCAGAACTGAAGATGTCTTTCATTCATGCCCCAAAAGTGAAGACTGAAATGAAATCTGCCAGGTTTGATGTGTGACACTCAAAGATGCTCTGGGACTTTCTGTGAGTAGGCACTGATTTCTAATAAGTTTGGATCAAACTAGGCCCATCAACTAGCCTAGTCTAGCCTACTACTGACATTACTGTGAACATTGATTGCAAAACTATATCCTGAAATATCATAAACATTGACTTTATATGAATGCTGTAGATTTAGTGCCTAGGTCTGTCAGTACATATTGAAGAAAATGGCTACTGCTTCAGTAAAACCACCTGAAATCCTAAAAGTGGAAAGGGGTAACCCATCTCATTCTTGGATCCTATGGAAAAGAAAATTTGAAATCTACCTCAGGGCCACAGGCTCCAATGCAGAGGAGGGTGACAGAAAAATTGGTTTATTACTCCACCACATAGGGGATGAAGGGCTGGACATATTTGACAGTTTTGTTTTCAAGCCCCAAACTGATAACCCCATAGATGGACAACCACCTATCCCAGCAGAGGACCCTAATAATTATGACACAGTCATTGAAAAGTACACTGAGTATTTTGGTAAGAGGGATCCACAACTGTTGCTCAGGGAACAATTCTGGTTTCATCTCAAGAGGGGGGCCTCCCAAACATTGGAGTCATGGGTGCTAGCAGTAAAGAAGTTTGCCGCAGAATGTAAATTCCCGAAAGACTATATGGAGCAGGCAGTACGAGACAAGTTAACATTCTCATGTACAGAAGAGTCATCGAAAGCGAAGCTGTATGATGTTGGCGCGGGGCTGACATTGGACAGAACTGTCGAGATCCTGTACCAAAAAGAAACTACTAGATACGAACTCCAAGAGTCGAAGAGTGCGAACATCGATGTAGTGCGCAGCAGGTTCAAGAAAAGCAGCTTAAGCAAGTCAGCAGATAAAAAAGCGAAAACCGGCGACAGAATCAAGTGTGGATATTGTGGAAGCGAGCACATGAAAGGCAAAAAGAACTGTCCTGCAAAAAGTCACACTTGTGAGAAGTGTAAATTAAAGGGTCATTACTCAAAGGTTTGCCGCACGTCTAAATCTCGGGTTTCTCAAGTCGTCGAGGGGGAGAAGGACGATAGTTCCGATGACAACGAATCACACATATTCATTGGCAGCGTGACGACTAGCCAAGTAAATGTGACGTCATCCAAAACCACTCCAGATGACAAACCGACTGATTCAAGTAAAGGCTGGTATATAAAGCTCAAGGCTGGTCCAGATATCCTATCATGGTACATAGACTCAGGAGCTGAGATATCGGTGATGCCCGACACACTCTACAAGAAGTCATACGGTGATATTCAGCCAACTAGACGCACACTGTTTGCTACAGGCGAGCATCAATTACAGACACTGGGATGTGCTCGTATGGAGTTAAGACGTGGAGACTCTACAATCCTCGAAGATGTTTATGTAGTAAAAGGCGTTAAGTCGCTACTCCTCGGACAACCCGCAATTGAGAAATTAGGACTGATACCTAACATACCTGGTGCATACAGGATCAGAGCCGTGAACAGTGATAGTCCTGAATTGGACACAAAGGATAAGGTCATCAAAGCCTACCCAAAACTCTTCAATGGACTCGGTAAGCTCAAAGGTGAATACACTATCCGACTCAAGGACGACGCAAAACCTTTCTGCCTCTATACCCCACGCAGGGTACCATTACCTCTTATGAAGAAGGTAGAAGAGGAAATCGCAGCACTTGTGAAGTCAGAAGTGATTGTGCCTGTAGATGAGCCGACAGACTGGTGCGCACCTATGGTGGTCGTACCAAAGCCAAACGGGAAAGTACGATTATGTGTGGACTTGACTAAACTCAATGAAGGAGTCCGTCGTGAACTCTATGTGATGAAAAAAGTAGAAGAGACCCTTGGGAGTATATCAAGTGGGAGTGTGTTCTCCAAGCTGGATGCTAATTCCGGCTTCCACCAAGTGTTACTGACCGATGAAAGTGCGAAGCTTACAACATTTATAACACCTTTTGGTAGATATATGTTCAGACGGCTACCCTACGGAATCTCATCCGCACCTGAGCACTTCCAAAAGCGAATGGACAGAGAACTGACAGGCCTACAAGGAGTGTTGTGTCACATGGATGATATCCTCGTGATCGGCAAAGACAAACAAGAGCACGATGAACGTCTAACTAAAGTACTGAACCGACTGCAAGACAGCAGGATCACTTTAAACAAGGACAAGTGTGTCTTCGCCTCAAACAAACTTCACTACCTTGGTCAGGTGATAGATGCAGATGGAATCAAGAAAGACCCAGCGAAGGTCAAAGCGATCATTGACATGCCTGAGCCCAAAGATGTCCCAGATGTCAGACGATTCCTTGGCATGGTCAATCAGCAAATGAAGTTCCTAGAGAATCTTGCAGAAGTAACAAAACCTATCAGAGATCTCCTTAAAAAGGATTCCGAATGGACTTGGGATCTCCCACAAAAAGCAGCGTTCAACAAACTGAAGCAAATGCTGGCTTCCGACAAAGCCCTTGCTTTATACGACCCGGAAAAAGAGACAATCATATCTGCAGATGCAAGTAGTTATGGTGTAGGGGCCGTGATCAGACAACGCCAGAAAGATGGGAATCTCAAGGCAGTTGCTTATGCCAGTAGATCAATGACAAAGACGGAGGGCAGATATGCTCAAATTGAGAAAGAAGCATTGGCGACCACATGGGCACTTGAACACTGGAGCGATCTCCTTATTGGCATGAAGTTTCATGTTGAAACCGACCATAAGCCGTTAGTGCCACTATTCTCAACCAAATTGATCGACGAACTACCAATCAGGATCCAACGATTCAGACTCAGACTGATGAGATTTGACTTCACAATCAGTCATGTCCCTGGAAAACTCCTAACCACAGCAGATGCTCTCTCGAGGGCACCACATGAAGAGTCAAGAAGCGATCAGCAAGCAGTGGATCTTCAACATGAAGTTGAGGCATATGTGAATGCTGTCATGGTATGCCTTCCAGCATCGGATAAACGTCTAGATGAGATCCGCCAAGCACTAAAAGAGGATGAGACACTGAGTGTTGTCATACACCATGTAGAACATGGATGGCCAGAAGCTAGACGTGACATATCTGGTCCACTTGTGAAATACTGGACAGAAAGAGGGAACCTCTCTCTACATGAAGGGTTACTACTACGGGGTAGACAACTCATTGTGCCAGCTAGCCTGAGAGTTGATGTCTTACGAAAACTGCATGATGGTCACCAAGGACTAACCAAGACTAGAGCCAATGTCAGCTCCTCAGTATGGTGGCCTGGAATAACCAAAGATGTTGAGAAGACAGTGAAAAATTGTGTCACTTGTGAGAAGCATAGGAGAGAACGGGTCGAACCTATGAAAGGAACAGAATTCCCTGAACGTCCTTGGTCAAGAGTGGCAGCCGATTTTTTCTACCATAAAGGGCTGACATACCTACTTCTCGTTGACTATTACTCAAGAGACATTGAGGTGTGTCAAGTGACTAAAAATGTTGATTCGGCTGAGACCATCGCTAAAATGAAGAGGATGTTCTACCATCAAGGCATTCCTGATATTCTGTTTAGTGATAACGGACCACAGTTCGCGTCAGCAGAGTTCAAACGCTTTGCAGATCACTACAAATTTGAACACCTTACGTCATCTCCAAGATATCCTCAGTCAAATGGTGAGGTAGAGAGAACTGTTCAAACCATGAAGGCAATCTTGAAGAAGACAGACGATGAATACCTTGGCCTTCTCTCATACAGGAATACACCACTGCAAAATGGATTTTCAGCAGCCCAGCTCAACATCGGGCGTAAGTTGAAAACCAGAGTTCCAATTCACCCGGATGAACTGAGACCCTGCACACCTGATGCTGATCTTGTCAGGAGGAGAGAGAGAGACTATAGGAAACAAATGCGTATCAACTATGATCGTCGTCACAGAGCCACTGAAGCCAATGAGTTATCGCCTGGAGACAGAGCATGGCTTCCAGACCTGAAAGTGGAAGGAAGGGTTGTTGGCAAAGCACAGAGCCCTAGGTCATATATCATATCAACACCAAATGGACTAGTGAGACGGAATCGACGGATGACCAGAAACCTAGGCCCTGGTCCCAATATACCACCAGTTCACCAGAGTGATCCCGCCACAACTACAACAGTGGTTACACCAACTATTACTCGTCCACAACCTGTAGAGATCACTGATGCCCATCCAGTGGTCACTCCACCAACTCCTGATCGAGGTGCCACCCCTAGCGTACCTGATCCGGAACCGAGAAGATCTAAGCGACAGAGATCTGCTCCTAAAAGACTGATAGAAGAATACTAATGACTCTTCTCTTTCAGATTACTTATCATATTACTTTATAAGTTAGAAAGCATTTAAAGTTACCAAAGAACATTTGATCATATTATTTCATATTCAAAGACAATGAACAGTCCATTTACTTACAGAGACTTTCATATACATATTGACTAACAAGAGACTTATAGAGTTACTAGTATATCATAGAGTTATCTCATATATGAAAAACTTTGAGAAATAGTATTATCTAAACGATAACTCTCTTGCAAAGGGAGATGTAGTGTTATACACGCACGCCGCCCTGGTGGCGTTTCTTGTAACTAACATATGTAAAAGTTGTCTGGGACTGCTACCAGTTACAGCCCGGTTACAGGAAGTGAAATCTGGTCATGCTTGAATACAACAGTTAACAAGAAGATGAATCTACTTGTCTTTTATTAATCTAAGCCCAGAAGCTTTACAAGAGTGCACGCTCTATAAAGCGGCTATTCCACCAAGCTAGCACAAGCCAAGGTCGAGGGCCATCACTGTGCATCCAAAACCCAGTCGCCGGCAAGCATCGGCTGCCCTGTTGGTCATCTCAGACCTCCAGGGGGGGTCAAGAGCCCATTTTGAAGCTATTCCACCATGATACACTGAGAAAGCCGGCCGGGTAACCGGGCGTTATGGGCCCAAATTTGTAAAATGCCACCTGCAAAGCACTGCCAGCAGAATACTGTTTGATTTCATTTTGTAGTGCAGGCCGGCTGCCCGGGGTGCCAAGAGTAACGCTGTGAGGTTTTCCGGGGTCTGCGTTGACGGCATATACTGTGACACACACCATCAACATGGAATAGGCGACCCCCATAAGCCAGCATAGACTAAAAGTTAGGAAGGTTGCGGCAGTTTGGGCAGAATTTTAGCACCAGAGTCGAATATACACATTCATAACATCAAGCCTTATCTTTATTTACCTTCAGTTGGTCACAGTATTCTGCGTAAAATTGATAAGCTACCATCGTTTCTTAAAAATCCCAACTTGGCAGCACACTACTCCGCTTGATACGGGGCTTTCGCAGATTCAGAGTGGCGTAGTGTGTGGCCGCTCGATGCACCCCTGATCACATAAACAGGGATATAGGCTTGCGCGTTAGTGCCACCAGACATCAGCAGTAAACCTGCGGCGTGCTTATCGACACGCTGGGGCCAACCAGCCGTGGAGCTTGATGGAACCGCTAACTGGGCGCCTGCCGGGCAGTGTGTGTGCGGTTGTTGGATATCAGTGCATGGATTTTGTTGAACAGCTCAGCTTTAGAGAGTTAGGGGTGACTGGGCGGCCGGCCCCAAGGCAGATGTTGGCTGGAGGGTAAAAAAAACCCTGATGAGAGCCTTTTTGGTGGAATAGTGGAGGAAGAAAAAGCCTCACTGTTTTGCTGGTCCCAAAAATATTAGTAGCTTCAAACTGTATTGAATCTAGGGGTACAGCACTTAACATTTCAGTGGAGTTCAGAACCAAAACTACTCATCTCTTTGCATTTGAAAATATCAAAGTCTGATTTTGTAGTTGTTAAGTTTACAGACTCTAAATCTGCACCGGAAAAGAGATAGGGTGGCTTTGTAGGTTACTTTGTAGCATGTAATAATGTCAAAGTAGGACTCTTGTGAGTTAGAATGCCAAAGTTTGACTATTTTTAGCATGTAACAACATCAAAGTCTGACTTTCAGCTTGTAATAATGTACAATTATGACTTTTAAGATGCAGCAATGGCAAAGTCTTTTCACCATGTAAAAATGGCAACGTCTGACTTTGTAGTGTGACAGAATGTCAAAGTCTCTTTAATGTGTAACAATGTTAAATTTAGACCTTTCAGCATTTAAGAAAAAGGTCAGCAATTTCTCAGTTTTCTCCCCCACCACACACGCACTTTCAAAATACAAGTATACTTATGCCACTGAATATGAAGGCCACATCTTGCCTCCGATGCAAAACAACACACTGGGTAGAAGGTATCGAGATCAATGAAGTTTATCATCCATCTATTATGAAGTCCCCAATTATTATGAAGTAACAATTCTACTTACGCCTCCTTATTTAAAGGCAAGGTTCTACGTATATGTTTGCAGATCCTCAGTACCTGGGCTACCGTGGTAGGAACGGAGTCACCTGCCCCAATATTTCAGTAGAGGCCACACCAGATAAGGTAGGTGTGATTTCTTGAGACAAACCTTAAGAATTGAATTATATGATATGTAATTTGACTTTCAGTTTGTATAAAAACCCACAGGAAACCAGACGCAATTATTTGTATGTGAAATATCCAGGCTCTTTCCCTTGGCCTAACTAATCATGCTGGCTCTATGTAATCGGCTGCTGGGGGCAACCCTTGGTTATGATCAACACAGTCACCCCATGCGGTAAATACGGAGCCATCACATAACCTTGATCTCGATGTATTCCCATCAGTCCCACTAGCGTAACACATTGAGGTAACCCCAGCAATAAAGCTTGTAATGGGATGAAGCCTTGGAGTCATTAATTCAGCATACTATCCATACCCAAGAGTAGCACTGGTGGAGAACTCATGACATCCAGTACCTACTCTCACAAGTGCGCAAAACATTGCCTAAAAAACCATCACTTAGCAACACCCATGACCGACGCAGACCTTCAACGTTCCAACAGAAAGGGTCAGCCAGCAACGCCGTCCAAAACACAAGTGGTAGCCCAATAAGCAGTAGCCGTCCATGACGAAATGCCCCAGCTGCCCAAGGAAACAAGTACAACAGAGTGCCTGTATCCAGAGTTACAGATGCTCTTTGAGACTGCCTCCCCTGTCAAATATATCGAAGACATGGCTCTGCTCCTGACAACCTCTACCCTGTGCGAGACGGCAAAGATTAACATCATTATCAACGGGCTGTCCCTGTCTCTTGCTGGCATCTTGCGCTTGCACAAGCCCAAGAACTTGCTCCAGCTGACTGAGATGGCTTGCATCAAGCAAGAGATCCTACAGTGCAAGACAGCAGACATTTCAGCAGAGCTGAAACAGCTCATGCTGAATTACATAGGTCAGCCGTTGAACCAATGAGAGCGGTTGGCTAACAGAGACTGCTCATACCAATGTGGCTGCCCGAACCACCACAGCTGTCATGACTCCAGAGACAGGGACTCCTCCTGACAATGTTCCATGCTGCGCAGCTGTGAACAATTGCGCGACAGCGATCAGCAATGCTATCACCTCTACAGGGAGTCCTCAAGAGACAGAAGGCCCCCTCCAGAGATTGTCAGCATGAACGATGATCCCTCTCTTACTACAGAGAAGACTGCCTTGCCAAGCCATGATCACACGACTACAGTTGTCGCAACTAGAGTCGCAGCAGCAGCAGCTGTGATAACCATCGTGACTGTCGCCCAGCCTCACCCTCTCTCTCTCTAATAATGAGAGGAAAAGGTAAGCCTGAACGTCTATTGATATGCCTAATTAGTGATTACATTAACATTGATTTCCCCTCTATAACTGTTCCAGCACTCGTAGACACAGTCTCCTTCATTTAGAAAAAAACTGCTTTACAGACTAAAACAAGCAGGTTATGTAAAAGCAACACATAAAATACACAACCCAGTCATTTTGGCAGACAACAAAGTCTATCACATTCAGCAAGCAGCTTTGATTAGCTTCAAAATTCAAAATCACGTATACACCTTTCATTTCAGAATTCTACCCCAGCTAGGCAGACCACTAATCCTGGGGATAGATTTCCTACATTCGCCTGAAGCAGCCATCAACTCCTCTAAAGACTCAGCTCTCAAAGAACATCCCATCAGATCACTGTCCACTCTAACTCTACCTCCCCTCTCAGAGATGATTTGCTCTGCCAAAATCAACACAGCTCAAAGCCTGAGCCACACCATTGGCAAAATCGAGAGCTCCGTGCTGAACCCCAGAGCACTAACCCGACACTCTTTGGTAATGCCTGGACCACGCATTCACATCCTTCTTATTCTCTTTAATCCCTTTAACATGCTACCTAGAGGTTTCAATGACAGGTCTCTATTCTGTAGCAAACCCTGACAACTTCCATTCTACTGCACCCCGCTCAGTTTCTGAATCAGAACCTTCTATCAATCTACCCACACAACCAGACACTACCCCACTAAAAGAATCTAAAAAACACTCTTTCAAGCTCCCTTACTGTCTCACAAAGAACAGAGATAGCCTCAGTCCTTGAGCAAAATGAGAATGCGTTTTTCTCCACAAACAGTCTGATGAGCTTAAAAATGGATTCCACCGCAACCATCCAACTGAAAGAAGACACAAAACTGGTATCAAAACCACAGTACCACACCACCCCACAAAAACAAAAGTTCCTAGACAAGCTCCTTAGATGCTAGGCAGAACAAGGCTTCCTAGAGGAAGTCCATGACCTCTCTGAATGGAATTCTCCTGTTTTTATGGTCCAAAGTGTAATTTGCTTGATAGAAAAGGCATGGAGATAAACTACATAGTGGTCAACCTCAGAGAGCTCAACTCCAAAATCACCACCAACTCCTACTCCTTCCCTCGCACAGATGATATCACAGACAACATTTTTGTCTAAACTTGACATTTATAGCACTTACCATCTGATCCCACCAGATGTACCATCTAAGCATCTTAAAACATTCTCCAGTTTTGGAAAATGTTGGAGATTCAACATTGTCTATTTTGGCAAAATTCTGTCAAAATTGTGTAGACCAGCTGCTGCGCACCATCAAATTCTGCTGTGCCGTAGCTTACGTTGACAATGTAGCAGTCTATTCACCAACTTAGTCACAACACTTCAAAGACTTGGATGAAATATTAAGACTCTTCATGAAAGGGAATGTCAAACTCAGAAGTGAAAAATGTGAATTCAGAGCTTCTGAAATAGACTTTCTCAGATACAGGATCTCTAGAGAAGGTCTGTCAGCCTTTCTGGAAAAGGTAGCTCCTACAACCACCTACCCGGCCCCTAAAACCTTATCTCCGGTCAGAGGATACGGTCTTGCTAACATTTACAAACATTTCATCACAAATTTCTCCTTCATCATGTGCCCTGATCTAACTAAATCCTCAAACAAATTTAAATGGACTGCTACCCATCAGCTTGCATTCGACACCATCAGAAAAGCAATATGTGATGAGGCAATACTGAAGTTCCCCAATTACAAAAAAACCTATGTGTCCTAACACAAAAAAAATTAAACAGAGTTCTATTGTATGATAGAATTTGCCGGTTGAGCAGTCATGGTGACAGAAACCAGGTATCACACCACAGATAGGGAATGCCTCTGCATAATTTATGCCGTCAACATACATCACTTTCAAATCTTTCTGCAATGCACTCGGAATCCACCAAAACCACAGCAGTGAATATCATTTCCGCCACCAAGGCCTAGTGGAATGCTACAATGCTTCCATTTGTGACTGGTCTTCATTTTTGTAAGCCATTGTTTTCAATCTGAAGAACACCTCCTCATTTTCTTTAGGTTACAGCCCCAACATGGTAATTTTCGGTCAAAACATACCCCTTCCATTAAAAGATTTAAAGCATATTCTTATGAAAACCAGCTTTCTGAATGTCAAATCATTTTGCTGTCTCTGAATCAGAAAAGACAGAAAGCACTGCAGGAAAATCTTTAGCAAAATCTCATGCCAAAATGAAAGCCAGATTTGACGAATTCATCCCCTTACAAAACTTTAAAGAAGCCGTCATAGCCTTCAAATTCCAATACTATTAGTCAAAATTTCTAGTGCCTTTATTAATATTTACCATTTAATGTGTTATTCATTAATCTACCATTTCTTGCATATGCACTTGTACTCAAACTGTTATGTACGCTGGATATCTTGGAAGTAATTTCAGTTGGAAGAACACCCCTATTGGGAGAAATTGAAATGAATGCTTCAAAGAAGAAAAAAGAATCTCAAAGAAATTACAGAAAACATTTGCCAGCCAATACATCATTATAAAATTCAATACACAAAATACACACCATCTGAGAAGACTGTCAGATAGCAAAACCACAACCAAGCCAATACATATAGAGAGATCAAAAGTCCCCCAACCCCATGACTGATGCTACTTACAGTGCCTGAAAACCGGCAGACCCTCTCCCATAATCCAATAACCACAGCATTCTTGAGGGTGCTGAGCCTCAAGCCACAGCACGCCCACATCACTCAATCTGACAACCGTAATCAACAGGACTCAACACAGGACACCAACAAAACAAATTATGCAACACAGCATACACTGAACTGCTCAACAATCAACATGTTACACAATAAGGCATGCAACACACCACCCCGCATCAACAGACCAAACACAGATTGTGACTGGTGCATGTCACATAATAACAATTATGAGCTGAAATTGTTGTCAATTAAATATACTATGTGTCAACATCCATTCATTTGTCATCTCAATGTATAGTACTTTTGTTTTTCACATTATATAGTATGGGTATGGTGGTAGACCGCTATGTATTTGCTACAGGCGAACCATATTTCAATAAGAAAAAAAAAGAAAAAGTTAGTCAGGTGCATAGTTACCACTCTGGCTCCTGCCATGCCTGATGCAGTACCCTAAATACAACCACGCACATCAAACGCCTCAGTGTACTGATGCGATGGCACTCCTGGCCTTATTGATGATACTAATGTTGGTCTCATGCCCATTCCATAGCTTTGATTCTACCTGACAAGGCGTGTCTCAGATTTACACTGTAGACACCAGTTTTCGTCAACATATAGCCTTACAACACATTTCTAAGCAGTGTAATGGTTTCCTAATGACTTTTCAACCTCAGTTGCATCTTAAATATCTCACACCTATATCAAACACCACAGTCTTTTCAGTGCACTACACCACTCATCGGAATTGGACACAGTTATTTCAAGACCAAAATTTGAAATAATTTTCCACAAACTGCCCAAAACACTCCTAACAGGCCACAGGCAGGTCTCCCTGGTCCTTACAATCGACATATCACACCTAAACTCACCATCGCCCCCTTGCTTATATCACCCCTCCTAAACACTAATCTTTCCACCGATCCAACCCTGTCCACTGATGCTAAAAATTGTTGCATCATCTACCCTTTTTCACACAATTTTCACCTTGCTCAAGGAGATTGACAATCATCGTAAAGCAAACCACTCACGCACCACAGTGCGATGATCCAGCCATTAGGTGACATACTGTTGGTCTTCATTGGCACTGCCCGACAGCCTGATCTGGAATGAGCATCTACTGTCAGTTGCGCTCTACTTTTCATCTGGTGTGATGAACGAGAGACAGCGAGATCGCATACTCCTCAAACTGTAACCCATCACTGTGCAGCTCATCAAAGAAACCTCACACCAATCCACCATCAATCTCCTCCTTCTCAGAAATCTTTCCTCTGCCATTTCTACCATTGATGATGACTTTCATGCACTTCTTTCTAACCTTCACCTCGGCACCAACGCAATGAAAGAAGCAACTTCTCTTTTCATCTCAGCGCACACTCAGCTCATTCTACTCTCCAGATTACTCAACACTCTGAAACAACTTAAAACGCTCCAGCACACTATCTTCATGCCTATGAAGAACACTTACCATCCAATCACCATCACGGTCCAAGGCCAATCCCATGAAGTGCACCTGCCATCAGACATACTGGTCCCGCTATCAGTTCCATGGACTGGGTTCTGCATGACGAGAGGCATTATTGTTGCAGCCATCACGGTCACCGATGTACGAGGATCACACATGAGTCAGATCCCCTGGACAGACAAGAACAACCATCGTGTCACCCTGGCTGGCCTCGCTTTGCACACAACCGCATCAGGATCATCCATTGATGAGGAACTGAAGCAGTTCAACCCTTGAGTCAGGTAAAGTCAATACATATATGCAATACAACAGGGTCGATCCTAGGGCCGCTTATGTTTATCATTTATATCAATGACCTGGAAAAAGTGATAACAAAATACATTTGCTTGCATTACGCTGATGACACGGTAATTTACCTATCCGGACATGATATGGATAATATCATTTCCGAGATAAAAACCGACTTGGATAGGCTGGCGCCTATCTAAGTCAACTAAGGCAACTATATATGGATCGTCTAGAAAAGTAACCAAAGAGACAGCAGGGAGGTGTAAACTTTTGATGAATGGCAAACAGTTACAAACAGTTCAGTCATGTAAATACAGATTTTAAATTTCAATTCACATATAAATGCCCTAGTAAAATATGAATCTCACTAAATGTCTATTCTAAAAAAAGATAAGAAAAAATGGTATCACAACTGCAGCAGCACTTACTATTTGTAAATCTATTATTCTACTTCTTATTTGGGTATGTATTTTTCGTACAAACCACTATAGACAATATCAATATACTCCAAACATTACTAAATAAAGCAGTCCGTGTTGTATATAAAGTACACCCTCTTCCACCAAGAACAGTGCTACATCGCAGTGTGCAGCTACCGTTTTTAAACGAGAGAAGAGAAATACATGTCAGACAGTACATTTATCTCACCCCTGGTACAAGTTTAGCCATAGAAATAACATTAGAAAAAATAATCAATGATCACCCCCGTAAAGTGACAATACTATTCCACAGCGGGGGCGTAGTGAATTTGAGATGACGCCATACAGATTTGCTAAGTATATTCTGATTATTCTGAAGTTCTGATGGTATTTAATGTCATAGAAAGGGGTAAGATAAATCCAGAACCGCACTCGAATTGTAAAATACACAATACTCCACTCGTTTGGTTGTGCCATAATCGTCACTCAGTTTCGCATCGATGACGATTGCGGCCCATACAAACTCGTGGCGTATTGTCTATTCATCCTATTCATTTTTGATGCAGTTCTATTATATAGTATGATATGTTATGACATGAATCAATGTTGCAGACAACTGGAAGAAATACAAGAAGGATGGATGGAATTAATTTCAAACAAAATCATCCAAACTCTTAAAAAGCTTGAATCATTATGGTCCAGGTCTATGGAATGCAATGCCACCTAGATTGCGGAATATAAACACTCGCGAAGAATTTAAGCAATTACAAAAAGAGCTCTTGATGGCACAAATTCCATAGATCATACCTCATTGATGGTTGTAAACTGTTTTTGATTATAACTGACATTAGTGCAGATCTCCTTAATCACCACACGGATTATAGATGAGACTTACCAGAGACTCTAATTCTGTATTTTGGTGTACAATTGGGTAATATGATGATTATGTTTTCTTTACCAGTCTATTTTGTTGTATATAGATATGTATTTTGTATCATCCCCAAATGCCAATCTATTAGTTTTCATCAAAAACAGTGCAAAATATATTGTAAACATGGTGTTATGCAAAATTTGGTTACCCTGGGAAAAATGGTAATTATCACCCACTAGTATCTTATGCACATGCGCGAACATGCGCAGTGTTGAAGTCCACGATTGGAGAGTGAACAATTTGCCAAAATTAAGCATATCACGACATGTCACGATATGTAATTCTCATGTCTAAATACTATTCTTTTCATTTATTTACATTAAAATCACATCAAAATAGTAGTATGTCCAATAGACTGTGATATCTGACCAGAAGAACGTATTTAGACGAATATGCGTATTGGGTGGGCCATTTTTCCCGGGGTAACCAAATCTTGCAGCACAATGGCACTGGCCGAGCATAAATACCAGTTTGGTAATGAACTGGGCTTTACCAGTATAAATAAAAGATTAACAAAAAAAATCGCAAACGCTCATCACACATCACAAGCACCCATCCTCTGTTGATGCATATATTATTGTCATGTATCATGAACTGACAGACTGCCGCTTATATACACCTCATGTTCGTGTCATAACCCTGCCACAGGCATGTTATGAACACCTCCATCTGCTCTGATTGTTCACACCTGATTGTTCACACAGGTCTCTCCGCAGTGACACCTCAGGACTGGGCAGTCGGAGGACATGACACCGAGCATCAACACCTATGCTCAGACGTGACACTGACACCCCTACGGCTAGGAGGCTATCTCCCAGCTAGGAGGACCCAGTCTGTGATGGTGGTGCGCCCACCGCAGACCAAGCCGCCAGACCTCGGACGTCAAGCTGTGACAACTTCAAACGAAAGACTCAAATTCATAACACGCGATGCCGTACAAACTTTACCATATGCATGAACTCGCGTTTTCTCCAGTGTGTTATATAAGGACACTGTTTCACCTACCTCCCTGTAGAATAATATGTTATCTTAGAAATTAATTAATCGATAGCTATTTTTCTCGTTACTTGCTACCGCACTCACATGTATCTTTAGCAGTGGAACCATCAGAGTGGTTCCTCACTTGTCCTGGGGTACAGGGGTACCAGTCTTGAAAAAAAAGAGAGAGGGGAACTTATGATGGTATACTTAATAAAGCTAGCACAGAGAGAAGAACTCTAAAATGAAGTGGCTGAGCAGAATGTTCCTAAAACTAGATCGAGGGAGAAAATTCAGTTCACACTACCCCACCCAAAAACTGAGCTGAGAAAGAGGGCACTATCCTATAGAGAAAAAACGATGGAATGAACTACCGATTGAGATAAAGATAACTAGAGTGGAAACAGACTTTTAAGAATGCAATGAGAAAACATCTAAAGAATAAGAGAGAATAAAGAGCGAGGTTATAAAGGACTGAATCGAACACTGAGAGTTATTGTGACCCAATGGAGTTGCCACAAATACACATTTTATCTATCCTTCACTGAATAATTATCTTCATCAATCATTTTATAATGTACGTGTCTTGTATTATTATATAGGCCTACCGGTGCATGAATGTCTCATTTTTACGCACTAGCAGAAAAAATTCTGTTCTGCCGCAGGATGGGATTTTTAAAACCTACTAAATTGGCCAAAATAGGCTTATTTTACCCTTTAGGGGCGGATGATGCCTTAAGACATCATTTGCTGGATATCAATATAATTGTTTTTTCAAAAGGAAATACTTTAACAATTAACTTGAAATTTTCACAGAATGTAGGTGTAACATCATACTTTTGAATTCTAAATAATAGAAATAAAAATATCAATAAGAGAATATTATATCACGTGATAAACTTTCGAAATTAGAGGTCAGAGGACAATGCCCCCGTCCCCTAGAACTATACATAGTCACTAGTAGCCGTCCCCAAGTGTGTAGTTCAGCCATAGGCAGCCGTCCTTAAAGGGTTAAGGCTGATGTTGTATAAACGTATCTCATCAATGTAATAGTGACAGTTTTTGGTACATCTTTTGATAGTCTTTCATTCCAACATAGTGTTTTGTATAGCTCAGAGGAATTTTTCCTTCTGAAAATCAGCAAAAACCAGTGTTTTTCATGATTTTCACTTTTTTTTTCAAAATCTAGGAGGCACAATGTTGAGCCAATTATTTCTATTAACTTGTTTAGAGGATATGTCATGAGAAGTGTAGACAATATAGTTTTGAAAATTAGGTAAAGTTTGACAAAATATTAAAATGGTCAAAACTATCCTGGACCTTCAAAGTTTCCAATATAAAGACCCATACAGCATGTTGTCTGACACCAACCGAAAGCCATTTGTTATTGTGTGACGTCATTGCTACCGTAGTTACGCACTTTCCAAGCATAGATCGGTATGGTAAGTAAACGGCAGGTATCTCTACACAGCTCACATTCCAATAACTCTTCGGACTGAGTTTTCTGTTTCGCCCGGGGATAGTGTTATGTTCCAAAATTATCTGTATGTAAAACATACAGGCTCTATCCCTTGACCTAACTAGTCATGCTGGCTGTATGTAATAGGCTGCAGGAGGCCCCCATGCGGTCATTGCGGAATAAACACAATAAAGTAAAAACCTTGGTCTAATACACTAAATGTAGCAATAACACCATACTGAAAGAAACCATAAAATTGTCAAATAAATCGTTTGTTTATTGGACAGAAATAACCATAGCTTCAGGTTCATCTAGAATACAATGATACTTTTCAACAAAGTACAGTTCCGATCTTACCACCTCAGATCTTGATATATATAAAGAACGCCTCCAAATAGCTATCAAGTAAGTTTTAGGATATATATGTATAAAACAAACACAATTTACGACATATCATTGAAGGGACAATTTTACATAGTTGGCACGCGATTTTCTCTCCCATTCCACAGCAGACAGTACCGCCGACGCTGCCAGGTGAAAATAACTTGGGCGGCAGAGGACACACAGGACCTCAAGGCCCACCAGGCCCGCCCGGACGTCCAGGCCTTATCTACCCTGTGGTAGGCCAGCCAGCCAGTACGTACTTGTATAAATATATTGTTTTCTTTAACGAGCACAATTCTTTTATTTCTTTTCTGTTTTGCCTTGGTGTTTAACATGGGAATTTCTAACGTCGCTACAGGTGCTCAATCCAGCGTCGTCAATAACATTATATAAAAACACGAAATATACGTGACCACTTCAACGTCAGATTGGAAAATATCGGTTCAAACAGCAGACGCAGATGGAAAACTGAAATGTTTCTAGCTCATACTATGTGTACTTAACACTGATATAATGTATATCATGTATAAATGATTCATTTACCCTATACGCTTGGCTGGCGAGAATAAGGGTCAATAACATTGCATTTCAAAGTATACCAACGCTTTCCATAAAGTATACATGCACGCAACATTTCTGAAATATTTACCAGCCGCCCCCTCACTGCGTACGTATTTCATGGATGACCCCTTGCTTAAAATTTACGATTTAATCTATAGGCCTGTCTTGTATTGTAAATATAATTAGAAAATGGTCTTTTCAGAATCCTGACCGGTTGATTCTGCATAACTACTGTTAAATAGTTGATATTATAAGGTTTGTAAAGACAACAAAAGCACTTTAGAGGCATATTTGAAAATTCATTTTGAAAATTATGGCTCGTGCCATTTCCGAGACGTTGAATATGACAATCTCCAAGTGTTGTAGAACCCATGGGATAATCGCCTGTTACTTTTTGATTTGGAGCCATCCATAAAGTACATACAGACTGAAAGGGGATTGGGCGTCAAACTTTTCGGAAATTACGCTCCTTCTTTGTTCTATTGCGTACAAAGCTGGGTGGGTGGTGGTGTAGGGGGTGGTGTCAAAAATTTCAGGAATTCTACATACATACTTTATGGATGGCATACATAGATATATTCTATTGACCCTGATGAAACATAAGCAGCCGAAACGTTGGTGATACTTTGTTAATCTATACACTGTAATTAATCATCAAAAACCAATGGAGATAAATTTTGGTGGACTATGGAGGTTGTTTCGTGATTAAACCTACATAACAATATTGTATTAATGTTGGATTATTATATAGAAATAAATTTTCTTCAAATTTCCATTTGGTATAGCACACGTGTGGTACTACATGTTTAAATATCAAAACCATGGTCACCATTCTTAGACTTGAGAGAATTGAAGAAACCTATATTTTCAGTACATTAACTATGTATATGACACAAACTTATATAAACAGATGTATTTAACTGGATACACATTATATATATCTATAACTCATTTGGCAGCAGTTTAAGTTTAAAGGAATCATTTTGAACTGGAAATTGTCAATATAAAAAAATCCCTAGATGTCGCCACTGAATTGTAGGGCATAGCTTTTAACACTCCTCCAAACCAGTGTGGCATTCCTTCATGGTGTTCCGTTACGCTTAACAGACACATGTCAAGTCTAGGTTCAATGGAACTGTGAACTAATTGTCAGCATGGACTTCCAGGTGCAGGTTCGACGACTCCTTGTGGCTGCGGAGGCGACGGTTCGCTGCTTCACAACCACATTATCCTCGCCATCTTTGTCTGGCTAACCGCACTTACTGTCCTCAACCTCTGCTGCCTCGTCGCCTACTCCTGCAGAAACACCCGCAAGGCAGCAGCACCGCCCCCAGCGCCACCAGCGCCGCACAACGATCAGAACCTGTGGGTGGAGAAGATACGCGAGACCGTGCGAGAGTTCAACGGGAACGCCGGCGGAAACTTGGCGACAGCCGTGGCACCTGTCGGACATGAGTCGAAGTTGAGGCTTGACTATGAGTAGTTTGGCAACCAACACCTTCTACGATGTAGCTCTGGTTGCCAGTGTAGACTATGATGTGCCCTTACCTGACTCATATTGAGATTCGGTACACTCAGCCAGAGTGCGAAGATGTGAATTTAAAAGGTCTTAATACTCCCCCATTCCTTGTTTCATTGGAATCTCCTCTAGTGTCCCATAATTCCATGCTGGTGTCATGTTCTGGTGCGGCCACACTAAGGTGAAATCTGTATACCCTGAGAAACCAGTACCTGTCAAGATCATGGAACTTATTAATGTATCACGCTTTGCCAAATGAACGTCACCTATCGCCAGCCATACCGGAACCTGTTAGTTCATGGGTCACTGATCTGAGGACACGGCCTTACTGTTGATGAAACATGTTCAGACTGATGCCATAGACGAAGGTCTGTAAAGACTGGACGACAGACCGAGAACGGAAACCATTTCATCGACAGTCAGGTCGTTTCCTTATCATATATACCTAACTTTTATTGAAAAATGTCATTTCAATGACTTGCATGAGCACTAGCGGTCATACTCTATGGCCCTAGTGCGCGGACATTATTAATACTACATCCCTAACAGCCGGTAGTACTTCATAGATATTTGACCACAAGTATATATGATGATTGACAGTTTTGTAATGTCTGGAGGGCGTATTGAGCGTGGTCCTCATGCTAATATATACACTGCATGTCGTGCTGCCATGGTTTCAACTTGTGCACACTCTGCTCCGACTCTGCAAATGGCGTTTCTGCTCAGAGGTCCAGCGTTTCCAGTTGCCAGCTGTCCATGACCAATCACGGCAGGTACCTCATTGGCCCAATGGTGCCCATTTGGACCTTGCATAGGTAGGTGGAGAACTGGCTGGTTGGTTCAGTGCCAAGGGGGTTACAGCAAATGACCCACCCACTGTATAAAACCCAAACCTATCAATTGTTAACTTTTGAAATTTTACGCTCATTCATCAAAGATGAAGATCACATTTGGGCATAGCTAGCCATTGTGTCTACTGTGTAACGTCAGTCGAAAAGGCCATTCTACTTTTTAACATTAACATAAAAGTCTATTTATATTCAGTTTACTGTAGATGGTATTCATTACAAGAAAACTAAAAATAGGCCCATCTGTCAGGAGACCACTATAAACCAAATAGTTCAACATGGTATATATATGTATCAACGACTATTCACTGGGAAACTATTCGACATTTTTGTCACTGATATGATTATGAGAGTTATAGTCGCTAGTAATCCCTCCGCTGTTCTCACTGGACTATTTGCTTGGGCGAGTGAATCCAACAGATTGCAGAATACGGTACAGGGAAATAAAAGCTTCCGCAAAATTGCTTGCAATTAGGAAATTGCAAGCGATGGAAAATGTGTACAGCTCATGAAATAATGTGAGTGGAATTCTACTAACCAGCCAGTTTTGTTTACAAGGGAACCATCGTTAGGCCTTATTTCCAGGAGCATAATTGTGATAAAGAGATAAACGACCTTTATTGATAATAGGTGCTTACAAAGCCGCATTACTGTTTTTCTATGCATCTATATATACTTTTATCGAAAGAAAGGCAACCGAAGCCATATTAATTTATGTATATTTCCTAATACCTTTAAGGTCCGGCGTCCACCTACTGCGATAGAAATTTAGACCTACCGATATGGCTCTGATACAAAAAGTCAATATCGGAGACATATCGGGAAGGTGCAAAATCGTAGACATATGTCTAGACATGCCAATTCCCCACGCATTGTATGGGGTTTTTATCGGTGTCTAATGTCTGAACGCCGGGGCTTAGGCTTTATTGTGCGAGAACCAATGCATTATCTCCCCAAATAAGCAAGAGATATTGATGTTTACAAGAGTAGGTTATGCTCATTTATTATCCACCGACTACGGTGTCCGGGCCATACTTAACCTGTAGGGACTGGATGATTCACCGGGCAGAGATTACGGGAGCACATAATCCCCGCCCTACACAGAGCAGAGCTTACGGGGAAAAAGATCTTTGTCTACAGAATAGAGCATGACAAGATCGGCGATCACTTTGATCATTTGAATTTGAAATGCTGAATGATAAATACAACGTAAAAGCGATCGTAATCTCCGCGGACAAGGCTATACGAAATATTCTCTAATTCGGATATTACTACGCGTCTAGTCCTCAGAGATTACGGCCCTTTGTATCTGAAACTAATTAATAGTGTGAATATTTCCTCCAATATGCAGAAGTTTCAGACCAAGATGGAATATCTGGTCGTAGGTCTGCAAGAGGCATCCAATTGCCGACGTTTCGTATAATCTAGATTTCATTGCATAATATAGATTATAAATATATTATTATAATCCCAACATATATTCAAATTCATAACGAAACAGTTCATGTCAAATTTTCATGTGTAACGTATACAGCAAAGGACAAGTGTGTATGACAAGTTAGGGGGCTTGCGCTGACAAAACTAGATTTATAACAACACAGACTGCAGGATACAGTACATACATTTGGTACTTCACTGCTCAAGGCTTTATACTTTATAGTTAGGTGGAAGGGGACAAATGTAAGCACACGATTCACGATTCAGTGTTACACATATCAGAAATTAGAGATAACGTGGTTACTAAGCCCATAGGGATGTCTTTGTCCCATAAAATACGTCCTGACGCCGGAGGCGGAGGGACATATTTCATAGGACTAAAGTCCGAGAATGGCATTCATACGGCTTAGTCACTACGTTTTCTTCTTATTATCTATTATAATATACCTAAATATCATTAACAAAACGCCATTTTGTGTACTTCCGAAGTACACTACGGGCACAGTGCACCAAAACATTGACTACGGGCTCAGTGCGCCTGAACACTATTAATACTGCACCCCCAGCTGCGGGTAGTACTTCATGGACGTCCAGCCATAGGTATATAAATGATATACTTGCTTTTTGTTTAGCACATGCACTTCATATATAACTGCACTCCTAATTTGTGAATGGCATCATAACATTATCCGCAATTTGAATTTTCAATAATATGACTTTTACATAAAGGAAAATACATGTACTTGGTACAGAGTGGTTGGATATTGTGAAACTCTCTCATAGATATGATGTGAAGATATCCTAGGTCAAAACTAATTGTACTTCTGACATTGAATTTCATTCGATGAGCCGCATATGTGGCCCATATCAAAATAATTTTGTTCAACTTATTATGCGTATTTTGGGGTGGATTTCAATGTGTCTTTTTTATATTAACTTCATTTCCGATATTTGGAAATTGAAAAATAAATCTTGATCTCCATTAGTGTTATTATTTTTTATTCGGTAGAATTCGTCAGTCATTCTTGGTTGATCTTTTACCAAAGAAGTTGATCCTTCATAAGGAAATTAGAATCTGATTTGATCTCACCCCGTATAACATCAATTATTGATGAAATGAATCACCAAATTAGCCATTGAGTATTGGGTACACGAACCTCACGGCCGTGGAGTACGAGTTCCTAATGTTAAGCCTATGGAGAAAAATACCAGGGTGAGATAATATGACGCAAGTACTAAGAATTATTGCTTCCATTCAACCATGAATTTTTGAAACAACATTGCTAATGGCTGCGATAGAAAATATGGACAGGCATATATCATAATGGAAAGGAGTAAATATACAAATAACATAACAATAACGCACAATACCACATATCAGTTTAACGGGTGTGCGCTTTCCCTTGGCCTAATTGACTTTCAGATAGTAACAAAGGCACCAAAATCCTTGGTTCAATTATAGCATGCCCATTATAAAGATGATAATAATAGTAATGATTATAAAAAAAAAATCAAATCCAAGACCCATTTATATCATGCCGTGTACTGCCAATAATAGTTTAACATTCGGTTCTCAAACAATCTGCATCTGGGGTCTGTTGAATAACTTATGCTACGAAAGTACAGGTTATAAGGAACCTGTCAACCATCTAAGCTGGTTATCGTAATATTCAAGCTCGTTAATTAAAACTGTCCTACCTGATCAAAGGTCGTCCACGAGTGTTGAATGATGTTGATCCACATCGTCCCTGGGTCTCGTTAGCTTATAGAAAAGGGTCTTCATGTACGAGCCTAAATTATTCCATAGGACCCTGTTTCTGGGTTCTGCCTGTCACCAAGAATTTATGAATAACGTGAGTAAACCATCTGTAACCAATGTTTCCCAATACTGGTTCCCATCTTCACTATAGAACTATGCCTTCAATTGACTAGAACCATAAATATTATGAGTGACATTTATTTTATTATCCATCGATTACAACGTTTTGGACCACAGTAAAGCACTATCAATTGTCTTTATAAGGTCACAGACCATAACAATTGAATACGGCTTTGAAAACCATAGATTATGACATCATAATATTATTATGATGTTATCAACGATATCGATTGGTTTTGTGTATGGGTGGCCGTGATCTCCGAGTAGTTGGCGCGTAGTAATATCCGAGCGACAGGGAGGATATTACGTCGTCAACTATGAGGAGAGTATGGCCACTCGGATACAAAACAAGTCATTATTATATTTATTACTCATCTACACGATTGATGATAAGAAAGAACCATGTATCGATATAGGGTTATGCATTGACTACGTTTAAGGCCATAGCACTGCCAAGCATGGCGCTACTTCGGTGCAGAATTTAATACAACATGATATAAAAATAGCTTTCCAGGATATCTATTGCAAATCTAATACTAGTTGACCTCATAATCAGTGTGGACTATTTACCGGGAATCTCCGACTGGAGATTTCGACATGCCAGAATCTCTGGGTAGCGCAATTCGAGGCGCTCTATATATTTCATATGGAGACTCCGCAATAGGTGTGTCACAAGTGGGTAATGAATAATATTTCCTTTATGTTGGAGAGCAGAATAATATTTAGTCCCCAATGATATACCTTGTAATAATGGCAATTCCTGCGCTTAATTAATTCAAGAAGATGGTTGACAAAACCACTAAACGTTGACCTTGTAATACACTCGCTAATGTTTGTGTATACTGTGTATTAACCTCTTGTGCTTTGCTACCTCCTGTCTAAAAAAGGTGCAACTATTGTCAATAAAACCGTGTTTCTGCAGACCTCCCTGACACTTCATCCTCAGCAGTGGAAGACTTATTGCTATATCAAGGACATACCATGTCAATGTGGTATGCTGTACCGCCACCTTTTCCCTTTATCTACACCAGTGGTAAACTTACTGCTATATCAAAGACGAGTCCTTCTCATGCCATGTCTATGTGGTGTGGAAACTAAACGAACTCTGACTTGGTAAATGTGCAGGGGTGAGATTTCTACCTTAATTCATCTAATAAATTCGATCACCACCCCTGTGAGAAAAACCTCAACATTGAGGAGGTCTTGAGAGGATCCCCATTGAAAATGTAACAACAAAATGTTTCTGACATATATACTAGCCGAGTCTTCTCTTGTCACAAACAGGAGTGATCCCTCTGTGGGCGAAACACTTGTGTTGAGCTCGGTTTCCTGGCTATGTTACACCCAGTCACAACTATTTACCCCCCGCTGTACAACTGGTATTACCACGTGGTTTATATATAAACATGACATTTTACACGCATTATCAGCAACAGAGAGGAAAACCAGGTACATTCTATTTCTATTGCGTCACACTCTCCCAGCGCAGGAGCCATTCTAGACACATCGGTAGTCATAGGTTCTGATTGAGGCTATATGAATCCTTACCGCTGGCGACCTGTGCCTGGTAAACTAGAAGGGTTTCAGTTGGAGAACAATCCGATAGTTTTTGAGCGTGGGAAACACGCTCAGATTCGCTGCCTAAAGGTTAGAGAGATTGGAGAGGTTACATAGACTTTGAGCTTGCTGTAAAAGCCTAACCATTCACTTTTTGCCTGCCAACTCTGTAACACTGGTAAGATGCAAAGGAGCAGTATCTTCACAGGGTAGGCTGCAGTGGAGCACGGCCTAAATACCTTAGATGCGTGTCTAGCTTGCCATGACCAATCATTTAAGACCGAAAACCATCATTGACCCACTGTCAATCATCAATGATGAACACACCATTTGTTCCTAGTTCTTATCTAAATGCAACCACACATCCACAACTTGATTGAAAACACAAGGTAAAATAGGTTTTCTCTGGATAACCATACACCATAAATGGATAGATAGTATCCATTTATGTATCAATGGGTATCCTGCAAATCAAACTGAAAATCTCCCTCAATATGGATCAAAGTACTAAAGGTTCTCTCTATTACCTGGCCACTACAATATACAATGTACAGAGTGAAATTGGACGAGTAGTGAAACTTGCGCCAGGTGCTGCAGTCGGTGGGTGGCCGGGGGGAGGGGCAAGCACGGCTATCAGCACGGCTATCCACAATCTGTTATATTATATTACTGCAACTGCAACATGGTGTTTTATTTGGCGTTGCAGGCAAGATGACTGCCCGAATATCTTGATAGCTATCATCTTGATAGCTATCATCTTCATGCATATCGTCCAGGTTCTTTGCTAGCTCTATTTACTATCCATTGTAATCTTTGAGAGAGCTGTCATCCGGCTCGTTAATTAGCGAGGATTCGGATGTTCTTGAGCTCGGGACTGCTTGGAGCTACTCTGACCTATTCGGAACTGCTTGAAGATACCCGGGGCTGCTTCTATCTGCACAAAGCCTTTTGGAGATGCATCCCGGCTGCTCAGAGCTGGAAAGAGCTGCTCATGGCTGCATGGGGCTGTTCGGTACCGGCTGGGGCTGTTTGGAGCGGTATAGAACTTCTTTCATGCTTGGGGCTGGTCAGAGCTATTTGGACAGCTACTTGGAGATGATCAGGGTTGGTCGGGGCTCCTCGGAACTGGTCGGGCCTGGTCGGGCCTGGTCGGAGCTGCATGGAGCTGCCCAGGCCTGGTCGGAGCTGCCTAGAGATGCTCATAGTTACTTGGGGCTGGCCTGGGCTGTTCGGAACTGCACAGAGGTGCTTGCAGCTGCTTGGGGCTCCTCGGAACTGGTCTGAACTGCTCGGAGCTACTCGGTGCTGCTCGGAGCTGCTGCCAGGTGCTCTGTGTCTGTGTGTGGAGTAGATTAGAGGCGGCACATTGAGGGGAAGGCTGGTGGCCCACATTGTGATCTCAACTTGATCAACATCCCCCATATTGTGGTATATATTTCTTTACTATCCTCTCTCCTCAGTATACCTACGGGAGGTGGCAATAATTTCCTTATCATTCTTATCATCCAATTGATTAAAGCTACTTAAATGCTAAAACTTTGTGTATGCTTAATTTCAAATCAGACTACCTAAGAAACCAATTTGGGTAATTATAGAGTTATAGGTGTAACACCTTCCTGATTTTTAATTGTTGATAACTTCTCTCATTCTTTTATTATCCTCCTCGTTGAGACGACAAGACGGTTAATAAATCCACAGTTTTCAGGATAGATTCCGTGAAATGTTCCCTACAAGGACGACATAGTCCCACTTTTATCTGAAACAA
Source organism: Alentia gelatinosa (assembly GCA_950022655.1). Taxonomy (NCBI): domain Eukaryota; kingdom Metazoa; phylum Annelida; class Polychaeta; order Phyllodocida; family Polynoidae; genus Alentia; species Alentia gelatinosa. The sequence goes on from OX465584.1 coordinate 46,496,647, forward strand.
ATTGATATTATATTCAATATGTAGCCAATTTGATAAAAAAAGAGTCAGATACCATAACCATTTTATACAGATTCAAATTCTTTGTACACGGAAAAATAGTCCCTTTGTGCTACGAAGCAAATACTATTGAAATACTCTTTGATATGACAATTCGTGGGACCAATTTATTCGAGAAGATGGATAACGAATACAATAATCAATGGTTTTGTGGAGAGCACCGCTCGTGTGTTACTACGAATCAACTGCTCGTGGTTTACGACTGCCTGTCTACGTATACCAACTGTATAGAACATTTGTATCGGAAGGGTACCTCTCATTATCAGCTGGTACTCTTTCTCTGGCTTAACTCTTTTTCTGGCACTTCCTCTTTACCCATCCACCTTCCCATGTAATCTTGACAGCATTGCGAGTGACTGGAACTCCTGAGGGAGCTAGAATCGTGCACGCAAGGCTCCCCACAAAGGGGATATATACATCACCCGCCCACGCCTACCCGGCCCTCACTCCCCCAGCGGGCTGAGTCCCTCTCGAGCAGCTCAGAGGGTGCGGAGTAGGAGAGCGAGAGAGAGACGGAGCGGGAACTCTGAGGCCATTGGCCCTGGAGGCAGCTACACTCAGTAGCTGGGAATCATAGGAGTCTACTACTGTGTAGTGTCGTAGCGTGCAGTGTATACATGAGCAGTGAGGAGTCGGCCCGGACCAGACACAATGTGATATCTGCAGGATTTGGTTTGTATACTTTGCTGATGAGTGGTGCACGTCACTGATTGAAGCCAAAAGCTGCTGGATTTGCCACTTTCTTGCATCATTCGCCTCCTTCGCCGCACAGAGTCAGTGCAATGGATTTAACCAGGGAGGATCCACTCGTACAGAACACCCGTTAAGTTGACAATCACCCACACCCACAAGGAGGCTCTCTGTAGGCCTGTTTACATCGAACGATTATTTGCAACTGGGGCCGGGAAGCACCGACCGACCATTTCTATACACAGACGCAGGATCAATGAACAGAAATGGCAATATATTTGAAATCGCCTCTTATTAATTTGGCGACTTCTATAGAATAAGGCCACCGATAGTATCAAAACGCCTTGATTTCAGTGGCGAGACCCAAGGATTTAGCCTGAAATTTCCATCAGCAGGGACTTGTGGAATGCAGTGAGGACAAGGCAGCCACTGCTCCCTCACCGATTATTTGGTACCAATGTGCAGTTGGTGGCCACCACTGACAGATCTGAAGGGTAATTCAAAAGATCAGTGCCATTTTTGTCGGTCAATGGAACTGTGCAATAGTAAGGAATTCGTTCATGGATATACATAAAAACAAAGCTCTGGATGACCAATTCTTTAAAGGGTTTTCCTTATCCTTCAGAAAGGAACGCTTTCACATTAAGAACTCTTAGCCATTTGAAATTGGTGGTGAAGGGTGAAAAACACATAGCTTGGATGATTTCATACAACTCTTCATGGCGTTGTTACATACCTCAATGAGAACATTCGAAATGCGAGTACCAAGAACCTCAGGATTGAGCAGTACACTACGGATCTTCAAAGGACACTACGATACACTGTTACTATCTGTGTAGTTGGTTTGAGTCGTTGAGAGTGTCTAGGTTCCTTTCACACGATTATTACTGATGGCCTAGCAATCACGGACTAACTGTCAGTCCCTCTGTTGTGTGGGAGGATGACGCGGCTGTTACGTGCTTAGGGTCTCCCTCCCACTGGAGGATTAAGGCGGAACATGCTGGTCAGTCAGGCCAAGGCAAAGCGCACATCCGTTTCTCAATAGAGAAATTGGAGTGTGACAATACAGAAGATGATTGGTGACAGACCATCAACACAGGAAGAACCTTGACGTACCCCTCCCTGGAGGTACAGTCGGGAATACCTCACCGGAGATGGGGTGGCTGGTGATAAGTATGCTGGCGGTCTGCCTGGAGGGTCTGGCAGACACTGTCCTCCTCCTGACACCCTGGATGACCTGGGCCTTCCTCCAGGCGTTCAGAATGATGCTCCTAGCCGTCACCATGCCCCCTCCATGGGTCACCCTCCTTACATTCCTGCTGGTTTTATCACACATGTGAGTATAGTAAACCTTCATTAAAGTGATGATTCCACCAGAAAAAGGTTTTTTTCTCAGAACGTTTCTGGTGTCCTCGGAATATATTGAAGAATATTGTATAACACCGTTTTACAGTGAATATACGTACAAGATAGATCGTATTAGCGCACAATATTATCAAAGCAAAGTTACATGCCTCCACCGCCAGCTTTGCTTATGCGATTTATTCCGATCCCTCCCAATCCCCATTTTGGCAGGTTTCAGGATAAATCGTTCGCTCGGTGGAATCAGCGCCTAGAAATATGGTGCTTTATTTAATTAGAGCATGCTCCTACGCCCTATACCTGGTACATGCCGTGCTCCCAAGAGGTAATCCTGTGTTTACCACTGAAGTGGTTTATCATAGGTTGTGGAAAATGCCAGCGTCATTATCTCAGATGAATCTATACCACCAATGTCTTCGGTTGAGTCCAAGGGTTGGCAACAGGGTATCTGGTTTGGCAAGTGATTATTAGTGTCAAGTGGCTGTTTGGGTGATTCCTACTCATTTGTCTCACTAGCACGCTCGTCCATTGAAAATGGATATCGCATTGGTCCTAGTTCTTCAGTACCCATTGTTATTTCGTTCGTTTCTTTCTGATGTTTTTCTGTTCTTTATTTATACTGTAGGGTTGCCTGCAACCTTGTGTTTTTTACAGTTTTCATTTATCCCCTACTCCACTCTTTCCCGTTTCCATCTATATCATATATATGATTTTACCAAACTGTTCATGATTGAGGGAGTTTCCTCTTCCAGTAAGTGACGTCAACAGCCATGTAATTGTTGCCAATATTGTGTGCACAGTCAACACTGGAAATGTGAAAGATTTGGTAGAGTGCCAACTGACCCATTGAATGGTTCACCAAATCTAAGGATTTCAAAGGCAGAAGGAAGTTAAGATACTAGTTCATTGTAAATCTACTCGAGACTTGTTTTGGATTAAATGAAGTTGCCCATAGCAAAATTCTACATGGAAAAGATTGACTAAGAGTAAGTAAAGTGATATTTTCTGTTATCAGCTGTTTATATGAGCGTCATTCTAGCGTATATATGTAGGTGAACCACTCATTCGTAATCTTAAAATTTGTTCGAGTTTCAACATTAAATTGGGCTGAGTTTTAGTTATTTAGTTATCGTCCTTGCCTTGTATCATCTTTTATCACAAAATCATACTTGAAAATTACCAACTTGCACTAACCAACTTACACTAACTAAAATTTCAAACCCAAAAGGCAAAACCGACAATCTGCATAATGAGTAAATGAGTAACTCAAGCGACTCACAGAGTACCTCAGAGGAAGATCAATATTTAGTTCAACCATGATAAAGTCCATGGTTCTACAATAAAATCCAACTAATAATAAGATCACCTTGGTAGTTTTGCCATTCTTCACTATAGAATCCATTATTTAGATCTGTTACTGGCGCATGTGTATTTCGGTTACAGCTACTTGGCTTTTATAAAAAAAAAGAAAAAGAAAAGAGAAGCAGTCAGGGGGTTCCCTTGTACCTCCGTCCTCTTTCCTAAAGATAGAAGTGGACCGATGTCTGTAACTTTTCCCCTTGGGCTCCAGTGGCTGTGTCATGCGCTTGGCTTCATCACTCTTTCTAATCTGGTGCCTTACTGGTATGCTCCCGGGCCTCGTGGGGGAGTATTTATTTCCCTTTCCGAGCAGAGTCCTCGATGCTGACTGCGAGCAGCTGAGAGGGCAATGGGCAATGCTTGGAGAGTGACTGAGGGTTACAGGAGGACTTATCTGCAGTCCTACACTCCCCGAGCTACTCACGTGTTTACGTTTACCTCGCGAGCTGCTAATTCTGTGTGGTGATACCTGATTCCGCCACATTTACCCATCGTGTGCCACGTGCCCGTTGTGAGCCACATTCTGGTGGTACCTCATATATATCTATTACTCGTCTATCATGAAGTCCACATTGATAATGTATGGCGCCAGAATAGACCACTATCCATAGTTTCTAAGCTATCAGAACCAAAATATCCGTTGATTACGGACCTCAAAGCTACTGATTATGGGGAAATGTTCTCCCAGACACATTTTCACTTCTTTGTGCAAGATTGGAAAAAGTCCCTTCTCTTAGACAAAGCAGACGCTATAATGTGGCAAGTGCTATTTTCAGAGCAGAGTTTCCATGCGCTATTGGGTGTGGCAATGGTATGTAAAGTGGACTCTCAGCGAGACCCATCTGCCGGCGAAAGTGCTCTGATGTTTATTGTCATAGCTTCTGTGATGTGGGTTGTTCAATTGTGAAACTTTCGCATGGTGTCAATTAAGTGGGGTTTTACTGCATATAAAAATAAAATTGCTTTTCACAAAGTAAAACCCATGTTTATTTTCTCCAAATGTTCACAGAATGTAGTAAATTTCTTAGTCTCGCCACTGTAAAATGTAGGATGTGCCTTTAATATGCCTTCTGTTCTGAACTAGAAAATTCGGCAGAATACTGTTGTGGTCGTCAGTTTGCTTTCTTCCGTAAATAATTTGTCAGAAGGATATCAGAATATTGGTACAGGTTATTATGCTATCCAGTGATGTTCCTGGCTTGCATCCTTATTAGATTCTGTTCAGTTTCGAGATAATGCATTAATGGCAATGTCTCTTTTCATATTTTCTGCGTTAAGGGCTGTCACTTTCTGTTCAAGTAATTCAAGTACTGTTTGAGTTGGGGGGTTCTGAATTGTTCCCATTACTTTTAAGATAATTTTTTCTACAAATACCGTTTGACTATTAGGGTGCATGTAAGAAGCCAATATTTTTGAGTTGTTTGGACCCTCTGGGTAGAGATGACATTTAGGGCTACGATGTAAAACTGAAAATATTTTTTAATGTGGAATTTAATGCCTTTAAGTAGACAAACTGGAAATATGGACAACACACCATTTTTGCCATGGAATTGGACTGAGAGTGTGTGTGGGAGATTTAAACCCCCGTTTTATTGGCCTGCAGGAGTCGCACTTTATTATACTATTTTCTTTTAAACACAAAAAGAAATTATAAATGGGAAATGAAGACAAAGGTATTGTGACTTGTTAAGTTTAGTGAAGAGATAGGTCTCCAGATCCTATAGCTAATCTTGAGATATTCCCAACTTTCCCAACATTTGACAGGTTTACCGCCTCATTCTACAGAGCCCCCTAGCGGATGATCGGGGAACCAGCGTATACCATCTTGTTCAATTTATTTTATATCTACTCTCTATGGCTGATAGAAGTTTCCATCCGTACAAAATGATTTATGTTATTAACAATGGCAAGAGTACAAGTCACTCAGAGACTGATGCCAGTGCCTTTTTTAAAATTCTCAAGACGATTATTTTGTACAACATGTATTTATCCAATAGGTTGGTGAGGTCCGACCGCTTTCTAGACCAAAGTGCTGGATACAAAAACTTCGAAGCAGAGTACACTTCGTGGAATATATAGACAAAAATTGAACATTATTTTTGGACGGGCACCCGTAAACCACGAGAGGTTGACGCGTTGTAATGCACGAGCGAGTGTACTACGTTGTCAACCTCGAATCATTTACAGAGCCGACTATACATAAACTACCGATTGCTGTACAGTAGAACCCAGCGGACACCTCGCACAAGAGGTTCTGATTATGGTAATTACAACATAAGCTGGGAGAGTGACAATCAAGACATTGATGGGACTCCACCAGAGCTAACTTGTGTCATACATAGAGGGATACACTGGCCACCAGAGCTACACTATGTTAGCTCTGGTTGGATTAAATCGGCTGCCACCTGAAACCACAAGCAGGAGTGTCTGTCACTCTCCCTGCAGATATTTCTCACCTCATGGACCTATGCTTGGAGAGTGTGCCTTTTCAAAATCTTAAGCAATTTTCCAATGTACTTACTTCCTTTTGTGTGTATTTTGAATGAAATTACCTTAAAGTTAGACTTTATTATCAATTTTCTAAGCTATGGATATTTCTTGGTAAGTATTTTGGCTTTAAAACCCACATAGAAATAGATTGCATGATCCGAGAGTAAGAATTCTGGACTGAGCCATACAACCTCCAATCCAGATCGTCCTCCCACCCCACGTTGGCCACGAGAGCTACACTACTATACGTTGGCTCTGGTGGGATTAAATCCACGGCAACCTTGAATGTGCTTGGAGTGTGTATCATTTCATACTCTTGAAACCATATATCCATGTTCATATTTCTTTTGTATTTTGAATAAAATTACCATAAAGCTAGACTTCATTATCAGTTTTATGAGCTATACATATTTTGGCTCCCAGAACCCACGTAGAACAAAATTGCTTAGTCCAAGCTTGATGTCTTTTTTTAAAAATTTTTTTATATAAGCAGCTTTATTTCCAAAAAACAAAATCCGTTTGAAGAAGGCTACATCAAGATTCCTTTCAGCTCACATGAAAGTCAGACCGGTTTCTTAATTAAAACAACAGGCATGTTCTGCCCCAATATCCTTTCAATGAATTACAGAGTTCCTTAGTTGTAATACCGCTTATAACTTTTTTGGAGGGGGAGTTCCATCCCCCTTCTGTCTATAAGAAGAAAAATAAAATGGTCTCTCTTTCGTAACTGTAACTTCATTCCATGATTACAAAGTCTTAGAATTGGTAAATCTTAGTGGTGGTAAGTGTGAGTCAATTCGTGAATACACTCGCGAGAGAACCTAAAAATGAAATTACTAAACAGGACTGACAGGACAAGAACATGATCCAGACATATACGAACAGTCTAACATAAGAACAGGTAGGACAAGGCATGGGGAACGGGCATATCTAACCTAGCCCGGTGAGGGTAAAGAGCAAGGGGGTACATCTAGATAAGGTTCAGGGCCTTACGGAAATTCTTTCCTTTCTTCTTAATTTTGGCTGTTCACCCCATGCTGCACTGTCTTGTTTACGTGAACCTCGCTTATCGAACACAGAACTCTCAAATGAAAACCTTCAACCACTTATCCCCCATTCACAACATTGTTTTCATGAAGGGTTCCCATTTCGAAAAAATTTCTGATTTTCCCAAGAGCCCACAAATATGCTTTTCTATACTCAGACTGTTGCGGAATTCTCTGCTCCAGTCATAAACCGATAACAGATTGTCATAGAACAAGCGTTGCCGATAGATCTAGAACTTCACATGTAAACAAATGTAGTTGAAAACATCTGCTTTCTTCCCTTTTTTACCGCTGCCTATAACTAGATCCACGGGATCCACGCCGAGCTCATAATCGACACAGGCCTTCAGCCAGTTCTTCACCTGTCCCCAGAAAATCTTAACCTTGGGGCAATCCACCATAAAATGCATAAGGGTGTCCCTTTCCTTACAATAAGTACATTTATCTGACAAGATAATCCTGTTTTTACAAAGAAATTGATTGGTTGGGACGATATTGTGAATGATCCTGAAGAAAAACGATTGCTCGACAAGCACTAAGCTTGATGTTCATGGACAAGGTTTGGACTCAACCACACCAACGTCATAGTTGGAACATAGTAGAGACAGAGGTGGTGGCCAATATTCCACCCACCCCTGTCTGCGCTAGGATGCGAGTAGATTGGCCACAACCCCTGTCTGCACTGAGCTACGATATAGGGGTTGGTCGGGTTAAATCACATACAGTATCCTTCTGTGTTTGCCTCAAACCAAGTAGTTTTGCTCTATGTAGGCTCTAAAACCAGAAATGCTTGATAGGTAGTATCCATAGCTTAACAAATTGACAAGGGAGCCTAGCTTTATGTGTATTGTGTTTAAAAAATACACAAAAAAGGAAATAACAAATATTATAAATTGGCTTCGAGGTTCGGAAATAACACACTCTCCAAGCAGTACAAAAGGTCTGGCAGGCACTTCCTACCCAGTGGTGCGGCTAAGATTCACCAGAGGGCATATTTCTGGTTAAAGGTATAAGTGGTATAAGTACTACAAGGGTGGGGCTAACTTTGTGTAGCTCTGGTTGCCAGTGTAGTATACAGTAGACTCCAGTACAGTCTGTTATCGCCAGGACCAGGGCACACAGGCTGAAACTAAGACTGTTATAGGGTGCCATTTTGAGGCAGGAATTCCTGCCTCTGCTGGTACTCAGCTACCCTGAGTGATTTGCCAGTAACCAGTGTGTTACTCTTCAAGCATAGGTCCTAGAGTATCTTTTAATGGCATGTACCAAATAGATCAGCTTGGAGTGTTATAATGGTTCCTAGGATAACTCCACCTAGACAGCCTCGTGGATTTTTACTTGTCAAACTAATGCTATAAATAGAATAGCTAACCTCCATATTCCTCTCACTGAAGCGGACTGGCCAATATTGGCCATGCTCTGTTAGACCCTCACATACCGTAAGCCCAAGGTGGTGCGGTGCCTAAACGGACTAGGATGCGAGGTAAACGTTTGCTCAGAAAAAACTATATTAGAAGATTATTATTTTTTTGTTAAATAGGTGAACCTTGATAGAAATTATGAAAGGTATTTGTATTTGATATCAAATTAAAGCTCCTGATATCAAGGATGCATTAAATGTATAGCCAATAAAAATCTGGAAACCCTGCGTAAGCAGACACCCTGTGTAAGTGGCCACTTTGGCCCAGATCGGAGGGTGTCTGCTTATGTGGGGTTTTACTGTATGTCTGAAGCCCATTTTATAGCACTTCAAAAGCCATCTTCGATATAGCAAAAAAAAAAAAAAAAAAAAGCGCCCTCGTCATATTTTTCATGGCTTAGTGATGAGAAACAAGTTGTTTTTTTTGAGTGGCCTAACTTCAGTATAGCTTAGCTTGTTGCCCATCCCTAGATCACAATCTAGCAACCAGCGATGGTTGCACCATTTCCAAATGGCGGAGGTTCTCTGATGCATCTCAGAGTAAGATAAGAATCCTACAGAACTAATTTTCGTTTTCGTGTGGGCTAGAAACAAATCATAAGGGGAAAAGTACATCTGAGTCAAGACCTACAAAAATAAACTGCAGGTTTGAGTTTTTCTGTACACGAGAATCTCACAATCCTGGCATTAGTCTCCATGTACAGGTCTAGTTATGTATGTCTCTTTGTGGAAGAGAAAACCCAAGCAGTTCCTGTTCCTTCTTATATGTGGGAGGTAATTACTTAAATGTAGAGACAGCACAATTGTCCTTATGCTCCTTACTCCCATTTGGAGATGTTGATGTAATTCTTAACTAAGTTGAAAAGATAGGAATGACACACGAATAATATATGAATTTAGTTTTAATATATTAGACAACAGGAAAATAGATACACATATCAATCTTGACGGATATCAATGCTGAACAGAAATGAAGAAATATGAATCTAATCTGTAAAACGTCTGAAGACCAATAAAAAAAGATATTACCAGCAAAAAACCCTACCATAGTGGGCTTGTAACATTCCAGGTTGTTATAGTAAGCAAAACTCTCCTTTGGGAATATAAAGTGCTAGTATACATGTAGGTTACTGACAAATGTCTGGTAGGCCTACTTCTAAACTTCTCTAAAAGCAAGCTGGGACATACACCCACATGAATATGGATGCTCTTAGTCTAACATGAGCTATTCCGCGAGTCTTGTGTATAAAAAGAATCAATCATGAACATCAATCCCTTTCCTCAGCATACATGTCTCCAGATAGACACTTAATGTTGTTATATTTAGGCACTGGGGTATGTACTTAGCTAACATTTCCTCAAATGAGAACAAGATATGCATGCTACAATATCCTTCAACAGACATCAGTGAAGAAGCACAGGGACGTTGGTCAGTGCTGGGGTCAGAGGCAGGTGAAGTTCTCTTGTTCTTTGTTTATTACAACCAGTTCCACTACAGTCAGTTGTTCCTTTGGAAATTCATATTCGAATACATCACTACAGATTACATCAGATTGATTATCTATATCTCGATATCTCACCGCCAGGATACATACCACAAGATTTCGATTTCTGTATTCCTAACCTTCATTCACCATATTCCACAGTTTGATTCCCTTATAGTATGGTGAGCGTTGAAATCGGCTGATTTTTAGCAATCCCTTTTCGTCACTCTGAGTCATTTGTACCCTGATATTCAGGTTGTGTTCATCTAGAAAGAGTTTATAAATGACCGATGATATTTGCATGTACCTCCATACATCAAGATAATCTATATGATTGGCTCAATGAAGGTTTTCAAGACTTTACCTATATATGTGTGTGTGTTATTCTCTATGTTGAATTATTCTGATAGATCAGTTTTGTACCAGCCTGTACTAGAAGCTGTTAAAGCAGTGGTTCCCAGATAATTTTATGTACCGAAAAATCTAATAGCAACATCAACCCGATTTCCTCATCAAACATGCCTTCAGATATGCACTTAATATTGTTAACTTTAAGCACTGGGGTATATATAGCTTCCATCCTCAGATGCTAACGAGATATGCATGCTCCGAAGACAGCAGGTGAAGAAGCACTGGGATGTGCGTCAGTGTCTGGTGAGAGGTGTAGTTTAGAAGCTGTTCCCGCACGGTCTCCCCGACTTGCACTTGCCGCAGAGATCGGCACGGTGCGGCTTTGCTGCATCCACGTGCCTCTTTTCCCTCTGAGCCCTGGTGCAGATGCAATCTTCTTCCCCGCAAACAGAGCACTTGATCGGCTCCCACTTGTACGGCAGGCAGGCCACATTGCATTTCTTGCACGACTGCGTGTATTTTGCGATCGGCTGGAGATAGCAGAAGAAATCACTGGATTTAATTCAAGACAAGTGTTCATAATAAGCATAGCGGGCCAGCCATAAAACCTGTACGTACGCAGGGAGACAGGGGGCGAGAGAGAGAGAGAGAGAGAGAGAGAGAGAGGGAGAGAGAGAGAGAGAGAGAGAGAGAGAGAGAGAGAGAGAGAGAGAGAGAGAGAGAGAGAGAGAGAGAGAGAGAGAGAGAGAGAGAGAGAGGAAGTTTTGGTTACTTTTTCCCCTTCGAGATTATTCATACGTTTTTGGTCCCACTCATCCATTTTCATCCCAATCAGTCCTAAATGTATACGTAATTCGAATGATAATCCCCTAAATACCTTCGCTGAAGGACTAGGCCAAAACAAGTTCCTATCTAGCCTGTTCTCATTTTGTAAATATCAATATGTCATCATATCACCTGAAGCCTGCCTGATTGTCACAGGTGATCTCAATCTAAAGACGGATCGATATCAAAACCAATAAACTTATTTGTATAATGCCACCCTATGATGTAAACATACTCTTTGCTCTGCTACACTCTACTTATCAAATCAGGCTGTTTTAACTGTTTCCGGTAATCGATGTTCACCTTTGCCAGTAACTTAGAGATATGGCGTGAAGTGTACAGAATATATTACCAATATTTGTACCACTTTTCAAATTTCTGTGTTAAATCCTTTATGCACAACATTTGCAACATTGTAATCGCTGTTGAGAGCATTCACCAGAAGTATTTCATTGGCCTAGTAGAAACTCCTCTATTGTGAAATTCGTGACCATTGTGGTTTCTATTGCAGTTCTTTTTATCCCCCCCCCCCAGCCAATACAGCCTCCATACTAAACATTTAGATAAAGTGTAATTACGGTTGATCGTAATCAATGCCCTACACAGAGCGAAAATTACAGTAAAAGTCCCTTGCATACACAGTAGTGCATCAGATGATCGTAATCTCCTGGGCCTAAAATTATCCATAAGAATTTTTTTGTTCGTCCGTTCTATCCTTAACAAATCGCGCATATAAAAAATATAATCGCCCTCTGGAATCGCCTCGTCTTCTACCATTCTATAAAATTATCCAGAAGAATTGGTAGGACTGGATCATCGTCAGCTATATTCCTAATATATATGAATATTTATATCCCTGCATTCTTGATGGTCGTTAAAGGTGTATCGGACAATTTACCTTGAAAACTAAAACCCATGTTGATTTCATGAAAATTGAATATATAGTTTCTGATTTCGAAATAATTATTATGATATTAAAATATATAGAAATTCTAAAATGTTGATTTTCACACTACTACCTTAAAGGAATGGAGGAGTGTACATATTTTATGGGTGGCCCCATATGAATAATTATTATAATTAAAGAAAAAAACAACAAGTTTTGGTCAAAGTCTTCGTTTTCCACAAGTTTGATGCAGAGTGATATGAATGAGGAGACAGTCGAGTTTATATCACAAAATCCTCAAATAAGTTAGAGAATAATGACTTAAGCCAAAACAAGTTGCTTTCTGTATTTATCTCACCCATGTACAGACTAAAAGAATGGACTACATACAGGGTATAGACCATGGAGAACAGACTGCAATTCTCATAGGGGCGTGAAGAACGAGTTCCCAATGTTAAGCTTATGCAAGTTATGAGACCAAAATACAAGGGGTGAGATAAACGTCCATATATACCCCGTTAAAATGATGGTATTTATAATCATGAGCTCTCGGGTTGCGGGGAGGTCTCGGGGCCCTTAGCCCCTGGAACTCATCACTACGCAAAGTTTCACTCAACCCCACTTCCCTCGGGCTGGGAATACCAAGAAGCCTTGGTGAGGATGATCCACCCCAACCACCCACACAGACGGGAGCAGACAATTCACAGAGTCGCCTACCTGGTCAGTGTGATCGTCGCAATAAACGTGAGAACTCTCCCAGCGGCTACTGCAGGAGCTGCATCGGAAGAATCCGTACCTTCTCTTCATCTTGGAAACTCGAATTTGTGCCGTAAAGGTTCGAGGAAGCCTGCGCTCACCTGACTGTCCCGTCACTCGGTATCAATTGTTATTTATAATCATGTACTGTTTTCTGAAACTAGCCACGAGAGGGGATTTCCGATGGTATCGAAACTCGCTGCTCTAGTTTCATAATGCGCAACTTAGGTATTTCTGATAGGAACCAATCGATGATATAGGAATCGAAAACACAGTGTATCTAGGGGATGGTATCATATATCATTTTTATCCATCGATATATCCTTATTCAAATGGAAGAGCGCGGTATCACTAAAGCGACATTCCAGGCATTTTATTATTTACTTTTCACTCACTTCCTGCGTACATGCGCACAGCTTTCGGCCAGTGATCACTGTAGTAAGATTTTATGGCATGTATAATTATATCACCTGTATTATTATATGGATATATATTACTGGAAACACAGGACTAAGAAAACATGAATATTTATGAGATCACATGGTACAGGCTACATGTTTTGGCGGGCATTCACATGCTCCGCGGCCGCCATTGTGTTCGGGTCTCCAGGTACGATCACAATCTTTTGTTATTTGCATATCAAAGCTGATTAAATGTCTTTAGGGGATTGTATGTATTAACTAGAGATCACAAGGTTAGATTTTACATATCAAAACCTAAGTCATTTTTAAAACTTTCATAGAATATAATAAATGTATAGTAACTACACACTTGAATTTTAAAAATCATAGGTAACCATCGTTATTTTTGAAAGAATTGCCGAAAGGCATATTTTTCAGCACATATCTTATATGAATTGAGTGAATGAAAAAAAAGGCATATTCTGCCTATTGCGGTAGCTCAAGTAGCTGCCAGTTCGATCTGATTATTATTATTATTATCATTATTATTATTAGAATTTAACAATCACCAGGTGCTGCCACTGTGAATTATAGGATATGCCTTTAAAGATGTAAATAGAGATAACCTTTGCTTGCACTGGAATACACCTAATGTTGTGATGTAATCTCACGAGGCAAAGCAGAACGAGATAACGTAGCAAACCAAGATCAATGACACATTTTCAGTAGCTAAGGATCCAGTGTGGTTTAGTTTTTATCCCACCCCTATCACTGACTATGTGGCTAACATTTTGACATTATTTCCCAGTGAGTCTTTAATTTTTTTTACAATACTCCATGGGTGTTGAGTGCGAATTCTCAATGATAAGCTTATGGGAAGATTTTCCAGGGATGAGATAAATATACATATTGAAGCATTACCACAATGTTTTAGATATCTACCAATAAAGGAAATTTTGTAAATTGTACCATTTGGGTACTTTTTATTCATAAGTATATTGTCGTACAAAAAATAAACTTCTCAACATCACCGGGCCGCGTTCCAGGCCAACAAAAACTGACCCACTCTTGAGCAGAGTTGAATTTAGCTTACCTTTTATATATATAAATATAAGCAGGTTTGTTGAATCATGTGTGGTAAATCTAGATATCTCTGAGTGCCTTGTATCGTACGCGAAGTTCAATCAAACTCAAAAAATCTTACACCAAGTTAGAGCATTACCAATCGCCTTTAAAGAAAACGTAAGTTGTTGTTAAATTGAAGTTAATGCGTTAAGTTGATTTGTTATCTTAGCTTGGTATAAACGTCCATAGGCTTAACATTACGAACTCGTTCTCTACAGGCTTGCGAGAACGGTAACTCGTTCTCAACAGGTGATAAAAACATAAATATTTCCATGCTAAGATAAAATCAGAAACATATTCGTGCTTGGTCTGATTCCCTATTCACTATCTCGTTTGGAATGCTTCAGAATATTCACTCGGCTATCGCCTCGTTCATATTACTGTGCACTCCAAACTCGATGGCGAACGAGGACACAGACCAAACACTCGTCAATTTCCTTCTTAATCTTTTCTTCCTTTGATCTTTGATCTCCAAAAGGTTTAATATTGAATTTCAAATTAGGCCCCTTTTCTACAGGCACATGACATTTTCCAGTAGAATTTCTACGCATACAGTGGTCACCATATTCATTGACTGAATTTAAAAACTTGCATATGTATCTTTTATAATTGATTGCCTTTTCTGAACTTTTACTAACCAGGGACGGTTACAATGCTTTTTTCCTTCAGAAGAAGATGATGTTTGATTATTGCCAACTTGGAAATCTAAATAGTATATTTCGGATGTAAAATTAGAAGGTGTGCTGTTTTCACAGATATTCACGGAGAGCCTTCACCACATTCCAACGTCTCAACATCACCGGGCCGCGTCCACTGCCTCTTATCGGAAACCTGCTTCCCGTCATCCTCAAGGTAAACTAGGGAGGGGATGAAGGTCACCTGTCATCCTTAAAGTTAACTCAGGAGGGGATGAAGGTCACCCATCATCCTCAAGGTCAAATAGGGAAGGGATGAAGGTCACCTGTCATCCTCAAGGTCAACTAGGGAGGGGATGAAGCTGACCAGTCATCCTCAAGGTCAATTGGGGAGGGGAAGAAGTTGACCAGTCATCCTCAAGGTCAAATGGGAAGGGCATGAGGTAAATTGAGGAGGAGAAGGTCACCTTTCCTCCTCAAGGTAAACTGTGGAGGGGGCAAATATCACCCGTCATCCTCAAGGTCAACTTTGGGGGAGTAACTCATCATCCCGAACGTCAATTTGGGGAGGAGGGGAAGGTCACCTATTATTCTCAAGGTTAACGGGGGGGGGGGGGGGGCGTTAGGATGTGGGTCACTCAACATAAGTAACAGCCTCTAAATGCAATTCGTTGTTTTTTTTAATTTCTTTATTGCATCTACAGATGCAGTGGTCACACATACTTGTGGTACATCGAGATTAATGCCGTACATATTAGATGAGACATAAATTTAAAAAAAACAAGAGTATAATTACACCGCAAGATGAAAGGTAGATTATTCAATTTTTACCTATAGCTAAGTCCCAATTGCACTTGCATGGGTCGTAGTAAACCACCAAGTAGTAGCATACAAAGGATCCTCCAACAATCTGTTCCAGCTTGACAATATCTGAACACCTGAAAAAGCGCTACATTTTCTCATTTTGCATTCGAATGAATCACATCTAACCAGTTTTTACTGATAATTGAACATGTCTAAAAATCACCAGGTGACGCCATCGTGAATTGCAGGATATGCTGTTTAAGATGAATGATAAACAGGTATGTCTTTTAAAAATTTCTGAGATGTATTGGATTTGTTTCAGGGAGTTTTGAGAGCTGACCAGGACCATGTATTGGCCCACGGGAAGATTGTCGGGTAAGAATATCTATATTCAAAAAGATTTGACATAAAGGTGTAAAATATGGACCTAATCGCTTCAAGGTGATCACGGGTAAGGACCATGTGGTTGGATGTTAGCACAATTTTCATCGACAAAAAAAGACCATCAACCATAATATAGGTTTGTGATTGAACCCGGAAATATCGGCTTAGTTTGCAATCCTGGTGATTGCTGGTTTCTTTTTACTGAGTAGGTCATGCCCAGATGCATGGCCTTGATGAATCTAGCTGAAATTAGGCCCGATACCTTGCCAGGTCTCACAGCGGACTATAGAACAATGCTCGCTGGTCTAATGGAATCCTAATCAAGCAACTACATCCTCATCAGCTCCAAGGTCTGGTCCCCTCCCATTCTATATCTGGTCCTGTTCCTGGCTACCTTGGGGTGGTGAAGAGCACAAGTATCTTAGTGTCATATATGAGTGGCCAGCTGACCATGACAAATCACTACAGAATGAACTACCTCAGTGACTCATTGGTGCTTGACACATCTTTAGAGTCTCGAAAGGTAGTTGTTGAAGTAGCCGGTTGCCAAGAGGGTTACAACAAATGATATACCCTGAAACTTTTGATTCATCTTTTCATAATTATACTCTCATTCATAAATGATGAACACACCATTTGTTTCTAGTTTCTGGAGCTGGTGACATGAGTAGTTGAGACGATGAAAAATGATGTTCTTAATTAATGATTTCCTGGTATGTGATAAGGAGGCATAGGGAGGGTGGCTGAATTTCACCTGTTGCTTGTTGTTTGGATCGAAACTGTGTACCTCGTTCTTCGAATTCGATGGGCATTTTCAACAAAAAACAACACGGAATAGATATCATTCACCCACCCTAACTATATCTCCCTATAGTACTAGGCTTCCTGACCTCCCAGCCAAACTAGAAGTGTTATACAGTGTATCAAACTAGATTCATTACTGGATGACCAAACCTTTAGCAATATTATATGCCAGGAGGATATATTGTAAAAAGAATTCAGTTCTCCTTGTGGCCTTATAGGTCCATTTTTCATTGATGGGCACTATTCCTACCTGTGTTAATGATGATATATTTGAAGATGTCATCTAGTATAGAAGATACATATCCATAAGAAAATGCTTGCTTTTTCCTTCTTCCATATTTTACCGTTAAGACAAGAAAACCGATTAACCAACATTTGATTCCCTGTTGTGCTAGTTTTTGTTTCTGTAGCTATGTTATTTAGTATCAGCAGCCCAATAGCATTTAAAGCTCTCCTTACCGATTGTAGTTGGCCCTGATTTCTTCCCATTTGTATGCCTGACTTTCTTGCCCACTTTCTCCACCTCCAAGGACGTATGAAGGTCACACGCCTGTCCTGCTCGTGGCCGACCCTCGCATACTAAAACAGATCATGATCAAGCAGTTTCACAACTTTCAGGACAGAAGAGTAAGTATGTCACAGCATGAGATGCATGTGTGAACACACGTCTTTACCTCGTTCATGCAGTATCACCCGACTTGACCGTCGGTGTCCTATCGATCTTCCAAAAGGGGTCTTCCATTGGGCTGGCGTGAATCTGATACCATTGAACGTCTGCCAAACATGCTTCTAATGTACAAACCCACAGGCCAGTTCAGTAGCACGATGGCGGCCACTGTTGGACGTGTAGCCTGATCTACTGCACCGATTACTATACCTGCCTCGCACACGGCGGCCATGTAGGGACTGCATTTACACTTGCCACCAGAGCTACACAACATTAGCTCTGGTTGGGCTAAATCCATGGTACCTTGACCCATTAGCTGTAAGTGTTTGGCACTCTCCCTGCAGATCCTTTATCTGTGCTAGACCTACGGTCGGAGATTGTTTCATTTCTTACTCTTGAAGTTATTTCTCCATGTTCTTATATCCTTTTGTGTATATTTTGAATATAATTACCATAAAGGAAGACTTTATCATCAATTATGTAAGCTACGCATATTTCTTAGTAAGTATTTAGCCTCTCAGAACTTACATAAAACAAAATTACTTGGCCTGAGAGTGAGAATTCAAGGACAAGGCCTGTACCGAAACATACCAACCTCTTAAGTGGGTGTTCCACCAAGCTGGCGGTAGCGATGGCCCTCCCCCTTGTGGCTGTTACTGGCCCATATAGCACGTCAGCGGTAATAATTGGATTGGTGGAAGAGCGCATGAGGTCTGCCTAGCTGGTTGGCTGCGTTGACAGCGCCGGCCCATCACAGTGTGTAAAAAACCCGTCGCCAAGAGCGACACCGGCATGTGCGTCGACATCTCACCGCCAACATTGCAATGGCCACAGTTAGAGACCCTGGGTGATACCTGGGAATGGTAAGGGGAGACCGAAAGTTGGGACAGTTGCAGTAGTGTGTGTGCCTTGTTGTCGTCGGCCGGCTAGAACTAGGTGGGTTGGTGGAACAGCACGGACAATTCATAGACTTTTTGCACATTCTCGGCCTGGTGCTGGGTCGGCCAGCCGGCCTGGCCGCCTGATCAAGGCCTATTTGGTGGAACACCCGCTTTAGGCGGAACAGAGTGGAGACAGACGTGGCGGCTAGTCTATGACTGCAAGATGCTCTTTTTTAGTCATGCAGTCATTCCAATGGAAGAGCTATACTGGGCATGTTTTCCGACAACACTAGATTACATATCGATTTATAGTTATTCTGTTCCAAAATACTGTAATAAAGGATTCTTTTTTATAAGTGTTTTAAATTTCCGATTTTATCTGATTTTATATTCAGTCCCGACTTTCATCCATGCTTTAAGGAAAACTTCCCCAGGATTCCTAAAAATCACAATTCCTAACATAACCAGCAGGGTATATTGAGAATTGTCGGATATGTATTCTATGTATAACTGTAATCTCATACACTGGAGGCGTTCGGGTGATACTGTTTGGTTGGAGTTTGAATAGGTTGTGTGGGTATATCCATAAAGTACGTATGCAATGAGGGGGGTCAGATCTTTCGGAAATTTTGCACACGTACTTTATCGATAATCCCTGAACTTTAAGGCTGTAAGACATCATCATCGCCAATCAATACTAACTAGATTGTGGCCGACCATTTTGGCCTGCTTCATTCTGGTCCGTGATCACACTAGTCCACAAAGATTTGTAGTCGCAATCTCGATAAATTTCCGGCAAATATAGCAGTTGGCCTGCTGGGCAAGCGTGCTGCACAGCAGGTCGTTGCCTGCTTGTTCAGACCATCAGAACAGCATGAGTTCAGGGACAGGCAGCTGATGTCTGCACGTATTTGAACCTTGGACAAACTTAAGTGGGATTTACCCTGTACGATTCTTGTACTTCCAAGGGGATTTATCGGTAACAATGTTCCCTCCCATTCTGCACTGGTACATAATCGCTAAGTGTGACACCTTTAATTTCTGGGCCGTTACAATTATGTTCTACTCCCTTTCGAAAGGAGCAATCATTGACGAAAAATCCAAGTACAATGTACAAAATCTCTTGCGATTTTGGAATCCAACATGTTAGTTATTATCTGAAGGCCCTCCTTGTGAAGCCATGGGGCAAGAATCGTAATGAGAACTCTGCTTAAACGATAAAGGGCCTCCAGTATTGTATACTAATAAAAATAAAACATTGACACATTCCAATCAAATAGTGAAGTCCTCCACCATCACTCATAATGTCCCGTTATGTAATTTCCTGGCACATGTAATTGCAGTATGCAATGTGTGTCCTAAAACTTAAGATAATGGGGACTGTATGCGCAAGCCTGAATTATCAAACAGGTCCCTGGTGTACATTAACCATTCCGTATTATAAATACGAATAAAATGATATTTGTACAAGAAGGGCTATAATTTCTCCTTCACTTAATAGAAAATTCATTATCTTGATATTTTCTTTAAATGAACGAACCTTCCCAGAATAGCATCCACACATAACAAATCAACACCTTTCATGACCCATCTACTATCCCTATTTCTAAGTATTACCATCATCAATGACAATTAATGATTATAAGGGACTCTACTTTCTTGAAGTAGAAGATTCAGGCAGGATGTAGTAGTCTTCCATCTTTAAATGACGGCAGGTAAAAGTACATGTCTTTGCTCATAGGGTGGCAGCATGCACAAGTTCCCCATGCGGCGAGCTCTCACCAGTCTCCGGGGTCCGCACTGGAGACATGTCCGCAGTCTCCTCACTCCTACTTTCAGCACCGCCAAGCTTAAAAACGTGAGAAGTTTCGCTATTACTATCTATATGCATTGTATGGTTTCTCTATTACTATCTATATGTTTTTTAAAACTGTTTTATTAGGGTCATTGTATTCTTTACAAACACCGTATTCTTTACAAACACCGAATTCTTCAACTTGGGCCCAATGTATTGTATGGTTTCCCTATTGTTATCTATATACATTGTATGGTTTTCCTATTACTGTCTCTATGCATTGTATGGTTTCCCTATTGTTATCTATATGCATTGTATGGTCTTCCTATTACTATCTATATGCATCGTAAGGTTTCCCTATAACTGTCAGTATTCATCGTAAGGTTCCCCTATCACTTTCAGTATTCATCGTAAGGTTTCCCTATTACTGTCAGAATGCATTGTAAGGTTTCCCTATTACTATTAGTATGCATTGTAAGGCTCTCTACTACTGTCAATATCTATTGTAAGGTTTCCCTATTACTGTATGATTTGTAAGACTTCCATATTATTGTCGGTAGGTATTGCCTTCATAAACATACCTCATTTCTTTGTCTTTTTGTCTCCCCCTCCCTCCCCTTTGCCCCGCCTTGTCTTCCCTTTGCTATTCCAGTTTCCCCTCCATATCGACTTCCCTACTTTTCCAGACTGATAGGGTATTCAAGTATATTTGTCTCTGAAATGCGATATAGACTTGACCATTACATGACTTATTTCAGGGAATAGGAATATTAGAGGAATTGATAGATTTCATCATGTATATGATGACATTAGTAACTGAAATGGACATGTTTTTGCCTGCCATCTGGTAGCTTATAGTGATTATTGATACTTTAAAAAACTCATCATTATCTTATTTTCTCCCATCTATAGATGGTCCCACTCATAGCCGATTGCTGTCACACCCTTGTAAATAACTTCCAAGAAAAGGCCAATAGCAATCAGCAGGTGGATTTAAAAAGGTAAGGGCATCCATTGGATATAGAAAATGGAATGTAATTGATATATACATAAACTCTGTATATTTGAAGCATGGCTTGGTAAGAACTTTTTTTGATATACGTCCAGCCAACTACTACAGGTTTGTCAGACTTTCCAAGGTTCAGCTATGAGATAAATTCACGTAGAAATCTCCACCCTCACTCATACACATTTGACAGGTGAGAGCCCTTGAGTTCCCACATCACATAGACATGGTATGAGAAGGATTGGCCATTGATATTGTTGTGTAGTGGCGGGATCGCCTCTAAAACGTTATCCAGCACCAGGGTGCCCCCTACAGTGTATCTGGGGTACTATTGTAATAAACAGTCAATGCTGGCGAACTTTAAATGTAGACTGCTTCTGAGTTATCCACTGATCTAATCCCCACATTATACACAAGATTTGTGACATGGTGGCAGCTAGTGGGATCTTCTTGAGTGGTTATACATTCCTGGAACAAGTTGGTAATGTATAAACCTACATTGTCATTGAAATCAGAGGAGATAACTCTGAAAGCAAAGTGGTCAAGTGAGGAAGCACATTGTTGTTGTGAACAGATATGAGTAGATGAACTGGAGTGGATAAAGACTGTCTAATGTTTTGAAATCACCTATCCAACTGTAGTGCTATACACTAGTAGAATCCTAGTACTGAGTGAAATCTCTGTGTGTGTGGCATTTTGAGTGAAGTTGTGGTGTTGACATCTGAGTTTAAGACTGTACTGTCACTGTCAACATGCCCAAATTTAACCCCCCTGAGCCTATGACTTTTGATGCCCCTGCTAAATGGCCAGAGTGGAGGGAAAGGTTTGCAAGGTTTAGAATTGCCACAAAACTTCACAAGGATGACGGTGAAATTCAGGTTGCGTCACTCATTTACGCGATGGGTAGACAGGCAGAAAATATCTATAAGTCCTTTACGTTCAATCCTCCACCAGCCGCGACCGAAGCTCAGCCTTATCCGCTCGACCCAAAAGATGATTACGATGTAGTGCTCGATAAATTCAACGCATATTTCGTCCCTAAGAGAAATACTATTCATGAGAGGACACGGTTTTACCAGCGGACTCAACAAGCAGGAGAATCCGTTGAGTGTTTTGTGCGTAACCTTCACGAGTTAGCAGAAAATTGTCGTTTCGGGGATCGTGAGACCGAAAACATCAGAGACCGTCTAATCAGCGGAATGTCCGACAAGGAGGTGTCATTGAAACTACAGCTGGAACAAGACGAGTTGACGCTCGATAAGGCAGTAGAGATGGCGCGACACTCCGAATTGGTTAAAAAGCAGAACGAGACAAAGGTGGACTTTGTACGTAAACCAAAGCCGAAGAAACCTGCTGGTGGAAGCAGACCACCCAAGAAGGAAAGTGGCGGCCCACCAAAGAAGGACAGCTCAAAGTGCGGAAAGTGCGGTTACGTGCATAGGACCCAGAAGTGTCCAGCTCAGGGAAAGAAGTGTGTGCTCTGCAAGGGTTGGAACCATTTTGCTTCTGTTTGTAAAAATAAACCAGCCGTTGAAGACCTTGAAGTGACTATCAACCGAAATGACGATGACGATGGAGGAGCCAGTGGGTACTTCCTTGGAGCCGTTGACTGCCCCGACAGCGACCCAGCTTGGTTTACAGAGCTTGACATCAACGGAAATTTTGTCAAATGGAAACTAGACTCTGGAGCCGACGTCAGCGTTATGTCAGAAGGGACATTCAAGAGGATGAGAAATAAGCCACAACTAAAGTCTGTCAACATCGAGTTGTCAAGTCTGGGTGGTGCAGTCAAGCCTTTGGGACAGTTTGTCGCCAGAACACACTTTAAAGGTACAAAGTATTTCTTTAGAGTGATCGTAGTTCCAAAGTTGATTGACTGCTTGATTGGCCGCAGCATCGCCGGCCGTATGGGTCTGATCAAGAAGATAGATCAAGTGGAGGTCTTCCAGGGTTTGGGATGCCTCAAGACAGAGCCTGTCAAGATTGTGCTCCACGATGATGCCCAGCCATATGCTCTGACTGTTGCACGATGTGTACCCATTCCCCTGCTCCCAAAGGTTAAAGAGGAACTCGAGAGGCTAGAGGCCAACGATGTAATTCATAAGATTACAAAACCTACGGCATGGTGTGCTCCGATGGTACCTGTGGTGAAGAAGTCAGGTAAAGTGAGGCTTTGTGTAGATCTGAAGAAACTAAACGTAAGTGTTAAACGTGAAAGGTATGTGTTACCGACCTTAGAAGATGCAACATCCAAGCTGAATGGTGCGTCAGTATTCTCCTCTCTGGACGCGACCAGTGGATTCTACCAGATCCCGCTTGAGGAGCAGAGCTGTGAGCTGACAACCTTTATAACGCCCTTCGGGAGATACTGTTTCAGACGACTCCCGTTCGGGATAACATCCGCACCTGAAATCTTCATGAGAAAGATGGTTGAGGTCTTAGATGGACTGGAGGGTACATTCGTGTACATGGACGACATTCTCGTCTATGGTAAAGACCGAGAGGAACACAATCGGAGGCTAGACAACGTCATGAAACGTCTTCAGGAATCTGACCTAAAACTGAACAAGGAGAAGTGTGTGATCGGCAAGTCAGAACTCAAGTTCTTAGGACATAAGTTCACCAAAAGTGGTATTGAACCAGACAGCGACAAGGTATCGGCGATAATCGAGATGCCCGAACCAACGTCCGTGCCGCTTTTACGCCAGATCATGGGGATGGTACATTACCTCGGAGCCTACCTCCCAAATCTTCATGACATTACTAAGCCTTTGAACGACCTGCTTCGAAGTGACACTGTGTGGTCATGGGGACAACCTCAGCAGGAGGCCTTTGATAGGATGAAAAAGCTGGTATCATCAGCCCAAGCTCTTGCCTACTACGATGTTTGCAAGCCGACCGTAGTGAGCGCTGATGCGAGTAGCTATGGTCTAGGTGGTGTGCTGCTTCAGGACCACGATGGTCAGCTGAAGCCCATCGCATACTGTTCAAGGACCCTATCGTCAGCTGAACAACGATATGCCCAGATTGAGAAGGAATGTCTCGCTAGTGTTTGGGCCTGTGAGAAGTTTGATCGTTTCCTTTGTGGACTGGAGAACTTTAAGGTCTTAACAGACCACAAGCCCTTGGTGACTCTGATCAACGAGAAGGACTTAGACAGAGCACCTTTGAGATGTCAACGTTTGTTGATGCGCATGCTCCGCTTTAATGCGAAGGCTGAGTATGCACCTGGAAAGATGATGGTGATATCTGATGCGCTTTCACGAAGCCCTAAGTGGGATAATGCAACTGTGACGGACACAGAGGTTGCAATACACGTGGCCATGGTAGAGGAGAGTCTTCCCATGTCCGACCACCGGATGGCAGAGCTTCGGAAGTCAACACACGATGATGATGTCCTCCGAGCCGCAAGTGTGTATGCCCTGGCTGGATGGCCGAAGTACGAACAGGACGTCCCAGACCAGCTGAAACAGCTCTTCAATGTGAGAGGGAGCCTATCAGTTAGTAATGGTCTACTGACTTATGGCAACAGGATCATCATCCCGGAAAAGATGAGACCCGATATTCTCGACAAGATACACCAAGGCCATCAGGGTATCACAAAATGCCTTGAACGAGCAAAGGAGTCTGTGTGGTGGCCTGGTATCGCCAAGGATGTGAAAGGTATCGTGACCACTTGTGACCATTGTCAAACCTATAGACCGACCCAGAACAAGGAACCACTCATGACGACTACGCTCCCTGATCTACCCTGGCAAAAAATAGGAGTTGACCTTTGTCAGTTCGAGCGTCAAGAGTATCTTGTTATGGTTGACTATCATTCACGGTGGATTGAGATACTCCATCTATCAACGACTACATCTTCAGCAGTGATAGCCAAGATGAAGGATGTGTTTGCCAGACTGGGATTCCCACAGGAAGTAGTCTCAGACAACGGGCCCCAGTTTGCATCTGAACAGTTTAAACAGTTCGCGAATAAGTGTGATTTCAACCCCGTCACTTCTAGCCCCCATCTGCCAAGTTCTAATGGAGAGGCAGAACGTGCCGTGAAAACAGCCAAAAGTATCCTGAGACAAGACGATCCATGGCTGGCACTGATGATTTACAGGGACACTGTCATCGCCGCTACAGGATGTAGCCCATCCCAGCTCCTCATGGGCCGACATATTCGTACGAATCTGCCAACTCTTGGTGCCAGACTTAGGCCATCGTGGCCTAACCCAGACGTCATTAGAGACACTGATAAAGCAACAAAAGCAGGATATGAGCACCACTACAACAACCGTCATGGTGTCAAATCCCTGCCTAATCTACAACCAGGAGATGTGGTTAGGCTGAAGACCGACCAGGAAAAGACTTGGACGACTAAAGGTGTGATAACCACCTCAGCCGAGACTCCAAGGTCATATAATGTGCACACAGAGTCAGGCATTTTCCGCAGAAATCGTCGACATCTGCAGCTAACTGAGACTGCAGACTCCCAGCCAAGTTCTGCAGTGCAGAGTCCTATAACTCTGACTCGACCTGACCACTATCAGCCTTCTGTGGTCGCTGCAACTAATCCGGCTGCATCAGCTGGTCCACCTACTCCAGCTCTCACAGAAACACCTGTGCTACGCCGGTCTCTGAGGATGATCAGGAGGCCAGAGAGACTGATTGAAGCTTAGTCTTGTCCCCCGACATGGGCTAAGAATAATGCCCGGGACAAGGCGCGAAAGGGAGAAGTCTACTCCTTATTCGCAGGATATGTTTTGTTCATGTTGTGTTGCTACTATAAATATTCTCTTACAGCTGATTAACATTGAGACTCATATAGACATTCTAAAGACATTTCAAAGTAGTAGTAAAAGTAAGAGATAAAAACTCCCTATCTGAAGTAAGACTTATTTCAGAGAAACATAAAGACTCTTGTTTAAAAATTTTGAAGAAAAAAAAAAAGGGAGATGTTGTGTAGTGGCGGGATCGCCTCTAAAACGTTATCCAGCACCAGGGCGCCCCCTACAGTGTATCTGGGGTACTATTGTAATAAACAGTCAATGCTGGCGAACTTGAAATGTAGACTGCTTCTGAGTTATCCACTGATCTAATCCCCACATTATACACAAGATTTGTGACAGATATTTCAGTAAGTCTATCACTGCTGCGGATGAAAGTGAAAGGTGATTGCAGTGGGACATTAACCTACGACCTTGGGATTACCTTCTCTCAGAAAAAAATAATGTTTATAAAGAATTTAGAGGAATTCAACTCATTCTTGATAATCGAATAATGTGCCTATAACTGTACAGCATATCTCGCTATAATACATTTATATCCTCATGGCTAATTGTTGTTAACAATATACTTTATATAGAGCAAGCTTACCATGGTCGTACATTATTCAAGACGAGATGGGGTTGATGTTTAATGATAAAGCGAGACCATTAGGCCATGTTCTACGAATACAAAATGTATAGGGAAAAGCATCAAGTCTTGTATGATGTACTATGTTGATGTCAGGTATGTTGTTCTATATTTATCATATACCGGAAGTTAATATCTTACCATTTATTGGTTTAGAAACCATGCCAATGTGAGAATCCAACATGTTCCACTTAACATGTTCCATACAACGATATAGAGAGCAAAGGTACGTAACTTTTAAAAGTAGGTGCAAAGGTATATAATAGACGAGGAGAATGGTAGAAGGTAACAAAGAGAAATGCATCCCCAAATTCGAATAATGTTTTGTACTTGCATGGGTATGGAATTGTCCTGGTGAGTTGCTGTGTAAAATACACATTGTCTTTCTAGTTGCTGTGGAGCATTCACCATGGATGTGATCGCCAGCACAGCATTCGGCATCCAGATTGACTCTCAGAACGATCCCGACAGCCCCTTCGTCCGCCATGCGCGCCGTGTCTTTAACTTCCGGGTCAGACCCGCGGTCACGCTTGTCGTACTTGGTAAGTTGTCTAAATTGCTACTCTCCTTCTATGGCCTTCTTTCAGTACTTCCCTTAAGGGCCTGCTCCACCGGGCTGATGATATGGCCACAAAAGAGCAACCCATGGCTGCATCACAGTGAATAGCACGCAGATAGTGAAGGGACAGTTTTTGGCAGCACACTGGAAGTTAATAACTGATCCCTCTAACCTTTGGGCAACGTATATAGAAGGTACGAGCACGCCATAGCAAGATGCAGTGGAGCTGGCCAAATGCTCATCAGTGATGGCAGCATGGCGATGAAACGGTAAAACCTAATAAAATAGCTCTTCTGGGTAACCGGCTGCGGCGGCTGTGTGACATTGCCCACGGAATCGGCCTTTGGGGTTATAAGCATATTTAGCACATACCCGGCGGAGTCCGATTCATGGCAGCCTAGTGGAGGAGGCCCCTTATTTGACATCGGCCAATGACTTCCACATATTGCTTTTATATCAGGGGCGTATTCAGGCCAATGTCCTGTGGGGAAGTCAAGATTGCCGGGGTTTCATGGGGTCTCCCGTAATTCATTTTTAAAAGTTTGTAATTCCCCTCCTAAATAGACTTTGAAGATATCAAGATTTTGTTCCTTCCGAAAAAGAAAAAGGACAATACCCATTACTGTATATCATCATAAGTAACATCATAACAATATTCCCAAAAGTACTTTTACAGAATTCCACACTTCCCAATTGATAAAATCCTGTACATAATGAAAATAACAGTATCCTTTTCATACAGATAGACCTATGGCAGTCCTTTTCCTATAATACAAATACAATCTGAATAGATACATATAGGCCTGTTCTATGTGCCTATGTTTTGTAATGCAGTGATATCCTTTGGGGATATTATCATCCAAAATATATATATCTTTCAGGGTACTTAGGACCCACTATTCTGTGAAAGTTGGCTTCCAATAATGACTCACAGATTTGCTTATTCTGAAAGGTCTAAGACTTAATTTTGTCATTTATGTCTAAGTCACCCAACCTTTTAAGCATGACTGTTGGTATAAGATTATTCTCTGAGGAAGATAGAAGCTAAGATACAGACCCTCTACAAATATCATTTCGATATGCAATTGCATTTTTCAGGGAAGGGACATACCACGCAGTTTGTGAATGCTTTAAAGTACAATCTATTCATAAACCTTGCCAATAATTGTGATTTCACTTAATCTTTTTTCAGTACTTGGGTCTGTTTCAACCTGGATCATAAAAATGCTGAGGATAAATTTCTTTCCTAAAGACGTCACAGATTTCTTTGTGAGCGTCATAGATGACGTCATGAAACATCGCAAAGATAACTCAGAGGTAGGTGTGGCGTTATCAGAATTAGAACGCTATGGGACATGGTTATTTACTCCTGGGTGTCACCAATTTGCCCCTGACGCCAAAACAAACACTGCATGGTGGGTGCAGTTTATAATGGATCTCAATAGACTTTGGTCACAGACTCAGCCCCCTGACTAATGGCGCTATCTTTAAAGGTCATGCTGGAACTTGCCCACTCCCCTTCCAGTGAGCCCTCCAACAACTCTTCAAAGAACTAAAAATTCCTCTGTACCCTATAGTGACCAGTTGGTCTTCAGTAGTATCTGCAAGATGACGCGACAATTGGGGGTAGGGGCTGCAATTCCTGCACTGTGGCTTTATGTTATAACGAGGTTCACTTGTTGTCTCGCTTCACTAATCCCAGAGTAGAATAACTTAAAGAAACCCAGAACATGTTTATTCTCACATGAAAGGTTCTATACACAGATATGGAAAAGTCTATAGTTATGACAGTGGCCTATTGTTGCTCACTCACTCACTTCTTCACAGCCAATGGTTAAGAACTCTTAGTTTCACCTTCAGCAGTGGAAAACACCTACTCAGGGTCAAAATGGCGGCGCCCAGAGAACATTACCTATCTGCCCTATAGATGCTGAGGCATGGGCAGTATGAGATATAATTATTGCAGCAAAACCCCAAACGGCATGAATTTAATGCATGAATCAGGAGGTAGAAAGTATTACATCAAGGTGAATATGTATAACCAGAGTTTAGTAACAAAAATAGTTTTCTTCAAGTTAAACCAGCTGGTAAAATGTACATAATAATTGAAGCGGCATACACATTCTATTTTACCGTGTTTTTTACATTGATTATTCCAGACGCAAACAGACTTTCTCAGGCTAATGATGAACGCACAGGTAGATGACCCTGACCTTGGGTCGATGGGTCAAGATCAACAAGAGGTCATTCAAGGTCCTGATGGTGTGTGGACAAAGCAAGGTATGAAGCCCTGATTTGAAGCCAGGTGATATAACATAACTAACTACTACTACATGTGCACTGGATTAGAACAGGATAGCTCAAATTTAGCGCAGGGATAATTCTGTTTATTGTATATCGCGGGATGATCCTTCATAGTGTAGTGATAGGTAAAATAGGTGGTTGAATTTACCTTGACTTTTATTTAAGAGGACTCCTTTTTTATTACCCATCGCACTTCAAAAGACTTGGTAAGATTATTGATCAGATATACATATATATATGTCTGCGCTTCGGTTATAAGATATATCTGATACTAAAGAATTACCGCATATCTTTGACGCATAAAAACTTAAGAGTATGCTTATCCACTTAGCCAATGTACTTCTTCCGGTAGTTATGCCAATAGCCATAAAAACGTCGCCAATATTATGCCCAGTAAATTTGATACTGGGAATGTGAAAAGTGCTTCAATTCATGATAAAACATTCTGTAAACATCATGTCTCCAATTGACCCTTGTACAAAATGACCATCACTCTAAATACCGGAAACAGCAAAAGTAGTATGATTTGGTATATTTGGAATTGAGCCATTGCGGACGCTTAGTTACTAGGAGCAAATGGAATGTGCGTCATTGATGAATGAGCGTAGAATTATAAACAAATAACACTTAGAAGGTCTGGGTTATCTTTAGTCTATGGATCAATTTCTGCAACACATTTACACCCAGTCAACGTGCCATTTCTGCAACTACCTAGATCCAAATGTGTCAAGCACCAGTGGGTCAATGTAGCCAGTGTACCCGGCCCTATTATGGTCCCCCAACAGGTAACTACGGTCAATGAAGTGTTTCGGTTTCTAGGGATTGATCATGGTCAACACAGGTACACTGGCTATCTGCTCCTTTTCTAACGTGACAGTGTCAGCATACAGATAGTACAGGGTTAGTATTTTGCTACAAGCTCTATGTGGCCGCTCTAACCTTTAGGAAGAATATATGAGCGTGTGGCCCACATTCAATAAAGTAGATAAAATGAAGAAATAGCCCCCCCCCCCCCACACAACCAAGACACTTATTGGGAGCTTTCTGCGCTCCAACTCCAGCTGAAAGGCTTGGAATCTGAATAGTTCACCTTGACTTTTGTAAGGTCCCTGTTGTAAGCAGACACTGTTGATTGTAGGACTGACCCACGAGGAGATTCTGGCGCAGAGCTTGCTCTTCTTTCTTGCTGGTTACGAGACTACTGCGACCACGTTGAACTTCGCTGGATACTGTTTGGCGACGAATCCACAGTATCAAACAATACTCATCAACGAAATAGATCGTACTTGCCAGGATGAGGTCTGTCTTTTAATTCAAGTCTGCAGATATTATACCAAATCTAAACACAATTAAGATGTAGATACTATAAAGAGCTAACATTTCATTACATAATGGTAATCTCTAACTTAAAGGCACATCCTACAATTCGTGGTGAAGCAACCTGGTGATTTTGGAAGTATCTTAATACCAAATGTGTTTAGGATGTAAGTCTATTTTCTAGTTTTATTTAACCCATTCAGTAGAAATATCACATACCATCCCTTAATATTATTATCTATTTGGCTTCTTAAACATGTACCTATGATATTACCAAATGCTTCATTATATCCTATATCTCTACTTAGAATTGTTTAATTCGTAAATCTAGGAAATTACCAGGAGGCATCACCAATCCGGATGTGTTAAATGAATTAATACAATCTAATTTCATTCAAAGGTTCCTCTAATGTTCTGCTACTTGTATTTTCTCATAATTAACCCAAGGTGGGAATTGGTTTAGAGTATTTATTACTCGAAATTTATTAAACGTCTATAAGTCAGCATGTGACGAGTTAAGTCTTTAAGTCTGAATAAGTTCATATATTCAAGTTAGATTAAGGCATATGAGATACACCCAGATATGGTGTGGGTGGTGGCAAAAACAGATCTTAAGAGTTTGAATTCTGCCGCCAAAAGAAGCCGATGGGTCAAGGCCAGCGGATAACAAGATTCCCTTGGCGCGTTAATTATTCATCAATTTCTCTCAATTACTGATCAGTTAGTCTGTCATTAGATGGCAAATATTAGTGTATATATATTGTGAGGCTTGTTTTTTCAACAGCGGGATATTGACATGGAAGCTGTAGCAAAGATGACCTTTCTCGATATGGTAGTGTGTGAAACACTGCGGATGTATCCCCCTGCAGGGCGGTAAGCGAACTACCCTCATCCAAAAGGGTGAAATACACTGAAGTATGAACATTCTAAGAATAAAAGAGCTAATATCATTAAAAAAAAACCGTCAGAAACTGGCCTCATGAATGCAGAACAGTGAAGAACTCATCCCGAAATGAAGTCGCCCTAGGATTTTTTCTGCCCTGATTTCAACAAAATCGCCCCGTCTTGATCTCTCCTGGCATTGTATCGCTGTTTATATGTTTTGTGGGGTTTGTAATGTAAACCAAGGGCATCACAAAAATACAAAAGAAAAATCATGTACAATGTACTTATCTGATCTGTGGCTTCACCTTCTTACAAGAGAATATTAATATTGTTTGCAAGTGATGATATATCTGCTGACAGGATCACACGGATCTGTTCGCGGAACATCGAGGTGGAGGGAGTTTCCATAGAGACGGGCACAGTGATCGCCATCCCTATCTACTCCATACACCACGACCCACAACTGTGGCCCGACCCCAACGTATTCAACCCCTACAGGCGAGTATTCATAGAAAAAAACCTTACCATGGGCACACATGGGCACTCCCATGTATTTTGGGATGGAGTTTACGTTTATCTATTGACCAAGGTCGTACTATGTTTTCATCATAGCATGTTGTTCTATATCTATCATATACTAGGAATTAATGTTTTACCATAACATGGATTTCGAGCCAAGTGAAAGTAGATGTTCACACTCAGTGGCGTATCATCTTATGCAATATTTATAACCAGTCATGTCAGTTGGGGTTGTAAAAAAGAGGATAAATTTATCGTGTGGAATTCACTACGGTACATCAGAGAAACTGAGAAAACATGTAAACACATCAGTTTTGGTCTACTCAATTTAGGTTTGACTCACCACAAATTGCAATACAATTTTTTCTTTTACGCCACAGGGGCAGTGATCAGATCTATGATATGAATCGAGGTAGAAATTTCACTCCTACATATTTACAAAAGTGAGAGATTTTTACTTCCCATATCACAAAGACATGGTAGGAGGACTAACCTTTGACACAGCATTATGTTCATAACTGCTGGGGAATAAGGGACTGTGGAAATGTGGATATATTTTAGATGGGATCAACATTTTACTCCAGTATATTCCCAAACTACCCTGTACAAAATTTCAGGAATTTAGGTCATGTTAATACTAAGGGGCCATTTGTATAGTAGAGTAGAACCCTGCGTAAGCAGACACCAATATGTCTGCTTACATGGGTTTAAGATGAACATAAATATTTTACGGTCACCCGTAAAATTTACGGTATATCCCTGGCCCCACA
This sequence comes from Alentia gelatinosa, assembly GCA_950022655.1. Lineage (NCBI taxonomy): Eukaryota > Metazoa > Annelida > Polychaeta > Phyllodocida > Polynoidae > Alentia > Alentia gelatinosa. Next base: position 46,529,632 of record OX465584.1, read on the forward strand.
GTTGCCAGGGAAAAACCGTAAATTCTACGGAATTTTTTTACAGTGTATCTAGAGAATTCTGCTATTCATTGACTAGGAATCTCCAAACACACATTGAAATCCAGTTTTTTGGTGATATGCTTTCCTCCCGGCTCTAATATAACCAGATGAGATTATACCACCAAAGGAACTGTAATCATATAGGTTACGTCATTATATATCAAGAAGATTCCTGAAGAAGTGTTCACTAAAATTCAATTCTATATCCAGATTTGAGGCCAGCCAGAGACATGCCCGGGACGTAGGGACGTGGATGCCGTTTGGCATGGGCCCCCGACAATGTATTGGCGTGCGTCTTGCAATGCTAGAGATCAAAATGGCACTCATCTTCCTGTTACGTCACTTCCGCTTTCATACATGCAGCGAAACTCAGGTACATAAAATTGTCATGGTGACATTGAAACCTAAACAACTTGCAGTTCTCTGGTTTGTTTGTTTAATATCACAGGGTATTTATGTATGTAGAGACTAACTCAAAGATTTAGCACTAAGTTTACCATTGTCTAGGAGTAAGAAGCAAGGTGGCAGCACATCACACCACATTAATGTGGCTGCAGTGGGACTTGAATCCACAAGCTTAGGTTAACCACGAAGCTCAGACCACAGCCCCTGCAGTTCTTTGATTACAAAGGGAGCCACATGTCATCAGAATAAATAACGGATGACAATTGGGTATAGAAATAGAAAAGATCTGAATCCTGTTCCTCATCTTTTGCCTCTAATATAATGAAAATTTAGTACATAAGAGCCAACTCCCCACCCCCTGGAAAACTCCAAGTGTACTTTTTTTGGTGTCCATTACTCGTTGCGTAGGCATATATATTGAGAGGTTATTAACACAGCAAAAATGCATGGCATTGAAAATGATAATGTAGTAATATAGGACGACAAGGTTAGGGTGGCTTTCATGGAATCTGTTCCGTGTTGCTTTCTGTAAGAAATATTCTCTTAGTTCGAAGAACAAGTTCATTATTTCTGATCAAAATTGTAAGATGTAACTGAAGACACATTATGTCTCCTTATCATATACCTGGAATCTCAGCTAGTCACGTCGTACAGAGAGTAGTAGAGTGTATCACTCAGTGACAAGCGGAATATGTACAGACGACCCGAAACTGTGTAATATTCCCACAGGTATACAATAATATACAACTTACCAGCTACGCAGTGCAATGAAAATGCTAGATGTCATCTGTGTTAATGACTAACACAGAAGCACGGATATAAATTTATCGAGTTATACTTAATAATAGTGAAATAAGTTTTATAGGGTAATTAGAATATAAAATATAATTAAAAATATAAAAGGAATATCATGAGCTATTTAGATTGCCGGTGGCAGGAGTCCAGAGGGGGAGAGTAGTCCGTAGACGACGGGCATAGCTAAGTAACGAGAAGTGTCGTTCAGCCAAATATTTCCTGAGGCAATTGCTCTGGAGGTGCGGGAATCTTCAGGTTGACTGACAGGCAGCTGCAGGCAGCAGCTCCGGGGACCGTGAGCCCTGGGCAGTGTGAAGTGGAGCCACAAGCAGGCTGTCAGACGATGTGGGCGGGACGGCGGGCCCGGGCCTGGGCCGGACGGCTGGAGGGGGCGCCCTGGAGAGTGGGGTGCCCGAGGTGACAAGGGGCAGTCAGTGTCTGCCAGGAGGAGCTGTCATCTGGCCATCACGTCGGCGGCCTTGGAGGGTCGGCCGACGTGAACGTATATATATATAGGGCCATACGGGTTAACAACAGCAGGGAGGAGCCCATGGTGGCGGACGAGAGCCAGGCCGCCGAAGAGGCTGACATGACAACACATGGAGAGAGCGCTGCCCGGCGTGGCTGGTGATCCGGCCCGTGAGGCTGACGTTGGAGACAGGTTGAGTGGGCCCGAGTCCCGGGCTGGAGAGGCGGGGACCAGGATGGCGGTGGTGCAATGTGGAGACATGTGAGGTGCCCTAGTCCAGTCCTGAGGATACTGTGGTCAAGGACGGTGATGTGTCAATGTGTGAAGACACATGACGTGCCTGGACCCAGTCCTGAGGATACAGCGGGCCAGGGCAAAGAGGTGTCGTGTGAAGACAGCAATGACCAGGCTTTGATGAAGGCTAGATGGTTCTACCCCAGCATTGGGGGGCGAGGGCCATCGGGCCATGTGAAGACGTGGGGAGCCCGAGGAGCCGTGGTGGCGACTCAGATAGCCTGAGAGCCGTGGGCATCCTGAACTCCATGTGCCTGGGATGTGTTTGCCCCCTGAACTTTGAGGGCAGCACGTGGAGAGAGCCCTGTAGCCGGGGCCAGGGCGGAGGTGAAGACACATGCGAGACATGTAGTATGGCCTGCGATGAGGAGGTGAGGCCAGAGGAGCAGGAGAGGTGTGACGTGTGGCGGCACGTGGAGAGGTGACTCAGGCAGGCGGAGCTGGTGGAAGGTGAGTGATAGAGTGGAGTGCGGTGACATGTGAGGCGAAGCTTCCCACCTTGCAAGGGCAGGGCGAAGACACGAGCATGGCGTGTGGGGAGAGGCTGACCGGGAGGTAAACGCTGGTAAAGGGGCATGAACAGACCATGTAGAGATCAGTGAGGTCCGCAGGACACGTACAGTGAGTGCCTGGGTTCCGAGTTTGTGAAGACATGTCTTTTAATTTCTTCCCTGGACCAATTGCCGAGGCAATTGAAAATGAGAAAATAAGTCACCTGACCCCGGAAGTGGAAAAGGCCAGGGAGGTGGGGAGGAGAGGGGCCTTTGGCAAGTAGAGCTGTATATGAAAAGATAGACAAGCGTAGACCGTTGTGTCGAGAGGTGGTCCAAGTTTTGGTGCTCTCGGCCACAGAGTTCAGTGTAGTAGGGGAGCGGGGCGGAGGGATGCAGGCCCTGTAGTGTGTGGAGAGTGTGGACCTCTGCCCGGTTCCGGGTCGGGTGTGTCGTCGGTGAGGATGACTGTTGGGCAGGGAGGACATGTGCGAGGCCGGTGGTGTGGAGGTTTAGAGTGAGCAGGGCATATGGTGAGTCCTGAGTCCCAAGTTGAGGGGTTGTCGTCTTTAAATTCCTCCCAAAGGCAATTGCCGATGCAATTGAGAGTAAGGAGATGAGTCATGTGAACCCAGGGACAGAAAAGCTGGGGGGGGGGGGTGCTTTTGACAAGCAGGGCTGGTCTCATCCGTAATCGGCCGTATAGACTGACGCTATTTTGCGCCACACTCCCAAGCAGAGGTCTGGCTACTGGTCAGGATATCTGCTGGGAGATTGATACCCTCTCACTTTGATCTCAATCGAGACATAGTCAGGAGTAGGGGAAATATATTGCTATGACAACACAGGCGGCCAAGGAACTGGAGGAGGGGTAGAGGGAGGTATAGGGTTACAGGGAGTGGCTTGGGGCTATAAACAGGAGATTCTGGTCAGAGTGGACAAGTCTTTGATTCATGGGCCAGTCAGAGAAGGACACATGCTATAATGAATTGTATTCCGGTTTTCTTTAATCATTTAATGAATGTTCATAATCAAAGACTTGAGCAAGTCTAATGACAGGGCTAAAGTGAAGGCATAGGTGACTCATGGCTTTGGTTCTGCTGGTGGTGAATTTGGGGGCGTAGGATGAGTCATTGCCGAATTTGAAGGTGGTTTAATTGAGCAGGGCGAGTTTATTGCTGGTAAGTTTTGTGCTCGCCCCAGCGTGAGCATGTCCCACCACGTGGTGTGGTCTCGGTGACAGAGTTCAATGAGGACTCAGGGGCGGAGAGGTGCGAAGCCCTGGGGTATGTAGTGGTGACTGGCCTCTGCCCGGTCCCAGGTCGGGGATGTTGTGAAACTTGAGCCGGGTCGGATGGGTCGCCAGGGAGGATGACTGTTGGCCGATACCAGAAAAAGGAGACACATTTAAAGAGGAGATGTGAGTGAAACTCATGGTTTTGGTTATGCTGGTGGCGAATTTGCAGATTTGGGACGAGTTGCTGCGCATTTGTAGATGGTTTAGTTGAAAGGGGTTTTTAGGTAGATTGTGTGGTTTGAAGTGGTTTCCCCCATTTTTCTGTGATGGTTTTGCGGTTTAAATGGGGTAAGCCCTGAGTCGGGTCAGAGTTCCACAGGTAGTTCCTTACTTGTTGGCATCCCAGGTAGAAGTGAACGATGACGGTTTGGAGAGTGGGGTGGTCACGTGACCAGAACCACGGGAGTGAGAGTCCTTAGTAACTGTCTGCTGTTTACGCATTACCGCCAACTCTTCCAGTTAGCCCTAAAGCAAGAGTGGCTAAATGCATTAAATTCACAGTTGTAGTTCAACTATGGAAAATTAAATTCAAATTTTGAATCCATAGGAAATCAAACCTTGCTCATAACGGGGATGGGTGATTAATTTCATATCCTTCATAAACACATATTCATTATAGGCCTTTGAAATCTATGATAGTCATTAAAAAGATATTCCTTGATTTCAGATTCCTTTAAAGATGAAGAAACGCGGCCTTCTTCAACCAGAGAATCCAATCCACATCAAACTCGCCCCCAGAGAAAGGCCTTCTTACAACGAAGGCCACCTCAACGAATATGATGGCAGCAAAAGTGAAAACTCTGAAAGTTGATTGATGTACTTATTATAAAGATTCAATACCTCATTAAAGAAATATAACTCATGACGGTTATAATGACTTCTTCTGGGTTGATGTAGTATCATGGCAACATCATGTATACATGTGACAGGGATGTCAGTCAGGGTCAGGAATAATCATGGAGATATTTTTTCATGTGGAATATACTGCGTCAGAAACTGAGAAGACATATCAATGTTAGCCATGGAATATGGCCGAGGGTATAGGGGGAGGTTAGAACAATTGATGGCATAAATGAGATTAACTTCAAATTACTTTTGTTTCATAGAAGAGAATTGAATTTTATAATATGAATATGAAAAGGATTTCCATGTGAAAGTGGAAAACTGCTATCTCTGTTTCCAGGGGTATCAGTTGGGATAAGAGAAAAACACGTGGATATATTTCATGTAGAATTTGGTGCCTCAGAGACCTAAGCGAGTATTCAATTAAGCAGATTGAGGTGTCGAAAGGACCACCTACATTAACCAAAGGATGCTGGCGACTGTGCCTGATACACATTGGAATGAAGCTTTCAATTAATCACAAAAGCTATGTGAATGCAAAACTAGGTTATATTATAATTCAAATTAGATTAGAATATTGACAAATCCTAAAAAAAGTAAAGATTTAATAAATCACTTTTAAGTTTAGCCATAAGTTTGTTATGTTGAAGGGTCGTTGAATTCAGAACAGGTAAACTACCCTCAAGCAACACTAAATATTGGGTAGGGAACAAGAGTTTAGGTGGGATTGTTGTTCAATTTGATGACCCTGCAACATAACAAACTTTAGGCTAAATTAACCTTCAGCCAAAGGTAAGTCCTGTTTAACCTGTAAAGTCTATTGTTTGTTGCTGGTTGCCGAATACCAACAGAGAATTAAGCATTTTACCTGGGCTCCCACAGAGAAAGATTGCAGGCAGTTGGCTTTCTAGGAATATTTTTCTGCTTGTAATACGGTATTCTGAAAGGCGGTATCATTCATGGTCAGTTGTCTCTCGTAGAACCGGGTGAAGTTGTTCGCATTTGTCCACCTCGCCTTCCTCAGTATGGTCTGCGATGGCAGATCTTGTATGGCAACCTTTGAAGTAGCTGCTCCTCCAGATAAATGTGCTTTAAACACTTGCATGTTGATGCCTGCCTCCTTCATTGTAGTCTTTATCCTCCTGGCGAAACGGTGTCCTTCATTGTAGGATGTGGATCTTTACCCAAGGTTATCCACAGTGGGGTGTAGACACTTCTCCAAGCTTTGGTAATAGATAAGTAACATTTCAGAGCCCTAAACAGGCAGTGTTTAGTCTAGTATTTTGACCCCAGATCTGGAACCAATAACTTTTACATGAGTTTTGAATTTGATGATTTTACTGTCAGTGGGGGAGACTGTCATTCTATCAGTGTCTATCTTGTAACCCAGAAAGGTAAATTTCTTGGTTTGGAGTAACACACTCTTGTTTTTATGGACTTAGAAGCTTAGTCCGACCAACTTGTTGTTTGCGTAGTTTAACGTCCAATTTTTTTCAATTAGGCTTGTCCAACCAACAGATTCAACAGAGCTTGAATAGTATCAGTGCATTTTCCCCTCGTTTCAGCCATTATGAAGGTACCATCGATGTAGGCAAAGAGTGAGTGTCCTTGTCTATGCAGAAAAGTAAACACAACCTTAAGACTTTGTGTGAACATTCTCGGCGCTTGTGCCAGACCATTAGGCAGGCAAGTGTACAGAAAAGGTTTCCCTTCCCACTCAAACCTCAAATATATCTTCCTTTCGAATGGGAATAGAATGGTAGCCGTCAGATAGGTCAAGTAAAACCATAAACGCCCCTTCATTTACCATGTCAAGGGCAGTCTTTAGGGCCTCCATTTTGAAATGTTTGTATTTGACAGTCATTCAGAACCAAGAGATCAAGAATCAAGTGAAATTTGCCGTTTGGCTTTGGTCTCAAGAATGCATTTGATATATACTGATCAGTCACTAGTGCACCTTTTTCAATGGGGATGTGGATGGCAGCACGAAAAAACCTGCCACTGGGACTGGAATCTCTCCCGGTAGAAGATCTCTTGATGATAGTGATCTTATTCCATTTGTGAAACATCTGGCTCCCCATAGAACCAACCAGCGCCGCTTTGACTAGAATTGTTAGTTCCGCCCTTTAAGACCAGTCCTTTCTGTAGAAGTCTTTTCCGAGGGTTGTTAATAGCAGTTCTGTGATATTTGCCTGCTTGCCAAATCTCATCTTCCACGTGTTTCATCGCGCCATTTGTCATCATCTATCGACTCTGCACTCATGGGGTTTTCCTCCAATAATAAATTTCCCATTTTCTTGTCTAAAGTTTGCTTCATCGCCCTTAGGAGAATTAGGTTAGCATTCAAGAGTCCCATGTATACATTCATAATGGGGCTTGCCTTATCGCTTTTCTCCTTGTCAGGATTTTCCTTCGCCCATTGTTTGAGTTTAAACATTGTTTCTGACTGTATCGCCATTGCCGACATCACAGTTGCAATATTTTACTGAATATCAGCAAGAAACTTGTCCACATATTGACAATCTTTGGAAACCACTCCATTGAAAACCTTTTTTTAGTTTTGGTACCTATTTTAGTTTTGGTACCTTCGACGTTGAAGCATTTGCCAGTCGATGGAACAGCTCACGCTTCTCCTTCACAATCTCCTTTGATAATGGCGGTCCGACAGCATTTGACATTGTCCTGACTGCCATTTCAGTCACCTCCAGGCCTGTAACATCATCCGCATTGGTTATGTTACACAAATCTTGATGAGGCATGTTACCAAGTCTGGAAGACTGTCCACAATCAGTCATCATCCGAGGAGTCACAGTGTTCACTGACAGCTGAGCTGGTGCGAGCCGTTGGTGGCATTTTGTCAGGTTTGTGGTCACGCTCATCTAGCAGCTCATGGAATTCATTGATCTGCAGGATGGAGAGCCCTTGAATTTGTGGTGCGAGTTCTTCCCCAATGCTCTGATGAGTGAGGGATTAGGGTTCATCAGAACCTTTTGCCAATATAGCTTGTCGCTTTGGTCTAGTTCTCTCACCACGCAGGTCTGCCATGTTGACCATGCTCCTAACAACATCACATGTTTCAGATCATGAAAGGAATCGTGCTGTGAACAAGGGAAATATCCAGACAACTATCTGTTTCACGTCTGTTGCTCAAGCCTGTGTCTGAGCGAATGCGTTTTTATCTTCACAACATAAAATCCCCCAGAAAGTGTGTACCAGCAACTTGCCACTGCAGGTGCCCAACGAGCACCTCATCTTTGTTGGTATTTGAGAACCGGTAACAAGCAATAGACATATGTTTGGTACATACCTGACGATTCTAAATTTTCATTGGACCAAAGGAACACTGATTTAAAAAACCAAACAGGAAACACACATCAAGGTTGGCCACGGAATAGGGCTGAGGGTCTGTGGGGCAGATTCAAACCAGATTTATTGGCGTGAATGAAACTCTTTTAAAACTCTTTTTGTTTTATACAAGGAAAGATAATTTCATTAACTGACATGAGATATCCATGTTTGCTATCTCAAACTTTTAGTCCTATTTTGAAAATAAAGGTCCTTCATAACATTAGATATTCATCCTTGACCACTCTGATGGCATAATGATGGCTCTCGGTACAATCAGGGATTTCAGCAGCCCTTGAAGAAAATCCCTGCAGTTATTTGTTGGGATGAACACCCCCCTCCCCCCTGACTACAACGATAAATAAGCTTACTGGTAAATAAAAAACAATGAAAACACTGTCCTCTGGTGAGTAGGACGAGTACCGCAGTATGTACTCTCCAAGCAGAATCCTATATTTTATTTCCCATTGATGTTCAACCAAATACATGCATGGGAGAGTGTAGTATGAAGCTGGTTCCTGGTGTTAGCTATGCATTCAGAGTGGTTTGTATGGTAACTTCCCAATGCTTTCAGGGATTTCCATCCATGCTTTGCCAATTGGCAGCTTGTCAGGGAAAACCCTGAAGATCATTTAGAGTGAAGGCGGATAAATAGGTTTCTAAAGACAATATTGGAATGACAAACAGGTTTTTAGTTAGGCTCATAAATTGTGAGACATTATTTCTGTTTTACAAAAATTAATGACTTCAGGGATGGTGACAAATATCCAATAAATTCCTCGCTGAACAATCAATAGACCTGGTATAGATACAACAGAACCTTAACAGATTGGTGTCTATACCTTATTATTGTACCACTTTACATTAAATGGAGTGAAAAGTTAATTAACCGAGGTTCTAACTAGCGATGGGAATTGATGTTCAAGGGCACTACGATCTGCCCTATGATAATGGCTAGGATAACTGTGTTAGGATTTTGTTTGGTTGGGTAGTTTAATGTCCAATGTGTTTCCATTAGACCTACTTTGGTTGGGTAATGATCGAATATGCGAGATGAATTTAGGGAGAAAGCTCACCCGTAGACGTATTTACTGAGGGAATAAAGTCGTCTGATTTGTCTACAATAGACTTAGCTTTTTTTTAACAAAAGTCCCTTCGTCACAAAGTCGTCGGTTTTTTCGACAAAAGTTCCTTACTCACAAAATCGTCTGCTTTTCAAATACAATTCGAGGTCTCTCATAAGGTCATCTACTCCCTTTTTCTTTATATACAAAAAAGTGGTTTGTCACCAAACATTTTTCTAACGAGAGTCCCTTTCACACAAAATCGTCTGTTTTTCGAACAAAAGTTCTTTTCTCACAAAACGTCTGCTTTTCCAACACAAGTTGCTTTCTCACAAAGTCGACTCCTCTTTTTTACTACAAAAACAGTGGCTCCTAAAACAGTATTTTCTTAACAAAAGTTGCTTTCTCACATATCGTCGGCTTTTCCAACAAGAGTTCTTTGTCTTACAAAGTCGTCTGCCTTTTCACCGCGCAACTCTCAGGATGTCGTCTGCTTCTTCAACAGGAGGTCCATGTAGGCGCCGGTGACCAGGTCCTCCTGCATGACGCCCAGCTTCTCCATCAGGTCGTCGGCGATCTTCTGACCTTCCTCCACGGTTTGTCCCTCCTCCATCACCACCTGTGGGCACACATAGACCGCCAAAATTAGAAACCAATCATGTTCAGAGAAGGAGGTCACCGGCAACCAAAGTGAGAAATGGGCAAAGGCTCGTTATCATTATTTTTTAAAATCATGGATGAAAGATGGGGTCAGGAAAACTATGTACATTTCATGTAGAATTTTCTGCCTCAGAGACTGAAAAATCATGGAATACACATCAATGTTGGCCGTAGAGTGGCGTTACGGGAATGTGTGGTGGTTCAAACCAGTTCTATTGGCGTGAATGAATCTCGACTACAGTCTCTAGATGTTAAGCCTCTGGCGGTTTTTTTATATTAGGAATTGGATAAAAGACTTCCAGCACACCTATATGAGCGTATTCGGAAATGCATTAAAAAATGGATAGATTCGAGACAATTTCGTCGATAATCCATGAAATTGTCTCGAATCTATCCATTTTTTAATGCAGAAAACAGTTAAAGGATGCACATATACATTGCATGACTTACGAAATCTTAGAAGCGGAGAAGCAGACAACAATTATCTTACCTCAAGTTCCATGAAGTCGCCGAGACCTTCTACTTCATCGATGTGGACACGGGTTTGGCCGACCATGTAGAGCATGCGTCGTTTCTCCACCTCTCCGCGGACGCCGAGGGCCAGCTTCAGCGTCTGCTTGAGGTCGTTTGGGTTCTCCACCAGTGTGATGTGGTAGTCGCAGAGTTTGGGGCCTTCCTCGTCAGGTCGGCTGTAGTAAATTAGTTGTGCTGTGCTGCCCTGAATAATGCATTTTAACAGCCGCATTTTAGAGCCAGGCAAAGACTTGCTTTTCCATTTGTATAACAATAAAACATGTCATTTTGATCTCAGTTCTGAGTAATATTACACCTTAATAAACCATGCTATCTTTACGTTTTAACTTATGGCACGATCCCTCGAGAGCCAGTGCTAGGCTGGAGGGGTGCTAGACCAAGCGGGTGCTGTTAAAATACACCAGCTATGGAGAGGTTATAGAATGATGTAAGGTGGGGAGAGTGTGGCAAAAATGAGGAGTTGATGCACCGGTCACCTCAGACTGTTGTCTTGAGGTTTCTAGGGGGTCGATATTTTACCCCACATCAGCATGACGTCCTATATAAGGAATGCGGCTGCTCTGGTGCGAAGCTCTTGGCTTCGACGCTTGACTGAGCCTCTTGGTATCTGCTTACCTTCCCTTTGAGCACTGAACAAATTTGCTTGTTTTAGGATGTTGATTGCCCTGGGGTAAACCGGTCGAGCCAAACAGGTATTCATCACTTTTCCCAAATACAAATCAACATTAATACTTGTGCACTTTACTTGGTCTTCGAGCTATTTATTGACGTTACAATATTTTCCCTTTGATCTCAAGTAAAAGATGTCATCATGTAGTTGTCAAAAAGTTAATATAAACTTGAATGTTAACTGGAAATATGTATTGCCCCAGAGAGTCCGAGGAAACATGGAATATACATCAGTGTTGTCCACGCTATGCGGCTCAGGGTGTGTGGGGAGTTTCACACCACTGTTTTAAAGGCATAAATGCGGCTTAATTTAAGTCTTTATCTTACACATGGATAAAGTGTATATACATGCATTGGAAAAGAAACAAGGATTTCCATGGAAAACTGCCATCTTCCTATACATGTATATAGATCAGAAGATTACATATTTTTACTCATCATCTGTTCTGAATATCTTATTTAGTTCTTTGTATATCTTTTCATTGCTGAATAAAGAAGTAAAGTAAACGGGACAGGATCCCCTCTAGAGACACGGCTAAATAATATGAAAATAATTCTTATTTTGTTCGTTCAAAAGCTATATTTTGTTGAAATTAATCTAGTCGATCAGTATACTTACATCAATGTGTCTCAATTTTAGCCTGCCATTGGGAGAGACGAAGAATGTGTCGCTCTGTACGATGAGCTGACCATCAGATGAACTCAGCTCACTAGCAATCTTCTTTATCTGCTTCATATCCGCCACTCGGGCCTTGATCTCGACGTTGGAAGGCATGGTTAGAGCAGATTTAAACTGGAAGGAAACCATCACAGATACAAAGAACACCTTTCAATGTTCAAAAACATATCATGACATTAAAACTGACCAAATCCTCCCTTGTCCATCCCTGAATCGGGGAAATATATGTATGACAGTGTTGACACATAAAATCTGTCTACTGGAAAACAACCTACAGACATATTAATAAAGTTGGGGGCAGGGTTAGTTAAGCTAGCAAGATAGTAGATGAGCTAAGGCAGTGGCATCAGATCGGTACAAAGGTAGGGCGGCAAACTGAAAAATTGCTCACCCTTTTCTTTTCTTTCTTGATGATTATAAGTTTAATTCAGATCAATGCAATTTAAATACTTTGAAATCAGATTCAAATATCTTCACGATCCATGGCCATATCAAGTTCTATAAACACTTAATGATAGGAATACTTACTAGTCTAGTAAAAGCATGATGCTGAATTATTGGGTTAACGAGCTTGGCTCAAGAGTACCGGCGTGAAAATTTGACAGGCGAGTCTCACCATCACATCGAAACCACACTGCGGCACATATCGTGATCTACAAATACTTAATAAACGGAATACTTACTCTGGCAAAAACATGATGCTGAATTATTGGGTTAACGAGCTTTGGTACAAGAGTACCGGCGTGAAAATTTGACAGGCGAGGGAGTCTCACCATCACATCGAAACCACACTGCGGCACAACAACAATACAACTGTCATACTCTTCACTATATCAATGTCAATATAGCAGCGTGGATCGAGGTCAACCCATTTCTACGTGGAATGTGGTCTAGAAATACAGATAGGATTACTGCAATAACATATAGATCTAGATACATGCGGAAATAATTATTCTCCGAGGATTTGAGGTTTAATTGGTGAAAACTCAAATAAAACTTACCACCTGTGGGCAGACTCTGTTTAACTGATTTCAGTAGTGGCGGGAAACGGACTTCTTTGTACCTCCGTCACCGGAGAGGCGTGACCACGTGATCACAACATTCCGATTTCTCGAAGATTACTACGCGACGCGCACCTGCTAACACAGAAAGCAATAATTCAACAAACCTGACAAGCCCTAGTGAATTTGACATGGCAATAAACATAATATTTCATATGACTAGGTTATGATTTTGAATATATGCGTATCGTTACTTCGGGTGGAAATCAAGAAACTAAGGGACTATTTTTCTCATATCCCTAACGAACAGAGGAAGGGAGCCATTATTCCAAATCGTTTTCACGATAGACCACAAGAACCCGTTAATAAAATGTCATAAAGCAGTTATATTTAAAAGCACATGGCCTGGTGGGGCCGAGTTCGAATTTGGAGGATTCATTGAGGATTATACGATCCGGTGGGACCAGGGACTACACGAACAAGGTAAGAATGATGCAATTTCATCGACACCTTTTCTCGACTCTCCTGTTCCCAAGTTGGCTGATCCTGCACGATGTCGGTCCTCTTCTCAACCGCTCCCCTACTGTGATATTTTTCCGATAATAACTTTAACAGAGCTGGTAATGACAACGTTACTGTACTTGACGGGTGTAATGACTCTTTGGGTGTATTTTACTTGACGTTTTTAGGGCTGTATTTTTCATTTTCATTTGAATATAAACCGAATTTATTTCGGAGTGTTCGCTAGATCCGACTAAGTTTGCCGTTACTTTTAACTCCCACTGGCAAAAGTCTAACACAGCCGCCTCATAATTTGCTAAGCCATACAATGTTTTCATCGTGGAATGGGGCTCAGATGGACAATATTTTCCATGTGGACTGAGATAAACCATCAGGGGATCCATAGCTTCCCGAATTAATAATAGACAACATGTGACAAAAGTATTGGACATCGTGATTTAAATCCCGACCTTGACCTTGCTTCCTCGACGGAAGTGACCCGAGTGGATCGAGATGTTCACCACAGGGAAGTATGTTGCTGCTGTCAGAAATGTCACTAGGGAAATCTTCTCATATGGGGAAAGTTAGATAGTAAAAAGGTTTGTTACTTCTCAATTAGTTTAGTAATTATCATAGAGATACATGAGATCTGTTATATCCCAGCCTCCAGTTATATATGTCGCGTAAGCGTATTATGTAGTAAGTAGGACACGGCGGAACAACAAAGAAAACTCAACAATGCACATGAACTGGGTTTTGAAGGAACCGTCTTCATGTTTACCTTGAGCAACATGGATATCAACGGTGACATCAGAAAGCAATCAGTCGCATTATTATCATGATAACAATAAAATCCATCTCGTGAATATAAGATAAGCGTTAACTGTAAAACTTTATCGGACTGATAAAAAATGACTGATAAAAGCCGGTATTTTATGATAAGTTCGACTGGAGATCTACTACTAGATCTAGTATTTTCTTTCACTCACCACATTTGAAAACCAATGAACAAAAAAGATACTTTTTTTTTTAGCCTGGTACAATTTCATACTGATATTTTGAATACAGGACATCTCGACCCCCAGAAAGACTCTACTCGGAATTTTCTTGACCCTACCCAACGAGCTCGACCAATTTGAAATCTTTCGAACTCAAATATGTTATCCAATTATTAATGAAAGTATGTTATTTTGGCTTCAAGTGTAGACTTCTTGGCTGAAGAAAATAACCAGATATCTCTATCCTTTACCCTAACCCCATCCCCATCCCTGACCCTAAATGGACTTATTTTCCGAATCCGCTGGTTTACTTGTCTACTAAAATCGATCAGGCTTTTCCTTTTATCCATAACTATTTCAAACGGATCGAGTTCACCAATAACCGATATTTTACAGGTCAGGATTTGTACATTGATATTGGCAAGTGATATTACGGGCCTTTTTATACCGTACTTGATTTTTTGTTTGATTGCCATTCTCTTGGGGAATAGCAATCAAAGCTGCTTTCAATATCTTTCATTCCCTCTATTGAAGCGTGGTGCAAAAAAATCATTGAGATAGTGGTTCTTATCCCCTTAACCCTCTTAGCTCCTTTATATCCACCCAAATTCACAGTTTAAAAAACAAATTTAGAATCGTTATTAAGACTGCCAAGATAATCGGTGGTAAACCGGTATGGACTAACATTACAGTATCAATGGTCGAACCCAGAATATACAAGACTGTAAGATATACGGATATCATATACAATATCGAAGGAAGAAATTTATGTTTTACAAAAGAAATATCTCGTGTTGGAACCCATATGGTCCTCAAGCTTATAATATAATTTCATTGAAATTATTTTGCCATATGGCCTCTGCATTAAATGAAAAAAAGGTTTATTACACTGGAGGATAAGGTACATGCACACGTATGGCATAGATTTAACGTCAAACCGTGTCGGTTATAATGTAGAATATATCAGTATGTAAGTAAACTGTTGACCGACAGCTTTGAGGTTGAGACCCTGCACACCAGAGGGCACCACCCTATACCTGTGAGGTGGGCAATTGACACTTCCTTTATACAGAGCTGGCCTTATAACAGTTCAGTCCAACAATTTTTCACTTTTTTTCTATTCAGTACAGGACTTTGTACTTTTATGATAATTCGGTACCATATGTGAAATACTATGAAATACCTTAAGTTTTTTTATTCTACCCATTGATCGTCACTCAGTCTCAATACTGTATGATGAGGAATGCACCGTAGAAAATGTTGGCTACCCCTGTCTTCTATAATAGATGACATTAACTGATTTTAATAAAAGCTAACTTTAAATAAAAGTTGATCAACTTATGACACAAGTTCAATGGAGATGTTAAAATTTCGACGATATTCTTGGTTCTCAATGTCCAGTTTCATAGTGTAGTTAGATTGTCCTTTTATCTTGACTTTACTGAGGGTGAAATATGGTTTATGCCTGGTTATGATTGTGTTTTTGTTTATTATTTCAGAACGATGGTGGCTGAAGGGTCCAACCGGTCAAATTCGACTGGTATGACTGCCAAAGAACTCTGCGAAAATGATGACCTGGCAACGATGCTTGTACTCGACCCCTACCTAGGCTTTCCTACCCATAAAATGAACACAAGGTACGTTTGAATCTATCCGAATCATTTTAAGTAATATCATGTCGTCAAGACATATTCTTTTTTTTAATTCTTTTCTTTTATCTTAGTATGATTTAATGTTGCTTCATAAATATGGGTAGTTTTGATCAAATGTGAGAGAATATTGACCACTGAATATGACATATGAGTTAACTACTGATTTCATTGTAATGGATATTATAGCACATATAATTATGTGTACCTACACTTAATAGATCGGGAAGAGGGACGCACAAATAAAATAAACTACTTGCAAGTCGTATTTCTAATGTATTAACCTATTGATGTAATTGCAGGTTTCGACCTATAAAAGGAAAACAAGAAGAATGGAAGGCAAATATAAAACGATTCAAGAAAAATCCCGATTACGAGAGGGCCTATAGAGAATACACATATGGAGACTGTTTACGATCGTATTTTCTTAACAAAAGCAAACCACAGAAGAAAACGTTTAAGGAACATGTAAGTTTATCATTTAGTGTTACCAGTAATTTGTACGATAACCCGAAATCTCCGGGCTTCTTAATACAAATCATAATCATTAAATACATGTATATATGATGGAATAATCAAATTCTAATGATTAAACGTGAATGACTGCGTAATGCTCAAATAAGCCACTAGGTGGCAGCACACATGTCCGAGGTTTATAACTTTGTCGACAGATGGCAGCACTAGTGATGCACATCCTTTCCCTTTCTGTAAGATTTTCCTTTTTTTCATATGGTATACAGCTTTTTCTCGTCATCATATTTGCTAGGGTCATTCTTTGTCAATTCCCAGTTCAGTGGATTGTTCAGTAAAATATTTGTCCATTTACCATCTCACCACAGGTATTTCGATATATGCGAATGTTTGACCCGATGTCCGGCTATGAACTGAGGCCTTGTTACCGGTACTCCATGGAAGGACAAGTCGGCGGCAAGATCTGCGCCACACAGAAATGGTAAACTTCTCACATGTTCCTACAGAGCCTGAAAAACCTGAAATAATGCTTTTAGATTTTCGAGGCCTGGAAAAGCCTGGAATTTTCGCCTGGAAAAACCTGGAAGTAGCCGGGAAAATTTAGTTTTGCATAAAAACATTTTTTATTCTATAAAATTCTGATCATTATTAGCTTTCCCCAACTAAGGTACCTGTCTATAAAAGTTCAGTGACTTCGATTAGATAGATCCAAATATCCTTTATTTGACCATGTATAGCAAAATTCTAATAGTATACTATGGTTTTGATTATTTGATTGATATTCAAAAGTGGGTTGTGGAACGTAGCGAACAGCTTTAGCGACTGCTGGTAAAAGTTTTTCTGTTCGAACGCGTTAACAGATCCCACCAGATCGCGCAACGCACCCGAGAGAAAAGATTTTACTGCCAAATGATATTCAAAAGTGGCAAAAAATAAAATATTTTTTTTGAAGATATCTACCCCAAACCACTGAAATTCCACATCTACACTTTTGAAATGTCTGAAAAACTCGACAAACATCGAGAGGTAGTGATTATAAGAAAATAATAACAAAAAATCCTCTTTTCTGACCCAACTGACATTTCCTGATTTTTTTATTTGCATTTAACATGAACATTAAAATAGGTTTCAGGAGCTAGACCATTTTGCAACAATGACTATACTATCACATTAGTCCATTACAGGTCTGGTAGAAAAAGTCTGTGCCATTTATATTACCAATTCACTCCCTAATTCACGAACTTATTTAGAGTTTATTTGTAATGCATATGTACATATATTGGATCACATACACAGATTATTATTTTGTTTCTATCGTTCTGGAATCTTCTCACACCATTATTTACCTCTTTTTGAAAGCTGTGTTTTGAACACCTGTTTTTGTGGCTGGTTGCAGGAAGAAGGGGAGTAAGATCGCCAACCTGGTGGGGTGTATCGCGGAGCTGACAGCTGAGGAAGAGCACCAATTACTGAAGTATGGCGTGAATGACTTCAGCGTCATGTACTCCTGTAGGAAGAACTGTGCGCAGCTGTGGCTTGGCCCGGCTGCCTTCATTAACCACGACTGTAGGCCCGACTGTAAGGTATGCCATCAAGAGCTGCTCTAGGTCATAATGGGGTTGGGAAGTTATCTCACATGACTCATAATCCCAAGGTTGTGGGACTCGTTTCCACTTTTGATGGTGTACTAAACTTTAATCATATTAGAGATAAGTAGGACTTGGATATTTTCTGAACCCCATTGTCATCTGTAGTGTGTATTCTGATAACATGTATGGATTCCGTTGTTATCAGAAAACTGCTGGGGGTTGGTTAAGGCACT
This sequence comes from Alentia gelatinosa, assembly GCA_950022655.1. Lineage (NCBI taxonomy): Eukaryota > Metazoa > Annelida > Polychaeta > Phyllodocida > Polynoidae > Alentia > Alentia gelatinosa. Next base: position 46,547,658 of record OX465584.1, read on the forward strand.
GGACTCGTAACCCCAAGCTTGTGGGTTCAAGTCACACTGGTCACTTTTCTCCTTCATCCCCAGCATTGGTAGATTTACTGCTATATCAAAGGCCAGTTGTTCTCATACCATATCTATGTGGTGTGGGAAGTAAAAGAACTCGCAGTGGTAAATGTGGAGGGATGAGATTTCTACCTACATTCATTTAATTAATTTGATCATCACCCCTGTGGTGTAAAAAGAATATAAAAAAGCTAAATCCTAGGAAAGGACCTGCAATCATTGACCTGACGTAAAATCTAACAAACCAGCCAAGAGCTGCTATTCAGGGCCGAATGATGGTCGTTGGAGGGTACAATGCCATCATATTAGAGGTAAAAAGGGAAGATTTCTCAGATTTTCTGGCATGATTTTCCACACAGGGAATTCTTTTGGTCGGGCTTTATTTTGTATCAGGGCGTTGAGTGTGTCAAATAAAATCAAATCTATTTGTTATATGTTGCTTTGCAATTTGTCCTAGTCTTGAAAACGGAAATCTGAGAGGACTAATTTTGCATTCATAATATAACATTTGAAAATAAATATAGATTAAAATAGCTCCTACCCACTGAGGAAAGATAATATGGACAGGACGTCACAGGAAGTAGTTATAAAGTCGGTAGTTCAGACAAATATATTTTGTTCATGTACATCAATAATTGGCCCATTAATTTTTGATATTTCACTTCTATATCTTTCCTTGTAAGGTATTAATTGTAAAGAATTTGTAATTTATTCGGGAAAAAGAGAGCTGACCACATTGCACCGTTTTATATTGTAAACTTTGAATATTTCAGTTCGTGTCGACGGGACGAGACACAGCGTGTGTACAAGTTCTCCGAGATATTGAACCTGGAGAGGAAATAACCTGTTACTACGGCGACGACTTCTTCGGGGACAACAACAGTTACTGCGAATGTGAGACATGCGAGCGGTAAGTCAGCAGATCTTAGATGTTCTAACCCTCTCTATACTGAGAACAATTTATGAATTTAACTCTTCTGTGATGTTTTGTGTCTGAAATAGAAACCAACTTTGAAGAAGAAGGTTTGTATTCCCGACTAAAGGAAACAAAAGGAAACTGATTTTATCCAACATTCGTCACTTTATCTCACTATTATGTACCTGGAAATCATTAAAAATGCCATTTGACTACTCACTCTTTCTAAATGAATCACGTGAGACAGAGGGTAGCATTATATCTACAGTTCGTCACACTAATGAATGGAATCTGTAAATATTAGACATATGCAACCAGGTAATAATAGTATAAGAAAATGTAGCTATTGAGCCTGTAACGATTGACGTTCAAGGTCTTTCCTCCTATAGCTACGGCACGACGCCAGAGGTGGAGGGCCATAGTTATAGGACCAAAGGCAGAGAACAGATTCACTATGGGTTCACTCACTACGTTTTCTTATAATATACCTAAAAAAATACACACAAAAAACAACCCAGTTTCTTCACTTACATCACAGTAAGCCTGAACCTTGTTCATACTGGACCCCTAGCACCGGGTAGTGATTCACAGACTTTCAAATATTCCACAAATATTTGAACTTTTTTATTCTTATCCAGGAGACACACTGGAGCGTTTACACAGAAGAACGCAAATCCCAACAAGCTGTTAACAGACATCAACGGTTACCGGCTCCGGGACACAGAGGACCGGCTGAGTCGAGAGAAGAAAGAGCCCAACCCCAAACCACCAGTAAATGCGCCCAAAAGCCGGCCAAGTAAACCGGCCAAGCAGGAAGACAAACAGATTGGACCTCCCATCAACCACAACGGTAATTAGATATGAAACACAATGTTCACACCATCTCTATGTGGTGTGGGAAGTAAAAGAACTATAATGGATGGCTCGATGTTAAATCAAACAAACATGATATATGCTAAGGCTTTGGACTCATATGGGAAAGGGTCTACCTATTCGAAAATTGTGGTTCATATTGATATTTGTTGTAGCCTGACGCTTATGAGATGGGAATTCATAACATAAGATTTCTGTAATGGTAATCATGAACTAATGTAAGTCGACAAAGTTGTCTATTTGCCTAAGTGGAATATGCATTTACCGTTTGAATGCTCAGCTGAGGCCAGAAATTCAATTAGAATAGCCAAAAATACGGGCCCCGCACCCATGGAAACCCCTCATCATGATTTTTTATTTTCAAATCACATGCCTGTAGATAAGAGAATTATTTTTAAAGCATATTTCTATCCGTACTTAATTCCTTTGGTTATTAAGATAAAAGAAAATTCTTTCGTCCTGTTTTTAATAGTTAAGAGATTCCTGCAGGAATAGCATTTTTCCATGGAAATCCTTGTTAGTATTTCTAGTTTATAGAATTATTCATCTATAAAACAAAGATGGTGTAAATTGAGCCTCATTCACCCCAATACAACTGGTTCGAACCTCCCCACACACCATTGGCCCTGTTCAATGGCTAACATTGATGTATTTTCCATATTTTCTCAGCCTCTCTGAGGCAGTAAATTCCACAGGAAAAACATTTTCATTTCTTCAACTGATCTCAACTGACATCCCTGTTCCTGTATTAATCTCCTCACACTAAACTGTCTTCAGAAAACTGGGACATGCGGTCTACAAACCTGGAGAAGCAGGCTCACCTGTTGACGGCGGCTGAGCTGAAGAAGCGGGGAATCACGCGGTACGACGCCGAGATCTTACTGGCGCAGGGCGTGAAGCTGCCAGACCCCAGACTGCAGCAGGAGCGGCGGCGTAGACCCACCGCCGCCAACCGCAACCTCAAGGCCTCCGTCAACCTACGCCGCAGACGAGGCAGGATCCAGTCGAGGAAAATCCAGCCCAAAAAAGGCTCCGAAGCTGCAGCCATTCTCCATGAAAATCAGACAGAGAATCTGCAGCAGAAGATTGATGACACTAAGGAGAGGTTGAGTAATGAAGGGCGTGCTGCACAGGAAGGGACGTCAGGCTGCCTCAGCAGTCCCACGCGCAAGACGCATAGCACGACCACCTCGCTGATGGAGCAGTCCAATGAAGAGGATGTGCTCTCCCCAAGGAGCCCGATGCAGGGCGGGACGGGGAAAGGCGCACGAACTCAAGGTGTGGCTGAGACACCAGTACTGGCGGGCAGGGTTCCTGGACGTGGAGGGCTGGCCGCATCCTGCTCGCCCAAAGTCCTCCGTGGTTCTGCGTCTCCACGAGTCACTCCAAGCAGTCCAGAGCGTGCAGCCACCAGTACGTGTCTACATGGGACCAGAGGGAGTGGCAATGACCCCTACACGTGTATCGTGAAGCGAGAGGTGGATAGTGGGGATGGTTACGGGTCAGCGAGTGTTTCATCCAGCTCAGACCATGTGGCAGGGTTAGCATGTCGCTTATCTCCACGTGCTCGAGATGCGGGCCGGCGTGACACCTCTCCAGCTGGTATCACTCCACGCAGGCTCAGAAACAATAGCTCCACCTTTATAGACGATCTGGAGAGTGAGGCGGCCGTTGGAGCAGCTCCTGCACAGGATAATGGGAGCGAGGTGTGTCTTGTGAGTAACTCAGACCAGGCCAGGACCAGTTTACCACCGCAGGCCTCGAACGCAGACTCTGCGCAACAAGAACAGCCCAGACTGCGAGAACTCCTTCGCGGATTGCCATCTCACGACTTACGGTCTCCGAAAAAGTCGAAAGAAGACTCAATGCCCCGCTTACGAAAAGAGTCTGCTATGGCCCCGAAAGATCCTATTCCTACGCCTTTGACAGAAGTCGTGGAACAACAGTGGCAGCGACCAACTACTCAAGGATGTAAAAAAGAAATGCCAATATTGAAGAAGGAGGATTGTGCAGAAGAAGAAGCTGAGGGGGGGTTGCAAACTAAAACAGATGTAAAAGAGGAGGCAGAGGAGGAGGAGTTGGTGGACGTGATCACCGTCACGCCGAGCAGCTCAGATCTCAGAATGACTGTAATGGGCCAACAAACATTGTCACACGGCCAACTCAAGGGCAGCAGCATGCTCATGCACTACTTGAACCAACCAGATCAAACTCTCCAAAAACACATAGCCGAAGGGAGGACAAGCACATCGCCCCCTGTCACACCGGACAGCAGTGTGAAATCCACAGACACTTCACCGCGACACAAAAATAAGAGAAAGAAAATGAGCAAGTGTCCATCAGAGGGCAACTTGAGTCGCTCCAGCAGCACAGGCAGCATTCCATTCTATGAAACTCAAATCACTTCAGGGCTAGGGATTAAGATCCGAAACACCTCCAAGACGTCGAGTAGCGATGAGGACTCGAGTCAGGACAGCTTGAGCAAATCGCCCCGAAAGCGGTTAAAGACCTGCTCGCGAAGTCCAGGCAAGCGTCGACATAAGGAAACACAGTATGACTCTGAACTCATCGAACAACAAGGCTGGAAGCTACCAAAACTGACCATTCGCATGCGAAAAGAACGAAGGCTTTCAGATGATGTCAGTTTCTGCACCAAAGATACGAATGGGACACATACCAATGGAGCCATGGCTGACACCACAGAGCCAGTCTATGAAATCTTCAGCAATTACTGCAACTCAGACTCTCCAAGTAAATCCAAGAAAAAGAAATCAAAACGTTCAAAAGAAAGGCACGCGGAGAGAAAATCGAGCGAAAGTAGCAGTCACAGTAGTGTTGGTGAGTATGTGACAAAGGCAGCAGGGCAAAGTAGAATTGACACAAATTGTTTTTACTCCTCGAGTCAAATAAGTGAGGATGCTTTAGAAAGAGACTCTGAAGTTTCCTTCCAGCTACCCATGAAGCGAATCAAACTGAAACTCGGCGGCAGTGCAACAATGATAGACATTCACTTACCACCAAGTAAACGACAACAACTCGTGTAGTCCAATTAAACAATTCTGCATGTATCACATTGTAAATTAATGTAATTTTTAATAACGGCGATATTGATTATTATTATTATAATTATGATAATTATAGTTGTGTTCCGTGGCATACACAAGAACGGGTACACACCATGCGATTAGGTAATGATTACTTGCATTATTTTGTGTATGAATGCACGTAAAAGTCGGTGCACACAATGCGACTAGGTAATAATTACTTATGATAGTCGTGTACCTTTGCATATAAAAATTGGTACACGCGATTAGGTAATAATCCTATACACAAGAGGCCGTCGGCAAGGATATGTATACTGAGGGATCACAACTTTGTTTATAGTACTCACCACGGTTACCTCGGAGAGCTTTCATAGGTGTGCAACAGATATGAATGTCAAGGTATTCTACGTCAAATATTATTGAAAGGTATCCACCGGCGCTTAGTTCTTTTATTTTTGTTGCTTGGAATGAGGTCGGGGCAGTTTGTCTCGGTTACATGTCGGGTGCATGTACAGTGGATGAGGAGGTAGTGTTTTTAAACAGCGTTATTAACGAGCGAACGAAAGCGAATGCTGAACAAATGTTGAGGTATCTGTACAGGTATTTTTTGTTGTAGATTAGATAGTGGCACAATTGTGTGTACATGATAAGAATAAAATTGGAGCCTATTTTACTGGGAAGTAATATTTAAAACACGAAAAAGGCAGTCTTTGCCACAATGAAATGTTTATTATTATTATTATCATTATTATTATTATAAATGTACAGGAAGCGTTCGTGTCAGTGTTTTATGAAGTATCCATTGTAATCTCTAAAGAAAAGAAAAGGAAATAGGGTAACCTTAACTTTCTTGTGCTATTTTCATTAAACTAATATACCCGATTCTCACTTGCGCACTTGATAAGATTGTGTATGTTAATGACAACGTCAGTGACAAAATCTAAAGAGATTTTTTTTTCGAGGGAGGGAGGGTGGGATGGGGTCTGGCGCTGACCGTTTGGATCAACACATTTCCTGGACTTCTACAAGTGACCAAACATTGTGAGTGAGGAACACAATATGAAATAATATATCTATTCTCTTTGTACATAGTCCTCTTAAGTTATAATTTTCATCAGTACACACACGATAAAAACATATGTAAAGGAGACACATTTCAAATGAATACAAACAGAATTGTACACATTGTACGTTTGAAATGTGCGTATTAGAATGTCATGCATAACTCGTGGGATATTTCTTGTAATTAAATCATTTTGCCAGTATCGATGGGGGAAAATGACTTGGAGGTGAGGATCTGGAAATAAGAGGAGAAATAAAGAACTAGCAACATTTTATGGAGTTGTTTTTGTTATCGCAATGCTTCATCCATAAGTAACTTGTTTGGCTTTAATGATCCCCTTAATGCTAAGACCAGGCCAAGTTTCGCTAGCACGTCTACATTTATTACATAATACCTTATTAGCTTTTCCCCGAATCCTACTTTAGAAAATGTGATTTAGATCCAGAAGCCAATCCTTTATGTAATGGCTGACTTTCACAATGCCACATTTTGCTTGACAGTTAAATGTCAGACAATATGCCGTGCATGTCAAAATCCATGTACTTTTCTTGAAAGTTGAATGCGATGATCTCAAATGTTTTGTAGAACGCATATCTCGTACACCATGGTAGGATTTGAGTTACAGATTAAGTTCTGAAAGAATATATTAAACTTCTTGAAAGTTGGTATGAATATATATAAATTCACGTAGTAAAACCTGTGTCATTTTATTGAAACCTGCATAGACTAGCAGGGTGGGATTTTTAAAACCTGCTAAATTACCGAAAACAGGGTTATTTAAGACTAATGTTGTATAAACGTATCTCATCGATGTAAAAGTGGCATTTTTTGGTGCATCTTTAGATGGTCTTTCATTCCAACAAGGGGTTTTGTATAGCTCTGAGGAATTTTTCCTTCCGGAAATCAACAAATACTGTGACTTTCTAGTGTTTTCACCTTTTTTCAAAATCTTTGAGGCACAATGTTGAGCCAATTGTTTCTATTAACTTGTTTAAAGCATATGTCATTAGAAGTGTAGACAATATAGTTTTGAAAATTGGTTTAAGTTTGAAAAATATCAAAATGGTCAAAATCCAGGATCTTTAAATTTTCCAACTGACAGCCCCATAGAGCATGTTGTCAGACACCCCAATTTTGAGAGGATTGTACTAATGAGATATACAATGAGAAATTAATTTTTCAATATTGTAAAATGTTGACCAATATCCTGACTGTGAGACCTGAAAGTTCCAACACAATCAGATTATCCATTCTGATATTAAAACATTGTGATTCCAGGATGATATATTTTTTTTTAAAAATGGGGTGCTGGACAACACACATGTTAAAAGACGTATAGAAAAAATGATAATTATAATAGAATAATAAATATTCCTGTATAACTTAAGTATCCCTACCACTTATGAATACCCAGGTTGGTTTTTTTCTAAATGAAAAAATATACATTTTGTGGTTCAAAAACTAAAAACGTGTTGTCCAACACCCCAGGGTGTCTGACAACATGCCCTGATATAAGTCATGATATTGGGGTTGTTTCTTATCCATAATTGAGTGCTTTGCTTTGAAAAACAAAGATTTTTATCATTTCATTAAGAATATAAAAGATTACAGCCACAAATATTATTTTTTCCAATGTTCTGAGTGATTTTATAAACGTGTTGTCCAACACCCCTTGTGTTGTCCGACACCCCTGTGTGGCCCAACAGCAAATATGCCTCAGAGCTTTTGTTTCATATCCAATATGTGATAGAGGTGTTTTGGGTCACATATAACATATGTCACCATATAATATTAGTTTTTCACAAATTACAAGCTTTTATAACGTTTCTTGAAATTTCAAATATTTTAGGGGGGTGGACAACATGCAGTATTATACACAATTTCAAAAGGGTCTCAAATCTGAACCATTTGTCTGATTTTGTTGGAATAATGTTTATCTGGAAGGTGCTTAGTAGGAGACTAATATAAAATATAAAAAGAAGTGTCATTCTAAAATTATTTTTTGAGTGTATGATCCCAGGAAGAAAGCGTAATTTAGCAGGTTTAAAAAATCTGACCCAGCAGATAGGTAGTACTACATCGAAAACTACACATCACTTCTTGATTTTGAAAGAATTGAAGATGGCCACATTTTACAGTGCATTTCCTATATGAGTCCGTTAAATGTTAATAGACATTTCTGACTTGGATTGGGACAAATCATATTTCATTCATTTGGTATTAAATTGTATCACGAGGAACCAGGATGAATGATGAATGTCAACATTAAAAAACCACCAGGTGGCACCACTGTGAATTGTGGGATCTGCCTTTAACCCTTTGAAAGGGCCATGGGCGACATCATACTCTTTTGTAACAACCTTGTTTGGTGAGAATATCGGAAGTAGCATTTGGCAAATTTTCCCCTGATGCTCACACTATTTGGGGATGATATAGGTCTAATAAGGAAATTGGCCGTGAACAAACGGCACACAGGAGACTGGAACAAGCAAGTAAGGAAGAAACCGCACGCCATTCATTCAACTGAATGGGAAGAGAAACTGGCGGTCCAAATGGAATAGACCTGCATGAGAATCAGTCACTCCACTGTATCTGTCATTTAAAATGTTCTGAATATGAAAATAAAATCCCAATTTATGAGTCGTCAGTTGGGTGCAAAATATTATCGAATATTACAAACTTTTGATAGGTTTCCATATATATAATTTGTTTCCTGATACTCACCTCTTTAATCACAACTTTATGTGATGACCTCCCTCCACAACACTATCCCCTGACATCTAGCGGCCATGCCCCAAACCAACTACCCTGAGTTTCCTCAGTTACACACCAGGAGGCCGCCTACTCCTACGCCACCTACTTCACATTTCTCATTCATATAACTTGTGGAGTGCTAACACTAGCCTGGAAGCATGGCCTAGTCACATTATAGGCCAGGTAACAGGTTCCATATTTCTTTCTGCACTATAGGTAACGCCTCCATTTCTTGCACTCTCCTAGCAGAGATCCCGTACTCTACTTCTGCAAAAGATCTGCTGGGAGAGTGCCACATTGGCAGACCGAGACTGGAGCCTAAGTTGTCTTCAGTCCCTGTATCCTTTTTCTTTTTATTTCATTCATTTGATCTTGACTTATATTAGGATGCAGGCGTATCTTCCTTACAGCCAGTACAACAGCAATGCTGATTGTAAAACTTTTAAATTGATATATTTTTATTGCGATCTAGCCTGGATTGAAAACCAAATGTAATGTTTGGATCTATGACCTAATAAAAAAAAGGGAAGAAAAAAAAACAAACTTGAGCAAGGCTATGTAGAGCGAAGAGAGGTGACATGACTTTCAGTTCAAGGTCTTCACTATAGTATTACATAAGAAGTAGTTAGCAGTCCCCTAGCACGGGAAAACGGGATCATATACATCATCTAGAGGTTAGAATGCTCACACAGGCTTGCAGCTTACTGCAGAGAATCTAACACTATCAATGTCCCAACTAGAAAGGCCTGGTTAAATGAGCAGGGGTCCAGTTTCAAGCCTTACCATACCCCTTGCCCCACTACTGACTTGGTTCCTAAAAATAGACATTTTTACTTCTAGTCTTTTTGATGACAAAAAAATCACTATGTTAATCCTTTCATGAAATGATAGACACTTAGTTATGGCTACTGTAATCTACTACTAGAAAAGGAAACCATTAGATGATGATATTGTCTAAATGTGGTATTTACATTTCAAATCTGATGGGACACACCTAAATACACTGTATCAGAGAATCAGATCTGTTGGGACACATCTAAATACATTGTATTCAGACCCACTTTGTACAGACCAGACAAACCGTATTTTACTCCCTTCAAACCTTTCATCAAGCCTTGCACCTGAGACTTGACCATAGACTTGCTGAAACCCTTGATCATTGATTTTCATAAAGACAGGGAGAGAGACACGGAGAGACAGATAATGATGCAGATAATAACAGAGACAGAAGGAAGACTCACACATGGACAGGTAAACAGACAGAGAGTCAGACAAATACAAATAGGGACAGAGACAATGAGACAGAGATGCAGAAAGACACATACAAAGCGAAATGGTCAAACATATTTTTTATGGTCGGTGCCTGACTAGTAGGTTGGAAGACCCCTTTGCGGGACGCTAGTTCCCGGCGGGATTCCACCCTACAAACAATTACCTAGGTCGGTTCGGTTTTCAGTAGGTTTGCACAAACCTAGGAACACAACTCACACATTTAATAAACGGGAATGTTTATTAACAACAACTTCCCGGAAAGATCTGAAAGATCTTTCCCACAAGTACAGTACCCCAGCATGGCGTGCCAGGTAATGCTGGAGAGGCTAATCTGAAAGACTCGCCTAACCACCAGGAAGGTTATAAGGACCCGCCTGCAAAGTGAGGGTCCAAGGGTCCGCTCTCAGGGAGAGACGTGCGAGGACAGCCTGTCGACCTACTGGGAACGCTGAGTATATATACCCAGCGTTACGTAATCCCGGCCCCTGCTGCGCCACACTGATGTGCGGCGTTGCCCGGAATCACTACACAGTAAGGATTGAGTCTCCACGCCACCTTACATAGAATGAACAAAACACTGCTGGAGCCCTGGCCCACTACACTACCTCTCCCAGTTTTTACTAAGGGGGGAACCATTGCACTGCTAGGGGACAACCCGTTAAAAATTACATTCCAGTTCCAGCAGTTCTCAGTCTACTCTCTAGCTTCCTGGTGTTCACAAGAATTCACTGATACCATAGTAAAAAGTGAAAAGTGGATTTGTAAATTGAGAATGATATAATATGGAAGATACAACATTTAATAAAGAGGAATGATGTTTGAACGAATAAGGACTAGCCTCGCTAGCACTTTAATATGTAATGTGACATATTCACCCATCTTCTGCCTTGGAGCGATGACTAGACCATTGGATGGGGAAGACTCGACAGCCGCAGACCTACAAGTGGTCAGCATGGACTGCCGAGCACCCAGCTGTTCCGGGTGTGGTCCTGGATGGATGGCTCCCGGCGGGTGATCATTCCTCAGTTTCTTTAGTATTGAGCCCAGCGGGCCCACCGGTGTTGCAGACCTACTTCGTTCAGCCTGATAGCTAGCGGGTGCTGGGCTTCCCACTGTTCCAGTGTGAAGTCCTCCATGAGGGGGAAGGGCTAGCCTTGCTAGCACCTTTGGTGTGGTTCCGGAAAATGGGATAACGACCAAAAGGCAAACAATTTCTCCATCCACTTCGTAAAAAGTGTGTGTGGTATCAGTGTCCTTTTTTCGGCTCCAGCTATACTAGCTTAAGTTCACAGCATGGAATCAAGTACCAATAAAGGCCCCAATTCCAGCTGTCTTCAGAACTTACTATCACCAACCCAAGGTAGAAATAGCTCCATCCAACAGAACAGGGGTGAAGCCTACTATCTCACTGTCAAGTTGACGAACTCAGTTCTGACAAAGCCCAGCAAGTCATGTCCATACCCGGAAGGTATAGCATTCCTTGCCCAGTGCCAAGTAAGGTGCATGGACCAGGTCCATGCCTCCTTCCACAGGCCGAATGTTGTCATGGTGGGAGCCTATTACGGGCTTGACCAATGGAAGAACCTTCAGACGCCTGAAACCAGAGTTGTGCCTCTGGAAAGTCTTTGCAAACTTTCTGAAGCCCCAATTCGGGATCGCTTATCCATGTAGACTCCTGGCTGTCCCTCTACCCCTCCCAGCAACCCTCTTGGGTGCTGAGGAAAGGCAGGCTTCCAGCCAGAAGGCCTACATACACCCTCCCCATTGGAAAAATTCATTCCCAATGTGGGTGTTCCCCATGTAAGAACTGAGTTAGTTAATACATGAGGAGCAAATGATGGTTCACTGCACCCAACAGGGGCTGAATGCAGTATTCCATCCTGGAAGTGGCTGGGTGGTAAAAAATTCCGATATCCATCTGGCTTCGGTCCCGGGAGAGTGGGTAAACTCTGCTAGTTCCGACTCCAGATGGCCCATCCCCAGTCCACTGGCTACCAGCCGAGTCGTCCGTCATCTACCCTAAACATCCTCATCAGAGGAAGCTTTGGGGTTGACATGACTATGGCTGCCGAGTAGACTGCACACGCACAAGTCCGCTCCACACGGCAGGTAGGATTTAAAGGGTTCAAAGACGGAGAACTGGAATATACAGCGACAGGCAGTTGTATAAGAGGCCCAAGAACAGCTAAGTGTCCTAAGATTGTAAAAAGTTTGTGAATTTGGCGACTATTTGCGGTTATTAGGACCGTACGGTACAGTGCAGTGTATTGTCGCGATGACCAACCAGGGTAGGCGCCGGTCGCGTGGCAAAACTATAGAGAACTCCGAGGCACAGGCCAGGGAAAGTGCCGAGAAGAAACGGAATCGTACGGTATCAAAAGATATCATAGTATCCCCTTCAACAATGGCGGATCTGAAACGCTACAGAGACGAGGAAGGTAAGACTGCTACAATACCGACGGAGGCAACTGGTGACCCAGCTAATACTAGTATTATAGTTGTTGATAGTCAGGCTTGTAACGATGCCAGAAAGGTACAGACACAGTTTAAAATAGCAGAAGAACAAGATCCATCTTTGCGGACATTAATTCTGGACATTGGATTAAAGATGAAAGAAGATGTGAAAACTCTAGGGGATAAGATGGATACTATTAAAGAGGAACTTGCGGATAATCTCTCAAAATTACGAGTAGAAATGTTCCGTGATGCACAAGCAGAAGTGAAATCAGCGATGGTACACGTTGATAGCAAGTTGGAACATATAGAAACACTTCACTCTGATTTACAAAAATCACACAATGCCCTAACTAAATCAGTCAACGAAAACAAGCAGTATGTAGATTATCTCCTGGCAAAATCCCACGCACGTGGCGGTCCCCCGTGTGAGACGTCTAGACCCATACCTTCACAGGAATCTCAAACATATGCTAAAGCGGTTATTTCGGGACCAAAACCTATGGATCGTTTTACCAGGTGTTTTATTGCTGATAAGGACAGAAATGTTGTTATACTAGGAGTTCCCTTCTCTCCATTTGAGGATCTGAAGATGGTCTTTCACCAACTGGTGAGTGAGGCCGGGCTGTACTTTAAGCCAGATGATGTCCTGAATATTACAAGATTAGTGGGTAAGAGTAATCAAGCACAGGATCAAATGGGTCGTCCCAAACCAATAATGGTCTCTTTTACCAACTTGGCTGCATGTGAACGATTCTTGGCTAATTCGTATAGAATCTCAGGCGCATCCCAAGGATGGAATGTAGCAGTTAAACCAGATGAACCCTGGAATGTTAGACGGGCACGCAGAATATATAAGATGATAACAGGCTACCAAAGGCGCATAAACGGTAATGCGGAAATGGTCCCAGAGGGAATCAAGATTGAAGGTCGAGTATTTAACTTCGCAGATCTGAACCTAATTCCAGCCAGTTATTTCCCACCAGACTGGGATCCCGACCAATCTATTAGACAAACCGTTTCACGTTCTAGACAGTCACAACCACCCTCAATATCCAACCCTGATGTAAGGAAAACCATACTGATGGACATATCTAGTGCAATGGACAAAACAAGACAGGAAAGTAAAAATATACTAAAAGAAAATGAGGGGAATACCACGGAAAGGGATATAGTTGATGCTCATAGCGTGCCTAGTACTCAAGATGCTACCGAACCGGAACGACAGTCGTCTATTGTTAGAACGCCGGCCATGAAGGACCCAATTAACACGGACACAAACACTGACCAATATACTCTTGGAGATAGGATCTTAGAGAGGGAGGGCACTCGCAAATCAAAGCAGGGTAGAGTACTCTTCGCTGGACAGGATTCCTTCCTGAGTAATTTCTTCAATAGTGAGTTGAAACTATCGATCCCATGGAAAACCTTCAACATAAATGACGAAGCGATATACGAGGTTATTCAGACTCACACTTTCAGTAGTGCAGAGCAGGCTTTCGCCTACACAAAAGCTGGGTTAGCGGGTGACCTAGACACGGGAGAGCTCATATTGAAAAATGATTCGCCAAAGTACATTAAACAATTAATGAAGCAAATTAAACCTGAGGGTTGGGACAGTATAAAAATTTCAATCCTGGAGTCAGTTGTTTCATCGAAATTCTCTCAGAACAAGGCACTCGCGGAGCGGCTAGTGGCAACCTACCCAAGTAAATTGATAGAGGCCACCCTCGACCCGTTCTGGGGAGGTGGTGCTAAGTATAATGACCCTACTTATGACCAAGGGATATACAGAGGTGAAAATCACACAGGCCGCATCCTGGAAAGAGTACGCGCACACCTAAAAACAGCACTTACAGGATAATAGACATATTCAGAAATAATGGCTCGGCTGTTTATTGGGGACTCTAGGGTTCACAAACTCCGAAATGATATTCGCATGATGCAGAATTTCGTCTGTGTCTCTCTGAAAGGAGCGGGTTTTACCAGGATCAGGAACTATCTACATAGGCCCGGTGTACTAGATGGTGTTGATGTGGTATACGTATTGTGCGGCATCACTAAAATAACGTCTAAGTGTAGGCACACTGGATTGGTTTCTTTACGACGTGAATCTTCATCAGAATTTCTCAATAGGGTTATCCAATCATGCCTTGCTATGAGGAGAGACATTGATGACCTATCTCCCAACACAAAGGTGGCTTTTACAACGTGTTATGCCTTAGAAGTTACAGTCTACAACAGGGGAAATAGAATATACAGTCGACAACAACAGGAAATTATTGATAGGTGTTTGGATCTCTTTGCAGAGCTGGGCTGAATTAATGATAGACTGAACCTGTACACACCCCGTATCCACCATGCTCTACACAGATTCAGATGCACTACACACACGTACACTCATTCGCTATATTGTCTACGCGATGGATGCCACCCTACGGGACACCTTGTGAGCAAAATTGTGGGTATCGTTATTAGAGCGCTACTAAATAACGTTAATGCAGGAAGGCACGTTTGAATGTAGTTGGATATCATATATCATACAGGTTTGTGGTAAATGAAAAGCCTGAGTCCTAATCGTGTTGGCTATTCCTAGTCAAGAGATTAGTTGGTGGAGAAAACGCTAATGATGATTCTTGAAGAATTGAGTTTGATTATTTAATTTTTTCGTCAGAAACACTGATATGTGTATCTGTTAAATTTGATTCTGGTATCAGATCAAGTATTCTTTTCTTTATTTTCTTATTTAAATTGTGAATTATGGTTTGGATAACATTATGATAAAATAGTTTCCTCTATATAGCTAAGAAGCATATTAGAATAATTGTAAGTTAGTAAGTGGCAGAAATATCAACGGTGTGCCGGCTTTTTTTAGTCTAGCACAAACGGAAACTTTTTCCTAAATCAAATATTGTTCATTATTGTATGAGACATAATTTGGTTGCTTATTGTATTGTATTGTATTGTACTTATTTACATATTATATAAATTGCTGAAATTTGTGTAACACTGTGTGGGGCGGCGCGCAAACAATCACTTGCTTCGAATCCTACGAGATTCATAAAACGGGGGTTAGCGAGACATAGCATCTCAAAGGCTACCCTCAGTGTCTTAATTCTCTGGCTAGCCTAGTTTATGCTCGCCTGTGAATTCACAAATACATCCATTATCATTATCATCTCTAACATTGTTTATGGTATTGTATCTGCTTATACTGGTATTATATGTAAAATATGGATTATTTACTGCAAAAACTTGTTATTTTATAATGGAGACCGTTAAGATACGTCATAAACTGAAGTTTGGGTTCCTGAATGTAAGAAGCATACTAAAACACCTAGATCAAATTAGACTTTTATATACTGATGTGAATATAATGTGTTTTGGGGAAACATGGTTATCTGAAAATGTTACAAATGACATGATATACCTGCCCGGGAGAACAATTTTTAGGCTAGATCGTAATTTGGGGGTGGGAGGTGGATTATGTTGTTTCATGGATAATTCAATTGCTAAATATTGTAGGATGAGCACTATACATTGCGTAACAAACCGAGAATATGAATTATTAGTTCTAGAAATAGAGAAACCAAGTTGTAAGAAAATATTAGTAATTGTTTACTATAAACATCCAAAAACGTCCGCAACAGTTTTCTTTAATGTAATTCAAAATGTACTAAATGATCCCCGGTTTAAGAACATGGAAAAATGGTTATTGGGAGATGATAATCTAAACACAATTAGTAGAAATAGTAAAGATAGTGAGCATTTAAGAAATTTTTGTCATGAAAATGGATTTAAGAACCTTATAGCAGAGGTAACGAGACCACGTTCGAAAACCTGTCTGGATCATATACTGACTAATTCTTTTGATGTACTGACTCAAAACATAGATGATAATTTACTGAGTGATCATTTAGCTGTCTTAGTTACACAATCGTTTAAGGAGGTATTGAAACCAAAATGTGAATTTAAAGGGAGGTCATATCGTAAGTTCTGTTTGAACGATTTTCAGGAACATTTATTGAAATATGATTGGACTATATTTTACGGTACCATTGACCCTAATTGCCAATGGCAGATCATGATTGACAATATTACGTCGTACTTGGACTCTGTATGCCCGGTATCACACATGAAATTTAAAAAGACCAAGGAACAGATTACATATTAGATCTTATGATTCAACGTAGGGACTCTGTTAAATTGTTAAAAAAACATGGTACCAGTGTATTGCTCGGTAGAGTAAAGGAGATAAAAAAGAAAATAAATGTAGAAATTCGAAAGGCGAAAGCCTGTTATTGGGAAGATTTAATAAAAGACACTAGATCATGTCCGAGAAAATTTTGGAGGAATGTGAAAGGTATCTATGAGCCGAAAGTAACGAATAGTCCAGATGGTTTATTAGATGACAATAACACTCCTATGTATGGCCTGGACCTAGCTAACAAAATGAATGCTTTTTATGTATCGATCGGTGATTCTTCTTCGGAAAGTAATGGGATTACGGATCATAATGAAGGTAAGGACAATAATCGGGATAACGCTGAGCAAATTAATATTGTTAATCGAAATGATGTACCTGTTTTAATGAAACCTGATGTCGACTTGGGATATTTATTTAAATTGTTGAAAGAGGTTAATATACATAAATCAAATGGTATTGAGTTTATAAATTCAAAAACTTTAAGAGAAGCTTTTATGATTTTGATACATCAGATGTTATGCCTGTTCCAAAACTGTATTACACGAAGTTGTTTCCCAAAGGCATGGGCATTGGCAGAAGTTGTCCCAATCCCTAAAGGATCAACACAGACTGAGATGGGTGACTGGCGGCCAATATCATTATTGCCACTATCAGGCAAATTATTAGAGCGTATTTTACACAAAACAGTTAGTACACATTTGGAAAATGAAAAATTATTGAATCCAGCTCAGTATGGGTTTCGGTCCAAACTTGGAACCACCGATGCGGTTATTAATCTGACTCAAGATCTTTATGGGCATAGAGACCTTGGTCAGATAACAGTCTGTGCCTTTGTGGACTTCAGCAAAGCCTTCAACAGAGTCGATCATAGAATCCTCTGTCGTAAATTGGAGCATTTGTATTTGGGGGTGGGTCTCGCAGACTGGTTTAAATCTTACCTGAAATTTAGAACTCAACGGGTACGTATAGGCAATTCGTTGTCTGACAGTTTAAGTATTAGTGCGGGTGTACCGCAAGGCAGCATCCTGGGACCTCTGTTATTTAATTGTTATATAAATGAAATTATGTATGAACCGTTCGTCTCCAAACAGATTTTCTATGAGGATGATTTAGTCCTTTATCATTCAACACAAAATATAAATGAGTCAGTAAAAATTCTACAAAGTGACCTGGAAAAGTTGGAGCAGTGGTGTACAAGAAATAATATGAAAATTAATACAGGGAAAACGAAAATATGTTTATATGGTTCGAAATTAGCATTAGGTAAAGTGGCAGTAGAGCCAAAGATATCGGTGGGGGAAATATTTTACCAGTATGTAAGAATTTAATTACCTGGGTATACAGATAGATAGTGAGTTAAGTTGGGAGAACTGCGTAAATGGCACCATTAAGCGAGTAAATTATAGATTATTTAGATTAGCAAGAATACGAAGCTCAATTAACCGTAACATTGCTCTTGAAATTTATAAAAAATTAATAGCCCCCTTATTTGACTACGGAAGTTACTTTGTTCTAGGAGCTAATAAATCTTATCTATCAAAATTACAAAGACTACAAAACAGGGGTCTCAGGATCTGCACGAAAACAACAGTCAGGGAAAAAGGTATTCTGGCCCTACACAAGGAATGTAGTGTACAGTTCCTAGAAGAGAGAATGAAATATCTGATGTATGTCTACATGTACAAGTTCACTAGGTGTTTAGTATCGACTGACAACCCACGCACACGTAATGAGCACAAGGTTTGTATAAAAATGAGGAGGCCGAACACGAGTTTCTTTAGAAAGAGCCCGATTTATAGAGGAATGATTTCCTGGAATGAGTTGGGAGAAAACTTACATCGTAGTAGTGTTGGCACGTTTAAGAAAGAGATAAAACATCTGTTGTACAAGTAGTATGGGACAAACAATGATCATTTCATCATTCATGTCGATCATTATCACCCTGCCTTCTAGGCATGTATATATTTGTATTTTTTGAACCGGACTTGTTGTAGTTCTCAAACTATGTAAAATGGTTATAGAGGTGTACGTTACCTGTCAACACAGTTGTCACCTATGCTTTCTTATGGCGCAAATAAAAAAAACAACAAAAAAACAACAACTTCAGACTGACTGGCCACAGTGGTAGTCGGCGGAACCAACATCACCAGGGCACTCCGCTCAGACCGAAGTGGGCTCAGCACCGTTGCCGGTTGAAGCTGAGACACGAACTGCTGCAGAGCGGTTGGTCCGGTATCAAGGTTGATCCTGGACTCCAATGGGATGATGTTGGCATCCATCCGCATGGCTCTACCCAGTTCCTCGGGTTGAGTGCCCAACGTTACCCCGGAAGGTCCTGCCGGCGTATCAATCTGCGTCACCAGAGGAGGCGCGTTCGGTTGAAGGAGCTGTGTCTGATCAACCTTGGATTGATCAGGCCCTGACAACAGCATGTCCACACTAATATCCATAGGCTGAGCCTGGGTGGACGTAGTGGCAGGGGTGGAGGTACCTTCCACCAAGGAGGACCACCCTAGCGCGTCGGAGACTTGCCGATGTGCCAGGTCTGATCCTTCCAAGGAGAACTGAAGGAACCTCCCTTGGCTATGCTATTGGGCCAACCACACTTCCTCAAGACGCTGCGGGCCATCCCCGATGTCGTAGAGTGACATATCTAAGTGCCGAAGACAGAGGTAGATGGGCCTGGGCCTCGGCTCGAGCGTACCTCGACTGTGCCGTTGCCTGCCCTATGCGTTCATCTTCCAGAGCTGCAGCATATTGCAAAGCCAGACACTTCGTGGCCTCCCAAACCAAGAGCCTGCAAAGCTAACTTGGACACTAGGCCCTCGAATAAGGACTTGGATCCCTCTCGGACCCGTCCCTCCAACACACCACCCATGTGCGATTCCCACTTGTCCGCCTGTTGGACGTCCTCGTGGGAAAGCGAACAGGGTGATGAGGTCACGCTGGACGTAGCAGGAAGCTTCGTTACAGGTTTCCTCACCACCATAGGAGCAGGGTTAGCGGGAGGGGGAAGAGCCGGAAAGGCCTCCTCCTTCTTCACCTTCCCTGGATCTTGGGCATTTACCAACTCCCTCTGTAGTGGGATTACTCGCGGGAGGCCTTGACTGGGACAAGTCCCAGTCGGTTTCTCCCCGGGTCCACCGGCTTTGGAAGCCGGAGGAACGTTCCCAGCACTGCTGGCTGCTGCTGAAGCGAACTTCGCAGCCTTACCCAGTTTAACCTGGTAGGCTTCCACCACGTCAGCGATGGTGTGCCTACGAGGGCTGGTTTCTTAGTGGCCTCTCGGGAAGGTTTCCCAGAAGTGTCTTCCCTGCTGGACGACATTCAGCAGGCCTTTAAGCCGGGCCACCAGGCCATCGCCGGCCCCCTGACCAGCTGAAAGTATATGAGTAGTCAGAACTCTTCCACTGATCCACCTTTTTCTAGCTGGCCGACCATCTCACGGGGCACGAGCACAGTCCATACACTGACCTAGCATGCAGTGCGCCGCAGACACTTGTGGCTGTGTCGATGGCAGTAGGATTTAGACAGTACCATGGAAGCCCTTCAATTATCAGCTGAATAATGCTGTTAACCAAATAATGAGGGTAAATAAAGATAAGTGTTGATATTATGAATGTGTACAGCACACTAAAGTGCTAAAATACTGTCCAAACTTTCAAAACTCTCTGAACTTTCGTCCCAGGATCACGGGTTTATGGCTCATGGGTTCACCTGTTCATACTACAGCCTCCTTTGAGGTGCAGGCGGGGAGCAGTCAACCCGGGACTCATACCTTAGCTGTGGAGGTGTGTATTCCATCCGGCAAAGCCTAATTAAACAGCTTTAAGAAGGAAAAACTATAACAAGAAGGTAGCCATAGATAAAATAAGTTAAATGACAACACTAAATACGCTCTTTAGATCTTAGTCTATAACTGCGAAAACTTCTTATTGCTTGTATGAGTTCAAACTTAATTCAACTCACCGTCCCGCGTTTCGTCGTCCAGTGGACGTGGCGGTTCGATGATTCGAAAATATTTTACACCCATAGGGCACAAGGCTGAGCAGTACAGGCAGACAGGGGACAAGACTCCTCAAACTCCCAGAAGGTGGCAGCACAGGATCCCCACTGGGTCCACTCCACCACACACTGCTCAAACAGGAACGTTCTCAGCGAGGCACTGGACCGGATCGAGCACGTCACATAGATGCGTTTGATCTCGGCCAATGAACCGCTGAGACGCGCCCAGTAAACAAAACTGACCAATGGGGATCTAAGATTCATGACCAGCAGCCTTCCGCACGCTCGCCGCAACGGCGAGCACAGCCGATCGGTCACTTCCTCAGTAGTCGCCGCCAAAGCAACGTCAACGCACTTCTTATTGCTTGTAGTTGGTGAAAATTAAAAGGAGTATGGAAAATTACAGAAATAAGTGAATGCGCAAGGATCACCATATTAGCATTGTGGAAGATATAGAAAAACAATGCAGGAAAATTGCTTGTATTTAAGAGATTTATTGAAATAAAGATTGCGGTGCTCATTTAAAAAAAACCCACGATAGATAAAGTCTAAGATAATAAAGCAATCACAATGAACACATGAAATTCTTTGGTAGCCCTTAAAGAATTATAAAGGATTCCTTCACAGTACTGGGGAGCTCTCTACGTCACAGTACCTCTCACCTAGATTCCCTGCAGTAGACTTGCTATAAAACTAATAACATAACTTCACACCATTCCTGCACTTTTTTACCCTCCACATCTGGCTCCCGTAATGTTGCAAGCTTGTTCCCGGGAATCCAAGGCCAATTACTATTTGAACCTGCCGGGTGCCGTCCCTCCTCCCATCGATCATGCGGTCGTCAGCCGCGGGCAGGTTTGAAGTCAGGAGATCTCACAATATTATCAGGCGCGACGGTAGAACTCAGCAATCTTCTTGTCTGATATTGGCAATTCTAACCCTTTCAAGGCAAGTACCCTAGTGAGCAGTGTTAATGTACACTTCATGGAATTGGTATTTTCCCAATGGAAATCTTACTATGATAATTCTGACGCAGACAAATTAAAGGAAAGACAAACTAGTCACCGATCTGATAACGCACGAGTTTGCTCGCTAGGTGATGTTTCAGGGACTTCATTTATTACCCACCTAATGCAAAGAGTCCAAAGTAAACCTATAGGAGCTCTGCATTTGAATACCCGGCGCATACGGATATGCTGAATGCTCCCGGCTGCAAAAATCGGCACATACAGAAAAAGAATACGTATGAAAAAATAATGCATAACCAAAGTGAACCAAAATCGGCAGCCCCGGATGTTTCTCATTTCATCTTAGCCTGGAAATGTGTATATGTTTATCACCCATTGAGTATAAGTTACCATACTCGCAAGCCTGTTGGGTATGAGCACGGTATGCCTGTGGACGTTTATACCAGGCTAAGTTAGATAGAAGGTGATATGAAATATGAAAGGAAGACGGAACGACACCTCTGCTCTTATCACTTGTTACCACTTCATCTCTTTTACCAGAGACTGAGCAGTAGTTCCAACTCGTTGTAGAGAGGATTGCAAATGATCCCACAACCCGATCATTCATCTCTATACCGATGTGATATTTATACATCAAATTGCTGTCAGGGAATTTGCTGCTGCATGGAGAGACTTAATCAATCAATACCTACTTGTAGCTGTTATAGACAATCATTGAGTTGGCACCTGCATTTATTTAGCTTTACTTGAGTTGGTTTAAAACCTTTTGATCTAAATGTACTTGATTGACCTTTAAAACTGTATTTGCAATACGCATCTGAAAAATCTCCATACCGAAGAGATGCATTGAAATAGATTTTTAGAATATAAGATGAACGTCTATTGGCGTTATTGTCCCTCTCCCCGTTGAAATACTGCTTTAAGACATTCTCGCCTAGAAAGAGTCAAGTGAAAAGCTACCGCAAAGCTATAATTTACAGGGGCCCGTTCCAAACATGTATGCAACGATCTCAGCTGTGACGAAAAACACATAGTTGCAATAATGGTGAGTGGGATACTATACAATCTCACAATCATCTACCAGAAATGCACAATCTGTTATGTGCGTAGCAGCGAAAATATTAAAACTTCAGAGGTGGTTCTTGCGCAGGAATGAGTGACTGCCACTGTCGAATACTTGCTATGCCTGAACTTAGATACGGTCATAAAGAAACTCATTATAACGCTACATAATGTGGCAAAGAACGAAGCCATGAACTCACAATTGCTCCTGGGTGGTCCATAACTGCTCATAACACCCTGCATGTATGACCTTCTTTACTCAATATAAAAACAGGATTGGGTTTGGTTTACAGTTCGCAATATGAGTGCTCCCAGGGCAAGATGACGTGTTTTCAGTTATTCATCAAACCAGGTCCCTTGATCTGTATACCTCTCAGTCTGGTGAACAGCTTGTAGGCGGCTCCTTAATAGAACTACATGTGAACAGGGAAATATCTACCCTTCCAGCGTACAGCCATTTTCTACTGGCCGATGAATATGTCATCGAATAATTAGATAACACTTAAAGGCATGTCACACCGGGATGACCGAGATTTTGATGGCTTCTGGTATGGGCCAAACATGTTTATCGTATACATTGACAATAAACGATGGTTTTGTGAACAGGCGGCCGGATATTACTACGCGACAACCTTTCGTGGTTTACAGAGCTGCTTGCTCACATAACAATGGTTTGTTGCATTTATCATCCATCTTTTTGAATAAATTAAACCCAGTAATTGCCATTTAAAAAGGTTTAACAATAGGGACTATTTCTCTGCTCTATAGCACAAATGGACTATATTCCCGCATACCATGGCTTCGGGGCCGTATACCACATATTTGAATCCGTATACCGTATCACAGTTATGGTATCTAATAGGTTTTATATAATGGGTCTTGGTTTACTGAGTCCCCTTACATTTTCAATGGTTCTTTGTATACGATGGATAATGAAAACCAACAGGCCATTCCACGGCAGACGCTGCACGCAGTAACTGGCAAAAGCTTATTTATTGGCTTTTACCATTTCTTCGTGGGGCATGCAATTACTGTTATGGAGTGTATGGCCTGCTCCAACGCACCGGTTTCGATACTTGAGATATACGGCCGAGGCATTTTCATCTGCCGACGAAAAAGCCAACAATTTAATACATCATGTACAAAGGTCTGTAGATAATTCTACTTTAGAAATTAGCAATTCTTCATAATCAAATTAATTCAGCTACTGATTGTTTCAACCTGCCGATTTTTGCACCTATAATATCAGGTTACCGGTCGGTGGTGCTTGATGCTATAATCGGTGGACATAATCTGTAGGGGGACAAGCCACAGTAAACGTATGTCGTTAGTAGCCACCGACTGTACTTCGGTAACAGATAATCAGCGAGGGTGCAGTGTATGCATTGTTTTAACTGCATTTCACGTGTCCATACCATTGTAATATTCAGACTAAACCCTTGAGCCTCACTCATGAAATTCCAAAGTAGAACCACACACTGATTAAAAAGATAACTGATTAGCAGAATTGGACAACTCCCGCCATTTTAATAAGCAATGGTTATTTCCGGTTGGAATCTGACAATAAGATCTGATGATGTATATACGCATGGAGATTGTCAGACGCAACCTCTTTATGTGCTTTGAGATGGACGTGCTTCAAGTTATAGGGCAGTAACCCTATGGAATACCAATGCTGGAGAGTGAGTGATAGATGACGTGTGCTCCGCCCCGCTGACGCCCTTCCCATCATGCAATTGGCAGGGCAGGCCCCGCCCCGAAAGGTCGCCGGAAATGACGTAGGTAGATTGGGTCAGGTCCCCTACCGGTGGATATTTTGACACGCGATGGCAACCGCATGGACGTTATGAGTGGGTTATATACAACCTGAGGGCAACCTGGGCTGTATATAAGAAACCCAGGACATGACAGACCAAAGAGCATCGCCAGGGTAAAATATACAGCTAGCAGGCATGAGAACCTGTACATTCTGGGATCTAGAGTCGTAGCTTACAGAAGTTCCCTTGTTTTTCTTCCATTGGGCCGCGCCCCAGGGAATGAATCTGAATTTAGTCCTAAACATATCAATTCATCTTGGGCCTGAGGTTACCCGGTTATTTCAACATCTTCAGGTTATTAATGGTTGTACGCTCATAGGAAAAAAGACGCATGTCAACTCTCGTATGGAATTATGAACATCATTTGTCTCAGCCATAGCTGCACTTTGTTTTGTCTCATGATAGACTAAACGTTAAACAGAGGTGGACGTATTTCCATTTATTAACCATGTTGACAGTTTCTCTTTTTCTCCAAGAAACCAATAAAGCAGCAACTTGCTCTTTCATGAACTTTATGAATAATGGTATAAGGGCAAATTAGGAAATGCAAATTAAATAGAACTCATGTGGAACAAATATCTGACACGTCATAAACTGAGAAGGTTAACATGACAAATGGCTTTGTTAATGCTTGTTACAAGGAGAATGAATGTGTATACTTGATTGCTTCCTCCGGGAAGGCCAGTGGGATGTTCTAATACCACAGAAATGCCGTGTTTTACTAGAATAGTATTACTACTGATGTTAACTTACCACAATCGTGAGGCATGACAGCAGAACGGTGCAGCTTAAGTTGCAGGAGGAAAGCGGAAAACGAAAATATTTTTACCAGCTTGTGCTGGGTAACCATGATGTACAGTTTTGAATTACACGCTATGTGGACTTTGTATAATATATTGGTATGTAATCAAATAATGGAGTACCAACTAAAAGAGTTGGCATAGGAGGGCCCCCTAGCCAATGGAAGAATAGGTTTTTGCAAGAGCCAAAAGGTCAATTTTACTGTATTTATAGTGCTCGGTTTAAATCAATTTTTATTGTTGCATACTAAACTGAACGATAGTTCAAGTTTCTGTTCAATTAATGTCACCTTCTTAGACCTACTCTTAAAATGAAATAACATCTACAGCGGCTTTATCCAATATTTCTTCCTGATAGTTGTTCGTGTTCTTCCCTTGCTGACTATCCCATTGTACTTAAACTAAACAAGGGAGTTTAGATGCACACGTATACATAGATGTAGGTCACCTTGTACGTGGCTTGGGTACTAATTGTAATGAGTATTCACGACAGATGAGTCGATGGTCGCGGGTCTATGACAGTAACGGGAAGTGGGTGTGGTGCATGGACAACTTGCCAACTTGATTACCAAACCCTCCACCCAGTCAACCACCTCTATCCTCTTGTAAAGCTCTGGTTTTTACATCCATATCGTTACCAATTATATGTGTTTAGAACTATGCGAAGAGATTAATCGTAAAGATTGTCCATATTTATTAGTAAACAATATGACTGAATTGGAACAGTCATAATTTTGTAGCACTTCATACTAGTCCTGATCTTTACAGCGGGGCAGCCATGTATTGAATGCCGTATTTACTCTCATTGGATCTAATCATAAATTAATTCTAATTCTGAAGTTGGAATGTCCTAATTCTTATTCACCTACAAAGACTGTAGCTACCTGTTACTCACTTTTACATTCCGATTACTATTTTACCTAGGTCACATGACCTGACCGTGTACAGCTTATACACGGATTTCCCCCACCCACCTACTAGTATGCCTCTTTTTTATTATAAGGTCATTATCTCATTTAATCTCATCTTCATAATTTACCTAGTAATTTACTGAGCTGGATGGCTGTAAAAACTCTAGTGGTTCTAATTGACTTTCATGAATGCCTTATCACGAAAGGTTCATTTCTTCAAAAGTCTTATATCATTGAAATTTTCATTTATCAAATGTTCAATTGTTTTAAATACTGTTCTCTAATATACATTACTTTTAAGGCATTCCAGGGTATGTCATAATACTCACCTGCTGTACGTAGTTACTTGACTACCCACATGGTGGCAGGGTCCTCTAACAATGGTACTAAGTGTTTTTTGTATGTTCTTTTGGTCACAATTCAACTGTGACAGTCGGTTTTCAATGATGGCCTCCATAATTTAGGTGTAACAAAACTAATCCCTCATTGACTGTTTCGGGATCATCAGGAGGTAGACATCTGGACTGGGATGATCATGGTGCGAATAGTGGAAACCTGATTCCTGGTGAAAGAATCCAGAAGTTGCGAAGTGAGTATAGCTAAAGTTATTTTAGGTATCCTCATCAAGTAATTTCAACATTCTTCCGCTGGGAAGTGTTTTCTCTTATCTTATATAGATTGAGATATTGATAAAAGTGGCATTTGGTTGACCTCCGATCATTGGGGTAGCAACATCCACCCTTATCGAGGAAATTCAGCTTGAATATTTTTTTCACATATCTCAGCTTCGATTAGATTGGTTTAGAAGGCATCACGTGGTCAATGTTGGTATGAAAACGTCAGTCTTGGTATGATATCCATAGTTACTACACCCCCAGCAGCAGCTGACGTCATATCAGGCATCCTATTATATTATATAATCACTCCAAGTTTTTGCGCGTTCCGGTTCCACCTCATCACTTTTCATATCTCACCATCAGCAGTTCTTAAGTTCCTTTCTAAAAACAGAATCTCTGTTCGTATCAGGTGTGATCAATCTCATGCGGGCCCATGTGCTTCCGATGAGACTGCTTACAAAGTGATCTGTTTTCAATATTCATGCCTACAAAGAACCAAGAAGGTGTTACACATATAAAGTTTCACACATCTTAACCTTATTTTTTTTCATGAAGACTGGTGATAAAAAGTGGAGAACCTGTTCCAATATTTACAAAAATGTTTTAACAAACAAATGATATAGCAATATTCATGGAATCTTTACAAGATGTGGATATGACTTCATATTAAGTATTTCTAATCAAAAGAAATAAAATATGTATGATTATGTATGGTATTGCGTGATTATAAATTTGAATTACGGAAGTAGCACGACCGCAGGCCCCCTAGACTTTAAACTGCAAAGAAAAGTGAAGCTTTTATTGTGGAAGTCCATACTGAGATAGAGAGATATAGAGGGAACAGAGAGAATGAAATATATTATGACCTACACTTGTAGGTTTCCTACATTTGTCAAAACAGCCGATATAATTGCTCACTATTGTCAGATGTCCTTGAGGATCGTGAGGGGTCAGGTATGGTTATCATTAGCCTGGCGAGCATGCCCCTTCTATGACATCTGGAGTCAGTTAACATAGTATTGTTCCTAATGAGTGACAGTTATAGATACATTAGGCTTATTTTGATAGGTGTTTTCCAGTCAGCGGTAGAGGTTGAAGGAAGGCCAAGGTGACCAGTACTGAGCGTTCGATTGATGAAGGGATCATATAAGCCCGTTTTCATTGGCCGACGCAAATGGCAACGATTATATTAGTTACCCTACGCCAGTATCAATTTATCGGTAAGGGTGCATGTATGCACTGTTTCTACTGTATTCTCAAGATACACACCAATTTAATGTTCACATTAAGATCTTGAGGATCGCCGACGAAATCAATGCGCTTTGATTCTGTCAGTCTCTGATGTGGTGGCACTTATTCGGTGCCGAATAATAGTCAATTTATGAATATCCTTTCGAGGGTGAGATAACCAGAGAGAGGCTCTCCAAAGTACAGATAGATTACTGTATTTTTACTCATGGTCTCCGATGATTCAAAGTGCATTGTAATCGTTGGCGAAGGTAGCTCGGAATTTGCAAAAGACTCCGTCGGAAAGGACCTCTCCATTTGTAAGATGAAACACAAAAGAACATAGTCAGAGAATAGATAAATAGTGAGGTCTTCTTTAGAATAGGCTACTGCTTCTATGAATAAACTGGGGGAGGGAGCAAACATAAGAAAATGAGCATTTTTTTTTTTTTTTTATTTACAAAGCAGTTTATTAGTTCTTTCATTACATCCAGGTTTGTTTGTTTTTTTTAAACGAGCAGCGCTCTCTTTTATTCAGTATCATGATTTAATTACACAGTTCATTCTCCCTGTTCAAAACTACCATAAACCCATTGGTGGTAACATGTGCTTGCTCCCACGATGAACAATAGTATATCCTTCTAGCTACATGTGCACCCCTCCAACGCTGCACAATTTCCTCTGTAAGAAAAATATCAACACATGAATAATGTCATTGGACTATAATCATTTGATAAGAACCTCACTCCCTTAGGGAACAATTCTGCTACGTCTGGCTGCTCAGAAATTTTTGTGGGGAAGACCTGATTCCCTTCTGGTATTTCACAAGTAGACAGACATTACAATACAGAAAGATATGACATTACACATGAACAGCAAAAGAATGAGAAGAAATCATGGTATTGTAAATAGGACCAAAAAACCACCATAACCTCCATAGTGTGTAATCGACCTCCGGCCTAATCTCATCAGCATTTTACATTTGATTAGCTACCATAGAAAGTTTGTTACAAGAAAATGAGCATTTTCATGAACAAACTAATATATGATGTGGGACTAATGTGATGCATGTACGAACTGTACAACTTAGAAAAGGAAAAGAAATTCTATAAAAAAAAAGAGACAGAGAGAAAAGGGCACTCTCACGTCTCCGTTACCGATTTCTAGTCGTCTGGTATAAACGCCTCAACGACTTGGAGTGTCACCGATATTCGTTACGAATATTCTATCGGGGACACCACCAACCGACTTTAATCAGACTGGGCTGCCGAGGGTGTGGTCAGGTGGGCCGAGGTCAACTACAGAGACCTTCACTGGCAGACTGACAGGAGTTCAAACAGGACCTATGAGAAACTATACATGACCCAGTAGGCCACACGGAAAGGGGCCGTGTCAGTTGGAGACTCTTTGTATGGCACTTTTTGTACAATAATCGTGACGTGGAAACAAAAAGAGTCACCGGATTTTTCCTCCGACATTGCACAATATGGCACCACTGACCGACTTTTTGTAGTACTGTCAAAATGTCTCTGTGTTGAGTTAATCGTTGGCAGAATGAACTTGAGTGTCCAAAATTGGCCAGCGACCACCTCAATTTTCATCGGATAACAGCAGTATTGCTGACCGCTATTAACTACTCAATTATAATTTCTCAAATAGAACCACCGACCTACTTTTGTACAGGGTTCATATGATCGGTAGCATTTTCGTCGGCAGGTGGAAACGCCATATTTGAATATTAAACAGAGAACGTGGCACTAGGGCCAGACGAACTCTTCTGGAAAATTATTTTTATTCTTACCTGAGTGATATCTCGGCTGCTGCATTCAAACCATTCTGTTGAAATTAAAAGCTCTTATTTGACATCTATCACAAATATGCAGATGTGCTTATATCATACACTTTTTTTATTAATGTCTTTTTCTAAGTTATGGAAACAGGTTATTTGGAAAGATGAATGCTTTTTGTCAGGTTCATATTTCATTCGCAATGTTAATAAAAAAGTGGACAAGATTACCAAAATAATCGTCTGTTGATTCTGTAAATAGAACTTGAGTATATCATCCAGGCACGGATTATACACAGAGTACATGAGTCATGATTGAGAGTTGACACTAGAATAAACTGCTTCATATGTAATTCTCAACCGATCTCCAAAAAACACCTCTCTGCTTACATAGCGATGTGGGACCGAATCCAGGGGATCACAAAAAGAATGATATCAAATAACTTTTTATGGGACCCACATCAAACATTAGTCTAAGAAAAAAGGGATGAAGTAGAGTGTGCTTGAATGTTATTACTACGTCTAGCAGACCCTGATCCACCATGTACATTGTTATTCTCCGATACACTATTACTTGTAAATGGCATATATGCAGGGCTATTTGTCACGTTGCACTAGACTTTGTTTACAATGTAACTTACGCATATTTTCTTTATTCGTCTTTAATTATTTAAGTTTTTTCTTCAAATTTTCCATTTCCCATTTGTGATACCGATTTTCATGGGGACTCAATATTTTCTATTTACAAGAGTTCAGTTGTTGTTCGACTATTCAGTTCATTAAAGGAATATATTTGATTATATAAATCATACTGCTTTCCTTTCTTGTGCAATGTCATTTGCGTTTTGTTCGTACAAAATATGGATTTCAAATAATTTTTACTATCAGAATTTCACGTTCCTCTTTCATTTATTATTTTGAGAAAATAGATAAATGTTCTTCGTGTTCATACATAATCTACTGCTCACTCTGTGCTAAGGTTGTTGATTTTCGAACCTTCTGGAGATCCTCTATAAATAAGTTCCTGGGAATAGTTTATATTCTGTATAATTATTTGTATAATAGAAGTTCATTTATCAATGTTCTCAGAGCTGGATGTAAACATGTCTATTCCTATCTGCACCTCACGATGTCTCTGTGTTGTTTCTCCTACGTCCCTCTTTACAGTCGGTCGATCTTCATGGTTCTCGTTATTCGCTCATGTTCACAAGAGGTCCATGACTGAGCATGACTAAGCACTGTTCATGCTTCACGAACTAAAAACGTAATACCATCACTAAAACCTAGGACTTCCATCGCTCCTTTCCTATGCGGACGTGTAGCTGGGTGAGTGGTTCAGTGGACGGTTGACTGGACTATCCTCTTTTTCATTGCAGCTTTTATCAAACAACGTAATATTACAGTCTTAGATCAAGAAGGAACTGCACCGAGATCCGTAACTGCTAAAATATGCCATGCGTTTTTGTTACGGAGTAATCTAACAAGGCAAAACCGAATAAGTTCATGTAGCAAACCAAAACTAATGGTGATATTTCAGTGGCTACGGATCGAGTACAGTTCAGATTTTATCTCACCACTATCACTGACTGATTCGTCAATGTTTGTGACGTCAACACCCATTGGGTATTTTTCCTTTACACTACTCCATAGTCATTGAGTATGTGCTCCTAATGTTAAGACTATGAGGGAAAATATCAGGGGTGAAATAAATCATGATTCTTTCAGGTCCGATCAGAGTACAGCTGAGTGATTCTGGGTGCTTTTAGGGCTTATATAAAGGAAAAGGAAAATAATAAATTGAATGAATCTCTATTTTAGCGCCATAGAAAATTCATTTTCTGTTTCCACTTGCCGATTTATATGAAAAGGATTCATAAAGCTGTCGGTGGTCTCATTTTGTCGGCCACATGTTTATCAAGGAGTGTCAACATCTTGCTAAAGGCATATCGGACAATTTGGCTTAAAAATTAAAACCCATGTCAATTTCCTGAAAATTGTATATGATGATCTCCAAGTGTTGTGGAACACATATCTTACTTAAAAATCGGGGGTGACCGTGCTAGTTTTTGATTTATAGATCAATATAAGCATAATTTTATATAATTTTATATAAGAATATATAGAAATTCTAAAAAGTATTTTTTTCACATAGTAAAACCCATGTCATCTTCCTCAAATTTTTACAGAATATAGTACACATATAATACTATTTATTCATGCTTTAACAATCATAGGTCACCGTGCTTGTTTTTGAAAGAATTGAAGAAAACCATATTTTTCAGTAGATTTCCTATGTAAATCAAACAATTGCAAATTGGCCTATTTTACCTATCGAGATTGGATAAACTGGACAAAATGTTGAAGTTACTCATGTAGAATTACAATGCCTCCTATGAAACCCGTTTGGACTAATAATTAACAATATTCAAAAATCACGATTGTCCAAACGCCCCCGGCAGCACCGCACATGCTTCAACATCGTGCGTGAGGTAGAGTTCTGTTTCATAGTCTAACGTTGCCTCTGTGTCTCAAAGACGTTTATGATACAAGAGTACTATTCATAGCATTCAGCTATTAGTGGTTGATGCCTCTGTTCTGGTGTTTTCACAGTATTTCATAGTATAAATACATAGCTGGTAGAGAGCAGTGGGCGATATTACCCAAAAACGCCGCCACTGACGCGGATGCTAAAAATAGACCAAGCCTGACTGAGGACAGGGGAGCCACTCGGGTGCATTGACCAAGCGTGGGGGCGTTCGGAAAACCTTAAAAAGGGAACGTGAATACCTTGAATCCTTGCCCTAAATACATCCAAGACTGTGACATCAGACTCTGGGAGTATAACGGTTGGTATCTTAGCATCTACATACCGATCATAAGTGCTTTTTTTATGCACAAACAAAGGGTGTTAATACAGAAATGGCCGAGAAACGCGGGAGATTCTCAGTGACAGGTCTAATGCTATAAATAGCATCTCTGTCAACCCCAAGGCGGGGGCGTTCGGAAAGCATCATACAGGTGGAAACCCTTCAGCAACATTTGACACGCTGATGGAGGCTTAAATTATCTCAGGTTTAATCCCCCCAACTCCTGGGTTAGAGCAGCCTTCCAAAATTTTATTCTCATGCCTGGTTGATGAGACTTTGTGAAATCAAGACTTCCGGTTGTACAATGGCGGCGCCCATCAGGTATTAGGAAAATCAGGTCTTCTGCACCCCCCCCCCCAGGACACGTCCGAGTTTGAAACTTGGTGTTCTTTTTCTTGAAGTTGGTGTGCCTGGTGAGAGACGGTTTGGTCCAGGTTGATGAAGCCTATAGAGAACACAGGCGAGATGAACGGTCGACAGCTTCGGAACTCGGCAACCAGGAATGGCGTCGCCTCGGAAGATTTCCCGAGCCTACCTACACCAGATAGGCCTATGGACAGTACCCAGGGTTGCAACTCGGATAAATCCCAGGGTAAGAAGAAGGGGAAAAAAGGGGGGCAGAACTCTATAGACGATGTTGTATCCCATTCTGTCAACCTAGAGAATGTAAAGGAGAGTTTGCTTAGCCTTACTAAAAGAGTCATGGTAGTGGAAGCAGAGAACGCTCATTACAAGGAACAGGCTGCCTTGTTTGAAAGGAAGTGTGGAGAGCTTGAGGAGGTGTTACAGGTTGCAGTGAATGACATAGAAATGCTCAAAGAGTATACAGGCAGGGTTGATATTGATGGAGACGACCTCAGGATTTCGATGGAGAAGGCTAGAGGCTCCCAACAAAAGAAAGTGACAGACATCGAGGCTCGAATTAGGGAGTTGGAGGCGGCGAAGTCTGTCTCACTCGCCGCTGGCTCACAGGATACGGAGACGTTGAGGAAACTCAACTCTAAATCCCTGATTTTGACTGGCATACCCGAAAAGAAGTATGAGAACCTTAGGAACACTGCCTTGGATGTTTTTGCTGCTACGGGGGTTAGGTTACACCCCACGGAGCTAGATTTGGTCCATAGAGTCGGTGTTTACGTTGGGGGAAGGAAACCCAGGCCTGTCAGGATCACCCTTCTTCATGAATCTGCCAAAATCGAGATTATTCGTAACAAAAGCAGGCTACTTAAGCACAACGGGACTAAATCTATTTGGATCTCTGAGGAACTTCCAGAGGAAGTTTCTCAGCAGAGAGCAACCCTGCGAGCGGTAGTTGATAACGCACATAGTTTAGGCCGGCAGGCTCGTGTGGTACAAGGTGGCGACAGGGTGGTCATTGGAGGGTTGACTTATGGCGCCCAAGATCTTGACAAGCTCCCCGATGATGTTTCCCTTAAAAAGGCCTTTACAGTTATTAGGGACAAAACAGTTTTCTTTCAAGGGCCCCACGCGCCTCTTTCTAACTTCTACAAATGCAGGATAGATTTGGACAGGTGCGCATTCACATCAGCGGAACAGGCTTATGCAGCCTCTAAGGCCAAGATTTGCGGGGACCAGACCAGAGTCAGCCGCATCCTCTCATTGCATAATCCGTACGAAATCAAGAGGGTGTCGGGTGAAGTACGGCCCACACAGGCCTGGGAGCGACAGGAGAACCAGGTGATTGAAAGGATAGTGACCGAAAAGTTCCGTCAGAATGTCGACTTGAGGGAGGCCCTGTTACAGACTGATTCCCTAACGCTAGTTGAGGCGACCAGGGATAGAAAGTGGGGTGGGGGCCTAACATTGCACGAGGCACGCAACGGAATTAGAGGAGCGGGTCACAATAAGTTGGGCCTTCTACTCATGGACATCAGGCGGGACCTGGCTAGGCTTCAGACTCAGCCTAGTTTGGATGTATCATCCGCTTGCGCCAAGCGCCAGTCAACTTACACACCATCTGATGACGTCACCGGGGGGATCCCCGCAGATCCTGATGACATCCCAGCGCCGAATGAAATCCCAGCACCGTCTAATGACGTCAGTGGAGACCAAGCGAGGAACAGTGAGGAAAAGCGGAGCGAGGATCGGTTAAAAGACTTGGACGGCAGCTCTTAACTTGGTTTTGTTTCAAGGTTGTCGGTTGCTTCGTCTCACCCTGTCTTACCCCATCCGGGATGGTGGTCTTAGTAGTGGTTACAGATTCCCGAGGCAGGTTTTTTACAGGACCAGATTCACGACCCTCAAGAAATAGTCTGTTTCTTCAGTGGAGCATCGTTCCAATGCACGGTCAGTCAGGCCATGAGATTTGCCAGAGAATTCCCGGACCACACATACATAGATGTTGCAGGGGTGAATAATTTGACTATCAAATCAAGGAAGAGAAAGGATCTGAGTTTATACAGACAGACGACGGAAGAAAAGGTGAAAGATGTATTACAACAGGCAGAGGAGACAAACACAGCATGGAAAGGTCTCTTGCCATGCACAAGAGTCATTTTTGGTCCAATAGTGGGTCTTGACTTTGCTGCTTGCTCAGGTTTGCCGGCCGATGACGATGAGGTGAAACGTAAACAACTCGTCATTGATGAGGCGATAACGGGCATTAATAAAGGTTTAGTTGCTCTAAACCAGGCAAACTCGGTCCCCACCCCATGGCTCCAAAGGATGGTACATTGTCGCAGAAATGGCAAAGTTAAATCTTACTATGACATGTTACATTCAGATGGTATACACCCTGGTTAGGACCTCCTTAGGGACTGGAGAGAAAGGTTGACTCAGTTGCTCGACAGGTTATGAGAATGATGGATATGCCTTAGGGAGCGGTTTCAAGACACGTAAAACGGTCGGTTGATAGTAGCCCGTGTCAGGCCGTCGTCTCTCTGTGGCAGGTCGATTGATAGGTCTAGGGGAGTTAGGCTGCTCCCTCCCAGGTGCTAAACGCCTGTATTGTACATGATTTGCTTTGCAGGAATCGATGAAGGACCTCCTAGTTCTGGTTAAAGACTGCTAGAATTTTGCCATGGATTTGATGTATTATACTAATTGTTAGGGTTGCAAAAGGTCTGATATCAAGCCTATAGGTCATGATACACGTTTAATGCTGTTCGGCCTCACAAAGGTGTGGTTTCGAAAGGATGCACTTTGCTGAAGATCTGCTTCATATTTTCTGCTAATAGAATAAGAGATGTTAACGACTTAAATTAGGAGGTGAGAGTTGGTTGGGTTTGCTTGTGAGATCGTTATGTGTCGAGGTACCTTAATTAAAAAGGTTGCAGTTGTCTATGTTGATTATATCTATGTTGATTATATATATAACTTTCTCCGAGGGGAAACACCTTCGGGTGCGTGTGGTATACACTGTGGTATACACTGAAAGGGGATTCTCCTTCGGCGATAGGGTGCCATACTATGGTTTTAAAATTATGATTGATAGGTTGTCAGTCGTCCTAACATGAAGGGTGTTCATTCACGAAAATTTGTGGTATATTATGTATGCTATCTCTGTCAGGTATGACTTAAGATACACACTGCTTGTCGTAGCTGTGGGGTACTTGGGGTTTGCGAGGGGGGTGCTGCGGGCTGTGTCCTCAATACATTGAGGTATGGGAGTGCTATACATGCTGTTGTGCAGATTTTGAGGGGTTGTCTGCCATGGAGAAAATGATGTGGGACGGGAGGGGAGGAGAGGGACGCGTTGATGCTGGTCCACGGTCGATTGATAATGGACCAAGAGTTGATGGCTTCCTTTTCTCCAGTACCAACGTCCTACTTACAAGGGAGGGGGGTCAGTTGGGTTTTATACTCATGATCTGTGTGTTCTCCTACTGTTTGTGTATGGGAGTTGGGGGGGTACCGATTCCCGCTATACAACACAGGGGGTTAAACATCGTTCTCATTCCCTCCTTCTGAGGAGGAGTTCTACATTAATAATGTTGTTTGTGCTACATGTTTATGGCTATTGTATCCGTTTTTATGTTCTATTATGGTGTGTGTTCTTTTTTTATGGTATGGGATTCACTACAGTGGGAGGAAAGAGGGGTTCCTACGAGGGGGAGAGACTCTTCGGAATAAGGGGGAAGGAAAGGGGAATAAAGGAGACACAGTTCCCTTATCGACTGAGTAGGTCCAAGAGTGATACTTCGAACGGTTATGAGTGGGGATAGAGGGCAAAAGAGAGGAAGAGGCAGGGAACTGAGGCTAGGATGCCTAAATGTCAACGGGCTGGGGGACAAGGTTAAGAGGAAAGCCATGTTCTCACAATTAAGGGCCAAAGCAGACATTTTTATTATGCAGGAAACCCACAGCGAGGGGGGTACCAACAGACTATGGGAAATGGAATGGGGGGGTACGATGATTTTCTCGAACGGAACTTCTCAGTCAGGGGGGGTGGCTATCGCTATCCCCACGGACCCCGATGTGATCCTCCTGGAACAGGTGTCGGATGAGGGGGGGAGGGTAGTGGTTGCCCACCTACAGATAGACGAGGAAGATATAGTTGTGGCTAGTGTGTATGCGCCCACTCAGGACAAGCCCCAGCAGCAGATGGAACTACTGACGAGTCTGAAGAATATTTTGTCCAAGTTTAATGATTTTCCCATCCTTCTGGGGGGGGACTTCAACGTGGCCCTCATGCCAGAATTTGACCTTGGATGCCAAGGTAGGAAGAGACCCAGTAGATATAGACAGGAACTTGCTGATTTCTTGAATGTGTTTGACCTCACAGATATCTGGAGAGAAACCCACCCCAATCAAAAGAGATTTACCTTTCGGAGAGCAAGACAATGCTCTAGGATAGATTATTGGTTTATATCTGATGATTTTAAAAACAAAATTAGGTTTCCGGAGATTGTCTCTGCTCTCCATACTGATCACTCCTTACTTTTGGTACAGTTGGAGAGGCCTTCTCATCACAGGGGTCCAGGGTACTGGAAATTTAATAATCTGATGCTAGGGGACAAAGAATACACAACCCAACTAGCAAGCCATATCCAACAGTGGAAGTCCCTGCACTCGGATTTGAGTCCCGACATAAAATGGGACTTCACCAAATATAAGATCAGGGACTTCACAATGGAGTACACAAGGGAGAAAAGGAAGAGGGAAAACAGGGAGAAAGAAGTGAACCTCAAAAGGATATCGGTCTTGGAGGAAAAAGATGCCCCTCTGGATGAGGATGAAAGAGAAGAACTTAGTAGCATTAAGAAAGACCTGGAACAGGCCGAGAGAAGGAAGGCTTTATATCTCATGTTCAAATCAAAGGCCAACTGGGCCTTACATGGAGAGAAACCATCTAAATATTTTCTTAACATTATGAAACAGAAGTATAATAGTAAATTGATCTCGCAAATTAAGACAGAAGAGGGGAACATCACCTCCAATCCAGACCTTATCAACCGCAGAATATTCTCCTTTTATAAGAATCTCTATTCAGACAGGGAAGGGGGAGAGAATCTTTTCGACCATTTAGATGATCTGGTGGATAGGGGAGCTATTCCAACTATTTCTGATATGGACAGAAATGCAATAGACTTGCCCCTAGAGAGGGAGGAACTCCACAGGACTCTGAAAAAGCTCAATAGTAATAAATGCCCGGGTACGGATGGGCTCACGGTGGAATTTTATAGGTTTTTTTGGGAAGACATTGGGGACAGTGTTTTTCAATCTCTTAATTATGCAAAGGAAACGAAGTCTCTTAGTACTGAGCAGAAAAGAGGGGTTTTAACTCTCATTCCTAAGAAGAAGGCCTCTCGAGAGGACATTAGGAATTGGAGACCGATCACCATGCTTAACACCGATTACAAGATCTTAACTAAACTGCTGGCTGCTAGGATGCAGGGCTGTTTGGACTCGGTAGTATACCAGGACCAAACGGGGTTTATGAAGGGGAGATACATTGGTACTAATATTAGACTCCTGAGGGATAGCATTTCTTATATGAATAAAAAAAGAATAACAGGTTTTCTCTTGAGCTTAGATTTTGAGAAGGCCTTCGACTCTGTCCGCTGGGATGCTATAGATAATGCTTTAAGGTTGTATGGCTTCGGTCCTGATTTTTGTCAGTGGGTTCAGATCTTGTACACTGACCCCGAGGTTTGTGTTTCCAACAACGGCTTCCATACTCAATGGTTCAAGCCCGAGAGAGGCACTTGCCAGGGTTGCTGCCTCTCGCCATACTTATTTATCCTCACTCTAGAACTGTTAGCAATAGCGATTAGGGAAAACCCCGGTATTGAAGGGATAAGGCTATCAGGAAAACGGATTAAGTTATCACTGTTCGCAGACGACATGTGTTGCATAGTTAGGGACATGGCATCTATACAGAGGGTAGTGGACATTATCAGAATTTTTGGGAATTTGGCAGGCTTGAAGATAAATGAAGAGAAGTCAAAAATACTTCCTGTGGGTACTGGTCCGGAGGACAGCTTGGCTGTCCCTCCGCTCCCGGTTGTTGCCAGAGTGGAAATTTTGGGTATTTTTTTTTGGAACGGAGTTTCACCTAAAGACGACTATATGCTGAACTTCAAGAGCAAATTGGACAAATGTGAAGTTATAACCAACTCATGGTCTTTCAAGAATCTTTCACTGAAAGGTAAAGTAACAGTTGTGAATAGTTTGTTAATCCCTCAACTCTTGTACTGCTCTTCAGCTCTGTTTACCCCAGAGAGAGTTTTTGTGGAATTTCGTAAGATAGTGGCCTCTTTCCTTTGGAAAGGTGGTTCAAGTAAGGTCTCCTATAGAATGCTTAGGCAGCCAATAGAGCAAGGGGGACTGAAATTGTTAGATTTAAGAATAATGTACGAGGTTTCCAGGATCAAATGGGTGTCTAGGTTATGCAAAGAGGACCATCTGCCATGGACCCTTTTTTTCAGGAGTTTCTCAGAGGTAAAGACTTCTATATGGGAGTTCTTTCTTGAAAAGGTGGACTTTAGAGACCCTCCCGGCGTTCCAAAATTCTATAAACAAATAATTAAACAGTGGAGGGATTTATACAACGTACCACCGGGTAGTGAGAGAGAAAAGCAGAACGACCCTCTCTTAAATAACATGTTTATTCAATGGGACTGGGAAGTTGAGATTATGCTGTTCCGAAGCTGGAGACCCGCAGGTGTTGTTCAAGTTAGAGATCTAATACGTGGAAAAAAACTCATGACAAGAGGGGACATTGAGGAGACTTATAATGTAAGATGTGATGAGCGAACTTGGTCTAAAATCCAGAAAAATATCCCATGGCTTGGTACGATGTCTTTTGAAAACTTTAAATCAGATTCCATGTGTCTCATGGTTAACGACAATGGAGGTGGTTCGTTCAATGTTATGAATTGTATCAATAAAAAGTTGTACAACTTCTTACTGGGTAGGGTAGCGGTGGGATCTCCGGGTCTGGCTTTTTGGAAGGAAACGGCAAAGCACAAAAACATTTCGGATAAAGGCTGGGCAGAAATCTATAAGAGTGCCTACCAGGCCACACGGGAAACAAAGTTACAGTCTTTTTTTTTCAAGATTATTCATAATGTAGTGCCCACTAATTCCTTCCTTTTTAAGATCAGGGTCTTATCTTCACCTGATTGCTCATTTTGTCATGACACTGACTCAATAATTCACTTCTTGGTGGAATGTCCTATGGTGGTGGTTTTTTGGAAGCAATTGAAAAATTGGCTGAAGGTGTGCGTAGATGTTGTACTAAACATTGATCCGATTGAACTGATAGTCGGGCTAGGGAATAAAGGCAACCAAGCTAATATGCTTCGTTTTATAAGTCTCCACGCAATGTTCTACATTTTCCGACAAAAATTGTTCTACAACAGCGAGTTTTCAGTACACAACTGGAGTAGGGAATTTCGAAATAGCCTCTGTGTAGAAAAATATGTATGCAACTTACTAGGTAAAAAGGAGCGGTTTCTTAAATGGAACGATATACTGGAGTGCATGATGTAAACCAAAGAAACGATCCTGCAAGTGTCCAAGAAACAAACAGTTCTATGTAGCACCATGTCGGGAGAACAGGGATTTTTTTAGGGGAGGGCTGGGGTAGGATAGTCCCATGTTCTTCCTCCTAGGTGATTACCCTTTTAACATACCTGAATTATAAAAGTACGGTGCTATTTTGTTGTGTCCTGTCTATTTGTAAGCCAACCGTCCTTGTCTTTGTCTACCGCCGGCTACTCCTTATTTTAAATGTGTAACTGTGTGTTTTTATGTTCTCAGAAAAGGATGAAAATGGAAAATAGAGCTTCCTCTACTTGTGGTTCAGGGCAGAAGTAAGGATTTTTTTGTTTTTTATAATAGAAGTTGTCTGGTAAGCTTATGCGTAAACAGAACTAAGGGGTAGGCAAGGGGGCCTCCTCTAGTTTTCCTCTTCTGGGCAGGAAAGGGAGGGAGAGTAGAACTTTCTGAATTTTGGCCCAGCTTCTGCCCTCACCTATGATAAAGTGATATTGCATTGTATAGGTAAATGGAGTACTTAGTTTATATCAGGTACCTTCAGCATCTTGCATAATTTTTTCAAGCACTGTCAACGTTGGATTGATCACCTGTAGCCACTAGGATATACTATTGTACACGGATGCATAGCTCCTTTATAACTTACTGATGGATTGTACTGTATCGCAAATCAATTCGGTTCAATAAATAGAGCAAAGCTCGTGATATAAAAAAAAAAATATTCAAAAATCACCAGGTGGCGCCACTGTGAATTGTAGGATATGCCTTTAAGTCTAGAGGCCAAGACTAGCTACGTATAGGCCATAAGGGAGTCAGAACTCGGTCACAGAAGTACAGGGTACAACTAGTCAAGAGAAGACCGGTTTTAATTATATCAGGACGAGTTAATTAATATAAAGCCACAGGAGGCATCATGCTGCAGGTTGAGCTTGCAAGCTCTTCACTGTGATTGGCAGTTGATCCAACGGCGAATGAGGGATGACAGTCTTGTTCCAGTCTGGCACACATGCCAGTGAGGGCACTCCTGACACTAACAACTCAGAGTGTCATTATTAGAGCACCCTGCCCCTGGCAGTCCAGGAACAACTACAAGCATAAGGGTGGATATGCCATTCAAACATCAGGACAGGAAGGAGCTGCTACAAAATGGCAACTCTTT
Organism: Alentia gelatinosa; assembly: GCA_950022655.1. Lineage (NCBI taxonomy): Eukaryota > Metazoa > Annelida > Polychaeta > Phyllodocida > Polynoidae > Alentia > Alentia gelatinosa. The sequence continues at coordinate 46,589,464 of OX465584.1, forward strand.
CATTTTTGTTACTAATAAGAGAGGGCAATTTCGATGACCAATCTCTTTCAGAGAAACCAATATAATAGATCACGATAAGGATGTAGAGACGAGACCATTACGACCTGCCGTACAGCGGGTAGAGGCCCCCTCCCGGGCCCACCTCTCAGTTAACATCCCGTGACCTGTCATCCGTGACGGATGTTCCGCTTGACGGATTCCCACCTGGGCAGCATTGACCACCAGGCGGCCACCAATGACAAACCCGCTAGGGGGCGCTGGTGTACGGTGGGGGCATTTAGAACTAAACGTTGTGGTGGTTTGAATTCAAAGCCATGCGTGAACAAAGAAGGGGTTTCTCAAGTTTGACCGAAGATATTTCTAAAGACATTGTACACCGGAAAGAGGGACACTCTGCTAAAGAGGATACTGTGGACATTTCTGCACGAAACGGGATTTTCCCTTCTAATAGATGTTGCAGTTTATCCCTCTTCTAAAATGGGAAACTTTAGTTCGAACGGAGGGTATCCACTAAAGTTGGGCTCATTTATTCTTACAGGGTAGGTTAGCTTGAAACATCCGTAATAGCTGGAATTTCCTTTTACCTAGACGAAGAGTCTCTCAACGAATGCAAGTGATCTTATAAGATATATTACTTTGATTTCTGGATTTATTTACTTCAGTTTACTTACACTGTAAGGTTTTGTTGCACCATTGTGCGCTATGAGGACAACTCATAACAGCTGACATCCGATCCAGGGCCTGCAGTAAAAATAAAGAATTTTACTTTAATCGTTTAAAAAGAAATCCACTAATTGAATAGTGATTGCTTCTGGGATTCAACATACGTCAACTAACATGTTTGTGCTGTGTGTGCTGTAGATGGTACGAAGTAATACGAAAACACAGACAATACTTGCACTTACACCATAGTGAAATTGTTAGTAATCATAAAATGTCGTCCTGTGGTATGAAACTTCAGTGCGGCCCAGCGGCGCAAGCCTTAGTTCGAGCCTCTCTGGGTCAAAAACTGGTCAGTGTGGTCTCACTCCTATGTAATTTCAATGCATTCACACTAAGATTGTGGACGGTGGGTGTCACTAAGCAGATAAGGCGCACTAACTGCCTATGGAAAAAGGTCTATTCATGTGGTATAAATGATTACGCTTTCAACATGCTATTCTTGGAGTTTCTCCCCCACATAGAGTCAGACATAGCAGAACTGTCTATTAGGACTGAAAAGCCACGTAGGAGAATCTAGTAGCCTTTACAGAAAAACTTAAATCTACTGTTATTTTTCATATTATATAATCAGATATACTTGATACTCCACACTGACTACAACGAAGGCTGTTCGTACAAAAATGTTCAACCGGAAGTTGATTTCTAAACCATGGTGTATGCGCAGCCTATTCTCGACTTGTCCAACAGATACTTTGTCTACCGCTAACTTCTCCTAAAGTAACCCAAGCAGAACGCCTCTGCTTGGAGATTGAAAAGTATGAATCTCCCGGCATATTTCTGATAACGCTAAACATATAGAAATATGTGCGTGGAGAATAATCATCAACTGGAGACAATGCAGCCCAAAGAGAAATCGGTCGATAACAATGAGTTCATTCGACGAGATCTGCAGCGGGCGACACTCAGACTGTTAGCTGGCGTAACTTGGCAATGTGGGAGTGAATTTGTTGTTATCGATTGATTTCACATATTTACACTATCTAAACTCTATCACGTGAATCACTGAATCACTGTCCCATGTTAGATACCTTAATATTTGGTTATTACACATTTTTACTCATTACAGGGTGTTTATAAAACGTCTTCGAAGTCAAGAAGTCATGGCGCCATTTTTGAAGTTCGGTCGACCCCCCTTTTGTCTCTCGTCCAATTATGTTGGAGCTCGCCGTGTTGCTTATTCAAAGGCGTGGAGTATCTTGGCCGTATGATAGAAGTACTACACCTATAGTAGGAGTCCGTATACATAGTAAGTTTGTGCACAGGTATATAATGATAAACCATCAAAATACAGACTGCATACGCAGAGGTCAGACTCTACCGACGTTTGGACACTGCGGCAGTCCCACCATCCTGCTGCTGTACACTTCGCCTCCAATGCGCATGCGTCGCTCCTGCCACATGGCGGCGCCACCCGACACCACAGAGATCACCAGGAACCAGCTCCAGCATGTTGGCGGTCTGTACCTGGCGTGTACGGCACCAGTGGGACCGAGCCGGCCGACATCGCCGCAACCAGCGGAGACGTGCGCGGGTCATGTGACCTGTACCACGTGGTGGTGGCGGTGGCGACACCTGGCGAGAGGAGCAGTCAGTCAGTGAGATGCCAGTGATGGTGTATGAAGGATTATTATGATTGGAGGGTGGTGTGCGGAATTCAGCGGAGTTTAGGCGGCGGTAGGCAATGTGAGAGGCGGTGTGAGGCCGGTGGGATGATGGCGGTGCATCCGCAGGGTGCAGACAGACACAGGGACTAAGTTCAGCTGGCTGTGTCCCTCCTCCAGGCGTGTTTGCGGCGTGTGGCGGGAAGCCTGCTTAGTGCGGCCTGCAGGTGAGTGGTGAGGTGTGGACAGCTTCATGAGGTCTCATGGACCAGTCACCGCCTACATCCTCAACAAAAAACATCACATCTGTGTGCGGGGTTTAAGGCAAAAATACACCAAGCGATTGAAGTCGATTTGGCGTCAGTATGAAAGAGAAAATGGCCCTTATGATTGTTTTTACCAGTTGGCTGTCCATAAAATGATGTCATGCAGAAGTATTTAGGGGGGAGGGGGGGGGGGGGGGATTGGTGGTCAGCATGATCAAGCATCACAAGGGTGGTATGACAAAACAGAACAAGTGGGAGTCAGAAATGGTCAAAAATAATATTAAACGTCATTTATGAACAGCTCCTTCCTCATACTAGATTTCCTCACAATCGCCAAAGATTCTTCACAGTTATCGTTTGCTTTTCAGCTTTAAGGCTGTAACACACTAAAGCCAGAGACACACCAAGCGAGAAACACGCCGATTTCGGAAATTGCCAACATAAAATGACGTGTATGTTATCATTCTATATTTCACTGGCTTATTGCTTCAGAGACGCTAAATTGTCAATGGGAGATATTACTATGAAATTATATCGCACATACATGCAAATTTCTGTTGGCGATTCTGGAAAAGGCTGCCATGACTCGCTTTGTGTGTCCCCAGCTCAAGCGATTGATTGAAGTGATTTTTGGACTCGTCAACCAATATACCAATTTTCACTTGCTGAATTTGCTTGTTTGGTATCCCTACTTGTGAAGTAAACGAGCGAACATCAGAGATTTCTATTGGCGAGTCCAGAAATCTCACTTGGTGCTTTCACCTTAAAGCTGAGAACAAACATAGCGAGTGATATGGGCAATTTCTGGACCTGGGATCACTAACAAAATATGAATGAGGCTATCCACAACAAGCCTGGAAAAGAACGTTCAGTGAAAAAAATGGCCAGGGCGATTTTCCATGCCATAAGGACACCTAAATCGACTTCAATCGCGAATAGGTCGCTTGATGTTTTGGCCTTAATCCATATCTACTTCTAATTTTATCTAACACGACGGCATGTCATTGGTATGTGTATATTATACGACTCGCAATGTTTGTTATTATTCTTGTTAGTATTTATAATACTATTAATGCAGCAAGGTTAACTTATACGATTTATAAGTATTATGTCTCCATTCGTCTGATATACACTGCCCAATTAGACGGACATGAAGTTAATTTTGATACATATATTTGTTTGTGTGAATATGTCAGCATTCATGTAGACATACACGTGTGTGCATACTCTCTTGTCAACACATGGATATCTCTCTCCGTGAACGTTAAGGTCTTTCTGTCAGCACATCTTTACACTTCATATATAAACCTCAAGGCGTCCAACGGTGATACCCATGCAGCACCTGTTACCTTACGTTATGACCAAATCCTATACTCGTACGTCTATTGAAGAAGCCACTAACACGAGTATTAACTTTCCTTACATATATAAAACCCAACCTACCAATACATAACACATATAGCTAGATTATATACATTCTGTCTCCTTTTATCTTTGAATTACCTCCTATTACCAGCCTATAAATTCCTTTAGCCAGTAGAAAAACAACTATGTGTGCTGTTAAATACACACAAACCTTTATCGACATAGATTCTACGATTTCAGATGTGAAATTGGAATCTGGGCATCGTCAAAGAAAAACCATACCAACTTCCACAAAGTAAACCTGTAGGCCTCTTTCCATTGGCCGACGAAAAGGGTGTAGATTTTTTTAGTTATCCAAAAAGTCTGTCGGTGGTGCTATTGACTGTGCGTTGGCACTGAAAAATCGGTTAGTGTATTAGATTTTTCTCAGTGATCAAACTTTCACTCAGTGGTACCACATTGCATAATCTAAGCAGAAAACATCGTGTGTCATTTCACGTGCTGGGTCGTGTCCATTGATCGATTTGGGGTCAGCTATGCCAAAAGTCTGTTGGTGGCCTTCCTGACTGTAGATCGGAGATGGGAAATCGGCCAATGAAAACAGGCCTTATCTGGCATGGTTCTTTCAGAGAGCACTTGTTGAGCGTTGCAAACACTTTCAAATATACGCTGCATATGTGAAGGGAAGGTTTATTGCTGCAAAAACGACCCCTTAACTAGCTGCATGCCAACTCTGTGGCATTGGTAGGTGCAGAAGACGAGTATGAAGAGAGGAGTGGCCAGCTGACCATGACAAAATCACTGCAGACTGAAATATATCAGTGACACATAAGAACCCTCCAATGGAAGTTATATTGGATACGTATGGATGACACAACAATGAGATGGGATTTGAAAGGTGATAAAGAACACCCCCATTTATTAAGTAGTGAAAAGAAAAGAAAAAATTAAAAAGAATTAATCTACCAAAGCTGTTTGTGGTACAATGGCTTTGGCGGGAATGAAGTCCGAGAAGGCGGAAGTGAGGTAGGAAGGCGTGAAACACGGGCGCCCCCTGGTGTGATACCTTGGTACAAATATAAGACTGTAAACCTATCGGGCTACAGTGCCCATATTGGATACGTACGGATGACACAACAATGAGATGGGATTTGAAAGGTGATAAAGAACACCCCAAATCCAAAAGAAAACTAACATATTTTATCTAGTTCTTTTGATACATAAAAATCCTTATCAACTTTGTTATCCATCGTATCTGACAAGTATAAGAGTACACTCAGAGACTTCCAGTCTCCAATACGTTGAATTTCGTGTAGAGGAATTCCAATTGAGGCTAGAAAAGATGCCCCACTCCTCCTAAGGCTATGTGGAGTATATTTCCCCCTGAGACCAGCCTTGGCACATTCAAACTTAAACCTTTTTAGAAACCAATCATATTTTACAGGTGATGGATTACCTTTAAGAGAATTTGGTATCAGTGGATCCCTTGGAAGTCCTACGTATAATTTCTGTAACCTCCGAAGTGACGATACAGGACATAATGGGGATAATGATTCCACCACTGGTATTTGTAATACTCTTTCTGAGAATTGGATTGTTTTGGAGGAAACAATTTTAAGTACCATTCCGAATTTTTTGAATTCCACATCTTTAACTTTTAAGGTGTGGTCAGAAAAGGTGAAGTGGGATTTGCGTAATAGACAACGAAAGGAAAGACATATGCAAACCCAGAAAATCAAGTCTTGATTGCAAGATAATGTTAAGTTTGAATAAATTAACAATAATTGGTTAGGAGTCAGTAGTTCCGACCTTTGAGGATTGTCACCTAAAAGTCGGCGAGCACCCCTCAGGGTCATTCTAATACAAAATGATGATTTATCTACACAATTGAAACCCATATAATTATGGAGTGACCACAATGAACTAAGATAATTTGTGATCGAGGAAAAACACAAAAAATAAGACAAATGTGTGATATATAAGCACACCATGGTGATTGTAGCAGGCAATGGTTGAAAGTCAAATTTGCTACAAAATTGAAAATAAGTTTTCCATTGACTCTTTTTCGCTCGCCAAGTATTTGGGGCCCAACCAGAAATTTGTAAGTTGGAGCATCGTAGCGTTAATTCCTCCATGGTTTCTGGAAAAAACAACAATTACCATGAGAGTGTATAAATGCATGAGCTGTGTCACGACAATGTTGTGTATTGAGACGAGATAATGCGTCTGCTACGGTATTATCACCAGAAGTCACATAATGTGGGATAATACGAAAATTGAATATGGCCGATCCAGAAAATTTCACAAATCCAGAACATGGCTGAAGTGGTACTACTACGGCCGGTTACTATCATTGATTCTACCTGAGTATTGTCAGTGTAAAGGTGTAATACAGTGTCACGGTACTCTTCTAGATTACGGGAGATACCTTTAACTACTGGCCATAGCTCCATTACTGATATAATTGGATGGTAATTATCTGATATCGGCGCTTTCTGAACGTGTGAACAGTCAACTAGATTTTCATCATCTGTCCAGGAACCGAAAAAATAATCTTGGCCAGAATAACCACCAAAACCATAAGAGGAAGCGTCAGTACAAAGGAAAGATGTTTGGTGATTTTTTACAATTTTCCTTTTACCATTGAAAGTTGAGATAAAAGATCTCCACCATAAGAAATCGTCTATAATTTCTTGAGTCAATTTCACTCTCCGAAAACCTCGATAGTTGTTGAGAAAGGTGTACAAACGTTGCATATATGTCCTGCCACCAAATACAATAATAGCACAATGTGCCAAATAACCGGTTAACTTTTCAAGACGTTTAAAGTTAACCCATTTCGAGTTGTACATTTCATTAATCAGGTGAGTTGCTTGGTTGACTTTCTCTTTCGGTAGTGATAATTCCATAGTTGTGGTGTCTATGGTAATACCAAGGAATGTCACATGTTTCGAGGGTTTCACTAGTTTCTTCATGTTAACTTGGAAACCTAGATAATCCAGTGTGTCTATTAAACAACATTGTTTATCATCACATTCTTTTGCAGAGGAGGCACAAACAAAAAAGTCGTCCAAATAATTAATACATGTGCCAAAACCTTTGTTATGAAGTATTTCGGTAATAAAGTCAGAACATGATGAGAAAATAAACGGGCTACTACGGGCCCCAAAACACAATCTGTGATCTTCATAAATCACTTCGTCTTCTTTCTCAAATGCCCAACGAAATCCTTGAAATCGTCTATGTGTTGGGTTTATGTGAACGCTGCGATATGCTTGTTTTATGTCCGTTATCGCACAGAATCCGTGTTCACTAATTAGATCTGATGCCATATCCACATTTTTGAAATGAAAAGTTGGAGAAACGTCGTTCATATTAGTGTTCACACTAATACCAAGAGGGCGTCTACAGTCCGTAATAGGTCTAAGAGATCCGTCCTTTTTCTCTACTGCTCCTAGAGCGTGGATACATGTTGGGTATTCACTAGTAATTGTGATTTTCCCTTCAACCAATTCATTCTTTACCGTTTCACACATTTCTTGATAAAATGGTTCTGATAGAATTGAACGATAGTTTTTACAATCGTAAGGAATCTGATCAACATTGTCGATAATATCGAAACCTCTACATATTCCAGTTAGAACAAAAAGTGCATTCTTACTGGGAACGTCCAGTGACATATAAGCTGCAGCAAACCTACACGGTTTTAATTGTATTTTGGAATCATTTAGTGTATATTGACACGTACATCGGCCTTCACGACACTCATAAAATACCGGAATATGTGCCCCAGGGGCTACATCAATACAATACAGGTATTGCGGTACATTAGATATACTACTACAGTTTGCCTTCGTACAAGAGAATTCAATTGATACTGTACCGGGCCATTCGTTGCGGTCTATACCTGTCGAGAGCGTTAAATCCACCTTGGTTATGTCACCTTTTGTGTTAACATCAACCCTTGAGTACTGACCTACTGTAGGTTCAACCTGGCAGTTAAGTGTGCCAAAGCTATTAACTGTACCGATACTGTTTGTCACACTGTTGTATACCTCTGCCCCTTCAATTACACATTCGTTAACCATTGAGTTACCTACTCCTATTGGATACTGTGGAGCATTTAGAACAACGTTGACTCCATAATCATTTTCTAATGGTGATACATCAACATGTTCACCAGTAAGATTATTTTCAATATCCAAACCAATACCAACCATAGGAGTACTCAGAACGGAATTGGGGCTTACATTTAGTGTAGAACACGTATCCTATTTCGATTGTTTAATCTTTTTGAGAAGATCCCATTCACTTTTTGGATGTTCCTGGTCGCAGACCCAACATTTGTGGTCGAATCTGCAACGTGGGAGGGTACAGCGTCCATCTTGGAATAGGATACAGTATTTCCCCCCTTCCCTCGGTTTGGTTTTTGTGACAACTTTCTGATTAACCCCATTTGCTCGTTTGGCGACTTCTCTAGTAGCTTCGGCTCCCAGGTACCTAGTCGCTAGGCTTTGATCGCCCGGGCCAAAACATTTAGAACCATTTTTTACAACTTTCCTACGTACCTCTTGGTCATATTTAATCAGAGAAGATGTAGTAAAGGCTCTGGTATCCGCTTTCTCTGCTAAGAATCCTATATGTTCTATCAAGCCTTTTACACTCTTACCTTCATCGCATCGTTCTATGGCAAGGTTACACAAAAGGTGAATCAAAGATTCGAAAGACAGTGTCTTATTACGATCTTCCTTAGGAAGGAGTCTGTTGAGGTCGAACTTACGTTCTCTTTTCCTTTGGATCCTCTTATTGGTGCTTCGTCGTGATGCTGAACTTTTTTGGCGACGGTGATGACCGGAGGATGAACTTGTGGTGGATGAAGATCTGGATGAAGAATCCGACGAGAAACCTGACTTTCGGGTATGATTTTTACGGCGTAGCGGCTTGCGTCTAGGGATATCCGTATCTGACCATTCCTCCTCTGAGTTGATACCGGACGAACTGCCGAGTGTAGATTTCCCTGAAGGGGTCGAGTGTCGAGTAGACGTAGTAGCTGCTGGTCCGCCTGCGGTCGCCCCCGTGGTAGTCGATTTGGCCCCCGGAGTGTCTTCACCCTGTCGCGATGTCGAGTCGACCGCTTCCTGGCCATCTTTCGATGTGGAGAATTCGACTTTCGTTTTCTTCCCTGCGCCTTTACCTTTCGTTTGTTGGACAAGGAGAGATACAGATTCGCGTAAATCTGCAACTTGTCGCGACACATTGTCGTATACCTCTCGCATTTCGTCGCGGAGAATGGACGTCTCGAGTTCTTCCTTCGGTTTTTCTTCCCGGAATTTCCCGGATTTTCTAGGCGAACTTTCTTCTACCTTCCACGGACATTTTGCTCCTGTGGGTTTGTGGTGTCGTGTATTACATTTACCACAAAACCTGAGTCGCGATGCCATAGCGTTGTGGAGATATTCCCGGATATTAAAAAGAATTAATCTACCAAAGCTGTTTGTGGTACAATGGCTTTGGCGGGAATGAAGTCCGAGAAGGCGGAAGTGAGGTAGGAAGGCGTGAAACACGGGCGCCCCCTGGTGTGATACCTTGGTACCAATATAAGACTGTAAACCTATCGGGCTACAGTGCCCATAAAAGGAGCTGGTTACAAAGCTGATTACAGCAAATGACCCAAGGACTTGATAAAACTCCAAACATTTTATAATTTAGTGTGGGTCACTCTATCAGATAATTTGCCTATAGGTTTTTGGAGTTTATATAGTCTTTCAGCTTGCTGCAAAAACTATCCCTTCACTATGTGCAGACAACATCACTGCAGACACGCTCATATGCTCTGCCTAAAGGTTAGAGTGGCCACATAGACATTGGGCTTGCTGAAAAAAAACCCCACTATTCCTTCACTATCTTCATGCTAACACTGTACCATTAGGAAAGGAGTAGAGTGCCAGCATCTCAGGGTTTTAGAGGCATGCTGAGCTGACCATGACCAATCACTGATGACCAAAATGCCTCCTCGGTATTGGATCTTTATGATTGTATTCAGTTCTACATTCGTTTCTCGGATTTCCCATTACATGAAGATGTATGCAGTTTTATGGAACAGGCTACTCCATGGATATATATATGTATATATATCATACATGTATGTATATATATAAATATATATATATATATATATATATATATATATATATATATATATTGACCCTGACCTTCTATCGCCACCCCTACATCCCCACTCCCACCCCTATACGTCCACCCCCTTCAGCCACCCAAAGGCTGCACACCAACGTTCCCACGATGAAAGAATCCTGGTCAGCTATCCCATAATGATCAACAACAAGGTGGGATGAGTCACACACCTGGCCAGTGTGGTTCGGGATGGGTGTGCAGGTGTCCAACTGTAGCCAAGAGCATATATGCGGTGATATGCTTCTACAGATGGGGATTTAGTTGTGGGTGGCTGTTTGAAGTTATGTCTTGAAGAAGTATAGGGTTAGTGGAGAGTTGGGATTAACCAATACATGTGTAGATATATACCCGTTTTATTAGTGAATAGATTGTGATACGTGTATCGGTGGCAATAGATAGAAACACCATTCCATAAGAACATATCTAACAAACTGTTAACGATCGTGGAATGTTACAATGATAAACAAACCCAAACGTTTAGCACCAAGTGTTCTCCAAACATTTACAAGAGACTTTATTGCAGCCAAACTACAACGTTAACTTAATGTAACATCGTTACCTCGGAGGCCTTATGAGAGCCAACGTTAACTAAACAGTAGGCTCTGGTACAAATACATTTGTATACCCTTTCTCCGTCGGCCTGTAAAATTCTGGTCTCTACATCCCTCTCATGGCCAATTATATTGGTTTCTATGCGATGAGATTAATCGTCTGTATTCATTAGTAACACAATGATTGTATGGAACGCTCGCCATTTCGTAGCAGCTCCCCTCTATCGCGATTTTTACCGTACATCTGCCATGAGACTAGCATGTTTACCCTTATTATCACTCGCTCGAGGTGACAGTGCGCTCTCACAATGATACACTGAGATGTTATTGTCAGGAGAGTCTTCACTAGCATGTGTAGCAGACCGGAATGAGATTGGTCACCCTTTATTGGCTGGTGGTTCAACAGCCAATGATAGTGCTGAGTGCACAAGTTAAACCTGCAGCAAGGTGCCCCCTGTGAATAGTATATATAATCCACTCCAATCTCTAAATAAATCAGTCTTCTCTTGCCTCTTAGTTGTACTAACTGAACGTCTGTGTCCAAGTTTTGACTCTCGTACTTTTAAAGTCAATACTCCAGCTAGTCTGGGTCCCTAGACTTTAGAAGTCTCTCGAAGATGCCCTTTTTTGTCAGCACCACCTCAGTCTCTCTGCAATGCTTCTTCTGTAGGCATCACCCTCTATTATGTAGGCGTGTATAATTTTCCATCTCATTCTGAATGTCCTAAATATGCCTGAATAGTAGCACATTCAAGTTCTATTGTCGATTCTCGGGGCTTTATATGGGAGTAGTATCTTTTTAGCTCCAAGTGATGGTGAAATACAGTCAGTGGTAAAGGCGTATACAGTGAGTGACAGGGTACTCTAGCAAGACGGCTTGTGTACAGTGAGTGGTAGAAGCGTAGAGGTCTAAGCATCAGAAGTGATGGACAATGAATGACAGGGCTATCTGCACAGAGCACAGCTGGCAGTAGAGTCTACATGAATGAACAATTGACTGAGTTATTTGAGGATACTTGGATACATGAAGGGCAGGACACAGCTTGCTTAAACATGATGGAGATTACTGTTTGTAGTAAACGAGATACAAGCCCCAGTTGGTGCCAGAGCTGATAAGACCATTTTCCACGACGAAAACTGGACCGATTAAAAGAGTTCTCCTAAAAGTCTGTCGGTGGTGCCAGCGACTGCACGTTGGTATCAAATAGTCGGTGAGGGTGGAGTGTATCCCTTCTTTCTCCTCCATTTTACCAGTAGGAGCAACGAGTATAGTCGTTGGTAGGAGCAAATGGTATGTTCATCATTGATAAAGGAACGTGCAATTATGAATGAATAACAATTAAAAGGTTTGGGTTTCATTCAGTCTATGGATAGTTTTCTTTAAACCTCTTACACACAGTCAAGTTCCCATTTCTGCAACTGCCTGAGTTTAGGATCCAAACATATCAAGCACCAGTAGGTCAATGAGGTATTTCGCAGATTGTGAATCGATCTTTTCTGCAGCACACTGGAAGTCTACATGTGATCAATCTAACCTTTAGCACGGTCTAATAAAGGGTGAACAGCAAATGCTGAGGCTTCTCTCTATCTTATAAACAAAAGATCATTATCGTTTTTCCTCTCTATACTTCAATTGGGAGGAGAGTACAACTCCACAGACCAATGCCGTACAATGTACTTATCATTCAGCATTGCAAATTTCAGTTATAAAAGGCATAACGGCCACTAATCTTCTTGTGCACTACTTTGTATGATAAGGACTTGTTTAAAATGGTCACCTAGGAGACTACGACTATAAGTAGTGTCCTTGGTAGAGCTCTTGAGTCTCTTTATGTTACTAGGGCTAAAGAAGAAACCAATACGTTTTGGTCAAAGTCGTTATTCTCCCTGAGTTTGATACAGACTGATATGTATGGGGCAACAGCCGTGTGAATATCATGTAGCGTTTGAATGAGTTGGAGAACAACAACTTTGACCAAAATGAATTGCTTTCTATATTTATCTCCCGCCTGTACACACTAAATGAGTGGACGACACACAGGATATATGGACTATGGAGAACGGACTGCAATACCCATAGGGGCATGGGGAACTAGTTCCCAATGTTAAGCATATGGGACAAGCATACCAGGGTTGAGATAAAGGTTCGTACCAGGTTGAAAATAAAAGAAGATATGTGCATGTATGTACATGGCAAATTGGAGCTAGCAGCAGCGGGTGAGTATCCGTCAGTGAGTGTACAGTCTGTAGCGAGGTGTGCATCCATGTGGCGACGGATTCAAAGCACCGAACCGGCATAAATGCTGCCGGGAATGAGGCTAATTCTCGTCATTTACTACATGTAGCATGGTGAGTTGCGCTGTGTGTAAAGATAACGTCCCAAATGACCCCAATGGTGTAGATGTGGCGGCCTATGCAGCCTTCTGAAAACAGAAGTAGTCATCACACATATCACTCGGGAAAGCTGACACTGTGATGTTGTGTTTACAAATCCCTCGTGTATGAGGGACGTATTGTATGCTAATACTGTTAATAATGGATTCCCAGAATATGAGATTCTATTATACACCTGTGTACATCTGTCTTACGAATTCTAACCTCTTCTCAGCGTATTGTAAATAAATCATATTTCACAATGGTAAAAGATACGATGTACAGCCTAGTGTGACATGTACGGCCCACTTTGCCTTACTTCCGGATCGTGATTGATTGATTGACACGGCAGGAAAATAAACAGTGGAAGCATATCAGGGCCGTAACACCATTTAAACGGACCAGCTGTGCATACACAAATTAAAATGACAATTAAAGGTAAATTTTTATGAAATATTTCAAGGTGTATAAACGAAAATAGACCATTTCATTTCAATACATTGTCATTGATTCACAGCTCCTTTACCTCCGTGCTTATGGTTATTTACAACGGCTCTAGGCTCCAACCTTATTTATATGTCATGCCTCGTCGCATAGAAACTCTATCATTGTTTGTTAATTGATTGTTATTTTCAAATATTATTTCGGAACTGTGATAATACATGACACGTGACAATTGTGTTCACAAAGGAGATTAGGTGAGAGATTACACAACAAGGAGAGGAAGAATAAAATCTGAACTGCATGGCTACAGAGTGTTACGGGCAATTCTACACATCATTCAATGTGTTTAAAATGCAATAACATCGATTTCATAGATGAAGTAAATCACGCCTTAATTAAGGAAATATGAATCCCCCAAATATAAAAAGCTGACCTCATCTACTGAGGTTATGCTAACGTTCGGCAGTTTTCTTGCGGTGGGTGATTTCAAGAACTACCACATAAAAACAGCCCATCCACAAGACAGACAGGCCAGTTGGCAGGTGCAGTGCTCCCGGTAGTAGCAGGGAGACTGCCGGAGCATGGCCTGACAGCCTCTAAAACTCCATTCTGAAGTTGGTGCTGAAGAACTGAAGGGAATATACCCAATTTACATACACCGATTTTGACCACCGATTATAGAATCTGCACCACCGACCGATTATTACACGTGTCGATAAAGTATGCGTAAGTGTGAAAAACAATCACAACCGCAACGATTCTTCAAATTGCGTAATTTGGCAGGACCGACCGATTTATGAGGCTACCGATGATTTCATAGTGCTTTGAAATAATCGGTGACGGAACGTGGATTTAAAGAAATGATTCTCTGACAAAATCAAACTGGATTGAATTAATCGGTGATGGAATATAAATTCAAGGAAATATTCTATCGGTGTAGATGAAATGTATAAATAGTTGTCAGGTGTAAAAGCCTCAACGACTTGCAGAGTCAACGATTATCGGTACCACTATTTAAAGGCCACTTCCCATCGCTCAAAGAAATGGGCACCAATCAATTGGCCACCAACTGCACGTCAGTATCAACATGTCAGTGAGGATACATTGTATGCCTTGTTTCTCCATTTTAAGGGTTCATACTAACCAGATTTTCCTGATTAAAACCTTGAAGATTACCGACAGCCTGTGAGAAAAACTCGTTCCCATTCACCGATCTGGCATCGGTACAGCAATGAAATCAATAGGTAGTTTTCGACTGCAGATCGATTGCCGAATAATTGGTCGATGGAAATAGGCTTTAAGACTGTTTCCATTCAACGATCTTGCGTCGGTATTCCAAAAAATTCGATCGGCAGATCCCGAATGCAGATCGGTGCCAAATAATCGGCCTGTGAAGAATGGCCTAAAGTTGTGATAATGAGTAAAAAGTGTGCTGGGCGTGTGGGTGCCGACCCGCTGCCTTGTTTCTGGTAGAACACGCATGCTGGCTGTACTCAGGAGGCGATAATGGGGTCTTCTTTATCTCCAGCTTCCTTCCCGAGCTCCCCATACATCCAACAGATGTCCTATCTAAATGGAGCTTCTATTTCCTAATACAAAAAAGATAGAGCAGTGGGTAAAGAAATTGGTCAGTGGTGTATTAAAAAAACATTGATGAGTATTTGGTATGTGCCCCCGTTCGCCATCGAGTTTGGAGCGTGCAGTAATATGAAGCGATAGCCTATGAATATTTCGAAGCGCTCCAAACGATATGGTGAATGGGGACTCATACCAAACACGAAATATGTTTCTGATTTTACCTTTTCCTGGAAATATTCATTTGTTTATCGCACAATGAGTATGAATTACCGTGCTTGAAAGCCTATTGAGTTCGAGTTCCTAATGTTAAGCCTATGCACGTTTCTACCACGCTAAGATAAACACCGATAACATATCTCTGCCACCTGTGAGATAACACACTGGTCGTGTATTTCAAAAGACCCACTAATATTTACCGACTAATTATTGGTTCTGTAACCTAATTTCTCACCGATCACTTCAAGTATTTTGAAATAGCTGATCGGATTTTAGGTTCGTCAGAGTTGCCAATATTCGTATTGATCACCAACCAAGAAAACGTAGGGATTGAGACGTATGGGCGCCACTCCCGGCCTTTTGCCCCATCAAATACGTCCCTGTCTCTGGCGCCGGGACTTATTTCATGGTATAAAATGCCCTGCAAAGCCATCTCTATGAGCTCAGTAGCCACATTTTCTCCAAATAAGCTTTCTAAACTGTTTGATTTCTTTTACCGAATTACAGGCGGCACTCAGTCAAAAATGTCTATGCAATTTTTATAATTCCACGATAATTTCAAAAGAATTGCAAAGGAACAAAAAACCCGTAAAAATATAAGTAACCACGAAAGATGCCACATTGCATTGTCCTGCCGCGGCTACGGGAATGTGAATGGCGCTCTCCCGGTGTAAAGGCTTGATTAAAAAACGAAGCCATAAGAAAAAGAAAACTCTACCATAATTTTAAACATCAGATCCTTTAAACCAACCTGGCTAATAGAGTGTACTAGGTTAAGGCGACAGCTGAATTGGTTACTGGCCACTTTGTAGTTAGTCATGCACTACTTTGGTAATGCCTACATTCCCTCCCACTCACCAAGAACCCACTTAAAATACCGCACCACTGCCTACTCTTTTAGGTTTTCTGCGTACCTGGCATCGAACCCATTACCCTGAGATCAGTGGACCGTTGCTCTTCCCCTCCCACTATACTGGGGATGCGTATTTACCCACACAGCTTCCCTCACCCTTACCGCATGCCGAAGGGAACAGCCATCCGTCAGAATGGTACTTACCCTCTCTGTTAGCATACCTCTTTTGCTCATCACAGCCCCTGCCCACTGCTCCTCAGAGAGCCCGAGGAGGAAGCGGCCCAGGCCTCCAAGCCTCACCCACTTATTAGAGCGCACGTCACTGACAAGCTTTATCAGAACACGAAATGAGGCCGGTCAGTTATGTCTAGGGTTTCCCTCTCTCATTTCAGGTGGGTTTATCTCAAATGGCAGGTCATGCACTCCAAGGTTCTGCTTGGAGATTGCCTGAAAACTGCTGGGAGAGTGCTTCAGCCTTTCTGATGAAGTATTTACTGTTATGCAGTCGAAACTCTTTTGCCATTTTCTTTCCAAAGAGAGATTTTTATTAATCTATTTGTTGATACTATATCGTGTTTCATCTAGATTCTTCTTCACCATTCTGTATTACAATCATTCTCTTTGTGGTGAGTGATTACCATGAGACAATTATTAAGTATTTCCTTTCTTTGAATAAAGATTAATTGTTTTGCCTTTTTTAATTTTGACATTTTTAGAAATATTGTTTGCCATATTTTCATGAACAAATTATTCACGATTAAATGGTGCTACTCCACTTTGTTCTGATTTTTTCCCAAGAGTCTTACGATTGTCCAGTGTTTGCCTATATTTGACCTTTTTTTGATAAACAAATTTTTATAAGCAGCATGTGTTCTACACCAATATGCAAAAATATAATGCTAATTTTAGGGTATCCTCGATACCAGCTCAATGCCACATAGTTCACATAAGTTAATATGATACGAGAAAAGATAAAGTTATCAGAGTTTGGTGAAGTGAAAGCTGGCAGCTTAGTAAAGCGATACACCACTTACACAGTTAAACTAGATGAACGTAAAAACCTTGCGCCCAATATTTTGCCGTGTATTTTAGCTCCCAACAATACCGACAGAGAAGGGTCATCCTGCTGCCAGCACAGATTAGTGATTCAGGATAGGGCGACAGTCGAATGGCCTCAGTCCCTAGGTTGTATGCCTATCCAGTCACCTACCCCATACTTCCTTACCAGGACTCAAGCCTCAGTCCATATGACCTATGCATACCCCTCGACCTATCCCATCACTCCTTACCAGGGAGATGTTTCATAGACAAGGTGTTGCATAGACATGTTGGGTTGAAACATTACTGATGGTCTGAGACCTATTTGGATATAGCTGTGCCATACATGCGCAGGTATGATAATTCGACTATGCAACGGAATCTGTCACTATTATCGATGGTCACTACTACAAAACACCTCCCAGGACTCAGGACTTAGTGTCTTGGTCCACCTACCCATGCGCTCATATATGCTGCCTAGGTCAGGACAGGTTATGGTGACTATCAGCATGCTGCAAAAAACTGTCCCTTCATATATATCTGCATGCCAAGGTACAAAGGGCCATTGTCTAAGTCATTGACCTACTGGCGCTTGATATATTCGCATCCTAGACAGGAAGTGGTAGAAATGGCAAGTGGGTTACTGAAAAGTAGCCATATACTGAATGTAGCCCACACCTTCTGATTATATCTTTTAATCCCATGCTCATTCATCAATGATGAACATGCCATTTGCTCCTAATATATTGAAGTACGACATGTATCAAATCTATTTACCGCATGACACATATATCCCAAGCGTGCAAACAGGTATAGACCATGCTAAACCCATCAGAGCATGGGAATAGGCACACATCTCCGACCCCACACGGGGATGTGGATTGCTGCGCCAATATGTCTGAGCCTATGTACTCAAATTTCAACACTTACACAGAATCAATTACCAAAGGTGGCTATCACCATACACGAAAAAATATTCACGGTAAATACTGGTAAATATCTGAAGAGTGATTGCCATGTCCCCATCTCAAACCAGAATGAGGCCAATTTTTTTTAATATTCTTTAGATGATGTTCATGATGCCTTCATACACTCACATCACACAGACAGACTATAAATAGTCCATGTATTCCACACGAGCGGCGCCGTGTGCTCCTTAGATCAGTGGGCGGAACGGATTTTCTTTGGCAGGATTCAGTGACCCGTAACGACCTGCCTACTTTCTCCCTGCGCTCTGTAGGATCCCTCCGCGCCGTGGGGACAGTAATGGCGGCTGACAGAAGAACCTGGGACGTCATGAATACAAGGCAGTGTTTGCCCGAGCTGTGCAGGGGGCGTATTTACCGAGGCTGAATGTGGCCCTCAGTGTGTCAGCGAGCGCCGCAGTCTCCCACCGCGTTTACACTAGACGAATATATGGTGACAACTCAAAACAACTCCATCCCTTGCCTGTGTATACACTAGGAGATTTAGAGGTGAATTTCGCACCACCTGAAGACGTTAAGCTAATAATGTATAGAAATCGTCTAGTGTAATCGCCAAACGAGTGACGACCACAGATCATCTGATTATGTCAGATTACGCAATGCGGTACCACCTGGCGACTATTCTTTAATCTTAAACTAACCACTATTTCAAAGGGGCTTGAGTTAATCGTCTAGATACCTGATGATTCTGTAAAAGCTCAGTTGTTAACCACCTGACCTTTTGGCCAAAAACATGTTATGTGTCGGAGATCACGATTCTTTACTTAAGCCTTTTCACCTGCGATTTTCTAGTTGGAAATAAATAACTTAACTTATAGTTTAGGGATGGTTACCTTCATAATCGTCTTGTGTAGACACCTGCTTAGGTGGACAGCAGGAAGTAATATACTCCTTATTTGAGAGTTGATAAATCGTCTAGTGTAAACGCTTGCTGTGCTTCTTGGATCGACGATTCTGGGCGATGATATTGCATCATCGAGCACAACCTGATGATTTTGTGATAGACAATCTAGAGTCGGCACGATTCCAATCGTCTAGTACTTATAAATGTCAAGTCGATGCATCTGTGTTTACTTATGATCTAATTACCTTATCAATAAGAAGGCTGTCTAGTGCGTATTCGTTGGGACCAATCACAATACAGCTTGCACGGGAGCGAACTCTTCAGTTGAATAAGCCGCGAGAAAAAATGAAGAAAAGAGCCTTAATCTATTTGGTAAATCTTTTCCGCGGTGGTGGGTTGAATGTCGGCCGGAACATCCAGCCCTGCTGCTGCCTATGTCCTCAGTAAAAGACTAGCTGAATAGTTCTGACGAATACGCACTAGATAGTGGTGTAAGGCTCTCTGGAAGTGTGCCCCCCGTTGCTCTCATGCTGTCTCTATTGACAGCTGCAGCCTTGAGTCGTGTTTGTATTAGTCGATTGGGGGAGGTGTTTTATTTTACAGTAGTTGTTTTCGTTCATTGAATTATTCTGTGTTTTTTTCTGAATTCTTTTATTCTTTAGAAAATGTTATTTTGAAATTTGTTCATTATTTTCAGTTGTTATTAAATATTCAATAGTTTCTATTTATGAATATGTACATTGGCTTCGATATAGTCACTTATACAACCTTTCGTAATAACTTATTCCTTCCTCAATAATGTTATCATGATTCAATATATTCATAAACATCTAAATGGAATAAGGGATATGAGGTGGTTCCTTTAACGAAGACCGTTACTATTATTTTTTTTGTGCTGGCCTGACCTAGTAGCAGTCTGAAATGGGTCAACCTTTTTTTGAAAACTCAAACACACACTGGTCCCTTTTGGCACCTTCGTCGGTGATAAAGTATATTGAATATTGTATCATGAGCACATGGTATAAAAATCCACGTTTCGTTTGAATATCTAAACTCTACCTCACAACTCTCAACTCAACATCACAACTTAATTGTGCATGTATGTCTCTTTAAATAGCCAGAAATGTCTACAATAGACCAAAGGTTATAAATTCTCATCCAAACCTATGCAGATGTGCACTGTTAAGGTTAAGGTTCGTAGGTTGCTATGGACGTATGCATCGCCCGGTGCAGAATGCCACCTCGGTTTAGAGAGGATGTGACTCAGCGAAAGCAAAGATTTAGATCAGATCAGCATCCTGGGACAAACACTGTCACACACACTCACACCTTGGTGATCTCCTGAAAGAAAAGGGGAGGGTACTCTTTTCCATTGGCTGACGGAAACGACACCAATTATTCGAGTTCTCCTTTACTCTAAGGTCTGTCAGTGTTACCGCCGACTGCATGTCGGTATCAATTAATAGGTGATGGTGCAGTAAAGGCATTTTTTCTTCTGCATTTTTAAGGTCCATACTGATTTAAATTCCACTCTAAACCGTCTCCCGTTGGCTGTCGAGAACGGCACTGATTGATTGAGCTTCCTATTAAGTCTGTCGATGGTGCCACTGACTGGAGATCGGTACCAGATAATCGGCAAGTATGTAGTGTATGCAGTATATCTACAGTATTTCCAGGTATATACCGATTCAATTTTCAAATAAAAACCTCAAGGAACACTGATGAAATCAGAACATTTTGATTCTGTCGGTCTGGGAAAATGTCAGTCATTGGTGGCATTATTACATACTCTATACCATATTAATCAGTAAACGTTCCTCTGCATGTCTCTTCTCCTGGCGTCGGTATACCCCAAAAAGATCGATAAGTGCTTCCTAACTGCAGATCGGTCTGAATAATCAGCCAATGAAAAATGGGCTTAAAGGTCTGGTGATCACCGTGTTTAATACCATTACTATAAGGTATTTTCCTCTGGCCGACAAAACCGATACCAATCAATTGAGTCCTCCTAAAAGTCGTGGTGGTGGCCGCCGACTGCACGTTGGTGCCCAATTATCAATGCGGTTGCTGTGTATGCCTTATTTCTGCCACATTTGACGGGTCCATACAGACGGAATCATCCTCCAAACACAATGAGCATCACCGACGATTCCAAACCCGTTTGATTCTGTCGGAAAGTGAAGAAATCTTTCGGTCGTGGCCTTATTATATACCTTATATGCGTAATTAATCAGTGAGCACGTCTCTACATGCTTGCTTCCATTCACTGATATACAAATACACTAAAAATCGATTGGTGGTTCCCGACTGCAGATCGTTGGCGAATAGTTGGTCAGTGAAAAATGTCTTTATGAGAGTTTCTCTCTGAGAGCACGTGTCTCAAGCCCCGCCGAAACGACCGTTAAAGGAAGAGTAAAAGAGACTGATGTGAGAGTGTGTCGCCATAAAGCCACGACCTATGAGGATAAGCCAGTCTGGAGGAGCTTAACCCTTTCAGTTCTGAGTATGCCTGGAGGCATTCCTCTGGCAGATCTTGACAATACCTCCAGGCATTGTGAATGCTGGACAGTTTTTAGGCGTTGAAACAAGAAACGCTAAATTCTAAGAGAAATATTTTGTATAGTTTCATGTTTTCAGGATATATAGAAAATAATATTATAATTCCAATTTACTGTTGGTTAGAATGCTGTAGCCAAGGAAATCCTGGGTACTATGGTGATATTTGCATATGACATTATATCGGTGCAGGCTTCTAGCAAGTCTTTACAAAGATATGGCCAGGACTTGCGAATGGTGCCACTGCTAGGGAGCAAGACTGATTGAGTTAAATCGTTGTCTACAGTGGAATTAACACGGTGGGATTCCTGTACCGCCATTTCACCAAGACAAGTATTTCCCCCTGCAAATGCTTGTGAGGTACAGAGATTTTGATTTTAAACACATTTAAATTTCTTAGGAAAATTCTGAGTCGCCGACTAAGTATCCAACCTGGCTAATAGGAAGTAAACAAGCAGGATCACGGGTTTTTCACACACCTCACCTCCAGGGTGAGTGTTCACTTGGACTATGGCTAAGAATATGTACCAGGTGTGTCCTTCCATGTGAATCCAATTTGCCATTTTTCTTTTGAGACTGGCAAAAGCAAGTATTGACACCTTGCCATACATTTATTTGTACGAAAGGAGAATTGATTAAGACGGGGAAAAACATTTCTTCAAAAGGGTTAAATCTCCTTAAAGTGGCTATGATGTGTGCGCTGTCGCTCTTAGCTATCCCTCACTCTCCAAGCCGATGCGTTGTGAGCTGCTCAGACGTCCACCACAGAGCTGCTCCTCAGCCCACTCATCAAACTGCTCCCCGCCCACCCTGGGTCCAGGCACACGACCACCGGGCTTGTCGGAGTGAGCTGCCGGGAGAGGCGGTGGGGAGGCCCGGCACACGGCCCCGCGCCCTGCCCGGGAGTAGTCGAGGGAGAGACGGCAGCAGTGGGCCACACTGACTATGTTTTCACAACATTAGATTCCTGCCATTGAGATGTCGGATAAACACACACGGAGTGGCCACAGCCTGCCTGAGCACCAGGAGACCCGGGTTTTTGTACTCTCCTGGTTTTTATTTGATATGACTTATTTCCTTCTTAGTGAGTCCTACCTGTGGTGGCCACTATTGGGTGATAGAGCAATACCTCTCCGCTGACTGGATGAAGTGGCCAAACAGCGGTAAGTATTCAGACATGTTTAGAATAGGTTCGTGGTCGGTCGTTTATCCCTCGCTGAGCGGTGATCGTTATGCAGGTACCTCTCAGGTGTTACAGATATGTATCTGGTAGACTCACTCACAGTACAATGCTCAGGTGGTACGGGTTATATGTATCTGGTGTTCCATTATATGTATTTGGCAGACTCACTCTCAGTAAAATGATCAGATATTCAAACCTCACCAAGTGCAGTCTGTAATGAAGGGAAATCAAAAATACAAGTATCAAATTTCTGAACTTTCATTAATTTGCTCCAGTTGATACTAAATTCAGATTGGAGAGTGGGAAGGTTACGACAAGCCCTGACAAGAAAGTTCCAATCGGTGCCTTGTCGTAGCCTTGTCATGAGAAGGGGTGTCAGTTCTCTCTGTTGTGGGCCCTTGTTGTAGCGTGTCGGAAAGTGCACGCTCCATCAAATTATCCTATTGAAGACCTCTGCGAAAAGCTCATGACATGCCACGACAAAGGTCCAGTCGCGGAAAAAATCGAACATGTTCGATTTTGTCATAACCTTGTCAGAAGGCCCCCGACAGGCCCCCGACAAGCTTCTAGTTGCAGCCTGTCGTGGCCTTGTAGTAGACTCTTGTTGGGAACTAGGGTCCACCAACCACGACAAGGCTACGACAAACCTTCCAATTGTAGGCCTGTCGTGGACCTTGTCGAAAAGCCATTGTCATAGCCTTGTCATGGTTGGTGGACGCCCGCCTTAACACTTTATGTGAAACCCCTCACCCAAATGCAGGAAGAAAAGGGATGGTGCCGGCGGTGGCAGTGGCAGTGGCATTGGCGTTAGCTGCAGTGGAGATGGCGGCAGCAGCACCCAAATTATAAAGGATTCAATAAAAGCTGATGTATCCCCTCAAATAAGAAAGGTGGCCCTGAATTACATCTGCTGTTGCATAAAAATCTAGTGGGGTGGCAGCACAAGACCTGGAGAATGTGAAGGGCAGGGGAAGAAACAGGACAGAAAAACGCCTCTCAGTAGGGAAGACAGATTGAAACCATGTGACAGGAACTGACACCTCTCCACAAACGTGCGTCAATTTTAGACCTCCCATAGACCCCTATGCTGAACCCATTTTCAGCTCCTTCCTAATCTTGTCTCACGTACAAGAGTCATTTGTGCAGCTCTTAGGAGATGCGCATAAAAGGATTCCTCGTAGGTTGCGATATGGGCAATCTACATTATAATGCATTATAATTTAATTTCTATCTTTCTTACAGAGCCTTTATTTGGCCCACAAAGCGACATTTCTCTGAACAAAAACGTTGACATCATCTGAATACCAGCTTCATCTTCTTAGGGATGCCTCTACCGGTATAAATCTGGAGCCGCCGGAAGATAGGACCATTGTATTTCCCTGGGCGCACTACTCCCATATAAATAAAAACCTAAAATAAAATCGTATTTACTATTCATATTATATCTATGACACATATCATATTTCTGATTTATACAGTTACGTAGAAACGCGTGCCTAGAAAGATGAGTGTGATTTTCACTCAGTGTCCCCTTACCTCCACGTACAACAGACATACAGACACACACACCACTACGTCATGCAGGTCACGTGCTCGCAGCGTCTGTCAACGTCATCTACACGTCACCCAGACGCCCACCTGACCTGTGAGTGGCGCGGGTCCCGAGAGGGGGCGCTGTGTAAAGAACGCGGATGACTGTAAAGTCTGGCGCGCTGCAGATCTCGGCACGAGGGGGCAGGCGGCGCAGGGACCCAGGGTTGGCCTGCAGTGTGTGCAGGGGGAGGGCGATGCCCCCAGGTGTCGCCACAATGGTACGACATCCATGTGAGGAGCTATGTCCTTCACAGCCGCAAAGGTGGCCTGGGGTCACAGGTCAGAGGTGAGCAGCAGGGTCAAGGTCGCGTGGAGGAAACGCCTATAGCTGTGAAGGCCGAAACACACAAAGCGAATCAAGGAAGCGACAACAAAAATTGCCCATTTCCACTCGCTAATTTGGGTCGTTTGGTATTTTTTTTTAAACAGTAAGCAAGGAGGAAAACCCCCTCTTATCTCGGATTCGGCAAGCTAGTTCGCACCGAACATCGGCTGGGCGAGTGTATCACTAGTGCGCGATGTCTTTAATCCAAGTGAGAAGTCGCTTTTACGTCGAATTACGGTAGAATTTGAATATCTACAAACCATTTGAGGTATATATGTATAATGATGAAAAACCAATTACAGACATTTTCAGAATCACTCTGCTTTTACATAATATTGTATCTATTATTCAGCATTGCAAAATTAAGTTAACAAAGGAAAGACAAAATGGTCACTGATGTTCGTAAAGGGTTTATAGTTCGTATTAGGTGGTTAATAAAGGGGACAGAGCTATTGATAGTGCATGAAGCAGTAACTAGAAGGCCGACAGTATAAAGCCACCGTTCGGGGGACAGATGCTGTACTGTGGCTCTTTGTTTATCACAAAATGTAACTGACTCTCAAATCTTTACCATCTTTCCCTTGTCTCTTAACACTCATCCATGAGTAAGATGCATGACTTAAAGATAAATCCGAGGATATGTTGTTCTCACACGAACGGCTTTAAACACATATCTGAGGGCGGCTAGAATTCTGACAGTTTCCTTTTATCACTCACTTACTTTTGCTCCTCCAGTAGTGAAGAACACATGCTTTTGCACCTTCAGTTGTGAAGAACATCTACTCAGGGGGCAAAATGGGCCCTCCAGGGAACATCACCTATCAGCCGTATAGCGGCGATACTCACAGTTATCTAGGAGAGACCGAGCCTGCCAGCTCAGATAGACATCTCATTATCACCCAT
The DNA here is from genome assembly GCA_950022655.1 of Alentia gelatinosa. NCBI lineage: Eukaryota > Metazoa > Annelida > Polychaeta > Phyllodocida > Polynoidae > Alentia > Alentia gelatinosa. Next base: position 46,615,054 of record OX465584.1, read on the forward strand.
TCTGAGCACGCCATTCCCGCTTATGACCGACCTCTTCTGTGTCCCAGTGACTTTTTATTCTGTGTCGGTGATAAATCGGACCATTACGTTCAGAGAATAGCGAGTCGCGACTTACTAATACAACACAGAGCTGAGTAATGGAGTCGCCGGTCAGTGTGGTGTAAATAATTATACCATCATACACTTTCATCTCCCTGAGATATATGGGCCCGTACCTACGTCCTGAGTGAGGCGCCCGCCAATGTTGTTATGGGCGTGGAAACATGCCCATATTGTTATGTTCCAATTTCTTCATCGAGAAACAAGCGTGGATTTCTGGCCAAGCTCACTTCACGTAACACTCAATGAAGGGCGTCCCTTAGTTATGATCAATATGGTCGACACAATGCGTAAACACGCAGCTAGCCATCATTGCAGGAACATTAGCAACTAAGAGCAAATTGTATGTTCACCATTGATGAGTGAGCTTTCAATTATAAGTAAATAACAATCAAAAAGGTTTGGGTTACGCTCAATCTATCGATAGTTTTCTGTAACCCTACTTACACCCAGTCAACTTGCCATTTTTGGAACTGTCTGAGACTAGGATATGACGCATCAGTAAGTCTCAATGAGGTATCTCAGTCTTGAGTGATCATGGTCAGCTGGGCACGCCTCTGGGGCACAGGCACTCTGCTCCTTTCACAATATCACAGTGAATAGCACTCAGATAGTGAAGGGATAGTTTTTAAGCTTGCTGGAAGTCTATATATGACCACTTTAACCTATAGGCAACATATAGAACACCCAATCCTTTCAAATGTTCACGTTAAAAGATAAACATACCATGTATTCCTAGTTGCATCCATGGTGTCTTTAAGGATTTCCAGGTATATAATGAAGAGACAGATTGAGGGGGCCTGAATGATATCGTTGTTTTGTTGGGTTTAGACGTACCTCATGCGGTACCTCTAAGCACATCAAAACAATTAGGAACATAACTAATTTAGGCACCCTAGCCCTGTTCCAAATAGTACCCTAACAGAAACAGCCGCCGAATGAAAAACTAGGGGCTTATTAATTCTCTTAGATGTGTGTGTTTACATGTCTGCCAGCCCCCCCCCCCCCCCAACCCTCCACCTTAATATCACATCCCCCTTGCGGTAATCCCCCGTACCAGACATTTTTCCATCATGGCCCTGAATCCTGGTCTCGTTAGAGTGGTCACGTGTCGTGTGTAACTGGTTCCTGGCCGGTCCCATATGGCGATAATAGGGGTAAGAGTCTCAGAAGCCGGGCTCAGCACACATAGATGGGTGCACACCGTGGTGCAGTCTGTCGTAATCCTATTGGCCGCTGGAGACGGGAGAATGTGTTAATTAGAGACCAGAAAGACGTCAGATCTCTACAGGGATTGGCGAGATGTACACACACACAGAAACAGTCGGCAGTGGCTCTGGGTCTGCACTCCTACGGTAAAAGTTTAGGGCAGAAAAGAGTTCTACATGTCTATAGAAACTAGGGACTAAGAATTTATTCTGCGATTTTACCACCATTTTAGGTAAAAAAAAAAAGAAGTTTGACTTTTGAGTACATCCCCGAAAAAGGCACCTTTTTATTTCACAGATCGCGAATAGTCTGAAATTGCCTCTTTTCCACAAACTTGAGATGAGTCCCGCAGTCGCGTATTAATACTGAGTGGATGCCTTGTGGTCGTTCCTCTCTCTAAAGGCAGGTCTCAGTAGTGTTTATAAGATACTGGGACTTAATGCCTTCAAACCCGGCAGTTGACCACATGAGTTAACAAAGTACACGTGCTTGGCCTGCCCTCTAGCGGAGTGAGCGGGAGTTAACCCTTTCTTTCAAGGCCGTGATGGGTCAACTTAATTCTACAGTTACGGACGACCTTATGTACGGCAAAGCTGTCTTAGCATGCCTGACATTCTATACTGCAGGCCTAAGTTATAATTGTTGAGAAAAGGATTGATTTTCCAATAATTCTAAAGCGGTTTGTCAACGTTCCCATTGTGATAAATGAACAATCCTTCATTGATTTTTCACCATAATGATGTTCTATATAATCTCAGAAAAAATAATAAAGATCCATGTTGAACCAGCTGAGATATATGATATTTTAACAAAAATAGGAAAAGATGCCTGGAAGCATCATTTGCCCTATGCAGGAGAGTGGCTCCAGGCGTCAATGGTAAGGAAAGGGTAAAGGAGGTTATCAGAAGTACCCCTTTATCTAACACCCCCTCTCTACAGGCCCCAGCTGATTAGAGCACGAGCCGCATTCTGATTGGTGGAGACGTGTCTGGGGCTGAAGCCACGTGCGCGAGAACTGAGTCGGAAGTCGACCATACGCATGCTCAACATGAGTCAGAGGAAACCTGGGTCAGTTTCTTTAACTGTCAGGGGAAATCCTTGGGATAAATTAGTGTTCATGGGTATTTCTAAATTCATATGTTCAGAATAAATGTGAACAACATCCATTCACATGTTTATTTTTCAGGAGTCATTTATGTCATTTATGTTTACTATTCAGGGCAGGCCTTGCCAGTCAAATGATAATCAGGCTCCAGACTTTACGTGGACTATTCTCAAGACTTCAGGTGCCAGCCTGAGGCCCAGATGCGGCACTAAAACCATCCGAAACAGGAAACCTCTCCCATCTCTGTATCCCCTAATCTGTGGTGGTATATGGGTTATCACCTCGTCCGAAACAGACGGCACGGAAAATTCGGCCATTGCTGATTTACAGACTGGATGCGTTGCGATAGTTCACTATGTCTGGTCTGTGGTAAGGATGTGTTCAGTATCATGGGAGAGGGCGGAAGGGGATGTTCCCACAGATGAGCTTCTCTCCATAGCCCCCACATATCCTTGTCTTATTGGGTTTATTGGTTGGGTATTCCCTGATAAGATCCATGTAAATACATGTATATATAGGTCTCATATCTTCGAAGTAGGTAGGGGTGAACTAGGAACTATGGTTCCCTGCATTGTGCTAGTTTTTTTGTTTGTTTTCTTTTGATTTTACTTCGTTGATGAGGGTTTTTAAAGGGCAGAAATATTTTTTTGTTTTTACAAAATTCGGTGAGGTTTATGTAATTCACGGAACTCAGCCCCACGGCCTCGTGCAATAAATCAACATCAACCCCATCTCGTCTTGTATGATGTAAGACCATGGTAAAGTTGCGCCCTATAATTATACATGCAGGTTCCCATGATACACGTATTATAAAATACTTCCCCTCATGCCGATAGGCGCTACCTGTGGTATCTGTTGATACTAGCAATCACAATCATAAAGCAACATAATCAAATAGCATTAGTGGATTGAGTGTATGACCGTAACAACTTTATGATACTTGTTTAGATCGTCTTCAGGGGAAACACGGTGCCTGCATCGTAATCTATGGTCTTCCAGTTCCGATCTGGTGGGTTATACATCTTCCCAGTAATACTTCAGATATGGTTAACATAACATTGGAATACTGGTCAAGTGGTTGCACAGGTAACACCTTGGCAGACCTTTATATGCTTATCTTTATCTATGGAAACACCGATACACATATGAAATCTAGAATTTAGAGAGCCTCAACTCGCTAATACAATGTCTCAGCAGTCATATCTTGCTCAAAACAACAGTCCTGCGGTCACACCTGTTGTTCACACTAAGTGTGAGAACACTGTCTTATAAGAGGTGGTTATAGGGTTACTTTTCAAAATTTTATTTTACACGTCTAACAATAGGTGGACCTAGACTGCCTAGTGTTTGATCAAGCGTCGGCGTGAGTAAAAAAACACACCGTAAGGCGGCACTGAACGGTAAATCTACAATTATCGTTCCTTCACTATCAAACAGGCCCCAGGCGGTAGCTGCCACACACAATGCAACCCACCCGCCAACATGAGCAGCTCCGGAGAAACAAACAACTCACACCCACTCCCATCCTCACTAACCGCCAACCAAGAAGTTCAACGTTGGGTTTTTGGTCTCGTCCAAATACGACCCCAAGTAGTAGAACAAACATGACGATGGACTGGGAAATGTTAGAGAAACACCGAGTGGGTGGGCGTAGGGGGACTGCCGGACGTTTCTTCAGCCACCTCGGTCTGTGCCTATCGTCTCAGGGAGGGCCCCCGCCAGGCGGACAGGTGAATGAGGCAAGGCGAGGGCGTGGTCTTAAGGAACCACGCAATTATGTCCGATCTTGTGGATGAGGTGCTAAAACTCTTACTTTGTGTTTGAAATATGAATTATAGAATTCTCAGTGGAATATAAATGATTGAATTCTCATTGGAAAGTAACTTCTAGATTTCACTTTTTATCCCAAAGTGACATACAGGTTATTCACTATCCATTGCTTCTAAGTTCTCATATCTCGTATCCATTTATTACGGATTCGAAACTCATTGATTACGGTTTCAAAGCCATTGATTACGGGAGGAAAACCCACTCTTTCTAGTCCCTTTGTGCTGGAGAGGAAAAGACATAGTGCTTACTTTTAGATCTTGGAAAGAACAACTATAAAATGGGCAATATAGAACTCCTCGATTCCATTTTCGTCTCGGAGGTGCTTCCTTGTAAATGGTACTCAAATTATACTGCTTTATTTCTTTTCAGCTTTTATTGATTTATCACATGAGCATCAGGTAATCTTGAATGGTACATTTTTAGAATCATATGTGATACCAACATGTACCTACAGAGAATTACGCCATAGTGACATAATGAAATAAATTTCTGTAGATCCATCATAATATCTAGAGTATGATAAATGGAGTTGATGGCTTAAAGCTATTCTCCACTGGCGGACGATTCACCACCGACCTGCAGTCGGGAACCGCCGACGGCAGATCGGTGAATGGAAACAGACATGCAGAGAAGTGTTCAACTTCACCTATTAATCGTGCACAGGTTATGCTATGAGGCCACCACGGAGAACTAAATAATTCGGTGCAGTTTTCATTGGGCAGGGGAAAATGACCTATTGCTGTTATTGTCAGGGATGACTGGAAACGCGCTGTAACTCTAAGAATCAACCTGACTGATTCGTGATTGAGCAGCTCAACAGAGGCCATGGTATTGACTCGATGACTAAATATCCCCTGCACTTCTCAGAATCTCTAAGATCGTGATTCTCAACCTGAATAGTTTACAATGGAGAGGATTGCCAGTTCCTCTCGTCTGTATCTGATATGAATCACTTGTAATAATTGTCACCCCGAATTGAAATTATTGTTCAGGTAGGCCTATATCCTGATGCCTTTAGGTAGAGGGATATATCTGATCAATAATTATACCAGTTATTTAAGGTATGAAGATAAACAGCCTGTTTTTGTATCATCATATACCTAGAAATTCTGATATTTCACCTAGTCACATGATCATATATACCCCATAAATACGATATGGGTAGAGGTGGGAGGTATATATAAGATATACAGCCACAGGTATATAATAATGATAAAGTAAGGTAATCGTTCTGGCTAAATATTCCCACCTTTTGCAATTAAAAATGCCACACTTCGGGTGGGATGCCGATCGTTCCTTACGTTATGCAAACACGTCCGTCCAGATATTCTCCTTCACAGTTTTGCTGGTGGAGATATGCTGCAGGTCAGTGACCGGCGCTTGTATTTCATTGCCACCCATATCTCCCGAGCCAGTACGCTGAGCTTCCCGCCGAGCCGCTCCGAGACCGCTCTCCAAGCAGAGATCCAGGGGCCTGTTTAATAATCTCGGAAAGATAAGTGTGGTTGATGGTACGATGAAAGGCAACATGGGGACCTCAGGAACGATCCACGGTGAAATTTGTTTAATTAATATGATCCTTCATTTAATAGCTGTCATATCCTCTGTCCAAATGCCCATAGGATTGATTGTTGCAATAGATCATGAAGCTTATACAAAAGACCGTAGGGGATAGTACCAGACAGATACCACAAGTGGCGCCACAAAATACTAATCGTTCGTCGTTATCAAACATTGTACTTTTTGAAGGAATTGACTATGGGAAAAATAAACGCAGCTTGGAATTTTGCACTCACAAAGGTCCATGTGACCCTTTGTGAAGTTAGCTTCACCCTCGACACCATTTCGAGGTGTCGTAAGGTTGCATTTTGGATGACTTAGGATCATATTGACGATATGGTTTACCATTAAACGATACCTGAGGCATTATGTGTGATGTTATCGTCCAGTGCATCGTAGCTGAACGACAAGCTAACCTTTATCAAACGATATCTGGCCTGGGGCCATCTTACCCGCCGTTTACACTAGACGATTATAGACTGCGATTCCTGAAATTTGCACCAACCGAAGACTTTCAGCTGTCAATGGCTAGAAATCGGTAAAAGTGTAAACGTTTGAGGACCATTGCGGCCAAGTAAGCACCACCTGACAGCTATAGGCTAGACGGTCTACAGTCGTTACGTTTTAGTCGTCTAGTGTAATCGCTAGGTGAGGGTCATATTTATAATCTTTCCTTAATTATCCAACAGTCACCTGTGGTTAAGGATGAGCTCCAAGTAAATGGTGACCCGTATCCTCCATATGGTACTAAGTCGTCCAAAATGCTCTTAGGCTACTACACCTCTAACGTATATTTAGATTATAGTTATGTAACCAACTAACCAATAGAAACATACATATTTTGGTGAATTATTCATAACTTTACAAAAGCATACCAAATCGCTGATCACATCTCCTAAAGTTTGATTTTATTTGTAAAACAGAGGTACAGGTATTATACAATATACAATATGTACACTTATTCCTTGTCTTTATGGTGCCAAATTTGGCATCGTGTCTGGAACTTAATTCTTATGTGGAAAGCACCTGATGGGTTCCAGGGTTATGTTTTACAAACAAGACCCATATACATGTACTCACTCAGAGTAACAGTCTCATCAATAGAATCATACTAGAGTAGCCTACTTAAAGCTGGAACAAAATGAATGTTTATGAAGCTCAACACTAACAGTCTATCTTCACTCATAAAATATTAGTGAATCTTGGAACTTCCGCTGTATTGTCACTTGAATGCATTGTCAGTTCCTGTTCGGGGATGTGACATGATTGGGTTCTTGCAGTCACAGGTGCTAAGCTCAAGGATTACGAAAGATCTGCTAGGAGAGTTCTCCGCTCTTATCGCCCTCTGGTGAGGCTTTGTAGAAACAGGTGTGCCAGGTAAATGCTGGCAGGAAGACGCCGTCTGTGTGTATAATAAAACAGGGCTTCACGGGTAACCCGAGGCTGACTTATCTCCCACTACTATCAGTGCCCCCCTCCGACGTATCCATCGTCAAAACCGCACCAGGTGGCACTGAAGATTGTAGAGTGTCGATGGGAATGGATATCTACCGGATATGAAGTAGTGGGGGATTCTATATGGGAGTTAATCTTACCCCAGGTATTTTTTCACGTATACTTAACATGGGGAAACCATATCTAACACTGTTGGGTCGCGCAAAAAGTACCCAATAGGCAGGCGTCTGGTACGGTGACGTCACAAATGTTACGGCGTATTGGTCACACCCGACTACCCTCATTAGTTTCCTATATAATAGGGATGGGATATTGAATTTATGTAAACTTCTATGAAGACAAAGCGTTTAGTCGAGTTCTATTATTAGTGTGGATGTGTATGTATCTACTCAATGCGACTGAATATTCGATAATATTTGTTGGTCTTATCTAAGGTTAGTTTAATGCTCAATAACTCTGTTTCTATATTGGTACGATTCTCTGTTCATGGGGCTGCCGTACATATATATATATATATACTCACTTCAGGTTCAAATAAAGTTTCAGCAGCCCTGATGCTACATCACCCAGTCCCCCACCATACCCGATTAATCAATTCCAACTTCTCTGAGCTAGGAGACAGATATGAGTTCCACCTAGAGACTTAACTAACCCATTCGCCTATGTCAACCACGGAGCTGTGGCGTGTGTGATGCCAAAAGGCATAATTCTTCTAGATTTATAGAAAGAATTGTTTAAAAATACAAAATATTGGATTGATAATCATGAGATTTGCAGGGAATATAGAATAGCATGGCATAGCACATGGTATAATTAACAAATCATTATAATTAGTCTGAGACCTCTCCCGTCCCCTAGCGGTAGACACTGTCTATGTAGTGCCCGCCTTTAAGCATGTGCCCCTACCACAGGCACATGCCCTTGAAGGGTTAAAGATAGCTTGGCCATGGCTATTTTTAGGCCTTTACATTGGTTGTTTAAGCTGCTCCTCAGCTGGTGTTCATGCCCTGTCATAGACCATCCTGCCTTACATGTCTACACTTCCAATTCAAGGGTTCTCCACCAGTGTGAGGAGTTCTCGTGATGTGTGGATTTGACAGGTGAAGCTGGTTCCGTCAGCACCATGCCTTTCTCAATTTGCCAACGCCGCTACAAGCATCCATCCATCATGCATCTGGCCGGAAGTTCAGCCCCGCTGGTTTCCTCGATGAGGGACAATGTGGGAGCTTGCAGTAAGTCAATATACGGATAATTCTGGTAAATGATGTCAGTAACTATGAAAACGTGGCCAACGTTGTATACAGCAGATTTAACACTGAAAATGGCACGGCCACACAAAATGAACGTCATCTACCGGAAACAGTTAAAACAACATTATTTAGTATAGTAGGAGCCATAGTGTCGACTTGTGGCTTGTTATTTTCCTGGATATATCTCGGCTACCCAGTCGCTTTGGAAACTACCACGTGAGAATACATAGCACATTCTGAGTTCGGTCATGTCTCACCTGAACAAGGTGTTTACCGGCTACCTGCAGGGCCAGCCAGCCCTCATGACATTTGTTCTCGACAACCAGACCCCGGGCTCCTGGTGTTCTACATCACCTATCACACAAGGAGGCAGACGGAAGTAAAACAATCAGACCAACTTCTACGGCCTCCAGCTACCAGAAAGGGGGGAATCCTAGTTGTTAGCAGAGGGAGAACACCAGCTGCCAGAGGAGGAGAATACCAGTTGTTAGGGAGAGAACGCCAGCTGCCAGAGAGGGGAGGCCTCAGCTGACAGTGGGGGAGAACCCCAGTTCTTAGCAGAGGAAGAACTCCAGTTAGGGGGAGACTATCATCAGACTGAGGGATAGAACTCCAGTTGTTAGAGGGGGAGAACCCTAGTTGTTAGCAGAGAGAGAATGCTAGCTGTTAGAGGGGGAAAGCCCAGATGTCAAAGTATGGAGAAACCCGGCCGGCAGAGAAGGAGAACCCCAGTTGTTGGATAAGGGAGAACTCCGGCTGGCAGAGGATGGAAGAACCCTAGCTGCTGGAGAAGGGAGAACCACAGCCAAACGGCACTTGATTCCTAAACCACTCTGAGGAAGACTGCATACTGTAATTTATTTTAGCCTGGTATAAACGTCCATAGGCTAAGCATTAGGAACTCGGACTCAACAGGCTTCCGAGTACAGTAACTCATACACAATGAGCAACAAGCAGATAGATATTTATAGGCTAAGGTAATATCAGAAACATATTCGTGTTTGGTCTGAGTCCCCATTCACCATCTCGTTTGGAGCGCTTCGAAATATTCACTTCGCACTCATCTCGGTCCTACTACTGCACGCTCCAAACTCGATGGCGAACGGGGACACATACCAAACACCCATCAATTTTTTTCTTGGTACTTTATCCTAATCTTGTTGAATCATTCAAGGAAAGTTCATAATCAAAGACTTAAGCAAGTCTAATTGAGACAGTCTGTGGCCAAACCAGATATTTTGCAGCCCACTCTGGGGCTAGGCTGCTTCCGCTGCATTTCCTTACCACCCGGCCCTGCTGGTGGCAGAAGTCTGGTCCAGTTTACACCTACCGATTCTGACCAGTGTTTATAGAATCTGACAACGCCAATGGCAATGCAGGAGAAACTGGCCCATAGTCTGGGTTTCTCTCGGTGGCTCCCTGGGAAAATACTGACACCGATAATTAGTAACACTGAGGTGTCTACACATAACGATAGATCATACATATCTGCACCGAGAGAGTGTTTCTTTATACCTGCATTTCATCAAAAATTAATTTAACCTGGTTTGATTTCGTTGGTGGCCACAAAGATCTATCGGTGGTCTTTTATTAAACACATTTGTTCGAGATATCGTTGAGCAGGTTTGGAATTTTGCTGTTTACATTGACCAATATTTTATCGGGAAGGAGTAATATGAGGAAACGCCCTTACTGTGGCCGATTGGTGACCGAGAACTAAGACATAGTTCTGGCCACAGTCAGGTCGTTTTTTTATTATTACATACCTTAATTCTATCATAAAACGCCATTTTGTAAACTTTCCAAGTTGTCAACTCTCTTCCCGCAACCCCTTCCCGTTTGCCAGAATTGCAACTTCCCATCCTTATACGCACACGCAGTGCGGCCCGCTAGCGGGAAAACCTGGCAACGGTCGACGTGGTGCCAACTATGAAATGTATGACACAGGATGACCTGGAACTCTGGTAGCCAACGTAATTATTACGTTGACAACGTGGAGCCACGTGTCTGTGCGTCACCCGTTGCGGACCAGGACAACTTGTTACTATCGATGAATTTAGAATATTTGATCAATATAAACTGTTGTATGTGCAAGCCATTCGTTAGCTACCTCGATATTTTACAAAGACACACTTCTAGTCATTACGGGGGGCCTCTATAGCGAGTTTCAAGTCGCGATTCGACGTCCTCCGACATGTTGACAGTGGTCGCGATGACGTCGAATATGCACGCCTAGCGCGTTGCGGCGAGTTAGTTACATACACGTTAGAATCTTGCAGTACGATGAAGTGCACCATAGTGGGCCGTAGTCGCGATATACTACACCCCTGTAAGCGGGTAGTATTTCACTGCCGTGCGCTCATAGGTATGTAATAATATGAGGAAATGCCCTTACTGTGGCCGAACTATGTCTTAGTTCGCAGTCACGGATCGCTGACATTCGGCCCGACGCCACAGGCGGAGGGGCGAATGTCGGCGATCGGTGACTCAGAACTAAGACATAGTTCTGGCCACAGTCAGGTCGTTTTCTTATTATTACATACCTTAATTCTATCATAAAACGCCATTTTGTAAACTTTCCAAGTTGTCAACTCTCTTCCCGCAACCCCTTCCCGTTTGCCGTAATTGCAACTTCCCATCCTTCTATGCACACGCAGTGCGGCCCGCTAGCGGGAAAACCTGGCAACGGTCCACATGGTGCCGACTATGAAATGTATGACACAGGATGACCTGGAACTCTGGTAGCCAACGTAATTATTACGTTGACAACGCGGAGCCGCGTGTCTGTGCGTCACCCGTTGCGGACCAGGACAACTTGTTACTATCGATGAATTTAGAATATTTGATCAATATAAACTGTTGTATGTGCAAGCCATTCGTTAGCTACCTCGATATTTTACAAAGACACATTTCTAGTCATTACGGGGGGCCTCTATAGCGAGTTTCAAGTCGCGATTCGACATCCTCCGACATTTTGACAGTGGTCGCGATGACGTCGAATATGCACGCCTAGCGCGTTGCGGCGAGTTAGTTACATACACGTTAGAATCTTGCAGTACGACGAAGCGCACCATAGTGGGCCGTAGTCGCGATATACTACACCCCCGTAAGCGGGTAGTATTTCACTGACGTTCGCACATAGGTATGTAATAATAATCGGTCGGCGGTGCCAGGATCTTTAATCGGTGGTCAAAATCAGTGGGTGTAAACTGGGCTTAAGCCGGGTATTCTCTCCGTGGCCGTGGTGTAGTCATGTTCGCACCTGGTGCTGAGAGTGCTGAGTGAAATCCCAGATGCCCCATTTAGGACCAGACCTGCATGATGTCTTTCTCACAAACCACTCACACCCTGCTGGCCTGTGTTTGACGGCCCTGTTTGTTGGTCTTGTTAGTTCGCTTTGTTTTTAGAAGGGAGCTCCGTAGAAAAGAGCTAATTTTTGTGAATGACTACAACAGATGTGGTGTTACCTTATACGTTTGACTCACTTCCTCCTGATTTTTGCACTAAAGCCAGAACAAGTGAAATCACGCGGCCTTGAAAATATAAGTACGTTCAGAGAATTTGTTAGAAAGAATGTCTTTGATTCTCCTTATTCATTCTTCTCGGTAAAGTGAACATTGATAATTTTTTCTAGACTGGAATATTCAACAACGATTTAGCATGAATGAAATGCTGTGTATCTTTTGTTGATTTAAGTTTTTGAAATACTTAGCTGGGCTGGGCAATGTTTTCCACATATAATTCCCGTATGCAATATTATCATACACTCTTATAATCATCATTATACGGACAGAAGTATTCTTATAATCGACCTTTGTGGAGGAAGTATTCTGGTCAATAATATTCATATAGGACAACATCGCCATTTCTGTATATTGTACAAGATGAGATGGTATCAGTAGAATCACTAGAGATGGTGTCAGTAGAATATTACTATACTCCAATCCCACTATTTCTGGCATTTGACCATCGGAAATATACCTGCCACAAAATAAGATTAGAGGGATATTGGTTTAGGGGTAAAAGAATCATGAAGGTTCGAGGTGAGGATGCTTAAAGTTAATCAATTTTAAGCATCCTCAGCAAGTAACCTTTGGATTAGTTCACACGTAACTTGTTTCTCTATTCCTATATACCTTGGAATAATGAGAAAAATGGCTCACCCCTGATCGGTGGAGTAGCCATCTCTACCCTTATCACATCACTTCAACTAGTATGTTTTCCTCACATATTTAAGCTTCGATCTGATTGCTCAATACAGTGTCATATGGTCAACCTTGGTATGAAAACCACAGCCGAGAGCTTTGTAAACTGTAGTCACTACAACACCAGCAGCATTATGTAATAATAGACTGTTTTGCTATACATGTCTATATAGGTATATTGGAATGTATATAAATGTATATATAAGATACCCCCTCAGATTAGAAAACAACCTAGATTGTGCTTCCTAAGCCGAAAGGGTACAAACTCGTTTTTAAACCATAAGACGAATACTGCTCTCATACTCCATTCCGATACCCCATAAAGATAAGCTATTGGAGGCAAAGTGAAAGCCAATCATGGTCAAATGCAAATAATCAGGTGAGAAGTTCCAGGCAGTTGCAAAATGCTATTACAAGCATGAATTTCATATACATGTGCGTGGATAACCTGCGATATCCTGGTGTTCTGTGAAGTGCATTTGGGGGATATTTGAGCTCATTGCACTTCGGAAAAATATAACCAGAAAGTGATTGGTGGGCCACGTGGGAGTTGCCAGGTTTACAAGTGGTTCCTAATCACCGACAAGTACACAGACGAATGAGTCGAGTGTCTAGCTCCTACATCATATCCACTTTCAAAGGTTTTCTTTTGCCCAGCAACGCCAGCATTCCTCAGCAAGGAGGAATAGAGGAGGTGGTCTCAGCAATCAGAGAAATAATGTAGTCAGTGGGAGAGTGTCAAGTGTAAGAACCCTGCAGGGGGTAGGAATTCACACAGCCCTGGAGGTCTTAGAAATTTAAAATATTAGCATGTTTCTTTTATCTACGTGGTCGTATTCTACGAGTAGTTGATGTGCAGTAATGTCGAAGCGAATGCGAGGATATTACCTAGCATCAACTACGATGAAAAATTACCATCAGATCAATAAGCAGGGTTATATTGTTCTTATCATCCACCCTTCGAAAAAAACCTTCCTGTCATTCACAATTATTAGAAACAATGATTAGAAAGCTGTTGTCTATTGCGTTGCGTTCTAGATTTCCCATAGCCGTCATTGTAGTTACAACAGCAATATAGCTTGTAATAGAAACATTGTCTTACTTCATTCAGATAACTGTCATGCCGTCCCATATTGTAAGAAACTTTTATGAAAAGTATTTTCCAAAACACTCGCTAAGCAATGGCTGTTGGCATTCTGGCACTTTTCCCCCATACTCTACTAGATAGCAATCTCGAGACTATACTTTTATAATGATAGGTTTCTATAATCAACGTAATACAAATCCTCCTTAGAAAATGGGGAACACGTAATTTACTAGGTGGATATTACGTGTGGTCGTACCCTTTGCCCTCTGCACGCAAAGTAGTATGTGAGAAGATTGGTGGTCATTTTGTCTTTTCTTTGATAATATTTGTTTTCAATGCTGAATAATAAATACCATATTAGCTGGATTTAGATACTTGTCGTTGCATCATCCTTGGAGTAGGCGCAACGCAATATCCTCGCATTCCCTCGGATATCACTACGTGCTAGCAAGTTTCAGAAACCAGTTTTTAGATTTGTGTGTGTATTAGATGTACAATGAAACCTAGTACCAGCCTCGGATAAACTACCTGTTGAGCAGTTCGCACCTGGTGTGCGTCAGGCAGGAGCCGTGCTAGATGCTCCCCAGACGGTCCAGGAAATTCGCGGAAGAAATTCACAGAAGTCCTAGAAAAGAGCAGAGGAGGACTCTCATTGTAGAGACTGACAGGTGTGGACCATTAGGACCACGCTGCTGGTTTGTGCAGTTCCGCCGAAGGTAAGATGGAGGTGGAAATGGGCGGGGGCAGCTTTCAATTATGCCGTCACTACCGCCAGGGGGTGCTGGCAGTGCCTTCCCGACATACACCTCTTTGCACTGAGAGGAGGAGCCCCTTAAACAGGGCTCTGTTCCTAAAGTTAGTCTGTAAAATGCACCTCTCAGACTAGGCACTATTGTGCACCACTCTTCTGAAAAGGGACTATTTAAACAGTTTGGATGTGAATTGGTGCTATATTGTAGGGGAACATAGCTAGTATGATTGAGTGAAATCTGTTGTTATTCAGAAATATAAGCCGAGTTTGAAGAACAAGGTTAACATTTCGGACAAAACAACAAAGAACCGATGTAATTAGGCTACACTCACTATGTATCAGTATTTTCATATACCTGGGAGGCGTTTGATAGACAGTGACATTTTTAATAGTGATCAGACAAAGAGTGACTCTGTTAATGATCGTTTCAAAATGATCACTGTTTTTATGAATATTTACCTGCCAGCAACCAGCTTCTACCTGTATTATGTTAATACTTGAGATGTAAGTGTCATATACCAATTTAAAGCGGCCGTTCTAGTGATCGCTTTTGGAAAAATCACTAGTGATGATCATAAATAAGCAACGATAAGCAGTCACTAAACAATCACTAACTCCTGAGACTGATCACAGTTTAGCGATCATCACGACTATGCACACAATGCGCTTGAGACGGTCACTATTTACGATCGTCACGACCAGAAAACACCTCCTTGGTTTCGATTAAAAATGCCATTTTACAACTCACTAATTGCCTCAACAAGGCACATGGGGTGGACGATAGAGGACAGGGTCTTCTGGAGGTGGGGGTCTCAGGATGTGGAACTGGGCTCAGGTAACTGCTACCATGGTAGAGACAGAGAGAAGTGACTAACATTAAGTATCCGTAGAGCAGCGGAGGTACAGATGGGCTGTGGGTATTGGCATATTTAACACTGGTCATGACAGACAGGTTTTCGAAGATCCCAGAGCAAATTGATGTCCAGAGGATACCTGAAGAGTGTACCTGCTTCCCAGGGGGATGTTTAGTATTGTGTGAAATACTGTACTGTGGACCTATTTGTGCTTGTGGCATGACATTAAAGATTGGATCCTGAAGAGTTTTTTTGAAAGTTTTCTCGTTCCGTCGGAGTTTACTGAAGCTCTATAGTTGGAGAAATTTTTTTTTGGGTGGAAGACGTACAGCTAGGCCTCGTTTATCACATTATGATCTATCCTGAAGAGTTTGATGCTTGTGGAATCAGATTCCCCATGTAATGATTGACCAACATTGCACATTTCATATAGTAGAAGTACCAAGGTAATACTTACATTAAGTCTCCATCATCAGGGGTTACTACAGTGGATGTTTTGTGCTAAACTGGTTGCCATGGCAATCGAGTTCTAAGGGAATGAAGAGAACAACTCCACATTATGTCTCAAATGTATACATAAAGATAATGAGGTCTCATGAGTAGCTGTTTAGCTCCTATTCATACAACTATTATTCATATTTGCAGGAAATTGGTGGTTTCTAAGTAAATCACGAGGCATTTATGTTGTCATAGAAATGAAAGTGATCCTACATTCTTTTAGTCAAAAGAGTCGCAAAATCAGATTCCCCATGTAATGATTGACCAAAATGGCACATTTCATGCAGTAGACTCTCTAATGGCTTTTTTTTAGACTTCTACTAGTTGCCATATCATGCAAATTTGCCATACAAATGCCCAGTCAGTGTATCCTTATCTGGCTGCTATGGTCATAGAAAAAACCTTGTTATGGTTGCCATGTAATGTAATGACTTAAAAAAAAATGGTGTTACCCATTGATAATGTGTGTTATTGCTAAATATATCAATTTGTATGTGTTATTAATAAAATTATTATTATTATTCAACATTAATAACCATGAGAAAAGCAAAAATAAGGGTTCCCCACAATTAGGAATGTTACCATGGCAACAATTCTTCCAAGAAAACAGAAAAGGGCACTGTTTTCCTTCTGCTACCATGGAAACGGGTATGATGCTACACTTTTTGGAATAAAGAGCATCAGATTCAGATTCCTGAGGTCATAATTGACTAATATGGCAAGCTTCATGCAGTAGACTTTCGGGGGTCAATATTACCCATTTTTAGGCCATTTGCTCCTGTACTATAGGAGACATGGAGACAGAAAGGGCCACGAGAGTGAGATTCTTGTAACTGGAAAATTCCGTTCTTGGGCTTCTTTTTCGGACGTCTTTACTCGATACACTTTTTTCTTATAACTTATTACTATCCATGCCCGAAATAAAATTTGTAGAGAAAGCAATGAGAGCTTCAAAATGCCCGACACAAGCATGGTTTCGGGGCCTGCAACGTTATTTCTACCAGCTCCAGTTCAAATAAAACGCAGTTCCCCCCCACTCTGGTAACTTATTCATGATCAGAGATCAGAGGCTCAGACTGCTGTGTCCCCTTGCAGAGTAACATGCTTGCATTGCGGGCAATCTTCCCAAATAGGACGTCCATGTGATTCAGCGACGAGGTCGCTAGTAGGTAACAAATTTCAAATAACAATTGACACTGGGCGCCCCATCGTGGATGTACTATTTTATTTCATATAAAATTTAAATAACAGTTGACACTATGCGTCCCATTGTGAGCAGCTCGGTAAGCGGAGAGTGACGGCGAGTTGCTCACTGGTGTCACAGCTTACCTTGCCAGACGTAAATAAACACAGGTGGTGGCCGACAAAACCCACGCCGTGCCCAGCTAATCTTACTGATCCTATTGAGACCCCGCCCCCTCTTTCCTCCACCCCACCTCCTCCACACTTCCCCCATGCCTCTGGAAGAGAGAACCACTCAGCCCATGATTTCTTTCGTCCTCTTGAATGTTTGAAATTGGTGGTCTAACTGAGGTTAATCATGGTAGCTGAATACATTTTTCAAGTTAGCATACGGTGGTATGAAGCTTAGGACCCAGTTTACGCCTACGGATCTTCATCACCGATTATAAATTTTGAGCCATGGACGGATTATCACATGTTTCCAATAACATATCTATAAATGTAAACAGCAGAAATTCGAACCTGGGCAACGATTTCTCTTTCCAAATAGTATTATTCTTTTAACATATTATTATATACCTGTGTGCGAATGTCTATGAAATACTGCCCGCTGCTAGGGGTGCAGTAATAATAATGTTCGTGCCCCCTGTGAGTGTGACTTAATAAGTCATTAAAATGGTGTTTTTTCATCGATTTAAGGTATATAATAATAAGCAAACGTCCTAACTGTGGACGAAACGCTTCTCGTTCTTGGTCAGTTGCCGATTTTATACTGCCTGACGCCATAGGCGGAAGGCAGTATAAAATCGGCAACTAACCTCGAACATGAATCGTTTCGTCCTCAGTAAGGACGTTTCCTAATATTATGTTCAAAACTTGTACTGTGGAACGTGTGATGAATCTCTTTTATTAAATACTTTATTCAGACTGTTGAGTACATCGATACTAGACCCTTTTGGATTGTACCCTAGGTGGTACTAGAGATTCCTTCGGTATTTCATCTTCTTTTTTACAGACTTCCCTTACATGACTTTAGCTTTTCCTTTCAGCTGGCATACAACGCATGGCCTTGTGAAGCATTAACAGTATGTTGAGGATTCTAAATTCTGTGTGAAAGGTCAGCATACCTCATGGTAATCCACAATTGTGTAACAGTCCACAAAGGTAGACATAATGTTTCCCAAATGGCTTCAGACTTTCCCGGTGTATATTGTAGGCTTAAGGACTCATAACAACTCAGCAAGTGACCACATCTAAGACAGGTGGGAGGAAGTAGCGTGCCCCTCAGGGTGGGATAACACCCTAAGGCCCAGTTTACACCTACTGATTTTGACCCCCGATTATAGAATCTGGCACCAGCCGCACCCGATTACTGAGGTCACCGACGAAATCATACCGGGTTGGATTAATCAGTGGAATGCAGCTTAAAAGAAGAAGTCCATAGGTGCAGATAAATTGTATAATCAGTTCTCAGGTGTAAACACCTCTACAACTTCCAGAGTCACTGATTATCGTTTCCAATATTTTCATAGAGGGCACCATCGACCGACGCTACCCTTCCCGATATTTTATCAGAATATTCTTATAAGCTTCGATCTGATTGGTCTAGATGGCGTCACGTGGTTTATTTTGGTAAGAAAACATTAGCCTAGGTATGAACGCATCAGCCGTGGTATGAAAGCTGTACTTACTACATCTCTGGCAGCGGTAATTATATAGAGTGGTGGTCTATATGTGTATAGGAATAGCTGTTTTCGAACCATTTCTGTGGATTACATGAGGTTTACATATTTGCTATAGAGTTATGTGCTGCCTCTGTGTGTCTGACGGTTTATTGAGGTTACACACACGCGTTAAAACGAGGCCATTAGCGCGGGAATCCCTGTCTAATCTGCGAGTGGTGTGTCAGGGAATCTCCCCGCATTTACACAGTAAACCCGCTATGTGCCAGGAGAGTGAAGCAGAGCCACTCGTGTTTACACAAACCCCAGGTACATGCTTGTCCTTCCTCTCACCCACCTCCAGACTTCTCCTGGACCCTCCAGGGCTGACGAGAAGTCGGTCAGAGGTGAGAGTCGATCCTGATGTAGCCCCAGGTCACAATGGTCATCTAATAACCGACATACACCCAGTAACCCACCTCTGTGACGACCCCCATTAACCTCCTGTGGGTGTGTGGTAGGGCAGCGTGTAGACTGGCCTCAGTCCCTGTATCCTACCCCTCCACCCCTTCTGAGTGACACAGGGACTGGTCTCATCCGTAAACGGCCGCGTAGACCGGCGCGATTTGGCGCCACACTCTCCAAGCAGAGGTCTGGCTACTGGTCAGGATATCTGATGGGAGATTGATACCCTCCCACTTTGATCTTAATCGGGTCACAGTCAAAAGTAGGCTAAATTTATTGCTATGACAACACAGGCGACCAGGGAACCGGAGGAGGGGGAGGGGGAGGAGTAGGAGGAAGTATAGGGTTACAGGGAGTGGCTTGGGGTCATAAACAGGAGATTCTGGTCAGAGTGGACAAGTCTTTGATTCATGGGCCAGTCAGAGAAGGACACATGCTATAATGAATTGTATTCCGATTTTCTTTAATCATTTAATGAATGTTCATAATCAAAGACTTGAGCAAGTCTAGGCAGCGTGCTGCAGCCCCTCCCCTGTCCCCGCCCCCTGTATGTATACTCTTCACATATTGTATCCAACACGGCCCCGGGTTGTTTACAACCCACACCCTCAGAGTCATGAATGTCAAAAGCTCAATTACTATACATCCTATAGCCGAACCGTTCATAATTACATACTGCTGCTGGAGGTGTTGTAACTACGGGTTTCATACCAAGCCTGACGTTTTCATACCAAGGTTTACGGAGTGACGTCATCTAGACCAATCAGAACGAAGCTTAAATGAGTGAGGAAAACCAAGTTTTATAATAAGGTTGACCACTTGACATGTTCTCAGCCAATCAGAGGCCCTGTTATGGCGGTCTGTACCGCGAGGTGTAAACAAGCACAAACAACTTTTCCCTATGATGGCTGTCGAATTAACATGTTTATTAGAGAAAAATTTTACTTTTTTAATTTCTTTTCGGTATATCTTAATAGCGAAACTGATTACAGCTGTCAAAACTCCAGACTTTTTCGGTGACCGTCCCGAAATCGCACGCCTCGGCTATGACCTTGGCATATATAAATTCTTGGATCTTTAGCTCAAAACTCCAGAATTCTGCCATCCACAATCAGTTTCCCTCTATTATTTCAAAGTATCCTGAACTGATCCGGTGCTGGAGCAGACTTTATCTTATTCCTGGTATGATTTTCTCCGTATATTTAAAATCGGGAACTCTTGCTCAATGTCAAAGAAGTATTGTAAGAAATGACTAAATGGGGGATGATGTCTCAAATGGTAGCCAATCAGTCAAGAAAAAATGGTGATGTAGAATCTTTACTGCGCTTAATCCATAGTTACTGAAAATAGGCAATTCATTTTGGTTTGCTGCTGCTTATCCTCGTGCGATTCCTTCACAACGAAAACTCATGGCGTACTATGTATTTTCAGTGTCTACAGACCTCGAGGCAGTTCTTTCATAGGCCTTGAGGGAGTATGAACTCTTGGTAATAGGCCTATCCGACATATATGATTCTATTATGTATTTATAGAACTCATCTCTTCAAACAAATATCTGAAGCATATTTCTGCGAGCACCAATTTAGATATTTTGACAAAGGCATACGTTTTCATTTCATGGCTGACCTTTTCATACACATTCAGCGGATTCAGTATACATTAATCTGAATTTGTGTAAAGGTTATGGCATTTCTTGAGGGTCTAGCTGCAGTGTGCTCGTACGTCCATGGTATGTTGGTGGAGTAAGGTCCTTCATAATAGCTGCATATATGTTGCTCCTAGTATTTTTTTCTGTTTTTCTTATAGGATGATCTTTCCAACATTATATATGTATGGTTCAGTTCCTTTGAACTTTTGTCTGATATAATCTCTATTCTGCTTGTTGATTCCACTACATTCTAAAACTCTGTAATCGAATATATTTACACAATACATTTCGTTCAGCGCGCCTAGCGGTGCTTTTTTTTTAGTTAAAGCAGTTGCGTGGTCAAACACCGCTCTGATAGATTTTGCTGTTATAAAATGAAGGTAATGTAAGCACCCCTCTCATAAGATCTCACACTCTCTAAGTGGTATTCTGGACTCTCACTATGCTCTATAGGAGAAGAATTCTTAACGAACTAGGCTTAGAACCTTGAGAATCCACTGGCCTGCCTTCCGTGCTAAAGACACGTGACACGTGAAGTTAGACGGGAGGTTGCTCAATTACACCATTAAACTTGTTTATTCACTGTATATATATATATTACATCCTCTTTGTAGGCTGTGTAATTCTCTGTGTATTTCCGCATTTGCGTGCAGATTTGTGTGCTTGTACGGACAGTTATTGATACGAATCGAGGGGAACGGCCGCTATTTTGTTTGTCTATTTTTTGTTCCGATGTCAACAGATCACGTGGTATTGTGGGTAGTAAAAATATTTTACGCCACGGTGCGGCCGAACGGACTTTTTTCTGCTATTGCGTAAAAGTGAGACATTCGTGCACCGGTATATAGTAATATACGGAAACTGGCTTACTGTCTTCGTACGTCAAAAATACGCGGTGAAATTATTGATCAGATACATCCCGATGCCGAAGGCAGAGGGATGTATCTGATTGATTATTTTACCAAGTATTTTAACGTACGAAGACAGTCAGCCCGTTTTCGTATTATTATATACCTAAAAATGGCGAAATTATAGCTAGTCACGTGATCACATACCCCGTACGTCACAGTGTGACGTACGGCTATACATACGTCATGGGTAGCAGCGGGCGGTATGTGTGGTTCATATGGCCATAGGTATATAATAATATGAGAAAACGTGGTCACTGAGCCCGTACGGGTGGCCGTTCGAGGTCATTTGATGAAAATATACGGCCCGACGCCGTAGGCGGGAGGGCCGTATATTTTCATCAAATGACCAAGAACGGCACCCGTACGGGCTCAGTCACTACGTTTTCTTATTACTATACACCTACAACTCGTTTAAACTGCCGTCTTATTAACTTTCCTGGTCCCAGATTCAACCCCCCGTTTCTGAACAATATCACTGTCATTCACTACGGGCCCGCGAGTAGAAAGCCCCAGCAACGATTGACGCAGTGCGATCTATGAATTGTGTAGAAACAGATGACGCTGGAACTTCACTTCCCGTAGGAATTAAGCAATGAAATTTTAACATGAGTACGGTATACATATAACCTATAATCGACATTCACTGCACACCGGGAGGTGGGAGGGTGAAAACCCGGCAACTGAGACGTGTAGCGGACTATGAAATGTGTGGCGCCATGGAACTCTGGTAGCCAACAAAATTATGACGTCGAAAACACAGAGCGGCGGAACTTGTTTAAAATGCCGTTTTATTAACTTTTCTGGTCCGTGATTCAACCCCCTCTTCCCGTATATTACCACTGCCATACACTACGTCCCGCTAGCGGGAAAACCCGGCAACGGTCGACGTGGTGCCGACTATGAAATGTATGACACAGGACGACCTGGAACTCTGGTAGCCAACGTAATTATGACGTCGACAACGCGGAGCGGCCTAACGGAAAGCGGTCGGACTTGTTTATATCGATCAATCTCGCAGAGTTAAACCATTTAAAACTGTCTTAGGTGAAAGCTATAGGCTATTTACCTCGATATTTGGACAATATACACTACCAGTTCATACGGGTAAGGCTTAGCATGTCTCTAAAGTTATAAATGGGAGAGAACCGCCATTTTTTTGGGTTTTTTTTACACAGACAATGCTGTCGCGCTATCGCGATATTGTACGTTAGTACGACGTAGTGTACGTCGCAGCGGGACGTACGTTTTGCAATGCTTAAGCCTATGGGAATCACTACGTCCTACTGCTCGGCGGGTCCGAACAGAATTTATACTATATGCCTAGCAGCGGGAAGTAACTCATAGACGTTCGCCCATAGGTGTATAGTAATATAGAGAAACCTAGGAATGTTCACGGTTAGAGCTCGGATCCCATCGAGTCTGAATAGCATAGTGATTCACAAAGCAATGTCACGTGAATTATCTAACGATTCACACAAGATGGGATCGAGCTCTGATTGTAAACTAGAATAGGTTTCTGAATTCATCTCACCCTCACATTGACTAATTGGTTAACATTTGTGACATAATCCCTCATTGAGTTTTTGTTCTAAATACTCCATGGGCGTTGTGAACGAGTCCTCAATGGACAAAAAAATACCAGCGGTGAGATAAAACATTTTAAGTTTACCATGGGCACATTGTATTCGGTAGATAATGAAAGCTAATTCCTATGATATTTTTGCTTTCTCTTGTAGAATCCTGAACGTTGGACTGATGATATCTCATGGGAGCACGAACCGACATCCGGAGCCAGGCACCAGGGGAATATTTATGAGGGATTAACTCTCTGGATCCTGGATTATCTGAGTGTGTAGCATGTGGCCTGAGTCGAGCTGCCAGCCACTGCGCAATACCACACCCTGACACATCTCCAAGCACCTGGCCAAGTGGGCACACATATATATATATATATAGTGATGTACCATGAGCACTTAGGAGTACCGAGGATCTGCTTGAAGACGGCCCTGCGGAAGTGACGTAGGAGCGAGATCTCGCGAGATCCACATTGAGGTCACGTGCCGTGATCTCGCCGGCGTCCCTTCACAATGTGTACAAGTTTCCTGTAAGATTGAGAGCATTCTAAGCAGGATGGAACTACAAAGAACCGCCATTTTGTTTGCGTGTGGAATGAATATCAGTTTCTGCCACTTTACGTCTTTGATATGAAAGCTTTTCTGATGAGAATGTGTGGGTTTCTGCCACCAAGCAACTAAAATGCATCCCTCTGAGGGAATCATAAATAACCCTCGATTCATCGAAAACAGGAATAGGTTCAGGGAATTCAGAAACCACCGCAAGAAGCTCAAGGATATAAATAGATGTGTTATGATTACCTCTGACCTAATTGATATCAATATGATAATTAGTCCTCTTATATATACTAATTATTCCTTTTAAATAAGAAATACACAACTGCAACAAAAGGGGGTCACATATAATCACAAGTGGTATTTGCAGAGGAATATGTTAAGGAATACGTAAGATGTACATGAATATAAATGCATCTGTGCTGATTATGACCTGAAAGAGGGCGTGGCCTAGGACTTGAGTGGGCGTGGTCCTTAAGGCAGCTGAGGCCATGTGGTGTGTCAATTACGCTGGCGGATGCGGTCGGGAACGTCTACGCGGGGAGAAGGATGAGTGGGATAGCGAGCTGAAGATCCTGGTGATCGGCGGCCCGTCCGTCGGCAAGACAGGTGCGTACTACACATATGTTATAAATGAAATATAAGGTCCCCATTGGAGATGTGTGGGAACTCAGTATACGACTACCCATTATTTAAAAGCTGCCAGATACCATTACCATTGCATTTGGATTAAAATCCATTGTATACGTGTTTGTTTCGTTATCAAGGGTGATTATTTCGTTGTGGAGGGTATCATGAGACGAAATTTAGACACGTGAGATCGTAGACGAGCATGAAAAAAACATACAAATTAAGGGGGCATGGCTTCCCGTTGATTCGGGGTAAACAAATAGTCATTTCCTTCAATATATAAAGTTATATGATAATAAGGAAACAAGTTCTGGGCGGAAGAGTTCCAAGATTACTCGATTAGGATCTCGGAAATTATTACTAATTTTTTTAAACCAAGTGTGTGTTTGGTGTTCTAAAGATCTTAGAGGATCGAGAAAATTACTTAATAACTACCAAAGCCTCACAAAGTAATAATTGAGATTCTCACCTCGTAACTTTGGAATTCTTTCACCCAGAACCAGTTCCCTTCTATCACTGTTCATTTACCAGTTCAGGCTAAAATATCACCATTCCCCATACCCTTCCCCATACCCCATCATCGTTACCGCACCATGACGCCCAAGACTCTTCTATTTACAGCCGATTACGTTGAGCCCCCTGCTCACTACAGAGGTATCTAATCTTGCCTTCAGCTGTTTCTAGCAGGTTTTTTTTACCAGCTCCAGATGCATGAGACCCAGGTCTAGTTAGCACGGACTTTAATTCGACCCAGCCCCAAGCGGGGTGGCGGCACTCCACTTAGTGCCCCAATGAAACAGTTATTGAATCCTGACGGCCGCGTGCGCCTGTCTGCCGAGTTGGCTGTAAATAGTGGCACTGTTTACCTGGCAGCACGTACCTCGCCATCCCCCATCCATCTTTGAGCTAGTTTCCACCACCCGACGTTTACACTAGACGACTATAAACGGAGTCGTCAGGTGGTGCTCGATTACGCAATCTTGGCCGCAATAGTCGTCAACCCAAGATTTTCCTCAAGCATTTACACTTTTTATATGTACCGATTTTTAGCCATTGACAACTGAAAGTCGCAAGGTGGTGCACAATTCAGGAATCACCGCCTATGAGCGTCTAGTGTAAACGCCGGTTTAGCCCGTTTTTACACCTACCGGCGGTATTAGAATGCACTGATAACATTTTATGAAAATAAAAATCGGTCGATCGTGCACCCCGATAAAATATCGATATCTCTGATAAAATATCGGTATGGATTATCGGTGATACTCCAAGTCATTGAGTCCTTTACACCTGGCGACCAATCGGTGATTTATTCAGTTTATTAGTCTTACACCTGATGACCAACTTTTGGTTATACGTGCACCGATTTCTATCATATATAGAGAAGGGATAAGTTGTTTGAGGGATGAAATTCATCTATTGGGAACTTATGATAATCGGTCAGCGGTGCCAGGTTCCTGAATTATTGGTCAATTTCGGTAGGCGTAAATGCTGCCTTTGCCGACGAAAATGGCACCGACTTCTGGAGTTACCCTTAAAGTCTGTCGGCTTTCCCACCAACTGGACGTCGGTATCAAAGAATCAATGAGGGTGCATTGTATACACTGCTTGTACATAAATTGCACTGTATGTTTCGGTTACATACTGATTTAATTTTTACATTAAAACATCCAGGATTACCGGAGACATCAAAGCATTTGGATTCTGTCTGTGAGAATATCAGCCAGGGATCATCGTTTTTCTTGCATAATCTATTCCGAATGAATAAGCATTTTCTCTGCATGTTTCGTTTCCATTCATAGATCTGGCGTCTGCATACCAAAAAAGTCGATCGGTGGTTCCTCACTGCAGTTAGGTTTCGAATAATCGGCCTGTGGGAACAGGCTTTTTGGCCAAGTTCACACCTGCCGACGGAAAACGCACCGATAAAATGTCGGGAAGGGTAGCGTCGGTCAGAGGTACTCCCCGAGAAAATATCAGTACTAATAATTATTGACACTGCGAGTCATTGAGGTGTTTTTACCTGTAAACTGATTCTAAATACAGGTACAGTTCATCTGCACCAACAGAGTATTTCTTTAAATCTGCATTCCATCACCTATCAATTCGACCTGGTTAGATTTCGTCGGTGCCCTCAAAAATCTGTCAGTGATGCCAGATTACACAATTTGGAGTTGTGAAATCTATGAGCGTGTTTGTAAACTGGGCCTAAGCCAGCATTTACACTACAAGAGCACCACTTCACGACTTTGCAACAGACGATCTTCAGTCGTCTAGTGTAAACGCGGCTTAGGGTCTTCATACAATCACCATCTGAGATGTATTGCATATCCGGAAACGGCGGATGTGCTTGGAGAGTGCCTGCGGGGAGGATATAAGAAAATCACCATAAGTAAGGTCTGAGTGCTAAGCCAAGGTGATATTTCAAAAGAAGCTATAAGAAAAGGGAATACGTTTCAATCTCGGGGGCAGCGGATGCAGAGACAGTGCTGAAAGGTCTGGCGTAATAAAAACTGGCAACGGAAGCCCGACGATATGAATGGTAAACACTGTATTTCAAAAGGCAATAAGGGAGAAGCTGTGGGATCTAGGTCCGCTCCACTGGCTTCTCAGACCTGGGAGAGAGACTGAAGCTTTACAAGGCACACTTTAGCCGCTTAGAAGTTCAGATCAGATTGACCGCCACCTCTGTCTCCACACTGTTCAGACTAAGAGGCTGGTGTGATCCTGGCCATGTCCATAAGGATCAATCTCAAACCAAGTGATTTTGTTCCATGTAGGTTCCGAGATCCGAAATACTTACTAAGAAATATTCATAGTTCATGAAACTAATAACAATGTCAAATTCTATGGTCATTCTATTCAAAATACACACAACAGAAAATAAGGACACGGAGAAATGGCTTCATGAATATGAATTGGTAACTCTCCAATCATAGGTGCAGGTGATACCAAAGATCTGCAGGGAGAGTGACATACATTTATAGCTTGTGGGTCATGATGGCCGCAGAATTAACCCACCAGATCTAACGTATTGTGCTCTGATGGCCAGTGTAAGGTCCAGATATACTCATAGGGGAATTCGATGAAATCCGGCATTACGGTTGACCTCCCAGAAGCCTTTGCCCGCTTGAGGCTTCCCTATGATAATCCTCTATAGAAAGTAATGTATTGTTTAGTATTATTTTATACCCATGCCGGAAAATCCTACAGATACCGACCTGCTATGGTTTCGGTATTTTATCTATTCCAGCATACTGTGCCGGGATGGAAAAAATCCCAACATACTCTGTACAACACATGCTTGAGGCCCTCACAAACACAGTTTGGATGCGAGTTTGACATTGCCATGTTTTGGTCTATCGATATTTCTAGGTACATAATACAAATACAAAAGATCTACATTGTCAGGACTTCCTTACACCCACCATTTCTTTCGATAATGATATTCCACTCACTCTACACGCTCGTTGAACACTTTTATCCTAAGAAACTCGGGGCGTTAAGTCGTCCAAACAATGCAAATATGTATCACTAAACTAGCTGTTGATCTGTTTGATTTGAAGCAAGTGGTAACGGTTTTCATATCAATTCTCGCCCTTTGTTCCTCACTGGTTAGCATGGTGGATATTGGCACAGCGATAGCAATATGGAGCTTCCTTTAAAAGATAGAAGATACCTCTGACATGACGGTTTGGGCACCTCCTTTTTACACATCGATATCCATGCCATCT
This sequence comes from Alentia gelatinosa, assembly GCA_950022655.1. NCBI lineage: Eukaryota > Metazoa > Annelida > Polychaeta > Phyllodocida > Polynoidae > Alentia > Alentia gelatinosa. The sequence continues at coordinate 46,643,314 of OX465584.1, forward strand.
AATATTACATTCCGCCGGATCCTTTGTTTATCATCTCATGGTATCTAGACATAAGCTACCATGAACAAAAGCATTGCAATAGGGCCTTACATTTCATTGCTAATTTTGAATGACATCTAAGTATGTTTGATCTAATCCTTTATGTACTCCTCATAGTTACTTCTATTGAACTTAGCATATGGATTCCCTTCTACACATTCCCAGAATCATACAACGTAAGAATTACATGCATAGTATTCACTATTTCTATCGTGCCCCTACCCTCACAATTAGCATGGTTTATGATGTGCGTACAGTTTTTATGGGGTCATATAAAACGGCCATTTCTGACACCATTCCTCTATGCATTGCCAAACTCATCATGTTGATTATATGTAATAAATCATAGCCATTGTTCTACTCATGTACCAATCACTGTGTACGCCCCAATATGCTGATTAAGATTTGATATTATGTGACATGAAAATAACAAAAAAGTAAATATCAGTAGCTGGTATCAGTACACATACAGTACAATGAATAACATGGTAAAGTAAAAAGTCAATATGATAAAGGAAAATCATTAGGTTAGTGTCGAGTTAGCAACCAGGGGGTGTTGTGTGTCAGACAGCAGACATAATGTGTCAACAGTGGGAGGTAATCATCTCGTCAGGTCTCGCGCCCTGCGAGACTAACGCGAGTTCACGCTGCGACACTGGACCTCTGTGCACTCAGTCGCTAATTGGTTTTGCCTACGGATTGTTGTACACGTGACTGCTGTGACGTATGAATGACGTGTGAGTGACGTGTGAATGACACGTGGAGTGACGTGACATTTGGCAGGATTATAACATTTCGGGGTGAGTTTAGTGCGTAGTATCAGTGGAAATGAGGAGGGTGTGCCAGATTGGACACTCAGGGGCGGAGTAAAGTACACTAGATACAAGTTTTCTCGCTACAACCTATGAACACGCCACCTGGTGGAACTTGGTCGCACTACAGGCTTCAATCTCGAGGTCATTCTCAGGGGAAAAAGATCAGAAAACGAAATAGCAATATAGAGGAGAAAAAGGAAGCAGGTCTATACGGTCCTACCACCACCTTAGGGATAGGAGAAATGAAAAATGAGATGATTATTTTGATTAGCAGGTGATGCATGATTGATAGGGATACCTACTCTCACTTGACATTTTTCTATTCTGCTTTATCTAACGCTAACAGGCTAGGCGTAGAGGGCTATTGGCCATATGGAGAATGATGGGGATGTATCTGCACTGAAAAACGTCCTCAATAAAGAAATTCTTGAAACAAAATGATGGAGAGGTTAGAATCTAGATCTCAGTGATCATTGTACAGGGCATTGACCCTGCAGTGCCCTATGAGGTCATGTGTCATATTCGCGTGCTACTGACCATTGGGCAGCGGTGTGAAATAACTACATCACACCCACCCCCTTCCACCATCAGTATGGGTGCATGCTATGAATTACGCATTAGATAGTTGCAGCCAGCTGTGCAGTGTGTCAGTGCCAGCCATGTTACAGTGATATAAGCATGCAGTAGGTCGATGGACAGTATATTTTCTCACCCTAGGAATCTGTTTGTACACACATTATCTCATTGTTGACCGCCGCAGTTATTCCACACTTTGAGTAGCGTGTATTTAATCAGACGAATAGTAACATTTTCTCCTGCCACCCCTTTAACTTTGAAGTCTGACGCGGTTTTCCGGGTCACTCGGCCAAACACCTCGTGATGTAGAAAACGCTGAAAGACCAAAACAAATAAAATGTTGTCGCACTCACTACGTTTCCTTATTATCACGCACTGGAAAAGCATCATAAAGCGCTGGGCCCGTTGAATAAATTGAAGCACCCTCACCTTGTTATTTCGGGATGCTTTCACCTGCAAGCTGTTTCTCTATTCCTATATCTTGGGATAATGATAAAAATGGCGATTTGTCGACTCCTGTTCGGTGGGTCGCCATGGAAATAAAATTCCATGATTCCTTGGTGCATCTAAGCTTCGATATGATCAGTCTAGACGCAGATAAACCTTTAATGGTATGAAAACGTCAGCCTTGTTTTGAAAAATGTAGTTACTACACTGCAACTGTATTTAATTATAGCGTCCTCGTCCAGTACGTAACTATAGAATGTTGGAAATAATCGTTATCTCATCGCTGGTACTTATCCCTTAAACATTACATTGGGAACACGCATTCAATGCCCATGGAGTATTGTAAAAGATACTCAATGGATGATGTTATAAACATTAAATAATTAGTCAGTTATAGGGGTCTGATAAAAACCTGAACTGCAATCGATGCATAGCCCCTGAAAATACACCATTCATTTTGGTTTTATTCAGGAAATCACTCGACTTTACCTCATGGCATTACTCAGCAAGTAAAACTCATGGCATAATTTCAGCGGCTACAGATCTCTGTGCAGTTCCTACTTATTGCGTACATGAGGCACGCGTACAATGTCGACACGTGGCACTGACTGAGACTGAGTAGGGCTTCTATCACTGAGATGAGCACGGTCTCATCTACTCTGGTGGTCTGTCTGTCTATAACTGCTCACAAAGGTCAGGCCGAGCCACTCCTAGCACAAGCTTCTCATTGAAGCTGTCACACTCTCCCCATCCCAGGGGCCGTCTGCCTCCGTAATCACCTCAGGACTGACCTCGTATAGCTTTCATTTAACTCTTTGAGACCTGAAAATGTCTGGAGGCATTGCTATGTAGGCCCTGTAGGGCCTAATGATGCCTCCAGGAATTGCCGTGTAGGGCCTGATGATGCCTCCAGGCATTGTCGTGTAGGGCCTGACGATGCCTCCAGGAACTGCCGTGTAGGGCCTGATGATGCTTCCAGGCATTGTCGTGTAGGGCCTAATGATGCCTCCAAGAACTGCCGTGTAGGGCCTGATGATGCTTCCAGGCATTGCCGTGTAGGGCCTGAAGGTACCTACAGGCATTGTCGTGTAGGGCCTAATGATGCCTCCAGGAACTGCCGTGTAGGGCCTGATGATGCTTCCAGGCATTGCCGTGTAGGGCCTAATGATGCCTCCAGGAATTGCCGTGTAGGGCCTGATGATGCTTCCAGGCATTGCCGTGTAGGGCCTGAAGGTACCTACAGGCATTTTTAACATGCTATTTTAAATAATAAACTGATAAGGGTTTCCTTGTAGTTGCACGATTCAAAAGTGATCTGATTGTTGAAACCTGTCAGATTGTAATAGAGGACAACTCCGGTACGGGTTTCCCACAGTCCAAAGTATTTTTTGTCATTGCCTGCCTATATTTTCCTTAAATTTCATTCTTGTGGTTGCCGTTCATTGTCGTTAGAGACCAATAAGTTGCATCGTTGATACAAGGCTGGCTGAACCTTATGGGGACAGAAAATTTGGTTTTGTAACTTTCAGGGATTGTGGTATAAAATCTGAAGAGTCACCGGCTTATCGTAAAGTTGAACTCTGAGATACGATAATGTGCTGTTTCTTGAGAAATGATACATTGTTTGAAAGGTGTTGTATATCACTGCACGAACATCATTAATTTACATATGGATGCGCCCGGCGTATAAGTAGGTATTTTGCGTATACAAGGTCGTCCAATTCCCCGTGTGTATACACCTCATCTGTAGGCGTATATAAGCATCCAGTGAAGAGGGCTTCAATAAGAGCGGGCGGGGGGAGGTGGGGGAGGGGGGCGGGGTTCCTACTGAGGACACCTGTACTTCTACCAACACAAACGGGCGGGAGGCGGTGGGGGGAGAGGATATATTTCCTCTCTTATACGCCGGGTGTGAAATACAGCCAAGACGCGTCCGTATATAAGGCCTGGGCGTATATATATATATACATATATATGAAAACAAGTCAATATTTAGCCAATACATGCACTTCCGTGATGGTGTATATATGAATAAAATGGTGGTTTTCGTGCAGTGTATAGTATGGACGATTAATTTCAACCAGTAAAACTGTATTAGTCATAGTTATTATGTGCTTATGTGTAATTGAACTTATCTCATCATTCACTGTAGGGATCTTGGGTTGTTTCTTTTTGTATTTTTTTAAACTGACCTACTCTTTCCTAGATACATAGCAAATGAGTCAAATTACTTTTTGACTGATTTCGGAGTACCATAGGGAGATCTAAAATTGATAGATATGGATTTAAGCAATTAAAAAGGAGTGCCGTGTAATAAAGCCAGCCCCCGGAGGCATTCAAATATCTTTTCTCAGATCTTGGTGTAAATTCCAAAATAATGTTAATAATCAGTGCATTTACTTTGTTTCAGCTTTTTGTAAGAAGTTTTTCCAGGAGAAATACCCAGACACGCCTGAGCAGAAGTCAGTAGCCGTATCCTCGGGTACGTATTTTAAAGGAAACCAACTAGAGCGGTGAGGTGTGGCCAATACGCCACAAGTTAGATCGTGCAGTGATTTCACGAGGCAACAGTTGCGTGAAATCACAAAAAAGGTCACATAAATCTTTTGTAGCACAGGAGAATTGTACCACCCGGCGTTTACATTAGATGACTAAATAAATACTGGGGTGTTTACACTGACCACTAAGTTTTCACAGAAACGACACCCATCGACAATCAGTCTAATGCCCACATCCGGGTGGGACCATCACTTTCAACTATGTCTGGCAGAACCTTATGGGGACAAACAATTTGGTTTTGTAACTTTCAGAGATTGTGGTATAAAATCTGAAGAGGCACCGGCTTATCGTAAAGTTGAATTCTGAGATACTATAATGTGCTGTTTCTAAAGTCTATTTATTAGACCGTGCTTCCATGCTCTAAATTCAGTGCATAGTTGTGTTTCGCATGTCCGTGAAAGGGGTGAGAGGACGGGGGGGGGGGGGGGGCAGAGGTAAATCCAGATAACGTACTCAAATCATACAAATTTGGTAGACCGCTGGCCGTTGCAAGTGCCCTCACAATCAGTCATCGACAATCAGTCTAAGTTTTTATGTTAATTACTGCTACACATTTGTTTTTGTACTTCGTATATGTTTTGTCCGCTAATGTGTCTTGTCTTGTTAAACTATGTCTCGTTGTGTTGTGACTACTGTATCTTTGAGAATTTAAAGATAAGTATTGACGTAAGTCGTAAATAACTGGATGAAGGTCAGCTGGTAGATTCTATAAAATCAAACTGTATACTTGGACTTGAGACTTGTATGATGGTTCTGGCTGTTCTTGCTTTAATCTTATCTCACTGATTGAAGATGAATTTCGCTTATTTCTACTTCCACTATATGACGATATGGATTGAAAATCATGTATACATATGTGAATCTGGTTTCGTCAATATAAAACTTTAAAAAAGAAATCTAATCGACTAATTCAAACTGGCTTGAAATAGTCGTTGGCGTTAGAATGCGTCCAATAATCGATAGGTGGTGCCGAATTGAATAATCACACATAATCAGACTATCCGCAGTCGCCACGCACTTGGCGTCTACATTGGGCGATTTCTGTCATTTTACTGCTGAAAGTCGTCAGGAGGTGTAAAATGCCAGAATCACCTGCCAGAATCGTCTTGTGTAAACGCCGAATGAGACTGGGGAAAAGGTATGAAGTGCACCCACCCCCGGTACGTTAGTCCCTACATGTGATTCCCACTTTATTTTGTTATCTAATAAGAAATGATATTGCTGTGTTAAATTGATGATAAAGATTTCGCCCATATTGGTGCCTTGACGTGTGGGTCAATGGACACTATTGCAATTTTGGGTGTTTTTTCAGAGTCGTTTTGTGAGAAGGTTGAGGAGGTAGACGGGGAAGTCGCTATTCTCCGCATAATTGACCTCTCCACTGAGTTCCCGGTAAGTATAAAGCTGGTTTCTGTAATTCAGAGAAGCGACATTCATCATAATTGAAAGTGATGGTTAATTTGGTAGAAAATTATTATTATTGTTATTATCATCATTATCATTTAGGAATGATTCACATATCCAAAATTTACGTTGCAGTCTACTACCAAGCCCTTTTTGGTATTATGAAATAGTTATGCACATGTGATTCAATCCGATTTCTGATAATCATTAAAGAAGCTTTGCTGATTGCAAAACAGGCACATATTTTTTTCTTGTTTTCTTTTTCACTTCAGGACTGAGTTGGGTGGGTTGTCATATTTCGGTCCAGCAAGCTCGAGAAATCAAAGCAGTATGCAATCAAGCCCTGTAGATTTTTTGTCATAAATTTTTATAATTAATCTCCAATCTTAGTAGTCAGTAAAGTATAAAATGAACAGGTCCTCATTGAGATAATACAAGGTTTGGCTTCAACACTAAAAAGTCTATTTATTAGAGCGTGCTGCCATGCTCTAAATACGGTGCATAGTTGTCTTCTAATGTCCATGTAGGGGGCGAGGGGGGGGGGGAGAGGTGTATCCAGATAACGTACTCGAATCATACAAATATGCAAATACTCCACTCGTTTGGATGTGCCATAATCGTCACTAGGTAATGCCTCGATGAGGATTACGGTGCATTCAAACTCTTGTAGTATCTTATATTTACACGATTCTCGATCCAGTTCTTTCTGCTATTTCTAACAGTAAACTAATATCTATGTGTTTGTTTTTGTGGTTCCAGGCTCGCCTGCCGCAGAACTGCATGTCGAGTAATTTGAAGAAGATGATCCAGGGATCTGAGGGCTTTGTCCTGATCTACTCCGTCACCGACAGGCGGAGCCTCATCACCGTGCAGCAGCTCGTGTCCTACATCCAGGACACCAAGAGGTCCACCGACCTGCCACTCGTTCTCGTAGGTGTGTAATGACGCCGGCTATTTTTTCGATTTAATTCTATTGTGGTATGAGCATGACAGATACAGTTAATATGTACACCTACATTACTCATGTCAGAGTATACATCGCAATGTAAGTATCGAAAGAATAATAAAAAATTGAAAAAAATGATAAGAAGGTAGAAGAAAACTATCTTTTAGTAAATAGATCTTTATTCTATTGAAGATATTTCCACGAGAAAACGTGGTCTGTAGGGATGCATGTTCGAGGTATTTTGTATTACATGCAATTTTAGTAGTTATGTTACAAAAGGCTGAGAACTTCCCTACGGCTCAGCCACTGTGTCTTCTTATCATTATATACCTACAATTGAAAAGAAAATACTATTTTATACACTTACAAAGTAATTGATTCATAACTCAGCCACTATTTCACGGTGCGCCCGAACATTATTAATACTGCACTCCTAGCAGCGGGTAGTATTTCATAGACGTTCGGCACCCAATGAGGTAGCCATCCTTTGGAAACCATTGTCTCCCCATACATTCCCTTCTTCCCAAAATGAATGCATGAGTATGTCCAATGAGGTAAAACTTTATTCAAAATTCTTATTCCCATTTATTTACCTTACCTGCTAAACAGAATGGATGTGAGATCTACGGGGATAGTATAACGAAAATAGGGAAGTTTCTCTGAACCAGTTTACAATCCTAAAATAACGTCAATGACCACGAAACAATGTTTTGCACACTGATATGAAAAACTGGTATAGAAAGTGCTGCAAATATTGCTAAAACTGGACACCATATGTCCAAATGACATTAACATCACTGACTGGAGAAAGTCTTCCACCAGGATGGCAGATAATCCGACTCCGTTGAGCATCTACATGCTTTTATAGTGTTGTACCGTTGAGGGGCACCTGTATTGATCATATTAGTACCTCTGTGTTGTGCATCCGTATGGGAAAGGATATTGATTCAAGATTGTTATGATGATACTTCAGATGCCTGTCCATAATGCATCGGGGATTAGCTCTTTCTAACTTACATAGCATATGCTAGCAGAGTACGGTAACTTCACACTCCACTCAACATGGGGTTTAACAACAATAACAATTTAACTCGGCTGCCTTCTGGTTCTACTGTCTACTCAACTATGATAAGAATATAGTTAATAATGATTCAAAAACTTGTGGTATAAGTTACACTACGCAATAGTATAGGGTTGTCATTGTTTCGCTTGTTACAAACCTTCATAAGTTTCCTTCAAACTGATTTTTGTTAACACGAGACTTTGTCCATGATATAATTCATTCTGTTTGTATGAGAGTCCAAGTCTTACACATAGAAGACAAAGTAGAACATCATTAACTGTGATGAAAGTCCAGTTCATACTCTCATTATCCTTGGATAGTTGTGAATACCCAGTCCAGTATCACTCTCAGTTGAATACATAAGTTCTCTCAATCTTCCCAGTCCCGTCTTTTCTGCAGCACACTGTATTCAGTTCCTAGAAAGATTGTCCAACCTGAATGTAAGCAGAACGCCTGTGGTATCTGCTCTATTCATAATGTGCAACGTCCGTTACAAATACAGTAAAACTCCGCTTCCGAGACACCTCGCTTAAGGGGACAACCCCGCTTAAGGGGTCACCCCGCTCAAGGGGACACTTTGCTCGGAACAGAGGGTGGCTCCTTAAGCGGGGTACCGAAATGCCTGTCCGTTCACGCGATGTCTCTGCTTACGCGGGATATACCCATAACCGGGGTTGAAATAAACACTTAGTGAGAGAAAGATTTTCGTTCTGAGCAAAATGTCCGTTAACGTGGGGTGTCTATTTAAGCGGGGAGTCCTGAAAGCAGAGTTCTACCGCATATAGCGTGTGTATATTGTAGCATCTGAGTGTGTTTTGTATCTGCAGGTAACAAAATGGACGTGTGGACGGAACGCTGCATCAGTCGTGAAGAAGGTCGTAAGATCGCCTTTGATCTTGGCATCGCCTTCTACGAGAGCTCAGCGAGACTTGGCGTCTGCCACGTCAGTAAAATATTCCATGACGTCGTGCGACAGATCCGCTGCGTACGCATGCGCAGAGACTTTGAGAAACAGGAGTATCTTCCGGCCAAGTCGGTCGACAAGCAGGCCACGAGCTTCGGCCGGAATATCATAAGCCGCCTGAGTTTCAGGACTACTAGTTGTAAGAAGAAAGCTGAACGCAAAATGTCACAATGACAGCGGCTTCATGAAGAATGGTCTCCACTCATTCCACTTAGTGCCAAAAATCTCTGAATAGGTAGGGCCTACTATGAACAGAATTATGCGAACTTATTAAAAGAAACTGCACCATGATCCGTAGCCGCTGAAAATATGCCATCAGCTCTGGTTGTGGAGTAATCTCATGAGGCAAAACGATTACGTAGCAAACCAAAACGAATGGTGTATATTCAGTGGTTACGGACTGAGTGCGGTTCAGATTCTATCTCACGCTTATCAGTGACTGAATTTTGTGACCTCATCATCCATTGAGTATTTTCTTAAAATATTGCATGGACGTTAAGTACGAGTTTCAAATGCTGAGTCTATGCGGAAAAACAACAGGGTTGAAATAATGATTCCTCCTTGTGTTGATGTGTATTGATAGTGGAGAGATCACCAGGTTTGGTGTTTGTATATAATTATGTACCCATCTTCGTATTGAGAGCTCTGGCTGGACACTTTTTTCTGGATGCCATGATTCTGTTCATGCACGTTGAATGCTTTCATTTCACGCGATTAAACAACACCCCGGTGAGTTTGGAATCACAGCTAAAAGAGGAGCTTCAAGTTTCAGCTAGTCGTTATGTCTGAAAAGGGAAAGAGACCTTTATGCTGAAAAGGTGCATGACCTCATTAAACTACCTGGAATTTGTTCGTGTTTCGTTGGAGTTTGAATCTTCATATAACCTAGGACAGAAATCATCCCCTTCAAGGAAATACTATGGATAAACCAGGCTGTTCAACGTTATGTGCAATCAGGGAATGTGCAAATCGATACTTTATTCATTTCTCTTTTCTTGTACAACTTTTCCTTTGTAAATCAAGCTTCTTCTGGCCACACTGTTGGACAAAGACGGAGCTTTTCAAAATAAAAATGCTGTACATTCATTGCATCAAACAACTTTGTGGCTTTTCGTTCATCACAATTATAACCACTCTACTTGTTTTGACCCATCACATTGTAGAGCCTAGGGACCCAGACTGGCCATGTATAGACTTCAAGGGTAAGGTGGGGTCTGAAACCAGACCCAGGAGTATTATAGAGGAAACCCATGGAAGTTTAGGGTCTGAGCCCGTATCCCATCGAGTTTGAATCACGTAGTAATTCACAAGGCGAAGCCGAGTGAATTACTACGTGATTCAAATGAGATGGGATCGAGCTCTGACCCTAAACTTGAATGGGTTTCTGAATTTATCTCACCCTTAATATTGACTAATAGGCTAACATATGTGACATTATCCCCCATTGGATATTTTTCATAAATATCTAATAGGCATCAGATACGAGTTCCAATTGTTAAGTCTATGGAGAAAAAATATCTAGGGTGAGATAAAGGGTGCAACTATGATCAAGAGAAAACTGGCTTTATCGAGAGATACAATGACTATATATACTAATAAACGATACTTTATCTTTGACTATGTTAAGATAAAAAGTCCATCTTTGTTCAGGGGTTGATTGGCTATCTTCGGTAAATAAAAAAGTCCATCCTTTTCCGGTGTTGAGGACAATCTTCGGTTGTCACTGTCTATGGTTTAGGTTGCTTAAAGAAAAGTTTGGTGATTTCACCTTCCCAACAAATTCCTATGATGTGAGGATTCATCAAACTAGCCAACTAGGTGGTCGAGTAATCTAGTTCATTTAGTACAATCCCGAAATAGACCTGCACAGTCCACAGCTTCACAGTCACACACAATAGGTAAGTGCACAATTTAAAATTCAAAAGGAAAATTGTGACTATTATTCCAAAGCATGAAGTAATACATATGCTTGTAAATTGAAAAAGAGTTTTTCAAAACCCAGCACTGAATTTTATCAATACTACAGTGCTACAATCTACTAATGACCAAGGGCTAACAGCTTTTGCTTCTTTTTAAAGACTTCATAAGATTCAATATTTCGGATACTAGGATTAATTGAGTTCCAAAGACAAGCACCTCTGTATAATACACTAGCCCTATAGCCTTCTACTTTGGGTCTAGTTACCTTAAAACTATCACCAGACTTGGTAGTCCTGGTTTTCGAGTCGATAAAGTAGCATCAGTTTTCAGCTTGAACATGAAGTTTGCTAAGTGGGCATTTCTTTTCTCTGTTAAAAAAGCACCTTGGCCATGCTGGGTAGCTCTTTATTACTAATACCCCTACCAGCTCTATAAACGATTTCCAAAGCTCTATGTTGCATACCTTGTAGCTGTACAGGTTCATGGTTTGATGTTTCCCCATAGAATATATCTCCATAGTCTAAATACGGAGTAACCATGGCCTTATAGACATTTAGAGCCGTTGATGAAGTTTAAATACTTGCGGATTTTGGACAGCAAAAATATTTTAGTGTTTGCCGCATGACTATTAAAATTTAGGTTTTGGTCCATTGTGACTCCGAGATATTTGAAGGTATAAACTCTTTCCAAGTCTTTCCCGTTTAAAGTGATACACTGGTGGGTGCCACAAACCATAAACTGAGACTTCCTTTCGTTGGTTTTAAGTTTATCTACCCTACACCAGTTTGACACTTTATCCAATTTTTCATTCATTTTATTCAACAGATCACCTTTATTTCGTCCTTGCACAAAAATAGCCGCATCATCTGCGTATAAGTGAACACCATTTGAGTCTACACTGTCTACCAGATCGTTAATATAAGTTAAGAAAAAGAACGGTCCCCACAATAGATCCCTGTGGTACCCCGTAGGATATTTTACTTGTTTCAGAAAATGTATCAACTACTCTAGTCTTTTTAGCTCTATTTTTAAGGTAATTTGTTATCCAATCGAAAAGTTTTCCATTAATGCCCATCAATTTTAATTTTTTTTTAGGAGAATTTTGTGATCTACAGTATAGAAAGCTTTTGCTTGGTCTATGAAAGTTAGAATCGTCACTAGCCCATTATTAATTTATGGTTACCTTAATTAAATTGCACACAAAAGAAAATAAGAATATGTAAAATGGCTTCATGACTAAGAAATATGACATGCTCCAAGCATAGATCCAGGTCACGTGAAAGTTCTGCAGGGAGTCAAAGACACGTACAGCCTGTGATGAAGGTGGCCGTGGATGTAACCCAACCAGTGCTAACGTAGTGTAGCTCTGGCGGCCAGTGTAGGATCAAGAATACACTAGCCTGTAGTATGGCTAACTCTCACCAGACATTCTTCATGTCAGGCACTATCTTCCCAGATGGCGTTAGTGCGGCCACAGGAAGTAGAGCGCAGGGTCTATGCTAGGAGAGTGCAAGTCAGATAGTCCGTTCACGACCCAACCGCCTTTGCACCCAGGCCCTAGCCCCCAAGCGGTCTGTGGAAGAGCCTAAGGAATGACTTGTGTGGTGAACGGCGGTTCCCCTCGCTATCTACGTACCTAATGCTCTGGGAGTATTGAGGGACTTTGAGGGGCGTTGCAACACCAGTGTAAAATAGACTAGCATGTCCCAGAGTCTCCAGGGACCTGTTTCACTAGTTCCGTGACATGTCTAGATGGCGTCTAGATGTTGTGTACTGTTTCAAAAGAACTAGACATTAGACTTTGTTTTGTCCGTTCTTGCTTGCACTGTTGGTGCTGCTTTTCATGTCTGTATAACACTTTTGTCACTTAACTACTGAAACAGGTCCCAGGTCCTTAATATCCTAAAGGGCGACGTTAAAGTGTCTACTAGCCGAGCCTACTAGCGGATCCCCGGTAAACCAGCGTACAGGAACCTGACCATATAGGGAGCCAAAGTGAACCGACTGAAACCACAGATACCCGTTTACAAAGCACCATTTCCGGATATAGGTGATCAGTACTTTGACTATGTAGATTCAAGATTATATGTGTCATTCTCCAATCTCTAAGATTCATATTTTTTATATACTTTACAACTGTCATCGTAGCTTTGAGACAGAGTTATTCAGAGAGAGAGATGATAGAAGTAAACTACACTTCAAAAGTAACAAATGAGACCAAAAACAAAAGTCTAGCCGCAAAGCCCCATTGGTTTAGCACTAAGCGTCGTTCTTACTGACCACTGGAAATTGTGTTTTGTAAACGGGTATCTGTGGTTTCAGCAGGTTCACTTTGGCTCCCTATAGCCTGCCTAGATTGGCCGAAACCTTGATCTCTACTCTGTTTCGACTGAGAGGGTGATATGATTCAATGTCAAACAGGATAGATCTGCTGTGTGCACCTCAAAAAAGGTAATGAAACCTGGCTTTATGTTGATTATATTTCTAAAAGATTGCACACGAAAGGAGACAAGAAAATGGAAATTTGGCTTCGAGATTATGAAATAACACACTCTCCAAACAGTGGACAGATATGGTAGGAGAGTAACAGATAGTTCCCGCTAGTGAAAGAGTAAGGTAAACAGGACACAAGAAAATGAAAAATTGGTTTCGAAATTATAAAAGAACACTCACCAAACAGTACGAAAGTTATGGTACGAGAGTAACAAATAGTTTCCGCTAGTGGGTCAAAGCGGCTGCAGATTCAACCGTACCAGAGCTAACATAGTTGAGCTGTGGTGGCCTCGTTCATTTATGACACACTAGAAGGAGCCACCTTTTATCTATCTTTCCAGGCAACTCTACACAATTATTGGAGCAACACCTAATGGTTCTCTCTTATGTTCATTAATCTCCTTACATATAGTAAAGCTCGATGTTAATGGATAATGTTCAGTTTAGGAGGGACATAATCCAGACTCGTTCTTTTCCAAACTGTCTGAAGGTGTATGTGTCCCCTATTACGATAGACAACAAAATCTTCCAATGATGCAGCTTGGGCCCGTTGAATAATCTAGGATCGTACACTGAGACTCTTTTCTGTACCTCAAGAAGGGTTGTTGTTTGATCATTTTAAAGTTCCTTCGCTAGGACAGTGTTAGCCGTCCATAAGGTCGTCTATAATTGTTTTAAAAAAGTTAACCCATATCGTCCCTGGGTCTCTATAGCACACAGAAAAGGGTCTACATGTACGATCCTACATTATTAAACGGGCCCCTGGGAGAATCTCCCACTTGGCCAACAACGCCGGAAGTGTGCCAAACATGCTTATCCCTTATATTGTTTTAACCAAATCAGAAGTATTACGGGGCCAATATATATGCATTGCCTTCCAAAATTGAGCTGGAATACCATGGAATATGATGGCATCGCTGTTCATTGTCCGGACATAATCTAAACAGCTTTCATAAGCGTATTTCGCTTATACACTCAGTCACCTAATGGTAATGAATATCATGTTGCCAGGTGCTTATCCAAGTATGTAAGGTGCGACACTGGCCTATGATCTAAGAGACTCTAGTATACGTCAAAGGGTTCTGGACGAACTCGGAGTGACTAATTCCGGAGATTGTAGTATGGGGGCAGCACTGTGCTAGCTCGGGATCCCCTGGATGGAGGCCTACCGGGACGCCCTCTGGTATGAAGCCCTGTCACCATACCGTATGGAAGCTGCCGAGATTGGACGCCACCCCATCACCACTCTGTTCTGACTAATGGGTTGGTCGGGTTAAATCGCACACCGTATCTACGGTGTGCACCTCCAACCAAGTAGTTTTGTTCTATGTTCTAAAAGCAGGGTTCTAAAAGCAGAAATACTCAATAAGATATAGTCATAGCTTCACAAATTGATAATGAAGTCTAGCTTGATGGTGGTTTTATTCTAGAAAGATTACACACAAAAGGAAATAACAAAATTGTGAATTGGCTTTGAGGTTATGACTAAACACACCCTCCAAGCAGTACAAAAGATCTGATAGAAGAGTAACAAACATTTGCCGCTACTGGGTCAAGGTGGCCATGGGTGATATTTGTCATAATCAGCCAAAATCATCAGGTGAAAACATGGCAACAGGCATCTTGCATCCCTGGCAGAAACCTGTCCTCGTGGTGCACCCCTCTCTTAAGATCTCACACCTTCTAAGTGGTATTCTGTACAAGGTTCTCACTACACTCTATGGGAGAAGAATTCTTAACAAACTAGGCTTAGAGACTTGAGAATCCACTGGCCTGCCTCCCGTGCTAAACAAGTTCATCGATGCAACCCAAAGATTCCTATAATCTCAATGATGCCACCTAGTGGGAATACTGTGTACTTGGTGCCCTAGTGGCTTTATTTTGACTGGAATACAGAATACCACTTAGAGAGTGTGAGATCTTATGAGAGGGGTGCACCCGCAGGGAACTATTCCAAGTGTAACAGCATTCTCTACCTTTACACCTAACCACTTGCAGCATATCACATTTACTGACTTTCCTTGAGGTAGTCATTCTCCTATTTGACTACCTTCTTCCTTAAGTGGGATTCACACGGTGGGATTCATGTACCTCACAGGCCGTTTGTCTGAGAAAGTTCCTGTTGAGAATTGGTACTGGAACACAATCTCCTCGTGTGAATGAAAAGGTTACATTTTGCTGAGGCAACCTTTTCCCCTTGCAATTGTCAGCGACAATCACCCCTAATAAGGAACAGAATCTCATGAGATTTTATAGGGGCACTTTGGTGAGACAAATGTATTTCACACATTCTCTCCCAATCCTTGAGTCTCAGTGGTCCCCAATGACACCTATTCACACAGGGAAGTACCCTGAGTTGGCGACTGTGTACCCTGTGTACCCTGTGTACGCTTTGTAGGGGTGCAGGGGTGAGACTATGTACCTGTTAAGTCTTCCCATGTGAATTGAATCTGCAATCATACCCTGAGACTGCAGAACACCCCAATCTGTGAAACTTTGTACCCAGCTGGAAATAGTAGCCGACTGGTGCAAAGGTGTGAAGTATACCAGTCTCAGGTCCATTTGTCCCATCGTGTGAATCCCACTTTGTGTATGCAGCCATAACAGGATATCCATCCATAGCCACTTATCATCATACTTTTCCCGACAAACATGGGCAAAATTGCCTCAAAGGTCTTGGAATTAGGTAACGCATATTCTTTGACACAACTCTGAATATCCCCCCCCCCCGTGATATTTAGGTTGTTACACCTTTCAGTCTATCCCTCCACCCCCATGGTGTGACATCATTTATGGACAGCCCCTAACCCGACCAGAGCTAACATGTGTAACTCTGGCGGCCAGTGTAGAAAGCTTCCTTGGTGATGAGATGTCGCCGACATGGGTTCAGCCCTCAAATACACTTTTCCTCTGCTCAACCCATAGTGAAATCCAAAGTTTTTAGGGTTTATTTTAAATTCTATATATTGGATACAGGCGCCAGTTGCGGTTCCAGATCTTAAATTTCACTTACTCATATATACATCCAGAATATACTCTTTGTTTTATTCAACAAAACAGGCCTGCAGTCAATAAGCAAAGCTTTCGATTCCCACAAAGCTTTCCAATTTGCTCTTACATTACTGAAAATCATTAAAAAACACCATTTTATGCTCATTCAAACAGGGGGCCTGAAAATTATTTTTCTGTATCAAAAGCATTTTGGCAGCATTTCATACAAGTTCGTGCACAGGTACATGACGATACTTAGCTTTATCACTATAGACGTACTGCACAGAATCTATGCTTTCTCTCAACCAGGTATCTATATCACCAGCTATTCATTGTGAAGTCGTACTGTGTTGGATTGGTCTGGCGATGCTTCCGGAATCATATACCTATGGCAGTTGATGGATCAAAATTCCTCATAAGCTACAATACAATGTATCAGCTATCGCACATTTTCAGTAAAGGACACTTCTCAATGGTATTGAGCATATTCGATGTACCAGTATCATTCATATCATGCACTATTACCTCACTTTCATTAGCGATCAATTGCAAATTCCCAAATGAAAATGCATTCGGCCACAGAAAACAACTCCTATTATTTCTAGGCTCTCAAGTGTGGTAATGATTGACTACACTTCACACCATGTACCAGAAGGGAATGCAATACATGTACTTATATGAGTTACAATACAATTATAAATATATAAGTTAGATAAATACTCTAAAGAAACAAGTGAATGATGTATTTGGCGAGATAGATAATACCAGTCCATGATCATCATGTTAAACTCAGTTTTACATATTACAATGTGTGGTAACTTAATCTAACATTAAAAATACAATAAACAGTGTGTAGAACCATAGAAATATGATTTCAAACTGCCGATCGATGATACAGTCAATTGTATATTGACGTCATCAATAACAACTGTGACGTGCCTTAGTATCTCCGAGGAGATTACCAAGGTGAGAACTGTCATAATGGTAACTAGCCCGCTAATTGTTTGGTCTAATTAAATGAGTACAAACATAAATCACACAGGACGTTCATCTCTGCCTGCGCCTGCTTTTTTTATTTTGCGATTAGTCTATCCAATTTTCTTTATAAAATCTGTCTAAACCCTATTGGGGACCATTTGATTATCACTCGTCACTTGGAAACCGGAAAAAATTGCGCCTCCGATTCTCGTAAATTGGGACCCAATTTCGCCGATTTTGTGTGTGAAATCAGGGCCCGTTTTTTTTCGAGGGAGTTACTAAATAATTTCTGAAACCGATATCCTAAAGCAACAGTGCAAGCAAGAACGGACGAAACGAAATCACGTTTCATAACGAAGAGTGTTGGTCGATCCACGTAAACAGTAAGTAAAACTTCATCTAAATTCCTTAAAAAACTGTATACATAATGTGGCAATATCATAAACCCGAAATGATGTGTGAATCCTGTGATGTGTAGATTTGTCTAATTCTTATGAAACCAGACACGCCATGTTTCGGGTCTGTCTTTTCCTAAGGGCAGCTTAGACAACCCCAATCTGTCTGCATGGTGTCACAGACATGTCACGAAACTAGTGAAACAGGTCCCTGCTCATTTAAACACCCAGGTCAGCTCCATTGTCCCTTCCCCTTCAGGGACTATTATGAACTCCCTGACCCTTGTCATTGCAAAGCCTCAATATTAATATATTTTCTGCTGAAAATCTTCAAGCTACTTATAGTGAGATTCAAATGCATCAACCCGCTCATTTGGCATCTTACAAGGCCAATAATTGTAGTTTAAAATGCACCCTCTCCTCTTGTTATCTATTCATCTAAGTGTATGACGACTTAATCAATTACTCGATTATATGTCGTTTTCGACCTTGCTGTAACAACGAAAGATGAAACCAAAAAAGAGTGTGCAGTTCTCCTTATGAATATCATAATTGCATGGCGAGTGGATAAATGTAGATATAATGAAAGCGACGTGTTTGTGATTAAGTGAGGGATGAATGCTTTCCCGGTGTTAATAACAGGACGTCACCTGTATTATACAACTACCTGCATTCTAGGCGGAATCTCCACCTGCCGACGGTAGCGTCGGTCAGTACCGATCCCCGAGAAATTATCGGTTCTGATAATCAGAGACCCTGATTCCCTGATGACTGACAATGCATTTCATCTGCACCGACGAAATGCCTCTTTAAATCTGCGATCCCACACCAATTAATTCAAGTTTGGCTGATTCTTGCCTTAAAAATCAGTTGGTGGTGCCTGATAACGCAATTTCGGGGAGAGAAATCGCTGTCCGGTTTGGAATTTTGCTGTTAACACAATTTGCTGTCCTATCATTTAGCGCCGCCGACTGATCATGTGGCACTTCTGTTGTGATAATAGTCTGATGGAAACAAATAAAGGGTCAATCATTTTTTTCTTCATTATTATACAACACAGCATCCCGATCGACTTTTTGTACCACTGATGAAATATCTTCACGTTGAATTAATCGATTGCTGAATGAATATGATGCCAATAATTGGTCGGCCACTACCATACTCTCCTTAAGAAACATTAATTCTGACCGTCACCGATTATGTAGCGCACTGATGACCCTCAAGCAGAACCATTGACTGATGATCTTTGTAGAAGTTGCATATTTATGAAATCGGTGGCTTTTTCTTCGGCAGGTGGAAACATTTCTCACATTTCTCACTCATAGACATATAATGAGCACGTGCAATAGATACATACGCCTCACCTCTCACGACCTATTGACTGTAAGTGCTTTTAGCCTTTGGTTCACTTTGTCAGACATGCTGGAGGCTGCAGTGATCTCCTGCGGTGCAACGTGCCTACTTTAACTCGTTAATTTTAGCGTGAAAGGCCAGTGACGTCAGCCCTACTTCACTTACTACATAACCTATTTGTGCTTCCCTATAAAGCCATATCCCTGATTACCAGGGTCCATGTCCTAAAACCGGTAACGGTAACGGTAACAGTAATCCTCAAGTCGATCCAACACCCGACACAATACTGAGCACTTGAACAATGCCAGACGCAGCTAAGTTCTGGGAACTAGTCGTTATCGATGTGATTGATACCATTCAGGTCGATACTGCGCAATGGGAATGGGGAATTTGGAATTGTTCAGATCGCTGTTCTTCTGGGAAATTTCTTTGGACTCATTTTAGGGAGCAGTACCCGAGGTCACGCAAGATGCCAATATCAATGAAGCCTGGAAGCCTGGCCTATATTATGCCAGGTAAAACTCCCCATTTTTCTGGGGCATTGACCAATATGAGCTATTTAGTGAGGCCGTCGCGATGTTTGTTTGAGGTCTTTTGTCTCTTTTTTTAAGCTTTCCAGAAACCTATACATGTGTTGTTAACTTGTTTTCATCTAGGAATGTACCATACTGATCATGTGTATACATATGATGTTAAATGTTTGTGTGTTTTACGGTCAAACTGGGCATCCATATATATATATATATAATATTGATACGAGCTGGATAATAATTAAACAACAGTAGCGAATAAATAAGAACGAGGTATTTGGAGGTAATCACATAAAAACCGGGTTTATTCAGACATAGTTAAACGGTAAGACTAAAATATACGTGTTTTCCCTGCTGAGAAAACGATACAAGTATCCGTTAGCTGTTAGAACGTGACGTAACCCAAGCGGCTACCGCGTGTAGTGATGACAACGTGATGTAACGGTTACCAGGGTGAAGCGCAACCGGGTAACCACCTCGATACGATAGAAACGTATCCTGAGGCTCTACAATTTATATACATATAACAGGTTATATAGTGATATAATATTGATATGAGCTGGATAATAATTAAACAACAGTAGCGAATAAATAAGAACGAGGTATTTGGAGGTAATCACATAAAAACCGGGCAAAAACCCTCCAAATACAAGAGAAAAATTATGAGCTCTCTTAAAGATATTTAGACAAAGAGTCCCAAG
This sequence comes from Alentia gelatinosa, assembly GCA_950022655.1. Lineage (NCBI taxonomy): Eukaryota > Metazoa > Annelida > Polychaeta > Phyllodocida > Polynoidae > Alentia > Alentia gelatinosa. The sequence goes on from OX465584.1 coordinate 46,663,488, forward strand.
ATTCTTTATATCCCAAATTATGGATATATTTCATCACAGCCGATGAGGACCAATTGCCCCGGATTTTGATATCTTGGATATCCATACCCAAAGATTTGAGATAAGACGCCCCACCGTGGCGTAAGGAATGACAAGAAATATTAAACGGGTCCATACCGCATGAGGAAGATAATTCCTTAATTTTAGAGTTTAAAGAATTGTAGGTAAGTGGTAACCTTAAACTCCCTTTTGACAATCGAAAAATAAAATCATTCTCTTTAGGTTTTTGGACAGAAAAAACTCTTTTTAGACCTTATACCACGCAAAAAGGTGAATCACCCAAAGAATTAAGATAAATACGCTGTGGCTTAGTGCCGAACTGGTCCACCTTTGATGAACTAACATTAATGGTTACGTGGGTATCGAAAACCTTAATATCGCTTTTTCTTAAACAATGTTCAGAAAATGTGAAATGTGAATTTCTGAGTAGCGATCGAAAACCAAAAACAAGCGATACCCAAAAAACTAGATCATTTTCTTTAGACATATCCAGGATTGAGTAAAACCGGAGTAATTCTGAAGGGATAAGGGGGTGCCTAACGATAGGCTTAGTTTTGTTACATCTTGTTACCCCTTTTATGACCATCTTAAGAGCAAAATCCGATGACATATCTGAATGGCCCAACAATTTGTTTTTAAAATTCACCGCAGAAATATAATTCTTGATAGACACTGGAGTCAAATATTCAGATAAATGAGAAACATATAAACACAAGACTGAACTTGTTGAGGGATAACTAACAAAACAGTTGGTTTTACAAAATTTTTCGTAGCGACGCCACTGCTGTTCCCTCGCTTTTATCGAGTTCTTTGACAAACAGTTTTGGATAAACCTCTCTTTCCTCTCTTCGAGAATCTGTACCCGAACTCCTGTAGGTGAAACAACACATACCATTATCCTCTAACACTCTTTTACATTTATCAACATAGCCATTGTACTCTAAACGAGAGAGATAATCTGCTAAGATATTATCGTCAGATTTTATATAAGATGCCTGGATGTTTATGTTAAAAATAAAACAAAACCAAAAAAATTCTCGTAGCCATTTCATACAGGTGACATTTCTAGACCTTCCGGTATTTAACATGGCCAAAACTTGCATGTTATCCGTTATTACATGTATACTAGCATCTTTACATTGACTCCCCCACTTTTTAAGACCTTGTAAGACTGGCCATAATTCTAGAACGTTGATATTCATATCAAAAATATCAAATTCCGGTGATTTTTCAAAATGATGTTCTGGGATACTACAGATTTTATTATCGTTCCAAGTGCCATATAAGTAATCTTTCCCACACCATGCCCCAAAACCCTTACTTGATGAATCCGAGACCATAGGGCAGTCTATTAAATCTTTTTGGATGAAGCAAATACCATTAAAAATAGCACAAAATCTTAACCACCAGTTATAATCTCGTTATTTAGGAGAATTTCACCATTTTTAGGACAATCCGAGCTTAAATCAAAAATACGTCTGCTGAGTGTATGGCCTCCACGGACCACCTGAGAACAAAAGGAAACTAATCCACCTATTGACTCCAGTTCTCTTTTAGAGCCTTTACCTTTTTCCATCACCAAACTTATTTTCCCTGATAATTTCTCTACCTTCTCTAGTGGTAAAGAGAGTGTAAGATCTAAAGAATTTATGGTAATTCCCAAAAAGATTACAATTTGACTAGGAAAAGTAACTTAAAATTTTGAGACTTCAAATCCTAGATTTTCCAGAATACCAATGAAATGATCCCTTTTTGACAAACATTCATTTTCCGTTTTACCAAATTTTAAAAAATCGTCTAGATAATTCACTACACGACCAACCCCCTGTTGTTCTGCGATATTTACAACAAAATTCGAAATACGAGTAAATATATTGGGTGCACAACGTAAACCAAAACATAAACGGTTATCAACATAGATCTTTTCTTCCCATCGAATTCCTTGAAATTTTACATGTTGATAATTAACATTAACAGCTCGGTAAGCCGATTTAATATCAACAACAGACATGAAAAAACCTTTCTCCAAGTGATCTACCGCATCATAGATACAATTATACTTAAAGCTCTCAAAGGTATCTGACATAAAGTTATTGATACTAAGGCTTTCAGGCCTAGAGCAATCTGTGATAGGCCTTAGGCCTCCATTACTTTTTTCAACCGCCCCTAGTGAGTGGATGCAGTCAGGCTTTACATCAGCGATTTGAATCTTACCCGACAACAACTCTTCAGATATAATAATATCCATTTTACTTTTAAACTTTTCATCTAAAATCGAATTGTAATTTTCGCAATCGTAATTGGCATTACAGTCGTTATTAACAATTCTGAAACCTTCTGTTAAATCTCTCCAAATAAAGTTTTTATCTTCCACTGATAAACTTGATGGTAAGTTATTAAAAACATGAAAAGCTGCACGACATGGCTTTAACTGAGCGATAGCATTCCCAATGTAATAAACACAATCGCATACGTTTTCCAAACATTTATGTCCCACATTTATATTTCCCAAGGAACTATCACAAATATACAACGTTTCATCAACAAGATTCAAACTCGCATCATATATCGGTTTTAAATCTTTTTCAGTTAGAACGTTTTCCATGTTATCAACAAAAACATTCTCATCTAAACGATTCAAATTTTCTGAAACAACATCATTATTATTTATAACTGAGCTATCGGCAAAACTATTTACAGCGTTATGTACAAACAATGTATCAATTAACGAGTCAACTTTAGATGACCTACATTCATCTATATTTAGATCTCCATTCCCCAAATGGATACTTTTAGCTTCACCGACTGCGTTGTTTCATTTACATGGGGCGCTTTTTGCGTTTTTTGAGCAACTGAAAGCACCATGTGAACCAGCATTACATACAGAGCAAAAATGGCGATATTTGCAATTTTGGTACTTACATAACCCCTCTCCTTTGTTGTAGTTGAAACAATAACCATTCACAACGTTTTTTACCGACTTTTGTTTTTGAAATCTAGCATTGAGTGAACCATCGTAACTCAGATGCCTGACGATATCCGCTGGGTTAATGTCTTTCAACGTTTCAATCCCGTCTTTATCCACACGAGTCTTAACAGACTTATCATAGTTAATTAGAGCCTCGTTCGCGAACACTTTTGTATCGGCCTTCTCGGTTAACAAAATCATGTGTTCTAATAATCCTGCGATAGGCTTATCGTTTTCCGATAGGTCTTTCATCATACGGAGGTTTATCAATGTCAATTTCTCGAAGGAGTTTACTTTTTCACTTTTCTGCAAATAACGTTCGTGATCGTATTTACCTCGTTTGTTTCGACGCTTTCCTCTAGAAGTTGAACGATCCTCACGAGATGAATCACTTGAATCTTCAGAAGAATCATTTTTTGGAGACCGTTTTTTCCTTGCTACGGCCCCTCTCTCCTTTCATGGACATCATCTCCACTAACGTTGTAATAGTCTTCTCCAAGCCTTCCATCCGTCCTTCCATCGTTTTTGCTGCACTTGTTACCGCATCTTTAACGTCGCCACCGCAGGCCGCATCCCCCTCCGAAACTTCGCCCACTTTACTGTTGTGGGAGAAGGAAAACGTCCGTTTTCCCTCATTTGTTTTTTCCAAGTCCATGAATTCTTCTTCAGAGGCTTCCTGCTCCCACTGGGCTTCTTTCTTCTGAGTCTTCCTTCTTCCCATATTATCGATAATCCGATAAAAATTAGGAGACTAAAATATACGTGTTTTCCCTGCTGAGAAAACGATACAAGTATCCGTTAGCTGTTAGAACGTGACGTAACCCAAGCGGCTACCGCGTGTAGTGATGACAACGTGATGTACCGGTTACCAGGGTGAAGCGCAACCGGGTAACCACCTCGATACGATAGAAAGGTATCCTGAGGCTCTACAATTTATATACATATAACAGGTTATATAGTGATATATATATGGTCGAATCCCAGAAAGGGGGCCCAATTTGGCCTGTTTTAGCCTGTTTTACGGATTTCCTTGTTTCTTAAAAAATAAAAGCTGAGGAGAAATTACCTTTGTGATTTGGAACAATGCTGTCCAATACACATAATATGAAATACATGCAGATATCATTCAAGTACAATTAGGGGGAAAATTCTCTGTTTTGAAAAAAATGAAAATTGTGTCATTCTACGAAATGACAATCTTTGAATGCATATAAAATTTTCAAAATATGATATTCATCAAAAGTAAATATATCAATGTAAAGGCAAGGAACTTCCCTATAGCAAAATGAGAACACCAAATTTTAGATGGAGAAATATGCTATGAGAAATGTGCCAAAATGAATCCTTGTGTTGTAAAATAGTAGGGTGTCATTCTACGAAATGACATATAAAAATGTCTATATAAATTCAATTTATGAAAATTAGGAAGAAATAACTTAGTTGATTATTCCTCATATCATTAACCAACATAATATCAAATTATAATTTACTTGTGGTGTACTTAGGCTATGATAGAACATGAAAATCCCTAAAAATAGGGTCTCATCTGATGTCATTCTACGAAATGACACCTTTTGAACCTCCCCATAGTGTGTTTGCTGCGATTTAAAACTTGATAAATTAGTGGAATAGCCACTATCATTCCATGTTATGATGAAGGGTAACCTAAATCTCAATATTTGGGATAGATGGTAAAAGTTAAATTGATTGGCAGATGGTTCTAGATAGGTATGGTTAATCTTTTTTTATAAAAGGGTCCCAAGAAATGTTCAGCTCCAGAATCCAGAATTTCGTTATGAAATACAAGGAAAAAGTGTGTAGGGGTTATATATCATAGGCTGTGCCTTATTATTTCACCCATGATACTGCATATTGTATGTTTTCACCTGTGTCATTCTACAACATGGCATGTCATTCTACGAAATACCATGTCATTCTACGAAAATCTTCCATGAATAGCTTCCAGATAGACACAAGTTGATTTGAAAATAGTTATTTGTTTATATACACTTGTTGTTGATGTAGAATGATGTTTATGGGAGTACCCCAAGGTCCTAACTTCAGAAAATATTCATAATATACCTTGCACGGCTATGTACATTTCAGAGTCTCACTGCTATGAAAGTGTATCAATAATCATTGATCAGCTTTATTATTCAAAATCTATCACAGAATATAAGAGTACAGACCATGGAGATTTGGTACAAGTTGTGCCTCAATTCTTTGCTCATGCTACTGGTTATAGTGTGGTGGTGTCATTCTACGAAATGGCATGTCATTCTACAACATGACAAGGTTAATTTCTGAAACTAGTATGAAATTGCAATAAATTACACTTTTTGTGGCTTTAATTGATGTAGTTATATAAAGGATGTATGTGGAATTGAAGAAACGTTTACTACAATTATATTTCTGGGGTCTTTTAATTCAAACCTTTGCTCCATTGGAAGTACTTTTGAGGAAAAAGTCATTTCATGTTAAAAAAAATCCAAAGAATACATTAAAATCTATCATTTTATATCTGCACCATGGGTATTATAATCAGAACATGCAAAATGAAAGAACTCTTCCAAATAAAGTAACAAATGAGGTTATAGCTAGCTATCATTATAGCATTCAGCTTGCCTTGTCATTCTACGAAATGACACTATTGTACAACTTTGAGTTTTTAGTTTTACATATCATATACAAAACTACTGTAGTTTATTGGAGACAACATATCAATGAATCATGTCTGTGATATTGAATTACTAAATGATAAAACTGTCTAAACTGCATGTGATGGAAATATTTCTTTCTTGAATAAAACTAATAGGAAAATGGCATTTTCTCCTAGCTATGGTATTTTCATTATAATCTACACAGTCTTCACATATTTTGTGGTTAAATATTAAATACAGCACCTACTCTAAGCTACTACATTGAAAAAATTAGGAGGAACACAGATATAGAGGTTACTATAACTGTACTTTCAGGTATGTGAGAGGCATTTCGTAGAATGACAGCCAGTTAAGGCAGTTTTTTTTAATAGGCTGTAGTTTCAACAGTATTTGTGATTAGTGAAAATAAATTTGACACATAAATATACAAATTCTATACGTCTGATTAATCCTTTCCTTTCAACAAAATATCGAATTAAGACTTTTTCAAATTTGGGCCCCCTTTCTGGGATTCGACCATATATGTATATATATATATATATATATATATATATATATATATATATGTATATATATATATTGTAGCGGTCAGTGGGAAGGTGGGGGTTCTGGGCGGCACTCGGTGTGCACAACGTTCCCTATATGAACGATAGCAGAAGGGGGAGAGGGGACGGTCTCCTGTCACACCGAACGCCACTGGCCCTCCACCGAACACTGTGTCACACCGAAGCCAACGTACACTGGACCACCTCTGAATACACCAAACCACACCGAGGTGCCGGTTCGGTGGACGCTGAGGTGCCCGGCATGAAATCACCGATTGGGTATAAACACGGGAGGCAACCGGCATTCTGGCATTCTGGCACTCCAGCTTCTAAGGTGTAGACCTGGGACCCTGAGACCCTACTCTTGAGAAGAGGACTTAGAGCAGCTAGAAATACGATATATGTACAAAAGGACTTAGTTGGTGTACACTGCTAGGAACAGTAATAAAGTGGACTACACACTGACATCGTAATTTCCGTGGTTATTATCGTTGATTAAGAGATCTGTTACTATATATATATAGATATATACATATTTCGTAAAAAAGCTAAATTGTAACTAGTGGGTCTGGAGCCTTAGAAAGTGTAAACATACTGTTTATGGATGTATATCTGTTAGAAAAAAATGCGCCAAATCTAAACCACACCCAACCCGCAGCTGCTGGTCTACGCATCAACTGGTCGGTTCACCAATTTTTAAAGGTTATATAAAGCAATTACTCTTTGACAATGTTTAAAAAAAATATAAGGCCCGCCCCTCACACAGTGAGAGCGTTGAGGGTACCTGTCACAGATCACGGGTGACGGTCCTCACGCCGCAGTCCGACCAAGCTGACCTGTTGGAAACTATCAAACAAATAGATATAACCAAGTCAAGTCCCTTAGATGGGATCTCTACCAATATACTGAAAGATAGCTTAGAATGTTTGTCGACAGAATTAACCTGGATCTTCAACCTCACACTTGAAAAGTCAAGTTTCCCTAAATCATGGAAAATTGCCAAGGTAATACCCATACCTAAACCAAACTTTAAGAACGATGTAGGATGTCTCCACCCAATCTCTCTCCTCCCCTTACCAGGGAAACTACTTGAAAAATAGTACATAAATGTTTTTCACGCTATCTAGAGACAAATGATCTATTAAATAAAGAACAAAGCGGTTTCAGGAAAAAACACTCAACCGCATTAACAACTGCCGAACTAACTGACGACCTTCTAAACAATATCAACAATAGTAATATAACTCTAATTACCTTTCTTGACCTATCAAAGGCCTTCAACACTGTCTCACATACAATATTGATGCACAAATTAGCCAGTCTAGGAACCAGCGAACAACTGATAAAATGGACTCAGAGTTACCTACTTGATAGAGAACAAAAAACAATAGTAAACAATGAAGTATCCACAAGCTCCCAAGTCAGCTATGGAGTGCCCCAAGGTTCCACCCTCTGGCCATTATTATTTTTATTCTTTATCAACAACATAAATCGGAACCTCAAACATAGCAGAGTAAAACTGTATGCAGACGATGCTGTTATGTACCTGGGAGGCAGCGATATCAATGACCTTGCCACCAAAATGCAATCTGACTTACAAGAGTGGTGTAACAACAATCGACTGACAATCAATGCCCAGAAAACAAAATGCATGATATTCGGCACAAAACAGAAACTAACAGGCTTAGACGAGTACAGCCTCAAGATGCTGAACCAAGATTTGCAACAAGTAGAAAACTTTAACTATCTTGGTGTCAAGTTAAACCAACACCTAAACTACAGTACAAACATAAACGGACTTGTCAGTAGAGCATCACATAAAATATTTCATATGTAAGGAAATATATATCGAGAAAACAAGCAACAACCATTTACAAAACGAAGATACTCCCATACCTAGAGTATGGAGGTATTCTCGTGCACAACACAAATGCTACCCTACTAACCAAACTCCAGAGATGTCAGATCAAGGGCCTGAGAATCTGCTACAACGCAGGAGCACAGATACCAGTTCAAATACTGCATAAGACCCTATGCGTAAATTACCTCATAGAAAGAAGAAAAATACAACTACTAAAAACAGCCCATATTAGAGCCCAGATACATGAAAACCTGGTTGAAGTGAATAGGAACACAAGGCTATTTGATGGACCCGTGTTGAAAATTGCTACACATGCAAACAATAATCTCCGTAGGCTTAGCATTAGGAACTCGTACTCCATGGCCGTGAAGTTCGTGTCCCCAATACTCAATGGCTAATTGGGTGATTCATTTTATTAAAAAAATAGTGTTTTACGGGGTGAGATAAAATCAGAAACCCACTCGATGAAAACAACTTAGTCCGCACTCCACCTCGTTTGATGAAAATGAATATTTACCTATGTGCAGAACATATCGACCATCGACTCAGTGTTGTGACAACCGAGCCAATACTACAAAAGCCAAGTTGTTTACCCATCACCTTACTCAGGGTTTGGTTGATTGACCACTACAAGATGTTATATGTTACAAGACGTTATCAGTTTAGATGAGTGGTGACTTAGAAAATACGATTTGAACATTAATAATCGACCACCTAATGTTTTGCCTACCGGTGACGCTCTTGGTGAGTACCCACACCTTTAGGCCCCATTCGGTGGGTTTTGCTTTGTGTGCCACCAATGGTCTCATCTACGGCAAGCCCACATTTTGGCTTGTATACGGTTTTGGTGGTCTTCTATCATCCCTGTGAAATGCATTCTACCTGCTTGTTGCCGATCTGGGTTTGCAGGTGCGGGGTTGATGCAGGCATTTCGTCATCGTCTTCAGACCAGAAGATTAGGTAACCTAAACACGATTATTGAGGAAATAGTTATATTTCTGATATCAACGTGTCCATGGGTAAGTGTTCAGGGTTTGAATCTATTTTGTTCACCTTAGAATGATTGAATTCACTATGGTTTGACAGTGTGACAGTAGGCGGGAGACCCGACAGTGGACTGGGAAGTGACACACAGTGATCCCATAGTCTTTGTTTGGTTTTTGTTTTGGAATCGTTTTATTACTTTTACATATATAAAAGCAAAGTTTTGGCAAACTTACTGTAAAATGCAGACAGATGCGTCTCTACCCATAGTTCGGTTGAAGAATGGAGTTGAGATCTATGCAATAGCTGACCAATAATCCTTGATATGTGACTTTCGGACTATAGGCCCATCAGCATTATGAGTGCAATAAACTTGCGGAGTAGTTCCTTTGTCGTTGTTGTTCTTATCTTTGATTTCTTTGCCTTTTTGGGAGCGGTCTGTTCAAAATACTCGTTCGTACAAGAAACAATCCTTGCAAGGAATGTAGTGGTGCAAAATATGTTTTAAAAGGCTAAGCGGTGATTTGATTTCTTTTTTATTCACACCGTTGACACTGACACTAGTTTCTTCAATGAACTCAGGTAGGGGCGGCAAATTCTTTAAACCCTTGCACATCCGATTCAAACCATCTTAGAACTTCTTTCTGTTTGGTCTGTTATTCTTGTTTCCTCTAGCAATTCCTCCTCTTCTAAGGTTGAAATAAATTCTTCTTCGTCGTTTTCAATGTCTTTTGGGTTCTCTTGTAGCAACTTCCAGGTGCTCAGCGGCAATTGATCTTCACATTCACTGTCAGACCACGACCACAGATCGTCTATGCTGAAGGTTGTGGTGGTCGTCAGGCTGGATTGTCGTCTGTACTCAATCTTTATTCACGTCAGTGATGACGTCATATCAATATTCTTTTACAAATATATGATTCCTTATGTCTTACCTTAATACTGTAACTTTCTGATACTTCCTGAGAAAAACAACAATTTTTTAATATGGATTTTGAGTCATAGCCATGTCGTACCCATATATCGGAGCCATGTCGAAAGCGGTGGGTGCCTGGCTTAATGGACACTGCATTTTCTATATTCTGAAGGGATATGATACTCAGTACATAACATCGATTTTTATTATTGTTCCTTTCCATTCACTTTTGTAAATGCAACTGAGGAACCTAAACAAAAGATCTAGATGTAATATTAGACTTAATAATCAGCTTAGAACAGAAAAGTTCTCATATTCTCTTAATTATACCGTCTGGCATCGATGTGAGGGACTGAATGATAAAATAGATTTAATTAATGTGCAATGCAAAGTAGTCTGCTTTTATAAATATCGATTTGAAATGTATATACTTTCTGTACAGTTCTCAGCACAAAACGATTCAGACAATATCTGCTTCTGACATCGTGGTCGAAAGGCAGTGGGTGAAGGATGTGTTCTATACAGCCACGTTTCAGCTATCTGTTTCTGACAAGATCATTTTTCATTGCTCAGCTTTCTCAAAAGGTATTGCAGTTTGCAAACTTTGCAGGTAATTAACTTCCTTGACAATTTATGATACGTCTATATAGGCTATTTTCGCCACCGATTTGCAGTCAGGAACAACCGATAAATTTTTTGGGTATACGGGAGACAGATCAGTGAATGGAAGCGAGACTTGCAAAGAATGCTCACTGATTAATTTAGCATACATTATGCAACAAGACCAGCGACTGGTTATCCCACATACTAACAGAATAGAAGCTCTCTCATTTCGTAGTTTTAATGTGAAAATCAAATAGACACGCAAAGCATTGAAAAAAAGTGCATACAATGCACCTTCACCGATTATGTGATAAATCACTGATTATGCGATTATTCCATGACACCACTTTCAGGTTATCTCTTATAATTTTTTTAATTTATTTTTTTTAATTTCCAGTATCTCTCGCCGGGGCGAGTTTTTTTGATACATCGAGATAGGATCATATTACATCAAGATGGTCATATTATACACTACATAATGTGTTAGATAAGTACGATAGATACAATATAGGATAAATCAATGAGATGTGATGGTAAATATGTTTTTTGGACTCAATTTTGGCTTTCACTTTAGACAAGTAGTATATAAACAGCTTAACCAAAAAAGAAAGAGAGACGGCCAAAAAAGGATGTCAACCTTTTCTATAACATTAACTTTTTCTTAAACTCCTCTATATCTTAAGCTTCTTGTGTTTCTTTTGTCAGTGAGTTCCAAAGTTGGGCCCCTCTTATGAAAGGACTATTAAGACAGACGTTACTATTGGTATTAGGTATTCTAAAGATTATCTTTTCAGTCAGTCTCGTACATCTGCGTTTGACTTCAAGCCATTCATTTTTATGACGGTTCTTATACATGATTGTTGCCAGTTGTGTATTTCGTCTTACTGCCAATCATTCCAGGTTCATCTTCTTATGTAGGCTATCGATGGAGTTTCCTCGGCATGGTAACTGTAATGTTATACGTAACCTTCTGTTATGCAACTTATCTATTGTATCAACTTATCTATTGTATCTAGATCTCCTTTCCGGTAACTACCACATAGGAACGAACAATATTCAATTACTGGGAGCATACTTGAAATGTAAACCAGTTTTGCAGCCTCTAGGGTTAGATTTTTTCGAAGCTTGGAAAATTTGAACAATTTTGCACTCATATTTTTGATGCAGAGTTTAGTTTGCAGTATCCAGGTTAAACTTTCATCGATTTCGACCCCAAGGTATCAGAAATGGTGGCAGGTTGATATGATCTGGTTATTCATTTTTAGATTTAAATCCTTAAGTTGTTTCAACTTTACTGGTGTTCCATACCACATACTTTTGGTTTTTGCAGTATTTACGGTCAAACAGTTTAATTTACACCATTTGTCCAAGCGTTCGAGATCTTCCTGTAAGCCAAGCTTGGCCATCCCTGGATCTTGATGTGCACAATACACAACCAAGTCATCTGCGTATAATAAATACCTAGAATTTTGGAAACATGTACCTACATCGTTTATAAATAATATGAACAATAAGGGCCCCAGGACAGAGCCCTGGGGAACACCAAACTTAATTTCCTGAAGCTGTGAGATGATATTATTTATTAGGATTTTTTGTTTCCGGTTTGCAAGATAACTGCGTATCCAATTTATTAGGTTTTCGGGTATTTTTATTAAGTATGTTAGTTTGGCTATCAATAATTGATGGTGGATACTATCGAACGCCTTTTTGTAGTCTATGAAACTTGCAGCCACTACTTTATTAGAGTTACGGTAGTCATATATGTCTTTAGTAAGCATGAAAACGGCATCCATGGTACCTCTATTGGGCCTAAAGCCATATTGATGTGAGTCTAATATGTTTGCTTCCATTAGTGTATTGTATATCGTTTTATGGATCATCCTTTCCAGAACTTTACTAGGGAGTTTGATCAATGAGATCGGGCGCCAGTTTTCAACAAGGGTAGGTTTGCCGGATTTAGGTATCGGTATTACTACCGCTTGTTGCCAGTTTAAGGGGAATTTACTTGACTGTATAGAATTATTTATTAGGTCTGTTAATTGACTTATCATAAATTTTAAACATGAAACTAAAATTTTGCTAGGTATATTATCCATTCCACTTGATTTGTTGGTATCAACTGCGTCTAAATGATCCAAGACTACTGTATTATCTATCCACAATTCTAGCTTTTCTATGGCAGACTTGCCTTGCAAATTTAGGTTAGTTATATGGTTTTCAATATCAGATTGTTCGAGGTTGCAGAACAATCTTTCTCCTATGCTGGTAAAATATGTATTAATATAGTCTGGCACTCGCTCAGAATCTATCAGGACACCATCTTCCTCGATCTCACAGTTTACACATTTGTCATTTGGGGAGATTAGATCTTTAATTATCCCCCAGAACTTTTTTGGGTTTCCCCGGGCTTCAGTCAATTTACCCTTACAATAGTCACTCTTTTCAGTTTTTAGTTTATGTTTAATTTCCCTGCTAATCCTTCTGGTTTCTTTCATCACGGTTGGGCTATGGTTTTGCTTATAATTTTTCAGTAAATTTCTACGATGTTGTATCAAATTTAGGAGCTGTGCACTCATCCAATTTGGCTTGGCGTCATTAAACTTCATATCTTGTAATTTGCAGTATTTATCTAAATATTGTATAATCGTCCCTATAATTTCTTCCCATTGTTCATCCACATTTAGGTCTTTCCAGTTTAAGGGTTTAAGGGTATGATTTAGGAAGGTTTCTAAATTTTCTTGGGTATGGTTTTTAAAACTTCTGCCTTTAAATGCGGTCTGAATTTTTGAATGTGGTATCATTTTCCTCACAGCTAGGACCGGGTGGTGATCACTTATAAGCTCATCTAGCACTGCAGATGTCTTAACACATGTAGAATTTGTATAGATGTGGTCCAGAGCTGACCCCCCTGTCCCACTTGGACGAGTTACGGCATTTATTAATTGTTTGAGCCCATTCATTCTTAGGAAGGAGTGCACTAACTTATATTCGGGTGTGTTCGTTTTTAATTGATCTATGTTTATATCACCTATTATCCAGATTTCCCGATTATGGGGTTCGATGGAGTCTATTATGTCTTGCAACTTTTCAAAGAAAATTTTTGCTGACTTTGGTGGGGGTTTATAACAGGTGATGACTACTAATTTTTTTAAATGCGGTTTATCTACTAAATTTGTATAGACGAGGCGTACAGCTTCAGTGACTGCTGGTAAGTGACCGGGTTTATGCTCCTCATCTCCGATGTCAGGTGGGGGCGACCTGCCGACCTATTTAGTGCCTCTCCCATTGGTTTATGTGGTCAGTTGACCTGTACGCTCAGTGTAATTGGACACGGTGTGACCGGGGTGCTGGTCACTGGTCTGTGTTGTGTTTTTATGTTTTTGTGTATGCCCTCTAGTGTGAGGTACTTGTACCAGTGTATATGTTTACTGTCCTGCCCTCTGTGGATGTACTAAGTGTATGGGAGTTCTCTTGGGTTTTTATTTTGTAGGGGCAGCTGTGTATGGGCTGCCCCCCCTACCAGCAGTTTCGAAAAAATCTCATCAGGCTATGATTGGCTGTGTGGTTTTTTTCTGTTTTAGTGAATAAAACCTTTTTTGTTGTTTTAATCACATGGCACTGACCCCCTAGTCGGTGAGCCGGTCACTTACGTCGCTTGGATATCTCCGAAGAGTGAATTATGTGGTAAAATTCTCAATGCCGTGGACGGTCGGTGGTCGGATGGGACCTATGTCGCCCCCTGTGGCTGAAAATCTTTTTGACGTGGCATTAAGTCGGGGTATTGATATTCCATTCCTGGACACGAGAGTCAAGATAGACCCTACTACAAGAAAAATCTACACGGACCTGTACACCAAGCCCACGGATGCAAACACCTACTTGGACTACAATTCGGCACAACCCCCGGCAACAAAGAGAAGCCTACCGTACTCTCAATTCCTACGAATACGGCGGATCTGCAAACGGGATGAGGACTACGAAGAACACTGCAAGAATAAGAAGATGGAATTCAAGACAAAAGGTTATCCCATGGAACTGATAGACCAGTGCAAGACTAGAGTCGACGAACAAACGCGTGACAACCTGCTTCAAAAGAAGAAACCAACGAAACAAGAAAAGAGCGAAAATGTGATACTGGTCACCACCTTCAACCCCAACAACAACGACGTCACCGATGTGGTCCAAAAAATTGGGACCTTCTGGCAAGATCAACAACCACGAAGGATCTACACAAGAAGAAAATCATCAAGGGCTACAAAAGACCAAAGAACATAAAGGACGTTCTAGTCAAGGCCAGAACAGACTACAAAGAAAAAGAGAAAGAAAAGGACAGCGAAATAAAGGCAACCACAGCAAAACACGAAGATTCAAAAATAACAACAAGTGCACGAAAGTCAACTGCAAATACTGTGCACTTATCAACATGGATGGATCGATCACATCAAAGGCAACCGAAAAGAAGCACCAGACGAAATGGAACGTAACCTGCAACAGCTCCAATGTAATATATTGCATCGAATGTAAAACCTGCAACATGCAATATGTGGGGCAAACAAAGCAGAAGATAAAAGAATGAATACGAGAACACCTCAACTGCATCAAGAAAAACTCGACGAAAAATGAAGTACCACACCACTTCAACCAACGAACACATCTGGGCACCGATGATGTGACGGTATATATCCTGGATTACATATACCGACATCCAGAATCCAGAGAAGCCACGAGACTGCGCAACAAGATCGAATTCAACTGGATACATAGACTCAAGACCAACGCCCCAAATGGTCTGAACACGGTGGACAACAGGTACGGCTAACTGTCAGAAATCCCACCCACAACCTTCCCCCATTCAATGCCATGTCAAATTTTTTTTTCCAACCACGGATCCTCGACAGGTCCATCGGAACGAAGAAATTACAAACATATACCATGTCCAAATGGGGGTTGACATCAGGGTAGGGAGTGACAGTTAGGACTACACAACATAGAGAGAAATCTACGATGGGCTGCATTATCCTCTTCCCGAACTGGTTTCGGGAGGGAAGACCACAGAAGAGTACCTACCACGATATGCCTGATGAGACTGGAGAACAGTCGAAACCACTAAGAGACAAAATCAGAGTAATCTGACTCACTACACACTTCCGATACTGGCATATCGGAGACCAAACATTGGGTTTGACACCAGTAAATACACTGTCAAATCTTGGTGACACCGGGCTGATTACCACTACTTGGCAAGGTTCAATCACACTTACCTGGGTTTTTCCTCCATGTTCTGACGGAACTTGGCTCTAGGGTGAACCAGTTTCACTTCTGATAAAGGATAGCAGCTTATAACCTACTGCCTATTCGTTAGGAACTGTGTGGTTCGACACATAGCACCCATAACAAACCGCAACGTCGGGCGACTTGCACAAGTCGAACGCACGCGGCCGTAAAAAGCGACAACAAAGTCACATGACTGTCACGTGCCGTGTCAGCCAATCAGGAGCGCCGCACAGGGTATGCAGATGAGGCCGCGGCACGTCCGCGGCCCGCTTCCCCATTCTCTCTATTCAGTGGTCGCATGTGGTAGGAGAAAGGCTCGCACTTCCAGATACGCCACGTTTTCCCACATTAAGTCGGGGTATTTATCCGTATCTACTATCCATGGTGTTCATCCCAAAAGGAGCTTGGCTGCCGAGTCTATGGATCCAGTTATACTCAAATTTTAGTCTCAGCTGTTTTGCTGCCTTGCTGTCTGGGTGTCTATAGACGAAGTCTAGGACATTGAACTGTATGTCTTCCCCTCCCTTGTGCTCTTCTTCATTGAAGTGTTTAGGTACATCGCTGATTTTGCTTTTATGCTTCACCGAGTACAAATGTTCTCGCATTCACTCTTTTATTTTACGTTTTGTTTGACCCACATACTGGGTCTTGCATCGTTTGCATGTGATGCAGTACACCAGATTTGAACTGTTGCATGTCACATTTTGTTTTGTGGCATGTTCCCTTCCGGTGGTCTTGCTTTTGATTTTTTCTGATTTGTCGATCATGCTGCAGTAATTACAGTCTTTGGTTTTGCACTCATTTGAAGTTTTCATTTTCTCCGTTTTTCCTCGGTCTTCGGGGTCGTAACATTTTTTCAGCCACAGGGGGCAACATAGGGCCCATCCGACCACCGACCGTCCACGGCAGAAAGAATTTTACCACATTATCTACTAAATTTACCCATATTTCAAAGTTTTTATTTGTGGAGCTTAAGGTACTTATTCTGGTGTGGGAAGCGAATTTATCAGAGACATAGCAGGCCACCCCTCCCCAGGTGGCAGTCTGCCGATCCAATCTAAACAGTTTATAGCCTGGCCAAAAAACCAGTGTGTCGTCATACAATTTATGAAGAAAGGTTTCGGTCAAACAAACAAAACTGGCTCCTTGGAAACTTATCTTCATCTCTTCGTGATTCTTAAATAGACTACGTATATTTTGACCCATGAGGACTGTATCATTTTTGTGTGTTTTTATAGCCTCCATATATTAAATAGGATAGTGATAAGTTGACATGACCAAATAACATGAAATGACAAAGGGATGAGCAAAGATGTAAACAGTGATAGGGTCATATCATATATATGACTCTATCCGAACTGCTCACCCACTATTTCAATAGTCAGGTGAGCAGTTAATTAGATTAAAGAGAGAAATAGGGAAAGTGAGATGGAATTTGAAAGAAAAGAAGTAGCAATGACCTTTGCCAGGAGTTGATGAAGACGTGATCCATAGAGGATCAAGGGCATACGAAGCCTCCCAGGATAACGAACTCCCAAAATGGGTTTCCCCACAAATCAAGAAAATGATACAAGGAATATAAACAATATAAACAATATAAATATAAACAACCAACAGTCAGATTTACAAGAAAAATAAAGGACATCAGGCCATTTATTCTAAGTTTCCAGAACTTTTGGACAGATGTAGTCTTTGGTGAGATTACTTGGGTTAACAGTAAATGCTGTAAATTAATGAGTTCAAGGTTCAGTATATTCTTGTAGTTGTAGTCATATCGTCACGATTAGGCCAAGTTCCATTTTACGGAACTCCTGTTATGTCATGGAGAAATCAATACCTATAAATATTAGTGAGAGTTCTTCTTTGCAGAACGCACACAGGTCAGTAAGTTTCATTCTCTATAAGATGCTATTCTATTTGCAGAACTTGCACATTATGAAAGATGACCTAAGAGAGAGGCCAGGGGTAATATTCAGACAAGAACAGCTCTAATTTACAGAACGTTCAATATACTTGGCATGATTGGGTTCTCTTTTACAGAACTCATGATGCTTCGGGTACACAATAGTTCTAATTTACAGAACTTGTGATGTATATGGTATCGGTTTGATCGATGCAGTTCTTATTTTCAGAACGCATTTGTTAAATAGACATACTATCTATTTATTCAGACTCGTTGTTCCTTAATATCGCCATCCTTATCTTATCGAACATTCTATAACTTTCCAACCGTTTTCGGTGGCACCCATCATACATCCTACCAAACTGGGAATATAATTTTCTTCTTTTTTGCTGCCAGTAGTGGACAGCTTGGTCCACTCGTGGAGTGACTAGGTTCTGTTCAGCATTCCATGAAACGATGACTCTGTTACATAACTTTATGGCATTATTTACATATTCTTGGTTTTCTGTCATCTGGTCCACGAGTGCCGCCTTGTCAGCATCTGTGTCTTTTGGCGTTTGGTTATATATGGCAAGATCAACTCCAAAAATGGTACCACATACCAATTTGACTCCAGGGGAGACGATTTGTAGCTCTTTGTTAATCTGTTGCAAGGAGGCCAGGATGTCTTCTTCGGCCTGCTGGACATAGTGGTGTCGCGGGTAAATCAAATTGGTGCACTCATCCTTGCGGGTTATGTTGCAATACCCCCTATCAGATACACAGTCCCTACGTCGCTGTGCCTCCTTAACACGTCGTTGGCATATTCCCCTAACTTATATAGGGTGCCTCCGGCTTCCATTATACAGTCTTTAACCATGGGTAGTGTTCTTATGTCGTCTAGTAGGTATTTGATACGGGAATCACCCAGAACGAGGTTGCCGGTCATGTTATTTGACTGGATGTTAGGTTTATATTATGCCCTTTAGTAGTCCTTGTCCGTCAGCAAGAAAGTTATCTCTTATCTCCACTAATAACTGTCCACACCTATTTTTACCTGGAAAATCTCCAATCAGGGCGCACTGTTGGTCACCTCCTGCTCCCCAATAAGGATCAGCAGTATTTTCTACCAACAGGTAGGGACTGGTTGCGAGGAGCAGTTGTTTCAGCCTGTTATGTTGATTGAACTTCAATAACATGAGTTGTTTCAGCCTTATTTCTTTAACGTCTTCCCATCCAGCATGTATTTGTTGGTTTATACTTTTACTGCGCAGCTTAGCATCCAGGCCGTCCGACGCACCTAGAATAGAATTTGCCGTCATGTAGTCTTGTACGGTTACAGCCCTTAAGTACTGGTAGGCTACTTCCACACTTTGAAAAATCATTTTTGATGTCTCATTATTCAGTTCGATTTCAACCTCAATTTTTGCCTCATGGAAATTGCTCAGAAAAGCAGACTTACCAGCGAAAATCAAACGATTCTTACCAAAGTGTACAGATGGGGAGAACTCTGGGTTTGGCGGTGGTGCGGCTGTAATAGTCTGATTGGTGCGGTTGTTGGATTCACTCTTGCTATCGATGACGATGTGGGACCCAACTGGCTCTGTGTTAGGATTCAGGGTCTTTTTATGTGTGTCTACAGAGGTCAGGTTCCCGGTGACTGGTTGTGGTTCTGGTTCTAAACGGGTTTGGAGTGACAGAGTGGGGCGACATTCTTTTGTCGGTTGGGTCACTTGAGATTTGGGTGCTTCAGGAGGTCCGGTGTGTAAGACGGGTAGGATGGGTGCCTGGTAAGATATATTTTGAGTCATGCCAGGTGCTTGTGTCCGCACTGATTGACCTGGTTGCGCAGTAGAGTTGCGGTTGTCCCTGGGGTTGGGGTTTTGATTTGTCAGGGCTTCTCCCTTTTTCCTTCTCTCTAATAGGTCTGGCGGTAGTAACTCGTCCGGCAACTTTTCCATTTCTATCATTTTGTACTCAGTATTATTGATGATGAGACTATGTTCTAGGAGAGTGATGTTTGATCCAATTCTACGATGGTAGCCGGTGATCATTCTCATTAACCCCCGTAATCTTCTGAGCCTGACTGGCTCATCGGGCACTATAGAGATGGCTCCAAAACTAGAGAGTCTGGCTTTGACAGCATTTGCAAGGAATTTATTACGCGCTGTAACACTAGCACATGATATCATTAGTGGCGGCGGACGGTTTTGCATGGAGTCAGCTCTGGTTACAATTCTGTTGACGTTCAGTAGCTCTCCAGGCTGAAACCAGATCCCTATCTCTCGGCACAGATGATTTATGACATTGTGAAGGTCGTTGTCATAGTTTTGACTTAGGCCCAATAGAATGACATTTCTTTCACTCGACGCATAGAAGAATTGTGTGTTTTCATTTGGTGCTCTAGCGGTCGCATTGGCATAACTATGTGGTTGTGTCTTTGGCATGTCTACTGACGCCGGCCTACTGGGTTGCCCTGATTCAAGTTTGGATTTTAATTGAGCAATCTCTATACTTTGGGCAGCCAATTTATCTGTGAACTCTGTACGCTGTTTTAGAAGCTCTGCATTTATAGAGTCAAGGGATGCTACCGTGTTTAGCACATATTTTTCACTTTATGGTGCAACATTTCAAGGTTTTTTTCCCTGGGTCCCTACTGAGGTTAGGACACATGTTTTGAGATCATCAAAATCTGATTTTGTCGGAAAGTTACTGGGGAAACTCACACTTCTTTCATCGATTTTTATCGGTTCATCATCTCCCTTGTTTCTTTTAGTTTGCTGGGCGGCAGGTGAACTATCAGAACCCGGGGTTGACAATAACGACCTAGTTCTTTTGCGTTGACCGTCGGGGTCCGGGGCAGGTGCCTGGTTTTCTACACTTGGTGTACCGGGTGGTTGGTCCGGGGCCTGCCGATCGACTGAGCGATGATCAGGGGATTGTGCGGTCTCCGGCGCTGGCCCAGTAAACCCATTTGCGTTTGACATGGTAAGCTCATTAAAGTCCACAAACTATATACAGAGATATAATAAATCGGCTTTTGACGGCGCCTAATACGTATAGAGTACAGAGTACTTATCTGGAATATATTAAGCTGGTGTTCCTGTTATAGTGGTTTCTGGGCTTCGTTTTCCCAGGAGACCTCGCTCTACACGTCTTCACTCGCTGACTACCATGCTACACTATTTCTGTCGTCCAAGCAATAGTGTCTTTTAGGCCATTTTCCATTGACCGATTATTCGCCACCGATATGCAGTCGTAAACCATCAATTAATCTGGTATAGGTTATACAATAAGACATCCGCCAATTAGTATGTTCACATGCCAACAGAATGAAAACGGTTCGATTTTCCAGTAATTCCCATGGTTTAGGCAAGAGGTTTTCTAATAAGAATGCACACGTAAATTACAGGAGAAACAACAAAACATCGAATGCACCCTTCCTGATTATTTGATGCTACTGAAAGGCTGAATTAATCAGTGCCGTTTTCGTCGGCAAATGGAAAATGGTCTTCAGTCCTCTAGCAGCTTTCTACCAGAGAGGGTGAATTTGTCATTCAGAGTGGGTCATTTGGAGCTACTCAGTATGTAAAGATCTTGCCCATTCTGATTATAAAAAATACACCTTCCTCAGCAGGAGCAATATTCATAGAACTTTACAGTTGGCATATTCACCAGAGAATATGAAGTGCTCATAAAGGCCAACGAAATGTCAAGGGCATATCAGACAGTTTATCCAATGAGAAATAATTGACTTATTTAAATATAGGATCTGAACTGAACGTACTCTTCAAATCTTTCAAAAGCAAGGACGGTGGCCTATGATTTTAAAAATTTAACGTAATAAAAGTGGAAAATACCTTGAGGTCTAAGCGTCGGTCAAAGCAACGAGTATGTATACTATACTCGTTGTTCAAAGTGTCAGTAAAGAAATGATATCATTACCGCTAAAGAAAATATGAATTCCAAATCTCGATAACATGCTATACTTCACTCATTTGGTATTAGAATTTGTCAAATGAACTGCTTTGAATTGATTACTGACAGTATTTGACTATCAGGCGACGCTACTGTTGTACCGTTGTGTCTTCTTAAGACAATGCTCATTCATCTACTTCCTGATTAGCTCCTCAGAATCGCTAACTCGTTCATCATGGAGGCTTCTAGGATAAAATCTGTATTAACTCCCTTAAACCTAATCTCATCAACTAGATAATCGTCTTATCAATTCTTAGTTGATAACACTGCACGAGAACCACCGTTTTAGATATATATATATATATGATATTAAAGGCTTAGAAGAGATTACTGAAATATATAATAGAATGTTAATAATCACAAGACGAGAGTTTGGCGGAAAATAGAATAAATATGGCTTTATTCAATAGATAACAATGGGACCTAGCCCTGCCTAAACATCTAGATTTACAGTAATCTAAAGATTATAAAACACCGAAATACATTAAGTAAGTTTAAAAATACGTGCTTCTAGTATCACAGGAGCTAGCAGAATAACGGTAAACACAGAAGAACGTGACGTAACGCGATGACTAATAGATGCGGTAGTCAAGCGGTAGTCAAGCGACTAACCTAGAAACATGACGAGATAGATACACAACTAGATACGTCACGAATAGGTATGCTGCGGAGAGCTACACAGTAGACTTGCGGCAGCCTTAATATATATTTATATATTGAAATATATAGACATATGATATTAAAGGCTTAGAAGAGATTACTGAAATATATAATAGAATGTTAATAATCACAAGACGAGAGTTTGGCGGAAAATAGAATAAATATGGCCAAACACCCGCCAAACACGAATCACACAAGTGAATTCAAAACAACCTTGTCTGCCTCGATCTGGGAATAAAAGGTATCATGCAAATATGTGTAAACTGCTCCAGATTTCCAATTCCCTCTGGACATGATGGCGCTAGTTGGTACACCGATGGACTGCAGAAACGTAGCCCCACCGTGGCGAAGAGAGTGAGAGCTCACCCCAGACTGGATACCTAGACTGGAAGACAACATTTTCAGTCTGTGATTGAAATATTGGTATGGCATGACAAACAGAGATGAGGCAGACTTGAAAGAGAAAATATAATCATCCTCTGAAAAATGATTATCACAGATTACCCTTTTGGCCAACGTGTGGACACAAAAAGGGGAGTGTGAGAGAATACCCAAGTAAATGGAATGCGGCTTCTCGGACAATTGATCTGTTTTAGATGAACGAACAATAATTTGCAAATGATCTGAGTGAAAAACAAAATCTTTTACCTTTAGGGCATGAATAGATTTTGTAAAATGACAAACCCGTAAAAGGCCTCTAAAACCTACAATGATACCTAACCAAAATATCATATCAGTTGAGTTTGAGGTATCAAGTTTGTAAAAAATCTTCAAAAGATCCGTCTGAGTAAAAGGATATTTCGTATCAGGAGAGATACCTATAGTACGAGAAATACCTTTAATAATCAACTTCAGTCTGTAATCTGAAGAAAAATCTTGGTAACCTTTAAGCCTTTGGAAAAACCAAAGGCCAGACAAATAATTTTTCACTGAAATTGGGGAAAGCGTTGAAGATAAGTGTACAGCATATAAACCAGCTTGATTTGCTGTACATGGAAAAGGTAGGAGATCATAAAGATTACAGAAACGATTATAATTCCTTAGCTGATTTTCCCGGGATTTCATTGTGTTTGCAGATACACCAGAGGACAAGTACATCTCCAGCTGTTGTTGAAGTCCTAATAAACTCGTTCCTGGAGGTTAAGAGAACAACACATGTTATTATCCAATAGGACTTTATAACATTTCGACCTATAGCCATTATAGGTTATTCTTGATAGATAATCGGCTAAAATATTATCGTCCGATTTGATATATGAGGCATGAATCTGGATATTGAAAACAAAACAATACCAAAATATCTCTCTTAACCAAGACATGCATATTTTGTTGTGACTTCTACCGGTGTTTACCATGTAAAGCACCTGCATATTATCTGTTATAAGATGCACCTTTTTGTTAATATAAGAATTTCCCCAACGTTTTAGGCCTATCACAATCGGCCAAAGTTCTAAAACATTTATATTTAAATCGCCAAGATCTTCAATAGGTGGTGCAACTATATGGTCCTCTAAACCGTACAAGTAAAGGTCATTCTTCCAAGTGCCTAACAGGAAATCTTTACCTGCCCATGCACCAAAACCTTTTCCCGATGCATCTGAAACAATCGGAATGTTATCACAATCCTTCTGTATAATTGATTTACCATTAAAAATCCCAGCAAAATTTTGCCACCATTCCAAGTCTTTTATGGTTTCTTCATCAAGATTAATTGAACCTTTTTTAGGACAAATCGCACTTAAGTCGAAAAATCGGCGACAAAAAGTGCGTCCGCCCCGAACTACCTGTGAGCAAAAAGACATTATGCCCCCTAGAATTTCCAATTCTTTTTTCGTTGCATTACCTTTAGATAAAGTATTACCCACAGCGATTTTCAACTTTTCAACTTTAGAGTCAGGTAAGGTAAGGCACATATCAATAGTATCAATGGTGATACCGAGAAAAATAGCATTTGTAGATGGTTCTTTAAGTTTGTCAATTGAAATTACAAAACCAAATTTCTCCAAAAGTTTGATAAAAATATCTCTCTTTCGTAGACAATCGGCATACGATTCACCGCTTATGAGAAAATCGTCAAGGTAATTAACGATACCATCAACACCTTCTTGCATAGCTGCATCCACCAAAAAATCTGAAATCTTTGTAAAAATCGATGGTGCACAACGTAGGCCGAAGCACAAACGATTATCGTTAAATATCGTCTCTCCAGAACCGATATCCCATCTAAAACCTTGGTAGCGTGTATGGTCTGAAAAAACATTTATCGACCTATAGGCCGATTTTAAATCCACAATCGATATAAAATCGCCCCGATTTAAACGATCTGCTGCACTGTAAACGCTATTATACCGAATTTCTGAAAAGGTTGAATCCATATGATTGTTTATGCTCGATTTTTCTGGCATGGAACAATCGGTAATCGGTCTTAACTTGCCGTTCGATTTTAAAACCGCCCCTAATGCATGAATACAATCGGGTTTTTCTTCTGCGATACCAATTTTTTCCTCTTTAAGTTCGTTTCTAACGATTTCAGACATTTCATTTTTGAACTTTTCATCAAGAATAGAGTTATAATTATCGCAATCGTAAGATGTATCACAATTTTCATTTACGATTTTAAAACCTTTGTTAAAACCGTCCCACAGAAAATCTTTTTCTGATTTAGTTAAGTTTGAAGTACAACTTTTGCCGAATAAATATCGTTTTAAACGACATGGCTTTACTTGTGACAAATTTTTCCCAACCCTGTGGGTACAACAACAAATACCTAAATCGCATTTCGAATCAACTCCCGTAAAAACGATATTAGGATTATCAACCGGCGATTCATCATGAATCGCAAACGTATCAACAGATGGTGCTACAGATTCAAAAGCAAATATATCGGAGAACGAGTTATTTTTAGAATCATCAAATTCCACAAACGATACTTTGTCACAAAACTCGTTCCGGTTATCTACTCGACTTGCGATATCCGCACCCCACCTTCACTTATTATACTTTTTGGTTGATTCACACTCAGACTGCCCGTGTGACTTTGAGTTGCAATCATAGCAAGTATGTTTGTATTTGCAAGGGTTAAACTTGCAACCGTTTTTGGTGGTATTAAATATTTTGCAAATACCGATCTGATCATTTTTCTTATTACTTTTGTTTTTGGCCATAGCAGCACTAACCGTTCCTTCATATGACAAATATCTTACGATATCGGATGGATCGATACCTTTAAATGCATGGATACCATCTTTTTCTGCCCTTTCTTTTACCGAATTATCGTATTTCAATAGTGCTTCATTTGTGAAAAATTTAGACTCGGCCTTTTCTGATAACAATATCAAGTGATCAACAAAATCTATCGCTTTTTCACCATTTGTTAACAAATTTTTGAGCATTTTTAAATTTATCACATTCAATTTTTCAATTGTCAACAGTTTTTCATTCTCCCCCAGGAAATGTTTCGACAAATATTTACCCTCTTTTGTCTTCTCATTTTTCTCTGACGACACCACTGGCTTACACGTCTCGGTAGGCTTTTCTGTAGGCGGATTTGCTGACCCATCATCTTGTAAGCTGGCGTTTTTCTTTGCAGAAGCGATATCTTGATCATCTTTTTGGAGCGAATTCTTCTCGTTCTTTTCTTCCAGCAACCCTATTACTGTGAAGAGTGACGCCTCTAGTCTATCCATCCTTCCCTCCATTTTCGACATCAACGGAAGGCTGGGTCTCGATGAAGAACGGTCTCCCTCAGTCTCCCCGTCAGTCTCTCCGGTCGTAGCCTCAGATTCCGCTAAAATTCTCCGATAATTAGCACTATCAAATTCATCTACCGTCGTGGCAGGAGCAACTTGTCTCTTCCTTCCCATCGTGGTTAAATTTATCGTATAACCAAAAGAACTCGGACCACTGATCCAGAGTTTAAAAATACGTGCTTCTAGTATCACAGGAGCTAGCAGAATAACGGTAAACACAGAAGAACGTGACGTAACGCGATGACTAATAGATGCGGTAGTCAAGCGGTAGTCAAGCGACTAACCTAGAAACGTGACGAGATAGATACACAACTAGATACGTCACGAATAGGTATGCTGCGGAGAGCTACACAGTAGACTTGCGGCAGCCTTAATATATATTTATATATTGAAATATATAGACATATATATATGTGCGCCTGGCGTAAAGAGGTTTTTTTTCTCCATTTTTTTTTCAGTTTTTATTTATCCTGGAGGACCTACGTAGGGAATTAATCCCTGTTTTCGGTAGGCTCCAGTGGCCACAAGAAGAGTTTACCAGTAGTAATTGTATCATGAGAAAGAAAACAAGACCAGAGAGAGAAAAAACAAGTTCTCTGGCAAAATACATGATATACATTCTCGAGTATTTTTGAGTTATGGCTAAATACGCTTTACAGAGCAACAAAACACAACTGATGATATTTACAATGCAGGTGAATACTAATAATACCTATTAATAGCATGTGGGTGGAGCAGGGTATGCTTTTGCGTATACAAGGTCTTCCGATTCCCGGTCTGTATATGCCTCATCTGTAGGCGCCTGATTCATATATACACCTGATTCATATATATATATATATGCCTGATTCTGTTGTATTTACACCACTATCCAATAGTTCTGATATTTTATAAAACCTTTATAAAACCTGATTGAGTATAAATTGATTAATTACACATATCAAACCCTGCATTATGTTGTTTTCTTTACCATTTTTCTAATAGCTTTTACTTTAAAACACCATTTCTATATGTGGTGAGTCCAGCTCCAGTATATCATCGCCCTGTTCAAACTTATAGTTGACCACTGAAATCATCTTACCCCAGCCTATCCCTGGCCAATCCTGGATTAGGCGGGAGGTGTAGGGCTAGGCGGGAGGTGTCGGGTTAGGCGGGGGTTATAGGCGGGACTGAACTCAAGCTGAACCTTTTTTATTTCTTATCGGTACACATATACACCCGGCGTATATATATCGCCCAGAGGAGATTTCCTCTTGTATATGCCAGGTGTGAAATACAGCCAAGACACGTCCGTATACAGAAGGAAACAGTCTTGTATACGCCTCATACGCTGGTGTGAAATATAGACGTATATATATGAAAACATGTCAACATACGGCCGATAGATGCGCTTCCTCGATGGCGTATATATGAATAAAGTCGTTAGTTTCGTGCAGTGTAAGTAGAAGTTGCTTGCAATGTTAAAACTGATAGAGGGTGGTAACCTCCTCAATCAGGTAAGTCCTAACTAAGTAATCCATTGTTTAGTTCATAGTCCTGGAATAGTTCTAATCACTCTCCATTGCTCAGAAGAATCATGATGATCGTTCCTATTTGGCTCCAGTGACCAATAATGAGATAATGTGCTTGCTCTGTGTATTCTCCCTATGAGAATTAGTCCACAAACTGTCAGTTGCCCTAGACTCGAGGAGCAGTCTTTTCTCCACATGCACAATCTTCCTAGGGTGGCCTTACTCCAGGTAGACTGAGGCCTCCAGCGCCCGCAGGAGCGTTGGTAATGCTCCGGAGCCACGAACATTGCTAACACAGCTGGGTATCAGCCAGATGTTACCTTCTTACTGTCCAGTGCTGAGCACGCTACCTTCCGACATACTCAACGATCTACCATAAGCAAGCTGCTTTCACAACATGTAAGATCCGACAGTTTGGTATTTGTATTTGTATCTGTATTTGTGCTTGTACTAGA
The DNA here is from genome assembly GCA_950022655.1 of Alentia gelatinosa. NCBI lineage: Eukaryota > Metazoa > Annelida > Polychaeta > Phyllodocida > Polynoidae > Alentia > Alentia gelatinosa. The sequence continues at coordinate 46,691,570 of OX465584.1, forward strand.
TTCAAGGACATTTAGATAGAGGATCGTCATCGTAATTGATGAATCTACAATGTCAATAAGCTTTACTTTACAAAAAAAACCCCCAATATATATATATATATATATATATATATATATATATATATGACTTGAAGCATCATCCAGCCCCGGGCGAATGATGCCGTGAGGCATCATTTCTCAAAAAACATACAAATTCGTTTTTAACAAGGAAATAATGGAGCAATAATAATCTTTTTTTACAGAATGAAGGTCTAACACCACATTAGCTATTTCTATTCAGAAGAAATGAAATATTTAGGATTATGTTTCGTATCACATGATTAGACATTCAAATTATGAGTTTTAACCATTATGTGCCCGTCCCCTAGCGGGACAAACAGCCAACAGCTCCCGCCTTTAAAAGGGTAGCTCAACCGCAGGCACCCGTCCTTAAAAGGCTAGCCATTCCATATACAGAACACTGCTTTTCCACCTCCGTGTTAAATACATTCATCAATCGCTACACTTTTCCGCCGAATTTGTACGCGCATATAGTGCATTCTGTATTGCAGAATATGCATGCATTTGAGTACTCTCTTTTACAGCGACGATTTACAATCATCGCTGTCAGTTGCAAGCTAAATTCATGAATCAAATCATATATATGATTCAAAATCATATGTATTGGAATAGAATAAGGACGGAAGGCAAAACGCATGCCAGATCTGTTCATATACATAGATTTTTCAGAGCTCTCCTGTAGTTTGGTGGATACGAAAGGGACACTATTTAAGCGTAACCTTTTGAGATAAGGGTGAAATGTTAACGAGGTGTTTGTGGCAAGTAATTAATGATCCTGAGATAGAGGAAGGACGTTCGAGATAAGAGCAGCGATCTGTGGTGCGGAATGTCAAAGTGTCAGCTTCGTACTGTAAACACAGGTGGCCAGGAAACTGAACGAGGGGATCAGTAGAGATCGTGAGAAAGGAAGAACCCACCAATTCTCCCACTAAAATTGTTTTTTTCACTTATTCGCACACAATTCACCGTAAAGCCGGACTTACATTATGGCAGATAAGTTCTGTAAATCACACGTATATCGACAGCGTGCATAGGTATTCAAAAAGATAACAACAAATGGATTTGATGAACATTAAACAAAAGAATAAGGGATGAAGGAAGGATGAGATCACACAATATGAAAGATCTTAACAATAACAATGACTTAGTGAATATATGTTTTTTATGTTTTCAAAACAGTCTATCTGTTAGCTGCTTTACCGCAGGTTTTAACGATGCCTTTGATGGCAATTTCTTTACTTCGGGTGGTATACAATTCTATAGTATCTGTCCACGATAGGTGGGAGATCTTCACTATCTGGTTTTCATTGCTTGAAAATCAATCTGTTTTGTGATCTTAATACACATTGACTATCCTCTACCTAATACGTCCTTTCACCTTCGCTTATATACGACTCATGTTTTAGATATTCACATCCCATGTATCCAAAGATCAACTGTGCCTCTTCTTCGGTCAAGGGTTGATACTGATTTTATATAACACAAACTATTTTCTCTTGACGCTTTAAGTGGTCATTGAAATACCTGACACCATTTCAGTCAGATCTCATGGTGTACGGTTGGCCAGCTTAGGATAGGTTACACAATATAGAGTCCTCTCGATTAGGATATAAAACCTGTTTGTCACAAACAACATAAGAACAATGTCTTTTTTTTGTAGCAGCCCTCTGTCCTTGTGATTTTTTGCCATTAGATCTCATCCTGTCGATGTAGCTTACTTCCTGTAGGAGATTACCAGATATCAAATTCGAGTTGTACATTAACGACCCTAATCTGTATACTGCACCAGACTATGTCAGTATTCTTTTTGATTTTCTCAAGCAGCTCAAAGGGGAGTTGGAGCTCACACTAAATCCGACATTAAAGTGGACAATAAGTGAAGTCATGTCTTTTATATAGCGGATTTTGTCAGTCTCCTTTTTCTAAATAATACTTCTTGCCTGCCCTCTATGGGCAAGAGTTTTTTTTATCCCCCTGTGCTTTTGTTTGCCTGTACATCTGCCTGCTTTCACAGGTTGTCTTGAAGATACTGACTCACCTGTTAGTTTCTTACTTCTTCTTGATAACAGCTCGATTAAAACCTGATCTAAAAACATCCCTCTTCTCTGAGTCTATTTCATCCTTCACTTAGTCTTGCTGCTCGAACTTTTTATGCTGAAATCCTCCTCGCTGTATGACACCAAATGACAATTTTCCCACTTGTAAAGGTTGAATGCATTTCTGTATCGTCCCCTGTCGTAATCAGCTTGATAACTGCATGAACCACTGTTGGACTGTCTGACAGACGGGGCTGCTTTTCTTCTCATTTCCCATTGCCTTGTACTGGTATTAGTGCGAAACCTTTACCTTTTTATCCCTTATTACCGGGAATCATGTACTCCTCTCTATGAAATAACATTGATCTCTATCATACTTGTCATCCATGCACCTGACTTCACAGTGAAAATATCCATAGGCGTCAAACTCATTGCCACCGTTACTATGCCACAGTTATTCATCTCACCTCTTCATACACGTACTGTGAATTTCCTCTTATCCATGACAACTGCGTGTGTAGAAGCAAAGACTGACATGAATAACATTGTAACTTAACCAAGACTGTATATGAAAAACACAATTCACTTGAGAGATACTTTATGCTGATTAAATCCACCACCACCAACAACATACAACAATAACAACGACAAAGTAGCCAGGCAGACCTTTCTACTTTAATGGCTCGGTAATTTGGATACCTCGAAGCTTCAGACTCCTAAGATAAAGCAGATTTGTTCTCTATATTTTGTATATACTTCCTCGAATTATTCAGTGCTTCAACTTCGGATGATTTGTCCTCTTAGAATGTAGAGTGACAAGTATAATCATGTGATTTTGTACTTCGAATGGCCACACTAGTGACTCCAGACAGTATCAAAAGTCAGTGCTGTCAACAATATACCAGCTTGTCACCTACTCTGATTACAGCACGAAAGGGATGTCAGTCCGAGCTAGATTCACAAATTCCTATGACTCATTACTTCGGACGTAACTTGGAGGAAAACACCCATTCAAATTAGTGAGTCTTGACTGTATGTGTATATGCAACGATTGGCCTACTAAAGATATATGGGAGCACCGTAAAGATAAACCCGTTTCTAAGTTGAGAGAATGCTGAACCATTGAGGAGAGATTTGGAATCCATTGATTAAGGGCATTGGTTTATAGAAAATAACTCCCAAACAGATTTGAAGTTATAGTATGACAATTTCTGGTGCCAAAATATTTCCGGATATCGACAACAAATAGAAAGAAAAATACATTTCTAAAAAGGTAACTCTGTAAACCACGATGGGATAACGTCGTATACACTCTGTGCCGCTCAGAAATTATTACTCTTTCACATTTTTGTGGTTTACTCCTGCCTGTCTACAAAGCCATCAGCTATTTTCTATACTATCTAATTTATCTTGAGTATATTCCACTGCTCTATATATCTCTAAGTTCATTGTCTATGTCATTGAATGACAATCTCACTACATTCTCTGTTCCCTGTGAGGTGTCACCGACCATGCAGGCATCCATCATGTTTACAATGTAGTTCCTCTTTTCCTTGTTCTCACGCTTTGTTATACCTGCTGCCACTGCCTTTTTTCATATTTTTTGTGTGTGGGTAACATGAAAAGGGCCTTCCTCAATGTGGTTGAAGTAATTTCACCGACTGTCTCTTGTGTCTCTAGGGAGCTCTCCACAGCTGTGGTCATTTCAAGGGAAGGTGCTAGGATCGTTGCATTCTTACATAAGTGTACAGGATTCTGGCACATTTCCGCGAAACTGTGATTCAGGTGCATGCAAACTGCCTAGCTTTGAATTGACAGAAGTCACCTTCGCAACTTAATTACGTAACAACTCGCATTTGATTAATCTTACCTACTTCTAAGAGGAGCATGAAAGAATAATTGAACGTCAGAATAGATTCATAGACAGACAATACATGCTTATCAATCCTGTAAACCATAAAGAAATATATTATAAAACTGTTTTTTTTTCCAAATGCCGATCCTGCATGAACTGTAAATCATATACAAGAAATAAATACAGCACTGCGGTGCAAATTCATCAAAGATGGATAAACACACTATTCTTTTGAAATTGCATGCTACCAAGATGGTTCTATGAGAGTGCATTCAATTGTAATTAATTCAGGTTTCCAGGCATTTATCATGATATCTTGGCCTCATATGAGCACATTCATTATCCCTCACTATATAGATGCACCCTGTGGTTAGGAAGCTCCATCTACCTACGCAGGTCACCTGTACATATGGGGGGTCCGAACACCTGCAGCTAAACAATTCCCAGGTTATCAGGAATCACCTACATACTTCTAGGTCCTGGAGCCAACCCCCGTCCTCACCATCACCCACTTCAATACCTCCCGTCAATAACTACCGTGTAGAATACCATGCTATTTGCTAACAATGTGTTATGAAGTATGGAGAGAATAGTAGTCTTTGATGCAAAGCAAGAGAACCTGAGGTAATATGTTTCTTATGTGAATTGCTCTTCGCTCGAGATTATGGACAAAGCAAAGCTATATTACCTTGCATCTCTAAGATATTTGACTCTTTTGAGACTGATGACTATGAATGTCATGGATAGCAGAGCATGTGACTTAATAAATATGAAAGAATAATCCACATGACATGAAACTGATAAAATCATTCGACTGCAGGCTGTGCCTTACTTAATGATTAAGTAATGTAATCATAACAATATAAATGTGAGAATAGTAATATAAACCAAATTAGTTACATATACTAGGTCATTGATATAATGGTTATCATATAATAGCCTATAGGCAGCAAGTCCAGGCTCTGCACCACATAACTCTGTGCTGACCACCCAAATCGAAGAGGAGATTGGAGAAGGTTGGACAATTGGTAAGAGAGAGGGCACTCGCCATGGTAGGTGTGACCTCCCCAGAGCCGCTGGGGACGATAACACAGCGGGGTTCCATCCGCCCCATGCTGACTGTCCGGTCGCCCAAGACCCTCCTGGAACCCTTGAATATCAAAGTCAGACTGTAATTACCCATTAAGGATCCTGATTTCTTGTGCATGTGAGATGAGAAAGACAGTTATTTCCAGGGAGATATGTACTACACTCTTTGGGACAAGCAAAATACCTCTTGATAGTCATGGGTCTAGCTGGAACAGGTACCAGGTGATAGGTTGAACTGAAAAGGAGAAACTTGCAGTGGTGGGTGTTGTAGGCATTCACACTGTTAGGGACAAAAGAATTCTCCCTGAAATGTGAAACTGTCTTGTCTAATTCACCTGGATCCATGTTGCTCCAATGCTGCTTGAGTCTGCAAGCACATTTAATTAATCTACCGGTGCCTCGTTGAATAATCTAGGATCGTACATGAATACCCTTTTCTGTACCTCATACAAGGGTTATTGAGCGCGAGAAAATGTACCCATATATACGTTACCTGCAGGTTAGAATGCTCAACCAGGCTTTCAGCTTAATGCTAAGAAACTAACTCTTCACTATCCATGCACCAAATATAATCAATGCACGAAAACCACTATTTTACATATGTATACGAAACGCATCTAACAGTAGGATTTTGCGTCTAGAAGTTCGACCTATTAGACGTCTCGTAGACGCCTTATCTAGTGGCGTATATACATGTCCATGTTGCGGTCTTATATACGTCATATATATGCCTGATTCTGTTTATTTACGCCACCATCCAATAGTTCCGATCTTTGCAACTAGGGGACACTACTGGTAGCATATTTAATTTTCCATTAACCATCCAAGTCTGTATTATATGAAAAATACAATCTTAAATTACCAATTTATTTTATAAAACCTTTATAAAACGTGATTGAGTATAAATTGATTAATTACACATAATACACCCTGTATTTTTTTTTTTACCGTTTTTCTAATAGATTTGACTTTAAAACACCATGCCTATGTGTTGTCAGTATTGGCCTAGCATATAAGGTTATAGCTGACCACTGAAATCATCTTACCCCCATGTGAATGCGGCCGCACACGTGTGAATGCGGCTGCACATGTGTACTTGGGGAGGGTTTCCCACTGAGTCAACCTGTACAAACGCGGCTGACGGTGGGCGGTGGGCGGTGGACGGCGGGCAGTGGGCAGCGGGGGTCTTCTCACTGAGGCTGGCTGGGGGTGGCGTGGAGTGGTGGGGGGGGGGGGCAGTGGGGGGTGGTGTTGGCAGGTCGGGGTTGGCGGGTCAGTGTTGGTGCATCCTCTACCAACACCCACAGAACGGGGCGGGCTGCGGGTCACAATTTTTTTTTTTGGTATCATATATACGCCTGGCATATATATATTGTGCAGAGTATGTTTTATCTTAGATACGCCAGGCGTGAAAGGCAGCAAAGTCGCGCGCGTCTACTTATGGAAACTGTCTTGTAGACGCCCGGAACGTAGATGCGTATAAGAGGTGTATACAAATATAAACAAGCCACGATACAGCCAATACGTGCGTTATCGCAATGGCGTATATATATATGTAAAATAGTGTTTTTCGTGCAGTGAAAGGAATGCTAACATGGCCAGGTACCCAGTATCTAAGTCTGACCATACACCTACCCCACTACTGACTATTTTAGTCATTTTGTGGACTAAATATCCACTTTATCATTCCTACCAATAAATAACAAACACTTAGTTGTGGACACTGTTATCTGCTACTAGAAAAGGAAACTATTAAATAATAATAATTACTAAAGGTGATATTTGCATTTTGAAATCTGATGGGACAGACCTGAATACACAATATTCAGACACACTGTTATCTGATGGGCAGACTCCATACATAGCACAGAGCCAGCAAACCTGTTTTACCAGTCATTCACCCTTCACTCTCCATGCATCAACTAAAGAGGCCTGGTATAATGGTCAGGTGCCCAGTTTTCCAGCGTGACCATGCCTCTGCCCCACTACAGGTTCCTGAAAATAAAACTTTAATTTTATAGTCTTTTTGAGGAAAAAGTATTATCATACCTAAATACACTATATTCAGACACACTTATATTCTGAGCATACTGGTATCTGATGGGACAGACTCCCTACACAGAACGAGATGGTGGTCCGTACAGTATTTTTAGATCATATGCGAAAACGGTGTGTATTTACAGTATATATGCGGCATGGGTATATAGTAAAGAAGTCGGTGAACTTGTCCCAGGCGAATTACACCTCAGTCTCAGCTTTAAATGAGTCTTGTTTTGTATGATTAGGCCATATAGTCATCCGGCTAATATATACCGAAAGCCAATCGAACTGACCTGTGTAATTATCCATAGGGTAGCAATCCTATCACCGGATTAGATATTCGATCTATCCGAAGGTTGGGTTACTAACCCCGAGGCTAGAGCTAGCGACTGCTTCAAAAGCACAAAAACATTATATATGAACTTGTGCTAAAGTCACCAAATGTACATTAATTCATAATGATCTGTATTCTCTTTCTTTGCATGCAAAACTTGAAACCCATCATCTCTATGAATTTCTCAAAGAAAATAGGGTATCAATTATGAATTGAAGAATATATTTGATTGGATGGAAGAAAACAAACCAGAGAAATTCAACATACGGAAGTATTTTCTACAAAACATGTAATAGATTCATAGTCCAGTTCACATATGGATGCCGAAATAGTTGAAGTTGGGCGTAGACTGACAAAACAGAGCTGACAGTTTGATAATCAGATATTGAACAGAAAAATGCTAATGAAAACTGTAGAAACTGTTGATGAAATCTGATTAGTAATAAGAGAAAACGTGGTTACTGAGCCCGAAGGGTTGCCCGTTCGAGGTCTTTTGATGCCATAAATATGTCCTGATGCCGCAAGCAAAGGGACGTATTTATGGCATCAAAAGGCCGAGAATGGCATCTGTTCGGGCTCAGTCACTACGTTTTCTTATTATAACATACCTAGATATTAAAAGAAACGCAATTTTATAAACTTATTTTATGTACTAACTGACCCGATAGGTACAGTGCGCCCGAATATTTAATACGGGCGCAGTGCGCCCGAACATTATTTATACTGCACCCGTAGCAGCGGGTAGTATTTCATAGACGTTCGGCTATAGGTATGTAATAATACAGCGAATGTGTATACCCCTACTCAGAACTCAGATCATGACAATAATAGCTACCCCGTGTGAATGGCTCCACTGTAGACGCCTGCTGTTAATGGGCTAAGGAGAGAACATTACACTATTAAATCAGCGGTAAGAGAAAAAAATACATTTGGGTATAGACGTATAAGGATAGAAGATTCGTATCATTTCAGTCTCCCTGCAGATTTTATATGAGCCAGAAAATTAGAAAATATTGTCTGGAGCCTGACATAATACAACCGTGGGCAGTATTACAATCGGATGCAATTCAAAGGCGGATGTGGTGGTCCTTTTAGTGGGATCGCTTTTGGCATCCGTAAAAACGATTCTTTGTTCTGGGTAGGAAATGCATTATGAGAGAGATATTTGTTAGGTCGGAAAGGGCAACACAGTTGAATACGAAAGCTTTGAGGCAAAATTCCCCTCATTAACGGAAGTAACGGACGTACACCTTTCACAGAGCCGGCAGAACATGGCAGGGCGCCCAGCACAATAAACATAGCCTACGGTAGGCAGTATGACGAATTTTGACGTTTTGTCAGGTAGTTATAGTCAAATATGTACGCAATTTTTTATTCAAGAAGCAGACAATACAGTTCAGCATATGTTTGCGTTTTTAAATGCTTGTCTAACAAAAAATATATACATGTTTATCAATTCCTAGGAGAAATTATACATTTCAATACTTTCCTATGATAAGACATAACAGGACAATACATGACAAACAGGACATGATAAATCAATAGAGTAAGGACAGACAAAAAGGAAGGTAGTGGTGGTTGGAGCCTCTATGTTCACGACCAAAGATCTGGGTTTTCGTCTAGAAACGCCTTTATCTGTTGTTTATAATTTGTGATATCTCTCTATGTCTGAGTGCTAATTTGTAGTCTCTCCCAAAGTTTTACTCCCTGATATAGGGGAGAATTTTGATACCTCTGGATTTTCGGTCGGTCTATCAAGTGTATTTTGTGATCCTTTTGTGTTAGTCACTGTTCTTTCGTCAATAAATGGTCAGGGTCATGTGACCACCAGAGCATTAGCATCAGTAGTTGGATTTGTCATCTGTAGTTCAATGGCTTCATATTACAATTTATATATAGATCCGTTGTGGGGAGATCTCTAGCCCTTGTTATCCCAAGTGAAGTTCACATACAGTTATTAAAGGTTAAGCTCAATCTATCTATGTTTTTTCTCTGTCATTCCATTCTAAATTTAACCCCCATATTCTATTTTCAGTAGGATCATTTGTTTCAGTATTTTTACACACGTTTGTTTTGGTAGACTATATCTAATTAACTTCAGCTTGTTGTGTTTTCGTCTTAAGTCAATTGTTATTTTGTCTACTTGTTGTTTAGACAATAGTTTCGAGTCCATGATTATACCCAGAAAGGTGACACTTTTTACTGATTTTAGTTTTACTCCTCTTACATTACAGAGTGGTATATCAGCTGTTCCAGCTGTTTTCCCAAACCAAATTTGGTTTGATTTTCTTGTGTTAATGAGGATTTTGTGTGTGTCACACTAGTCTTTGATGTTATCTAGATTTACTTGCATTCGTGTTCCTGTAGATAATGGAGTATTCGAGTTTGTTACTATCGCCAAATCATTTGCATACATGATAGCATTGCCCTGAGTTATCGATTGAAAATTGCTATTGATGAAGATCATGAATATCACTGGCCGCAACAGTGAGCCTTGTGGGACCTCGCATTTGACTTTGAAGACATTCTGCAGTCTTATCCTGTGAGTTCTGTTGGACAGGTAGGATCTCAGGAGGTCTATCGTCTTATCATCAAAGCCAGATTCCTTCAACGTAACAAGTAATTTACTTTATGGGAAACACTATCGAAGGCCTTACACAAGTCTATGAATGCACATAGATTGAATTGGCCTCGATTCATTCCTTGTCATTTATTGCTGTTTGTTCATTACATTGTTGTTATTTTTTTTACTAAATAGGACATTATTTGCGCATGTACAACCTTTTCCACTACTTTCGAGATCGTTGGTAAAATCGTTATAGGCCTACAATTTGTGAAATCCGAGAGTTCACCCGCTTTTGGTATTGGGGTTATGACCCCTTCTTTCAAAGTTTCAGGGTAATTATTCCATCTTATTTTGTGATTTATTAAATCTCGCATTATTGATGGGTTGATTGATAATATTTCCTTTAGTAGGCCTGATTTAAGGTACTTTAACCCTGTAGACTTATAAGATGAATTATAAATTCGAGGTTTTTAGTACATCTATTACCTCCTTATTATCCACCTGACAGATAGTCATAGCGTTATCATCAGTGTGAGTTACTGGTTGGTATTTACATCTGTTCTGATTTGTGATTTGTGATTTGCTTATTGATTCTCTTTCTTAGTCTGCACAACTCAGTTAAAGCTTGCTTTGAGGAATTTGTGGTGGCCTATCAAATTCTGTGCTCTAAGATTAATATTCTCTACTATATATATGTGTAAATCTAGCCCATTCTAGGTTCGTATTTTGTACTTTCATATTAGTGGGTGTTGATCTAGGAACTCAATTATGTGACTTACTAGGTATGAATTTGGATCAATTCTTTCTACCTCTCCTGGCAGTGTGAAGTTGTTCATATGATGTTTTAGTAAATCTTTGTCGACCTTGGAGAAGTTTCTCCCTTCGATTTCCATAGTTTTTAACTTAAATCTAGTGTGTTTTCTTTGAGCAAAGACTGGAATGTGATCGGAAAGATAATAACTCAGGTTGCCCGAATTCTTAATATGCTTACTATTGGTTTAGAAATGATCTATTGTACTTTTTCCTTTTTTGTGAATAAAAGTTTCCATTGTTGTTAATAAGGATAGGTTATGCTTCATTAAGAAGTGTTGACGACATTAAATTTCAAAATATTGCAATTCGTAACATAACAGAACCCCACATATACCAGAGAAATTATCAAAATCCAACGAGTAGTTATTGTAGGAATGATTCGCATGTACATAGATGCAATGCAGTCTTCCATCCGACCCATATTGTGTGAGATGACAACTACATAAATCACTCTATTGTATCAGTGTTACAGTAAAATAACAGGTTGAGTAGCAATGGAGAACAAGAAAGCCATTGCAGATAATATACAGCAGGATGGATAAGATGAGATGATAGCGAAGTGTGAGCACGAAAGCAAATAAATGAATAAGCGGTTAGGCCATTAAGTATTTGTGCTGGGTGCCCTTTTAACAAGTTGACGAGTTAACAGGTTTACAGACCCATTGACTCTTATCTAGCTATATGGCCGCTTTGCTTGGTCAGGTTTTGAACGAATATTTCGTTTTGGCTGTTCTCACAGCTATGGGAAGGGAATTCTAGAGTTTCATCCCGTGGTAGTAAGGGCATGTCGTAGCGATTCGGTCTTTGGTCGAGGTAAGGCGAAATAAGGTTACTATTGGGATCTTGTTCGAACCCCCGCTCTTACATCAGTGTCGGGAGTATGGTCTTCACGGTCGAGGTTTAACACACCCTGCTTAATGGCCTTTTTTCTCATTAGGACCAAGAGTAACTGCTGCTGTCTCCGTTTTAACGTGTGTACTCCACACATTCTGTGTAAAGGCCCATTCCCACTTGGCGATTCCTGCTCCTCAGACTACTGCCGGGCATAATCGCTGGGAAACGGGAGTCGCACAGCGGGTGGGAGGGGATAGTCGGCGACCCAGTCTAGGTCACAGCAGGGGGTCGGCGACTATGCCCGGATATATTTCAAACATGTTTGAAATTGAATCGCAAGAGACTGGTGCGCTATTTAGAGGAAATCTAGTCTCCGACTCAAGCCCGAACAACGGGGAGTAGGGCAATAGTCGCCGACGATCTTTCCATTTTGCATTCCCAATTGGTGACACTGCAAATTCCTCTGCCCTCTGGAAGCCCGCTTTGTCGGATCCGGGCTGAAGGCATTGGCGGCATACGCCCTGGCATCACCCAACATGTATTTCATTATTGCTTCCCGTTTGATACATGGGCTCAAAATACAGGCACTAGGGTGATAGGTATGTTGAATAAAAGAGATGGCAACACTGAAATCAGGGCGGATATCAGATCTGCATTGGTCAAATGCTTAGCGGTTTAGAAGGTAAATACAAAAAGGGGGCAGTCTGTGCTCTAGTAATCTCAGTAAATGACTAAACATATTCCCACATTATACAAATCCCCACTGGTGTATAAGTGTTCGCTTTTAGGCATATCCCCAAGCAGTTAGTTTGTAGTCCTGTATTTTGTTTAGATAAAAGGTATTTGTTGGGATGAATAAAACATTTCCAAAATGAAAGGCCCACTGTCAAGCCCTTATCTTAACTAGGTTTGAACACTTGACTTCCATCTTGCACCACCTTGCATCTACATGTTTTGCGGCTCATCATTGTAGGTGGGCGAGTACAAAGAACACCTAGTTCGTCAGGTGCACTGCGAGCCCCAATATCTCAAAATGTTGGGGCTCACTTGGTACACTGCTCGCAGACCGGGTGTGGAGCCATCTTGAAAATGTGTACCATAATCCCCGTTTCCATGGTCAGTAAAACATCTTCAATAGTAATTACTGCAGTGACTTCTGCTGACTGTCTTTGCCGGATCGTTTGCACTTGCAACTGCGTTCACGTTACTGTTGCCCGGTTGCGCTTCATTCTTAGCGAATTCCAGGATTGCCTCCTTCATCGAGTTGACTTGCTGTTGGAGCTCATTAATCCTTTTGTCTGCTTTGTTCTCATTCCCATCCTCAGATGCAGGCTTGAAGTGCTAAGTCATGTGATAACAGTAAAAGGCATATCCTACAATACACGGTGGCGCCACGGTGATGATTTTGAAATATTGTCAATTATCAGTCTAAACTGGTTCATTAGGATTCATTCTTATGCCAAATAAGCAAATTTAACGTTTTGTTCAGTCCATCCAATCCAAATAGGTAAAATAGGCTAATTAACATTTGCTTGATTTACATAGAAAATATACTGGAAATAGGGTTTTCTATAATTCTTTATATAATCTATTATATTCTGTGAAGGTTTGAGGAAAATGACATGGATTTTTCTATGAGAAGAACATCTTATTATGCTATGTTTACACCATGACCCCGGCAATGAATTTTCCTCAAACCATAAGTGAACGTGAACTTTCTATGATCTTTTTATGGCCTTTGCTCTGCTCAGTGTCAAATGTCCCGGTGACTTAAGGCTCACCAAGGTGAGTTAAGGTTGCCGCAGGTCACTATGTGCTGTCGGTATGTTGCCGTGCCTCTACCTTACGGCGACTTACATTGCGGGCCCGGTAGATAACGGATCGTTCCCCGGTGACTTGTGGTGACTTGTAGTGACTTGCGGTGTGGCTGCCAGGACTCGTCGTGGCAGTCGTACTGGATTTTTTGAGAGAACTAAAGTTTCCTGGCAGCATCCAGGCAGTTCCCTGGCAGCTCCCCGACAGCCAAGTTGACTTACGATTCAAAATCCCTGTGACTTAAGTCCTCCTAGGAGAGACCCAGTGGCGTACGGCCACACGCTAAATTCACTGCTGGGGCTGTCAGGTCGATGGTGTAGACGAAGCATTAGAATTTCTATATATTCTATTATAAAATTATCATAATACTGATTTCTAAACCAAAACGAGCAGGGTGACCCCTGATTTCTAGCTTAGATATGTATTCTACAGCAATTAGAGATCATCATATTCAAGCTTCAGAAAAAGGGGTTTTAATTTTCTATCCAAATTGTCTGATGTGCCTTTAACGTTAGCGATCCATCAGGAGGCGCTGCTGTTGTCTCCCAACCGCCACAAATATTCTTAAACACTCTTAATTTTTGTCCATTCACTAGAACATGAGGGAAAAATAACAAACACTCACCCCAGTAGAGTTCAAAATATGAATCAGATATTGGATTATTCTATTAAAGTTCATCAGAGAGTATCAGCCAGTCAGCATCCAGGATTTGAGAATTGTTGAGTGGTTTGTGTAATAGCCTAGGGATGATTTTAAGGCTGGAGGATATGATCTATGAAGCGATGGGGGACCTGAGGGACGATCCACATTGAATATGATTTTATAGACGCGATCGTAGGATGACTGGCATATAAACCTACACGATGACAGATGGGGAAAACTAAGGTCTACAGATACCGCACCTGGCGTCGTTTTTAAGACGATATGAAGGATAGGTTACCGTTTATTAAACGACATCTGAGGCCGTATCTTTGATCCTATCGTACATTTATTGGGCTCTGTGACACTATCTATACCTGGCGTAAGGCCATCTTAAGAAAGTGTCTTTTTTATATATAGCAGTCTTTATTTCTGTAGAGATTTACAATATTCTCATTATTTGTGGTGATACACCGAAATATCATTTAACTCAGTTAACACATTTAATATATACTGCTTTTTAATAATAGTTGTGGCATGATAATTCAATCAGAACATTAGCGTGAAGAACCCATTTGTTACTAATTCAGTATACCAGATCTGCTTCTTCTTTTTTGTGTGCGGTGAGTATACTATAACAAAACTAAAGACAGAACAGCTAAGACTATGTGGATGATGTGGTAATAAGACTTCAGACAATCTTAATGTTAAACAATCCTTACATAACATATAACACAAATTACTCTCATTAGGCCTTGACTTTACTACATTTCTGGCCTAGTTACAGACAGTTAGACTGTTGGGCTCACATCATTCCAACATAAATTTTCCTTCATACAGGTATAAAATCATTGAACCTATGGATTTGTGGCGGGGGGGGGGGGGGGCACCTTTGTTATTTCTAATCCCTTTGGAATACTCTCCTCACTTGAGTAGCCCAAATAAGTTAGGCCTGAAATTCAACCGTAAACCTACTGGTTGGTGAAAAAGAACCTTATTGTGGAAAACCTGTGGGAAACCAGAAAGTCAGGTTAACATAGTTATTAGTCCAGTAAAAATCTCTGGATCTCCCCTCCACCATAGATCTACTGGCTGGAGAGAGTTGGACAGTGAGAGAGCCAACATCCAAAGACTACATTATTTGGGATAATATCTGCGACCATCTTTGATACATTTTCCCTTAAAAAAATTAAAAATCTGAAAAATTGAAGCGAGATGATTCAACCGTTGACTGGCATAATGCTAATTTCCTGAAACACCTCATTGTGCTCAAAATCAATCAAGCATTGTATGAATAAGGTGACTCTTATGATGAATATTAACCGATATCCTGGTATTCTGTATTTAAGATTAAGACGTCTACAATGGAGATTGTACCAGATTTACGTAAAGTACATGCTTAGCAATGACTCTGGAGTTGCTGACAAAGTTATTTCTAATAGAATTGCATATCTTATTGCATTTCGGACGTCAGTTCGCACATCAGTCCACTAATTAAAGGGGCAACGTGATCTCACGCAGCTTCCCTGGTGAGATTACTATGCAACTTCATATCATGGAATACTTTCTCGTTCGAGTGATGATCGTTTAATAAATCCAATAAGGAAAAGGGAATCAGAATTTTTTCTTTAAATTTTTTTTTTTATTTGTGCAAAGAGTGTCATCTCACTATGGTGAGTTTTTCCAGATCACTCACAAAGCAGGTACATATTTGTTCCAGTAACAGCTTGGTTAAACTAGAATTAAGTACAAAGTAGACAAATTAATGTCCAAATGAGATGTGATGGTAATGAGAGTAACAAAGCATCAATCATATTCTGAGCAACAACAGAAGCTAATTTTGATGACAACACTCTGTACAGTCAATCAAAGCATTCTTTTCAGATCATCTTTTGTTTTACACTGATGTGCCTCAGGAGACAAGCTATTCCATAATCTAGCTCCACGCAAGTATGGACAATTCAAAACTAGACTACTATTGGTATGGTAGATTTTAAATAGGATTTTCTTATTGGCTCTTGTAATTCTCTCTGTTGTATCCAACCACTCTGTGCGATATCTATACTTAAACATTAAACAGCAAAGTTGGACTCTTCTCCGTATATATAGTGACTCAATATTACATTGTTTTTCCATTTTAACAATAGAAGTTCTATTATTACCAGGACCAAGTGCACACCTAATGCCCTGATTATGCAGTTTTTCAATCCTAACGCTGTCAGATTTTTTATAACTTTCAGTTAAAAAACAACAATATTCAATAATAGGAAGAATGCTACTAACATAGACATTAATAGCAGCATCACGTGTTAGACAGCTACGCAATTTTCGAAATTTAAATAAAAGGGAGCTTAATGTTTTAATTTGTTTGTTAACAAAAGGTGTCCAGGTCATACTACAATCAATATCTACACCTAGATAATTATATCTAAAACACTCATTAAGAGTTACATCATTTAACTTCAGCTTCATTGGTGGTGCTTGTCTCAGTTGTGTTTGATTACACAACCACATTGTTTTAGTTTTAACAGTATTTACAGTTACACCATTTTCAAGGCACCAAGTTGATAAATGGTTTAAATCGACTTGTAATTTCTCAGTACACCTTAAATAATTTTCATCTTCCACATAGAACACTAGGTCGTCGGCATATTGTATATATCGACTATGTTTGAAGCATTTACCTAAATCATCAATAAACAATACAAAGAGAAGAGGTGACACAGAACCTTGGGGTACTCCGAAAGAGATACCAGCCAGTTCCGACAACGAATCATTAATACGAACTTGTTGTTTCCTGTCTTTTAGATAGTTTTCAATCCACTTCAGAACATTATTAGGCATTTTAAATAGTTTTTCTAGTTTTAGTATTAGTAACTCATGATGGACACAATCAAACGCCTTTTTAAAATCTACAAAACAGGCTGCAATTACATTTTTCTTATTCCTTGCTTCATACAAATTATTAACAAACATAAAAATAGCATCAACTGTACCTCTATGTGGTCTAAATCCATATTGGTTATCATTTAATAATTCAGAGTCCACTAATAAACTATAAATAATATTATGCATAAGTTTTTCCAAAATCTTACTCGGTGTGCACAGCAGAGAAATCGGTCTCCAATTGTCAATTAGTTTTAAATTCCCATTTTTAGGAATTGGCACTGCAGTAGCTATTTTCCATGGAGTGGGAAAGACACTTGTATCAATAGAGCAATTTAATAAGTCAACAAAAGGTAATATTAACGTATTTAGACTATCTAATAATAACGTTGTTGGTACAGACTTCAATCCACTACTCTTAGATACATTAATTTCTTTAATTACTTTCATAACTGTTTCGGTATTGAACTTTAAATATACATCAAGATTCAAATTACTTTCATAATTAGTTAGTCTATTAGTATGCATATTGAATTTCTCCAAGTTAAGGTCTTCAAATAATTTTTGTCCAATTTTAGTAAAAAATGAATTAAACACTACTGGCACATCTTCACCCCTAACAAGTTTATCTTCATAATTTAACTCACAATTACTAACTGTATCATTTGGACTCATTAAATCTTTGATTACAGACCAAAATTTTTTGGGGCAACCTTTGGTTTCATGGAGTTTATTTATGCAATATTTACTTCTTTCATTTTTTATCATATATCTCACTACCCTAGATATCCTACGCATTTCTCTTAAAACATCAGCGCTCTTCGTATATGAATAATTTCGAACAAGATCTCTTCTATGCTTAATCATATTTAGCAGTTCCTTACTCATCCAGGTGGGCTTTTTATCATTGTAGGTCATTTTCTTAATGGGACAGTGTGTATCAAGATAATCAGTAATTTTATTTAGTATAATATCCCATTTCACGTCAACGCAATCACTATTCCAAAAGGTATCCCAGTTTTGGGCTATTAAAAAATTGTTCATGTCTTCCTGTTCAAAATTACGATAAGTTCTTCCCTCAAAACTAATTTTAGATTTTTCTCTATATTTTAATTTACGGTATGCAATAATTGGATGATGGTCACTGATGTCTTCAGAGAGAACTTCTGCATACGATACATGTTTCGAATTAGTATATATATGGTCAAGAATTGTGCCACCACGCCAGTTTGGGCGCATAGTATGTTTGATTAATTGTCTCATACCATATTGTCTAAGAAAATTTTGAATAATTTTATACTCAGTTGAAGTGGTACAATTATAGTCAACATTAACATCACCAAGTATCCAAATTTCTCGGTTACCAACATAGTCAGACTCAATTATCTCTGTTAGTGTTTCAAAGAATTTTTTTGTAGACTTAGGCGGTGGTTTATAAACTGTGATTATGCACATTTTTCTATTATTAGGCTTATCAACTAGCAGAACCAATATTTCTAAGTCTTCATTAGTAATACTAAGTTCTTTACTGTAAGTTACATACATAGCAAATTTTTCTGAGACATAACAAGCTAGACCACCCCAATTTCCAGAAATCCTATCTAGTCTAAAAAGCTTATATCCTCCCCATTGGACCATTTGATCATCATAGCCTTCTACAGGTGTAGGCAAGGAAGTGACGTCAAATGGCAGTATACCTTAATAACAGTAAGAAATTGTGGAGGATGTGGGTGTAAAGTTGTGGTTCATTTCTTCTTCACCAGAGGATGTGGCTGGCGAGTCCCTGCTGTGTTGTAATAAAGCCGAACCTGTGCCAGGAAATGCCAGGGGTTTGTCCTTTGTTAAGTAACCTGCGTTATATATAAGAGGGTCACAGTAGATCGACAGGTCTCTTGCTACAGTCCTTCCTCAAAGAAGGAACTACTTGGGATTTCACTAGAGTGAAGTTATAACCATATTTGCTCAGTGGTTGAATCTGGGCTACTCAATTTCAGTTGTTTGGGCCCAGTTCAGGACTCCGTGCTATTACCTAGCTTCGGCTAGGGTACATTATAGTCTCGGATTGTGGTATTGAATTAATATATTGTTTATTATATTTCCTGGTGTCTGTTACTCGTTATGAGCCAGCGACAGCAACAAAATTGTAGAGTTCATCTCAATGTTCATTTTCAAATATCTTGGTCTACTGAAATATCATTAACACTGAACATGTTACTAAAGAATGGCAATACATCCTTACAATTTACACAAACGTGCCTCCATTTCATTTGCGATTTTATATTTACTGTAAACCAAGTTTGCTTCTCAGCATAGATATGAAGTGCAAGTCTCTTCAGTGAAGAAGACAGTTTTATTAAAGGCAAATGTAAGTGTTTTGGCAATTGGGAGATCGCTTGTTCTATACATATAGGTCTATTTATCTCACCCCTGGTATATTTTCCCCATCGACTTATTATTGCAAATGGTACTCAATGGTTGTGGAGTAGTGAAAAGAAATACTCAATGAGCAATGATGTTACAAGCATAAGCAAATTAGTCAGTGATAGGGGAGAGATAAAAGCTAAACTCCACTCGATCCATAGTTATCGGAAATATGCCATTCGTTTTGGTTTGCTGCGTCATCTCACTCGACTTTGCCTTCTGAGATTACTCGTCAACCACAACTCATGGCATATTTTCAGCAGCTATAGATCTTGTTGCAATTCTTTCTTAGTAATACCATACATCCATGGTTGCTGGCGTGTACATACAGAAAACAAAAACTCTCCGTCGGAGATTTACAATTACAATTTACACAAACGTGCCTCCATTTCATTTGCGATTTTATATTTACTGTAAACCAAGTTTGCTTCTCAGCATAGATATGAAGTGCAAGTCTCTTCAGTGAAGAAGACAGTTTTATTAAAGGCAAATGTATGTGTTTTGGCAATTGGGAGATCGCTTGTTCTATACATATAGGTCTATTTATCTCACCCCTGGTACATTTTCCCCATCGACTTATTATTGCAAATGGTACTCAATGGTCATGGAGTAGTGAAAAGAAATACTCAATGAGCAATGATGTTACAAGCATAAGCAAATTAGTCAGTGATAGGGGAGAGATAAAAGCTAAACTCCACTCGATCCATAATTATCGGAAATATGCCATTCATTTTGGTTTGCTGCGTCATCTCACTCGACTTTGCCTTCTGAGATTACTCGTCAACCACAACTCATGGCATATTTTCAGCAGCTGTGGATCTTGTTGCAATTCTTTCTTAGTAATGCCATACCTTCATGGTTGCTGGCGTGTACATACAGAAAACAAAAACTCTCCGTCGGACATTTCCCATCACCACAGTACAGAATACATATAAAGCTTGGTGTGTGGGTGGATGCTTTTAACATTCAGCAAAAGCTGAAAGCCTTGAGTGGTTGGTTCACAGACATCAATCTCCACACACGTTCAGGCCAGGGATGCCAGTTCTCAGGGTTTTCCGGTTTGAAATAATTCCCGCAGTGCCAAGTTGCGCTGACTGACAGTCTGTCTGTGTGTCACCCGCTGTGTATCTCGTCAAGTGAACTAATTGTTATCGATTGTTTTCGCATATTTCTGCCGTCTTTAGTGTATCTGGAGAGTGTCCCATATCAGATACCTCCATATTTGGGCATTGCAGACTTTTAGTTGTTACACGAGGCCTCTAAAATGTCTCTGAAGTCACGAAGCCATACAGAAGTAGGTCAGAGGTCCAAAACACAGGAAGTACTCACTGCACGTGTACAGCAATATGTTAATTAACTTTACTCTCCTAATCGAATTTCTCATGAGTGGTTGGAAGCTTGAGCGAACATAACCTCAGCTAGGCGAGTGTAGTTGACTTCCGGATTCATCATGTGATATACTCTCCGTGCTGGGTGAGAGTGACAGTGCCAACAGAGTCAAGTTATAGACAGTTTTGGAAAATTATAAACAATCTAAGGTATATGATAATGAAAAACAAACACACATAGTAATGACGCCAATACACTTTGGGGGTAGCCGACAGGAAGTGCACTGAGCTGTCCTTTGGGCTTCAGAAATTACATCCCGAGGAGTTTTTTCCTTTATTATATGAATTCATTGAAGATAATCAAAAGTCACATTGAAGATAATCAAAAGTCAACTCGCGTGTTGGAAATATAAAAATGTTTGGCAATCATTTTATCATAAGATCATTGATAGAATGAGTAATTGTAATATAAAAGATGATATATAAGAACATGATTTGAGTGACTTTTTTCAAAGTCACTGTCTATATCGGCCTAAAACAATATTATCTTGTATATCCATAAACATAGTTAAAATGGCGTTGATGGGAATCGCGGGTAGGAAACTTTCAGCACATTCAGCTCGGTTGTAGTAAAGAAGTGAGGCCTTGAACCGGGTTTCAATATTTCTTTTATTACCAGATCGGATATATGTGGTCGGCCGTTTCTGTTAATGAAAATGGTATGATAATCACCGTGTCCATGTGTGACAGGGATTTATACAGAGTTATCACAAAGACGGGCGATGGGATGTGAAATAGATTTATATTCTATATAATAGTATAGTCCTGTATTTACGGGATTACAAGATTAAAAGAGAAAGCGGTCGACTATAAAATTATCTACACTTTACAATTATATTCTAATTGATTGATTGATGACTCTATATTGGAAAGATTGAATTGGTGTTTCTCTGGAAATGTCAAGAAGTTGACTGATAGATTACTATTAAATTACAAGGAATTCTGCTTGACTCTGTTACTGGAAATTGTCTTTTCTATTCAGGGCCTGGAAAATACAACAGTTTTGTTAAGGAGAACAATAGATTTTAAGGAATAGGTAATTCATTTGGTCCTTTCATGGTTCTACTATAAATCAAATGCACTTTAACATAAGACATTTAGGAAATACAGTTTAGAATCATATTTGAATTTGGTTTCCTCATGCGACATCATGCTTCCGCTGTCTGATTTGTAATATCCCCACATTTTGCATGTGCTCTTTTTAGACTTTGATAATCCTGGGCCCCGTTTTTCAGTCACGACATCCTCTTTGTAAGACATCTTACAGCTGTCAGTGTACTATAGATAAGACATCTTAGGGGATCGGCCAACGATTATCCCCCAAGGACACTTAGGCTGCAGCCAGGTGTACTATAGACAAGACATCTTTAGGGTCACGTGGTTCCAAATGTCTTCCAAAGTGTCTTAGACCTAAGACATTTATGGACATGTCGTACAGAATGCGCAACTTCATTGCCTGTGAGAATTAAGCAATGAAATTTTAAGACAAGTAAGGGACCCATATAACCTATAATCGTACCAAATATGAAGAAGATCGGCCAGACCGTTCTGCCGTTATTTGTGTTTGAATTTCGTCATAGCAATTGTCTGCACTGGTGGCCAGTGTCTATCAGAGGGCATCAGAGCACACCTCGCTAATTTATGTGGCGACCTAGACATTGTCCCCAGTAAAATTCAATTCACTTAGTACATTATAGCAGACTTTAGACTTTACATTACACCTGATGAAGGCCAAACCATAAAGGCCAAAACGTTGTGTCTTTTTCAAACTACAAAACTAATGTAAACAAAAGTACTAATAAACATATCTAGAAACTGTTTGTTGGTTATGTGAAATTTTCAAATTGAAATTAAAAGAAAATAAGTTGGGCATAGACAGGTATCAAACAGGTATCGAGCAGGTGTTCTAACCGCTTCGCCACAAGCTTTCCACTCCTAGGTATAAGCTATCCTGAAGCTAGTACTGGGCAGTCTTTGCAGTATAGAACTTGAGACAGTTCTATACTTGTCTTAGACAAGGACATTTTTAGCGGCGATCAAACGTGCCATGCTGAGACACTGTCTATAGCACAGCCGCCATTTTGTGTCTTGCAAATTGTCTTCCAATCGCAGAGATGTCTCAGGGTATCGTTGGCCGATTATGTCGTGACTGAAAAAAAGGGCCATGGTCTCATAAACATTAGAATATTGTTGAAATTTAAAAGGAATCTAAAACTATACACTTTAAAAGATTCACAGTTCAAGATGGAAGCCATCTTGTGGGGGTTCTTCTACGTGTCTGTCCCAGGCATTATGAGGATGCCCAGTTGATATCAGTGGTAATCAGAAGGTCGTGGGATCTAATGTGGGATAAGGCCACATTTTTTTTTTCAATTTTTTCTTTTTTTTCCAATGAACAATAGGTAACCCATGGCCGTTGGTCAGGGGTGGTCATTGCTCCCCCTGACACGCCCCCTCGCGCACCCTGCGCATTCCCCCCTGGTGTCGGTCACGTGAACCCCGCGGTCACGTGGCCCACCGCGTCTCTGACCTCCACCTCATTCTGCTCCTGTACTCCACTACGTTCACACGTATTTTTCTTTCTCCCACATTTTGGCCTACTCTCCACGCTGTCTTCGATACTCCCCGAGTATCTGACCGTGCAGAGACAGTGTCTGAATACGGGTAAAGTTCACGTGAATTACAGGGCAGATAGGATGGCACCACCAACTACACGCGCGCAAGCGAGCGCCTCCACGACCACGGACCAGGCCTCGGAGTCAACCGTGAGGGAGAGCGACCAGGTGGAGTCCGCATCTCAGGCCGGTAGCCTCCGGTCGGCCCGCCTCGTGGCCGTAGAGACCGGACTCTCGGACATGAGTAAGAAGTTGGACGCACTAATTCAACTGCAGACCCAACGGTCGACGGGATGAGCATCGCCCCCTACGGTTCGCTCAATCGCCGAAGTAAGGACCTGGGACTGGGCCGAGGATCAAGCCGGCCGCGCCATGCCTCCACCCCGCCAGCTACGAGACCGCTACGCAGGGGACCCGTATATCCAACGTGAGCTCGACCGTGAGGCCATCCGCCACGACAAGACGGCTGGTAAGCTGCAATCCGATATTCATGTTACTCGTTTGATCAGTAAACCGTACATGTTCGTGGATAGGGAGGGGGTTTACACGTTGTCCCAGAAGCTTGAACTGAGGGGAACCCTGGGCCCCCTCGAGTACCTGAGTGCGTTTATTGGCTTGCTCGGGGATGACCGTGCGGTCGACCCCGTGGACCGTGAGGCCATGTTCAGGCACTTATACCAAGTTTCAATCGACGCCCAGAGCCAGCCGTGGGCCGGAGTCAGGAGATGGTCTAACCACGTGTTTGACCAGATCGAGGCCGGGAGGTTGTCGTGGTGCGATTACTCGCGGATCCAGGAGGAGCGAGTCCGACTCGCGATGACGACCGGGACCCTCACCAGCAGCGCCGACACCGGGAAGGCCCGAGGACGGGAGTTGCCATGCCGGCAATTTAATTCCGAGAGGGGGTGCCGCCATAGGAGCGGCCACGATGACGGACCCGTGAGATGGCTGCACGTGTGCTCGTACTGCGACTCCGTGGGGAGGCAATGCGGGCATTCGTTACACGCGTGTAACCGGAAACTCGGATATACAATGGGATATGAGAACGGTCAGGCTGCGCCCACACCGGCACCCCGGCGAGCACCCCAGGCCGGACACGCACCCCAGGCCGGACACACGCCCCGGGCGGTCGACCCGAGAGCGGATGTGCTCCCCCAACACGGACACGGGGCAAAAAACGGCTACGGTGCGCCCCGCGAGTGAGCGGAGCGCACCCGCACCCGCACACAGTCACAACACGTGCCCCCCTCCCCGGGCCCGGGGTCGTGGGGTGCAATCCACGTGATGTAACACCAGCGGGCCCTGTGATCTCCACCACCGCCAACAGGATTTCCGGTGACCGGACGTGGGCGGGGGTCGTAAAAGGAGGCGGCCCGGTGACCACTGCGGGCCCCCACCCCCTCACGTGGAGGGGGGACAACACGGGGGGTCCACGTGACCACAAGACGAAGGCCGCCGGCCGACGTGGTCGGGCCCCGAACATAAACAACAACAACGAAGGGGGCGGGACCCGCCACGTGGACGACAGGCTCACTGCGCGGCCACCGCCAACCCACTGCGCTAGCACGAGTGTTAGTGTTACCGCGCCGACTGAAGACACAACTAACACTCCGGATTTCGGCGGCCTAAAGGAAGTCTGCCGGACCGGAATTCCGTCGCCCGGACTCCGGACGGACCCGGAGGCCTTCATGGAACAAAGGCGGGCCGAGTGGCCCCGCTTCACCGACGCCGGCCCCCCGGCGCACGGCCACATCTACGAGGCGGTCCGGGCCTCGGGCCTGCCCAACGCCCTGTGCACAAAGATAACCCTGCCGACGGACCTCAAACTACGGGCGTGGGAGCACTACCTGACGGGCATGGAAGGAAAAGGGGAACTCCTCGGTTTCATAAGATACAGATTCCCCCTCGGCTACCTCGGGCCGGCCAGCGACACTCGGGACGTCCCTAACCATCCGAGCGCCACCGGATTCCCGAAGCAAGTCGGGGATTTTATCAGAAAGGAGAGTGGATTCTCGAACCTCATGGGACCGTTCACGGAGGCATCCTTCGAGCCGTGGTGCCACGTTTCGCCGTTGATGTCCCGGGAGAAGCGCGGGTCCGAGGCCCGCCACGTCATAACGGATATGACCTTCCCCCGGGACCGTAGCGTCAACGCCTACGTGATGAAAAACGCGGTATACGGAGAAGAGCGCGAGCACAGTCTCCCTACGGTCGACGGTTTCGTCACCCGCCTCGTGGCCTCGGGGCCAGGAAGCTACATGGCGACCATCGACATCTCGCGCGCCTATAAGAACTTTAGGTGCGACCCCCTCGACTGGCCTCTGCTGTGTTTCCTGTGGGACGGCGGGTATTATTGTGATACGGCCATGCCGTTCGGCGCCCGCGCGTCCTCGTATCACATGCAGTGTGTGGCCGAGGCCATTGTGGGGATACTCGCCGGTAAGGGTGTCGAGGCCGCCATGTATCTGGACGACCTCATCATACTGTCGCCATCTCGGGAGAAAGCTGCCTCGGACTTTGCCATAGCCCGAGACCTGTTCGCCGAGCTCGGCCTCCCCGAGGCCCGGGAAAAGGCGCAGGCCCCTAGTCAGACCGTGCGCTGGCTGGGCATCGACATCAATGCCGCCGAGATGTCCCTCACCATCCCTCAGGACAAGTTGGAGGACGTGCGGGAACACGTTGGGGCGGTCGCCAGGAAGCGGTCGCTGACGAAGCGACAGCTTCAATCCGTCCTCGGCAAAATCCTGCACGTCGCCAAATGTATCCGCCCGGCGAGGCCGTTCGTCAGCAAACTACTGGAGGCCCTACGGTCGATGGACGGGTTCTACATCAACGTAAGCTCGGACATGCGACAGGACCTCCAGTGGTTCCTACGGTTTGCCGCCGGGTGGAATGGGCACGCCCTCATCCCTCGAGGGCCGGCGACAAAGTGTATCACGGTCGACGCCTGCCTCTCGGGCGTGGGGGGTACAGACGGCCGTGCAGCCTACGCGTGCCAGGTTTGTCCCATCAATGACCCCGTGGACTGCATTTCTGAGCTCGAGGCCCTGAACACAATCTATGCTCTCCACACGTTCCTCGGGGACCGTGATCGTGGGACCAGGATCGAGGTCTTCTGTGACAACATGGGGACCGTCCAGGCACTCACGTCGGGGCGGGCACGCAACCGCGTTCTCGCCGAGTGTGCCCGACAGGCCTGGATGGTCCAGGCCAAACTGCAAGTCGATCTGGTCTACACGCACGTCCCTGGGGTCCTCAATACGGTCGCCGACGCACTCAGTAGGGCTCACCTGTCCTCGAGGGATTTTAACAATGCTGCATGCCTAATGAGATATCATGATCTGTGGTCCGTGGTGCCTTGTAATCATGCTTCATTCGTGCCTGTGCTTCGCCTGTCCTGCAGATCCGGCGCTACGCTCTCTCCAACGGAAGGCATCTGCGCGGCAGGCCGAGGCACGTGCCCCAGGCACGGTCGCGAACCAGAAGAGCGCCGTGTCCACCTACCTCGCCTTCTGCCGACGGACGAGGACCGACCCGCAGGCACCGTCCGTGAGTTTCATCACGGCCTTCCCAGAGTACCTCGCGGACCACGCCCCCTCGCCGGCGACCGTGGCCAACCAGCTCTCGCACGTGAGGACACACCTACGGCTCTCGGGCGGGGACGTTAGGCTACAGAGGACGTGAGGGTCAGGAGGGCCCTCGACGCCATGAGGAGGAACAAGGCCTACACACCGAATGTCAAGCCGCCGATCCCCATGGCCGCCCTCCAGGGGGTCCTCGAGCTACTGTCGGACACGCCCCTCGACCTGACCCTACGGGCCGCGTTCCTCCTCCTGTATTACGCCGCACTGCGGCAGAGCGAGGTCGCCCCCCCTACGGCCAGGGCATTCGATCCGGTGCGCCACCTCTCACGTGGGGACGTGGTGCTCACGGCAGATCACGTGGCGGTCCGCATCAAGGCCGCCAAGAACCTCCAGTGCGTGGGGGAGGAAAAACACGTGAGGCTCCAATCCTCCCCGGACCCGAGGTCGTGCCCGGTGACGGCCGTGAGGAATATGCTCGCCGCGGTCCCCACGCTGATACCGACGGATCCGTTCCTGCTCAACGCTGACAGGTCGCTAATAACGACACGGTCGCTGTCAAAGGAGTGGGAGCGGCTCAACACCACAGCAGGCCACCCCCCTAAGACCTATACTCTACACAGCCTGAGAAAGGCCGCCGCCACTCAGGCCTTCCAGGCCGGGGTCTCTGAACTCTCCATTCAACGCTACGGGGGGTGGCGCTCAAATGCACACAGGGGATACATAAGGGACTCGAACGCACACGAAGTGAATGCGTCCCTCATACAGTCCCTCAACCAGTAACTCTCATCCCTCACAAACTTTTCTCCCTTCCACCTCGCCTCATTTTTCTGGTCTTGGCGTTTTTTATACATCATATTGTATAACCATTATACCTCATATTGTATAACCATACTATTTGTTATACAACCATATACATAATTGACATACCATTATACCTGTCAATTACAAATATGTATCTTATACGTAATTGACCTCATTATATCTCTGTCAATTACTTTATTTACCTTATTTCATATTCATATTTACCTATTAATATTCATGTCGTTAAAGGTATATAAAATTAAAATAAATTTTATTATTCCAAACTATCGACTCCTTCTTTGTGTTCAGGGATAGGGGTAATGGGTAACCCATAGCCGTTGGTCAGGGGTGGTCATTGCTCCCCCTGACACGCCCCCTCGCGCACCCTGCGCATTCCCCCCTGGTGTCGGTCACGTGAACCCCGCGGTCACGTGGCCCACCGCGTCTCTGACCTCCACCTCATTCTGCTCCTGTACTCCACTACGTTCACACGTATTTTTCTTTCCCACCCACCCTCACCTCTCTTTCTTATCTCCTACTCCGTAGGGCGTTTTTTATACATCATATTGTATAACCATTATACCTCATATTGTATAACCATACTATTTGTTATACAACCATATACATAATTGACATACCATTATACCTGTCAATTACAAATATGTATCTTATACGTAATTGACCTCATTATATCTCTGTCAATTACTTTATTTACCTTATTTCATATTCATATTTACCTATTAATATTCATGTCGGTAAAGTTATATAAAATTAAAATAAATTTTATTATTCCCAACTATCGACTCCTTCTTTGTGTTCAGGGATAGGGGTAATGAAGGTATTATTTACATATAACCGTTAGAGTTCTATCTGAAGGATACTATTCAAGCGTGTACATTTATGATATTGTGGTTGGTTAGGCAACCAGAATTAGAAAGGGCACCTATTGAGATGTCCTTCCAAAAGGAGAGATTTTAGGATCGAGGTGAGGACAATGACATGTCTAAACAGCTTGGAATTACATTTCAAGTCTCAATCCTTTTCCCTGCCCTTTGCAAGGAAAGGCCATGTTTATTCAACTCAGTCCCTCCTATGGAAGTCCTAGGACTGGGATATGCCCATTGTAGGAGAATCCTTTCAGATATTAAACGGCCCCCTGCAATTCATCACCGATTATTCGTCAGTGACCTAAAGAAACAGTCGTTGGTGCCAGATAACACGATTTGGGGTTGAGAAATCGTTAAGTGGTTTTGGACTTTTGTTCTTTAGGTCCAGTTTACACCTGCCCGGTGTCAGTGGTGCTCCCCGATAAAATATCCGTAATGATTAATGGTGACACTCCAAATCATCGAGGAGTATATACCTGAC
Organism: Alentia gelatinosa; assembly: GCA_950022655.1. Lineage (NCBI taxonomy): Eukaryota > Metazoa > Annelida > Polychaeta > Phyllodocida > Polynoidae > Alentia > Alentia gelatinosa. The sequence continues at coordinate 46,720,715 of OX465584.1, forward strand.
AAGAATGACCCAGTGATGGCGTTCATTTCCATTTACAGGTTGTACATTTGCTGTATTAGGTGAATTGAAATACTGCATTAAATACAGGTTCGTACATACATGACATTAGTTTCTTCCTGAAAGTGGTCATTTTCTTATACTTACTTCCCGCCCTTAGTTTAATCGAAGAAGATAGCAGTAGCTTTTTCTAATGATCTTTCCCGTTTAATGCCATATGGTTATGCTTTAATTATTCTCTTGTTTTTTATCTTGCAAATGTAGAGGTACTTTCCGATGGAGTGTTTTGCAAAATCCAAGCTCTCTTCACCAAAGATTTCAAAACACATTTAAATCGTTGGAGGCTTCAAATGTCGGTCGGTGGTGCCAAGTTACGCACTTCGGGGTTGAGAAGTCATTACATGTGCAAGTCTGCATTTCTTTTGTTTACACTTACCGATTTATTTTCTATCGGGAACGCATGATAACCGGTCGGCGGTGCCAGATTCTAGAATCCGTTGTCAAAATCGGTATAGGTATAAACCGGGCCTCACTCTCTGTGCCATTCTCTATGAGCGACTGACTCCCTCCTCCCACGCAGCAAAACAAAGCCTGCTGCTGGCGTGATTTCATCTTCCGCACAGGTTTCCGTTCTTCCCAAAGGCCCCAGCGGCTCTCTCCTGCCACTTGAGTGAGACTCTACCTGGTGCTCGGGTTGTCGAGCTGTGGGAGCCGGGGGCCAGCCCTGGATGGGCCGTGGATTACAGAGGTGATCAGAGACTGATGACACAATTTGATTCGCTACTTGTCTCAGATTACGCTTCAATTCAGGCCTGCCCGGCCATTCGCCGATAAGCCAAGCGATGACACTGCAACTACTCACAATAAGATACGTGTAAAGAAAACGTTGACTTAGCGATATTAAAAAGTATCATTTTCTCACGTAAATGGACCCCGATTTACCATGTATCATGATGAGAAACCGAATAATAAAGACTATTTTTCAAATTTTCAATTTTTATATGTTTTTTCTTCTCACAATCATGATTTCCTAGAATAAAACTCAACTTCACGGAATCAGGAAAATTTAATACCCTTTTCTTGGTGATGACTTTACCATAGGTGTTTCTTTAATATGTTGGATCATTTGAGATGAATGGTTATAGTCCTTAGTAAATTTTCTTTCAAAATTTGTGCTTATTTCACTCCCCATTCACAGTCTCCTCACGTGCAGTAGATCTGCCATTCATCTCGCTTGTATCCTCATTGGATCATATTCTCTTATGGGCTTTCGTAGAACATAATCCAGTGCGTCAAGCTTTTGTTAAAAGGGTTTATCGAGTAATGAAGACAAAATTGATTTTTTTCTAGGAAGGATTACCTCACGTAGTACATATCGGTTTCTCCATCATACGTCTGATTCAAGAAGTGTTATTTCTTCTACCTTTAAGGGAATTTGGTCTCTTTCATGTGTAGGAACGCAATCCTTGTTCTCTTCAGAACACTTCTCAATACTTTACATACGCGTGTTATATATAGAAACATGCATTTTCATATATGAGTAATACAATTACTGTATCATGTGCCTTGACGTTTCCGCGTTCAATATCAGTTTGTACATACATCGTATTAGTACGGTTGTTTACAATTGTATCTTTCACCTGAGGTCTTTCGATTTGCTGTTTTGTTATTTTAGAGGACCAATCAGAACACAAAAGTCATTTTGGCAGGATATAGTCGGGAATATAAATCAACATGGGGCAGGCCTTTCATCACTGTAGTTGTGAGCTACGTCTGCTAAGTTTCGTTATCTACGCAAAATGTCAAAGACTAGATCTATAGTTTTGGGGCTTCCTCAATGTTCCGTCCTTGGTCCGCTTTTGTTTATTTTATTTATCTATGAACTTGGAAATCGTTTAAAGTCATCACATTATTTACAGTATGCTGATCTTGTTTTATTTCATTCTGAGGTCAATATTTCATTAGCGAAAAAAAAACCTGTTACAAGAATGTTTTAACAGTTAATTGAACAGACACATGAAAGGAGATAAAAGGTTTTACTCTTTGACGTATTCTTAAAACATTTGTAAGATTTGTTAAAATGTGAACATCAAGTATTCTTATATGTCTCAGTGATAGACGAATAGTTATGTACAGTGTTGCCCTACGTGTAGGGTCTTGTTTAATTTGAAAATAAATAATTGAGGAGACGGGGATCGCAGGCGGGAGAATCGAACCAGTGATTAGCCTTGCCGTGCAGAGATGAGTGAGGCCTGAAGCCGGTGAGCGGCGGGGTTATATAGTGGACAGGTTTGTGCTGGTGGCTTCCAGTCCTGGCCCGCAGTGAATACTGTGTAAAATATATATGATATGTGATAGATAAAAGACAAATGATACTAAACCATGTGTCCAAGTAAATTAAAGATAATTTACAATTATTGTCCAATGTTAAATAAACTGAGGTTACATGCATCGGAACCCAGAGTATACATTGCGAAATGTCCAGAACTTAAATTTAACAATGAACGGTGTGGAAATCTCTATTTGTATGAAATATAGGTATTTAGGTGTAGTTCTAGAATTAACACTTTCTTGGATCCCCCGAGTTGATGATATCCTAAAAACCGCTATTCATGTTTGGAAAGGTATGAACTTGTTTAACTGAAGATGCAGCGAGAAATATATATATTAGCACTATTGTACCTTATTTTGAGTATTGTACACATGTTCATGGTTGTTTTAGAAAACGAGATTTACAGTGTATCGAAAGATTAAATAACATAGGGTTAGGAATACTATTTGGGATAAAGTCGAACCTCGAATCTGTTGCAACCGTGTTCAAATTATATGATATTAACACACTAGAAAACAGATGAATGATACAAATTATGACATGATGTTTAAGAATTGATAAAAGAAGACTGGATTGACTCAACGAAAGGGAGGAACATAGCTCATGGCAAGATACTTCTTAGAATTGATGTTACCAAATGTGCAATGTTACATGATTGTCCTTTTTAATGGGGAGTAAGAATATAGAATTCTTTAGAACCAAAATCCGGCATTTAACCGACATTGCTAGCTTCAAGAAATATTTGCAGGGATGACAATGAAGGACATTCATGGGACAGGTGAAAATATGTTGTGGATCATCTTTCATAACTTTATTCTCTTTCCTCTTCACTGTTTAGATTCCACTACAGTAGTACTCCGCGTAAGCAGATACTCTCCGTTTTGGGCCAAGGTCTCTGCGTACGCGGGCTGTACTCTTACCCGGGGTTACAATACACAATTAATAGAGGGATCCGTTCCGAGCAAAGTAGTCCGTTAACGCGTTATGTATATATGTACTTTTCACCCCCTGTATGTATCTTGCCGTTCTTCTTTTGCCTCCTGATCTCTCCTTTTAAGTCACCCTTTTCTGTTTTACTTTATGACCTTCCCCCGAGATATAGAAGTTCCAGATGAGGACGGACCTCATCATTCCTGAGATACGTGTATCGCACTCGGGTTTTTTGTCATGCTTCCTTACCCGGCGTTTACACTAGACGATTCTGGCCGGCGATTCTTGTATTTTAAACCTCCTGACGACTTTCAGCAATAAAAAGCTAGAAATCGTCTAATGTAAACGCCAAGTGTGTGGCGACTATAGATCGTCTGATTACGTCAGATTACTCAATTTGGCACGACCTCACGACTATTGAAGACGCTCTGACGCCGGCGACTATTTCAAGCCGGTTTGAAATAGTCGTCTACATAGGCGGCGATTCTGTGAAAACTCATAGTCGTCAGTGTGAACGCTCAAGGAAATTCTGAGATCGACGACTTTTGCGGTGGACATAGCCACCACCTGACGCCTATTGGCTGACGATCTACAGTCGTCACATATATTTAGTCGTCTAGTGTAAACGCCGGGTCAGGTTAACCTGTCTTGCCAACCATAGTGTAGGGAAAGAGAACTTTCTGTGGGTCGCTACCACCTGTTGATTAACTGCTATTATAGCCTCGTCTACAATACTTTGGCCTTACGCCGAATCATCCGATGGCAACTTTGCACTAATTAAGGATGAAACTCTAACAATTAGTTTAGAAAACCTTTGTGTTACCACACACGGAATACCAATTACTTCTTTTTTTTGTCCAGTATCTCACACACGTGAGCCATGAAAACGTTCAGAACTCGTTCTGCAAACTCTTTCTGAACGTTTTTATGAGCTACACCTCAATAAGTATCTGTATATATAGGCGTCGTGACTAAGTTTTTAATTATCACCTGATATCAACATATAGGCCTTGCGACTGCCTCCCCAACACCATACCGGTTCTATCGCGAGGTCAGCAAAAATCGTAGTAGGTGGAACAGATTTCTGCGATTTCGTCTACGATACCTCACGACAGGCTGCAATAGAAACCGCCAATCGAAGAGCTCCCGATGAAATCCAACATGTTGGGATGTTTGTAGCCTGTCGTAGGGTATCATATGTGATTTATCGGGAAAACATCCCTTGCGGGTGAAATACTTAGCGGAAAATTATCAAATTCTAGGATTAGGTAGAGCGCATACAGACATATGATTTTCGTAAATATGGTATTAATTGGTTAGGTCTATAGGTAAAAAAATAACAGTTTCATAACGGAATTATGATTCTACCACAGTTACATTTTTCAATTTGATTATTTTAGTGTCTGAAAAATAATATAATAAACTATTGTAAATACCCGTAATAAAATTATTCAGATTCATTAGATATTTCTGAAATTATAGTATATTTCAATATTTAAACTCTGCCTGAGATCTAAATAGATACACCAATTGAATCGTGAGCCAATCGTGACCATGGTTTATGTTTTTGGTCCTCCAAAGGCGTTTCTACTCTCTACGATTTCCAAGCATGTCCACGATTTTGAACTATCGGGGACATCCCGATAGGCTACGATTTGGGCATTTCAAATAGTAGCCAACGAAAAGTATGTCGTCGACCATCGTGGTAGCCTTAAAGCCGGCCCCCACCAACCACGATGGTCTACGACATACTTCCCGAAAGCTACGATTTGAAATGGCCAAATCGTGACCTATCGGGAGGTCCCCGATAGTTTAAAATCGTGGACATGGTTTGAAATCGTAGAGCGTAGAAATGCCTTTGGAGGACCAAAAACATACACCATGGTCACGATTGCCTCACAATTCAATCGGTGTACCAATTTAGATCTAAGGCAGAGTTTTAATATTGAAATATATTATAAGTTTATATATATCTAATGAATCTGAATATTCTTTTAGAGGTATTTACAACATATTATGATATCATTTTCCAGACACTAAAACAATCAAATTGAAGAATATAACTGAGATAGAATCATAATTCTGTTATGAAACTATTATTTTCAGACACTTAGACTTCCTCAAATAATATCATATTTACAGCGATTATACATCTATATGCACTCTATTTAATTCCAGAATTTCATAATTTTCCGTTAAGTATTTCACCCGAAAGAGATATTTTCCCGATAAATCACACACAATACCCTACGACAGGCTACGAAAATTCCAACATGTTGGATTTAATCGGGACCTCTACGATTGACGTTTTCTATCGCAGCCTATCGTGAGGTATCGCAGACGGCATCGCAGAAACCTGTTCCACCTACCACGATTTTTGCTTACCTCACAATAGAATCGGTATGGTGTCGGGAAGGCAGTCGTAAGGCCTATCGGGACCAGAATCGTGGTAGGTGGGGGTCCCCTCTAAGTGGGGGCTGGCTCAAGCATTTTTTTAAATTGTCTATACATTGATTATATATTGGTTAGTTACGCTGTCAGCATAAGCATTGTCCTGACCGAGGTCAGCACAATTACGGATTTATTAAACAGTCTGGAAGGACATTTCAAGTCTCCGTCCTTCTCCCTGTCCTTTGAAAGAAAAATCATTGTTTCTTAAATGCAGGCCGTTTTATGGCAGTCCTAGGACTATGATATCACAGAATGCTTCGAGATATCAAACGGCCCCCAGGGTATGTTATTTGTCCGGTGTTCATGTCATTCTGCGAAGACAGCTCACGCCATATAAACAAGCATATAGAATTTCATGCCGTTTCTTGATGGTATGGAACACTGCCTGTATTGCTATTACGTCTGTCTATGATTTCTTTGCCGATCACATCATCAGTTTTATACAACGGTGATACCTATAAGGAACAATCCAAATGTAGAAGTTAGAAAAACCTAAACCTACACAATGTATAAGATAGGATGCCCACTTGCTCTTGTCATATTTATAGGGATGGAAGTGCTAGCTTAACAGATCCCTGGTGAGAGAACTGAAACTCTTACCAATATTTATTGTCTCCCCAGGAACTTGATATGATCCATCAATTACTATTGATTAGTGGAAAAAAATGAAAACACCAACGGCGTACCTCATCCTGTGGCACTATTGCCGACTAGCGTTAACTCCTCTCGGCACCCAGCAATTTTTGCGCTGACATACAGCATGGCCGTGCATAGACAGTGTGTGCAGTCTCGGACGGGTCGTTAGTGGCTCTCTGACCCCACGCCCCTACACCCGATATGGAGGCAGGGCCTATCTTCCTCTCCCTACAGAAGACGCCCACGCCTTTCTCTATATGCCAGCTCACGCCCTGTGCAGCTGATGCTCCACGAGATCATCCCACACACAGGAGTAGCCCTGGAGCCACTCTCCAAGCATATATCCTGTGCTCTGCTTGTTGAGCGTGTGACGCACGCTCATATATACACTGCGGAGGTTATTGGGATGTTACATAGGCTTTCAGCATGCTGCAACAACTATCTCTTCACTATCTTCATGTTAGCTCGGTAACATTGAGAAAGGTGCAGAAGGCCAGTGTCACAGTGTCTTAAAGCATACCATTTGTTCCTAGTACAGTTCTAAATCTGCGCCGACCTGCTTGTTTGGCGCATGATCGGCCTCATACGCTCGATATATATATATATATATATATATATATATATATATATATATATATATATATATATGTTTGTATATATATATCTATATATATATATATATATATATATATATATATATATATATATATATATATATATCTATATATATATATCTATATATATATACAAACATCTCCGAGCAACGTTATACATTGAAACATTGAAGTTCTCAAGAGGGACTTTCGAAACTATTTTAAGAGCATGATTTTGGAGCACCCGGTGTTTTGCTAGACCAGTTTGGTTTGAGTTTGCGAACAAAGTATTTCTGTAGTCTAAAAAAGGTAAAATCACAGTTTTGTATATTGAAAGCGCGGCATGGTCTGTTATATACCTATGACTTTTGACCAGCATTTAAAACTTACAAGTGTGATACGGTCCGCATAGTGTTACTGATATACATCTGGTAATTCAGGTTCTGGTCCAAAGTGACTCCAAAATCCTTATAAGTCACTACATATTTCCCCATTCAGCTGCAGATGACTATAATTATAGCTGCATCTCTCCTGGGCCGTCTCGTGGACCCAGAGTTCTCTGTGCATTCACACACAATTGAATTCTACTGGGGGAATGCCAGTGAAGCTCATCTCACACTAATATTCTTTCCTCACTTGCACTATCTTCATGACTTGGCTTTCAATCTGTTTGACAGTTCCACTTCTGTGATTTCGGAATGTGATATCAGCTCCAGGGACCTGTTTCACTAGTTTGTAACATATCTAGATGGCGTCTAGATGGTGTGTCCAGTTTCATAAGAACTAGACATTAGACTTCGTTTTGTCTGTTCTTGCTTGCACTGTTGGTGCTGCTTTTCATGTCTGTCTAGCACTTTTGTCACGAAACTAGTGAAACAGGTCCATGATGTGTAAATTTGTCTAATTCTTATGTTTGGGGTATGTCTTTCCCTAAGGGCAGCTACTTGTGTTGTCACGAAATTAGACAACCCCAATGTCTGTATGGTGCCACAGACATGTCACAAGACTAGTGAAACAGGTTCCTGATCAAGTGACCGTGTTGGGGCAGAGATGACTAAACCAAGTGCCTCGCAGAGTGCCCAGGAGCAATGTGTGTTCATGCGCTCGTACATGCTTGCGTCTGTAGCTCACAGTGTAGTCGGTCACTGAAGGCAGAAACAACATCTACGGTGAAAGTATGCTCCTCGCTTTGCACTTCATCATCGCCGGGTACTCTACCTTAACTGGTGTTGTGAGGCTGAGCGAAGTATTTATGTCTCACTTAGCTGACGTTTTAATTGACTCCCTCAGTCCTGCGACCTTGCAGCTTCGACATGAGCACAATTTTGAAGCGACCTGCTATAATCTTACATACAACTATATATGCCTATGATGTTTCAACATGTTTTTGCTGTCTTTGCCATAAATTTGTTCTTGTATTCTGGTGAATCCTGATTTATGACGTTGGTTGAATACAATAGATGGATCACAAGTCAGGTTTTTCCTTGCCAACTCTTGTATGTCCTTATCCCTTTCAGAAAAGGAAAAACGGCACATTACTACGATCGTTATGGAAAAGGAATTTTATTGTTGGTCCTCAAATGTCAACCTGTCTTTGAATATATCTATCCCCCTTTCTACAAAGAACTTTGAGTGTTCTTCAGTATCTTTTTCAAAAGGGGCGACTTCTTTGTTGTTGTAGTATATAGGGTAGTCTTTGACTGTTTTCATATTTTGCATTCTCCAGCGCTGAGTGCACTACCTTCCGATATACTCAGTGAACCACCAATAGGCAGTCTGCTTTTACATCACATGACCAACTATTCCATATACAGAATACTAGTATTATTCCACTCCTTATGCACTACATCTGTATTTTTCCACTCTGTGTTACTTACATTCATCAATCGTTACACTTCGCCACTAAATTTGTACCTGCACACTGTGCATATTGACTTTTAATAGACTTTCCCTTTTCATATTAATTGAATCACAACTAGATACAATGTATTCCTAATTGATACCATTTTATCACTGAAATGTAAAAACCCAAATTTTTGAGCCAGGAACGCCTCACTACATACTTAACCCACCATTTGTAAAGAACGACTCACCATGTACCTCAGTCCACATTTTTATGCCATGTTAACCTTGACAAAGAACACAAATGCACACAGGCCTAGAAACCAAATCGGATGCCTTCTGGTTATATTGCCTACCTCTAGATATTTATCAACAGTCTTTCTTTAAGTCTATCCTTAAGGGCAGAGTGGTTAGCGTACAGATGGTTACATTTGGCACCCCCTTAATGAGTTTAGCATTTTTGTTCAGATAGGCAACCTTCAACATCTCTACTGCCTATGTCGACGTGTTGTGTAAATGCGAGATAAACGTTTAAGCAACCACTGATTGTCCTTAAACATCTGTATTGTGGTAGAGTGTCTAATTCCGCGCCACCTCATGGAAAAAGGCATACTTGCCAGGTAACCGATGAGAACTGCATCATTAGGTCTTATCAGTGTTATGTTGAAGGTCACATTAACTACCACTGTACATCTGGTTTTTGTATCTTCTAAGGCCATGAATCTGAGCAGGGAGAGACACTCTTTGAGATCCCCGTCATTATTAACGTCCATGTATGGAGATGTGAGGTCGGGGATACTGAATATGGCTGTGTTATTTGCAGAAGCATGAAAATACCACAGCACGAGGGAACAAGGCTACTTATCTTTCAACTATGCTATGTACACATAAATATGTCTCCTCGACATATTAATCAAATCACAACTAGAGGTATCTTCGCAAAATAACTTCAGGCATTTTTGTCAAGAGATGCTGATATCCCTGTCTAGAATACAGGTGAAGATGAGTTAACAAGCGGGGTGTATAGCGGTGGGTCGATGGTGCATATCTAGTGTTGTAGATGCCCGTCATCATCGCTGACGACAAGATCTGCCTTTCAGACAGGGGGAGGTTTCATGAAGCTAACAATGTACTTCTTTCCACCTATTATTTTAGTGTTTTGCAATTTTTCTTGTAAGGTAAATAATTGCATTTGTACTAGCAATAATATGTGTAGGTTCCTGACCTTGAACTATGAAATACTAACTGAACTAATTGAAGTGTAACAGCCTGGAGATTTATTAGTTTTCCCGTTCTTTCTACCTTATTTGGACATGTAGGCCAACTATATGGAGATATGGTTAGTGTACCTCAGTGGGATCTATTCAGAGATATTTTGGTCGGAAATATCGAGAAACATGTGGGCATCTATAGGCACGCTCAATATGTCGCTTCAAAATGGTATTCCGAGAAACCATTAGAAAGGCCATCTTAATTTGGTTACATGGTGCGGAGGGACGTATGGATATCATTTTGTCATTCAGTGATGAACGGAATTCGTACATATGGTAAATAAAAGTGAGACTTTCGCCCACCGGTATATGGTGATAGGAAACACGTCTTAGGAAGAATACGAGTGCACTCAATCAGTTGAGGATTGAATGAAAAGCAGAATTCATTCCCAGCTGGTGAAACTCCAGATAAAGTTAATGATACAGCGGAATGATTGGAAGTTCAATTTGAGTGTCCAGCTGTCACTCCATCCACGATGGGCGCTGGGATAGGAAAGGAAAGTTTTATGATCTAGTTACTTCTTTAAATATTTCAATGTTTTAAACATGTATACATGAAGCGATTCTCAAAATCGGTAATTATACTTAAATGGTATAGATGGGAAATTAGAGTACTAGAATTTTGATTGATCTTTCTAGCAGCACTTAAGGTCGTATGGCACTCGTGACGCCGCCTAAGTGAATTCACAGACAATTTCCTACCTAAAACGAAGGCATTAATTTATATGGCCTTCATGCTGACAGTGCAAATTGAACCAATGTACCCTGTAACAGGTGGCACTTTTCCACGAACACGAGGACAGCTGTGCCACTGCATGGGAAACGGTATGTAAGGCCCACGTGGACATACTACGATGAACGTTGAACACCTTCTGACCCACAACGATACAATATAGTACAATATCGTAGGTATATGTCTCGTAGAGCCAGGGGTATCGGCCTTGCGTCGTAATGGGTCACGATATGATGTTGATACACTACAATGCACACTAGTGCTCTGCGACAATCAAACCTGTTTGATTGTTTACTGAACTGCCCCCACCTACCACGATTCTGGTCTCGATAGGCAGCACGATTGCCTTCCCGACACCATGCCGATTGTATCATGAAGTCAGCAAAAATCGTGGTAGGTGGAACAGGTTTCTGCGATTGACTCCACAATACCTGATGATAGGCTACCATTGATTACGCCAATCGTAGAGGTCCCGACGGAATCCAACATGTTTGATTTTTCATGGCCAATCGTAAACTATTGTAGCGGATTTAATGGAAAAGGATCTCTTGCAGGAGAGATACTTGGTAGACAATTATGAAATTCTATAAATAGGGAGACCGCATATAGATATACGATCGATCGATATGATTAAGTTTAACGGTCTTAAAATAATAGTTTCCTTTCGAATCATGATTCTATCATAGTTATATTTTTCAATTTGATTGTATTAGAGGGGACCCCCACCTACCACGATAGGCCACGACATGCTTCCCGATCGCTACGATTTGAAATGCCCAAATCGTGGCCTATCGGTAGGTCCCCGATAGTTTAAAATCGTGGACATGGTTTGAAATCGTAGAGTGTAGAAACGCCTTTGGAGGACCAAAAACATAAACCATAGTCACGATTCAATCTGTGTATCAATGTATATGAGTTTTAATATTGAAATATATTATAATTTTGGAAACATTAGATGAATCTGAATAGTTTTTTAGAGGTATTCACAACATAATTTGAAGTTATTTTTCAGACTCTAATACAATCAAATTGAAAGAGATAACTGTGATAGAATCGTGATTCCGATCTGAAACTATTATTTTCAGACCTTTATCCTTAATCAAATGATATCATATTTTCACCGAATATGTATCTGTATACGGCCTACCTAATTCTAGAATTTCATAATTTTCCATCTAGTATTTCACCCACAAGAGATATTTTCCCATTCAAATACACTACAATACCCTACGACAGGCTACGAAATTTCCAACATGTTGGAAATTATCGGGACCTCTACGATTGGCGTTTTCATCGCAGCCTATCGTGAGCTGTCGTGGACGGAATCGCAGAAACCTGTTCAACCTACCACGATTTTGCCAGACCTCAGGCTACAATCGGAATGGTGTCGGGAAGGCCGTCGTAAGGCCAATCGGGACCAGAATCGTGGTAGGTGGGGGCAGGCTTTAAATGTCAAAATTGGTGCCATATCGGGAAGGTGCAAAATCGTAGACATATGTCTAGACATGCCAATCCACCACGCATTGTATGGGGTTTTTATCGGTGTCTAATCGCAAAAACGTAGTCAACTGCCCCGATGTTAGGTAACCTTCCGACGCGATTTTGATTTTGTATCGGGAGGTGCATCGTAGACCATATCGGAGGCATATCGCAGTAGGTGGACGCCGGGCCTTAGTATCTGAAAGAAGACATCATGATACGTTGTAAGTACCACTAAAAGATAATTCAGACTGATTCCATATTTCTAAAATTATAATATATTTCAATTTTAAAACTCAGCCTGAGATCTACTTTGATACATCGATTGAATCTTGACCATAGTTTATGTTTTTGGTCCTCCTAAAGGCCAGCCCCTACCTACCACGATTCTGGTCCCGATAGGCCCTACGGCTGCCTTCTCGATACCATACCGATTCTATCATGAGGTCAGCAAAAATCGTGGTAGGTGGAACATGATACTTCACATTAGGCTGCGATTGAAAACACCAATCAAAGAGGTCCCGATAAAATCCAACATGTTGGATCTTTCATAACCTGTCGTAGCCTATAGGCTACGAACTGGGCATTTCAAATCATAGCCATCGGGAAGTATGTCGTAGATCATCAGCGTAGGTGAGGGCAGGGCTTTAAAGGCCGGCGTCCACCAACCACGACAAGGCTACAACAATGGCTTTCCGACAAGGACCACGCCAGCCCTACGATTGGAAGGCTTGTCGTAGCCTTGTCATGGTTGGTGGACCCCAGTTCCCGACAAGAGTCTATTACAAGACCATGACGCGCTGCAACTGGAAGCTTGTCAAGAGCCTTCTGACAAAGTTATGACAAAATCGAACATGTTCAATTTTTTCTGCGACTGGACCTTTGTCGTGGAGTGTCATGGTGTGTCAGGAGCATGTCGCAGAGGTCTACGATAGTAATTTTTGGTTGAGCGTGCACTTACCGACATCCTCCGACAACGCTGTCGTAAAGCCCCCCTTCTTACAATAAGGCTGCGACCAGGGCCAATTGGAACTTTCTTGTCGCCGCTGGTATCCCGTAAAAAAGACGTTCATGGGACCGACGCACTACAACAGTTATATGAGGAAACCACGATACTCCATGAAAAGGGTCCATTCATGGGAAAAAACGAACATGTTTGATGTTGTCGTAGCCTTGTCGGAATGCCCCCGACAAGCTTCCAATCGTGGCCTTGTCGTGGCTTTGTCGTAGACTCTTGTTGGGATCTGGGGTCCACCAACCACGACAAGGTTTCCAATCGTAGCCCAATCGTGGACCTTGTCGGGAACCTATTGTCGTAGCCTTGCCATGGTTGGTGGACGCCCCCCTTTAATCATCAAGCTACTTGGCTAATAATCGTTGCACCTATTCCAGTCATCAGATAGGAACGGTCATGGTGTATCGGAAGGTCCCAGAAAATTCTAATCGTAGCCTATCATTGTGTTAAGCCGGGCACCCATTGTCCCGAAACACTACGAAAAGTGCTGCGATTGGGCTACGTTAAGAAATTTTTTTATCAATCGCAGAACTATCGAGAGGGTTCTGTCGGAGTGTGTCGCAGTGTATCGGAACGGAGTTAGCGGCAATAAAAAGAAGACCACGGTACCGACACAAGCTACGATTTAAGAGATGCGCCAATGCAAATTTCAAGCAAACAATCAATAATATTAGTTAAAGATTCTTACTAAAAGAATTAAAAACATTAATTGAGATCTAAAAATTAAATAATTTCAATATGTCAATCATTTCTTGTGGATCAGTTCCTGAATATGTACAAAATACCATTGGAAATTTAAAAAATAAACGATATATAAAAAATAAAAGCTCATATATATACATTTCTAAAGTATATCACAAGCAGGGTTTTAAAATTGAAGTATAGTGTAATTTTAGAAGTGGAGTAAAATATAATCTTAAGACTTCCTGTGGAAGGCCTATGCGATATAGCTTTTTACCGGGAGCGTATCGTAGTCAATCACCAGTGGGTTAATGAACTACTTCGGTGTCTGGTGATAGACCTCGGTAAGTTGGGGACGAATCTAATACGCTTAGACATCAACCCTCTGTTCCTTTCCCAATGTTACATGGTTAGCACGCGGATGGCGAAGGGATGGCGTTTGCAGCAAGCTCAAAATCTATGTGACCACTCTAACCTTTGGGCAGCCAATAAGCGTGTGGCCCATGCTCAAAAAGCCTGTTAGTGTAGATAGTTTATTAGAGAAGTTCAGACTGTCTGGAACAGAGGTGCGTATTTTACATTATCTATCTATCATCATTCAATGACGATTGTGGGAGACGATTCTTGATTTTAGCTCCGCCTGCAGTAAACAACTAGATCTAGTAATCACCCAGCGTATAAGCGCCAAACTATAGAAAACGGGTGACGAAATGATCATCAACTTACACAATATGGCAGCACTTCAAGATCATCCAGACGAGTTTGAGCGGACGACTATTTCAAAGCAGTTTGAATGAATCGTATACAAATACCAAGTATTTTTTATAAAGGTTTAGTCTTTCACCTCACATATTTGCCCAATCCATTTTTAAATGTCTATTTTCATACTTCATGATTTTCAGCTCAGTAGCTGGTCTTCAAGGATCCACGACGACGACCACGATTTTTAGGGTAACCCATTTTCACATGTCAATTTTCCAGCTGGAAACTCTGCCATAGCTATTTACCCACAGCTTAGGTAGGGTTGACCCTCAGACGATTTTAACACCATCAGTTAATAACAGGAACTAGTCAGTGCCTTTAGATATTGAATAAGGCCAAATTTACATCTGCCGGTGGAAAATGCACCGATAAAAAATGTGGAATAGAAACAGTCCGATAAAGTACCGGTAACCATTTTCGATAACACCTCGAGTCACTGAGGCGTTTGCAACTTGCAATCGATTAACATGTGCGCATCGACGATCCTATCGCAGATGACCCTAGGACTCGGGTGTTTTGCAAAATTCGAGCTCCTTTCGACGACGTTTTCAAAGCACTTTGAAATAGTCGGAGGCCTCATACGTTGGTTGGTGGTGCCTAGTTCCGCATTTCGGGGAAGGGAAGTCGTTGACCAGATGGGTATTTATTTTGTTATATTATGACATGAACGCATAATAATCGGTCGGCTGTGCCAGATTATATAACCTGTGGTAAAAATGGGTAGGTGTAAACTGGGCCTCACCGGAACTCATCTGCATGGACGATTATAAATCATCTATAGTGTAAAGGCTTGATTCACTTCATGGGGCGACGATTGTTATAGAACAAGGTTATAGACCAACTGATAAGCATGTTTATGCCGAGCCAATGTAGTTCTGTTGAATGACGTCCCCACACTGTACACAGACATACACAAACAAACAACTGTTCATAGCAGGATATTAATCATCACCAAAAAGGTGCACAGACTATGAGTGTTTTGAAGGAAATATGCATAGATTGTTTGGAAGCTCTCCCCAGAAGAATATGCTCGCACGGAGATGCTCTGCTGAGCACACGTTTTATTTTTTCTCTTCTTTCTACCTGCTCTAGCGCTGAAGCCTCAGAATGCTATGTAAACCAACGCAGAGAGGCGAGCCCGTTGTCGTACCCTATCAACGACGTTATACCCCCAAGGCTGATAGAGTTTTTGATGGTCAACCAACGGGCTCACAATTTGCTCATAGCGTCGGCCGCCGACCATAGGAAATAACAAGATTCGTCCTATAGAGAAACTTAAATCCTACATCGCTTTGCCCGCAAGGGAGGTCCACGCCCACGCAGCAGGCTGAAAATAGCAGCTTCCCGGGGGGTAAACTTGGGGGAGCGGAGGAATTTTGGGCCGTGAATAGAATGCAGCCGAGGTCTTATTTGTCGGAATCATCGCATATTCATTGGCAGGTTTCACGGCTGGGGCACCGACCTATTAACAAGGGCAGCCGTGGCAAAAAGCAATCGACACTGGCCGCAAGAGAGTGGCAAGCACGGGGTCCGAGGAGAGGGGTATGAAGGGGAGGCTGCAGGAGGGGGTAGGGGTTGGGGGCAGAGAGGGGACAGGCGTGTAGAGAGAGACCAGGGGAATGGCATATGGGAGCAAGAGAGAGCTGGCAGATGCTGGGACATGCTGCTATTGATGCTTGGGTTATGAAGATGATATTTGAACAACGAGAGGTGTTTAAAGCAAATGGAGATATGGTGTTGTGGGATAAGGATATCCTATACCAGGTTATCAGCAAGGGGCATATTAAAGAAATACAGATGAGGTATTGGCTGTTTTTGGCCATTTACATCTAGGACTGATCCGCGCGTCCAGATCTTGTATAGGATGCCCAAAGCTCGATGAAACCGGATCCACGATTTCCTCTCGATCTTTATTCCCGTAAGTGTACATGCCGCGCTTCGGATTCTGGAAGTTCCAATCGAACCTGACACACCATTTAAGGTGCGTGGGAGACAAACCCCGATAATCAAGATAGCCCAGATTAATCCGGAGAACAAACAACTAGCTGCTGGTGGAGGGGTAGTAAGCTGTGGCCTACAGGTGCCCAGTTGTTCCAGCTTGTTTTGGTCGCGTACACCATATCATTTTAAAAAGATTCTAGAGGAGCAGGGTGATGCACTTAAAAGAAACGGCGAAACGCCACTGTGATTGGAGACCAATCTCCATTCTCTTAGTTGAGTCCAAAATCGCAGAACAACTTATTCATGGGTCCTTATCATGCATCATAGAAACTAAAAAGACCATTTATACAAAAGAGTTTGGTTCTCAGCCTGATAATAGCACACAAGATACAAAACTAAGTTTAGTGGAAGACTTACTTGTGACATGTGGCCATTGCAAATGAACATTTGCGGTTTACAACGATTTTCGTAAGGCCTTCGACAGTGTTCACGATGGGATTCTATTTTTGAGGATAGCTGATTTGGGTCTTGATGGTAATAACTTACTATGGTTAAGCAACTATCTGAAAGGCAGTCCTGGGGCTTCTACTGTTCATTTTCTACATTGACACAATTGCAATGCCCCAGATGCACATGTATGGTCTATCATATTAGCTGTTTGCTAAAGATCTCATTATATACGAATAGTCTGATGACATTGATGGCCTGGCTGCATTAATGCAGGGAGGTCTAGATGCCTTCTGTGAGTGCCTTTGTGCCGTAGACTGCCTGACCAGTTTATAGGGCCTTTCAAGTTAGCTGTCAAGACGGAATATACTTATCTAGGCATCATTATGACGAACATGTGATGTGTAATGGTTACAGCAGCTGTCATTCTAAGTGCGGGAGAGTCACTCAGAGACACCTACCGGACATTGAGTCTACTAAACGTATGACGTCATATCACGTGACTTCGCTCCCGTCGTTTGAACTTTCAACAAACTTTTTACCTCCCACCCTCCCCACATGTTTTAGGGTGTTATCATATTAATAGTTGTCTTTGATGAACTGTTAATTACTGTATGCCTTTGTGTACTGTATTTTATGATGTATACCGTTGTATACCTATTTCAGAAATTTTCCACATTTGGAAATTTTAAAATAAATTTTCTCGTCCACAGCTGCTTGTTTGTCATTATTGACACACAACTAATGAGAAGAAGAGACATCTAGTAATAAAGAAACTGAAAACTGTCCGTTCATTACCTGAATAAAAAAACAAAACAAAAAAAACCCATGAAAATCTAACTCCTGTTTAAAATGAGGTACAAATCTATCAGCAGATGATTACCCCCAACCATTGATTGCCAGCCTCTCTCTAATAACGTTCAGTTGTATACATCTACATCAGATTGTATGACGTGATACAAAATGTGCATAGACCTGATGGGTTTGGCCGTATATTTAGCCCTTCATGGTGTTCATATGAAACCACCATTTGTCGAGACTGGTGCCGGCTGTACATGTATAGGTTCTGTCACAGCTATACTATGCGTTCCATGACAGGTAGTTTGTGTTGCAACTACCCAGTATATATATCCTTTTCCCCACCTCCTCGACTATCATTTTGCTTAAGGACTATTGAGGCCCTGGAGTATGGTTGACTATATTGACCACTCTTTTCATAAGACCTACATATCATCTTATACATGTGCTTCACCTATACCTACCGTCTGTGTTGGTACCTAGAGAGCTACTACCAGGACTCCATGTGGAAGAACTGTTAATGTAACAGAATGTGGAATAAAGCATTATTAAAAAACCAATTGAGAACTCTAAAGCACTGGAAAACATGTATAGGAGTTGATTATTCACTGTAACATACATCATCTCATCTCATTAGTTATGGAGGAATAGGTTGCAAATGGTTTTCAGTACTTGTATTATATTGCTGTACTCTTATATGACATGTAACGAGTTTTGTATCTACAAACTCCCAGAGGCACTGGGCGGAAGAACGGCTAAGCCGAACCCAGAAATTTGATGTAAATGGTACCTAAATGAAACTGATCACACCAAAAAAAAAAAAAAAAAAGACATCGACTCATGCCTCCAGGCATTGCCTCCACCTCCCGGGTCAGCTGCGCGATTATGGGCAATACTGGTAACCGTTTACTGGTCTATATTAAGACCTGATAACCACATTTGTTCACCATGTTAACGATTTTATAATCGCAGCCTCGTGAGCAGTCCGTGATTTCAGCTCTGACACGCACAGGTTTGATCACGATGACTGACTGGACACATAAGGTGGGTGACTGAGTCGGAGTTTAAACATAGAATTCTGATTTATATGTCGGAGCCAATTCGCAAGCAGTGGGTGCCCGGCCTAAGGCCAAGAAATCACCAAAGCCGAGTTCTCCATGTATCCTGGCGCCCATTCAAATTATTGCAACTGTGCGTCGTAGAGCGCGTTGTAAGGCGCGTCGGTGTGCATCCGAAAGCTGATGGGTTCCCCACTTAAGCATAGAACAGTTTTAAAATTGGTTGGTATCAGGAGTAGAAACAGGCCTATATAAAAGAAAGCAAGCACTTTTCCTGAATTATCAGTCATTACTATTTATCTATTTCATCCCTTTCCAGGCGGCCAGGTTGGTGGGTTGCATACATGGCCCAGGAAGACCCTGGGGCCGTTTAATAATAATTTGTCTTCCGTGAGGCTGGGTGATATGATATTTCTAACGATGAACGACATGGTAAACAACCTTTTCCTTTTTGGGTAGCATAAAACTTGTTGCCGGCATCAGCAGTATTGTCTGTATAAAATGTTGTACAATTGTTGTACAATTGACCTCTTTTCATGTGCTAATACCTTTTCTATATAAACGCCGATACACACTGATATACTGTCGAGCGAAGCAGTGGTATGTCTGAGACGAGCAGGGCGAGTGGTGCAATACATATCTATCTGTGGGGATCATTTTTTCAAAAGACGATTCAATCATTAACAAAATTTGTAATTTGATATACATATATCACATAAGAATAGAAATCTCTGTTGAAAATATCTTTGAATTTGGAATGGATTTTGTGCTTGAAAAATAAGTTTGACATTGCCTATGACAGCTCTAGAGGTGTCGTCCAGGGAAACAAATGGACTAAAAATGGACAACAACGTTTTGTTGTCTTGGCGGGTTTAGGCACCTTGCATGTACATATGGATCTTGCCGTTATCCGGTGTCAAAGGACGGTGATCTGCCGGTCACTCTCCAATCATATCTTCTGTTCTATACACGTGCTTAACGAATAGTAGACAAACATCGAATTGCCAGTGGGGAAGTGATTAACAAGTTTTCTTGCATGCCCAGTGACACATCGGGCTCGTTGGACTTCTGGTTTTTGATTCAAGCGTTTGGACGTATGTTACAAACTTCCAGTAATGCATAGCAGCGTGTAATGGGCAAAATAGTTATCGAGGTATCTAATGTGGGGCATTCACCCGATTCAGTTTAAACAGCTTAATTATGCGAAATCGATCGATATCAACAATTCACTCTCTGATGTCCGCAAAATGTATTGTAGTTCCGTCTGTCTTACTTGGTGGCGCTTCTGTCTATGGGAAAGACACACTGTCAGCTGGCGGAACTTGACGCAAGTTTTGATATCGATTAATTTCACATATTTAAGCTATGTAAACTGTATCAGGTGAAATACCCATGTTAGATACATCGTTAATTAGTCATCACGCCGTTTAACGCGGTACAGTGTGAGCCGCCGTAGACAGCAAAGTGTGCATTTGAACTTGTCCATATCGATTGATCTCACATATTTCAGCTATCTACTCTGTATCACGTGAATGTTCCACGTTAGATATTTGTTTATTGTGCCCTTCTAAACGTTACCAGGAGTTGTTAAGACATGTGGGGACGTATGGATTGAAGGAAAGGTAAAACTGAAAGTTCAACGCTCAGAATTAGCCTGTTGCACATGCGCGAAAATATGTTAATGAACATCACCGTCCTAATCGTAGTCTTGGTAGTATCTAGCTAGCGTATATTTAACAGAAGATACACTTGGAGAGCGGTCAGCGGTGACTGGCTTGAGTAGACCCAGATTAATGTCACATGATCACCTACCACGTACGCCACCTACATCACCTACGGTTATATATGCTGCTTGGGTAGGAGCAGTCAGTATGTGTAGGATATACTGCAACAGGTATAAGATGATCTAGAAATTTTCAAAACTTAAAAAAGGGGAAAAGAGAAACTACAGTGAAAAGGAGCAATAAAGTTGTCGTTAAATTTTTTTGATGTTAAGTTGTAACTATCTGAACTTCTAGTTCATATACATATTTCACTTGATGCTAAGGGAAATCACGAGTAAAGATAAATTGGTGCTTTTGATCATGTTGATGTTTTGGATGTGGATGAGCGAAAAATGATGTAAACGTATACACTATAATCTATACATTCAAAAGATAAAAGTGCTAAGCTCACTTTATAGAAAAAGGAAATCCTTGTGACGTAGGGAAATAACCTCAGTGCATCAAGTTAATTATGCATCTTTAAGTGACAAACATTTGGTAAAATGGAGAACAATATCAAATAACTCTATGAAATTTAATCTTGAATAAATTGGATTCAGTAAAGCGAAAAGTAAACATGGTGCATGGTCAGACGCAAGCCACTCAAGTCGCTATGCTGCTCATAAATCTAAGAGGTAGCTCAAGAGCAATTTCAGTTGTTCAGAAAGTGAGCCAACAAGCAATAGAATCTTCCTTATTGTGAAACACCGTAGAGTGGTTTGTCCATATACCCTCTGCTTTAATTTGATATCGATAGCATTCAGATTAAAAAGACATTAAGATAGGCGTTTCAAGGTTATTTACTTTGCATAATTTGCTTTCTCTATGAGTTGAAGTGAATACAGCACAAATATATATGAAAAAGGAATATATGAATGTATTTCAAATATTGGATAAGGTCTACGAAGGTTGTTTAATATTTGGGCATAGTAAGAGAGATAAGGTCAATGATAGGAGAGTTCGTGAGCGGATAATGACAAGGGTAGAAGAGAATGCATCACTTGTGTGTTATCTGTGTATAAATCATTCTACATATTGCAGAATTTCTCTATCCATCTACTTGCACCTTTAAAGCACTGGCCTTAACTTTAAAAGAGAAAAAGTATCTGTGCGGTAAACAAAAATAAGTGGTGTCTTCTTATATAAACAGAGTTGGGTAGATCTTTGTTTGACCAACAAGTAAGTAAGTAATCTGTACAGTCCGGCCTGATGAGAGTCTTCTTCCCATTGAACACATCAATAAATGATATCGATCCAGGTCAAGCTCGTAGGTGTGACAATCTGTTTGGGAGTTCAATTGAACCAGAACATTGACCTTGGTAACACTGTTGTATTACCTCTTATCTGTGATGCGTTTCTTAGCAATCAAAAGATTACCCCAGTACCAGAAAAAGGTCATATAGATGACACGAGTCCCACTCAGTAGTGGTCATGGATAAATGCCCTTATATCCTGGAAAATGGAAATAATGTAGATGTTGATGACACTTTGCAAGGTAATGGCAAAGTTGACTAATACATCATTGGAAAGTTTTGTTTTTGTTTTGCAAAGATTGGAATAACGCTCACCGACTCTTTTGTTACTGACAACAAATCTTGTTGACATATATGTTGCTCATGTAATTCAATATCTTTTTTTTTAGTGAAATCAACACAGAAAATCATCATTTTTATGTGTAGGTATTTCAGGGGTTTCATGCTTCAGCCTTTGATGTGTTACATCATTGGGGCTTACTAATGCGAAACTAAGCACGGTCGTTAGGGACTAACTCCTGGTCGCTAGGGACTCCTTCAACTCGTTCCGGTCACGTGTCCGTCACGTGGTCACCCCACGCCACCCCGCCGACGTTCACTTCAACCCTGGACTGCCAACGAGAAGGAACCACCCACCCACCCTACAAAAACTCTTTAGTCTCTTCTCTCCATTCTCTCCTACTCCGTAGGGCTCATCAATAGCTACTGAACTGTCTCTTATCTCTAATGTATGTTATGATGGACCTCTTAAAGTTATCTCGTATCTCGAATATACTCAATAAATTTTATGTCCATACCCGTGCTTTATGTTAGTCATTAGGAACAACTAGTTATAACATGGTTAATACAATGAAATTATATAACCCGACAAGCGCTTGAAACATTGTAACATGATCAATTAATAAGGTTATGTAACCTGATCCGCGCAGTTCACTAACATAAGAGACAAATGTAGGGGTCAGGGCAGTCGAGCAGCGTTGTTTCACTTTAGAACTAGGTGGCGCGAGTGCCGATCCCTGGTGTGCGGTATGGCCGGCGGACCCGCAGTATGCAAATGCTACGGGTTCACCCGCATTACGTAACTCGGCCACTATATAAGGTTGAGTCCACAGCAGGTTGACAGGACTTCTCACGGTGCCTCTTTACAGAGTGAACGTCTGGAGCCTCACGAGTTGGTTAGGTTGTGTTGAAACACCTTTCAACGTTGAAGAGACCAGTATCTCTTCCCGCGCTAGTTGGTGCCCCGCAGCACCAACGGATTGTGTATTACTTCCAGTAATAAACGAACGGTAGACTGAAACTGTCCAGAGTCTGGTTTTCTATTCGCGGTTAAGCGGTAGTTGGTAGATCTCGTATCTCCCTCCCTTCTCCAGTGGGTAAAGCCAAACCCACCTGTATTGGCACGGTAAGTACAGGGTAGCGACTAGTCTCGGAACCTCTGGTCGACTGACGATCGCGGAGAGTGGTAATACACTTTCAGCGACTAGAGGGTAACCGCTACATTGGTGCCGTGACCAGGATCTTTGGCTGCTTGCACAGCCGAAGGTCACTGGAGAGGAAGGATGGCGGAGAAGCCTGGTGTAAAAACCCGGTCAAAGATTGCCGTGCAGAGTCCTGCCGCAGAAGGCGCAGCCAGCCCGGAGAAGACACAAGATGTCCGTACTCCAGTGGCAGCTGCTAGCCAGTCGCGGAAGAAGGCTGCAAGGAACGTGGCTGAGCAACTAAGCTCAACCGTGCTCCACATGGGGACCCCTAGAGCGGACTCCATGGAAGAAAAGGACCTGGAAGGAGTAAGCCGAATAGGCGATTCCGAGGAGGGTCCTGAGCGTGGGGAAACCCCAGTAACCCGGCCTAAGATCGATTCTCGGATCGATCATGAAGCCGAGCAACGTCAAGCGAAGCAGCGTCTACTCGAAGAGCAAGATACTGCTAAGTTGATGTTGCAAGAGGTGTATTCTCAGGCCAAGGTAGCCGCTGAGTCACTGCGAGTGCAGAAGGAACAGCTGGCTTTGGCCGAGGATCAGGAAAAGGCGGTATTGGCGCGCACACAGCACGCAGAGGCAGACTATGCTTTAAATTATAGGACTCCACCGCCAGGCTGGCAGAGTGTGACCAAGGATCACGTATACTCCCCACAAGGGAATGCAACGGGTCCTCGTGTATTTACTCCGCCACGAATAGATCGGAGACCTCCGATGGTGAACTTTGCTTCCCCAACGGATTCTCTGAGAGACTCTACGCATGCTAGTGATAGGGGAGTACCATCTAATTCCGCGATAGCTGAATTAGGACTAAACCCTGTGCTTGCGGAGAGTAACGCGGATCGGGTGTTCAATCGATCTCTAGCACAGGCTAGGGATGTCCTGATTGTGAGACAGGCAGAAACGGCCAGACGTAACGCCATTGTTCCGAAGCCTTTTTGTAAAGGAATGGTGTGGGAACACTGGTTTGCCGGGTTCTGTGAGGATGTCCAGGGCAATGGGATCTACAAACTCAGTTTGTGAAGGGTCTCAGAGACGAGGACATTCGCACGGAGGTAGTCTCGAAATGGGAGCCTGGTATGACCCTCATACAGGTGTTGAAAATAGTGGACGCCTATGAACAAAGGTGTGCCCTGTTTGGACAGTATGGAAAACCTGCGAGTAAAACCCGGGTTGCCATGCTAACGCCATCCTGGGAACAGGATGAGTTGGCGACCGAAGAAACCAGCGATCCCGAAATGGAGGATGTACTCTCCGCAGTGCGGTCAATGGTACTCGGACGTCGTAGTTTCCGCGGTAGGGGCCGTGGCCGGTTGAATCCAGGGAGGCCCAGGAATGGGAATCCTCAGGTGACAGAACATGCCGTGGGTAAAGATTCCAAGGAATCACCTACTGTGACGGAATTGTTGCTGCAGATCAACGAAAGGTTATCGCAATTGGAGAAAAACCAATTAGATACTCAACGTTGTTGGCAGTGCGGAAAGACAGGGCACATTTCTCCGGAATGTCCCCAGAAGCTGGCTGCTGTAGAAACCACAGACGGCCCTCTAGCTTTGCCTTCCCCTCATGAGGATCCGGTAAACTAGAATGGGCTATGGTAAGTGGCGAGACAGTAGCCCCAGCAACTGTACGCCTGAGTACACAAACTGGAGAACCAGCGAGTAAAGTGAATCTTACTCGGACCAGAGAGGAAGAGATTTCGAGTCAGATTGATACAATTTGTTCTCGCTATCTATCTCTGAGACATCCCTGTTTACAATGGTTACGCCAGCGTGGATGGGACCTCGGCACCCTCGATGGTATTTCCCGGTTCATTCAGCAGCCATCTCCTCTAGGAGGGAGACGATGGTATGTACCGGTGAGAATTCAGGGGTTGAAAGTAGATTTGTTGGTTGATACTGGAGCAAGCCGCTCTGTGTTGAACCACAGTTTATATAAGACTTTTGAATTTGATCCGGAATGTAAAGTTTCGGAAGCAAGTGCAAGGGCTGCTAATGGTACTCCGTTGAAGTGCTACGGCAAAGTGATTATCCCGATCTCAGTAGGTAACACTGAATTAGTGTGGAGTCCCATACTCAGTGATATCGAAGAGAATGGAATAATCGGAATAGACTTCCAAGCGTTGTATGGAGTGTCATTGGACCTTCAGCAAGGCCTGCTTCGGATTAAACACCCGGAACAGCTGGAAGTAGAATGTTCCTGTAGACGGATTTCCTCAGTGGTCTCTGTCAGGCAGGATGTAAGCATCGCCCCTCAGCAGATGGTAAATGTGCTAATAGCTGGGGAAGGTGACTTGCCGTTGGCAGATGCTATGTTTGAGCCTGATCCGATGTTATTTCCAGACAAAGGATTACAGGCTTGGGACATCCTTATGGGTGGAGCTCGGATCGGATCTATACCCGTGAGTAATCATACTACGGGGAGGATAGTGTTGAAGAAAGGTGACGTTGTTGGCCGAGTAATATTGGCTAACTCCGTAGATACAGTGGAGGTCCGTCCTCTAGGTATTTCATCTATCGACAACGACCCGAGAGAAGAGAGGATTGGGTGCGTGAACACAAACTCGGAAAAAGATCCCGGGTTTGCAGTTCTGCACGAGACCCTAGAAACTCTGATCACTGCTGCAGACGCCCTAACGAGCGCGGAGCAACGGGAATTAAGAGTTATGCTAGGAAGGTGGAATAAGATCTTTGCGCGGCCAGGAGACCCATTGGGTAGAACTGATCGTGCAGAGCACCACATAGATACAGAGGGAAACATTCCATTTAGACTACCGTACCGGAGACTACCGCCCATAAAGCGGGAAGCTTTGGAAGAGGAGTTACAGAAAATGCTTTCTCAAGAAGTGATCATACCCAGCGAAAGCCCTTGGGCCAGCCCTGTGGTGATGGTTACTAAGAAGGATGGTACTTGCCGGTTCTGTATTGACTACAGAAAACTGAACGGTATCACCCGGAAGAACGCCTATCCAATACCACGGATCGATGAGAGTCTCGACTCTCTCGGGGGGAACCAATGGTTTTGTACCTTGGATCTCCAATCCGGATATTGGCAGGTAAAGATGGCTAGTGAGGATCAGCCGAAAACTGCCTTCACTACCCACGAAGGGCTGTATGAATTTACAGTAATGCCCTTTGGCCTCTGCAATGCCCCGGCTACGTTTGAATCCATGATGGATCAGATGCTGAGAGGCCTTCAGTGGAAGAAATGTTTGGTTTATTTAGATGACATAATTGTTTTCGGGAAAACCGTGGAACAATGTTTAAATAACCTAGCGGAGGTCTTTGAACGTATAGAGTCTTATGGCTTGAAACTCAAACCTCAGAAATGTAAACTGTTCAAACGATCAGTGGAGTACTTGGGTAAGATAGTTGCGGGTGATGGTATCCGCGCTGACCCATCCAAGTTGGATGTAGTGGCCAAATGGCCTCGACCCCGGAATATAAAAGAAGTAAGATCTTTCCTTGGATTCTGTTCATATTATCGTGACTTTATCCCGGGTTTTTCCGAAACTGCCCATGCTTTGCAACAGTACGTAGTCCAAGACAAAGCCGGAAAGTCGAAGGATATTCTATGGAATTCCGCGGCCGAGGAAGCTTTTTCGGAACTAAAGAGAAAGTTTGAAGAGACTCCGGTCCTCCATTATCCATTGCCTCAGGGTCGATTCATCCTTGATACCGACGCGAGCAATGACAGTATTGGAGCGGCACTGTCACAGATACAGAACAGAGTAGAGGTTCCCATTGCTTTTGCAAGTAATAGCTTGAATAAGGCACAGCGGAACTACTGTACTACAAAGAGAGAACTTCTCGCTGTAGTAGTATACGTAAGGAAATATCGACACTTCCTCGGAGGTGGAGATTTCACGTTACGTACGGATCATTCCTCGTTGAAATGGCTCTTTAACTTTAAAGATGCCGAAGGAATGATCGGAAGATGGCTGGCAGCTTTACCCGAATTCGGACTTAAGAATTGTCAGATAGAGCACAGACCCGGTAAATCACACATTAACGTGGATAGTCTCTCCCGGAGACCATTACGTAAGTGTGGGCAACCCGACTGTGTTGACTGTGGGGAACATGATGCTATCTTGGCTGCGTTGCACCAGATGGGTAATCCTGATCCCGCGTTTTATCAGTGGACACTGGAACAGACCCGAGAAGCTCAACAGAGTGATCCGGATATGTTCCGGTTGATTAAACTGGTAAAGAATGGCCTCCATAGACCACGAGGAAAGGAACTCTCAATAGAGAACCGGGACTTCCAAATACTCTGTAGTCAATGGGCGGAGTTGACTGTGAGGGATAACGTGTTATATAGGATGAGAACCACAGTGTGTCCGGTAAGGAGACATTTACAGTTGGTTGTACCCATAGCACTGCGTCCTGGACTTTTGACTCTGTGCCATGAGCATAGAAGTTCGGCACATTTCGGAAAAAAGAGGACTGCCGCTAAAATAAAGCGACATTACTACTGGCCCGGAATGAATGCCGACATAGAGCGATGGATTCTAGAATGCCCAGTCTGTTGTAGGGTTAAGCCCGGCGAAGGCATAGGGAAGATGCCCTTACAACAAGAGCTATTTGGAGTCCGGTTTGCCCGCATTGCTCTCGATATCATTTCTGGTATCGATGAGTCTGATGACGGCAATACATGCATGATGGTGGTGATGGATTACTACACAAAATATGTGCAGATCTATCCCATGAAAGATCACAAAGCTGCTACCTGCGCTGAAGCACTTGTGAAGAATTGGGTGCTATTTTTCGGAGCTCCGAGTATTTTACACTCCGACCAGGGAAGAGAATTTGAATCTCAAATCTGGCAGGAAATGTGTAGAATACTAGAGATAAAGAAAACACTCACCAACCCGTATCGTCCTCAATCAGATGGGATGGTAGAGCGGTTCAATAGAACGTTGATACAGTGCTTGCGCACTATGGTCAATGAGAGCCGCAGTAACTGGGATGAGTTAGCACCATTTATAGCACACGCTTATAATGGCACTATTCATTCTAGTACGGGGTGTTCACCTAATCTACTTGTCTTCGGAGAAGAGATTGTGATGCCCGCAGACATTGTCTATGGGGTACCGGGAGTATCCGCTGAGATACCCTGCCCTATAGGGTTCGTGGAAAAACTTCGGGAACGCTTTGTGGAGGCTTATTACCGAGCAAGGCGAGGCCTAGAGAAAGCCGCGGAGTGGCAGAGGTCGGGACATGATGTTCTACTAAAGCCGAGAAAGTTCCAGGTTGGAGACCGAGTGATACGATATCACACACCTTTAGTGAACGTAAAACTCAGTTTCGGCTGAAAGCTCTGGGCGAGTCGCTTCCACGAAAGGTGGGAAACTAGACCTTTCCCATGTAAAGAGCTCTGGGTACGGGCAGAAGTCAGTTTCGACTACTCCTGCTAAGCCCAAGGCTTCCCGTTTGCCGAAACCGACGTTTACGCCGGTGAAATCAGCGGAGAAGAAAGGAGATGCTCAGCGAGCTAAGTTGACTCCCGTTGGTCGTGGCCGCGGGAGACCAATTAGCAGACCTGATCCTCCTGCTCCCGGGGGTATTCCAGCCAGTCCATGGGACCGGTGGACCCGGGAACTGCAGAACATCCCTGATCCCGACATACGCGCTATAGCTATGAAGGAGTTAGTGGATCGATGGGTTGCTAGTCAGGGCCCGGAGAATGTTGTACCGGTGGTATCCCCCTCGAGGGTTGAAGCCCCGGTGGTAGCACCTCCAGCCCCGGCTACTAGCCAAGATACGCCCGCCGCTACGGAGAGCGCTATGGAGGTTGACAAAACCCCTGGTGCTTTCACGGAGTCAGTGGAGCCGGCTACTTCCTCGGAAGGAGCAAAGGCCGCTGAAGGGCGTGCCACGGAGAAGGCGAAGCCGGCTTAAAAGTCGACGGAACCTGCCTCCGTGGAGGATAAACCGGCTCCGCTGCCCGTAGGGGTAGACGCAAGACTCGCGCGGCCAGGGAAGCCGCTGCAGCTTTCGCTGCAGCGGACAAAGCGGCCCGCGATGAGCGCTCTAGCTCCAACCCTTCCACTTCGGTGGCAAAGTCCAACCCTTCCACTTCGGTGGCAGAGGCAGGACCCGCCTCGCCTTAGACATCAGTTTCGGCTGAAAGCCCAAGGCTTCCCGTTTGCCGAAACCGACGTTTACGCCGGTGAAAGCAGCGGAGAAGAAAGGAGATGCTCAGCGAGCTCCCGGTAGACGCAAGACTCGCGCGGCCAGGGAAGCCGCTGCAGCTTTTGCTGCAGCGGACAAAGCGGCCCGCGATGAGCGCTCTAGCTCCAGATCCTCCCGCAAGGGAGGAAAGGGTAAGGGAGTCGGAAAGTCCAGTGCTGGCAAGCTTGTTGCTAAAGGCAAGGGATCTTCGGATCCTAAACCTGGTGGCAGCAAGGAGACGAAGGGAGCCGGGTCTTCGGGCTCGGAGAAATCCGCGTTTACGTCAGCTGGACAGCCGCACGAGAGTGCATCACAAGATTCAGATGAACAATCTGAATCCGCTGTGGTGGACAATTGTGGTCGGGCCGGAGACTGGGGCGAGATCATGGATCTTGACGATGCAAAGCGTCTTGCCCGCGGTTCCGACGCCGACAGTGAGACCGGTGATTTTGTTCCCGGTGCTAAGCGCACCCAGAAGCGCAAGGTGGCCCGCAAGCTACCGAGCTGTCTGGTTGGGCGCAAAGCGAAGTGTCTAGAAGACCTCCGCGTCAAAGACCGCCATTGGCTACCGGAACCGGTAGGGGAAGATGGCGTGTCTGATGACGAAGAGTGGCTTCAGGACGAGGGCTCTGCAAACACGTGGTATATTACCCGTGTGGAAGGAGTCAAGAGTGCCTCCAACCAGAAGTACAACATCCTCCAGAAGGAAAAGTTGAACTTTGCGTTGCGACAGTTTACTGTCGGAGGGCACTGTGTCTTTTTGTGTTGCCAGGGCGGGGATGTGAAAACATCACCTGCCTACGCCACGAAAAGGTTGTACGCGCGGCATCTCGTAGAGATGCATTTAGCTGAGTTCCCCTGGTACCGTTGTAATGCAGGCCGGTGCTCAGCTGACTCGGGTTCGTCGCGCCGGTCGTGGATGATTCGTCACATGTTGGACGAACACGGGATCGGTGCTGTTTGGGGTAGGGAAAGAACAATGAGGCTTTTCAATAAGTTCGTAGGGTTAGTTTCCGAAGCCCGGGCTAAGGGTGTCGAATCTAAGCGCAAGGCTATTGACGGGAAATATACCGTGTCTTGGAAACAGAATCGTAGCTTCGGCACGACTCTGCGGATAAGCTCACCGGATATGGAATGGATGAAGCACTTGCATGACACCGCGCGTGGCAGCAGCGCGAAATGGGACCGGAGTGTAGACTCCTCGAACCGCAAGCCTGCTGCAAAGAAGACTAAGAGCTCGTCTAAGTCCAGTAGTGACTCAGACGACGACTCGAGGTCGAGCCGGTCAGAGCGAAGCCAGACGCCGGGCTCTGTAACTTTGGGGGATGTTCTCAATTCCTCAAAGACGGGCCCAGCGAAGGAAAAGCCTGGCCGGAAAGGGTCGAGTGCGCCTAAAGAGGGTTCTGTGGAGACAGCGGTCTCGTCTGACGCTTCGGCGTCGACTAGCACTGCTGGTGCTCGCCCAAAGAAAGTAAAAGTCCCCAAACCTAGCGAGGAAAGTGGCGCAGAAGGTGGCGGAGAAGAGGAGTACCCTTCTCTACCCCCACCACTGCGCCCTACCCCTAAGGTAGTGAGCCAGCCTAGACGTCCGCCCGCGGAAGAGACTAAGCCTGGTAAGCACGGGGAACAGGTTGATGTGTACTCTGGCGATCAACATCTGACACTGGCTACTATAGCTAAGACAGATTGGCGCCCGTATCATATGCAAACCTACTTGGACCGCGTTGATAAACAGTTGATTATCAATGCAAACAAGTTTAGGGTAGCACAGATGCGGGTCGCGGAGTACGAGTGCGTCATCCCTCATCAGCGCATGTCTAGCCTCTTGCAAGTGCCATTTGAAAACATGGCTGCAAAGCTAGCGGCGGTTGAGGCGCGGTTGGCGCGTTCAGAGCTCGCCCTGCAGGAGTACGACTACAAGTGTCGCACTGTAATGGGAGTGAGTATGTTCGACGTTGAACCGTCTAACATCGCAAGTGCGGAAGCAGCCTGGTTGTTACATCAACGTCGGAGGGGGCGGTATCTCGACTTTGTGTCGACTCCAACCCTGACAATGCAGCAAGCAGGCGCATTGTTAGATTGGGGTCCCGAGAGGGATTACGCCCTAGATGGACAGTCATCCCAGGCTTCGGCAATGGAGACTGGTCCTTGCAACCGGTCTCAGAGTACCGGTGGAAGTTCCTCGGAATCTCCACAGGTGTCTTTGAGGCAGCCGCAGCCAGTGACCCGTGTCAGAACGA
The DNA here is from genome assembly GCA_950022655.1 of Alentia gelatinosa. Taxonomy (NCBI): domain Eukaryota; kingdom Metazoa; phylum Annelida; class Polychaeta; order Phyllodocida; family Polynoidae; genus Alentia; species Alentia gelatinosa. Next base: position 46,752,591 of record OX465584.1, read on the forward strand.
GACCAGCTAGCGTGCCTCCCCGGCAGCAGCAAGTCCCGTTTGGCCGGGAGTTGGAAGAATTAGGACCTATGTTCCCCCCGTTACCGTTCACCTCAACGGTAATGTGGGATTCTCCCGACATCGCTGACGACATCAGCACGGCTGACCTGAATGCGGTGATGTCTAGGTTCCGGGTCACAGACCCGCTTAGTCCACCAGCAAATGTTGGTCAGCAGGCTGCCGCGACGAGGCCTGCTACCCCGTCATCTACAGTTGCCCCTCCAGCTGAAGCCCCCGCACTCGGTTGTTCCGGCGAGAGGCCAGCTGGCTGAAGGGCCTGTAGCTAGGCAGCATCGGTCCATCCTACGCTGAATCTAGAGAACCCACGGAGGTTCCCCGGTATCACTGTGGGATGGAGAGAGGCAGGACAACTCCTGCCACAGAGGATGGATCGACATATTCAACCTTAGTTGTCTGTGTCTGTCCGTCCGCCGGCTCCTCAGATATTAACTCAAGCAGTTCTTACCTATAAGTGGTGCTTCGATCAGCGGCCCCCGTGGTCGCTGGGAGGGGTAGTACAGGTGGATCAAAATAGAAAAGCGATCTCGGGTTGGGCCGTGGAGAATCACCCCTGTGGTGAATTTTCGCTGCACAACTTGAGTTTCAGAAGGCTGAAGGGTCTCTCGATGGTAGCCCCGTTGTAGGGCCCCATTGCGAAACACTCCGGCCTGTGGTGCTTTTCGCGGGTTAGACTCTGGTTTAACACCGCGGAAAGTGAAGGTGAGATATGGGGCTGAGACCCGGCTTCGGCAAGTGGTTTCAGTTCCCTGTGGGGTAATTCACGCTGGAGTCGCTTGGTCTTTTGCCAGTGAGGGAAGTGTGAATCACCATGTAGATAGGGGTTGGGGCCTTCAGTGGTTCCTGCAACTCCTATCCAAGAGATGGATATAGCGCGCCACGCTTTAAGGACGCTGATACCAACTTTTTACGGAGATGGGAACTCCTACACGGAGAAGAAAATGTGTTTGCCTATCTTTTTCTTTCTCCTTATATACTTATTACTCTCTTCACAACAATGACCTGCAGGACGGGCCATGTGAAGTCAAAAAGGTGGGGGGGGTTCGCGGAATTGCTCCCCCTAACTATGCTGGAGCTTAACCAGGAGGAGGACAGTGGGAAGCCTGGCGCCCGGAAGTAGGGGGCTGGATTGAGCAGGTCCCCACGCTAACGGGTCTGCCGGGCTCGAAACTTATCCTTGGCTTTCAACTCCGGAACGGTGGGAGACGGGGTGCTCGCTGGTCTGGGCTGACCCTTTGTAGGTCTGGGCCGGTGAGTCTTCCTCGTCCAATACCCAAGGAAGCCAAGGAACGCCGCCAGAGATCGGCGCTACGGGTGGTATGCTTTTTAACTATACAGTTTAAAGGTGGTAGCGAGGCTACTCCTTTTTATATATAATTATCACCTCGTTTATTTGTCTTCCTCTTTCAGCACTGAATGTGTGTAGTATAGCATTGTTTCCCATCTTACATTTTATCTATTATTGGTATCAGTAAAAAGATTCTTTGTGAACGTTGAATGGTTAGACACGTATTCAGAACTGCTCGACTTAGTTATTAAACTTTTTCGGGATGTCCTCTTGGCAACACAATGGTTGCAGGTCCCCCCTTCGTAAAAGCTGGGAGGAGTAATGTAGGGGTCAGGGCAGTCGAGCAGGGTTGTTTCACTTTAGAACTAGGTGGCGCGAGTGCCGATCCCTGCTGTGCGGTATGGCTGGCGGACCCGCAGTATGCAAATGCTACGGGTTCACCCGCATTACGTAACTCGGCCACTATATAAGGTCGAGTCCACAGCAGGTTGACAGGACTTCTCACGGTGCCTCTTTACAGAGTGAACGTCTGGAGCCTCATGAGTTGGTTAGGTTGTGTTGAAACACCTTTCAACGTTGAAGAGACCAGTATCTCTTCCCGCGCTAGTTGGTGCCCCGCAGCACCAACGGATTGTGTATTACTTCCAGTAATAAACGAACGGTAGACTGAAACTGTCCGGAGTCTGGTTTTCTATTCGCTGTTAAGCGGTAGTTGGTAGATCTCGTATCTCCCTCCCTTCTCCAGTGGGTAAAGCCGAACCCACCTGTATTGGCACGGTAAGTACAGGGTAGCGACTAGTCTCGGAACCTCTGGTCGACTGACGATCGCGGAGAGTGGTAATACACTTTCAGCGACTAGAGGGTAACCGCTACACAAACATTACATTATCAAATGATAAAACATAACAAGTTTGACCAAGTCATAGGTCAAAATATAATGGCTCCATAAATGAACGTCAGGGGCCATCCATAAAGTATGTCCACAGAATTTACAAACATTTTGACGCCCGCCCTCCCCCCTCAGTGCGTGCGTACTTTATGGATGTCTCCTCAGCCATAGTCTCTACATTACGCAGATGCTTCAGGAAGATGGCCTGGGTGCTGTTTAAGAAGTTACGAGGGAGAATTGGTCTGGACGATAGGAGACCAGCCGCGAGGGAGGACACTGGGGAGGATCCGATGTGAATATCGTTTAATAAGGGAGGTCCTGCGTGGACTCTCCTCTCCTTGCTGTAAATTCTCCTAACTTTGACCCAGATCGTGGCCACGAGGACTCCTATGGTATTGCAAACAGTGCGCTGACTATTGAAGGTTGTTTACCAGGCTGGGGTCAGTTTGATAATCTAAGATCGTACATGTAGACCCTCGTCTGTCACTCGTACAATGATTATCGTTTGATAATATTGAAGTCCGCTCGTAATAAAAGTATTAGAGGCGTATCCTTCAATTCACGGTGGCGCCATCTGGTGATTTTCAAAAATTCTCTTTCATCCATTGAAATTTGAATATAATTTATGGCATATTCCAAACTCAAAAGAACAAAATTTAAGTTTTGTCTAGTTTGACCTAATCCAAAAAGTAAATGGCCCTTTTCCAGTTGCTTGATTTATTAAGGAACTGTACTAAAAATATGGTTTTCTTCAATTCATCCAAAAACAAGGACAGTGACCTATGATTTTTAAAACTTAAATAGGTAGTACTATACATATACTATATTTTGTGAAAGTATGAGGAAAGTATTATGGGTTTTACTATGTGAAAAGCAACTTTTCAGAATCTCTATATATTCTAATATAAAATGATCAAAATATTGATCTCTAAATCAAAATCTAGCCCGATTTTTAAGCCAGCATGGTGCTGTACAACACTAAGAGATCATTATATTCAATTTTCAGTATTCAATTTTCAGAAAATGACATGGGTTTTAGTTTTCACGTCAAATTGTCCGATATGCCTTTAACCGTCCATAAGGCCGTCCATAAGTGTTGAATAACGTTGACCCACATCGTCCCTAGGTCTCTATAGCATACAGGGCTTTGTTGATTCGCTAGTGGTCGCTTAAATGATCTCAGACATCTGATCAATATCCTTATATGACAAATAGGGCAATTAAACTGCTTGCTGACCGACCATGTGAACGCCGCCATTGTCGATGACGTCACGGGCCAGCTCTCCAGGCATAGCCTTTGTGATACGGTTTGTATTCGGCTAACTTGCGCAAACCTAACATTGGATGTGTACGCCGCATTCACCTTGGTTCCGGTTTGTCCTCTGACTACATAGCGGCATATCGCGCAACTTCGACTTGACAATTTTGGAAGAACCAGGGAATTTCATGTCAATGTACAAGGTGATCTAGGTCCATATATATATATTATATAGACAATAATCGATGGTTTGTAAACGGGTGGCTGTAAACCACGAGAGGTTGACCCGTAGTAATACACGAGCGTCAACTCTTGGTTAACAGAATCCCACCAAATTCATGATGGGTACTACTTCTAAACATTATTACCCAAAAGACTGACACCATAGCCTTTCTACCCCTCCACCATGCACTCTGTCCTGTAATTAGAGAGGGTGACAGATAAATATTGTCTAGACAGCACATACCTTTGATACCAACTGGAGTCTTTATATAGTGTGGCCATTCGAAGTACAGAAACATTTGATTAAGGGCCGAACCCACCAGGCTTCCAATGCACATGAACGCGCGTCATGATGCGCTTTACGACGCACAATGGCATTGCATTGAATGGGCGTCTGGGTGCGATAGGAGGTCTGAATTCTGCGTCGGCGTTTGGTGGGTTTCAAGCCTTATAATTGAGACTATAGATACCGAAGGAAAAAATCATCCCAAATCGAAGTACTGAATAATTCGTGGTTGTGTATAAAGAAATAGAAAGGAAAAAGATGTGTATCTTCTTAAGTATATGATGTATCGAGGTATTCGAGGTACTATCATGATAACATTTCAGCAAGATGATAAAAAAAGACCAGTTAGCAACAACTACCAAATACCAGTTCAAACAAGAAAGAGTAATACAATGATGAAATAATTGCTGCTACATTTTGATGGACAATTCACCTGACAAAGTAAAGCATGAACATGTGTGCTTCAGAACTACTTTACTTCAGCTGTTTATTTTAGGTGGCATACATCTTCAATGTGGTTATAAGGTATTAATCCTAAGGGGAGGGCGACCCATTACGCGGGGTTTTACTCTAGTTATCTTCTTTTAATTCAGTGAATACCTGCTGAGGTGTGTATAAGACAGAACAAACATAAAGCATCACAGGGACTATACCATTATTGATAATTGTCACATAAGGCTATAATTCTTTTTGTCAGGCCTAGATTCACTCAGATATTACGTAGAACGTTAGGCCCGGCGTCCACCTACTACGATAGAATCGTAGACCTCCCGATATGGCACCGATCCAAAATGTCAAAATCGTTGCCATATCGGGAAGGTGCAAAATCGTAGACATATCTAGACCAGCCAATCCACCACGCATTGTATGGGGGTTTTATCCGTGTCTAATCGCAGAAACGTGGTCAACTGCCCCGATATTAGGTAACCTTCCGATGCAATTTTGATTTTTTTATCGGGAGGTGAATCGTAGACCAAATCGGACCCAAGGTCCGGCGTCCACCTACTACCATACGTAGTACGTTAGTAGTATATGGGAAGAGGACACGTTAGTAGTATATGGGAAGAGGCCACTGGTGCAGGCACATCTGAGGAACATGGCCTACCCGACAACTGCTGTTATTTGACTACTCCGTACCATAGTATATGGAAGCTGTGAGTTGTATATGGCAGAGTCAATGCCAGCAACAAAACAAATGACACAGTCACAGTGTCCCACCGACACTCTACCAAGACGCTATAGGCCCACCTTCAAATGCGACTGGCCAAACAGAGTGTATCAAACATGCTACAAGTCATGATTGGTCACTTTTGCTAAACGCTTATGGACTATAAGTATTGGTGTCTCATCCACAGGGATAATGCTTCGCGAGGATTGCCATTATCTTAAAACGCTAAGCCTTGTTCAACCTCTCCCATACTGTCGTTGGCCAACGTAGTTAAATAGTTCCCAGTGGTCACCTACATTCAGCTCGTGGCCTGATAGACCACCTCTGTCCACTATGCTCTCTGAACTGCCTTTCACTTATCCTTGCCCTAAGATGACCAGTTTTAAACAGGTTGCCATCTGTATCTAAATAGAAAAACCAATGAGTATTCAATATATACATGTTACCCTGAATGTGTTGCATCGCTACCACATGATACAGATTAGCGATGCTGCGTGAATATAGGGATACGACCTGCTATTTCGTAAGCAAAACTTTTCCAGTCGGATCGTTAAAGTAACTGTGAAAATTAATTTGCGATCCAATTATAGCCAATAATACCTCAAAACCTGTAGCAACGACCCCCTGGTATATTTGCCGCAGGAAGTTTGTCGCGAGGCCTATTACCTCGAGCTGAACAGCGAGCAGCACGCATTCCCGCTCAGGCTCTAGTCAACCTGAATAAAAGGTCGTTAACTCCTTGTTATACTATATAATTTAACTGTGAAAAGGTGAAAATGAAATCAATTTACTTGAAGGAAGTCATTAGAGCCGAGATATTTGCCACATACTAAGATGAAGCCAAGGTAACTGCGGGTGTATGTCAAACATTTGCTGTTGATTTGTCAATCAGATTTCCTTGTACCATATAAAACTACAGACTGTAAAGTTCTGGCCTATACATTTTTATCTCTGGGACCAAGTAATGGAAGGAAACCTCGGGCAGTAATTTTTTCGAGCCTTACCTCGTAACTTTAACATTCTTTTATTGGCACTTGGCTTCCCTAATCCTATAGGGCACATAGCTATTGTGCTATTGTGCCATCTTGCCCCCAGACGCCATCCAAAACACCAAGTGGCGGGACCAATTGTCAATGGTTTTTATCAAAAAGAAATTGTGGGGGCTCTCAATATTATCTATGGATTATGATAATCGATAAAAGTGGTTGTCCTCGACCCTGCACGAAACAAACCTCTTTATTAATACATGCGCCATCGCGACAGCGCATGTATCGGCTGAATAATGGCTTGTTTTCTTTTGTCTACACCTCTTATCCACACCTGCGTATGAGGCATATACGAGACTGTTTCCTTATGTAGACGCGCGCGACTTGGCTGTATTTCCCACCTGGCATATACAAGATAAAACATCTTCAGTGTGACATGTATGCTCCGGGCGCATACATGTTGCGATAGAAAATAAATACACAATATTGACTGGTTTCAGATACAAGCGGCCGTATGCTCCGAGGAGTTGACGCGTAGTAATATCCGAGCGTATGCGAGGATATTTCACAGAGTCAACTCCGAGGAGCATACAACCGCTTTTATCTGAAACCAGTCTATATTGTATTTATTATCCACCTTTTCTGTTCAAGTGGCATGTCGAAATCAGTTCATTTTAATTATGCACTATGTTTTCGAACGCACTATTTTTCCGTATGCGCCAGCCGGAGCATACAACATATCTGTATGCTCCGGGTATGTCCATACAAACTCCCTATGTTTTATCTATGGACACCTTGTATTAGGTGGATAATAGAATAGAATTACCCCCGACTCCCACCCATTTGCTTTTGTACAGGAATAGGTGGCCTCAGTAGGAAACCCTCAGTGTGTTGTTTCAGCCCCTGAGCGCGCACAAGTGTTGATAGACCTTGCGGCGGGCGACGGGCGGGCGACGGGCGGGGGCCGGGTGGCCGCATTCATACGTGTGCGGTCGCATTCACACATGTGCAGCCGCATTCACATGGTGGTAAGATGACTTCTGGATTAAGAGTCAGAAGCGAGGTCTTCAATGTTGATATCTGATCAGACCTTATGTATACAGTACCCCAAGTATGACTACAGAAGAGTGGTGTTTTGTAGTTAAATCTATTTAAAAAACGTTTACAAAAACAAAAAAAAGCTAGTTTTATTATATGTATTTAATGAAAAGATGATAAATAGGGTTTTAGAACAATTTTATAGTAAAAATTGATAATATAACATTCAATGTTCGACTTAATAACTAATGGCAAATGAAATATGCTAACAGTGGTGTCCCAAAATGGCAGAGATCGGAACTATTGGATAGTGGTATACGCCTAGAGGTGAGACGTATACACACGGGGAATAGGACGACCTTGTATACGCAAAAGCAAACCTATATACGCCGTTCGCATATATATGTAAAGTGGTTAGTTTTGTACAGTGCGACTATATTGGCGCTATCTTACAATTTCCTGGCAGATGATGGCAGAACTAGCAATCCCTATGTACCTATATATACCTTCATATATCGATAAAAACGGCGATCTGTTTATCCCCAATCAAATGCAAAGCCATGGCCAACCTTATCGAGTAACTCCAACATGTATGTTTTTATCAACCTCGGGTAGTAAACGTAAACCTCGGGTAGTAAACATCAGCCTTGGGCAGTAAACACCAGTTATTACACCTCCCCGCAGAGTTACGTAACTATAGATTGTTCAGGTATAAAGGAATAGAGGGAAACTATGTTCCGGTAATTCTCGGGAAATTTACTGCCCGTGGCCAAGTCCTTGGCCAGTAATTTTTCCGAGCCTTACCTCGTAACTTTGACTTTCTCTCTCCGGAAACCTGGTTTCCCTATTCCTATATACCTTCAAATATAGTTTAATAAATTAATAGCGTTATTTCCTTACCCACCATCAAATACAAAGCCATATAACCTTATTGAGTAATTTGAGAGTCTATGTTTTCTCCCCACTGCATTTTTCATATGAATTTTGTGAGAGACGATCTGATTTATCTAACCGTCAACCTTGTATAGTAAACGTCAGCCTTTGGTAGTAAACCATAGCGTGGTGTAACCATAGAGTGTTCGGCCATAGCTATATAGGAATATTTATTTCTATGAAAAGAAACTACCCTTATTTATTAACCCTTTAATGCATTTAAGCATTCCCAGCATAGACCGGAAAATGCATTGAGGCATAATACATAGTAATATTTACGATTTCATTGTTTTGTGAAGAAATAATTAATCAATAAATATGAAGCTTTCAGAAAATATACCTATAATATAGCATTTTACATTATTTTCTAGAACAAATAACAAAAAAGGACGGCGGGTCTTATCACGAGATAAGACAAACACCAAAACCGGCCCCCTGGCATTATACCAGTCCCAAGTGCCCGCCCCAATTAATAATACTGTGCCAGAGACCCCGCCTTTAATGGGTTAGCGAATGAATTGACTGAGTCAGAACAGATGTCATTTGGGTTAGTCTCCTGGGTGGTGTTTCAAGATAAATTCCCATTCAATGATCGACACAAATTTTATCATCATGGTCGATTACAGCTACAATTAAGTTTAGTTACCGTTCCATAAAGCACATCGTAGGCAGTTGGTCATAGTTTCGCCACTGATCGTGACCTTTATCGGTGACTGCCATAAAAGGCCAGCAGGTGCCTGGCAACACCCGTTAATATTGTCATTTCTTACGAGAAAGGGGTGCCAGAGGCAAAAAGAAAAATGTGTACAGGCAATTTAGACCTCCACACATAATATGTGCTGCCAGTTTTTATCATTTAGAGCTGATATCAAGATTGAAGAACACAGATTCATTCATATTACTATTGGCATGTCACTCTACCCTTCTTATTGCATATTTTTTCATTCTTTCTAGTTCTTTGACAATCGTCATCCAAGAATGTGCTCAACACCAGTGTCATCTACTGTTTATCTAAGATAGTTCTTATTGTACCCATTAGGTGACAATTCTTGACATCTTTGATAAGTTTGGGTGAGAACTAGCAATCCACCCATTAATTTTAACTGGACCTTTTTAATAGACTTGTAGATTGCAAATTGTTTTCTAAACAATGCCTCCACATGCATTTTATATTTTACAAATAACATTTGAGGGGCTTACGACATGGTATACCCTCTCCTCAACCTTTGCGAACTGAATAACAACTCAACAACCGAAAAGTACGTTTTGGGAAAGCGGAAAGCCGCCAAATTGTCAGTCCATCAGCTATTTACTGCAAAACTGAAAGATAAATACATTGTGGAACGGTAACAGTAGCCGAGTGCTCATTAAGTCTACTGACGAATGATAACTTAGATGTTAAAATACCTCCCTGTTCCCTTATGTTTACAGCTCGGCTGTCAAGCTTTGAATGGCATATTTAGCCCTATATCACTCAGCTGTAGTTCCTAGGCTGTCCACATGGGGGCAGAACACTCTACTGATGACACTCTTGAGTCGTTCACTGTCATGAGTGACCCTCCTGACATGTGCAACAGACAGGAATGGGTCATCTCCTATCAGCTGCTGTAACAACAGCCTATAAGAGCATGGAGGTCACAGATATCAAGCTTGTCATGTCAACCCCCTGAAATGTGTATAAAAAAAGAACCTTGTCAATAAATCAGTCTTGACTCATAGTAGTGCCTAGTACCTCTGCGTTCTAGTTCTTACTCCCTTCCTCTTAAGGTCTTCCCTGGCGTAAGCTGGGCCCTAGACTTTATAATATGATTTAGGAAAAGGAGCCTACTAAAGGCTATATTCTGTATCTTTTATTATGACAAATAATTTAAGAAACAAATATCTTTAAAAAAGTAGTCTACAGAGGTTTAGAAATATATAGTGCCGCCACACCTAATACAAAGCTATACGGTCTACATCAGGAGCACAAATATATTGCTGTTAATAAACCGATCGAACTAGTAAACACATCATGGTTTATACAATCGATCGTGAGGCATCTGATTGACAATAGAGATTTGAAACAATAGCGTCACAAAGACTGGTCTTCACATACTGCACAAATGACAATGATTCATCCTGTAAACAAGACTCATGGAAAACCAATTTTATGTTAGAACCAACCAAGGAAATGACTGTATTCTATTAGACTAATTAAGACCGTTTAGCAAAATTACTAAAAAGAATCTGTGCTCATCAACATGTTGATGTCATCAACGCGTTACCCACATATATGCGTTCTTTCGCCCACACACATCAGATTTCTGAAAAAGTAAGATTATGAGCAAACAAGTCATTAGAAATGTTCTTCTGATAAATCAACATATTTTACTCCACAGGGAGTCAGGTATAGGAAGTTGATGTGGTATGCATCTTTCATCTGGATACTTCTCTCATGTGTTATGTTAGAGGATACAGTGGGCGAAACCACTGACTTCAGCAAAAAAACTGTTTACAGGCAAAGGTGACTCGGATATCGATCATGGATACATATAGAAACGACACACAGATATTCCAATAGACGATATGCAAGTAATGAGGCCTGAATCCAAATAAAAAGCAGGAGGAATTTTTTTTTCTAAGTTAGCGATGAATATCTGACGCTGTTTCTCAGCACATCGTATCCTCACCCGGCGTTTACACTAGACGACTGAAAATGTGACGACTATATATTGTCTAGAAAAAAGTCGTCAGGTAGTACTTGATGACGCAATATGGTCACCAAAAACCGCCGAGGATTTATCCTGTTGAAATGAAGAATATGTTACTAGCTTCTGATCGCTAAAGCCGGTGTTTATAACAAACGATTATGGGCAACGATTTTTGAAGATTAACCCTGCCTAGACTATCGCTAAATGTATCGTTTCTCACTAGAAAAGTAAAGTAGAAAATCGTGATAGCCAAATTGTCAGGTGGTACCAAATTGCGTGATCTGAAGTTGTCTGACGATCTATGGTCGTCGATCGTTAGGCTTTTACACTAGACGAATCCTAGCCTGCGGAAAGTCGTCTGGTTGTGTTAAATTCAAGAATCACAGCCTATGATCGTCTAGTGTTAACGCTGGGTATACTTCAACCGAATCATCACATAGATGTCAGCGGATTAGTACTGTGTTTGGGTTAACCTTTGCAGAATATCTATCAATGAATTTACCAGATGCGGAAAGTGGGGGTGTGATCAATAAAAAATCAGTAATCATTACTGGTGATAGATATTCTCCAGCTCTGACACCTTAGAGTTTTCTCTGTCCCAGTCACCGCAACGCCCTCGTGTGAGTAACTCTGACTTAACCGCACGACTCTCCAAACACATTCTTCCCAGCAACCCAAACGCGTCTCCTCGCGCGTCCCAAAGTGACAACGCCTGTGATTGGTCATCTGCGATCACGTGGGCGATGGGAGCCAATTAAAACGCGCGCGCCGCGGGGGATATAGCGCTGCGGGAGCGTCTTTGAAGTGTGTGGTGGGCGGAGCCTGCAGGTAGGTAGGGTAGCCGCATAGTCAAGATCGGTCGACAAGCATAAGCGGAGCAAGGCAATCTGGCACTACAGCGAACTACGGCAAAGGCGTGAGGGAAAAGAGTCCCCCTCTCTGGTGTACTATAGCAGGAATCATTTTGCAGATCACGAAGCAACGAACAAATGTCCGTGGCAGAATTGTACAGGCGAGGTAGGTTGGATTACCATTAATTAACTTGTTTTCTTAATGCCCTGCGGACTCTACAAACATATATCAGGAGCATGGATGAATACTAACGTTTAGTAGAGGATACCATATCATAAAGTAAACTGAAAAGAAAGTTCATCAAATGCACCAACGGACGTTTTTCGCTTTGTTTTCAATACCTTGGGGTGGCTTGAACCTAAAGTGAAACCTACGACGATGCAGTCTCAAATCCGCTTTTATTATCAGTTAGAAGAGTGAGACCTACACTTGCGTTTCCCTAGCAGAGGATGTGCCTAAGTCTAATCCAACACATTGTTACATATGCTAATCCATACCATGTTATTCGCCTCCCCATCCACTGGGCACACATTACACAGTGATTGTCTCTCATCCCTGGCGCAGCATTGTTAACCCCTCGGCGGCTATGTATTACCTAAGTTGGCTTTGCACTATTTGATTTTGCAGGTAGACTGCTAAGCCAAGCGAGCATGGCATGCTTGTGGACCACATGCGGACGGACCCTCCTGGTCCTGTTGGTCCTATGCGCTCCAGACACGATAGGCTTTCCATTTCACAAGAGAGTTGCTGTGCGGCAGGATTGGCTGGGGGCGTCGGTCTCTCAGGGCAGCCACCCATCCTTCCTGAAGACCTCACTGGACACTTTATCGCGCATTGGCCACGCTCTCCACCATAGGGACGGAGGCCACGAGAACCGGGATTATTTGCAGCACGGGGACGGGAGGTGGGACGGCCCACAGCCACGCGTCTTCCGCGACGGAGCCAAGAGGAAGAGACAAGGTAAACAAAGAGAATAGTCTCTCCCTTCTTTTGTTTGTTAGTTTCAATTCCATATCTTTATTTCAAGAATGTTTTTAGAGGTGATGATATGATACAACTACCTCCAAAAAGACGTGATCAAAGTGCAAGGGTTTATTGTATAAGACTGACGTTTCGTCTATTACTATTTTTTTTAAAGTTTCTTTATTTCAGGTTGATTTTACGTCTGGTCAACCATCACAGGGGTCTGTTGAATAACTTACGTCTACGAAAGCACAGGGTACAAGGAGACCTCGTAGGAAAATTATCGTTTAATAATATTCAACCTCGTCCGGTAAGACAGTCCTAACCGACGGGAGATCGTCCATAAGAGTTGAATGAAATTTATTCAACAAGCCTTTCAGACCTTTCCAAACTTTCTCAAGGTTCAGATCTTTCATTGCTTTCACACCACAGGGGTATTGATCGAATCTATGTGATGTAGACATCTCATCCCCACATATTTACTGAAGTAAGAGTTGTCTTTCATGTAGCAGTCTACCACTGCTGGGGATGAAGAAGAAAAGTGGTTGTGGTGAGACTCGAATCCATAAACCTGCGAAGTCTTTTGTGAAAGGAATGATGGGATACCTTCTCCCTGTATTACAACCAATAAGGGAAACGGGGTCTCCGTTAGGCAGCCTTCTACTTTATATGAAAGGAAACTCGACATTGTAATAAATAAAAAATGTTCTTCAAAAGAAAAACGAAGTTGACACCGATTTAGGAGTAAGTAGGTATACCAATACCAAGCTTCTACATGAATGAACAAATAGCAGGTAGAGGAAACGTCAGCGAGAGTACTCTTTTATAAAAGATCTTTCAACTCCTTACTATATCTTGGTTTGTTCACGAAGAGGTCTGCAATTATAATCATGGTACTCAACCGTCACTCTATTTGTCAATGGATCACCAGAAACTACTTCACTGCCTGAGCTACAGGGGTGTTTGAGAGGGTGGAAATAGACAGTCATGTATGGGACGCCGTTTGTAACATTCCTATTTGGAACATTTTCTGTCCATTTCGTTCACAACTTGACTTAGTCCAAATCCATTCTTAATTCTGTTTACAAAGTGGTTTTTAATTCTGTGAAATATTGCATTCCATATATGAAATAGGCTTCGTATTGATCCCTTGTTGTATTCTGCACATGAGACCGTTTTTCACCACATCATCATTTCCATTCTGTACACAAATTGAGAATCAGCATCTCTCAATGTCCATTCTGTGAACACAATTATATTTTCCTAGGGCTTCTAACCATTCTATACACAAAAGTAATAATAGAGGGAATCTATGGTCCAATGAAAGTATGTCAAAGTTACTAGGAAAGGATAAAACAGATACAGTAACTTTTATCAATCCTTACCGAGTAACTTCTTCATGATTTCTCTGGAAGCCGGTTTCCCTATTCCTATATACCCTCAATTATTGATAATACTGAGCTTTCTTTAACTGCGATAGTCCAAGAAGCAGTGTCCACACTTATTGAGTAACTCCAACCGCGGGTTTCATAGCAAGTATGAGTGTTGCTATAGGTGATGCTATGCGACAAGGTCATGACGACGTCATAGTCGCATCGAAGTGCCTAGAAAACGTCAGCCTGGGATGAAAACATCAGCCTTGGTACATAATTCATAAATACTGCATCCTTAGCAGCAGTATGTAACTACACATTGTTCGTCAATTGGTTTATAGAGATGTCACTATTCACTTTATAAAATGAAAGAATTTAAACATATATTCGAGCTGCTTTTATTGGCCGTAAGCCATGAGAGTTTGACGCATAGCAATATACGAGTGATATGTAATGATGTCAACCGCGAGTGGTTACAAAGCTGTCTGTTTACAATAGAGTACAAAAGGACTACAAATCGATTTGGAAGTGTCTTTTCCCGTAACCAATGGATTTCAGGCCTATAATCAATTAATCCCAGATCCTTATTATCCATTGTATACAAAGCCCCCATTGAAAATGCAAGGGGACTCAGTAAGCCACTACCCATTATATAAAACCTGTCAGATACCATAACTGTGGTATACGGATTCAAACCTGTGGTATACAGCTTCAAAACAATGGTATACGGGAAAAATAGTCCCTTTTGCTATAGAGCAAAGAAATAGTTCCTAGTGTTATACCCGTTAATATGGCAATTACTGGGTTTAACTTATTTGAAAGGATGGATCATAAATGCAACAAACGATGATTTGTGGTCATTTTCAATGGGCACTTCTGAATAGATGGATACTAAAAATGGTTCTTCGACATCTAATAATGAAACTTCCATCAAACCGACAAGGGATACATCGTTAGGCGATTTCCTTTCGAAGTAGCGCACAAAACATATTTCCTATAATCCGGAGATGAAAGATATTAACTTCTAACCTACAAAGTCCCGTGAGAGAAAGGACATTAACAAGATTCAATATAACGACCTTTAATTACCGAGGCATCACACTGAATGCAACTGCAGATTAATAATCACCTGAATAGACTGGTCAGAACATAACCAAATGATAGAATTCTTAACTAACAAAAATGAGATATATTTTGAATGTTTATGGTTCATTGCGTATCATTGATCTTTTTACAATCCAGTATTTCGACTCAAAGGTGTTAAATTACTAATAAGCTCACCCATGAAATCAATTGGAAAAAAGGCAAGCAACACAATACATTACATATGCAGGTTAGAAGTTGCATATCTGAACGTTATGTACTTGATAAAATTCAATGTTTTCCCATTATACATTACGAAGAAAGGGCAACAAGATCCAAAGCTGCAGAAAATATAGCATGAGTTTTGGTTTACCTCGATTATGCAGCAAACCAAATCGAATGGGGTATTTTCAGTGGGGTATCGATCGAGAGCAGTTCAGTATTTATCTGCATCCTATGTATGTTCTGGGTGGCGCATACGGAAAAAAAGTGCGTATGGAAAAATAGGGCATTACTAAACAAACTGATATTGACATGCCACTTGTCCAGAAAAGGTGGACAATAAATACAATATAGACTGGTTTCAGATACAAGCGATTTTATGCTCCTCGGAGTTGACTCTCCGCAATATCCTCGCATATGCTCGGATTTTACTACGCGTCAACCCCTCGGAGCATACGGCCGCTTGTATCTGAAACCAGTCAATATTATGTATGTACAATACGGCGTCTCCACCTGCTGACGAATTGGACACCGATTATTTGGGCCGTGTACAAAAGTTGGTTCTGTTTGCCTAATTATTGACAACCCTAAATCACTCATACCGTTTACGCCTTACAACTGCTTTTACTACTTTTACTGCTACACGGGTCCTAACCTGAAAATTAACCCTGCTGATACTACAGCTGGGAGTATATTTCCAATATTTACGCAGGTGGGGTTCCTATATGTGCAGAGAGGGCTAATATAAAAATAATCAGCACCAAGGCAAACAGTCATCAGGTGGTGCCCAATTGTGGGGATGGAAAAATCGGCAACTTGGAATTTGTATCCCAGTTTCCACCTGACGACTATACGCCTTAAAAGTGGCAAATCGTTGGCGATTGGTGCCAAAAGCCAGAACCAGTGTCGGGAAGAAAAGTGAGGTGGAAACCCAGCATTAGTTTGGCGAATGATGAGAAAATATCACGGCTGATGTGTGGCGACTGAAGCAGCGAGAAGGAGTTCCCGACTTATTGCTCATATTCGCTCTATTTGTGGGCGGTATGGCTCCACTGCCATTGCCATCCACCTTATATGCGGTATGCCTATCATAACCCAGGAATTCTATTTATCCCATCCTATATCTGATCCAATCTTCAGCATCTTTTAATATCCATGTATGCATGCAGTAGCTAGGGGCAAGATCAGTTTTCTAAAGCAACGCGCAAATGACATTGACTTCATACATAATGTCGCCCTAAATATATTGGCTCCTTTCATGAAGGTTTATTTAAATATGATATTCTTATCACCTCTTCTGTGGCCGGAACCACATGCTGTATGTAGTTTACATGTTCCATGCCTGCCAACAAGGTTCAACCTGATTTGATCATCAAATGACGCATTTATGTCGCAGTGAGTACTGGAGAAGTGTGTTCTTTTCCCCGACATACCCAGGATACATTCATGATAAAAGTAAATGATGTATGTGGTGTGTGTGTCGTATGCTTGCCAGCAATGTTAAACCTGTATTGTATATCACAAAACACATGTAGGCCTATGATGCATGTCACAGTCTGTGTTATAGAGGAGTGTGTTCATCTTTGCCTAATATCCAAGACTTACTCATGATAAATGCAATATGCCGCAGAGTGATTGCTAATTCTATCATCATCCGCCAGGAAATTGCAAAGTAATCCCACTGTAGTCAGGGGTCAACCACTATTATCTGTTGTTAGAACCAATAGATCATCGTGAGACGAGGCTAAAACTCCTGTACGGCAAGTCAAAAAACATGTTTTAATCAAATCCATTGATAACTGGACCCGCCACCTCGTAGGGATATCTGATACAGATCATGTAACCTCCTATTAGATCATATGACAAGAACTCTATCCATACATATCAGCAATGCATCTCCATTCTGTCCCCAACCGTTTCCGCGTTGGAATCGTGTTTTTGGATCTTACCCGATGTTTGCAATGGAATATTTCCGAGTGTCCTTGGGCCTCAACAAGTATTTGTAGCTGTCGTTTCTATTCTACATAAATTACACAAAAACTAGGACATTTCTTTCCGTGTTAAGCAATTTGCGACTCCCTTTGTCAGGTGCAGCAATCCTTGTAATAGAAGAAGATAGTCAGCAGACTGTAAAGTGAATACTCTAGTAAAGAATCAAATAAGGGGATTGCACTGGTGTAAAGAATACATAAGGACATATTTGAAAATTGTGAATAACATCGGACTCAATACCGCAACAGATTGGGCCCGCAGGTGAATTCGATATACTGCTCTGGGTTCGGTCTGGGAAACAGGTGAATTCGGTACTTCCCGGGGTCCCGGCCGGCCACACAGGGCTCCAGACCAGCCACCCGGCCGCACGGCGGCTGACCCATCAGCCAGCCTGTCCGTTATTTAGCATGTCTTATATCATTTGATTTTTCATTCAGAATTTCAAGAGAGATATACCAGAAACGCTAACCCTAACCTAACCCCAACCCTGCCTCAACATTATTCCTAACCCTATCCTACCTTAACGCTAACCCTTTTTTTCTATTTTAATTTTCTATTTATCCTGGAGTTTCCTACCGCAAGATGCGTCCCTACCCTAACCCTATCCCTAACCCTCACTCTTACCCTATCCCTAACTCTTACCCTAAACCTATCCCTAATCCTACCCTAACCCTAACCATATCCATATCCCTATCCCTAACTCTTACCCTTACCTAAACCTTGACCCTAACCCTAACCCTAACCTAACCCTAAACCTAACGGACGGACAGGGGAAGGCCTGTAACACTGCCGTCCTGGCAGGCCCGGGGCAAAGGCGGTATCAAATTCACCGCTCCCGAGTTCGCAGCAGTATCAAAGTCACTAGTACCGAGTTCAGGCGGAATCGAATTCACCATATACCAACATTTCAGTAGGTGTGGAAAAGGCTATGTAAGAAGGAAATGTACAATGAGAGTGGAAAACACAAGGTACTGGGAGAAAAGACCTGACACCCAGATTTATCACCAGTGAAGGCAGAGAGACTAATAGATAAGTATGTGTAAAATATATCAGTGGCCATCGAATATTCTGTAAAACCCAGCGTAGTTAGGAAGTAGTTAGGCGGAGTAGTAGAACCTGCTTTACACAAAAAAGAAGGAAAAAGATATTAGATAGACATGCAGCTAAATGAACATATCAATGACCACTGATTTAAATGTTAAGTATGGAAATGTTTACAAGACAAGATAAGATTAATTGTAACAGGGAAGGAGCCTTTAAATTGGTTTGAAAATTAGGTCATCGTATATCCTCTAGCCCGAATACAGATCGTAGCGAATAGGATCTATCAAGTCAATTATTCAATATTCATAGTATGCTTAATGTTGGAATCCAATATGCGACTGCCATGACATCTGAACCCCATTATCTATTAAGGAAATAGCAGGCGATAGATCATACCTTGTGTAATCAGAATGGCGTTAATTACCACATTAATCAATATCATTAAAGGCTGTTTCGTGGATATGTTATGTCGATGATATGGTAGTGTTCGAATTATATACACACCAAGGTGAAAACACATGTGCGGAAGGAATATTCCATGGGTATCTTCTCCTATCCCGGCTATCTATAGCTAGGTGTTTGCCAAACAACTGCGCCAGTAGCCATGCCTTACGTTGCATTATGCAAATAATAGGCCTTAAAGGTTCATTACCTAATTAAGTGACATAAGCCTGGGTATGACCCCATGTCCACATCCTGCCACTGCCATGGGCATTACAGGTAAATGTTCTGTTCCGAGCTGGGCTTTCTGAGGGGTTGATTGTAGTGATCTGACTTCTACGTTCACTGAGCTTTTAGAGAAACCTCGGTATTTCTTTTACCATTCCTGCCCCAAAGCCGAATAGGATACGTGGAGCTGGCCTGGCCCTGCCTGCATGTATATCTACCTGACAATTAGGATCAGATAGTCAGGGCACGTTCCTGGGACTATGGAACCAACAAGCAGGAAAATCTGGCCAGTGAAAAGGAAGATTCATGCGATCACTTGCGGTTCGCATAAAATACGTTCTGCATTCCCCTTTTCCTTGTATTTTTTGTCACAAATGGTCACATATCAAGAAAATATCCACCTCCGAATAAGCACAGTTGAACATATCAATGCTCCAATGAAATTTTCCAAGCTGACCTTGGCTATCACTGAGATCTACAGAAAGAGGAGTGAAGTAATTATTTTTGCATGGACATTAATTCCACATGGACTTATAAAATGCAGGTGAAACAAGGTATAAGCCTCGTTTCCATTGGCCGTCGAAAACGTCGGAGATATTTTTAGTTACCCTTATAGTCTGTCGGCAGTGCCACTGACTGTATGTCGGTATCAAATTGTCGGTATAACCTCGCTTCCATTGGCCAACGAAAATGATGGAGATTTTCTGAGTTACTCTAAAAGTCTGTTGGTGGTGCAACCGACTGTATGTGGGTACCAAGTAATCGGTAAGGGTTCAATGTATGCACTGTATATTGTATCATCAAGGTATACAGAGATTTTCTGTAACGAGAACAGTCAGTGGTGGCCGTTATACATAGTCTATACCAAATTAATCTGGGAGCATTCTCTGCAAGTCTCCTTTCCATTCACCGATATGTTGTTGATGTACCACAATACTCTATTGGTGGTTCCCGACTGAATATTGGTGCCGAATAAAAAAAAGCGTTTGATTTCACCAGTGTGGCTCTTGGTTTTAGGGGGACCTTTGAATAGGTATGGACAGGCAGATTGCCTTCAAAATAAGGCACAAAGCCATTTTCCAAGAAAACTGAACCGAACAATTGAGTTCCCCTAAATGTATATCGATGGTGCTTGCTACTGTACTTCGGTATCAAATGGTTGTTGAGGGTGCAGCATGTCCCTTGTTTTTCCTGCATTTACAGATCCATACCGATGAAATTGTTCTGATAAAACCTAAAGGATCACTGACGAAATGAAGGTGTTTTAATTGCGTAGATAATTGGCTAATCACTAAATTAATTGGTGACCTTCAAATGTTGATTTACCGATCTGCTGTCGGTATGCTAAAGGAAATCGATCTATGGTTCTCAACGGTAGTCGGTAGATGTAGCACAGCTAGGCAAGGGTCAGGCAACGATTAGTGAACCACCTCCTGTATATCATATTTTGTCACCGAAAAGTTGTGGTTTCTATGTTCTTAAATCGGTGGCCAAAGGTTTATCAACATGTTGATTTTAAAATCTGAAACGACGGAACTTTGGTAAATCGCGCTTGATTGGGTGGCCGACACGGGTCGAGGTATTACGTAATTCGCCTGAGACAAGTTTACCGACTTCTCTCCATATGGACGATAGGAGTAATAACACGCAATAGATCGTCCATGGAGGTCTCCTTCGTGGGGACTGTCTTTCTCAGCGAGAGTCAAAAATAAAACGTACCCCAATATCCTTGTGCCTCAGAACAGTGCCCAGCTGACCATGACCTCTCACTACAGACTAAAGTAACTTATTCACCCACTGGTGCTTCACACATTTGGACCATATAAAGTTGTTGTAAAAGTGACTTGTTGCCGATTCGATAACAGCAAATGACTCACAGACTGGATGAAAATCAAACCTTTGATGATTGTAAATTTCTTTTATTCATCAATGATTTATTCATCATTTGTGCCAAATGTTGAATGTATGCTACAGCTGCATTGAACTAATGGTACTGCATACACTTTCCACAAAATATCTAGAATCGCATCCCTATATTGCTAGACTGTAGATAAATTCATGGTTGCTTTCCATCCGTGCCAAACGACAAAGTCAACCATTCTGTAACCAGTAGGATTGCCACTTGGAATGCAATAAAACCAATTGGACTTCTGTTACGAGTTATAGGAACATACCACACCAGCTCAGGGTGCTATCTGAGCATTCCGCCTCCCAGGTACCTGCAGTTAAGAAAAATCGTCTCTTAATCCGTGATTTAGTCAATTACTACTGGCCGACTATTCGCTAACGATCATCAGCTTAGAACCGCCGACGACAGATCGGTAAATTGATTATGCAATAAGGCCACCACCAACTGCCTTGATCTATGACTGACAGAATCAAAGGGGTTTGAAACTGTCGGTGATAGTCATTGTGTTTGGGGACAATTCTGTAGGTATGGACATATTAAATACGGCAGAAACAAGGGATAACCAGTACCCTAACCGAATCTTAGATAAAATAGTGTAGTCTTTGGCCACCACTGACCGACTTTTATTAGAACTCAATTAATCGGTGCCGTTTTCGTCGGCCAGTGGAAAATAGCATATACGTGCAGGCCACAGCCTCCGTGTTTACAATTACCATGTTTATACCTTTACTTATCTCCGCATATATTGTTGTCAACGTGTTGTTGATGGGCAAATGGACTTTAGGAAGCAAATATAGCTTTATCTTTATGGCCAGATCTATAAAAACTTACATGGGAAATCCGGCTCTTTCTTTAGATATGACGGGTGAAGAGTGGGTATGAGCCACTTATCAGCCTTGGGCCCAGTTTACACCTGCCGATGATAACCACTAAATTTAGAATCTGGCACTTCAGATTGATTATTACACAGGAACCTTGAAATTGTGAAACGGGAAATATAGATATTCAGCCATAGTATAATCAGTGTTGACATTCAGGTTTCCATATATAATTGATTCTCAGGGATATCGGTGTTCACGTAACCAATAATCGATCGTCAGGTGTAAACGCCTCAATGACTTGCAGTGGCACCCATAAACTATGCCGATATCTTGTTCTCATTCAGAGAAAGTATCGGACTGTTTCCCGTCGGCAAGCATAAACTCGGCCATGTGCTGCAGAGCAGACCCACAGCTTGTGTACATGCTGTCCTAAAAATATTTTTTCATCACTACCTTTGTTCTCAGCCTTTACTTTCTGTAGATAATGATTGGAATGGTTAGATAAAGCTTCTCTTATAGGGCACTGAATAGTTACTGGTTCCACCATCGCCAGCAAGAAAATCATGAGATAGTGCCACTGGATTTCGATAATTATGAGAAGATGCTGAACTCCCTATAAATGAAATAATTTTTTACCAATCCATTCATATAACAATACCCATAGCTGGGTATATTCTGGGGGCATCGGGGGCAAGATGGCCACACAACAGCACGATAGCTATCTACCCTATACATATGTGAGAAGGTACAAAGCATTGAATACGATGGACGTCTTCGTGATGTATGCATAGCGTGACCAATTGAGTTCCCAACCAACAGTACTTTTGATGGCTCTAAAGCGATGAAAAGCTAGTAGAATAGTAGAACGCTATTAGGAGAGGCATCCTCTGGTCAGGTTCTGAGTTGCAGGCCTCCATGAATACCCAGCCTGCGTAGCATGCATTGCTCCTACTGGCTTGTATTTCTGAGAGATTGGTCAAATATCTTCCTCACTGCTGGCTTTAACATCAGGAACAGCGGCTACTCAGTCAACCGTTTGGTAATGTGAACAAATATATATTTATCATAGAGATACTGCAGTCGATGGTTTGTGGACAGGCGGCCGAAAACCACGTGAAGCTGGCGCGTAGCAATACACAACCATTAGCGAATGTATTACGAATTTAGCCTTTAGTACCCTACAGAGCCACCTGTCCAGAAAACTATCGTTTGTTGTATTTATGATCCATCTTTTCGAATGAATTAAATGTACATAGGAATTGTCAAGTATAGGGTTTATCATATTCGTAACCCATGGTTAAGAAATGGGTGAGTCATATATCAATGCCTGTAAAATGCAGTCATTCTAGCCTCAGTTGCTTTATTGCCTGCCTTAGTATAGCAACGGCTGGATATAAATATTTCTAATTTTAGCTGTTGTTACTAAATATTTCAGACCCAAAGACAGTAATATTTGTGTCCTCAAACTCAGATTTCAGTCTGGTAATATCCAAAATCCATATAGGAAAGGATGGGAAAGGGGAGATAGTAAAGAAAATTTGTTTTGGAGTTCCCACGCAGTTTCCACGCAATACCCCGTGCATCTCATACCACCAGAGGTCAAAGTATGGCTTATGGGGCTGCCTAGAACTGCCTTCTCTATGCCGACAGGATAATTGCATCTTATTCTTGCGGGTAATATCCCCAATGAAGCGCATAAAGTTCATCAGGGATGGACACAAGAGCCAGATTGGTATACTGACACGACTTTCAGGGTTCAGTACCTCCTTCAGATGACTATCTTATCAACTTCCGCCACAGACATAAGTCAGTTGGGGTAAGAATATGTCAACATGGTAGCATTCAGTGAATAACGAATTGTAAGTAGATTCCTCCATTTCGAAACCCTAACCAGAATCAGGTTGCTTCAAATGTTGAATTGAAATGAAATTATTTCTGAAAATAGAATGTAAGAATTGAGACCAATGCGCTGATTCCAGATTAGGGTTAGTAGTGTATGAAATGGGCATTTGTGTCGACGAGGGTATTCGTTTAATGATATTCAAACTCCTTCACATATTTTGCGTTTCCACATACAAACGAATACGCCACTGATTGTGTGAACCCTGTCAAAAATGACGGTCAGTTGTCCTCCTTGAGAGCTTGTCTTTGATAATAATCATTGGCCTCAAAAGTACACATTCTGTCTCCACATGACAACCGATTATGTGTTCCATATGCACCGATTCTTCAATAGGACCCGATGTGCCTGAATAATAACCGTCCCCATATTAAAACAGAAATCTGTGGCGGTGAGAGAAAACGCTGTGTCAGGCAAAAGTGAAGATGGTCAACGACCGATTTTGCGTCACTGTTACAGATTCAACCTGGTATAATTTCGTCGGTGGCCTCAAAAGTCGGGCGGCGGCGCGATATTGCGTAATATTAATGATAACAATCGTTTAACCTTTTTGTTGACTGTTATTATACATAAAGTATCAGATATTCGGTCGACAGTACTAAATGCCATAATCGGTAGTCATTATCGGCAGGAGGAAAGGCCACAATAGACAATCGTAGCCGATGGTAGGGCGTCCATAAGTGTTGAATGAAGTTGACCCACACCATCCCTGGGCATGCATGTATGCACGAGCCTAGATTATCAAACGGACACTTGGATTAGAGCTCGATATAATTCAATCTGCGAATTTTCAGTTACATTCCTGTCATTCTGGAAGATGTTATATAGCACACAAAGTTGCAGAAGTCAATAGTCATGATCACACCTTTCTCCCTCTCTCATTATCGGTTTGAATCTCCAATACTGCATCACAAACTCTTCTGTCTCATCGAACAATTTCTCTTATGCAGTCTGTTAACCATTTGGCCTTAGATGTACATCACCTAAACAGTAGCTTCTGCGAGCTATAGGTCCACATATGTAAATATTGCTTCGTCTGAGGTGTGTACCCGTTCAAGACAATATATACGATTTTGATCTTCATGGCCGTATTTTCTGCGTAGGATATTGCGTAGCATCCACTTCTTGCAAATTAAAATTATCGAAGAAAAGACAAAATGGCCGCCGTTCTTCTCATGTACTATTTTGCAAGCTATCGACTATTTCTTACGTATTCTCCTATTAAATTACAACTATTCGTATCATCCTTGGTAGCGTGATGGGGTATAAAATAAATACACAATACTAACTGGCTTCAGATAAAAGCGGCCGTAATCTCCCGAGGGCTAGACACGTAGATATTTCTAGTAAAGTCTAGTCCGAGGAGATTATGATCACTTTTACCTGAAGCCAGTTAACACTGTATTTATCTTTCAGCGGTGCAAGTTTGAGTTTATAAAGAAAAGACAAAATCACTGCCGGTCCTCTCACGCAAGGGACTTATTTATTCCGTATTCCCCGTCCTATACAGGGTGAAGATCTCCATTATCTTCGTCAGCTGAACTACAAACTTACTATATAGGTTCAGTATGGAGACTTCGCACACGATGAAAAGACAAATCTTGAAATTTTGAAATAGTGTTATTTGAAAAGTTTAACCTCGACTACAAAATTCCCTTAAATGATTTAGATAATTTTTCTATCGACCTTCGTGGTAACCCGTTCTCTATCGTATTTCCTGTTGCCTCTTCCGCCCGGTAGCATCCGTTGATGGACTAATTGCCATAATTGGAAGATGATTGAGCACTGTCCTTAATTAAAATACTATGACCCTTTGGCCTGTTGTGAGACATAAACATGTTTACCTCAACGGTCATCTTCCGGCTTCAGCCTGGTTATTATCAGGGAAGCTTTAGATGCCCGCAGCTTTCCTACGAAAAAGATTGAAGACGACCAGATGCATTACAATACTGGGAGCTGTTTCAAAACGTGGGTTAAGTCTATGGTTTTGAAACAGCTCCCAGATGTGCCATATCGTAGTGCAACCCATGATGCATCTTTTTCATCAGTAGGTAGTGCAGTGGTGTGGATTGTAGACCTTGACCGAACAACCTGATCTACTACTACTATGTCATCTTTCTTTCCGCTGTAATACAATTTTCTATTGAGAACATTTATGATACGCTCGCCATGCCAAATTCGTATTAGTGGACACCCCGTTTCAGACGAACTTCTACTGAGATAAACATGTCTATAAAAGGCCGCCCACACCATCGCCGATTCTGGCTCTGATAGCTCTGCAATCATTGCGCGAAACCTTCCAGACATTTCATATGTACGCCACTGCGTAAATGCATGTATGCGATGTACATTGACATGTTTTTATATACAAACATCCACATTGCACGCCAGCATATGCAACATATACAGATGTGTTTTTCCACGGATATAGAAGCTTAATGGCTGTATTTGCCACCAAGCATATATAAGAAGAAATATTCTGTGTGCAACATGTATACGCTGGTTGTCTACAAATCATATATGTTTGGGGTATATATATATATACATGTTTACATGTCTGCTGATGAAAAATTTAAAAAGTTTGCCACCCGACCACCCTGTCTCTCCCCTTCAATTTCTGACCACCCATCTGTGCTATAGTGTTGGTAGAGTACACTCCCTCCTTCCCTCCATCCCTCCATCCCTCCCCCCTCCCCAACTCCTTCCAGGCTCCCCACAGCCTTCCCCCTAGACTGGCCTCAGTCCCTGTGTCCTACCCCTCGACCCCTTCTGAGTGACACAGGGACTGGTCTCATCCGTAATCGGCCGTGTAGACTGGCGCGTTTTTGCACCACACTCCCCAAGCAGAGGTCTGGCTACTGGTCAGGATATCTGCTGGGAGATTGATACCCTCTCACTTTGATCTCAATCGAGACATAGTCAGGAGTAGGCGAAATATATTGCTATGACAACACAGGCGGCCAGGGAACTGGAGGAGGGGAGGGGGAAGTGGTAGAGGGAGGTATAGGGTTACAGGGAGTAGCTTGGGGTGATAAACAGGAGATTCTGGTCAGAGTGGACAAGTATTTGATTCATGGGCCAGTCAGAGAAGGACACATACGATAATGAATTGTATTCCGATTATCTTTAATCATTTATTGAATGTTCATAATCGAAGACTTGAGCAAGTCTACCTTCCCCCCAGGGTGTGTTGCCGGAGGACTCCAAGTCCTCTGCTTACACACGTTATCAGAGTATTGTCTATGGTTAGGCGGGCACATGGCTGTGTGCAGAAGGGTGTGAAAGCGGTGGGTGTGAAAGGGCCGTTTGCAGCAGAGGTTATGGTGGCGGCGGCATTGGCGGTGGTGTTAGCGGCTGTTGCGGTGGTAGGGTGTACCTGCACTAATGCTGAAGTCATCACCCATGATTCTGATACCGACCCCAACCCCGACCCCGTCCCTGACCCTGAGCCTGAGCACGAGCTCAAACCAATTTCTTTACAGTCCCCTAAAGCCTTATAAGGGGGGGGGGGGATATCAAGAACCCTGCAGAAGAGTGGTGTTTTGAAAGTAAAATCTTTAAAAATGAACCGTTAATAAAAACGAAAGAATGCTTGTTTTATTGAAGGTAATTAATCAAAATATACTCAAAGGGGTTATAGAAAGATTGTTTTAATAAAAATTGATAATATAATATTGTATTTTCCATAAACCATGGACTTGGATGGTTCGTGGCAAATGGAATAAAAACAATAGTGGTGTCCCCTAGGTGCAGAGATCGGAATTATTGGATATTGGCTTAATTACAACAGAATCAGGCGTATATATGACATCAGGGTTTTTCGCGCTGTGAATTGAATTCTCAGTCGGAAATCATATTTCATTGGGAGGTCCAACAAAATCGTAGCAGTAGACCACACTTCTATTACTGACAAACCGATTTATTTGTCTGTTTATCATACAGACCTTCCCTATGTGTCTACAATTTTAAAGTTATATTTACATTATCAGGTATACATCAGCGTAGCAGGTGGACGCCCAGCCTTATTCGAAATTATTGACATTCTTAGTTCCCTAGGAAAAGCCTCAGTTGTATTTCAAATTTCTTTAATACTCCCCAATCTTATAAACTCGTCAAACAAGTCACAGTTGATGACTATCTTTTCCATGACACACTTTGTCAATTTCATTGCCCCTCCAACAGCTTTTGGTTATTACTCTCGTCTGGAAGATGACTAACTCTGCCTGCAGCCCACGGCTAGGACTGGTCGAGACTGGTATACGGCACCCTTTGATCTCAGCTACGTCGCCTATTGTTACCGATCATAACTTTTAAGAACTAAAAATAAGCAGAGTCAACTATTTCTGAATACGATAGCTACCCAACTATTCTATAAATCCTATTATCACTCATTGAGACTAATGTATAGTAAAAGATCGAATCAAAGCCTGAGGGGCTATCTACGAATTACCTTGATGGGCGACGTTCTAATCAGGGTCAGTGTTTGATCTGTTGGGGTTTGATGAGGATTTTGTAACCTATACATTTTCGGAAAGCTTGGAACCCCTAGATTTCAAAAATTGATGTTTACAAATTTTCACGCCATTTTTTGGCGGCCATCTTGGATTTTTCCTAGATGGCCGACATTGCAAATCTAGGGGTTCTAAGCTTTCCGAAAATGTATAGGTTACAAAATCCCCATCAAACCCCAACAAAGCTTAATTATCTAAATGATGAATCTGTCGCTTGATCATACCCTGCTATACAAAGACTGTACACTTACTGTAATCTATTTGTCCACACCTGTAATTTTCATTCGAAATTTACAGAAATTTAGGCTAATATTGTAGTCACAACCACACTAATGACACAAGACTTGTTCAATGTGATCGCCTGTGTTAGGAAAGGTAAGCCACTTTACCAAACACTGTTGGCTTCTTTTGTTATTCATATCTGCAATGCCTACCTCTGTAAGGACTTACCCTAGAACCTCCGCTAGCTATGTACAAAAACTCATGCTTCTTTCATTAAAGGTACAACCCGGTGCTATATCTGTCCCACTAATCAAGAGATTACTTCCTTGGTCACAAGAAGCAGTGTAGAAAGCAACACTGACAAGTATGCAAATTTACAATCCGTTGTTATATCCATAAGGGTTCTTGGTATAGATTAAAGGGGCTTCCAGTTAATTATATACATACACAACATGCCCGATATAGATCCATATTACCCCTGGTATTAGTTTCCCCATAGCAGCAACATTGTTAAAAATACCCAACGTGTGAACCACATAAAATTAACAACGATCTTGCTCTCAATACTATTACACGCAGGTAATTTGGATTACATGATTGTTGTTTCTAAATGGCTACTGTTTACGGCCCTTTCACTCCTGAGAATGCCTGGAGGTATTCCACTGGTGGATCCGGATTAGAATGCAGGTTTATGTAGGATTAGATTGGCATCACCTTTGTCTCCACTCTGTTAACACTAAAAGGTTGGTTGGGTTATCATATACGGTATCTGCGGTGTATGCCTCCAACCAAGTAATTTTGTTCTATGTATACTCTGAATATATTTGATAGGCATAGGTCAAAAATGATAAAGAAACAAGATTTATGTTCATTACATGTATATTTTGGGGGAAAAAACACAGAGAAAGGAAATAGGGAAATGGTCTTGCCTCGTGAAATTACTATACGATCATATCCATGACATGTTAGTCACCCTGCCCTCTAATCGGTTTCTTCTATAATATGTAATCTAAATGAGATGGATTGTCCTGTCTAGACGTTATGTATTAAACATGCCCTGAGTTGCCCTCCCTCATCCTCGGTGTCTCGCCAATCAGTAGTGATGAAGGTCGGGTCATTTAGGAGGATTTACGATGACTGTTCCAGACACGAAAACCCACCAGGGGCCTGTTGAATAACCTATACATACAAAAGAACAAGGTACAAGGAACCCTCATATGAGGGATTATCATTTAATTGTTTTCAAGCTCGTTCGCTAAGACCGTCCTACTTGAACAAAGAGTAATTATAAAGTGATAATTCCTAATAGACGAGATATGAAAACGATAGAGTTTGGAGGCATGAACAATGATTTAATATCGATACTGACATCCCGTAATTCTAAAACCTTGCTTGGAAGAACGACACTTGTACATATCGAATGCAATAAAAACTTAAAAAAAAGGCGAAATACCTGAACATGTCTGATGCAGTATTTCCCTTTTCCCCTAATTGACTATCCGGAAAGCTTCCACATGTCCATTAGACCTGGTCACGATAGGGATGTCCGAGGACTGGAAGTCAAGCCTGAGATGCTTTCATACCTGCTCTTCACAGATGTCACCAAAAGGTTAAGTTGACAAGGGCAATGCTCAGTGGCATTTTGGTATTCATACCTGTCAGCTTTGAGTGCATCTTATGGCATGCTCTAGCTAGCACAGAGTAGTTATTTATTAAATAGAGAACCCTGGTATTTAGAGGAATTCCAACGTTCTTCTGCATACTCACTGGACCCATGCTGTGCTATCTCATTATTGGATTCGGATTGTATTTATGTATGTATCTATGTATGTAATGGGTCTATTTTTCAAAACCTGCATTTTCCCTGCCCAAGGGGAGAAAATTACACCAAAATAAAAACTTCACAATAACTCCTAAATTCATATATTTCTATTACCTATAGATATTTACCTATCACAGGCAATTTATTCGAATAACTT
This sequence comes from Alentia gelatinosa, assembly GCA_950022655.1. Classification (NCBI taxonomy): domain Eukaryota; kingdom Metazoa; phylum Annelida; class Polychaeta; order Phyllodocida; family Polynoidae; genus Alentia; species Alentia gelatinosa. The sequence continues at coordinate 46,782,946 of OX465584.1, forward strand.
CTGAGTAGATGTCATGATTTTATGCTAAATTAATGACAACCATGCTTAATGTGTTACGTCCGATACCCCTTAGAAGTCAGAATTTTTTGGAATTTCTTAGTTAGCAGCACTAACTGGTCAAACAAATACCAAAATTTAAAACAAGGAAGCTTATATATACACCTATATAACATCCACAAACCACAAATGTAGATATGTCAGAAAACGTATAACAAGGGCTTGATTTTTGTCCAAGTAAGCAAAATGCCTAGCTGTTTGGTGTACTTTCATAGAACTAATTATACATATAGCCTTTCTTTTTACTTGATAGCTTCAGAAACACACCAATATGACATTTTGCTAACCTTATGCATTGCTTTAGAGAAAATCATAAAATTTCTCATGTACAAACTTTATAATATGCTTATCTGTCAGGAAAAGACATGCCTTTTAGGGGTGTCGGACGTAACATATTTACCATATCAGTACTCAAATAGCATGAAATATAGAAAATAAGGGCTTTTTAATCATAATAAGTTTATAAATCCTTTCAATATCACTACCCTATTATATAAGCACAATTTCCTCAAGAAAAATATGGTTATGACATGTTAGTCTTAATAGTATCAAATTATCAACTTTTTTCTTCATTTCACTCAGTAGTTCAAGAAAACACACATATATATGTTGCTTGTATAAAGATGAAATGATCAAAACTAAGCACCTGTATATCTTTTTGAATTTCCTGGAATATGTAGAAAAGGCCTAAATACTCTTGCAATATCTATAACTATATTTCTAAGTGGTAAAACAGGGGTGTCGGACGTAACATTATTTCCTTAATGACAGCACTACAAAAACCAGCTTGTAGACATAATAATTGATATGATCTGCTTTAAAAAATCGAGAAGTACCTGTTTAAACATAATTAAACCTACATGAAAGAAACTAAACACATTCACAAATGTTTTTTTATGAGTGCTGGTGATTCATGAGAGGGGTATCGGACGTAACACGTTCAAGAAAATTGAAAAGGGGACTCATAGTGGACTAAACTAATAGATGCCAATAGAAATAACAGCAGTTGAATCTCAACTAGTAGACATTCTGACATCTTATATAAACAATATGACCTGCCAAAAGCATTTTCTTTGCTGTCTATGCTACAGTGGGGTGTCGGACGTAACATGGGGTGTCGGACGTAACAAATGCATTTTGTGTCCTCAGAGGTGTAGATGAAATGATTTTTGAAAAAAATCTTATTGTGCCTTAAAGCCCACATATAGTAGTAACAAATAGATGAGGTTTGCTTTTGAGGAAATGGTTACAGGAACTATAATTATGTTTTATGTAACTGTTACGTCCATGACCCCTCTTTTTTGGAATTTCAGTTTGAACAACCAAATTGTGGATATCACACACTTAATTTGATGCAAACAAGTTTAAACTTTAACCATTGTAAAGAAACATGTTTCCACACAATTTAAAGGCAAACAAGGTGTACTTGATCTTTTAATTATAATTGTTTCAGATATTTCAACAAAGGGGTCATGGACGTAACACTTTTCATTTGGAAAATTTTCCAACCATATGACTCTCAGAAATATTTCTATTTTTCCTTCTTTTATAATATTTCCCGAAACCATTATGCTATAGGATATTTTGGTAAATCAGTTTTTCTACTACATTACTTTATAAATTTATGTCAACACTTTGTTCATCAGTAATAACAATAAAGAATGGGAAAACTAGGAGGAAAAAAAAGTTTTTCTAAATTTTCATCAACAAAACCCATGCGTACATATGAAAAACCTATATTGGAATGATAGATCTCGTTAAGACACGTCTATTGATATGAGAATTATAACTGTAAGTTGAATATCAAGAGTGGTATCCCTGGAAAATGGATTTTTCCCAAAAATGCAGGTTTTGAAAAATAGACCCGTATGTATGTATGTATGTATGTATGTATGGATGGATGGATGGATGGATGGATGTATGGATGGATGGATGGATGGATGTATGTATCTAGAGAGAGTAGTTGATGGTTCTGTGGATATATAAAACATTATCAGTTTGATACCGAAAATCTAAAACAGATATCAGGAGGATGTGAACAATTTTCGATGGTTTTGTAGACAGGCGGTCATAAACCACGAGAGGTTGACGCATTATAACATTGGAGCATTAGCGAGTGTGTAACGTAGTTAAGATTGAGTGGTTAGAGACCCATGTGTTCACAAAGCTAGCTGTTGTCGTATTTGTTATCCATTTTCTTGAATCACTTCTCTCAAGAAATTGGCACAATATAGGGTGTATCAATTGGGATTATTTTCTTGTTCTCCGACCATAGCTTTAGTGTTGTAGAAAATACATATACAAACAAATAGAGTACATATCTGATTGGGGAGTGTGTTTCCTATATAAACTAGTTTCGAATACACAGGATTCGAAATTCTTCGTTTTATTACCAATGGCCATAGGTGTACAATGATATAGGCGCACTATATTTATATATGTTTATTCATCATGGAGAATGTAAAACATTTTTCCCGCTCTTCAAAGCATAAAATACATGAATGCAAATATTATATGAGATTGGCTATCATGATGGGACAACAGAAACAAGGAACACCATGAACGAAATGATTTCCCATAATAGGTTGCATTATGAGAAAGATCTGACACATGCTGAGGAAGTACCGGAATCGGCGATCACCGTCGGAAATAAAGGGGATACATTACTTGCTTGTACCACACAGTTAGGCCGTTCATCTGTAATATCGCTCATAATGCGTTTTCCGCTTACAAATGCTGAAAGTGAACTTTGTGACAATTTGACTTTCTTTCACCCGGTCCAGAATCGCATTTGAATGTGTGGGTGTTTAAAAGGCGTATCTCAAATCGGGAGTATCAGAATGCCTTCCCAGGACTCACCATTTGAGAAGAGTGTATTATGATAGGCAATAGAAATTGTATTTTTGTCAATGCTTCAACGCGACTGGCTTCCTATGTACAATAAAAGCTACAGTTTCTCCCTTCCCTGAATTCCGTCTCTTGATCGATTACGTTTCATTTTTCAAATAATGTTCAGAAGTTCATATGAAAACAGATACTTTGTCTATCAAATATATAAAGCAACATGATATTTAACATTATCAGAATCACGCGATTTTGTGATAAGGTATACGCAGAAAACTATACTATTTTGATTGTAAAAGGAAATTGAAATCCACTTGAATGAACACCACACATATCGTCTCAGCTGAACACAAATCTATATATATCCCACATCCAAGTATCCCATGTAGCCAATCAACAAGGCATTCATAACATAGGAGACAGATTGCCGAACGAGCTCATAAAGCATCTTTGGAGAGATGAACCACCTCTCACTCCACCTTACACTCTGCTCATATAATGTATACGTATTATACAATGTTTCCATAAAAAGACAAATAGAAAATGTATCGCCATATATACCCAATGCATACAGATGTTGTATGCGCCAGGTTCCGATTAAAAAGCTCATCAAAAACAATGAATTACTATAAATCAAACTAATATTGGCACGCCACCTATCCGGAAAAGCTGGATAATAACACAATATTAACTGGTACCGCATAAAAACGGTTAAATGCTCTTCGGGGTTGACTCTTCGTAGAATCCTCGCATTCACTCGGATATTACTTCGGCCAAATCCTTGGATCATAAGGCCGCTTGTATTTGGAATCAGTCAATATATATATTTTTTTAAATTCGCATTTTAAAGACTATAATCCTGGGACTATCTTCTTTGTGGCGGTCAAGAACGCAGGTTTGGACAGAATAAGCATTTATACAACAGCTTTCACTTATCATTCTTGATAATATTTGCTACAAGTCAAAACGACATTGCTCTATTTCTATTATTTCTTATCTTGTTTCGTATTCTGTTATCTATGTAGCATATAGGGTACAGAGCTTTTATTAGTTCACCAGGAAGCCTTAGTTTAGACCACTATTCGTTGTTGTGCTCCTGTATTATGGCTCTTTGTTCTTATGTAATTCTCTTTGTTCTTATGTAATTCAATTGTTTTTCAAAGTTCTACAATGTCTCCTTTGTCTCTCTCTACACCCGTCCTAGTCTAAGCTGACTTAACGTTGAAATCCAGGTTTTCACATGAGAGCCTTTATAAACATGTGAGAACTGCTGGAATTGCGACAGTTGCCTATTAACGCTTATTTACTTTTGTACCCTCAGTTTTGAAGAATACCCACATTTTCACCTCCAACATTGAAGAATACCTACTCGGGGACAAAATGGCTGCCCCAGGGGATTATTTATTTGCCCTTTTTTATGTAGTAATACCATTCTAAGTGCGACCGCTATCTATGTAATATGTCATATCATGTTTATTGCCAGCCAGAACACACGCCATATGATTCTGACCAGAAACAGAATTCTCTCTTATTGCAGTCGTCAGTCACAACACAGCATTGCTGAGAACTAGTGTTTGGAGCCAGTCTTATATCAATGACTACGAATACGATTTACATGGGGGATACTGGAAGCGATATCCTTGTAATTGATGTTCTTACTGAATCGTGTCCACATACAATGAAGGGCAACTCTTTGTGGAGAACAACCCAAAATGGAATGAGTAGATGATAAAAACTGAATGTATTTTCCCAAATACCTGCTGATTATAAATTGCGTAATATATGTAGAGTGATTTATCTTTTGGTCAATTTTCAACCTCGGGTAGTAAATGTCAGCTTTGGGCAGTACACTTAAGTTAACTGCACCCCAAGCAGCTGAATGTAACTATAGAGTATGCGGCCATAGGTATATAGGAATATATATATGTAGAGTGATCCATCCATAATCGACTTGTAAAAATGCAAAAGGAATATCACTTATACCACGAGGAGATTTTTTAATTGCTATTTCTTTTAAAACTCACCCCGGGACTCTAGACTTGGGTGAAAGTGATTTGTCAGATTCAATGTGCAGGGGTTTAGATGTGAAACACAGGACGAGGCTTTGAGTTTACCTATATCTACACCGAGGAGGAGATACTACTAAAGGCTGCCCTATCTCAAGTTTTCTTAAACATACAGAATGGGCACCGGCATAGACGCTGTTGTTGGTATGTTCATTGTGTATCGACGCGTGCGTATTGGGTGTCTGACGTAGACTTAACACGATAAGATAGTAATTATATGATAATAAGATTCACTCACAGTCCCCTTTACACACATTATCAACTAACACACTCCTTACACCAACGCTGACATTGCCTTGTATTGTCGAAGAATTGAGGTCAGGAAAAGGACAATAGAATACGGACGATATTATATCTCCCGCTGTAACTTTCCTATCCTTGTCATTGTCCTCCTATAAACTCTCCTATCATTATCCTTATCCTTCTTAATGTCCCCAGATATTGAACGCCCCCTGCTCTACAACCAATTTCGGCCCCTTAAACATTTAACCCTTTCTGGCAGGGCAATGCCATATGGCATTCCCCTGGCCATGGCAGGACAGTGACATATGACATTCCCCTGGCCAGGGCCGGACACTGCCATATGGCATTCCTGTATGGAATGGATAAACCACTCTGTATTTGTTTCTTTGTAACTTTTTGAAAAATTATCGCAGAATCATAAAAATTATATGAGATAATGATATGCTAAATGTTGCCAGAAGGTCTTTGAAATATCGGAAAGTTCTAATAGAAAATACAGATTTATTGGAAATTTTAAACTTTAGATTTCTTTTAATAATATTGACTACAAAAGCCGGCCATACAAGGTCACAATTGGTTCTAGTGCCTGGTATAGTATGAGTACATGGTAAATGATGTGTAGCTCTTGAAGGGTTAAGGGTGACTGATCCCTGAGTCAACTGCCACAGGTAGAACGATGCTTTGAAGCACCAGACGGCCCATGCCAAATGGCATCGTTTCCTTGACCATTATTGAATCGTCTTAAGCTAGGAAATATTGGACCAATAAGCATGTCATTTTCGCATAATGCAGACCTGATTAAGATTCCCTCATCACATAAAGGTGTCATCTCCAGTGTATCTATTGGAAGTATTTATTTATCATACCCATAATGTAAAATTCCATAGCCTTAACATTGACTTTCCGTATGCCACGCTGACTGGCATATGGAGTTTTATTTGCCACTAGTGGCATATAGAATTGTTGTCACATAATATTCCAAAACCGAGGCGATGGGGTAGGATAAAATCAAAACCTGATTCGTTTTAACCGTGGCCACCGCATCCCATTCCTGGAGCTTCACGATAGTACTCAGATGCAATGTATGGAGGGTCAATTTTCAGGCTATGACCTGTGTAGCAGTATCGATATTTTCCAAGATACTCTCAGTACCGGAATCTGAGCAAATCCGTCGGTAGTGGCCATGTTACATAATCTAGACCAAATTAATCTGTGAGTATTGTCTTCAAGTCATGTTTCCATTAAACAATCTTGCGCTGGTACACAAAAAGGAAGTCGATGCCAATAGTCGGCCAATGGAAATAAGGTTTTTGCAGGAATAGAGAGCGAGCCAGTACAACTAGTCTAAGTGAAAGCTGGGTCTCCCCTGAGGGAAGGGCGTTGATCACATGACCATGATGTCATCAATTCAACCACAAAAAAAAACCCAAAACCAAAAAAACCCACATCGTCCTGCTGTAGCCAGCATTTCATTCCATAGTCAATGCTCTCTTGATGGAATGTAAATGCACACACACTTCCTCAAGAATGTCATAGGACGAACCTTTGAGTTTCAGTATAATTAATTTCTGCGTAATGAGTCCCCGAAGGGATGAATATGCACAGCATATTAGACGTTCTGTCTATGCCTGCTTTGCACATGTAGAGTGTATACGTTTACCTACACTTATTTACCGTAATTTACACCACTGTAAGAATCTGCACATAGAGGACACTACACTTTAAAAAAATAATATTTTGCCATTCCTCAGTGTATTGTAAATCCAATATTAGCAATTTTAATAATCTATCTTATGAACACAATTTGGTATAATCTGATTGCAAATAGTAAAGCTATTATGCTTTTGTATCTTAAAAGTTCTTTTAATGATTTTTACTAGCAAAACATCATTGGGAAAGTAGGAGGGTGGACAGAAGGGTGGGCGGACGGGTGGGCAGACGGGCAGGCTGGCGGGCAGACCGATGGGCGGGCAACTAGGTGGTTGGGGAGAATGCCAGGTCAGTGTTGGTGTAAGGAGGCTGCTATCTGATAATGTGAGTTGATACCACAGAAACTGGATACACAATAATACATTGGCAGGCTAAGCTACAATTTGCTTATTTATTAAAAAGTCGAAACCAAAACAATTATCAACTCTGAAATTTAGACAGTCAAGATTCGTTAAAGGCATATCCTACAATTCACAGTTTTGTCACCTGGTGATTTTTATATATTTTCAATTATCAGTCAAATCTAGTTCTTTGTGATTCATTCTAAATCTAAATAAGTAAAGTTAATCATTTGTACAGTCTATCCAATCAAATACATTTGCTTGATTTACAGAAGAAATGTACGGAATGATATGGTATTTTTGAACTCTTTTAAAATCAAGGATGATGATCTATAAATTTCAAAACTTGAATGTGTAGCACTATACATCTACTATATTCTGTAAAAATTTGAGGAAAATGACATGGGTTTTACTAAAAAGAACTTTTTAGAATACCTATGTATTCTGTTATAAGTTTATCATAATAATGATCTCTAAATGAAAAAGAATGAGCGCGATAACCCCCGATTTTTAAGTAAAATATGTGGTCTACAGCACTTAGAGGTTATCATATTCAATTTGCAGGAAAATAACATGGGTTTTAATTTTAAAGCCAAATAGTTCGATATGCTTTTAATGCAATACCCTTGTTTGTTCCAACAATTACATCTGTCAAAAACAGCACTACTCCTGCAATCTGCAATATAAACATGATGTGTATACCGTCGACGCCGGCGTCTAATGAAGGCGTATATCTAAGCAAATATTCACAGAGTAGAGAAGATCTATAGAACTACACGTTTTAGAACTCGAAAGGAGATGTCACCGCACACGGTGGTCACCAGGATTCATGTACCTCAAGGGTTCAAAATCTCATGAGATTTGTCTCAGACAAACACCTTGTGAGGTATATGAATCCCATCCTGTGAATCACGCTTTAAATACCTTGCCAAACGTTAAATCTGCTTGTTTGGCATAGAAAGAATCGCAAGGAACCAGTTTTGACAATACTTAGAAATCACTGGCCACTGTGAATTGTAGGATATACCTTTAACTCCCGGCAGATGCACCAGTTCACTTGCCTGGACAAAATACAGACAATGTTTTGATTTTATAATTTATATGTATTCTATATCAGTGTTTAGGTGGTATCTGTTTCTTTACTAATGCTAATGTAGTTATTACACAAGAAGGAACTTCATCGAGATCCATTGGCCGCTGAAAATGATATTGGTAGTGGAGGTAAATACAGTTATGAATTTGCTTTCTTATCAGTGTATCAAGGCATACAGGTTATGCCGTATAGCATATATATATGCTATACGGCATAACCTGTATATGGGCTCAAAGCCCTAAGGTTAACAGTCTGTCTGTTGGTGTGAATTGGTGGGTCCAAAACCGGTCGGAAGAGTCCTCAGGGCTGGTGGCTCCCTCTGTAATGTGTGGTTAGCCTGGGAGCCGTCAATATCCACATTGAAATTATTTAACAAAAACTAGCGTCATAGTCGTATATACCTTTATGATATGGGACGTAGGTTGAGCCTCTCTAAGGTATACGCTTTTATCTTACCCCGGCATTTTTCTAAATAAGCTTAACGTTAGGAACTCGTACTCCACGGCCGTGAAAGTATTGTACCCAATACTCAATGGCTAGTTATTGGCGAGTTATTTCAGCAATAAATGATGTAATACGGGGTGAGATAAAATCAGAAACCCACTCGATGAGAATAACTTGGTATGCACTCCACCTCGTTTGACCACTACATAATTCACTCAGCTTCGCTTCGTGGATTACTCCGCAGTCAAACTCGTTGTAGTAGGGACCAATTTATTCTCATTTCGTGGGTTTCCTTTCTAATTACATAATATGTACCGAACACGAGATCACGATATCACGAGCTGATGAATTCTTTTGAGTGCGGCGTCACTGCCTTTTATCCCTACTTATTAAGTGGTATTACTCCGCGGTCGATGATACCACTCTTATTGTTAAGTTACCTGAAGGGTAATGACACATATTGAAATGATATGGATCATGGTGAGGCTTATATCACCACCCATCTGTGATTATGGTGGTAGTGGTAAGCCTAAATCGGCGACCTATAGTTTGCAAACTACTGTTACGTGTTAAGACAAAGAGTATAATAACTGTCATATGAGCGACATTAGAAGTATCCCACACATGGCGGCTACAGAAGATGCGTTAAGGAAGCATCTCAACCCTCCACATTTCTCTCTATGTTAAATATCTTCTCCAAGAAACGTCAATAGAAATATGGTCATTGTGAGCTCTCTATCTCTCTCGCTATCTTTTTTTCTCTTCAAATAAGGGTTATATTTTTATGATCACGGAAGTTACTGTTCGGCAAATAATCAACCAAATGGACAAATAATGAATCTTCCACCAGAACCCAGTATCTGATATTTGGTTTGTCGAGAATTATGGACTTTCAAAGTTATGACAAATATTTTCTTAGCAACTAACAACACCGTATGGTACATTTGGTTCCTCAATTTTACAAAGTACAAGCTTATTACAATGTTTCTAAATGTAGCATTTTTAGCGTTCCATATAATTGCGAGGTATTATACTCAACTGTTGTGATGACATTTAGAGATCAGGCTTGAGAATTATACTAAATACTCCATTGTTTTCCAGGAATTCTTCCTCGAATGTCTGGCCATGCATTGTAGTATATAGAGACATGTTTAGTGTGGCTGAATGGTTTCGTGTCGTTTTGTGTCAGAAATATTTACCGAGTTCGAAGAACGGAGTTCATACACCTGGCTTTGAAGTTTGAGAAATTCGCGTATAATATGATAATAACTACGGTACACCTTACAATAGAAAGTTACCTTGCTCACAACTTCCATGATTAGAGGCTACTACCATTTATGTACTGGTCTTCATGAAAAGTGTCATTCAGTTCTATTGATTTCTTCGAACCTCTTTTCACACTGGTAATCCATTTTGTCTTTCTCAACTGATAAAAACACAGCCGCTGTGATGTTAACTCGGAAGGTGGGGGTATCTCTGTTAAATTTTTTACTCTCACCACTTTGTTTCTAGCAGTCTTTAGTTCATCTTTTCATTGTATTAGGCCCGGCGTCCACCTACCACGATATGGCTCCGATATGGTCTACGATGCACCTACCGATAAAAAATCAAAATCGCGTCGGAAGGTCACCTAATATCGGGGCAGTTGACCACGTTTCTGCGATCAGGTACCGAAAAAAATCCTAAAGCCGGGCACCCACCTACCACGACATACTTCCCAATGGCTACGATTTGAACTGCCCAAATCGTGGCCTATCGGGATGTCCCCGATAGCTCCAAATCGTAGACTTGGTTTAAAATCGGAGAGCTGTGAATCATACTCGCTGACTACGATATCTTCCCTATAGGCTACGATACCCTACGACAGGCTACGTAATTTCCAACATGTTGGAAGTTATCGGGACCTCTACGATTGGCGTTTTCAATCGCAGCCTATCGTGAGCTGTTGTAGACAAAAGCACAGAAACTTGTCCCACCTACCACGATAGAATCGGAATGGTGTCGGAAATGCAGTCGTAAGGCCAATCGGGATCAAAATCGTGGTAGGTGGGCGACCGGCTTTACGGTGCCTGGTGGATTGGCATGTCAAGACATATGTCTACGATTTTGCACCTTCCCGATATGTCTCCGATATTTGCTGTTTGTATCGGTGCCATTTCGTAGTTCTAAATTTCTATCGTAGTAGGTGGACGCCGAGCCTTACATGCATACTTTGATTTGACAATTGAGAAACATGTTGACAATGTGTAATGTTGACCTCAAGAGGTATCTTGGTTAGTGTTTACTAGTTTTTAAGGGGGTCAGTTTGTCTCTTTATAAATGATTTTGTCTTGTAACCGTAATTAAGCAAATGCACTTTCAAAAAAGAATTTTAACACCTACACTAGTGATTTGGTAATGGAGAGCATAGAACTCTGTTAACAATCGGGCATGGTACAAATAATTCAATACAAACACAGAAAGGTTAACAAGACAGTAAACTTTACACTACAAAAGGGCTGGTGGAAAGGAAAGAGGAGGACAGCTGTTAGGAGATCTTTCAATACATTTTAATCCTGTTTTTCTTTTATTAGTTCTGATGGAAAGTTAGGCATTCTGAATTGGTCTCTGAACTCTGGAAGAAAGAAAAGATAAGAATATTGTAATACATTTTTAACCAATTTTTATTTTGTTAGTGTTCTCCAGTTTGGATAGAAAGATTTCCATTCTCAATTCTTCTCTGAACGCTGAAGTGCAGTTACAAGTGCCATATGATTTCGGGGAAGGTGGGACTGGTAACTGTGCTGTTCGCTACATCATCAGGACAGTAAGTTTCTCACACGATAAACCACGGACTCTATGCTTTGTTGCATAATCAATCAATTTACTTCTTGGTTTGAGTTAAAAGTGGCTCTGAATACGAAAAAAACCAATGCCAACCTCACAGGCATATCACAGATACCTTGTTTCTCCAAGTGTTTTGCTTGAAAACCCCGAAACATGACAAACTTATTTTATTTTGTAAATTAGACGGTTCCTCAACACACTGACACGCAAAGAAGATGGCCGAACATTTACCCTGAAGAGATTTACCAAGAAACGATATCACCTTTCGCCTCAGATAATGGTGAAGATTAGTTCCCACTCATTCCACAGGATTTTACTCGCTAGGCCTGGCGTTCACCTACTACGATAGAACACCTCCCGATGCACTACGATGAAGAATTTCAAAAGCCGTGGACGGTCGGTATCCTCTATATCGTAGAAAAACGTCTAGACTAGGAACATCGGTGCGCAAGGTCATGAATTTTAGGTACAAAAAAGGTGGTTACGGTCCCAATGCATTTCACGATGCCACCAGTGCACTAATGTATATCTTGAAGCTTCTAAAAGTTTCTATTTCTAAATACATAATACACTATAGTTTAGGAAACCCTGCATTGTTATCAATGATTCTTTATCACTATATATATATACAGAACAGCATTATTCATATTTCTTATGCACTAAACACTAGTTTTAAAGTCAAACAAAAAGATTTATGATTTGAGATATTTAAACCTAATCGAAAATCACCATGGTTGCAAGGACCATCAAATCTGCTTTCTATATCAAAATTTTCATATTTTTCTGTTGAATATCACTTACATGAGAGTAATTTTTCCGTCAGATAACTCTATGATGCTCCCGATTAGCCACCGACCTCTTATCATGATTATATATTAAACATTAAATTAAACACCGGACGATACGTTTTTTTTTTCATCGGGACCAAATCATAGATAGGTAGTGTACATCGTAGAGTAATCGTAGTCACGTGATCAACTGCACCGGTATTAGATGACCTTCCGACCCGATTTTGATCTCTTAACGGGAGGTACATCTTAAGGTCTATCGTAGACACCTTCTATCACAGTGGACGCCGCGCCTTAAAGCCTGCCCCCACCTACCACGATTCTGGTCCCGATTGGCTTACGATGGCCTTCCCGACACCATTCCGATTGTAGCGTGAGGTCTGGCAAAATCGTGGTAGGTGGGACAGGTTTCTGCGATTCCGTCTATGACAGCTCACGATAGGCTGCGATGAAAACTCCAATCGTAGAGGTCCAGATAATTTCCAACATGTTGGAAATTTCGTAGCCTGTGGTAGGGTTTCGTAGCAGCCGCTGGTTTCGTCGTGGAGCAATCGTGACCATAGTTTATGTTATTGGTCTTCCCAAGGCATTGCCACGCTCTACGATTTCAAACTGTTGGACCTATTGGGGACCTCTCGATAGGTCACAATTTCCCCATTTCAAATCGTAGCGATCGGGAAGCATGTCGTGGCCTATCGTGGTAGGTGGGGGTCCCCTCTTATGGAACAGCCCCAGTCCTGTACTGTTGCCTACCGCTGGACCGGGGTGTCACGTGAGACTCCCGGGTTTGGTTCTCTGTTCAAATGACTATCAGAACGGACATTCTGTGCGACCTTGAACCTTGAGCATTTTATGGAAAATCAAGTGTTAGTTGGCTGACTATTTCCAGGAGTTTTGATAGTGTTTCTTTGCAATATGCTGCAAAACTTGCCATAGAGTATGTCTTCTCTAAGCAAAAAGCTGAAAATTGTGATTGATGCTTTAGACACAAATTCTACTAAATGTATTTCTTTAGATTTCCAGCAGGATATTAACACTCTGTCTTATTCATGGATATAGTAGGACGATATTAAAATAAAGGCCAGAGGCGAAGGATCATAGAGGTCTCCAATGATCCAGGTGCCTGTTTGATAATCTAGGACAGTCTTAGCCATCCATAAGGTCGTCCATAAGTGTTGAATAAGGCCTGGCGTCCACCTACTATGATGGAAATTAGACCTCCCGATATGGCACCGATAGAAAAAGTAAATATCGGAGACATATCGGGAAGGTACAAAATCGTAGACATTTGTCTAGACATGCCAATCAACCATGCATCTTAATGGGTTTTTTTCGGTGCCTAATCGCAGAAACGTGGTCAACTGCCCCGATTTTAGGTGACCTTCCGACGCGATTTTGTTCTACATGTAGAAGCCTAGATTATTAAACAGGCCCCTGTCGGTGGCTTACTGAATGATATAGGCTTGTACATGAAGATCCTCTTCTTTACAACAACATGAACCAGGGACGATGTTGGTCAATTTCATTCATCAGTTCGATTCCCATCAAGCGATCTTGCAATATCAACGTACCTTTGTCAGGGACAAAGGAACAGTACTTTGTCTAGGACTAGGCATCCTAACGTAGTTGGCCCTAGGAATTCAGTAGATGTGGCACCATTAAGCAAGGGTCTCCCTGAGATTAGTGAGTGCCCCCTGCAGAGATATTCCTTTGTCACTGACGAGTTGTCGGCTGATGATCCGAATTTGCTCGCAAAAAGTTTACCAACATGTTGATAAACTCTGTCGGCGGCAACGGGACATTTGAAATCCCCCCGTCGGGCTGGTCGACAGGGGCCGACAGGGGCCGACAGGGGCCCCTGTTAACAGGGACCAACAGAGTTCCTACACTGATGGCTTGTAAAGGCCTGTAGGAGGTTGCTACACACAGTTTGGGTGCTTTTTGCACTCTACCAATGATTCGTGCCCGAAGACCGATTTGAGCCATCGGTGAGAGTTCGTTAAGTCTCTGAGGGGATAAGAACCTAAAGGGATGTTCAGGATCTACTTTTACTCAGATTCCTTGAGAAAATGTGACCTATTTGGTCGTTTGATAACGAAGGAACGATGAAGGATTCCCCCAACGAGCCGTTCAGACTGAGTATTCGTTCATTGTTTAAAAGATCCCAGACTGGCTCTCCTGGACCTCCGAGGGTGGTGGGAAAGATGCATCGCTGTGTTTCCTGTTAGTCTGTTTTTATCTTGACAATGGGCAGTTGCCATACAATAAAATACAATCAATTAATTAACCTGACTTGACGTCTGTTCACTGCTGGGTTGTCACTAATTTATTGTTTCCCTAACAACGAGAAACATTTCTTAAGAGCAACCTAAGAGCTGATCCTTGTATGATCAGAGTTTGAACCTAATGAAAGAAACAATTGGTTTAATACTCAAACGGATATAGATGTCAAAGAGATGTAATGACGCAATTTCATCTGTACATTTTCATTCATATTTGTTCGTCCTCTTCTTGTACCACATGCTGTTGCTGGAAGAGCGATTTACGTAAAATCGAAGCAATAAAGCTTTCCAAACAAAAAAACTAAGAGAAAACATAACCAAATATGTGATGACGGTCAGTGCGTCATCACTTTGTACTATAGATTCCGCATGTTTGTCTCGAATGGTTGCCCTGCGATGATTAGTCTGTCGTCATGAACTTTATCATGAGTTTTCACTTCTTGACACCAAATTCAGTTCCTTATTGAATTCAATTGTCTTGTAGGAAATACTCTTCAGGGCAAAGGGCAAATTCAATCTACAGAGAAAAGTAAATCTAGTAAATTGCATTAACAGGTAGACTTTATGTCCATCAGCATGGGGATATATCTGATCAATAATATTCTTACTTATGAATACGGTCAACCTGTTTTTATATACCTAGTTATGTTCGCTTGACGTTCAATCGGCTTGGGCAACTGCTGGTATGTGGGTGCACTGGCCACCAGATCTAAACGAAGTTTATCTCTGGTTGAGTAAAATTTGCGGCCACCATGACAAACTAACTGTCAGTGTCTGTCACTCCCCCAGCAGATCTTTCATACCACTTGGAGAGAGTCTCATTTCCTACTCTTGAAGCTATTTTTATATACGTTCTTAATATTTCTTTTTCTGTGTATTTTGAATAAAACGGCTATAAATCGAGAGTATCTCATTTCATAATCTCGAAGCCGTATTTCTATTTTCTTACCATTAACTTTCTGTGTATTTTGAATAAAACTGCAATAAATCTAGACTTCATAGTCAATCTTATGACCTATGGATATTTCTTAGTAAGACCGGGCACCCACCAACGCCGATACACGCCGATACACGCCGATACACACCGACACATAATGAACAAATCGTAGCTTATCAGGAGGCATATCGTAGCGTAGCGATGTGTATCGGTGTGCGTCGTAACGTGTTGGGAGGGTGCAAAAAAAAGGTACCATGGTCCCGATACATCCCGATGTAGCTCATGACGCAAACAGCGTTATCACCAATATGGCTTGTTTTACCATGTGTATAATCCTTTATAATTCCGGTAATAATGCTTATCTGAAATTAATATTGTACCTGTAGATTTATACAAAACAATATCATACAACATTTCAGGCATAAAAAACTCAGTGTATTTTCATCAATGGTTAATTCAATACATGAATAGACAGGGTATTTTACAATGTATAAGGTTATCTTATTATGATAATTGTCTTCAGTAGAAATCTGTTTTTGAAATACATGTATCAATTATTCTTATGGTAGGTATAGGTTCATGAGAAACTTAGTTACAAGTTGAAGTATAAAATGATCGATTTGAGACCTTTAATCGAATTTCACCATATTTCTCAGAGCGGCATTATCATTATATATTCTGAGTATTCTAAAAAAATTCATAATTTTCCATTTATTATTTCATATAATTTCCCGTTCAACGATACGCACCGATACCCTGCGACAATCGATACTTTTATAGAACGACCTGACCATGCTGTACATGCTACAAAACGAGATGGAGAATTGTTGTTTTTTACGGAACGAGGCCATAGGCTGAGTTCCGTAAGTAACATCAATCCCCAGCCAGTCTTGTAGCAAGCACTAGCGTGGTGGGTCGTTCTATATTTATTAGTATAGTACATATTGACTAGGTAGATATATTCCAACTATAATTCGGTCTTGAAGTAATATAGTTGGGTATTTGTAAGTGGAGTCAGTTATTGGTCCCTTCACCTGGTAGTTGTAGCACAAGCCACCGGTAACTATTAGCCAATACCTTAGTAGTTGTAACACAAGCTACTGTATTCTGGTAGTTGTAACACAATCTACTTATTCCGTGTTTTCTCCGAAGGGAGAGATTGCGACTATCAACCATTTCAGGATTCTAAATGCATGATTTAATAAATGTATCTCTCGTCTATGTTTTAATGGGAATATCTTTGCTTTTTCATGCATCTGTTGCGTATTTAGTATGGGATTCAGTTCCACTTTAACTTTGTATATTATTCTCAGAATTTTGTTTTGCAACGGCTCTACTTCATTTTCCATCACTTGGGTATTATTGTCATACATAAAGTCACCGTAATCCGGATTATAGTAGTCTTATAGATCTGTAATGCAGTACTTCGGCCTAAAAAAATTCTAATTCTAGATAACAGATAAGTCTTATGCTTTACTTTCAAGGTCATGCTCTTCCTGTACTCGACAAATTTTAGTTTATTGTCTATTATTTGTCCTAAGTATTTAAATTTATTTACTTCTTCCAGTGTTTTATTGTTTATTTTTAGAACATAAGGCGGACTATTCCTTGTATGGCCATAAGTCACCCACTGCATTTTTTTTTCATTTAATGTTAGTTTTTTTCACACCAAGTACTAACTTGGGAAATCACATTCTCCATTACATTTTTTGTATCTGTGGTTATAACTGTGTCGTATGGATATAATACAGTTTCACATGGGGTAGTTTCCAGTCCACTCAGTGAATCGTTTATGTAAATGATAAATAAGGTTGGTCCAAGTACTAAACCCTGAGGGACACCGTATGACAAGGGGGGGCAGATTAGATAATTTTCCATTAACGTTTATGCGCTGCTTTTGATTGTGTAGGTAACTTGCAAACCAGGAACAAGTAGTATTATTAAGTCCTATATTGTATTATTTATGTAATAAGATTTTATGGGAGAACGTGTCAAATGCTTTACAAAAGTCGAGAAATAATGATGTTGTATTGTTGTCACTATATTTCCTATATATAAATTATAAATAGTCTGTAATTGCTGATATTGTTGATCTATTTTCCCGAACCCATGTTGTGCGTTAATGAGTATATTATTTTCTTCAACGTATTTTTTCAATCGTTTGTTTACAATTTTTCTAGTCATTCACTTGAGAGGGGAAGAAGACTTATCGTTCGTAGTTCAATAGCGTACTTAGCATTCGCTTTCTTAGGGATTGGAGTGACTTTAGCTATTTTCCATTTATCAGGGAATTACAATGAAATATTGTAGAGTTCAATAAAATTATTATTTTGTCTGGCATATCCTTAAAGGCAATCTTAAAGATAAATGACTGAATATTAGGTACAGAGGACGATTTATTTATATCTATCATTTTTTAGGGTTCTCCAAGAGTTCATCAGTTGTAATAAGTCATCAAATAGGAAATATTCATTGTGGCGTGAGGGAAAAGGTATGGTCGGTGAATCCAGATTCCTAAATCTAGATGGTAATTGTTTTCCTATTGTGGCAAAAGATAGGTTAATGTGGTTTAGGATATCGGCCTCTGGCTCTTCCTTATTAGTGATTGGGTCTGTTGTCGACAGAGACGTATATTTTCCTGCTTTGAACCAAGAAATCCTCGTGTGGAGACACAAAGACAATTTTTCTGTATGCCATAGACAGCAGAGACGATGTGGGTTAACTTAATTCAACACTTATGGACGACTTTATCCTACCCCTAATAAAAAACGCCATAGGCTTAACATGGGATTTGTTTATGTCACTGGGTGTGACAATAAGTGTTGTTTATGCCACTCCTTTCTAATACTGAAAAAATGGTGGAAACGGGGTAGGATAAAATCTAGACGCCACTCGTTTGAGTTTGAGTTTACTTATGGCATTAATTTTGTTGGCTCCCATAATGTCACTCGTCTTCGACTTGTGAAATTATGGAGCCCTACAAAAAGTGTGACATAAATAAACTCAAACTCAAACTCGTGACGTCTCTTTATATTATGGATGTCTGATACTGTTTTAGCAAACAAACTTAAATATTATCAAACGATAACCCTTGTGCGAAGGTACGGACAAGTGGTCTTTATGTAAGATCATAGATTATTCAACGCCCACGCGAGGATAACCGAGGCGTGAGCCACGATTCCAGTCGTGAGCTTACCAATGTTTTCTGGCGGAGGCTGTCAGGCATTCGGTGGCCTGGGGCAGCTGTTGCAGAGTGCCTGGATCGTGTGAGCCACCGCCTGTGAGAACCACGCATACTCCCTACATCGCGTAGTAGGACCCTGGGAGTAGGCGCAGGAGACAGTGTAGTTGATGAGCTGGGATGGTCGCTCGACATGGCGACCGGGCCCACAGTCATTGAAATTCCGACGAATCGTCCTCCATTCAAATTGCTTATCACTGACAAACTGAGGCTGGCAAATTTCTTTCCGTTGTCTGGTGGATTTCCCATGTGGGGT